>CM075340.1:14041168-16441168 GCA_037788925.1 Mytilus galloprovincialis | reverse complement strand
ACAAATGTAAGCGAATCCACTATGGAAGAAACCATCCTGATAATGTCTATACCATGAACAATATTGATATCACTGAAGAGGAACAAGAAAAGGATCATAAAATATTTTTTCAAAATTATATTTAATTTTCACAAAACATTTGAAGAAAAAATAAATAAAGCGTATAATATACTTGGGTTTATAAACCGGAGTTTTACTTTAAAGATCAATTTACATTTTAAGACTATAAGCTGCGTTGTAACGACTGCACATGAAATATGGAAACACGATATGGTATCCGCATTTATAGAAAGATATTAACGCAGTTGAAAAAGTGCAGATGAGAGCAACTAAGTTGATTCCGGATATCAGACATTTAGGTAATAATAAAAGAAAGATAAAAAGTATTTAAGACATTTTTCACAAATATTATAAATGAGTGGAATTACCTACCAGTTGGGTTTATTTCTTCACAAACTGTTGAAGCTTTTACAATTAGTATAGACCGTCATTGGGCGTCAGTAATGTATCAGCTACATGTAAGTAATTGATTATTTTTTTTTCCATAACTTGGAATTGTGTGAAATGTTGCACATAATTTCAAAGCAGTATAAGGGAGTTAATTCAACATAATGTTTGGATTACTTTTGCATTACCTACCTTAAACTGCTTTAAAATTATCTTAATTGTCCATTAACAAAGAAACCGTGCCCGGAAAATTAGAAATGATCCTGATAAACTTGTCGCTCCTTTAGATAAACTTATTCTAAAAGGTTACCGATTCAACACTGTAATAAGATCATTGAATATTGTTTTTATTGGTATAAATATTGATTATGTTATCAGTAAGTTAAAAGCAAATTAAATATTACTGGTATGTTATATACATATACACATGAATAGAGCTACAATCTGTCGATATCTGTATCTTGGCATTGCACAAGGTCATGTCTTTTATCTGAATGTTTATGACGTCTTTACTCTTAATCCATTGGATGTTGGATGTGTACAGATTGAGAATTTAGTCTTAGATGCATGATTTTTTTATTAGTTGTTAGTGGCTTTGAACTAGCTGTCAGTTAACTGTGAGTACTCTCCTATCTGTTCTTTGTGTCTTTTTGTTGTTGGGATGTACAAGTACCTGGCCACGTCCACTTGTTTTGTTTTTTTTTTTTTTGTCGATCTGATGAGCTAAGCCTTTTTCAACTGATTTTTAAAGTTCGTTCTTATGTTGTACTGTTATACCACTGTCCAAGTTAGAGTATGGTCGGAATCCCGCTAGCATGTTTAACCCAGCTACATAATGTATGTATGTGTCTGTCTTAAGTCAGGAGCCTGTAACTCAGTGGTTGTCGTTTGTTTATGTGTTACATATTTGTTTTTCGTTCATTTTTTTGTATAAATGAGGCCGTTAGTTTTCTCGTTTGAATTGTTTACATTGTCTTTTCGGGGCCTTTTATAACTGACTATGCTTTATGAGCTTCGCTCATTGTTGAAGGCCGTAGTTATTTATAATTGTTAATATCTGTGTCATGTTGGTCTCTTATGGAGAGTTGTCTCATTGGCAATCATACCACATCTTCTTCTTTATATAAACCCTTGTTTTCCACCTTTTTTTGTTCTTCATTCCTTTTTTCGGTTTGAGCCATAATCACCCAAAGCAGTCAAAACCATCCCTTGGTGGTATGGAAACTTGTAATATAATTTCAAAGAGATCCATACATTAGATACAAGTTATTGTCTGGAAACTAGAAAATTGCCCTTTTGGGCCTCTTTTTGGCCCATAACCCCAACCTTCCTTCGGTGGTTTAAACCTTGTGTTAAAATTTTATTGATTTCTATATTGTCGTATATATACTCAAGGTATTATCCGGAAACCATATGTCTTCAGACGACGCTGACGACGCTGACGACGCCGACGACCACGTGATAGCAATATACGATCAAACTTTTTTTTTATCAATTTTCTGCGGTTGTATTAAAATAGGTCAAGGTCAACGGTCAATGTCTTTTTTTTTCTTTTTTCTATTTTTTGGCTTATTGTAATTTCTATTAAAAAACGTATATAAGATATCAACAAAATATTCATACTTAATTGTTAGTTTGCGACATGTCGAAACTCGTGAATTTTGGTACAGAGGTTACATTTATGTTTAATACGGATTTTCTTCTCTCTTTAAAATTAATCGTACGGTGAAATAACTCATTAACCATATATCATAGCATTTTTTTAGTTTTGAGGTCTTTGGTTTATGACTTAAAATTGAGAACTAAGTCATAGGTAATTTTGAGGATATAGAGTTTGACCATTGCTTCAATTTCATATGTATACACGATGAAGCTATGGGACTTTTTGCATTAGGTTGCAAGTTATGTGCCCTTCGAAAATTCAACCTGCAGTGATCATGTGTAAACCGCATTCGGCAATCCTCGGTAGAATCCGGTACTTGGTACGAATGGTGTAAACCGGAATTATAGCTATTTTGTGTATAATTGATATAAAAGTATATAGAAACATATACTTTCAATCAGGGTCAAGTAAAGTATCAAATAATATCGGAAGTGACATTTTTTAAAACCGGGAGTAACAAATCTTCTGCTGATTGTCAACAAAAATATATAGAAGCCATACATTTTTTGGACCAGCATACTATAGCTTTCATTTAACACTTATAGTGACATTTTAGGCCGAATATTCATATCAAATTGTACTTTTTCGGGTTGAAAAACTTTAAATTGTTTTTACATTTATTTCTGTTCAGATTTTGATTAAACAACCCGGAAATGTTTGCATTTATTTTATGTAGTTATTACTAATTGATCGTCTGCGTGAGAAAATTTTCAGCTTCATTTATCCATTGTTAAAAATGTTTTAAGGGATACACCCTTGTTTCAGCTGTACTGTATCTGCAGCTTTTGTGATGAATTTGTACTACAGTTTTAGTTATAAATATGCGGGGAAGTTGTCAGTTCATCTAGTAGATTTAATTGCATTGTGAATTACACCCTATAAAAACAGAACGTATTTCGGCGATTGATTCTGAAAACAACATGTATAGAATTTTAAAAAAAATCGAGGATAAGATAAAGATCAACACAGTCAAGAACAATATTTATTCTAACTTTAAAAGTTATTCAATAGTGCCACTGTTATTTATAAGCCACCATTCCTAATCAATTGAAAGACCTACTGTGTATAGTGCCACTGTTGTATATAAGCCACCATTCAAAATCAAGTGAAAGACATACTGTGTATAGTGTCACTGTTATATATAAGCCATTGTCATTTCAATCTAATTAAAACCCGATCTCTCATGGCTCCCGTTTTCTGATATGTCGCGTGGGAAATCTAACGAAACCCGCTTTGAGGTCACATGTGAGTGACCTCGTAGGTGTGTCTTTTTCGACCAATGAAAATGAGTCTTCCACGATCTTGAAAGTTTATCGTAAGGTAAAGGGATGTAACTCATTTTATTTACGAAGAAATCGTCAGTCTAAATAATTCATTAACTTTTTTGATTGGCTTATTAATAGGTCGTCAATTCATTTGCATATCATTATCAATTCATAACTTCCAGTTCACTCACATGTGACCTCAAAGTGGGTTTTGTTAGATCTCCCACGCGACATATCAGAAAACGGGAGCAATGAGAGATCGGTTTTTAATTACTATAGATTGTTGTCATTTGGCCCACGGTCTCTTGTGGAGAGTTTTTTAATTGACAATAATACAACTTCTTCTTTTTTATAGTAATTAACTAACATATCTCATTACTTCGAATTGTGTGGTATTTTTTCTGCAAGGCTAAGGCGGATGTCTCGTTCACGGATATAATATATAAAAATAAGAAAATGTGGTTTGATTGCAAATGTGAAAATCGCCACCAGATACCAAATTATATAACAGTTACCGACTATATATATATACGTGTGTCACAATACGGCCTTCAACAATGAGAAAAACTAAAATAACTTCATAAAGCCCCGTAATTACAATTCAAACAAACAAAAAACTGCTCCCTAAGAACAAGTCAATAATAAACTTAAAACAAATATGACATACAAACGAAAACCACTGAATTATAAACTCTTTGGCTATAATTCGGAAGACTATCACTATGACAGTGTTACATTTTTTTTCCGGATACACGACAGCTATAAAAGCAAAACTTGCGAAGTGGCATTTTAATTTTATTTTTTTCAAATTATATACAAACTTATTAGACAAAAAAGGAATAAAACATAACATTTTATTTTTTCAAATTGTCTTTCTTGGTCTGATGTTCAATCCAACTGTCCAAATAAACTTTTTCTTTAGTAGGTATTTCAGGGGCTGTCAACTGTGGTCTTGAGACAGTTGGTGTGTTTGATGATGAAATGACTTCTCCTGGTAACCTTACATCCATGTTTGAGTTCATAGACAACATTATGGTCATACTGGTTCTTACACCCTTCGCTGCATTAGGTCTCCGTTTTCTGTTCGGTGTTTCATTTGTACCAGACAACAGTTCATCAACGTCTTTTTCAAATATTGCATAGCATGTGTTTAAACCGCTGATTGACTGCATTTCATTGGCCTCTTTCGGTTTATCTCTGGCGGAAGGCAAGTCGTCGTTGTTGAAATCAACACTTTCGAGAAGCGGTGTTGGATTTGGATCTATATAGGGCTTGATTAATGCCGTTTCACACTTTCTTTCTTCCTTGGATAGACGTCTGCTCTTATTCTTATTATCTCGTATTATAACTGTTGTGTTACTTATAACACTTGATATAGATATTGATCCCGGCTCACTAAAGGGTACAACTCGGTTCTTATTAAAGATGTGTCTAAGTCTCTGCACAAACCTTAGCAAAGCAATCTCTTTTCTTTGCTGTTTTCTGCCTGATTTACATTTCTTTCCACAATAAGCTCCCATTGTTGATGCTTCGGTGTTAACGTCGTTAATCTCATGCAACAGAGCTTTGCGCGATCCCGAAATGCTCGCTGTTGCTGCACGTTGACGTCGGCTGCATTGTAACGTCACTATAGATGATGTGAAGGTATGATTATTGAAGGTTGAACGGACGATGATTGACGGGTCATGGAAGAAGCTTATGATTATGTGACTTAAGTCATGTTTAATTAAAGACCAGGGGCGGATGCAGGAATTTTCGAAAGGGGGGGTGCTAACCCAGGGCAAAGGGGGGGTGCAGGGGGGATGCAAAACATATGTCCCGATACAAATGCATTGATCGGCAAAAATAAAGGGGGGTGCGCACCCCCGGAACCCCCCCCCCCCCCCCCCCTGGATCCGCCACTGAAGACCGTGGCAACATGTTTTGTGTCGACCCCGGAAAAACAGTCTTAAAAAAATCGAAAATTGCGTACATTTTTGTTAAGGGGCCAGTTAAAGCCTGACTCCGGGTGCGGGATTTCCTCGCTGTTAGACTTGAAGACCCATTGATCGCCTTGGGGTGTTTTGTGCTCTTTGTCAGATTGTTGTCACTTTTATAAATTTCCGATTTTCCTTCTTAATTTCTTTGTTTTCAAGATTGAAAAATGCACAACTGTACATAAATTAAAAAAAAACTATGTCGAGCTCGAGTAAACCTGTATTTCAATGATGAAAGTAAAGCATCAAAATTAAATAGCCTTATATATGACCACGACCATAGTAAATATAAACGTTTTCGCAATTAATGTCCGTCTCTGAATGCATGTATGTAGTCATAAAAAATATGTTTATTACGTAGAATTACTATAAAGCCTTTATTTTTAATAGAAACAAGAACATACCCGTGAAATCGCGGGCATATATAGTGCGTATGTAAACTGTTTTAGGAATTTTTAGAAGAAAAAAAATTATGACTGCAGAATTTCAGAAAAGGTATCAAAAGTTATAGGTACTTGGCGATTTCAGGATTGATCCTTTCGTGATCCGGGAATTCTTTTTGTGAATTTCGGGAGGTCGGGATTTAAATTTCTTTAGATTCATGATCTCGGGATTACATGTTTTTCAGCCCAGTATTTCGGGATCAAGACCCTAGGCCTGCGACAGAGGCACAATGATTAATTTATTGCTGAAGGAAGAGAAGCAACACACAAAAAGAGATCTTTTCTTTTAAAAGTATAGATATCTTAAATTGGTCTTACTCATTCTATTCATATCAGTATACTATGGGATATTTTGATTTAGATTGGTCTTGAAACCCCTGTTGTTTTGTGGGGTTTGAGTCGCACATACTTCAGCTTTTTATGTTGATATTTTGGAACAGTTGTTTTATATCATTGGGTTAGATTTTTTAGTCATGACATTGTCAGTTTGTTTTCGACTTATGAGTTTCAACATTCAATTGGTTTATCTTTTGCCTCTCCGTAGAAGTGCTCTTTCATTATTTTTAAAGACTGATTTTGCAAAAAGGATATGTCGCTAGGGTTACATATTGAACTGAATTAAGTTTAAACGACGATACATTTTTTAATGTTAATCAGAAATTAAACAACACCTTAAACTTCTAAGAGATCTAGACACTTTATATTATCCTGTGTTTTAAACACTAGATCGACTGCAAAAAAAGAGCCAGAACATGAAGGGTTCAGCGAGAAATGTTGAAAGAGGTGGCTGATTCAGATTTGGCTAATTTGTAGCGTTTTCTGAAGGTATGTGAAAATATCGCTTTATCACAAATAAGATTCGGCCGATTTTCTGGATAAACCTTCAACCTGAACACTCAAAGCAAAAAAGATACCAGGTATTTATACATACGAAGATTTTAACAAAGAAATTAGATAGGAAATTAACGATGAAAGTTATTGAGAATGAAGTAAAAATAACAAAAAAACATTAAATTAAAAACGAAAAACTTTTATCAAATTGCAAAATCAAAAGCTCAAACACATCAAACAAAAGAAGGTGGATGAAGATGTTTCTGTTGATTCTTAATTTCTAGTTCTTTTAGTATTTATCAATAGAACCTAAGGCCACACCAATTTAATTTCTTGTTCTTCGGATTTTTGGACTCCAAAAATTGGGGCGAGCGAGCGATTTGAAAATTTTAATAAAAAAATATTTATTTTGCAAATTTTTGAGGCGTAGCTTGAAAAGTAAAGGCGAGCGATTATATTTTTTTTTTGTAAACATAAAATAGTAGGTTTTGACAATATTAAAACTTGATTTATCACTTGTACTTTGGCACTTCTTTAATTTATGAAGTATTTTTCCCTGTTCACCAATAAATAATTGAATAATTAGATTTGGTATATGTATGTGTGCCAATTAATGAGACAATTCTCCATCCAAGTCATAATCAGGTTGGGAACAACCCCTCAATTTTATAAATATCCTTTTTATGAGGGGTCAATATAAGTTGCAATATATTTTTTTGTAAATAAAACTTTTTAGTACAAAAGAGCTCATATTTTCCCAAAGAACTATATATCTATCTGGTATTAAATGGTCAAAACATGCCCAAAAATTTTGTAATATTCCTGGACTTAGGCCATGTTATTACACATATACTTTAATATTATTCAAAATAAGTGGACCCCTCTTTAAAAATAGTAATGTTGTTTAAAATATGATGTATTTCTCCTCTTTTTAAGTAATTTTTTTTAAGTTCTTCAAAGGATTTGTATAGTAACACTATGCAAATCCTTGGTATTTCTTTTTTTCTTTTTTACAACAGTAAAATGACCCCATATGCATGATATGTGCTCTGTCTGAGGGATAATAGCAAATACAGGTCATAGTACGTACGGCAGGGCTTTGACCCAGACCAAACAGCAAGCTATAAGTGACCCCAAAATTATAAGTGTACACAATTCGAACAGAAAAACCAACGATCTAATTTATATATTATATACAAACGGGAAAATACCAAATAATATTTATGAACATCAACCAACGATATCTAACTGCTGAACGACAGGCCCCTGAATCAATCAGGACAGGTGCATAAACATGCAGGGGGTATGGATAGTTTTGTATCGCCAGCATATTGCAGTTGAAGGCATTTCTTTCCGAGTTCTTCGAAGTTTATTACTAACAACGAACATATTTTGATAGGGAATGTAAGTAAGGGGGAGGGAAACCAATGTTTTGTTCTGTACAGGTATTTTCTTCTGTTTTCTATTTATATCGGAGCACTCCCATTTGGGATAAATGGGTTTATGCTGAATCAAATATTATCACAGACATTGACACAGTGTACTTGAGTGCTTATATGTTTAAAATCGTTATAAATACAGGTTAGATTGTGATTATAAAAATAAGTGCAAATATCTGTTTATAATATTTTACAAAAAAACGGTGCGGGAAATGGACACGATTACATTTCCGGATGCGGGAAGCGGGAATATAAAAAAAATAAAAAAATTCTACTTTGAAAAAAATAGCGGGCGGGTCCGTCGAACAAGGAATTAAATTGGTGTGGCCTAATCAGAAAGTTTTGGTTGTGAATGGAAATAACATCATCAGTATATCTGAATGGGAAATTAAATTATCTCATTCATTTGATCTTCTTTTATTAACATGCAGGCCTAAAAATTTGTTAAATATCCACAGCATAGGTAAACAAATAAGAGGTCGGCAAGGAGAGGCGCATAGTTTATTCCCATTGGAATCCCGATATTTTGTTGAAACTATCTATAGTGCCAATAAAAAACTCTAGCATACTGATCACGTGTTCCTCTTTGTAGCGTGTTTTTCTTTTTTGCTCATTGTTAACAAAATATGTCGTATGGTTTCAGAAAAACAATAAATTTATAGCGTATGCTATATTTTTTATGTTGAAACTGACTGTGGATAAAAAAAAAATACAATTTCACGCGGAGAATGGTGACATACAGGATTGAAAAAGTTTCAGTGAAAAATCGAGTTTTAAAATCGTTCAAAATTCCATTAGTTTATTTATTATAGTAAATACCACTACGCAAGAGTTTCACATGATTTCTTTAGACCCTCTTATCTTATCTTATTTTGTTGAACATTCAGATGAGCCATCAATGTACCGTCGATTGACGGAATTTTGTTGAGCTAAACACGAGTCAAATCGGGAATATCTCGAGGCTTGTTCCGTAGAAAACTAAAATCAAATGCTATATTCTTTAATAGAATTCTGGGGTAAAAAAAAGGGATCGACTTATTGGCTCAAAGGCTTATATCAAGGGTTTATTTTTACTTCTCTGTTAATCAAAAAATGTGCGCGACTCTTGACAGAATGTAATTTTCCTAAGGCGTCTGATGCTGATAATTCATACTTACGATCATAGATATAGGAAGATGTGGTATGAGTGTCAATGAGACAACTCTCCATCCAAATAACAATTTATAAATAAAGTAAACCATTATATGTCAATGTACGGCCTTCAACACTGAGCCTTGGCTCACACCGAACAACAAGCTATAAAGGGCCCCAAAATTACTAGTGTAAAACCATTCAAACGGGAAAACCAACGGTCTAATCTATATAAAAAAAACGAGAAACGAGAAACACGTATATATTAAATAAACAAACGACAACTACAGTACATGTTTGTTTCAGTCCCCGTTACTCAGAATACACTTACGTTTTCCTTGATGCTGTTCTGGAAACAAAATTGCATTAACTTATTATTCTTAAATTGATAATTGATTTGATTAAAGGCCTTTGATTCGGGATAAAATTGTTTTCTAATACGTACGCATCGTGGTAGTTTTCAAGACCATATCTGCCATTTGCCCAAGGTGACAATATATCAATATTTCTGCTTCTAGATAGCACATTTCTTATCCCCCTTGGTGAAATCATTGAACCAGAGCTTCCACCATTTCTTTCTAAGTATGCACCATTACGCTGACGCCAGAGTTGAAATGGTCCATTTGATACCACACCTCTATGATCACCCATGAAACTAGTGCCCCAAAAATTTGATTCTCTTGGGTCACGCAAGTTATAATCCAATCTACTATCAAAGTATGGTAAGGTAACTTGGTTATCAATTTCCTGTAGAGCAGCTTCAAACCTGAAATATAAAGTACGATATCATTGATCAATTCGCCTTTTCAAGATCTGAAGGACTATGGGTAATATCATTGTTCGTACACCAAAATTGAAATAAAGTTACGTCATTGGTCGAATTTCAATTGTTTACCACGTTTTTGACCAACCACAACGTTTTGGTGTACGCTTTTGAAAATATATTGCCCATAATTTATCAGATTCGGAAACGGCGAAATTCGGAAACGTTGCTTTAACCTCTTTGGTGTGTAATTTAATGAGGTCAGAATAACTATTTCTAATAAATGATGGCCTGATAATTTATTTTAATTCAGACCAGGGTCAGAATATTTTTATCTGCTCTTTAAAAAGTCATATTAAATGCATCCAAACCTTAGAACTTAAACTAAAGTCATCTAACTTTTATGATACGAATAACAGAAATTGAAGTTTAAAGATGTATTCTATAAAATATGAAAATTCAAAAGCATAAAAAGCAGACATCGATTTTGGTTTTTAGGAAAGACGCCAACTGTTCAAAATGAGTTCAAAAACCGCGATGCAAATAGAGAGTGGACGGTCAAAGAACACTGGCGTCCAAAAATACTTTTCAGCATTAACAAGTGTCAAATTAAATTCATTGTTTGTAATTGTCTAACGGCAAAGGACAAATATATTATGCACAGTTAAAACAAGAAAAAGTGGACAATGATTCAATAAAATACATGTAGGTTCTGCAAAGTAGGTCGACCATGATATGAGACTACAAATATCGACCGTAGCTGAAAAAGTGTACTAAAGCAGCATGCAGAAAAATTTCCCTCTATGGACCAATAACAGTTTGTTGCAGGCCATAAGGTTCTGTAACATACAGAGAGCATTGTATTTTCCATACAGCTAAACTGACGCAATGTTTCATAGTATTCTTATTTATATTTATGATATAGGCTCAAAGATTAAATGTTATAGAAAGTTGAAAACATATTTATGAAACGTTTCGCGGAGCAACAAAACCACCAAAACATAACAGCTCTTATTTGATTGTTGTTAACATGTTAATAGACCCCTTATTGCCCTCCCTCATTCTTCTACAGTGAGAAAGTCCAACTAAAACTTACTGTCTATATTGACGTTTTTTAAAAAGTCTTAATTGACATATTTTCTTTGTATCACTGGTAAACTTTTATGACGTTTTTACACTAGATCCATGATTTTTACTCGTAACTATTAGCTTTAAAGTAGCTTTTAGCAACTGCGAATACGCTTGGATAAGTACTTTCTGTCTTTAGTATTTTGTGATTTTTTTTTATATACAGTATATGCACATACATAATACAACTGAAAATATTTCGTATATTTATTTACTTACAGTTTGAGGTATTCTCGATGCCATGACGGAAAATTTGGCCCGCCATGTGCTGATCCAAGGGCATTCCCATCATGCGCACTAGCTAAAGCATCATATCTGTTGGTTTGTCCGATCTATCCAATGAATAATATAGATTTTCAAAATAAGGTTTCACATATTGCATGATAATGTTTCCCAATCAAAAATTCCCTTTAATAAAGATTTTCCTAACGTAATGCATCGGCCATTTTTTTGATTGGGTATTCAAATCTAACCAAAATCAGTACAACCACCAGTTGACGTTTAGAGACTGTAATTCAGTGGTTTTCGTTTGTTGCTGTATATCCTATTTGTTTTTCGTTTCATTGTTTTGTCCATATATATGACCATTAGTTATCTCGTTTGAATTGTTTTATATTTGACATTTCGGGGACTTTTATAACTAACAATGCAGTATGGGTATGGCTATTTGTTGAATTAAACTTTATATCAACAATTGATGCCATCGGAGCTTAAAATACATTTTTAATTATATCGATTTCTTATAAACTGATCGTATCATCATTTGAGATAAACTGTCACTGAAGGTTGCGTTTCTGTAGAGATTTATTTTCGTCTTTCGCTCAAAATTATAAAAAAAAATATGGACTATAACCCAACTTGAATTGATACATTTGGAACAGCTGCAGGAGTATATAAAGAATAAACATAAACTGTCTCTAAATATAATTTGGTGTGTACTCAAGTCTCCTTTTCTACCTGTTTCTAAGCCGTGTACTAATAAATTTCAATGTATGGTTATTCATATTTTCAAATTTTGAAGTCCGTTTGTGCGAATATATAAAACGAACCTACTAAAAAAACGGTCATGTCGTTTCTAAAGAAAAGAAGCCCGCTAAGTCAAAGACCCGGTTAAATCAAGATGGATATAACAGACCAAATAATAACACACCAGTTGACGTTCTGACAGGAGGCTGTTGCTTTATATATCATATTTGTTTTTTCGTTCATTATTTAGTACATAAATCACTTATTTAGTTTTTCTCGTTTAAATTGTTTTACATTTGTCATTTCGGAGCCTTTTATAACTGACTATGCGGTTTGGGTTTTGTTCATTGTTGAATGTCGTACGGTGAATTGTAGTCCTTAATGTGTATGTCATTTAGCCTGTGGTTGAGAGTGATCTCATGGGCACTCATGCCACAGCTTCAACATAAAAACAGTGCGAATCTAACAGATCAGAAAAGTGGTAACATGTTACGAATCATCGCTGTCAAGCTACTGACCAAATAAGAAGTAACTCAGTTATGTTGCTTCTGAGAAAAGTAACACACATATGGGGAAAGAATGTGGTTGCCATATAACTCCGCTCCCGGACAAACAAGTAAGTAAATATCCATGTATAACATCTAAAGGATACACTGAAGACAGGATTGATATTGATATCATGACATGTTATGCTCTAATACCGGCGGCTGTACTTCCTATGAAATGTAATACTGCAATGGCATGCTCTATTGAGACAATTATAACATGAAATTGCTCAAAACAGCTCTATATATTCACTTTTTAAACATGTTCAGTGTAGTTTCTAAGCTATCCAGAGTTTATATTAGTTTGGTTGCGTGTAGGGACAAAATTTACCATCCTTACTCTCCTATTTGGATTTTTTCAGGAAACTTGTCATTAAAATAAATATACGTGTTTTTATTATTTAATGACAAGCATACATATAACCTCTCATTATAACTGTCAATCTGTCATAAAACTGTTCTAAACTGTCCTAGAACAGTTCTACCTAGAACAGTTTTACACTATATGCAGTTAAAGATATATTGGTTTTTTTTTCAGTACAAGTCGGGCTAATGTGTAGTTTTTACTTGAAATGACTGGCACTGTATTTGAGCTTAAGAAAAAATATCCTTGAATGCTTGAAACTGCAGAATTTTACAAAGTAATCAAGTAAATGTAGTCTACGCATTGGTGGTTTTATTCAACTAGGGCTATTCCTTTCTAGTTATGTATAATCTAGATTAAAAGTTTAAAAAAAAACATATCTGCAAAAAATGAAAGAAAGATTGCACAATGAAAATATTGCTTGCAAAATATAGCTCCGTGAAACATTTGCAAACTACTCTTACTCTTCGTGTTTTTAGTTGTTGAACAGCTCGAATAAATCTTCCCCGTTGTGCATCTGTAAGTGTTCTAATTTCCCGTCTTATTCTTCTGACTGCTTGTCTTTTCGTTCGAATGTTGTCTTCTTGTCCTTTGACTTTTCGACCAAGGGATCGTAACCAGTTGATTGTTTCAGGGTCAGTCAGTCTTGGCGGTTGATAGCGTTCCAACCAGGTTTCTGCAAGATACTTATTAACACATGTGTATAAAATGAGGTCTGCTGGCATTGTGGTTATCGAATCCGCCTTTTCATTAAAACATTTACACAATATTTCTGGCATTTCATTTTCTGTCATCATGCTGAACACAGAACTTAAGAAAGGGATTAAGTACAAAACGGCTTCCATACCGAACCTATAAATTATAACACACATATATTATCATAACAAAGATGAATTACAAGAGGGTAGTGTTTATGTTGATAACATTTGTGACTAATGTTAACAATTCAGACAAAAGGTTAAATGCTACAAAAGATTTATAAAAAAATCCTGGAAGAAAACCTCGCTTTGCAAACCTGTGACAGTCGTATATATGTCAGAGTCGATTCCTTTCACTGTTTGCATTTCATTCACTTTAGGGGGCTCGTGGTTATAAGTACAGGATTTCGCTATTTTTCTTCTAAAGATGAACTTTTGCTCAATGTTGAAGGCCGTACAGTGACCTATAGTTGTTAATTTCAGTGTTATTTTTGGTCATTTGTGGAGAGTTGTCTTATTGGCAATCATACCACATCTTCTTCTTTTTTTATATTTATCATATACTAAATAGAAAAATAAAAGTAAAAAACGGGGTCACCGTTCATTTAAGCTCACAATCTGCCTTCAAAAAAAGCATGCATTTTCGTTTTTATGTACGTTTTTTTAACTAATACGAGAAATAGCGGTTATATCGAAATAAAAAAATAACTAAATTACAGAAATCGCTTAAATTTTACAATTGTTTTGTTTTAGTACTGCTTATTTGAAAATAAAAATAAAAAATATAGGTCACCGATGAGTTAAAAGCGATATTTCAATTTTAATGCCAAAATATATATTTCAATTCTATTGCAAAAAATGGCATGTTTGCACCAAAGCGAGATAATTTGGAGCTTTTGCAATGATATAAACATTTTAAAAGTCACCTGGGGCCAAAACAAATCGATTTTTTGGGGGGTGATTTTTGTACTTTATCATAAAGTAACAACTAATCATGTAATAAATAAAATTTGTAATGGAAAAAAAATGTTTAAATTTTTGCTGAAATTGTTGTACTCTCGAGCCTCCTTAAAAGTCAATGTTTAATAATTTACCTTACCCAGACCTAGAGGAAAATTTAGTACCCAGTATAACCTCATTGTGCCTAATTACAAAAAGTCATACTTAATTCGACAGCTGTCATTGTGGCTCTCGGTTTTTATCTATGTGCATATTTTCCCCTTCCTTGCTAACATTTTGTTTGAAAAATAAACTTATATTAACTACAACCTGCATACTAGATGTTCGATCGAAATAACAGATATGAGTTATTCGTCGTTGTATATATGATCTTTTAGAATCTTGAAATATTATGATAAACCTACGTTTATAAAAAAATTAAAACTTTTAATGTGATGACGCGAGAAATAGTCAAGTCCTTCAAAAAGTCAAAAGATTAAAATCAAAATTAGATTATGCCGCTGACGATACTGAGGAAAAGTAATTTCTAAACAACAATCGTACATTTTAAATATTATTTTTTTTTTTTTTTTTTTTTGTTAACCTGCGTTATTAGAAATATACGAAAGCCGATAAGGGCCATTAAAAAAAATAAATTATGTCGTAATTAGGACATCGCTACGTCGTAATTTCGACATAACATGTGAAAATAACGACATCGCTATATCATTATAACAACCTGACAACCTTAGCCTTGTTACTTTGTGAGCATTGAAACATTATTATGGGAAACAACATTTTCATCTTTATTTTAAGAACCACATATCAGAATTGAATCAAACTTGATTTAAACGTGTGCACTATAAGGTCATATTCAAGTGTTGTAACAAATTGTTACAAATTGGTAAAAACACATGACCGCCAAGGGACTTTAAAAATGTTCAAAATATTCTTCTCAAGAACACTAAAATGACTGAGTTTAAACTTAGTACTTATAAATATACATTGTGTACCTAGTATCCGATGACTTTAAAAACAGCTGTTGAGTTTGATATGATCCGAAATTAAATATGGCCGCCAGTGAAGACAAAGTTTGTATCAAAACCCTATTGTAAACATATTCATTTTCTTTTTGAGAATGATAAACTCTGAATTCAATCAAGCTTGATTGATATTAAAGTTATTTACTCTATATGTCTGCACATGATAGAACTTTATTTCATAATCAAGTCGAATAGGACCCATATAAATGGTGAACAATTCGGGATCCTTGGAACCTCTATTATATTTGGCATGTATGTAGCAAGAAGATGTGTTTAGTATTCGAAGGGTTATGTGTGCTTTTGCAATTGCTTGTCGTCCGTCATAGTCTGTAGTTACCGTTTACTTTTATTTCTATTTATACTACTATTGCCTTTACTAAGTATCAGTCTCCATATTGTTGGTTGCCGGTCATAAATGACGGACGCCAAGTGATGACAATACATGTAGCTATCCAAAAAGAATGTTATAGAGGACACAACTCAGATATGGGTCAAACTGATCATTCTGAAATTTTCGGCATAGGTCCATTTTGTCATGAAATTTCGACAGATTTGGAATAAATGTAACGGTTTTCGAGATATTATCAAAAAAATTAATGTGCGCCCATTATATCCTATTTTTCAAGTTAGTAACAGCGGCTGTGCTTTTAAGGAGTCAAAAATCGACGCACGCCTTTTGTAAAGGAAACATTCAATACGAAAAAGTCGAACTAATTTTGAAAAGAATTGTGCACAGTAGTTTGAAAGGCGATTATTAGTTACATAGTGTGCTAGTGACCTAATACGGTATATATGGGGTCAGTAAATTCCATATGGGGTGAGAGCGAAGCTCGAATCCCCATATGGAATTTACTGACCCCATAGCTCTCAACCCATATGGAATTTACTGACCCCATAGCTCTCACCCCATATGGAATTTACTGACCCCATATATACCGTATTAGGTCACTAGCACACTATGTAACGCATTTATCTTACCGACTATCTTAATTAACGTGTGAAATTTAGACCTATCAAACTGAGCAAGTCTTCAATACTGTTAGCATTAAGAAACTTCTTCCATTGATCCTACAAAAACAGATACCAACAATAACAACTTGTTAGGTTTAAATGTGTTTTATGAATTTATTTCAATCTTAATCATCAATTTTTGCGTTTGTTGAAACCGTTACGATTTTTTTCTCAGTACCGTTTTCTTTTTTAAAGGAACGTAACACCACTACAAACAGTGTATGAAATAAGCCCCGCCTCCCTACTACCTTATATGGAATATAAAGGGACGTACGTAACACCACTACTAACCGTGTATGAGATAAGCCCCGCCTCCCTACTAACCTAATATCAAATATACACGGTCTCCACGAGGGTGCTTTTAACCAATCACATTCCTAGAAATGTATAGGAAGTAAGATAATTAAAAATACACTTACGGCAGACGACAACGGATAACAAGCGATAGTAATCGCTCGCATACCATTTCGGGTACTAGACACAACTTCCTTAGGTGATAGGCGAAGGTCAGGGGATCCATTAGGCTCGATAATTAAGGGTCCAAAGTTTAACATAGGCTCCAATGGAAAAAAAAACTTTGAAAATCTTCTCCATAAATAAATATATATTTGCTCTAAGGCCATATTGGACCAATCTGAGAGAGAATGGATGATCCTTATATAATGAGGAGTTTTTTTAAAAATAAGATGTGGTATGATTGCCAACGAGACAACTCTCCAAACGAAACCAAATGGCACAGAAATTAACAATAATAGGTCACCGTACGGCCTTCAACAATGATCACAGTCCATTCCGCATAATCAGCTATAAAAGGCCCCGAAATGACAAATGTAATACAATTCAAACGAGAAAAACTAACGGCCTATTTTAAGTACAAATATAAACGAAAAACAAATATGTAACACATCAATAAACGACACCCACTGAATTAAAGACGTAGGACAGTCACTTATATAAAGAATGTGACGGGGTTAATGTAGCAATAAACAGTTAGAAAAAAATATCAAAATTTGCCCTCATAAATTTTATCATCCCCTTTTCATTGCTTTCTAGCAATATTAAGCTTACTATTTGTGTCATATATGTGCATATGTATGTAAACAGAATCTTCCATATATTTTATAATCAGTATAAAAAATGGTAAACTATAATTTCTTTTTGGTGTATCCATGGCAAGAATCTGCATTTATTTGCTATAAAATATTGCTAAAAGGGGAGAACAGATGTCACATATTTCCCCAAAATTTGGCTAAAAGTAGAATTTCAATCGCTTGAAGTAATACCTTTTCTGAAGCTGTTTACATATATTTTTCAGTTTAATCTCATTTTTTTGTAAAATTGCGTCAAAAACGTCGTGTAGAAAAAAGTGTTTGTAAACATTACATTAATTTCTGGACCGATGGCTGGTTTAGCTATGAAAATACGGAGAGTCAAACAGAAATAAGCCCATAAAACATGTAAAAAAAATCATCTTGATGATCTTATAAACCATCTTTGAAGGCTATATTAGTACTCAGCTGTCTAAAAATGAATTTTATTACACTATAACTTTCATATTTGAAAAATCCACAGAAGCCAAAATGCGAAACTATACTCCTAACTGTGTATTGCTACCTAAACATGTTAGCGGTATCCAAACCCTTCCCCTAAGTTTGTAGGAATAGTTGTCCTTGGGAACAGTGGTTAAAACTTGGGGTACAAAGTTTTTATAAGGCTTCAATGGGGAGGACGCTTGAAGAATCTCATTTAAAACCAACAATAGCAATGCATTTATAATTTGCATCAAGTCTCAGTTGTACATTAAGATTCAATTGTGTAAAAATGAAGGTACAGAGGTCCGTTGATCTGAGTACTATGAGTCGCAACTTAACATAGTCTTTATTGGGAAAAGCTTAGAATTCATCTTATTCAGAACCTGCAATGGAAACTGAGGACTTCATAATTTCTGTACATGCCAAACATTATTAGAGGCTCCAAGGAGCTTGAATTGCTCCCCTATTCAACTGGGTCTCATTTGACTTGATAATAAAATAAATTTCTAGTATTCAAAAGTCTCGAGGTGCAAGTAAATAACTTTAATTAAGCTTGATTGCATATAGTGTTCATTATTCTCTAAAAAAAAAATGAATTTGTTTACGCTACAAACTTTGCCTTTACTGACGACCATTTTGAATTTCTTATCGCTTCAAAGTTGTCGTTATTATCATATAGCGGTCAGGAATCTGTAATTCAGTGGTTGTCGTTTGTTGCTGTGTTACATATTTGTTATTAGGACTTTGTTTGTACATTATTAAAACCGTTATTTTTCTTGTTTGAATTAAATTGTTAAACATCTGTCATTTCGGGGACTCTCCCTCTGGTATCTTTCGTCCTTCCACTATGCAGGGGCTTTTATCATTATTGAAGGCATTATGATGACCTACAGCTTTTAATTTCTGTGTCATTTAGTCTCTTGGCCATGGCCATCATAATACATATTATTTTATATATATATATATAACGATGTCGTTATTACGAGAATATCGATGTCGTTTAACGACATGTTTTTCCGAAATTACGACATAGCGATGTCGTTAAAACGACATGTTATGTCGAAATTACGACATAGCGATGTCGTTTTAACGACATTTTATGTCGAAATTACGACATAGTGATGTCGTTTAACGACATGCTATGTCGCAATAACGACATATTTTTTTGAAAGGCCCTTATCGGCTTCCGTAGTGTTAAGTGGTTACACGAATTGCGTATAAGTTTCATAACATTTGGCTGAGGAAAACGAAAAATTTATCTATTTCTAAACCTCATTTGGTTGAGAACGGAAACCAATTTTGGGGAGGTTCAAGACGGACGGACAGGAGGGACAGGGCACGTCGGGGGCATAAAAACTTAAATTAACATGTCTCTAAAAGATAAAGGCAGAGTGCTTCCAAAGGTAAAACCTACTTAGCCATCGAGATCAACTATAAAAAAAGTACAGTTATAACAAAAAAAAAGGCGTTATCAAAATATGAAATAAATCAAATACGGTAATCGTAAAATATGCCATCAAGTTGATATCCATCATAAATAATAACAATAAAAAAAATGAAAGATACACATTTTCAAAATTAGGCTCATATTAATGGTCTATTCCAAAGCAAAGTCTATATTCACTATTATTAGAATAAAAGGATTAAATAAGTCCTAATACGCATAAATCAGCATGTGCAATACTGATGACGTTACCCTGGTAACTCAAATTATGAGTAAATATTGCTTTTAGGACCTGTCCAATACGACAGAAAGCCGTATTGGCCAATTGGCTAATATGGGACGTTATAATTTCCGTTGATCAATCATCAGAACGCATACATGATTCAAGAGTAATAATAGATTAACGGTCTGGATTATTGTTAATAAGTACTATGTACAATACTGATAACCCCGATTCTACAACAGGGCAAATACAGAAACAGCCAGTTAATAGCAGCATATACTTATACTATATTTTCCAAAAGCAATATAGCAACAAACAAGAATGTGTCCCAAGTACACGGATACCCAACTCACTCACACTATCATTTTCTATGTTCAGTGGACCGTGAAATTGGAGTAAAAACTCTAATTTGGCATTAAAATTAGAAAGATCATATCATAGGGAACATGTGTACTAAGTTTCAAGTGGATTGGACTTCAACTTAAAATACTAAATACTTTATTTTCCAAAAGCAATACAGCAACAAAATATACATAAAATTTCAATACTATATATTATATTTAGATTACATTATCATATGCTCGTCCTATATATGCATTTATTTTGCAACATCCATTCATCCATTCATCAATACATTCTTGATTTCTTAAATGAATACGTAAATAATGCGTTCCTTCATATATGCAAGTTTAACAATTTTTCGTTTCTGTAATCAGATATATATTTTTTTAATACGCAAGTGGAAAATTGGAATAATAAAGTAAGAATGCAATCTTACCGTCGTTTAGTTGCACAATGCAGAAATGTTAATTTTAGTTTTTTGAAAACATGTGTTGCTTTTATATACTAACTCGGCATGTAAACTGAACAATTATTAGCAAACTACATACAAATCTTGCAAATTTATTCGTAAAATTAATGCTACTTAAAACAGAATTTATTCTTTTATCATTAATTGCATAATAGAAATAATACTATACTGACAAACGTAAGAAAAGCAACAATCGTGTAAATTTTTCAGAGTAAATAGGTTCTATATAAATAGAAAAAGATGTGGTGCGATTGGAGACATCTCTGTAACAGACGCCAATTACATTGAAGTTTTAAAACAACTAAAGGTGAACGTACGGTCTTCGACAATGCGCAAAACCCATACTGCATAGTCAGCTCGAAATGACAAATGTAAATCAATTCAAACTAGAAATCTGACGGTTTCGGTTATGAACGAAATACTAATATGGTAAACAGAAACAAACGAAGACCACTGAACTTCAGGATCCTGACTGGAGACAGACACACGTTGAATGTGGCGGGCTAAACTAGCGGTGTAACAGTACAACATAAGAACATAGAGACAGACACACGTTGAATGTGGCGGGCTAAACTAGAGGTGTAACAGTACAACATAAGAACATAGAGACAGACACACGTTGAATGTGGCGGGCTAAACTAGAGGTGTAACAGTATAACATAAGAACATAGAGACAGACACACGTTGAATGTGGCGGGCTAAACTAGAGGTGTAACAGTACAACATAAGAACATAGAGACAGACACACGTTGAATGTGGCGGGCTAGACTAGCGGTGTAACAGTGCAACATAAGAACATAGAGACAGACACACGTTGAATGTGGCGGGCTAGACTAGCGGTGTAACAGTACAACATAAGAACAAACTATGAAATCCGTTGAAATGGGCTAAATTAATCAGATTGATTCAAAGCAGAAAAAAACATCTGACAAAAACACAGACAAGACGCGACAGGGTATTAATTCATTCCAACAACAACAAAAAAGACAATCAGTACAGATCTTAGCCTGAGTAATTGCAGTAACTGACAGCTAGTTCAAATCTAATCCTGTTCACTTTAACTAAACACGGTGTGGTATAAGTGTAAATTTAGAAGAAAAAAAACAAGAATGTACACGGATGCCCCATCCGCCACTATCATTTTCTATGTTAAGTGGACCGTGAAAATGGGGTAAAAACTCTAATTTGGCATTAATATTAGAAAGATCATAACATAGGGAACATGTGTTCAAGTTGATTGGACTACAACTTCATCAAAAACGACCTCGACCAAAAACTTTAACCTGAAGCAGGACGGACGAACAGACGTTAAAACAGGAATAAATTCAACTAGACCATTTGATTTTCAGTAGTTGAAGGATTATATTTTGGTAGAATTTTCATTTTAACATTTTACACATGCTATGCCTTAATTTTTTCCTGATACTCCGGTTTATCCGCCATTTTAGCTAAAGGGTCCACGTTAACTTTAAATTTCTCCAAATCAATAGAACGTTTTTTCAGGTACCGTTCATTCATCTCCGTGAGACAAACCTTTTGTTTTATTACTTTGATTGAATATCATATGGTAACATTTTTAACCTCCGTCTTCAAAATGTTGAAAATCAATTAAACAAAAAAAAATTATAGATATCTCAACAACAAAAAAAGTTGCAATATGATATTTCTTGTTTTTCTATATTTATAAGCACCTAAGTTAAGCAATTTCTGCTTAATACGATTATTATTTATAAATGGTAAGATTCCATTCGGCTACAGGAAATATCAGATATTAATAATGCTAATGAAAAACGAATTACACGATGGGTTACACGGAATTAAGATATCGATACATGATACAAAGAAACTAATCAAACGTGTTTAAAACATATACTATAGGAAATCGAAAGAATACAATTTATCAAAAAACCTAACAATAAAAGTTTGGTGTTGAAGAGGGGCAAGGCTATCTAACCTCCGACAGTTATGTATTAAAATACAAGATGTGGTATGACAGCCAATGAAACAACTATCGACCAGAGTTCAGATAAATTGATATTGATTTTAACTTTTTGGGATTCGAGCGTCACTGATGAGTCTTTTGTAGACGAAACGCGCGTTTGGCGTATATACTAAATTTAGTCCTGGTATCTATGATGAGTTTATTGATATAAGCAACAATTACACATGTTATTGCTTGGCATCACCAGGCCTCTTCGATGCAACAAATGGTTCGTACCCTTACTCCACATATAATAGATCATAAAATAATTCAAAAAAGTTTTATCAAGTAATTCTGTAATTTGCCTTTCTCTATAGTGGACAAGTCAATTTTCACAATACATTTAGATGCTAAATACATGTAAAGTTTCATATATAAAATCTCACTTCAATAAATTGTCCTATTCCTATTCCTATAATTGAACCAAAATTTAAAAATATACAAGACTAACGAAGAGTCCTGACCTGTGACAGTCGCATAAAACCAGCGGTATCATCCCTCCTCCTATAACTCTAGCCAATGTAGACAAACACACATCAATACGCACAAATACATCTTATATTTAAAAATAAAAATATGTGGTATTATTGCCAATGTCACAACTCTCCAATAGACCCAAAACGACAAAGACATCTGGAACTATTGTAGTTCAAGTAGAAATTAACAACTTTAAGTCATTGTATGACCTTCAACGATAAGTAAAACTAAGACTGCAATAAACTTTGCAAAACGTGACTAAATTCTAAATATATTTAATTTCGAAATGTAGAAAATGGGATCAGACACAAGTTATAACAACAGTCATGACGTCTCTCTCCTAATTTGATGATGGTATCATGCTATTTCCTGATCTTTCAATAATCTGTCTATTCGATAACGATAGCCCTCGCAAATGCCACGTGCTATCCTTTATTAAACCGTTAGATAAGTAGTACCAATTCTATTCTTCAGACTAGCCAGGAAAATAGTCACAGCACTATTCATCAAGTCGACAAATAGCAAATACCTATAGAACTTTAAATTTCTCTGGAAACATTGATAAACAAAGGTTCTGTTTCTGTTCTGTAGTAAAAAAAAAATAAGAAACCAGTCATTCCGTTATGGATCAAAATTTGAAATACTCAATATTTCTTCCAGTGGGAATCATGGTCCCGTATGCATAAAACTACTTAGGTTAAGACTGAATCCAATCGTAGTACTAATTTATCGTAACGGTTGAATATGGGGGAAAGTTCGGAACAAATCTTTAATAAGTAGTTTTATGCATACAGGCCCATTCCAGTATATTCTACCGTTCGGAACTGATATTGAAAAGGCACATCTATTCCATGACACCAATGTTTGTATCAGTGATCATAAATAATCCAGTATTTTCTATACCATTAGGAACAAATATTGAAAAGAAACACCGATGTTTGTATCAGTGATTATGGAACGCCATCACTGCCATAAGTGATCATTTCTAACACCTCTACCGATTAGAAACACAATGAGGTCTTTCCTCGCGTAGGTGAACGACTTTAACAATACCAATTGTCTTAATCTGTTAATAATCCGATTACTAATAAATATATAAACAGCTGCTTGTCAAAAGTAATATTAATACAACTGTGAACGATATGGTATTGTTTATGTGGGTAATAACCAATATTTGATTAACACTGTTATATTCATACATTTGTGAATATTACGTATTCTGTAGACAAACCTTACGGTCCAATATTAGTTATTCACTACTCATCCTTGTTTCTTCACAGTTATTCAGTTTTTATTATTGTTATTGTGGTTTATTAGTTTTTAAATTGAATTCTTGTTAATTAATTGGCAAAATATCCCTATTTAATCTAAAGCAACTAAATATGTTCCGACTAGGACTTGTTTCTCTGTTTGTAGCTGATCCAGAAAGAAAAAATGGTAAGTATTCACATATAACATAGTTAAGGTCCTTTCAAAATTTCCTAAGATTGTTGTTTTAAACTTATTCAAATAACTCAAATGTTTGGAAGAAACAAAACCTGACATGTGCATAAATGTCCTTTGTTAGTCTTGTATTATTTTAATTTTAGTCTCTTGTATACAATTTGGAAATTAGTATGGCGTTCATTATCACTGAACTAGTGTATGTTTGTTTAGGGGCCGGCTGAGGGACGCCTCCAGGTGCGGGAATTTCTCGCTACATTGAAGACCTGTTGGTGACCTTCTGCTGTTGTTTTTTCTATGGTCGGCTTGTTGTCTCTTTGACACATTCCCCATTTCCATTCTCAATTTTATTTTATGAATAAGCATGTCAAAGGTTTTAAAGAAGTTATTAATTACCGAACAGTTTATTATATAAATGAATCTAATATTTGATTAGTCATATTTGAGAGGGGTTTGATATTGAGCAAACCGGAACCACAAATACAAAGAATACATTTCTATTTCACAGTAACAATGGTTTGATTTTATGACAACTAATAAAAAAAAAATGATAAATTTCATGCAGCATTAAAAGAAACCCTCTTCGTGGAATACAGGAATATTGGCTTACTTTATTATTATGTATAGTATATTTCATTCTTGTTTTTTTATTGATACTATAGGTTAGTTATATAAAAAAAAAATCTGCACAAAAAGGGTACTTCATCCTGATTTCAATAGCTTTACCAGCAGCAATTATCACAGGAGGTATTGCGCCCGTCTGGGATCGTGGTTTTTCGAGTGATTTGATAGGTTTTTTTTCGAGGTGAATATGATAAAAAAAAAAGGCAAACAAACCGACTTATTTTCTGGGAAAGAAAGATTATATACAAAATCATAAAGGGGTAAATTAGTATTTTTAGATATTATCAATCCTAATTATTTTTTATCTAAAAACGTTTAATATATAGCCTTACACTGATTGCTTATTCCCAAATATATAGATTAAAGCCGTTAGGCCAGAAACCATTTGATTTTCGGGGGGGGGGGGGGGGGGGGGGGGTGGGGGGGGGGGGGGGGGGGGGGTGGGGGGGCTATGGTTTGTTTTGGAAAAAAAAGTTTGTTTCCAGTTTTTGGAGAAAAAAATAATTTGGTTTTAATTCTAAGAAAAAAATTGTTGTGTTCACCCTCAGCTGCCTTTCGACTTGTCGCGAAAAATATAGATTGTTTTTTCGCCACGGCGAAAAAAAAAGTTTTGTACAGAAAAAGAAAAAACCATAGCCCCCCCCCCCCCCCCCCCGCCCCCCCCCCCCCCCAGAAAATCAAATGGTTGCTGCCTTATTATACACATACCAATGCAAATGTCAATGGAAATGTGCACATGTTACCTATGTATACTTAGACTTACAGACACTTTACAAATTCTTGTTTTTGCATTGAACAGGAAATTTTGGAGATTAAATTCATAATATGTCCGTGTTTTTCGAACGCAGTCCTTTCATTTTTCCAGTGCGTTTTTTTTTTTTTTTTTTTTGTGCGTGAAATAATACAGATTTCCTATGGCGGAATAAATCATAAAAATCTTATGACCAACATTCACTACACCTTTTTTTTACACTAACGTTGTGCATTTTTTAAAAATATTATCTAATTAATTTCTTTTATTTTTTCGAAAAATTTAGAAACTTTATAATTTTGGGAATATGGCAGAAGATTTGGCTTATTTTTTAGGTCCTTTTGGTCATATAGCATACAATTATAAATGTTGTCCATTTTATATTAAATATTCATTCAATTCAAATCAAATGTTATTGTAATTCTTAATTATTTTATTTCGGAGGGGGGGCGGTCTTTTGGTAGAATATTTAGGTATATATTGATTTTTCTGATTGTTTACTCCTTTCGTAATTGATTATAATATTATGAAAACACCCGGACCCATTGTTAAAAACCCGGACTTCGTGCTCAAAGCATTCATAGTTTTCAAAGGAAGATTGTCCATGAAGAATAATTGCGAAGTAACAAGTAACTAGCCTGAGAGCATGTTTCGCCACTCAAAAAAAGTGGACCCGATTCACTGAAAAAAACGGGCACTATACCTACCATGATTATTATCATTATTCATGAGTAACCTTCATTCATGTAAAACAGATTTGTTAAAAAGACAAACTTTAAAAGTGTCTTTTTCACAGTGAAAAAAAAAAGTTGTTTCATGAGGACGTGTAAGATCATTCCGATGGCCGGAGGCTGAGTGGTGATCTTACACTGACACACCAAGTCCGAGATTGATATTTAAATAGCCAGTTATAATTTTCAAAAAAATGTTTACGCCAAAACTTTACGAATAAAAGAGGAACGAAAGATCCGTTATTTGAACCCACAACTGAAATTGCAATAATGATTAAAGTTGCAAGCCTCCCAAAATTTGATTGATAAATGAACAGATTAGTGAACAATGAACAGAAGAGCATTCTTGATGCCATTATCATGTCAAAATTTACATATTTGAACTGAAAGGGGTACTTGGGGAAAATAAAAATAAGCAAAGGTTTTACCCAATGATATTTCATACAGATTGACATCTTTATATTTGTCGAAATGTGCATCTGGTTCTGGCCCCATATGATCTTTTGATGGAATATTCATTCTCCAAAATATATTTCAACACATGCAGAGCTATTTTCTACATTGTCTTGCATTTTTTATTTTCTTAATGTCGGGGGCAAAGATTTCACCGCTAGCATATTCATTCCCAAAATCCTACCTTGGAACATCAAATGTTCATCCCTTTAAGTCCATCTTGTTCTTACAGTTTCGTACTAATTTTAATGGACACAAAAAACATGTGGCCTTGTTATACCTTAACCGCAAAAATAACTATGCAGTAATTTTAAATGTAAATTGACGAGAACGTTTTTTCTATTTTATAGTTGACGATGGAAAATGTGACCACAACATCAAAAACAGAGGTCGAAACCTATGTGAACACTTCTGTTGGAATCTCGAACAGAACAAGTCCTGTGAGACAGAGCTACTTAATACCATGGAATAATCCACACAATGTCATTACTCAACAAACCTCAGATGACATACTGTTTGTTCTTCAATGTGTCATATTCCCTATCATTACTCTGTTTGGGTCCACAGGCAACATTATGAGTCTTGTTATATTGATACAGAAGAAACTAAGGAACAGCACTGGTGTCATACTTATCGCCATTACCTTTGCCGACCTATGCTTTCTGATTACAAACATGACCAGAAAATCTTCCTGTCTTATCAGTCTGATCGATGAATACGCAGAGGAGATCTACACGGCAACTATATTTGGACCCCTTTTCTTTGTCATAACATCATTTAGTCGTGTTTCAGCATGGCTTGTTGTTCTCGTCTCCATCGAGAGAGTCATTGCTGTTACATTTCCCCTGAAGATTAAAGTCTGGGTATCAAAACAGAGAATGGTAATGGCTGTGATAGTAATTTATATTCTAACTTTCGTTTTCTTGAGTCCTATTGCATTCCAGTACAAAGTTGGATCCATGTTCAGTCGGAGAACGAATACAACTTCCTACTTCATATCAACAAGTGAGTTCTACACTTCTTATGAGGATATCTTGACCGTTCATAATGAAATACTCGGTACCGTCCTGTTTCGTTACCTACCGGTTTTCCTTACTATGCTTTTTAATTTGATAATTATCATTAATCTGCAGCGAAGAAGTTTGAGGCGTAAAGCTATGACGTCATCAAAGACAGACAATAAATCCGAAGACAAGATCACAAGGATGTTATTGATTATTTCAGCAGTTTGTTTGATATGTACAACACCAGGTTCCCTGCTTCTGCTGGTTTCCAGGTTCGTTGATGGCTTTGAGTTTTTTGGAAAGTATCATAACATCTTCGTTGTGTTCAGTGATTTAAGCCTCCTGTTGTCCATGATCAACTCTTCAGTAAACTTTATTATCTACATGGTTTGTAACAAGCAGTTCTCAGAAGCTTACACGACTATTTTCTGCCGATGCAGATCCCTCTCAACAATGAGGAAGCACAAACCAACAATGACGGACACTTCAAAGGTGACTACCATCACCACCGTCGGGTCAACGTCAACCAATGAAAAAATACCATCAATTGTCCCAGACGAAACTGTTTCTTGCGACGAAATATCTAAGGATCATATAAAATGTTCGCAAACTACAGAAGATAGTTAAATGTTATATATCTAGACAAATTGACTAGCATTATTATTCACCATATTAATGTATTTGATATGATAGAAAAAAAATTAACAACTCATTGTTTTAGAATTGATCAAATATGATGTAATATGAAAATAGAAAAAATAAAAATTATTTTTGAAAAAGAGCAAAACACAAATGTGAATGATGTTGAAGATGAAGTTTATTTATTTGTGATTGTTAATTTTATAAGTGTTAGTAATAAACTGATATAAAAAAAAGTCTCGTCTTGTCTTGCTAATACTCCAATCATTTCAGTCAAGCAATTCGGTTCATAAACTTGTTGTGCTCTTTGTTAATCCTAATATTATGGAAATTATTGTAAGTGTGTTATTGGTGATTAGCTAACATTTGTGTTTTCTGTCTATCATCGACTTGTGGTTTTCTATTTCCATCATTATTAAGAAAGTAATGCAAGTGATCTGACACATAAGTTTGGTACGACAAAGGATAGAACTGCACTGTTTCTAATAACTCTTACTGTAATACACACGTGTCGAGTCCGTTTTAAATTTGAAAATACTTTAATTTAAGATAAGAAAGAACGGATAGGGTACACTGTACTAATGACACCCGCCATGTATGTAGCAATAACAGACATAATGGGGTTATCTGATACGCGTTTACTGTAATGTTCAGGTAGGGTGTGGTTACTGCCATCTGAGCTCGCTTAAAACTTCGCAACTATTTTAGTCTGATTGAATTAATTGTTAATCTGGCAAACGAGTTGATCACTGAGTATAAGTGTGTAACGGACGGACGGTTAACAGTACGGTCAGCTAGATGGACGAACATACGACTACATTAATATATGACAAAAAAATAAAAGTGTATTAAAAACATCTGTATTTTACAAAGAAGTAGGTCAATTTGTATACATTTTACAACCCTGACTTGTGTTTTATATATGAGGTACATTATGGCAAATTAAGATCTACAATCAATTAACTAATTTACAATACTTCTCGAAAAAAAAGTATGGCTTCTTAATTTGACTTATAAATCCAGTAGCTTCCACACCTATAACTTGATGTTAGAGAGAGGCGAAAGATACCAAATGGACATTAAAACTCACAAGCAAAAAATAAACTGTAAAAAAAAGGCGAAAAAAACTATAACACATTCTAGTATACAAAACACACAGAGAAAAGCTAAAAACTGAGCAACACGAACACCACCAAAATCCAGTGGTGATCTCAGACAATCCGGTAGGGTAGGGTTATGATGCTAAAATATAAAATGATAGTTTTAGATACGAAAGTTCATTATATATTAAGCAGATGATATGTGTTAATCTTTTTTGTTTATAACTCACGTTTATCCCCTTGACATAACTACTATGCCTACTTACCTTGCTTTAAATGAAATTTCGCAAGATGTTAAGGTATCCTCCTTTGGGAGTAGCCTAGTCCTACATACAGATAGATTGGTTATCTGTCGGACTAGTCTACTCTGAAAGGAGGGTAGTTTACCTAACCTGATATGACTTTAAGGTTCAGCCAGCAGCAATCTAATTAAAAACCGATCTCTCACCTCTCCCGTTTTCTTATATGTCGCACCATGGAAGTAATATTGAATTTAAATATTACTTCCATGGTCGCACCCACGCGACATATCAGAAAACGGGAGCGATGAGAGATTGATTTTTAATTAGATTGAGCAAGCAAGCAAGCTAACCAAAGATACCTACACACTTAATGCAATCGGCTTTAAAAAATCTCCTGGCTAGTATTTAATAAAGTTTACTATAGAAATTATTAATCCTAATCGTCCCGAGAGCGGTGAAAGCGAAGTATCGTCTGCAAAAGGTCTAGCTAAATTATCTATGTCATTAAAAATATCATGAATTATATATATTAAAAACGGTAAAGGACAACATAGATATTTTTGGGTTACCCATTACATATAGATTTTTTAGCAATAGTGACCAAAACCACTAAAATCCTGATTTTATTTAGCAAAGTTGAAATAGATATAATAAAACATGGTTACGTAAGTGCTGGGGTATGATAAAGTTGAAAACACTTTTGTTTAGATAAAGGAACATGCATGTCAATGGAAAAATCACAGACTAAGCAATGAATTCCTCCTATATTTGTGTAAATATATAATTTTAACACATAATTTCTAAAGAATACTAGCTGGATAAGGATCTTCTTTTTTTCTCCAGACTTGACAGATGCCAGTGGTTAGGGGTACGCTGAATTAAAACACAGCAGAAAAAAATCACAGCAGAAAGATCTCACTGCCGGAGGTGAAATATTAAATCCTATATTAAATGTAACTCTTCTTAACTTTACCTTCAATTTCTAAAAGAAAATTCAAAGGTGCGCCTCATCAAGTAATCATTGGTAAATCAATGAATTTTCCCCTTGGAAAAAAAAAATAATTTAGTTTCCTGCTTGACTGAAAACGATTTAGACAAAAAAAAATAGTGTCGAAAAAAAAATTGAATGTGCGAATACAGTATTCAATTGAACTTTGATAGGAACTTTGCGATATGTAAAGGTCTAAAATGCCTGGAAGGGAAAGAGTTTACAATCAATTTATCACTTTTGAAGACAAATTAAGGATAATTGACATGCAGCTATATAAATTTGGCAAATATGGTTAATCTTCAGCAATTAGTTAACAGACCCATTAGGAAATGTGAAGTAGTCTATGTTGAACGATATAGTTAGAAATAAACTGACTATCCTTTATGACCTTTGATCATTATTGAAGGCCGTACAGTTGCCCTATAGTAGTTGATTTGGGTGTCATGCTGTTCACTTGTGGAGAGTTGTCTTATTGATAATCATAAGCATAGTATTTTTATATTGAATACGTTCCATGACTTTATCAACACTTGTAGGGAATCGCTATAAAGAAGTGAAGGAGTCTGATCATGGTGACATCCATGACATTATCAAACAGATGGACATACAATTGTTCTTATTTCTCTTTTTTATCATTGCTTTCATGGTTGGTTATCAAACACCTTGTATTTCGTTATTATGTTCAACTTAAATGATGATCACACTTTCAAATGGATGGATTATATTAAATCGATCCTAGACAATGCCGGACTAAGCTATGTTTGAACTCAGCAATCACCATTAGATATAAATCAATAAAAAATCGTACTGACAGAAAAACCAAAAGATTCATTCATTCAACAATGGCATAGTCAAATTGACAACTCATCCAGAGGAGAATTTTATGGACTTTTTAAAACAATCTTTGGCTTAGAAAACTATCTTTTAAAATTAACACCATTCGAACGTAAATATATTTCAAAATTAAGATGCTGCAATGTAAAAATTCCAGTAGAGCTGGGAAGATGGTATAGCATTCCATAAAAAGAGAGGACATGTAATTTGTGTTTAACTCAATCTAATTAAAATATTGATAACGTAATCAGAGATCAATATTTTAATTAGATTGTGTTTAACTGCAATTGGCAATGAATACCATTATTTATTTGAATGCAATTCTTTATTAGTAAAAAAATATCAGAAATCAGCATATTCCAGAGTACTATGTGAATTATCCGAGTGAAGCAAAAATGAAAGGACTTCTGTCATTTACTAATATTAACGTACTTAAAAATGTGTCTTTATTCATTTCAAAGTTAACTAAAATTTTATAATATTAAAATATTATAATGTAAAGCAAAGTAATTTTCTATATATTTCATTTCTAAGTTGTTTTATTTATTTCTTTAATTGTATGTGATTGTATTTAATAGTTATCCCATAAGGACGCGGTGTGTCAGTGAAAGATCATCCCGATGGCCGGAGGCCAGAGGGTGATCTTAAACTGATACCACGTCCGAATGGGATAACTATTTTACATCCCAGCTGTTTTATATTAGACGAAAAACCATTTACAATTCATAAAATCAAGTTTAGAACGCCACACAACCATTATAATATACTTTATATATTGCTATATGACGTATACCCTTTATGACCCCCTAACACGATGAGTAGATATCAAATAATGTCAACTCGCCCCGCTTGCCAATCGGCCCACACTATATCGCCACTTTATGAAAAAATCGCCCCACTCTTGTAACCGACTCGCCCAACTTTAAAAAAGTGTAAAATCAAATTGAACAATCAGTCTGACAAGTCATTTATTTAACGAAAAGGGTTTAAACCCCACTGAGTAAAGGTCTGCCAACTCGCCCCAGTTATAAAAATATCTTGCTTCCTTTAAGTATGTTAAATTTCTGAAAGTTCGTATTAAGTCGTCCTAGTGAAGTGGTATGTGTCGTGGCTTGATATGCTAAAGGTCTTGAGTTCGAATCCACACATATACACTGGATTTTTCTACGTGAATTTTGAAAGATAGTCTTCTCCGTATTTTATACTGGATTTGACATTCCCGCCAAAATGTCACAGAACAAAGGAAAGCATGCATAACAAAGAAACTTAAACTGGGGTGATCCGGCTCAGATCACCCCTGTTAAAACAAAGGAGCTGGGATGTAATTTGTAATTTACCTCTTGTTTCAAATGTCAATGTGACGGAGTGTTTTTGAAATAAAAGCATATTGTATTGTATCCTGTTATACTTTTGGACTGTCGCGTCAACGAATTCTTCATCATCGTTCCTACAAAACATTTCATGGTTTGGCTAAGTATTTTTAGAGAAAAATTTCTAACTAGAAACAATCACGGCTTCTGATAAGAATAAAATGAAATATTTTTACCAAAAAACAACAACAATGATAAGTTTTTACTGACAAGTTTATTGTAGGTCATGTTTGTAAAATGCACATACATTGACTGAGAAATTGAGTCATGGTCGGGGTTAAAGAACTAAACTATGACCGAGGGAGTACTTTAAAACTATCTATGTTGAAGTAGCGATATTCAAACACTACATTTGCGCATGTGGTAAAATAAACCTTTTTTTGTCCCGATCAGTGAAACTAAATCATGATATCCATGGACTATCACCAGGCACTCTCCAGGTTTTTTTTACAATAAGATGCTCTTATCATGCTATGGCAAGCCGTTCTCGTCAAAACTATGTTTAAACCCTTTTTTCGAAAAAAAATTACACAATAAGATTTAAAAACCTAAAATAACACACTGAGATTAAAAAAAAATGAAAAACACACACTGAGAAGTTAAAATTACACACTGAGATTTAAAAAAAGACACACTGAGATTAAATAAATTGAAAAACATACACTGAGAATTGTTAATTACACAATGAGATTTCAAAAATACACATTGAGATTAATATGCAAATTACTAATGAATATTCATGAGATGAATAATTCAACAGATTAATATCTTTTTTTTTAGAACTCTTGTCATTATAATGAAATGCGGTTCCTTCAACCAATGTTCATAATAAATATCAAGACTTACCATCGTTTTTTTGCTAACTCATATTCATAAGTTTGTTGTCATCATTGCTAACGGTGTATCGAGATTGCCTTTGCTTAACACTGTTTAAGCATATGTCCCTTTTCAAAAGTCTTTCAACTGTTACCCTGATTTCGCAAGGTCATCTTTTATATTTTTGTTATTACGTTTATTTGCTATAAAAGACACTTGGGTGAACATGTCATTGCATTGTTTGCCTTTTTTTGTAGATTGTTCCAATGATTTCTTGTAATTTTAATAAAGTTTTCACAATTTGGTATATCAGAGACATATAATACATGTCACTGGTTATATTTTGTAATAAGAGTAAGTGGGTATTTTTCTTGTTCTATTGTCCTTTAACGTTGTATTGCTAATGTATTTTAGATTTTATAAAACATTTGGCACCCAGATTGAAGGACTAACGAGTTATGTCCCCTAGTTGTTTCAAGCTTATAATAGATTACGATTACGTATGCCAATTAGATATGTGCGCATAAAAAGTGCGTACAAATCTCAGTGTGTAATTTTAAATTCTCAGTCTGTAATTTCAAATTCTCAGTGTGTGTTTTTCAGTTTATTTCATCTCAGAATGTCTTTTTGAATTCTCAGTGAGTAATTTTTAATTCTCAGTGTGTGTTTTTCATTTTTTCGTAATCTCAGTGCGTCTTTATGAAATCTCAGTGTGTAATTTCTTATTCTCAGTGCGTCTTTATGAAATTTCAGTGTGTAATTTCTTATTATCAGCGTGTTTTTAGGTTTTTTAATCTCAGTGTGTGTTTTTTAAATTCTCAGTGTGTAAAATTTTAAAAAAATGTTTTATTAAACATAGTTTTGATGAGAACGGCTTGCCATACTTATCCGTCCTTTATCTTCATATCATTTTCCTGTGAGCACATCTGATTTTAAAGACAGTTGAGTCAAGCAAGAAACTGCACAAAGCGCGGACAATGATGACATTCTTTCTAGTATATATTTTCGTATAGATCTAAATTATAAACCCGTCTTGAAAATAATCTTAACACTGTAGACTGTGGCGGTTCTATGGTTAAGGGGAATTAGGGATTGCATTTGAATATGATGCACACTTCGCATGCGCTCCTAGATTCCGAAATTTGGGCATAAAAGACGACCTTAATTATTATTAAGATATTAACATTATGAAATTTAAAATGTTCTTATATTACTGAGTACTTTATCTTGGGATAATCTATTCTATACTTTGATAAAGGACAGGCATATGCCAAATGAACCCTAAAAAAGGGAGATATAGACAAAGTGTGGTAATTAAATTGCTTCGAGAACACAACATTTACGAAAAAAGTTCAATCAAGACATAACCCCTACCCCAGCTGGTATGGTCAACCATGCTGTGCATCATAAGTTAACTAAAATATTGCTGATTTGATTTTCAATTATTATTCCAATGTTCAAATACCGTGATAGCGGCTACTTCTTTTTCAATTAAATAACAATGTAATGTAGTTTATTATTTCAAAAATATTGAGAATGAACTTCATTGCAGGTGAGTAACGTGAGTAGAATAGCAATGGTTCTCCCGTGAAATGTAATGAGGTTTTTATGGAACATGCTTGGGTAGATTAGCAGTGTTTCTCCATTGAAATGTAATAAGTTTCTATGGAACACACGTGGATAAGTTTTAGTGATGTGTGTGGTTAGACATATTATTAGTTACATAGTGTGCTAGTGACCTAATACGGTATATATGGGGTCAGTAAATTCCATATGGGGTGAGAGCGAAGCTCGAATCCCCATATGGAATTTACTGACCCCATATATACCGTATTACGTCACTAGCACACTATGTAACGAATTTATCTTACCGACTATCTTAACGTGTGAAATTAAGACTAGTGATTCTCAAAACGAGCAAGTCTTCAATACTGTTAGCGCTAAGAAAATACTTCCATTGATCCTACAAAAACAGATGCCAACAATAACGACCTTTAAGGTTTAAATGTGTTTTATGAATTTGTTTCAATCTTAATCATCAATTTCTTCGTCTGTTGGAACTTTTAAGATTTTTTCTCAGTACCGTTTTGTTTTTTACAAAGGGACATAACACCATTACTAACCGTGTATGAAATAAGCCCCGCCCCTTCTTACCTAATAAGGAATATAAAGGGACGTAACTCCACTACTAACCGTGTATGAGATAAGCCCCGCCTCCCTACTAACCTAATATCAAATATACACGGTTTGCACGCGGACGCTTTTAACCAATCATATTCCTGGAAATGTATAGGAGGTAAGATAATGATATATATACACAAAAAATGATAAGACCAATTTGACTTAACGAAGACTTTGGCAAGATTTTTTTTAAAGCAAGTATACGTTATGGCAGTTTACTAAAATAAACAAACGTCATCAGTCGAATTTGCATAATCGTCCTCTGAATCAATGGGTATTTTTTTACAAAGACAGGTTTGCATTAAGCACATATTACAGTCTAACAACTATCACAGAATTATGGTTTGCACTTCTGTATAAGGCAGCTTGATTCATTGTTATGTGAAAACTTTCTCCGGAAGACAATTGTTTGACATGGGTCAACATTACAGGCAAGACTACCCCGAGGGGTAATGTATAATTTTGGCACCGATATATCTCATGTGAGAATCGTATACATGTCACTAGTGAAACGGTATTTTTTCCATCCCTTTGTAATACATGTACATCCTTTCTTGTATAAAGATTAAGTGACAATATAATCAAATAGTTCCCTTTTTCTTGAACTACAAAGGTATTATTATCTAGTAGAATTCTTTTTTCAAATTCTACATTTTTCGTTGATTTCCATTGCAGACTTTGGAGTTTATGCTCAGAAGTACGAACATAAAACTGTTGTTCATTCAGTAGATACTTTTGAAACTGTGTGTTGATTGGAAAACTTAAGATGGTTAATGTGTTTAACAAGGAATAACGATACAAGCCGGGTATGTTGTAGAAGTAAACGTAAAATTCATCAGAAGCTTGTAATCTGTTCATGTCAATTAGAGTTAATGGAGCAGCCATTCCTTCAAATAATTCCAGTCGCGCACAAGTATTATTCAGACACGCTTGCATTTTGGCAGTTTCCATAACTGAGGTATAAATGTAAGAATGGAGTTTAAGTAAAACTAAATAAATACCCTCTCGATGTATCCTAAAAGAATGCGATGTTTTATTATACGTCCAAGGTAAAATTCTATTATTACCATCCAGTCGCCACGAAAGCCTTCCGTTCAAATATCCAGAACTAAATGTTTCTTTTATGTTAAGTTTATATCTACCTAGTGCATATTCAGGTCCTTCTGGCAATGTTAGCAATGATAAATAATTTGCATTGTTATCAGTGTCACTTGGTTTCAATCTGTTGAGAGGAACATCAATAGTTTGTTTCCCACTTACTGCAGAAATAAAAAATACAGATATTGGGATCCTTAGCTTGTCCGATATTTTCTGACAAAATTCTGTTGATTTACCGTAATTTGTTTTGCTATGATGAATTTTGATACAAAAAATCTTTGTGTGTTGTATGTTTAACTGACCGAAAAGTGTACCATGATAGTCAATTTCAAATTCACTTATGCTGTTGTTATAATGAACATGTTCTGATTCGCACACATCTACTTTCCAAGAGTATGGTGACTCTGTATCTTGTTTGTAAATGGCATATGAAACTTTGTTGTCCTCTAAAGTATATAAATCTGGAAATCGACTCAAGTTTATAGAAATACGTTGCTGGCTATCGAGATTACCTCTGGCTCGGAACTCTCTTATCCAAGAATAACTAGCAAAACCTAAGACAATTAAGACAGTAACTCCTACCAGCGTTGTACCTACATTCCATTTTGGCCATCTTATTGTGACTTTTTTACCTACAAAATAACTTAGATTTTATGTCGCTTGTAGTAGGCAAAAAAGTGAATATAAAAAAGATGATGTGTTATGATTGACAATGAGACCGTTAATGATACTTAATGTTATGTCTTAATACCAACTGAAATGTACATGACGTGTATACACACTAGAAGCCGTGTATTTCACACGTGAGGAAAATACATCTCAATGTATGAAGTACAAGTTTGCCTTTCCTTGAAAAAAGTAACAACGAAATTGTAACTCATTGGTGTTATTCATTGATTTAGACGTCGCGTACGGTGTTGAAGATAATACGACGTTTTGCTTTCCAGATCGATTTTATTGCTTTTGTTCAAATTTTCGGAATTGGTTAGTATATTTAAGAATTGAATGCTTCTTTTTGTAACTTTATTGGGGTGTAAAAGCGTTGATCGAAGTACATTTTGTATGAAGCGCTTCAGTCTAAAAATAACGCACGATCAACGCTTTTACAACCCTATGAAGTTACAAAAAGAAGCATTCAATACTGATAATTACATTTTTTAGCTAGGATCATGAAAACACGAGCTTTTTGGTTGGTTCTATACGTAGCAAGTCGAGCAAACCGCTCATATAAGTTATGCTGCGAGCTGCACGAAAAAGTATGACGTTATGATCGTATCTCTAGTGAATACGGGACCATATTTATACAATTTGCCTAAGAATTGAATGCTCTTTTTTTGTAAATTTATTGGGGTGTAAAAGCGTTGACCGAAGTAAATTTTGTATGAAGCGCGGAAGCATACTAAAAATGTACGCACGGTCAACGCTTTTACAACCTTATAAAGTTACAAAAAAAAGCATTCAATACTTATAATTACATTTTTACCTATAGGATCATGAAAACACGCCTTTTGTCAAATTTTTATTTCATTTACCTATGCACTTTATTGTGGGACCTCGTGTCATCATGAATTGTGTAAGCAATTGATTAAGGAATATCACGAGATTGCTAGTTAGCCAATCAGAATAACGTATTATAATGAAACATATGTAATTATATGAAAATATAACGTCAAAATTAGCATTACCAACACCGTACTCGAAGTCTTCCCTATATTGCTTGACCCTCATGGGTGTAATTTTGCAATAAAGATTTTATATATTCCAGACAACATAACAAATTATTATACTGAACTAGTACACATGTACCATTATGTTTAGGAGCCAGCTGAAGTTCGTTTCCGGGTGGGTTTTTTTTCGCAGCGTTTCAGAACAATTGGTGCGTGGCCTTGTGCTTTTTCTGCTCTTTAGTCGGGTTTTTGTCTCTTGGACACATTTCCAAGAGAAGCAAGGCGAAAAAAATATTGGACGATGTTATACTAAAATATAATATATGCACACCTTTTTCATATTCTACCGCACTAGGTCGAAACCTATGCTGATGGACTATCAGTCCACGAGTTTATAATCAGCCCAATAGAAATTCAGTACAGACATGATTTATGACAAACCTTTCCGAAACTGTCCGTTTTTTAAATAATTTTGTATATGCTTATTGCGGACCCTTAATTGGTAATACAATATGTTGAGAATCCGTTCTTGTTCAAGTGTCCTTGTTCTGTCAGTATTCGGTTCTCGTAACCTGGGAACAGTATATATTGTAATGCCGTCAACCCCCCTTTTTGAATATGCTGTGTTATTAAGTACAAATAATAATACGGAGTTGTCTGTGAGATGATATGCTTTGCATATGAGTGTATTCGATACGCTGATTACACTAAAATTGATTTAATTCTATTGTGTTTCAAGTGATGTTATGAGTGGAATTTACTCGCGGTGACCAAGTTTGTTCCCGGAGTGCCTGTACCTTTAGTTCTGTTGTATATTTGAGATATTAACCTTTTTCATGTGTTCCTAAGTTATCCTGTTGGTGTAATAACCTTCATGATGAATACATATGTTAGTTCTTAATGATTTTAAGCTGGAAAACATCTTTATTTACATAAAATGTCCAGTGTTTACATTTTGAATTGCCATTTCGGGAATTTCCCTAATTAGAGAGATGGTTGCTGATTGGTCCGACTTATGTAAGAGGGTCTGTGATTGGCTGACATTCTTATAAAACTAAAATGATCAACTACGGAAAGCAGTAATTGTTGTGGTTTGGAATTGAATGTTATGAAACACCAAACTTGAAATCTCGGAGAATTTAGGAGGAAATTAGGAGACGAATTAGGGAGACATTAGGAGGAAATTAAGGAGACAATTAGGGAGACATTAGGAGGAAAATAGGAGACTTTAGGAGGAAATTAAGGAGACAATTAGGGAGACATTAGGAGGAAAATAGGAGACTTTAGGAGGAAATTAAGGAGACAATTAGGGAGACATTAGGAGGAAATTAGGAGACTTTAGGAGGAAATTAAGGAGACAATTAGGGAGACATTAGGAGTAAATCTCGGTGACTCAGTTTGGGTGGTAATAGTTGGTGACAATATATGTAGAGGGTAAATTATACCTATAGTTTTAATTAGTCAAAGAAATATATGTCTTGGTGACGATAATAACCACTAGTATTTATATACAGATGGTTATTTTAAACAGATGTTGTTGAATTAAGGCTACATAATTTTATAGGTGTTCTTTTATTGAGACCCTTTGTACGCCTGAATGAGCTATATGCTAATGATAGTTTTTAAACTAGTCGACTGAATCTACAGAGTGGTTATACTCTGGATTGTTATATATATGTGTGTATATATATATATATTTAATTAGTTAGACCAACCATACCAGGAACCCAACCAAACCAGAAACAGCTAGAGCCTTCACAGCCATTCTCTCTGACATTTTAAGATTGTTAAATAAATGATCACAAGTTTTATATGTTTTGTCTTTTATTTATAAATAATAATTATATTGATAGACCTCTAGAGCCTACTAGGTTAACGAAGCTGTAAAGTGTGTTGGTTCGACGGTATTCCAATTAGACGTCGGGCCATACATCTTATAGTAATATAAACCATACCAGTTAAAGAAATCCCTTTTATTTGTAACCTGTTATCTCTGGTGTCCGACTCTAACACCAGGGAGGCAGCGTTATATTTGGTGGCAGCGGTGGGATACATTTATAGAGTCTGTTATTGTTTGTACAATTACATAATTTAATTATAAAACCAAAAATTATAATAAGAATGGATGATTCAAACGTTGTTACGTTTGGCCCACATCTCAATGAGATTGTTGATGAAGCAGATGCAACTATGCATGAGAGTTTATTAGAGACACAAAGTTGTGAAATTTTTAAAAGAACGGAGAGAATGATGGCAGAGGCACGGGCAGAAATGAAACTTCGGATGGACAAATGTTTTTCCGATTTTTCAAATGATATGAACCAGATGTTTGCAAAATTTGAAGGGCAAGCTATGAAAAGTATGTCAACCCCAATTTTAGGACGGGGAATTGAAAGTACAGCAAATAGTCTGGAACGCATAGTCAGGCACGGTAAGACTGATAAAAATAACAGTCATATTTCAGATATCAGACAGTCAAAACCTGATATCTCATGCAAAATAAAACCACAAATCTATGACGGTTCGGATGATTTGGAGGAGTATTTGACACAATTTGATTTATTGGCAGAAATAAATGATTGGGACCCTAAGACTAAGGCCTTACTTTTGGCTAGTAGTTTATCTGGAAGTGCTCGGGCTATATTAAATGAAATCACTGATCGGGAACGGCACGATTTTGAGTGTTTGGTTAATGCTCTGAAAAATCGGTTCGGTTCGATGAATAGGTCAGAAATTTTTAGGGCTGAGTTGCAAACAAGGGTAAGAATGAAAAATGAAACACTGCCAGAACTGGCACAAGCTATAAAGAAACTTACACGTAGGGCTTACCCGGATACTACTGCTCTTGTTATGGACACATTGTCCCTCGATTATTTTATCGATGCAATTCCTGAGACTGATATACGCCTCCGATTGAGAGAGGTTGGGCCAACTTCAATAAATGAAGCAGAGAATATTGCTGTTAGACTTGAAGCTTTACGTATAGCTGATATACAGAAAGGTCGGAATGTTCGTACAGTCGAGACTGAAACACTGTAGACCATTGTCCATAAAACAAAACAAAAATCATAAAGATAATCAATGTATTAGATTTTTGTCAAACTCTTCAGAATTAATAAATAAAAGCAAATTTAGAAATAAAGTTAAATACTCATGTATTTTAAACATGATCCTTTTTTTTATTGGACGGACATAAAAGATGTCGCTATTTGTGGAATAGGTTTTATGTATAAATATTATGTTGATATCCTTTCACTAAGGATGGCTTACTAGTTATAAAGAGGAGGTTATACCTTGTTTTAAAATGAGAGATGATGTCTCATGTAAAATTTCCGAAGCGGAAATTGTAGAAGTTAATGCTACAGAGATAAACTATTACTCACGGCACAGTCTATGGTCGCGCTAAATAAAATTTTGGGTGAAAATACTGCACTATATTGGTAATTTTAGTTTCAGAAATTTTAATATTAAAACATAGAAAGTCATTTGACAGTTTGGTTAAAACTCTGGTTATGTGGTGCTATGCGATTGTTCAACACACAGATAGGATGATTTTTAAATGATTGCAATCTTAGTGAGAGGCCCTATGAAAAGAATGGTTATCTATATTCTTAATTAAGAAAATTAAAATAAAATATGTTGCTAGAAAGACTTGTCTCAGTTAAGTACTGAAATGTAGATGTTTTGGCCTGGCCAGTCAAAATATGAAACCTGAAGGTATGTTTCTTGAGAGAGTTGATCAGAAAAGATAGAGTACATGTTGGTCCGTAAATAACGAGAGGTACACAACGAAGCACCTTCCTAAGAAGGCTGCGTGCACCTAAAATATTTCACAGATCGTATAGTACTGGAGGTGGTGTTTGATTGCTCAAAAGAGATAGACACACGAGTGACCTTATTACTGGTCAGTGTCTATAGAGCAAGGCTTGGCAAGAACGGGTCTGCAAGAGAAACGTTGTACAATGTTTGCAAGCCCGGTTCAAAGTTTTAAGAGAGCAACAAGTATATTTAACACCAAAAAGGGTTAAAAACAAAAATCATTAACAGACAGGAACGACATTAGTGCTCAAAAGAGATAAACTCACGAGTGACCTAATCACTGGTCAATGTTTATGGAGCATTGAATGATAAAATGGTTTTGTTGGAAAAGCATTTCATTATGCTTACAAACCAGAATATGAGAACCTCAAACCAGAGTGAAACGAAGTAAACAAAAACAGCCCGATAGTAAAATACATGTATTATTGGTCAAGAATAAGCTCCTTTATGTGTTTTAGTTACAGAAAATTATATCTATATTTAGTTGAGTTGTATTTATATGCTCTGTTTATCTGATATAGTAAAATATCAGCCAAATTGGAATAAGATTTTTGCTTTGAAAAATCAAAGTCATAAAGTACTGTAAATATACTGACTATGTGCCTGATAAATGTTATTTAAATGGTTGTTGAATATTATCAAATATTACCCAATTTTAGTTCCTATTGCTGGGAACCAAATCAAGTCAACCTATTTGGGGACCAAATTCTGAAGGATGGGGGCAATGTAATGCCGTCAACCCCCCTTTTTGAATATGCTGTGTTATTAAGTACAAATAATAATACGGAGTTGTCTGTGAGATGATATGCTTTGCATATGAGTGTATTCGATACGCTGATTACACTAAAATTGATTTAATTCTATTGTGTTTCAAGTGATGTTATGAGTGGAATTTACTCGCGGTGACCAAGTTTGTTCCCGGAGTGCCTGTACCTTTAGTTCTGTTGTATATTTGAGATATTAACCTTTTTCATGTGTTCCTAAGTTATCCTGTTGGTGTAATAACCTTCATGATGAATACATATGTTAGTTCTTAATGATTTTAAGCTGGAAAACATCTTTATTTACATAAAATGTCCAGTGTTTACATTTTGAATTGCCATTTCGGGAATTTCCCTAATTAGAGAGATGGTTGCTGATTGGTCCGACTTATGTAAGAGGGTCTGTGATTGGCTGACATTCTTATAAAACTAAAATGATCAACTACGGAAAGCAGTAATTGTTGTGGTTTGGAATTGAATGTTATGAAACACCAAACTTGAAATCTCGGAGAATTTAGGAGGAAATTAGGAGACGAATTAGGGAGACATTAGGAGGAAATTAAGGAGACAATTAGGGAGACATTAGGAGGAAAATAGGAGACTTTAGGAGGAAATTAAGGAGACAATTAGGGAGACATTAGGAGGAAAATAGGAGACTTTAGGAGGAAATTAAGGAGACAATTAGGGAGACATTAGGAGGAAAATAGGAGACTTTAGGAGGAAATTAAGGAGACAATTAGGGAGACATTAGGAGGAAATTAGGAGACTTTAGGAGGAAATTAAGGAGACAATTAGGGAGACATTAGGAGTAAATCTCGGTGACTCAGTTTGGGTGGTAATAGTTGGTGACAATATATGTAGAGGGTAAATTATACCTATAGTTTTAATTAGTCAAAGAAATATATGTCTTGGTGACGATAATAACCACTAGTATTTATATACAGATGGTTATTTTAAACAGATGTTGTTGAATTAAGGCTACATAATTTTATAGGTGTTCTTTTATTGAGACCCTTTGTACGCCTGAATGAGCTATATGCTAATGATAGTTTTTAAACTAGTCGACTGAATCTACAGAGTGGTTATACTCTGGATTGTTATATATATGTGTGTATATATATATATATTTAATTAGTTAGACCAACCATACCAGGAACCCAACCAAACCAGAAACAGCTAGAGCCTTCACAGCCATTCTCTCTGACATTTTAAGATTGTTAAATAAATGATCACAAGTTTTATATGTTTTGTCTTTTATTTATAAATAATAATTATATTGATAGACCTCTAGAGCCTACTAGGTTAACGAAGCTGTAAAGTGTGTTGGTTCGACGGTATTCCAATTAGACGTCGGGCCATACATCTTATAGTAATATAAACCATACCAGTTAAAGAAATCCCTTTTATTTGTAACCTGTTATCTCTGGTGTCCGACTCTAACACCAGGGAGGCAGCGTTATAATATATATATATATATATATTCCTGTCATAACTAATAATAAAATAGACCAGGTTGGTCAGATCCCAAACTGAAAAATCACCTTTTTTTTAACAAAACGTATATAACAGCACGACAAATAGAATTCAGCATACACATATCAACGGTACAACTGCTTATCTGAATATGTCAATAAAATCAAACTAACTGACAAAACTTACAATAATTGCTGTAGTGTACAAGCTAGTTATTATACATGTATCATTGAGAATGTTATAGATTACTCTTACCGTCTTTCTCCGTACTATAGTCGTTGGGATCTGACATACAACTTTTTGTTTCGGCTGGTCTAGTTCCGTTCTGTTCTGAATAAGTGATGTTTTCAGTCTGGTTGTTGTCTTTATAATTGCGGTCGGCACATAGATTAGGTTCATCAGAATTAACATTACCAGCAGTTTGTTCATTGGTATCTATAATTTCTATTCTTTTACCAAATCGTAAGCTTTCTCCTCCCTTGTCTATAATGATTATGTCCATTTGATTTCGAAAGATAATTCATCAAATAAATTATGATATAAAGGTCTGCATGAATCTTTTTGGTACTCTTAGACAATATTTCCATTTCTGTCATGATATAGCACTTGTTTCGTTCTCCTTTTTTTTTAACGTTTTAATAACCATGATAACAGTATCTATATATATATATATATATATACATGAATGTGTATTCTGCATAGATAAGACCCATATGGAAACAATTGCATTCGATAGATAAATAGAAACACGTTTACCTATTAATGTGTTCTTTAATAAATCCTTGAGTCATTTATAAAAATAAAAACGACAACGAAAATCCCCCTATCTCCGATGTTATTTATATAGTCCATTGTTATGAAATGAACCATAATTAAAGAAACGTTGTTCTTCGGTAAGTTGATTTTACAATTCTAAACAAATTCAGTAGAGTTATATTTTTTAGCACATCTGACATAATCTGTACGTTTATGTCACATCATTTACTGAAGAAAAACTGTGATTATTTACAAAATATGATTTGAATGGATGTTTTAATATGAGAACGAAAAAAGTATAGGAAACGACCATTAAACTTCAAAGGAGGGTGTATGATTTTTTTCCTAAAATAATACTCTGATCCCAAATTTGATGAAAAAAAGTATTGTGGTCAAGCAGATAACCAAAAAAATTATTCTGAATCCAGATTTTCCCCATACCTTATAGTGTTAAATTTCGAGTGACATAAATTATTTTATTGGTAGCTTCGAAAAACTAAAAAAAATGTGTTTCTGACTCAAACAAAAAAAAACCAGCATAATTGTTTGGTTGCTCCGTTATCCAAAAATGTATATCTACAATTAATGAAATGTTGTTAAACCTTGTAGCTTCTGATAAAATATTGGTTAAAAAATACTTTTTTGAAAATACATGGAGGTGTGTTGATATAAACATTTGTCAAAAGTCTGATTGTGAGTTTGTCTGAGTTGAAAAACACCAATTCCCTGTTCAAACTTCCTTTACTTTCGGTTGTCAAGTGGATTTTGTATCATCATATTAATATCAAATCTATGTTGTCCAATGTTGTCACTGGCTTTTATATGATACAAAACTAACAAAAGTTCATTGTTATTGTTTTTAGGAAGATTTATGCATTGTTATGATCAACTAATGATACACCCTCAATATATATATAGGCATACACGACTCATACACATAAATTAGCAAATTAGTTCATCAAATCATTAAAAGTACCGACTGTTAGTGCACAAATATTTGTACTAAAAAGGCAAACAAAATATTATTTAATATAATCATGAAGTATTGATGTATATATATTTATGTATTTCTTAATTTTCAAACAAAAAGATACACATCTATAAATTCTATTAATAGGTGGGTTTTCCCCTCATTACTTACTCTAAATATACATACAAAAATCCACGTATCTATTTTTAGAAAAAGGTAAATTTCCATTTGAAGGACGAAGTCACGTAGTGGAATATAGAATTTATAAATTTCAGATCAAACGTGTAAGGGAGGGGAGTTTTTATAAATTGTAAGTAGACAAAATCTTTTCTTTAAAACATTTATAAATCGAAGATTATTACTAACATGTTGATTACAAAGATGTGTGAAGCATTTCAAAAAATGTATACGTCACTATGGGAGTATCGCATATAATTTTGCAGTGGCGTCTCCTAGTAGGAATTGTTTTTTAACTTATATTATATATACATCTATATCTTTCTTATTATTAGAGAGGGAAACAATAGTTCGTTTACAGCTAGGCATCAAATGTGTTCATTTGCCTTCAATTTCAAGCCACTCAAGGGTTTATATAAAATGTGATTAATGATTCGCCATTTTGAATATCTTGCAAAGCATCTATTTATAGTAATTGTTTTGTCATAAAACTTCTGACAGTTTTATAGCATACAGAAGATCACGCTTTATTTTGTATAAATATTCATTGATTATTTAATGTGTATAAACATATTGTATTCGTCGCTCATAACATGTAGAATGATTGAATAAATAAATTTGTGGTAGGGCCTACATCTTTATATATATATATATATATATATATATATATATATATATATATATATATATATATATATATGTATAACCCCCCATCCCCCCACCCCATGTATATATACATGTATGACCCCCATCCCCCACCCCATGTATATATACATATTTATCAGTTATGCAACAATATCGTCTATTTAATTATCGAGGAAATATATAGATATACATGTATATAAGGGACGACATCAAAAGATCGATGTAAGATAAAAAAAAAAAAACTTAAATCAAATAGTTTGGGGGTGGGGGGGGGGGGGGTCAACATTGATGCAAGTTTTGTTAATCTGAAATCGATTTTACATATATCCCTATTGGTCAATCAATTTTTTCCAAATTAAGTTAAGAGGGGGGGGGGGTGTGGGGGTCAGTGGTAAAACTATGTGAATTAAGTTTTTTATCCTTCATTGAACTTTTGATGTCGTCCCTAATAAAGTGAGTATATACATTTGTAGATATATAATGTTAATAGATATATGTAGTCTATGTGTGTGAAATATAACTTTACTGTTATAATAAATGCAACAAGTCGAGCCCGGACGGGTAAAAATGCAAGCATAATAGAGATGTACACGAGATAAAATACAATACATTAAATAGTTTTCAAACAAGTCAGATTTGTAATAATAATATCAGAGACATTATACATTGTTATTCCCCTCCGAAGCAGAGTGGGCATTACATGTTACCCTTGTGCGTCTGTACGTTCCAAATTTGGTTTCCGAGATTTAACTTTAGTTTGCCTTAACCAAATGTTATGAAACTTATACACAATGATTATTGCCACAAAACACAGATCAAGTTAAATTTTTGATAGCGTCACTTTTACCATTCTAGAGTAATGCCCCTTTACAAATGGAAAAAATGGTGAATTTTTCGTTTCCGTTCTCTAAATTTAGTTTGCCTCAAACAAATGTTATGAAACTTATGCACAATGCTTATTTTCATAAAACATATATCATGTTTGGTTTTTGGTAAAGTGGCCTCACTTTTGTGCCTCTTTACACATGGAAAAAATTGCCAAATTTTTCGTTTGTGTTCTCTAATTTAAGTTTGCCTCAAGTAAAACATATGAAATTAAAAACATTTGCTTATATCCACAAAACACAGATTAAGTACAATTTGTGTAGTGTAACTTGTACCGTTCTTGAGTTATATCCCTTTATAATCTTGTATGGAAGTGGGGGCATCATATGTCTGCTGGCTATATCAAATATAAGGTGCGTATTATTAAAAGAATGATGTCAAATTGATTTAAAACAAATATATTTGTTAAAAAGATATATGTCGTCTTAAAAGTACAAGTATGTCATGTATGTGTGGGCGTCAAATTACTTTCAAATTCAAATTTCTAATAAAAAGATTCTTTTTCAGTTAAAAATGTCAGACATTGAAATAGACAGTCTACCTCCGGGTAGCCAACTGAATGACTTTAGTGGTTCGTATCCTTATTTTCAACAAAGTTATCAACAGCGTTCAATATTTCCGGATGGTATTTCAAGAGATAACTTTGTCATTAGTGGGGACGATTCTAGACATGTGTCTCACCCAAGTGATAGTTCAAGGCCAAGTGAAAGAACTACATTTACTGGAACCAATGGAAGTGCTCACGGTATATCTCGAAATTCAATAAATGTGACAGCTAATTCTAGTCCTGGATATAATTTTTCGTCCAGACAAACTACTGGCAACAACGATTCAAATTCTGGATATAATTTTTCGCATCGACATAACCATGATAACGTGAGAGCCAATGATTGTGGATATAATTTTTCGCATCGCAATAACACCAGTGACAATGAAAGTGATGGATATAATTTTTCATATCGACCTAATGCCAGAGACACTGATAATTCTGGATATAATTTTTCACACAGAAACGAAAATGACAGAACGAATAGTCAAAATAATCAATCAATTGTGCATTCTAATAATTCTAGTAATGGACATAATATTTTTCAAAATAGCGAAATTTCAGTGCCTGAAATAAGTAATCTTTCAATGAATGAATCGGATTCAAGTTTTGTGTTTAACAGACCCCAATCTCACGTGAATACCAGACACAACCAACAACATGCACAGATTAAACTAGAAAACTCAAAATACGCTAATTATAGGAACGAGGCTCAGAGAATTCAGTCATATGCATATTCAACAGCTCCTGTGAGGAGTCCTCAGACCATGAGTGATGCTGGATTTTTTGCAATAAGTAAGTGTAATGTAACTGCATAGAATACTTTCTGTAAGTGGCTTTAACGAATCAGGTGCCACAAAGCACACGTGTGGGACATTTGACAATATTTACGAAAAAGTCTGAAATTGGTTAAAAAAAAACACGACCTAATCATCTAAAAGTGATTTTTCTGTTGAATTTAATTAGTTTGATGATATAAAGCTTGTGATATTGTATGACTTGTCTGTCTTGTTTAAGACTGGAAGCAACTTAGAGATACATAGTTTGGTTATTTCTGAGTTGCTGTCTCATTAACGTTTACCCCATAGCTATTTTTGTTTGTTAATGTCAAATGAAACTTTACTGTTGTATTGATTTCTCATAAATGTATTGTTAACAGAATCAATTGGAAATCCCAAATATATTTAAATTAACGGGAAAACCAAAACAGGAAATCGAAAGAAAAACTAAGATTATTTTTATCAACACAACTTTTTTTTCCAGATACAAAAAAAGTTGCATTTTCATGATTAAACATGTTACAAGTGCCAATTGAGGGCGTTGTTTAACAGGGCTACATAGGGGTCAATATAATAATGCATGCGGATGAAATTGAGAGAGCCTGAGAGAAATGCATGCATTATACTTTTTATCAACAAAAGATAACTTTGTCAAGGATATTCGTTATCTTTCTTTAAATTTCAACTTAATAAAATATGGCTGTGTTTAGTTTGCATTGATTGTTGTTTGCGCAATACCCAGTAGCAAATATTTCGTGCATATTGAGAATGTCATTATGAGAACACGCACATTTTTCTCTATTTTTAAATATATTCAATGTTCTTTATTTTTCATTTTTTTTGTATGCAAATTACAACTAAATAATCTATGTCTATGTTGCTAGGTAACCAAGATTTTGTACGTTGTTTTCACTGTGGTATTGGTTTGAGGAATTGGGAGGATGATGACGACCCTTACGTGGAACACTGTCGATGGTCTCCTAATTGTCAGTATATGAAATTAAAGAAAGGACAAGCTTTTATTGATGCTGTACAGGAGGCTGTAAGGAAAGTCCAGTTGGTACGTATATATAGCACTGAAAAATTTATTTATTCTCCATTGCTATAATCTTATGAAAAAATTCTATTCCGTCGAAGCACCAATCGTTGTCGTTTTCACTGTTCTTAATTACTCCTGGCACAAAGTAATAATTTCTCAACTTACATCAGTGCTGGTGAAAGTACTAGTATGTGCTAACATTTAATATAAAACTAATAATCATTAGTGATTTTATAAACGGGATTTTTAAAGAAAAATAGGTTATTGATTTGAGGATGTACAGCGGGCTTCTGCCAAACAGTATCCGTTCATTAACATGAAAACGTTTTGACGAAATCTTTTAAAGTTAGATATGTTTATATTTCCTGTGACTTATTTAGTAAAATAACTCTTACAAACATTGACAATGTACAGTTTAGAAACCTTTGTTTATATACAATGTATATGTGATTTCAGGAAGAAGCTCTTGGTCAGTCAGACACGAGAGATGGTGCTCAAGCAGACGGAACTGTTACATATTCAGGTCAGTTTAGATCACATGATTTTCTATCCAATATAAACTTAAATAAAATGTATTATATTTTAAACCTGTGTTAAACGAAATATTTAAATGCCCTATTATACATGTTATATCAAGTTGAAAATAGAATATATAAAAGACTTTTTTTTATTGAACTGAAACTGAATAGATATAGAAGACTTTTTTTTATCGAATTGAAAAATTATAATATTTATATAATTTCAGATATAGCAGAAGACGGAGAAAACATTGAATCTTATCCAGCCTCTGTTTTGCAGAAGAACCCACTCCTATCTAGTGCTGCCCAGAGTGTTATAGAAATGGGATACTTACCACGCATTGTAAAGAGAGCTGTAGATAACATTATAAAAGAACATGGTAATTATTATATAATGATTGGGCTTCTGTACTACAAATGTACTATAAAACAAAGATAAAATGAGTTTGAAAATGCCTCGAGTCTTCAGATTGGCATGAAGCACAAAAAAATAAGTTACACAAACACATTCGAGATGACCTCCCCATCTAAGAGTATTCACAGTTCAAATCCATTAACAACTAAAGAAAAATCATTATAATATAAATCAGTACACGATAAATGGATTTAGTATAACATGTATAAAGCGGACGTGTACAGTTTATTGAGAAAACCTTAACCTTGTGCAATACAAGTATACAGCATCCACAGGATACTAGATAATAACTTTTCATAACTCAATAGCAATACATATGTTTTAACTTATTATAACAAAATCAATTTTAGTACTGGTAAAAGCATTTTTAAATGTCTCATTTCATTGTGAAAGTCAAACTGATAACCTTGAAAAATTTAAAGGATTTCTCAGTTTACATTGTTTGTTTCGCAAGTTAAGGCTCTATAAACAACATCACTGTAAACAATAGGATGTGATGTCCTATTTGTAATAAGAATTCTAGTAACAGCCAAACCATCGAAACAAATTTGCTATTTAGATTAAAAAAAAAATTATTGAGTGTTCAAAGCGCAATTGCAAAACTATGAGATTTTTTTTCTAAGAGATTTTTATTACTTTATAGGTTTGAGTGGTTTAACTGGACATAGAATTGCAAATTTAGTTATGGATATGGAGGCAAAAGGAGAAAAAGTAATGATACCAACACAACAAGTTTCTGAACCTAACATGGACAAATCAAAGATAAATGAAGGTAAATAGGGGGAGGAAAATAACAAGAGCAGTGGAAACATTGAATGAATAACGCATTTATATCCATATGTAAATTATTTCTAATTTGTTAAACATAGTAAAGAACAATCTAAGAAACAGTAAAGCAGAGCTGAAAACTAACTCAGAAGAAAGAGTTTCTATTTGGCTGACTAAAACTGGCTGGGAACTACAGTTATAAAAGACGTTTCAGGGAAAGACATTGAAAAAGGAGAAAATAACTAAAAAGGCAGACAATTGCTTTGTCCTTAAGAACAAACATAAGCAAAGGATTATTGATTAGTGTTATATAAGGACTAAATGAAAATAGGAGTAAAGCAGTGCATGTACATGTAACAGCTTAAAACCATATTTATTTCCTAAATAAGTTTAAACTTAAAATGATTTGTTATTTGTTTTGCAGAAGCTAAACGTAAACTTGAAGAACAGAATAGAGAATATAAAGAGAAGATATCTTGTGTTATATGTTGTGAGAACGAGAGATCGATTACATTTCTACCATGTGGACACTTGGTTTGTTGTGCTCAATGTGCACCTGCATGTTCATCATGTGCAGTGTGTAGAAAAGAAATTAAAGGAACAGTTAAAGTAAGTCTTCGATGAAAAGGAGGCTTTGCAAAAATTAAAATAAAATCAATAATTCATAACGTTATGAAATTCGTCAAATTATTACTTTTATTAACTGTATTAAAGTTTAAAACAATATTTTTGCATATACCATTCAGAACAGTGAGATATATATCTACTGTTAGTTTTGTGTTTCAGATGTTTTCGTATGGGCGTTTCAAATTTGATAATATACTATTTACCTAAATTATTGGAATTGAAAAAGTAATTAGTCCTTTGATATAAATCTATGTGATTGTGTAATTTGTTGATTCGTTATCTATCATGACTCCCTTGATTCAAAATAATAAAAAAATAAACATTTTTATGATAAACTATGTAATATTCTTATAATAATACGTTTGTCCATAAATGATCATAAATAAATGTGAACAGAACTTTTAAATATATTGGTTCTCATATAAAAAAAATACTTAACTGGTTATATTAAGCAGTTGTTGATTAAGCATAGTGTGCATTTACTTTATATTTAAATTTGCTCTTGTATTAATATTTTGTCTGTAATTATGACGTTTATTTATATTTTTTAATTGAATATTTATTTAATCTCATTTATGAGGAATTAAAGATATAAATGAATGAATGAATGACAGTAAGTATTCATTGTGTAGAAAACATTAATTTGATTATATTTATTAAAAGAACAGTTATTATAAATACATTATTTGACTTGGTTTATTTTGTACTGCATTGTTTTATTTAAATATAACTTACAAGTAAAGAGATAAATTTCTGAAATGTTTTTAGAACGTTATTCTTATTTCTATGTAGCCAGAAAACTCAGAAAAACAAACAATCTGACAAAAATAAGTGTGATTATACGATATATGTATTACCAAAGTTAATGCACTTCTTGACGTATTTTGCATATTAATAAGTGAACATGTGGAAAATATACCAATGGGACACGTACCAAAATGACAAAACCAACCAGAAGATCACGGGTAGTAAGGTTGTCATATTGATGGGCGTTTAGTACAGTGATTTTGTCATAGTTTGGTTAAGTAAGACATGGTTGTGTTACGTAAGAGTTTTATTGACAATCAATGACACAATATAAACATTCAATTTTTCGCTAAATGAACCTCTGACTATAAATTCAAGCTGGTTAGTATTTTTTTTTTTTTTTTAATTCAGTACCATTTTTATCATAAAGTTATAGTTTGACACAGAATAAAACTTGCGTATGTCAAAATTTATAAGTTGTTGTTCGTTGCTAATGCATAAAGTACAGCTAGTTTTTTACTGTCTTTTGGATCCCATATTTCGTTATGGTATAAATCTGCCGTCAATTATTCCTAAAAAAGCCTGCATTTGCACACATTTTAAGATTACAGAAAATTCGGTGTCATGGTTTAGTTCACTAGTGTCATGGTTAAGTTCATGTTCGACATGGTTCAGTTATGTGATTCCTGTCGTGAATGATGGAAGTGTAACGATTAAAATAAACATACATTATGTACAAGTATCAAAATACTGTTAAACAATCTGTTCGCTGATAATTGTTTTCGAGTTTAACCCATTCTATCCTATTTTGAGTTGATATCATATAGTGTCGCTATTTTCTATGTTATTGTTTTGTACCCAGATGAGTAGATCTGAGTTTTACATATTAAAGATGATCTTTTACTCGCATAAATACACCTATAAGAAAACAAGTCATCTACAGTAAAACCAAGATTTTATCATTATAATTATCATAATTATAGAACAAGCATATATAAAGATTTCACTAGAGTAATATATAATAAATGAATTTCAATAATAGCAATTTGTTTTGGTTGGTGTATTCTGAATACACTATCACCTAAGAAAGCACTTAGTAATATACAATAAGTAAATACAGTATGATTTCCAATGAGACAACTATCCACCGTAGAACAAATGATGTAAATGTTAGGTCACCGCCTTCAACAATTAACAAAACTGATACCTTTTAGTAAGTAATTAAAGGCTCCGGCAAAATTAAAGATACTGCAAAAAATCGCTGATATCAACCTGTGATTCAACTTTCATAAAACTAGGGAATGCATTGTACATATGAGAGCGCCTAAAATGCAGTTCTCAATATAATTATATTTCTAAGAGACACCACTCTATGAAAATTAATTGATCGACACTCATTTTTGAATACGTCCAAGACATTGCTAATATAAACCTATGATGCAAGTTCCATAAAATTCTGGCAAGAATTGTACATTTAAGAGTGCTAACAATGCATTTTTGAACAAAACCATTATAAAAAAAACTATATGACATAAGTTTCATAAAAAAATCCGGCAAAAATTGTAAACATCAGACCGGACGGTACAACGCACAGACGGACGTACGAAAATACAAACACCAAATTTTTCATTAACCCTGCAATGTGTTACGCGTGGTAAAATCATATATAAATGTACGATTTGACCGGCTTTTTTGCCGCTTACGCCCACCGAATTTGGTCAACAGACTTTTTTTCCCTCTTTAGTTAATTAGTAAATCGTGTTACTTTAATTTTTCACAATCGTATTCAAACAAACTATCAATATTAAGGTGCGACAAAAATGTATTAATTTTGATCTAAACCATGACAAATGTAACCAAAACCATGACGATTTTCTAGACTCTTTACTTAACCATGTCAATCGCTTAACCAAACCATACCAATTTGGATATCTTAGTTATCCTGGGTTAATTTCTTAAAAACAACAATTTCAATTTAGATAGTTTGACTTACAATGTAGATTCAAACATTCAATGTGCTTTTTATTTGCTCGTTTGAGAACTGAGGCAATTGTTTTGCAAGTTACATAACTTATCCATGACCAACTTAACCAAATTATGACAAAATCACTGTACTAAACGCTCCTCGATATGACGACCTTACTACCCGTGAAGATGTACAGTCCAAACAATATGTTACCCTCTAAAGCTTATAAAAGTTAATAAATCAGACAGAAAAAAAAATCAAAAACATCAAAAACAAATTCTCCAAATAACAAAAAAATACAGACATAATATAAAACAAATATGGCAATAGCCAACAATTTACAGGTGTCTGAAAGCCACATGATGATATGTACAGGTCAAATTAGTTTTTCTATCTCAATCCTCCCGTTATTAATATTTATCAGTGGAACAACAAAACATACATAAAAGAGCATATACTGAAAAGCAAAACAGGGGGAAAACCCTTTCCATAAATAAATGTTAATTGAAATTATCACAAATTTCAAAATATAATAAACGATATAAGTAAACCTTACATGTATAAGATTGCTCCCAGTTAGTAAAAGCAATGTCAAGAAACGTGCACATTTGATTGGAATCCATACCACTCAACACCCTTATATAGGTGCTATACTTACATAAGTTTTCATGTACCAAGGTTATAAACATTTCATCATTGCAGGAAGACACAGCCCTGTGTAATGCTCAAATCATACTTAACAGAAAAACAAAGAAATATTCGAGTATTGCCTCAAATCATTAATGAACAACACACCAATTACAGTGGTTGATCAGCAACGATTGTAATTTTAATCAATAAGGTTATTCTGTCACAACGGAAAGTTTGAAGAACAAGTTATAGTTAACTATAAAAAAAAATAAAGATTTGAATTACCACTGTGTATTAAATTCCTGACAATAAATCTCATTTGTAATAGAATTTAAAAAATATATATATGCTAATCTAATAAACATGATAAATATGGATATTCCCGCTGTAAAAGCTTTGCATTTTAAGTTTAACATTCGTTGAAATCTGAAACCAATTGAATTAAAAAAGAAAAGTCATCATGGTCATCATAAATTTGTTAAACTGTCTTAACACCCTTAATTGATGTCTATGCTTATTTCCGCAACAGAGAGGGGGTCAAAAGAATGTCAAACACACATTTCATGGTTTTCTGTTTAGGTTCTATTACAGTTTTCAAATTGCTACTGTAACAAGTAATGGGAGATCAATCGGAATTTCAAGTGCTTAACTGAATATTGTACCACAATCATGCAGTTGTCCCATTTATATCAATTAACACACCTTTAATAGAATACACAACGCACATGCATCGAAATGTAAGGTAAGATAACTCGTTCACAATGCATAAATGTGCAATTGAGCACAACATTACAATAAAATTTGCACTAACCATTCAATGCACATCCATTCTAACCGCTAACCACGATGATGAATTACTTGTCGATGAGTCTCGGTCATAACGGTGACATGAAGGATTATCAGGACCAAAGACGTGAGACAGTGAAATTGCGATCCATTATCTAACACATAGGATACAGGTCCGCGGACATCAGTCGGTATAACACTCCCCACCCATAACGGGGTTTGGAGTATATACTGACGTTGGTATTTACATAGACCACAATGTAGACTGTACAACGTTTGATTGGTTTTTATCATCAAAAGTAGTAAGTCACGGATCGTTGAGATATCTATCAGTAAACCGACATCTCAGATAGTGGGTAAAGAGAAGCTGATTTAGACGTGAATGTCTTATTGGATTGTATTATTCCAATAGGGAAATGGAGATTGACAGCGTTTGACTGTCTTGAGGTGTTTATATACTAGTCTGAATCAGTTCATTATACCAAAATGGAGTGGTAATTTAAAATCAAGCACATACCAACTACATGAGTGTTTTCAAGTAACTGGTGGTGTTCAAACACATCAAACGTATGGATAACAACTGTCATATTCATAACTTAGAACAGACATTTTCTTATGTAGAAAATGGTGGATTGAACCTGGTTTTATAGCTAGCTAAACCTCTCACTTGTTTAACAGTCGCATCAAATTCCATTCTATTGACAATGACAGACATAATTGGTAAAAATGTCAAAAATACAGCAGTTAAAAGTAAAATCACAAAAATACTGAACTCAGAGGAAAATCTAATCGGAAAGTCCATAATCACATGGCAAAATCAAATGACGAAACACATCAAAAACGAATGGACAAGAACTGTCATATTCCTGACTTGGTACAGGCATTTTCAAATGTAGAAAATGGTGGATTAAACCTGGTTTTATAGCGCTAAACCTCTCACTTTGTTGACAGTATCATCAAATTCCGTTATATTTACAATGATGCGTGAACTAAACAGACATAATAAATAAAATAGTCAAAATATGGGTACAGCGCAGTCATCATCGTGTAACAATTTTAAAAGGAACAATTTAACAGAACACAAAAACATCTATCTACAAACACATTCATTGATTCGCGTGTTATAATCTTAAGTCTTTGGTGGGGTTCGTGTTGCTAAGTCTTTAGTTTTCTATGTTGTATCATGTGTACTATTATTTGTCTTTTTGTCTTTTTCATTTTTAGCCATGACGTTGTCAGTTTAAATTGTTTTCGATCTATGAGCTTGACTGTCCCTCTCAGTCGTATCTTTCGCGCTCCCTTTTAAGTGAATAGTAACATTAAGATTTGTTGTTAATTATTTTCTTTTTTTTTTATGAAAATGCAATCTAAGAAAATTAACCAGTGAAAAATGTGTTAATATTCCATTCCAAATTTTTACTCTATAATATGAGATATTGTATTTTATTTAGAGCATGGGAAGTATTTATAAAAAAAATGTACCAGTACTTCACATTTTGTTCAACTATTATTCATATTTTTTAAAATTTATTACTGCATGGTTTTCCAATTAATCTTTTTTAATGTATTTTACGAACTTCTATTTATAGATAACACCATAAAGTCTCGTGACCATCAATTACTACGCTTGATATAAATATATACAGCCTTCCCCTTCAGATATTAATATATCACTTATGAATGAAAATTACCGAGTGCACATGATATCTTTCATGTACGGAGTTTTGCTTAGTTTAATGATTCTGTAATCGCATCTATTAACAGTTGTACTTCGGTACTGGCATGAAAATACGGATGTTTTTGTGTTATTATTCAAACATCCACCAGAGCCAAATAATCGCCCGGGTTTCGATTGTGTTATTAAAATTTGCTGTTACAAAATGTTGGAAATTATCATAAATTAACGAATGTATCTCCCTCATGCAAAGCTCTCATTCCTTTCACAGATTTGGACCTTTTGGATTAAAGCTCTTCATCTTTTATATAAGCTTTGGATTTCAAATATTTTGGCCACGAGCATCACTGAAGAGACATGTATTGTCGAAATTCGCATCTGGTGCAGGAAAATTGGTACCGTTAATGTTATTGTTTTTGTGTTCTTGATGAAGTGCACATGGATTCCCTTTACTTTGGTATAAAAATAAGATAATGGAAACCGAACCCTATCCAATCGAAACCCGGGCGATTATTTGGCTCTGGTGGATGTTTGAATAATCAGCCACGTCATGTAGGGACTTTAAATACGATACCATATATGTAGTTGCTCGTGTAGTGGCATAGGGATAGTGATCCGGCGGCGGCTACGGCGGCGGCGTTAGCTAACTTCTTACAAGGTTTATATTTTAGAAGGTGAAAGACCCGGATGCTTCATACTTTGTATATAGATGCCTCATGTTACGAAGTTTCCGTCAGTCACATGTCCAATGTCCTTGACCTCATTTTCATGGTTCAGTGACCACTTGAAAAAAAAGTTCAAAATTTTTGTAATGTTGAATTCTCTCTTATTATAAGTATTAGGATAACTATATTTGGTATGTGCGTACCTTGCAAGGTCCTCATACCCGTCAGACAGTTTTCACTTGACCTCGACCTCTTTTTATGGATCAGTGAACAAGGTTAAGTTTTGGTGGTCGTCCATATCTCAGATACTATAAGTAATAGGGCTAGTATATTTGGTGTATGGAAGGACTGGAAGGTGTACATGTCCAACTGGCAGGTGTCATCTGACCTTGACCTCATTTTCATGATTCAGTGGTTATAGTTAAGTTTTTGTGTTTTGGTCTGTTTTTCTCATACTTTATGCAATAGGTCTACTATATTTGTTGTATGGAATGGTTGTAAGGTGTACATGTCTAGCGAGCAGATGTCATCTGACCTTGACCTCATTTTCATGGTTCAGTGGTCAAAGTTAAGTTTTTAAGTTTTGGTCTTGTTATCTAATATTATATGCCAAAGGTCAACTATATTTGGTGTATGGAAATATATTATGATCTATATGTCAGTCCCGCAGGTTTCATTTTACCATGACCTCAATTGCACGGTTCGTTGCACAGTGTTAAGTTTTTGTGATTTGGTCTATTTTTCTTAAACTATAAGTAATAGGTCAACTATATTTGTTGTATGGAAGCTTTGTTAGCTGTACATGTCTGATCTGACCTTGACCTCATTTTCATGGTTCATTGGTCTTTGTTTAGCTATCTTGGTTAATGTTAAGTTTATGTGACAGTTGTAATCAAGCTTTATACTTAGGACTATCAACATAATATCAATGATTAGTAAAGAAGGCGAGACATTTCACTCTTGTTTATATAGACTAATTAGTTGGATTTCATGTTTGAATGGTTTCACGCCAATCATTTTTGGTGTCCTTTATAGCTTGCTGACCAGTGTGAACCAAGACTCTGTGTTATAGGCCGTACTTAATTTGACCTATAATAGTTTACTTTGAAAAAAAATGTGATTTGGATGGAGGAGATACAATATATCTACGTTGTCAATTGAGATGTTTCTTTTTATCCTCTGGATTTCTTTTTGTTCGTTGCGATAAAAAATTTATCTTAGTTAATATAACACCACTAAATACAAATATTTACTTTGTACCTGGTTCGAAAGTTATACTTCAAAACTTCAAGAAGCCATGTCTCAGGGACTGACTTCCACAGATATTGCATGTGCAATTTCTAATATAACATTAACATTTGTCATTATCAATTAGAAATCTCAGGCTGCAACAATTGAGTCATATCCATGTTCGGATTATTACGAAAATATCGACATGATACATTGTCTTAAAGTTTATAGTAGCTTATTTCTAGTTACAAATCAAAAACGAAAATTAAGAGAAAATAACACTCCATATTCAAATAAAAAAAAATGGATTTAGAAGATACAATTAAGGTTACCAACAAAACTAAAGTTTTAGCAAGAACCAAAAAAAAAAATCACAAAACTGCTAAAATCCGAGGAAATTCAAAACAGAATGTCCCTTATTAAAAGGCAAAATCCGAAGCCCAAACTCATCAAACGAATGGATAACAACTGTCATATTCCTGACTTGGCACAGGCATTTTCTAATGCAGAAAATAGTGGATTGAACCTTGTTTTATAGCTAGCTAAACCTTTCACTTGCATGACCGTCGTGGAGAGAAACCAGTTGCATCGACATGGTTAGTGTTCCTTGCTAATGCAAGCACCGTTCGTCATATGAATCTACACTCAGCCACAATTTATAGCCGGGAGTTTGATACACACAGTAAAGTTACAGATCAGGTGACTAGATCTTAGACCATGAAACATTTCGCTACTATTAAGTTAAGACACAAACATATCTTACTGGTCAACATTATAGTAATAAACCACTTACAAATCGATGAATTTCGACCCGGCTATGGAAAAATCATATGCATTCGGCGTCAATCAACATGGAATGCGGATAAAACAATGACAACACCATGAGATAATGTGTGATTATTTCTTGAAAATTTCTTCTTTATAATTAGTTATCAAAGGTACCAGGATTATAATTTAGTAAGCGAGACGCGCGTTTCGTCTACATAAGACTCATCAGTGACTTATAACAGGACATATTGTTTTTATTTTATTAAATACACAATGTTGTTTTGAATTTCTTATAATGTTATGTATTAAACTGTATTGAAAGATGTGACATTTGTGTGATTTTTGTTGTATATTGTATTCAATTGGCCCATGTAGACATAATGCGCCTTATTTTTATTGAATGAATGCTACTATCGTTGTTCTTCTTATTACCGTATTTATAAACAGTTGTATGTTAATGTTCTATTCTAAATTTACACCTTAGATCTTCTGATCTTATACTGATTTTCTAAGGATACCTGATTATTAGGCATTTTAGATAGGTAAGTTGTGAAAGCGTCTAACTTCATACTCAAAATTTGCACACGGTCATTGTTTCTACAATAATATTAATTATGAAAAGAAAACTGGGAATTAAGCATTCATTTCTTATTTCATTTTTATTGTGAATGTTTGATGTATGTACATGTATATATGTTTTGTGTTAATACATGTTGGTAACAAACTGTTAAGTAAATTATTTGATTTGATTTGATTGATTATAATGCTACAACACCGAAATTACTATTAATTTCAATATTTCGTTAGTTTTCCTGTATATGTGTTGTTTTAATGTTGTCTTGGTATTGTCTGCCGATCAAAATAACGGATTCAAAATCATCCTACATTAAATGTAAGTTCAATGATATAAATATATATTCAAAATTCCCTTCAAAGTATTTATGGTTCGCCTATGATTGGAAATTACCTCATACATTTGATAACACATATGTATAGGTGTGCTACAGGTATTTAGTTTAGTGATTTCGCAATAGTATACACTAAATAACCTTATTGACAGCTTGTTTAGTAAGTGGCTTAGTGCATATGTACTATTTCTCTATATATACATAATTAGACATATTGTTACGCAATTATTTTATCAATGTTTGAAAGGAGATTTTTTTATATTTTCATAACGACTCTTTGATAGTTGTTTAATAACCCATCCAAGACAGCCGAACAAACTGAAACTAAACATCTTTTCGATTGTTGCATATATTTTATAAGGGATGTCGATTAACCTAATGATATGAATGTCTAATAGTTGCTATTTAACTAGCAATATAGGCAAGATATCAGAGGGACAGTCAAACTCGAAGATAGAAAATGAACTGACAACGCTATGGTAAAATAAAAAGACAAAACAGACAAATAATAGTACACCAGACATAGACCATCATAGAACACTAAAGACTAAGCAAACTGAACCCCACCAAAAACTGGGGTCGATATCAGGTGCTCCGGAAGGGTAAGAAGATCCTGCTCCACACCCGTCGTGTTGCTCATTTTATTTCACACCTGGTAAATAGTCTTATTCGGTAGGTCATATTCGTGTTGAAAAGGGAAGTAAATTGTAGTTATGACATAAGCAACATATCTGATATCATCTGTGAAACGGTTATTCCATATGACGGTCAACCAATTCGTGGTGGCGTCCGTAAAATTTACGAAGTGATGATTTCTACTTATCATTTGGAACTCTTGATTTTATAGCTTCCTTGAGAGCAGCAACCCTCTATCAAGGATATCATGATAGGAAATACAAGCCAGGGAATATCGTATCAATTGGGATATATATACTCCGTATGCAGGCGCTACTGCATAGAAATGGAAAGCTCTCAATTGGGAAGCTAAAATCATCTCTTTTGTCGTAAAGTTTTGTTTTCAATCGATCCGCATTGTCAATTTCTAGATGTAAGTCAAGATATGAGGCATGCAAACATCCCATTCTTTTAAAACTACTGCAGCAAAATGAATATCATAAGGGATATCTAGTAAGAAATAGACATCAAAGGGTAATAAAACAAGTATGTTTTATTTTTAAGCAATAACATTAAGACCTTCAATAGTTGGCGATGCTCATGCCTTAGATTATACGTACAATATTATTTATAGACATACAAATTTAAAATAAAATATAAAAAATAGTAAACTTTGATATCCACCATTTTCTACATTTGAAAATGCCTGTACCAAGTCAGGCATATGACAGTTCTTGTCCATTCGTTTTTTATGCGTTTTGTTATTTGATTTTGCCATGTGATTATGGACTTTCCGAATTGATTTTCCTCCAAGTTCAGTATTTTTGTGATTTTACTTTTTAAGAATAAAAGCTTCATTATATGAAACGAAAATTGGTATTAAATTCTATTTAGCAATTTTTCCAACACGAATCTAAAGTCAAAGTTTATATTCTCAACTTAATGCCTTAAAGCAGAATACACAATGACTTTATCAATGTTAAATTTTTCCCTGAAAAACAGAATTATGAGAAGTCGGCAAAAAGAACATTTAGAATAATATACTTAATAAAAAGAAGAAAGGGTTACACTCTTTGGAAATCGACGTTTGTATTCGATAAAATAATATATCATCCTGTCTGACACAGAACAAAAAAAACTACAAAAAATCCCAATGATACTGATATGCAGGAAACATTAATGTCTCACCTGTGTTCATTTCAATTTCATGCTTTTTTGCGTTGACAAATTTCCGCATAAGATATAACCAACACAGACATTTTTAAACAATTGTGTGAACAACTTTATCAAAATTGATCCTAGCGGTTAGGTAAAATGCAAATGTCTATTTAATTCCTGTTAAGCTATGGCAAGTTCAGAAAATGAAAAGAACTACAGTTCATAATTCTTTTATTTACAACTCAAATGTATATTGTTTTAACACTTTGAATTTCCCTTTTTTTCATAAGTATGTATGCTTCGAATGAATTGAATCGGGTCATTTCACGAGAGTGCCCAGTTAATATTTTTAGTAAAAGATATTTGTAGATACTGTTGATGAAGGGCTTTACCTACTCAGTAGTTAGAGTTTTTCTACTGCCAAAATATCAAAGATACATTTTGACAAAAATCTCCTGTTTTGACAACTTGTTAATTTGAAGGACTAAGATTCAACCATCTTTTTTTTATTTTCTCTCATTTCAATTTTAATCTCCTATCGACCATCATTTTCTGCGGTCATTCTTCTATTATTTGTCATTATGTTATATAGATATAGGAAGATGTGGTGTGAGTGCCAATGAGACAACTCTCCATACAAATAACAATTTAAAAAGTAAACCATTATAGGTTAAAGTACGGCTTTCAACATAGTTCTATTATAAATTAGAAAATACTTTGAACGACAAACGACAAAATCATTTTAATCGAGTAGTGGTATTAACCATTTGTGGATTCTTAGAAATTCTACAGAACTTCTGGATAATTTTAAATCTCGGTCTATTTCTGAAATTAATTCTAACATACTTTTGATTTTTTAACCCTGTATACCAACATTCCCCATGTGAAATTATAAAATTGTTTTGTGTAAACATTGAACGACAAAATTTCTTCCTATGTGTATAAATTTTCTGACCTCAGACACGCGAGTTCAGTATTTTTGTGATTTTACTTTTTTTTCTGATGTGAAGTATCTCCAAATGCGGTTCTGGAATCAAAGAATTTATTTCTTCTTATTGTATAATAACTTTCTAGGAGGGTTAACTCGTAGGAATAGGTATCAAAGAACAGTGAAAAAAGATACAAGAAACGTTGCTTATAAAAATCAATTAAACATAAGGCTTATTGGTTAAGATCATTAGGGGTATGATACTTAACCTATAACGACAGGAATTGGGCTTCATATTCATATATAAAGACATAATCTTTCAATCAGTTTAACTGAAGTCTGGAGCTGGCATGTCTAAATGCTAGTAGTCCTTTGTTAATTTATGTATCATTGTAATTTAGTTTAGTTTCTTTAGTTATCTATTCTGACATCTGACGCGGAGTTTTATTGTGCGTACTAGTGTGTTTTTTTTTTTTTTTTTACATTGGATGGAGGTATAAGAGGGAGGGTTGAGATATCAAAAAACATGTTTAACCCCACCGCATTTCTGCGCTTATCCCCAGTCAGGAGCCTCTGGTCTTTATTAGTTTTATATGATTTTTAATTTTAGTTCATTTATAAATTTTTGAGTCCGGTATGATGTCAATTATCACTAGTACACATTTTTGTTTAAGGGCCAGCTGAAGGACGCCTCCGGTTGTGGGATTCCCTCGCTGTATTTAAGACTCATTGGTGGCCTTCGGTTGTTTTCTGTTCTTGGTTGGGTTGTTGTCTCTTTGACACATTCCCCATTTCCATTTCCAATTTACTAGTGCATGTATTTGACATGAACAAACATATAAATGATGTACAAACAATAAGACAACGCTCTTATGCACAACATAGAAAATCATTTACATCTGCATAATTATAAATTTTTATCAAATAATTAAGACAAAAAGAAATTCTGTTAGATAAAATGCCAAATATAGAAAATAGTTCTATTCCAAATGCGTAACCCATATTCACAGCTGAAAACATTTCAATCAATATTTACTCTTTACATAATTGTTATTTTATTATACTCTGTAAAGATTCAAAATGATAATGTGAGAACGCGAATCATAAGGGAAAATAATTGTCAAATCAAACATAATATTCCTATCATTATGATTTAAGAGAAGAATATAAATTAATATATGGATGACCCAGATAGAAAGAATCAAAATTCGGAATTTACAGCAGGTAGTACCTAAAATGAAATTAGTGTACAAATACGGAATGTCGGCCATCAAACATTTTGTAAATTGTTTAAGGGTTACGAAATGTTTTAGATAAGGAGGCTCGAGGACACAAAAATTTCCGCAAACATTTAAACTTTTTTTTTCATTACAATTTTTAATTATTACTTTATTGGTTGTTACTTTATCATATGGTACACAAATCAATCAAAAAATCAATTCGTTTTGGCCCCTGATGACTTTTAAAATGTTCATATCAAAAATCGCCAAATTATCTCCCGTTGGTGCAAAAAATGCCATTTTTTGCTTTAAAATTGAAATATCTATTTTAATTCCTCGGTGACCTATATTTTTTATTATATTTTTTCAAATAATCTGTAGTTAAATTTAAGCGATTTCTGTAATTTAGTTCTTTTTTTTATTTCGATAATACCTTTATTTCTCCTATTTGTTCAACAGAAAAAAAGTACCTTTACAAAAATGTATACTTCTTTCAAAGGCAGATTGTGAGCTCAATTGAACGGTGACCCCATTTTTTTATTTCATAAAGTTCATTAAAAAAAAACGAAATCCTAAATTAAAAAAAAGAAGGTTTATACCCGAAAGCCCCCTAAACACTCACCAAAGCAGTTGCTAAAGACAAAACTAAGGTATGCAAACACTTCAGAGAATATTGGAATAAGCTCTTTTTAAGAGGTTTATAGCTTGCATCGAAGTGTTCGATATTCCTAAACCTTGAAGGTTAACTAGGTTATCAAGCTATAGTCATCCCTGTACGTCTGCCGAAAAAATTGTATATAAAATAGTAAATAAACAATGACTTAGGGGGTTCAAATATTCTCTAAGGAATTCAGATGCGCAAAAAACTGCATACCAAATTTATCTGACTGTATTAATTCCCAATATACCGGTACTTAACACGTTTGAACATAAAAAGTGCTGCTAAAAAGTTTAAACAGTAACATCAATATTATGCTGTCGTCTTAACATAAAAAAAAATTCAATGCAACGATATAAAAAAAACATACTACAATGCATCTAACAAAATATATCAACAGACATCGTAATGGAAAACTTTAAGTCTCGGTTTGACTGAATGGCTGTAACATGAAGTGTCAGAGTACGGGGAATAACGTACATTATGGTGAATGAAACTGTCTGTGTCTGCAATCGAATGGCCATTCTCCTTTTTTAAAGCACTTGCACTTTTACCACAGAAATCGTAAGTAACTCTTGGAATCTCCTGACTGAAAAATGTATTGAAAGTAGGTTTGATACCAAAGTCTGGCGAAAAAGTTCTCCCAACATTGTCTGTAGTCAGTCTATTTTTCATTAAAACGTCTGTTGGTAATTCATCACTTAGTGACGACACAGTAAATATTGGGCTCGGATATCCTGAAAAAAAGAGGATACAAATTACATGTTATTTCATAATGATAATGTTTACACGGAATTTGCTCTAAACAAATTAAAAGATCATTGAAAAGTTTATGAACATCTAACTCGTACTTAGCTCTATATTTTGCGACTGTCTAGTTTAACTGTGACGCATACTGAATTTTACTTAAAAGGATTAATACGATTGCGAAGTAGGAAACCTGTTTATTAGGTTTATTATGTTCAATCTTTTTAGTAATTTTCTGTATACTGTTTTGTAAACTATTGTTCAATCAGTTTGATTTTTGGCAATGTTAATACTTATATTAGTGGTTTTATTTTAGGATTTTTGATTGCCCCTTCCTACAAACAAAAATCACAAAAATACTGAACTACGAAAATTCAAAAACGGAAAGTCCATAATTAAATGGCAAACTCCAAAGCTCAAACACATATTTCTGACTTAGTATATGAATTTTCTTATGTAGAAAATGATCAATAGAGTCTGGTTTAGAGCTAGCTTAACCTCTCACTTGTATGACAGTCGAATCGAATAAAATTGTAAACAAAAAATAAAAATACATAATAATTTCCGTCTTTTTTTTAAAACTTGTATTTGTTCGGGTTTTGTAATCTTGAGAACGCTACTTACAGATTATCTCATCTTAAACACTAAAATATTAATATTCTGTGCAGCATATTCATTGTTTTTAAATATACTATCGTATAAGTATGTGTTTATGAAACATTTGTGTTCATGAGTTCATAATTGTATAAATTTCAAAACATCTAGTCAGTTTGTCTATTTTACACACTGAGGACTTAACAATACATCTTGCACTTCTTCATTTTAACATTTGAAAGCTACAATAGTAGATGAATTTATCACTTAGAAAATTTCAAATGTCCGAAGCGCTTCCCTGTATTAACATTCAAAAGCTACTCAATAAATATAGAAACTTGAAGGATGACACCACGTCTGGTGATATCAGTCAAATCCAACTAAAGTCAATTTTTCCAGAGGGGCTTTAATTTCTTGACAAATTATTAATTAATCAGCGTAGAATTTTATACAACATAACGTCATATACTTGTGTCAGTACCCAAGAAATAACGACATAGTTGATGATACATTCATGTAAGTGTTTCTAATAAAATTGAGAATGGAAATGGGGAATGTGCCAAAGAGACAACAACCCGACCATAGAAAAAAAACAACAGCAGAAGGTCACCAACAGGTCTTCAATGTAGCGAGAAATTCCCGCACCCGGAGGCGTCCTTCAACTGGCCCCTAAACAAATATATACTAGCTCAGTGATAATGAACGCCATACTAATTTCCAAATTGTACACAAGAAACTAAAATTATTATGTACTATGTATTTTTCGTCTGTCTTTTCTTAATTATTCTTATCGTTAAATTTCAACTAGGAATGCGTGTCTTGTTCAAAATCTATACATGCTGATTAATTAAAAAGAACTTCTTAAAATATTTTCCAGTCAGTCTACAAATAGTTGTGTATGAAATAAAAGAGTTCGGGAGAGTACTATTTATCAGAATTGCTATGTTCAACCAATTTTCTATCTGAATAAAAGGGATTTTTGTTGTGCTAAACCACAAAGCGTGAATAAAATTAAAGCACAATATTAAGCTGTCTGCATAATCAAAATGCTCATGTATTTCTATCCCTAAGTGATGCTAGATTGATTTGAAAAACACTAAATGCCATCTACATCCAAGTTCAATTCTCTGTTTCAAATAATGGTTCAATTCGTTACTAACCTTGTTCTACTAGTTTGCTCTCATTTTTGGGACATCTACGGTTTATTTCATTCTCCGCAAACTGTAATCCATAGCACTCAATCATGGCTTCCAGCGAGCTCCTATATAAAAGTAAAGGAAAAATTCATGAATTTGTACGATGATTCCTCTATCTTATCTTAGATTCGAACTTATCATTTGATGTCAGGTTTGCATTTACATAGCCCATAAGTGGGTGTCCGTGGAAATTATGTGTCTGTTTGTCATCTATACGTTCGTCTGCATATCTCCTTCTGCTAGTGCACATAATCCAGCAAACAATTTTATAAAATCGCATACATTTTTTATATTAGAATAATGGTTTGGAGTTTGTATGCTTAGAGTGTGTATGCTTAGAGTTTTTACTTTTTATAATTTTTTTATACTTGTTTGGCTTTCTAACTATTTTGATGTGAGCGTCACTGATGAGTCTTATTTAAATGAAACGCGCGTATGGCGTATCTTATATTATAAGCCTGGTACCTTTGATAATCATAAGAATAGACATTGCAATTTTTGTGATATCACATTGACAGAAATTGTGATGTATAAATACAGAAATTTATTGAAACAGATACAATCATAGCCACATTAAACAATACAAATGTTACTTCACCAAATGAGCATTTCGGCAATTAACAACTCCCGGTGGCTGCTCACGTTTAAACATTTTTGAGGCAAAATCTTAAAGAAACGAAATTGCTGATATAATGCAAAAGAACTTTAAGTTTTGCAAAAACTGGATATCAAAATCGGAGTAAAATATAAATTATCCAATTTCCGAATTTGCCAATTTCAATGTTGTTTCAACAGCAGATTTCAATAAAGGACAACCGTATTTGGAGGTCAGTACCAATGAAAGTATTAAGATTTTCGCTCTTGAAATCCCGTGTGGACCGACAGTTCACCATCAGAAATATTGATCGTAGTAATTTGTGTTATAAATCCAAAATCGTCTAACGTCAACTATGTCTTGGGACTCGGTATGTTATAAACCATACGACATAGCTAATTACTAATATACTGCAGCTGTACTATTTAAGCAGTCAAATTGCATTGACCGTATATTCATATGTGATATACAGTCACTGACCGTATATCACCTTGTTTATGACGTTGACAATGTGCTTCCGTAGAGTTTTATTTATGACGTCAACAAAACAAACAGGTTCGCGGCAATTTTACGTTGTCCGCTCACAATTAAAGAATAACGGTTTTTACCCTAAGTACTTCATTTTCAACAGTTATATGAGTTGCAGTATATAAAGAATAACCATACATTGTCTCGAAATATCAATCTGTTATTTGTACTCGGCTCGAAACAGGTAGAAATGCTCGGCACAGCCTCGCTTTCTACCTGTTTCTAAGCCTTGTACAAATAACATTGATATTTCGAGACAATGTATGGTTATTCTATATTTATCTAGATGATACCGGCATAAACTAAATCTCTAGATCTTGTGCTACAAAAAAATAACATACTGACACCTATCTATTGTTGTAGCATTGTGTTTATTTTTGTTTTATTATTGATATAACGTTGGCGTATACCTCAAATCTCTATTCGTATGAATTTTTAATGTGTCCGAAGCTTTTTACTGGAAAATGTTTGTTTTTTTTTCAAACTTTTGGAATGAAATTGGCTGATGTTACAGAACTGTCTTAACTGATTATATCGGTTTAATTATAATAAATAAAAGAAGAATAATCAAGGTTAATTTAGTTGATTATGAGTTAAATGTTCTGTTTATTTTATAAATATAAGATGAGAATAAGCAATTAAGTCATAATGAAACATGTCTTTCACCATCAATGACACGTCTGCTAGCACATACCTGTTTTTCCCGGACTCTCTAAAACCTTTGGCAAACGGGTTTCTGGCTATCTTCAAACGAGTTATCTGTGTAAACAAATATACGGCGTGAATAAACAAATGTGTTAGGATTAGAGTTATAATGTATTAACACCTGCCAGGCAGTAGTCGTGGGAATCTACCACACTCTTGAAAAAGTCGTCACTTTTAATTTAGTTATAAAGACACCAAGTAAACATCTAAATTTTGATAATAAAGGGCTATTATGAAATTGTATTACACATGTATCGTGACATAAACAATAACTTTCACTATGATAAAAAAAATCGGGAAATGTCGTCTCTTAAAAATTGAATAAAATGAGCAAGACTTGTGCGAAAACACACAGGGGACGTTAAAAAATGTTAGCGCTTCTTCAAACTAGATCGGTTATTGCTTAAGGTGAGCAATTTTAGGTTGTAATTATTAAGTTTTCTAATCAGGTGTTTATATCATCAATCGTGCGATAAGTCTTTACATCTAATGAATCTAAACAAATATTATCATAAACAAAACTGATATACCTATCATAATCGCGTACGTTAACGGCCATTGATGATAATGAATGAGATAAAATATGGTATTATTCAAACAAAAGGCTTCAACTTTTGTCAAATAGATATATTTTTGTTTGAAACTTGTCATTTGAAGTACTTTGACATCGTTTGGTATAACTCAGTGGGAATTTGAACCTATCCTTACATCCTGGGTATACTGATAGTTGAATTGATATCAACACTTAGACTTGATAGAGTGTCAAAAGTGATATAAACGACATGTCCTCATAGGGAATAGAATAAACATTACCCGCAGTCTTACTGAAATGTTATCAAGGCAAGATACTTATTTTCATGGCATTGTAAGTTCGATTTCAACTAATGCGTTTGAATGTCCCTCAATTCAGTATCTTTGGCCACTCTTTTGATGTTTTGATTAATTTGATGTGTACACAATTGGAATGACTAAAGTCTCTTTACTTACAAAAAGTATTGATAATAATTATATTAACTTTGAAATAATATACAAAGTATAAAGTAAATTACTAAAAAAAAGAACTCCGAGGAAAATTCAAAACAAAAAGTCTCTAATCAAATGGCAAAATCAAAAGCTCAGTCAAACAGATAATGCTAGAATATAGGAACAGTTGTCGTCTGTTCAATATATCGTGAAAGAAAAAGAAATGTTCATATATTTACACGACTTTTTTTATACATAGCTCCTTCTTTCTTGCCAAAATTCAACAAAATATGCTACTCAATAAATAGCCCATCCAACATCAATAAAGGGCGTATACGTTATGCATTAATTTGATTCGGGCCAAATATGTATTTTCACATAAAAAATCAAATAGTGCCTTCGGGGGATTGGAAGCTGGATACTGTACAGGAGAAGTTACTTTTATGGTAACCAGGCAGTAATTCCGAGTAGGTTGATATGCGATTTCAAAGCAAGTATACTTGTTAAAGGCATTTGTAGTTAGGGTTTAGAACCTCTATATTATTCAAAGAGAAAAGGTATATTTAGAAGTTTTGGGATGTTGTGTTTGTGTCATTTTTACCTTTTAGGCGAACATAATATTTAAAACGATGATATAATTTATCATTGCTACGATGATTTACCTCTTGATTTTGATAGGCAGTAACAGCCATAAAAGATGTCTGCGGAAAGGATGTGACAAAATGTTCCTCGGGAATGTTTTCTATAGATAGTCGCTCAACGTGCACTCTAGGAAGAAATCTCTGCATTGACAATAACGAAACCTGTATAAAACATACAGGGTAGATAAAAAACAATAAAGGCAACAGTAGTTTACCGCTGTTCAATAGTCTTTATCGTTTGAGCGAAACCAAATTCAGGGTCACAAACAAAAACTAAAATAAACACATATGGAACTAGTAATAGTAATCATTTTGGTCAATCTAAGTAAGAGTTAGATATTATATACAAACAGACACGTAAAATGAATACAATTAGCCGCATTTTTGTGTCTTTCCTCTACTTAGTCTTGTATGATGTTCTAATTTTGGTTCTTTATATGTTTCGGAGTTGAATGTGACGTCCATTTTCGCTGAACTAGTATACATTTTTAGGGGACTAGCTGAAGCCCAACAACGGATTTTGGATTTCTCGATGTTTTGAAGACCCATTAATGGCCTTCGGCTGTTTTCTACTCTTTTGTTGTCTATGATGACGGAAGCGAATTGGTCCTTGTGCTTTGGATTTGGGAATATCATAATATTAATTACAGATTTTATACATTTTCAAATCTCCTGTTGACTATAATAACATTAATGTAACAGTCGATACATGAAACTAATATGAGGAAATAACAAGAACAACGTATATTTCTATTGTGTTTTACCTGACCATTCCTTGATCTCTCGTTGTTAGTTAGTTTTAACCTTTCAAAAGATATGATCTGTGAGTTTAGGAGATTGCCGTCCATGGGACAATCTGGGTGTGAGTATTTCTGTGGTTTAAACATGTTATCACCAGTACCGGATACCATCCATTTGGAACTACAATATACCATAATTATATTACAAATACATGATAAACTTACACAAAGATTCTGTACTATTCCTACTTTTACTCAAGTCTTCCTGAGAATAGAATTAGTCCACTAACCAACAGTACAATCAATATGTGTTGTCTACAATCATTTTAAACATTATTTTGTACATGTTATAACATGTACGAGGTACTTTAGCACATGTTACAACTGTATTTTTGTATTATAAATGTTATAACATGCACAATATTACTGTACTTAATGTATAGCAACTTGTACACGACATACATACTGCTAAAATTTCCAAGTTGTGTTTCAATGAGATGAAACATGGAGATTTTATCATGAAACCGGTAAATAAACAAAACCAAATGTCTATGAATATTAAATATCTCCATAAAAGAGGCGTGTTTTATGAATCAATTGTATTTACAAAGTGCATCCTATAACACAACCTGATAGGGTAATCATGAATAAAAGGATATGCGTGCTTTTTGAAATGTAAGGTTGCTTTTGGTTTTTTTATATTCTAATTTGTCAATTATATAATTGGTTTTAAAATGAAAATAACACTTCATAAATGTAGTGTTTAAACTTTCTGTATTCAATCTTAATCAGAAACGAGCAGACCCTTATATAAGAAATTTAATATATATATTAAATCATATTTCATTTCAAAATTATGTCTCATAGATTTCATTGCATGGCCAACTAGAGGCTCTAAAGAGCCTGTGTCGCTCACCTTGGTCTATGTGCATATCTAACAAAGGACACAGATGGATTCATGACAAAATTGTGTTTTGGTGATGGTGATGTCTTCGTAGATATTGACTCACCCCTGTGACGCCATATTACTTTACTAAACACTCTTGCTGTTGACAATATATCTATCTATAATGCACTTTGCCTAGTAGTTACAGAGAAAAACATTTTGTAAATATTTACCAAAATTTACAAAATTTATGAAAATTATTAAAAATTGACTAAAAGGGCAATAACTCCTTAAGGGGTCAATTGACCATTTTGGTCATGTTGACTTATTTGTTGGTCTTACTTTGCTGAACATTAATGATGTTTACAGTTTATCTCTATCTATAATAATATTCAAGATAATAACCCAAAACAGCAAAATTTCCTTAAAATTACCAATTCAGGGGCAGCAACCGAACAACGGGTTGTCTGATTCATCTGAAAATTTCAAGGCAGATAGATCTTGACTTAATAAACAATTTTACCACATGTCCAATTTGCTCTAAATGCTTTGGTTTCAGAGTTATAAGCCAAAATCTACCATTTACCCGTATGTTCTATTTTTAGCAATCGGCCATCTTGGTTGGCTGGCGGGGTCACCGGACACATTTTTTGAACTGGATACCCCAATGATGATTTTGGCCAAGTTTGGTTAAATTTGGCCCAGTTGATTCATTGGAGAAGATTTTTGTATAAGTTAACAGACGACGCTGGACGACGACGACGACGGACGACGGACGCCAAGTGATGAGAAAAGCTCACTTAGCCTTCGGGCCAGGTGAGCTAAAATGTGTTTTTTCATGCACAATCTAAGCAACTTCCTTAAACTTCCTTAAAATGACTAAAATACCTTTTCTGGTCAAAGCTCGACTTTGCCAATTAAAACAGAGCGAATTTTGATAATAAAATATAACATCGCCATATATAAAAGACTTATGTAGACATTTGTAACGATTCTTGCTGTTTTCAGTTGCAGCAAAGTTCAAATTCAGAATTAAAAACATCACTCCAACTTTAAACTGTCGTCAATTGATCCTTCAATAAATTGACACAAACCTGTGATACACGTATCGGTACTTGTGTCTATCTAGCTGAACAAAGTCTATATATACTCTGTACTTGGATTTGGGATCTAAACCATGAACTTTGCACCGGACTGCAGGAAACATTCGTCTGGAAAAAATATGACAAGAATATAAATAGCAACTGTTCTTGTGATTCAAGTAAAAAGTCAATAGTTTTGTATTATCTGTATTGAAATTGACATTAAGTTTTTTTTTCAAACCAACTATTCACTATTGAGCATAAGTGTTCGTTGTTAAACTAAGTAACAAAAACTAATCATATATATTCGTAAACAAAAATACAGTGGGAAATTAATAAATTAGTTTTATAAATTATTGGAAACAAATTTATTATACCATATTATTGGAGAAAACCTTCGAATTTTAAACTCGTACAATTGCTATCTGTTCATAATGTAAAGTAACTTAACAATTTAGGGAAGTATTTATTTCTGGCCGAGAAGGCACGTAATTAAATTCATTTATAAATGCTTAATATGTGTTATATTCTATCATACTCTGCTGTACTGTTATATGGGTATACTTACTTATATGATTATTTGACTGATTGTTTAAATGTATTATATATATATTTCACTGATGTAATTGAATATTTGTAATATTTATATTCTATAAGTTGTATTGCTTACGAATAGGAGATTATTATCATTATGGATTGAAAACAAAATTTTAATATTACTCATTTAATTTCGAAATGTTCTAAATAGCCTATCATTCTTTATGATGCGTATTTTCTGAAACAGCTGTTATACAGCTTTTAAGTACACTGGTCTCATCTTGTTCCAGGAATTTTCGATTTTTCTGTTCATTTCAATATTGAATTCAATATCTTTCAGGTTAAAAAAATGGACGGAAAATTGATTTTTCGATAAAAAACGATTTATCAAAAAGTATTTTAAACACCTAAGAACAATTTAATGTCCTTTCTTATGTTGCACATACAATGCATGGTCTCCTCTATTTAGTCAGATTGAATGTTCATTTATTTATTCCTTTTAAATCTAGGCTTGCTGACTCCATTTCAAAAGTATTAATCGGGATTGATTCAAACACGGTGCTTTGTTATATTTCTTTTACATATTTAGTAATAACAATTATAAATTGAATATAATATTATCATGACAACTTCAAGAAAAAACATATTTAAACTACAGGTTCCCTCAATGGTGTAAAATTTGAATAACCATCCCCTTTAACCATTTGTTTTTACTATGTTTAAGTCTTAATTTTAATTTCAACAAAATGATATTTTCGGATTTGTTGTAACATCTGAAGTTGCTGCGTATAATATTACAATGGTCGAGAACACGAAAAAACTATGTTTGATACTACATCTTGTTTACAAAAAAAACAGCACTTGAAAACATTTAACAGAACAAATTATAACGTTATGATCAAACAAATTAAAAAGTCGATTAACATAAAAAAAAAAATAGTTTACGCGTCTGAAACTTAACAAAAACATTGCTATAAACTTAAACAGAGAATTTATTTGAATGTGCTGAAACTGTTTAATTTCTTTTTGTTTAATCAAACCAGCTGAACGTTCGATATATATTATTGAAATAGATTTACAATTTTGTATAAAGTTTTGAACGTTCAAATAATTTGGTTTCGATTATCACTGAAGAGACATTAAAGTTCGAAATGCGCACCTCCAGCAATGCAATTGGTACCGTCAATGTAATCAATTGGTACCGGCAATGAAAGCAATTGATATACCGTCATTCAATGTAATCAATGTGTAACGTCAATTTAATCAAATGTATTTTAAAATGATTTGAATAACTTTGAATATCAATTATTGAAAAATATATGTTCTAAGAATACATAAATATATTAAAGATAAAATGCTAAAGTAACTTTAAAATTCCTCATAAAAATTTAAGCTCCTATACATTCTGAATATAGTTATCAAAGGTACCAGGATTATAATTTAGTACGCCAGACGTGCGTTTCGTCTACATAAGACTCATCAATGACGCTCATATCAAAATAGTTATGAAAGACTAAATTACAAAGTTGAAGAGCATTGCAAATCCAAAATTACAAAAAAATAGGTGCCAAATATGGCTACGGTAATCTATGCCTTGGATTAGAAAATCCTTACTTTTTTAGAAAATTCAAATTTTTGTTAAAAGGGAAATTTATTAAAAAAAAAATACCACATAATTGATATTCATGTCAACACCAAATTATTCTATCACTTGTTTATCTGTTTACCTCCCAGACTTGGTAATTATCATCTCTGTTCCAAGAGCGTGAAATGAATGCCACAAGTCACTCTGACAAAGCTCTATCGAAATGTTTTTTGAATGGGTATCATCTGAAATTTAGTAATAATAATAAATTAAAAAGAGTAATAAACGTGCTTAACCCCAAGACACATATTTCAGCCGTTATATTTTAATGCTCTAAGATCTTTAACCTCGCCAATTTTTACGAGGGCTTTAGTTATTTAGGTTTGCTCAACTCAAAACTCTTAAGGTTACACCCGCGAAAACTCTATAACAAATATATGATGCATTTAAAAGAAAAATCACGACTTAACTTATTTGATAAATTAAGAAAATGTTGAAGCGGCAATTACGGGGAAAAGTAAGTGAATGCAAAAATGGTTTCTATTTTCAAACAGTAAATATAATAGTCCTTCGTAATTCAAAATTTAATTATTTCTTTAACAACCAACAGCAAGTTTTAACTTTTTGAATCATCTGAATTATATACTAATTAAACATCATAGTTTTTCTTTTTAGAAAAACACAAGGATCAAACAGAAATATTTATACAATCGTAGTCATGAAACGAATAAGTTTCAATTATACATGTAATTCAACTTTCCATTAATGGTGAATAAACCCTATTGATACAAAGGAGACAACTTCCTCTAGAGGCAAAGCTATGTTTGATTATGATAGACACAAAACAAATCCGAATGAATCCTGAAAATATATCCCGAATTGATATTTTTGTCGACTGGAAAAATTAAAAAAGAATATCTCTAACTTGCAATCCAATCACACTGGAGATTTTTATAAATACAATGTACTCATAAGTTGGTCATTTGGAAGCGTTGGTATTTTCATTACTTAAAACTGTATGATAGTCTTTAATTTTAGGTAAGTAATTAGTACGAAATGAAATTGTAAAAAATTTAGTCAAAGTTGGTAAAAACTGTAAACTAGCGAATACTTGTTTAATAACTTACACATTGTTTTTTCGGTTTTTTTTTTAGTTAGTAAAATGTTAGCTGATATTTTTTCGACGATTTAATTTTCAATATTCTATTATTCAATAAGCTCACATAAATATTTAATGTTAATGTTAATTTAATTTGTAACATGGAAATTTATCTCATTTCTTTATTCAACATGTTTTTTTTTTTTATTCTATCATTTTTTTTCCATATCGCTAATTTTAATAACAATTCCTTCTAGATTTTCTTATTTATATAATAAAACACATCTTTAAGAAATATTTTAAGTGAGTTAACACCAAATAACTTTAATGTTATAATAATAAACTATTGCATTATATTAAAACGTTAAAAATAAAAATATTAAAAAAAAATAAAAATAATAATTTTGAAATAAATGTGCAATAGTTCAAAAATAAAATGCAAAATGCACTCTTACAACTTATCATTGTTCATTGAAACTTGTATATATAAGATTGAGAAAGGAAATGGGGAATGTGTCAAAACGACAACAACCCGACCATAGAGCAGACAACAGCCGAAGGCCACCAATGGGTCTTCAATGTGGCGAGAAACTCCCGCACCCAAAATGTACACATTTTTTTTTTTTTTTTAAATAATTGTGCAATAGTTCCAAAGTAAATGCAAAATGCATTCTAACAACTTATGATCGTTCACTGAGACGTTTATGTATATACAAATTTAATTTATTGACAAACAATGTACTTACCATGAACGATCTGTGTAGAATTATGAACACACCGAGTCCCCTGGCCTGGGACTGGACAGATTTCTCCAACCCCGTCACAAGAATTAGTATTTTGCTTACAGTTTCGCAAATCTAGGCCTAGAAGATTTTCAATGCAAAATGCTTTTGCATTTTCACTGAACATTTTTCTATCGACTTTTTGCGATTGTATCAACGTATATATATTTATGTATTACATGTCTGAGGTGACTGAACAAGATGAAGAGTGATCCATTGGTGAGAAAAGTATAGATTTATTAGACAGTATCAAAGGACGTATCAGGTTTGACTATCAGTGTAAACAGATAAAGAAGCTATCATTGTTTCAATGGTTACAGGACCACGATAGGACATCCCACTGCGAGCTTTTCATCACTAGACTTCACTGTCACCTCAGATAACCCACACCCCAGATAGGACATACTGGCGCTAGACAAAACAGAATAAACATTATTTCAGTAGATAAAAAAAGATATATGCAAATGTAGGTACTTTGCCAAGTTTTTTTTTAACAAATCACGCCATATCTCGTTTTATTCTTTACCTAACCTAAAATGAAATGTTTTTTGTAAAATGATGGCTTTTCCATATGCTTTCACAGATAACAACTAAAAACTTATAAAAATAGCCTTAGCAAAGTCAAATTTTAAAATGTAAGAATGTAATTTCCTTGGTCAAAGATGACCATCTGTGTTTTGGGCTGTTCCAATTACATCAAACAAATGTCAATTTATGTTGTTGGCCTTCCTTTTAAGGTCAAAAGATGACCATTTATAGTTTTGGCATTTCTCTGATGGCCAAAAAAAGGGACCTTTTGTTCTATAGCTCTCCCTGTATAAGTGTATATCTGGTTGTCTAAACAGTTGGCTATTAACCTACTAGTATTAGAAAAATCAAGAGATATATGCATCGAATGCAGCACCCAGTGTGTTTGAACTTAATTCGAGAGTCTGTCAATCAAATTTTCTTTTGTATTTCTTTTTCACAAATTTTGAAGTGAGAATAAATATAACAAAATATATATATGCATATTGTATGTGAACGAATTAATTTTCCATTTTACAACTATTTTCAAAGATCTTTTTCTATTCTGGTCAAATAATTGACTAAGCAATCTTGTTTTAGATCTACGAGAATTATTTTAGCAAACTCTGGCATTAAATTCATGTTAACTTGCTGTTCTTTTATTAAGCTTATGCTTAAATGTTTGCAATTCAAAATAACGGGCTCGTCTAGATATTCCACATGATATAGTCAGTATCAAAAACGAAACTACCTATTATTCTGTTTATCGGTAATTATGACGTCACACAATGTATTTCCTAATACTTTCAGTGATACAGCCATGCAGTACGTTGATACTCGAAAATATTAGGCAGTAAGATCAAAGGGAAAATATACGAATTACCGATAAACTACTTTATAATTATACGGTGATCTAGTTATTAACAATTATTACCCTGCAATCCGTCGATACTTATTGTATGTTGGTGTTGCACAGGGGATGCATGCTTTTCCAATACTACTTATTACGTCTTTACATAAAATCTCATTGGAAGTTGACATGCTAGTCTGGTTTATTTATTAATTGAATCGCTTTTTTAAAATACCTCTCAGTTTTTGTGATGATCTAGGATAATTGCGTTAGTTGTTTCTTATACTCAGTGCCGATCAGGTGAGAAATTTGATATTTACAGTTTGTTCTTATGTTGTACTGTTACAACACTGCATGTGATTGTTTAGGGTAGGACTGAGTGTGCACAAAAATGTGAAACAAAGCCTCATTCTGTTTCAGGCCAGGAGACTGTGTATAGTCATGCAGATGTTATCGTTATGTTAGTGCCCGTTTTATTTTTTGTTATTTTCTTTCATAATTAGCTAAAATCTGGGGTGGTGTTCTCGAAGCTATCTTAGGATTAGGACGTGTCATAAGACCATCTTATGACAAGTCTTTGTCCTAAGTCGTGTTCTCGAAGCTCTCTTAACTTAGGATATATCAAATATTTCGTCCTAACTTTAGGACACCTAATTAGGTGTCTTAAGATCATTATATCTTCATCCTAACTTTTTTCATGCTTTTTTCTCAATTTTTTACGTGAAGATTAACATGAAATGAAACGCACCATCGGTTATTAACTCGTATACAGAAATTGTGCATGATTTTAAACTTTGAACTTCGTGTTTTACGATACGATGACACTACGAATTCAATATTCTCATTTCAAAACAATATGTTTTCCAGTTTAAATCACAATCCTTTTAGATATTATTTTATAATTACATTTGAAATCATGCATTTAATTAAATTTCGTAAACAATTTTATCATATGGTTTCGTCTTTAATAAATGTTTCATCAAACAATTACTTTAACTATTTAGAATTTCGCACATAATATATGTTTAGGACGTCTTAACATAAGATGCGTCTGAGATATCTTCGAGACACAACTTAAGAGTGTCCTAAGTCGATCCTAAGTCCATCCTAAAATTGGTCTTATTTATGACTTAGGACGAAACTTAGGATACTTTCGAGAACACCATACCAGGTCACTAGTTTCTTATTTTGAATTGTATCACATTTTGTAATCACGCATATCTCTCAATTTTTATAATCAGTAATGAATATCTTTGAAAGTCATCTTTTAAAAGTGTGTACCTTGGGATTTTGTGTCCAACTTCAAACTATTCGAAATAATAAATTGCTTGGTAGTTATGTCAAATTTGTGATTTCCGTTTGTATAATTTTAATACTTTATTCAAATTTAAGAGCTAAAAAGGTATTGCATTAGACATTCTGTTTATTTATTCTGATAATACTCACCATTTATTTTATATGTGTTTTAACAAACGTTCAGATCTACGCTTGATAATGTTTATTTTCAAAATGCTTTTAGTGCAGGATATCATGTATTAATAGTTTGCTGTCTTGCTGATACAAAAAAACATTAGCGAAAGAAATACTTAACTTATTATTTTAGGGTATACATATGCTTGTCCTGTATGCATTAGTAGTGTTTTACCATTCAACATATATAATGATGGTACCTGTTTTATCTAAAAGCAACAATTAGTTAAAAAGTGGGGAAAACTAAAAGCTGTTAAAAACTTAATTCGCGTCTAAAATGAATAAGTTTTTCACTAGAACAGCATACAAGTAAATTTTTTCAAAATATTTGAATCATGACAACGCTTAATATTAATGAAATGTTCACATTTTCTTTTCAGTGTAAATTTGTTTTAATTTAGCTACTTTTATTAACACTTAACGAGATTTTTTTTTTATTTCATCAAAGATTAGATACTTTTACGTTGTGTAAGTATCTGTGTATAACATGGGTAGCAACAATATTTACTCTAGAGTTAAAACCGTGCAATCAGTTGACACCACTTTTAATTCTTTTAATCCTCCTATCAGCATGTATATGTTGCTTGGTGTAAACAACATACGCCAGAGGTGAAACATTTTCTATTAAAGTGGATACCACTCTTGTTAAGGAAGGAATTTCTCAGGTTTTATTGCACATGCTATGGAATTTGTCTAATATGTTATTACTTTCCCGTATCATATGAAGTAAAACATCAAGGAGATCCGAGTAATCAGTTTGATAACCACCAGTTAATTGGTACAAGCAGTCGAATCTCGTGTTGACAGAAATGTCAGTAAAACGGGTGGAAAAATAACAAATGATACACATAACAACGTTCAAACGTTGTCGTTGTCAGAGTATTAGTCGTACAAGATTATCAATTACATCTTAATGGACAATTAAATTGGAAATAACTTTGTAAACCTACTATTTAAACAAAGTCAGTGCTTATACCTGTCTTTCAATTTGCGTGAATTTGTACAATTTGTATCACACGTATCACTGTGCGTGAAAATGTTCGGCACTGGTGGTTTGGTCCTGATAGGTGCTGGTTGTTGTTATAAACATGTAAACAAAGACGACAGTGGGGATAGTTTGCATTTTCTTGAATAACAATCGAAAAGAACTGGTTAAGATTTTGCTCAGAACCAACACTGACTATACTAATTCACGATCAGAATGTGCATCATAAAATTGCTCATCTTAAGAATACGCGGAACGGGGAGGGGGGAATAAATTTCTCCAGGAGCAGGAGTCCCGTAACCCACATAACATGAACATTCTGTGCAAAAAGGTAGCAAATTCTTAAAATTGTATATTCGATTCTGTACATTGCTTTATGCTGGTTCGTCCATATACGGTAGTTCTTTTTGACAAGACGCATTTTTAATACATTCATGCAGTGGTGTTTAAAAAGTACATTTGAACTTTTAACATACATAGCGATTTCAAATCATCAAAACAACATATTTCTTAAAAGGGCAATATTTTTAGTTCAAAATTAGACGAAAACACATGTAAATCGAGTGGTTTTTTTATTGAAAATTTATAATGGTAATCTAATTGAACTGGGGAGCTTCTTTTCATTCGTGTGTCTCATCTTGGATTTACTGCTTACTTTAAACTGATGTTGGTATTGTCGAATTAGATTTGCGTTGAATTTGAAAATCTTTTAGTCTGTCGTTCCATAAAGTTATGACACTTTAAACAGACAATTTTGACACAATATATATACAAATATATATTGAATATGGAAATCATCATGCATGTTTTCTTCGAATTCCACTGCAATGTTACTAAGTTGTTATTAAATGCAAACATAGTTCAGATCTTCTCCCAATATTTCGGGGGTATCATTAGTGGTTGACATAGCTGTTTTTATATATTATTATTTTGTTTTATCGTAACTTGACAAACACGTTTTATGACAATTTTCTAATAGTCATATGAAACGAGCGACTGGTGAAAAATTATGTTTATTCAATTCTAGAACCGATGCATGTATTTATCATAAACTTAGTCTTTATGTGTACAAAAATGACGATTATAAGATATATTTGAGTAAAAAATTATAAAATCGTATATATTTGAGTAAAAAATTATAAAATCGTAGATTTTATAATTTTTTACTCAAACATATCTTATAATCGTCATTTTTGTTTTCTCTCTGTCTGTTATGATGTAAAAATATGGCGGCTAATTATTTGTCGTGTTTTGAAGCCGAAGTTTACCGATTGTCACCTTATAGTAACCAAGCAACAAAGAAGCATGGGTATTGAACACGTGTATAACATGTACAATCTGATAATAGTTTATTTCAAGGAGATATCCATGAGCATTGCGATCACCGGATTTTTACGAGACGGGTCACGCTAAGGTCACTTTGCATACGGAAAATATGTCGGCGAATTGCTTCCTGGAAACAAGCAATTAAAGAACGTAAACTTTATCTACTTGTAGACAAATCAAAGAATATTCTTCATAAAAAAGTATATTTACATAGGTTTTATAATGAAAACTGTCCATTTAGTTATAAAAAAACATATGCATCTTTTTTTTTTTTAATTCGAGGTTTCATATGACTTTAAGGGATCACTGGCAGTTATATGCATTTTAAGTGTTGGTGTATATACTATGCATATATTGTGAGATGAGCACACAGGAACTTATTTATATGTGTCCCTCTTCTAATTCATCCACACGAATTGACACGACATTATAAAGCATTGTGGTTTCTTTTGCCATCTTGGATTGTAAATAACGGAGAACTGATCTCTTGTGGATTCTTCCTTTCTTATATATAAGATCTAGATTTCATTCAAATTAGCAAATCGGGGTCTTTTATAACTGACTTTGCGGTGTAGGTTTTGCGCATTGTTAAAGTCCGTACGACCTACTATATATTTGTAAACTTATATGCATTTGGTCTTTTGTTGAGAGTTGTCTCGTTAGCAATCATACCACATCTTATTATAGCCATTCGTGAACATGACATAGTGATATGAAAATAGCTGGCTATCTGTGATTGATTTTTATATCATTTATATGTTTTTCTCTTGGTAAGCATTATGACTTAAGTTTCAGGCAAGCACACATTAGTCCTCAAATGTATATGATTAATAGCCGGAGATGTGTTTTTTTTTTTATTTTGATGAAAATTTTGAAAAAAATTCTGCGAAATCGTACGTAAGGAATGGTAAAAAAACTAAAAATTCACCAAGAAAAGCCATGGGACCATATTGTAACGTGGCCGAATGAGATCGACAACGATACAGACGGACGGACGGACGGACATAGCCATACTCTGACAGAAAAATGTAATTATGTAGTAAATTCCATGAACCAAATAATACCATATATATTTTACAAGTTTATTCAAATTCTTTATAACCTTGAACTTTACAGTTCATCGGTGTCAATACAAATATCCATAGTAAATAAGTAAACAGACAGAGAATGTTCATGTAAAATTGTCTCTTATTTTAAATGCAGTAAAAATGTATTTTCCTAAATTGGTTAACTGTTTGATGTTCTTTAAACTTAAAAGTTCAATAAATTCAAACACACTTGGTCTAGACCAGTAGTATTTCTTAATGAATTTTCTCTAAGTTCCTTATATTTCGGACACACTAAGATGAAATGGAATTCGTATTCAATACTCTGACGGATAATTGTACATTATTCACAAATGAACACTACTTCAGACTTATTGATACAGTCAGCTTCACAGTTTATACACATATAATCCTCTAGAATTTTTACTGATTCAAGACTTCAAGAAAAGTCACATCCTTTAGAGTTTCACAGCTGATACACAATCTGCCAGTATCTTGCATTGACCAACTTAACCATGTTAACTTAATCAGAAAATTTCATAAATTTCACTCAAGACAAAACAAATAGGCATAATTAATTATCTTACCCTACACCCTAAGACATCATTACTTGTCTTAATTATATCTGACTGTTCAACTTTCTGCAGATAATAAAACTAGCCTGTACACAGTTACCAAGGCCAGATAACCAGAGGTCAATCTTTACAAAACATTAAACATGTTAAAATATAACAATATATATATATATAAAAATACTAAATAGATTCTAAATACGTGCGGTAAAATCACAAATAGAGCTCAAATTGGACAACAGCATGTTTTTTCCATAAATATTATAGTTTATTAAAAACGCTGTTTTAGGAGATTTTTGCTAAAAATAGCATTACCAGTAATGGGGCCAACATTAAGTACTTTATCATGTTTATATTCTTATTATTGTTCTGTTACACAAAATTGTTGCAGTTATTTCCCTTTGTATACTCATTCCCAATAAAGTCTCAATTGAATCGTCGTTACACTGCAAAAAAAATAAACAAATGAATGCCAGAATTTAGAACGTTAATGCGTGTTATTCTAGTTATATATAAAGATTGGGGTGCATTTAGCGTTGTAGTCGTAAAGTGATTGAACACTAGAGATGTCTAAAAAATTTCTTCAATCTGTGGTGAATCCAAAAGGAGCTTTTGTTAGGAACGAATCAAAATTCCGGAATTTCATAACAGGTAAGCATGGTAAGCATGGTAAGGTTGAAAAACTAGGCTATGTTTACTTTCGTCTGACTATTTGATACGGTCCACTCGTTTATACTATGTATTTGTGTGCGGAAATCAGTTATCTCTCTATTGTGCATATGCATGTCAATTAATACAATCACTCAAGTTATCATTTTTAAATGACGAGGAGAACATCACACATATTTTTCCAAAATTATTTTTAGTATGCACCTTTTGTTGAAATGAAAATAAGGATCTCACATTCAAGGATGCGAATGTTTTCAATTTGATAATATTTTGATTGAAGAATGTTTGTCCTGCAATGCAAGGTTCATATATTAGTATACAAAGATACGTTTTGTGGTATGAATAGAAAAATCATTCAGATCTATATTTTTTTCTGACTTCGGATATTTGCAAATTATTTATTTAAGATATTTTCTATATTGTATGTTTCAATATTTCTTACATTTTAATTTAGAATTCAATAGTCATTGTATCAGTTGAATACATTTCTGAATTTTATTTTATTTAGAATTAAGTCGCAATATTTTTTTTATATCGTTCTTTAAAATGTGTGGAACAAACCTTTTACAGGATTATGCAAATTTACCCTAGCCGCTGACATATCTTATCTTAGGACAACATTTGATTTAGATTTTTGCAAAACTTCCTGTATTTTTTTTAACATTTTTTTTGTTTGGGACATGGCCACAAATCATAATATGTTTTTTAAAGCGTCGCGTTGTTTATGTATAGAGATTTTTTTTTCAATATCCGTGTTATCGGTTCTTGTCCATTGCACAAAAGTGACTTTAATCCGTTTTTATATATTATATATCGTCTATTGTTACTCTGTAAGTGCAAATTTTATATTTTTGTATAATTTTATTCTGTAATCTTTATTCTTTGGTAGATTGTAAAACATTATCATTCTTTACCTTCTTCCAGCTGACTTAAAATGAAGTTGATTATATTCCGATTTTTATTTACTCTCGGTTATAAAAAAAATATTGTAATGAATTATATTGCTCTTCATGGGCCCCTTAATTTGAAATAAATATTTTTATCTTTTTCTTTTTATGATCAATACATACATGTCGCGCTCCCGGAACGTTGCTTAGTTTCGGCCCTTTCCCTCTTTTTTTTCAAAATCCTGGATCTGCATCTGATTCAGAGGTTATACTTACAGATTCGAAATAATGATTTGTATCGAGGACAAGGACGTGGGTTATGGCAAGTTTGTTGTTCCGTCTATCTTCGGTTAATGATGCTTAATTCACCATTAGTATCTTTTCATGTGTATATACCCCCTTTTTTTCAACACACAACATAACGTGATGGTTTGGGAGTATTTTAAGTTGTATTTAGCTTTCCATTATTTTTGTTTGAAGCGGACGGATCCTCTGGATTTCCAGCAGAAGCTAATCGTTATCACTTATACGTATCACTGGCCTGCCCATGGGCACACCGTGCACTGATTGTACGGAGTATTAAAGGATTAGAAGATATCATCTCCTGTACAGTTGTTGATTGGTTCATGACAGATAAAGGATGGAACTTTACTGACAAGGTAGTTCTTATAAGATGCTGTATAGGGAACAACAATAACCTGGTCCTATGGTTATTTTTTAGGTGTCTGTCCTTATTTTTTTTTATTTAAATGAAAGAATTGTTAAAGAGAAAAAAGATCTTTAACTCTATTGTACGAACTTTGACTTGGATGAAAAAATCCAAAACATACAAAATATTTTCATGCCATAATTCAATAAAAACATGTATTTTCCATCGTAAGAATTTAAATATAGCGATAGTATTATAATGCATATCATTGATGTTGTCAGAATTTAAAGTCGGCGTTGGGCATGTTTATATTATATGCTAAACTCTTTGGGAAAGTATAATATAAATATAAACTTTTCATTAATATTCAGTTTGTAACTCATATTTTGGCATTAAGTCATCTCTTTTTACATATTTTTCCATTCAATTGACCATTCCTTGATGGTAGATGAATGTATACATATTTTCGATTTCTACGCATTCCACTTCCCTGGAACATAAACAAATACTTGAAATATGGAGAAACTAGTTTATCCCGAAAGAACTCTACTAGAAATCGAGAGTTGCGTGGATTAATATGCATGCTGCAGTGTTATTCAAAATATAGGAAAAGGGTGGGATACTCAATCTCTTATAATACACCGGAATGCCCCCACAGTCGTCCGATGTAAAAAAAAAAAAAAGAAAAATAAAGTCGAGAATCGATGTGACGGTTATGGCAAGGATCACCAAACCACCGTTCCAACATATGGACAAAACAATTTTGATTGGAAGATGGAAATAGGATTTTTTACCAGTCTCTATAGATTATTTGATGTATCTGTTGAATATTCCTTAAAGTGCATTTCTTATTTAAATGACATGTTGTTATATCTTTCAGAAGGACAAATGTACTTTAGATACTGTGAATGGAAAAGAATATCTCCGACAGGTTTATGAAATAGCTGATCCCAGTAAGTCCTCTATGGTTCATATGTTTGTATTTCATCTTTTCTTTTTATCTGTCAGTCTAGTAATAGTTCACTGTTGATTCATTTTTGAAACAGTAGATAAACGTATAAGATATTCTTAGATTTTCATAGGCGGAGCTAGCGCTATAACTGAATCTAAAGCGGACTCATTACTGCGCTTTAAAAAGAGCAAATGATATAGCTGTACTTCAAATTATATATATATATATATATATATATATATATATATATATATATATATGGATACATCTGTTGTAGAGTTGTCACTGACTCAGACGTACTTATAAATATAATTATTTTCTGTGACTGTATATTACATTAATTTGTAGGATCCTTTACTATAGATAATTTAGCTGATCTGTAACAATAACATCTTCATGCCTTATATATCATGTACTGTAGTACGCCGCTAGATTAAAACTGACGAGGAAAGGTAACACACGGCCAGCGAAAGCTCTTTTTTGAGAGCCCAGGTGGTCGTGTGGTCTAGAGGGACGGCTGCAGTGCAGGCGATTTGGTGTCACGATATCACAGTAGCATGGGTTCGAATCCCGGCGAGGGAAGAACCAAACATTTGCGAAAGCAAATTTACAGATCTAACATTGTTGGGTTGATGTTTAGACGAGTTGTATATACATTATGTACACAGCCATGTATCACCATCATTGATGGCGATCCGATGGATACATCTGTTGTAGAGTTGTCACTGACTCAGACGTATATATATATGTATATATATATTTAATATTCTACTAAAAATATGGTGCGCACGCCGTAAGTCGTGGGACACTAGCAATTTCGTCTCAACATGTTAAAGGTTTGAGTTTTCCTACATTGTTTGCAGTGTTCGGCGTTTTCCGATTGACCTTTGGTAGGGTAGCTTAAAAATATCAAGTAATTAGAAACAATTCTTAATTGTAAAGTAAGTTGACCTTGGAATATTTTTCTTTTGTTTTTCAACTTTTATATAATTTTAAGTGATTTGGTATATTTATTTGAATGATGTAGTAAACACGTATCGACAGTATATATTTTGGCTTTTATTTTTTGTAAAGGACTGATGAGATATCGACACTTTTTTTATTCAAATTCAAAAGAAAACCCAAGATGTCAAAATATTTTAATACAGTATATGAATAAGTGATTTCAGGAAAGTTTAGAATCACTGAAATCCAACGCAAAATATACGATACTCTTAATATTTGATTAAATACGTGTAGGTCAAATTTGTTAATAAAAATTTCAGTAAAGTAAATCATTAATATTTAAAAAGTTTCATTTTTGACATAGATTACGATGGACGGACAACAGTACCTCTGCTTTGGGATAAAACAAAGAAAACAGTTGTTAACAACGAATCCAGCGAAATCATACGAATGTTAAATTCTGAATTTAATACATTCTGTCCAACGAAAGAGCAATCGTCTATTGACTTGTATCCACAGAAACTACGGTCACAAATTGATGACGTTAATTCATGGATTTATACGTAAGTTTTAAATGATTTCAATTATGAAGTATTAATTAAACCACTTCAAAATTTCTATTTATAATTATATTTTGGGGCCTTTTATAGCTGACTATGCGGTATAGGCTTTGCTCATCGTCGAAGGCCGTACGGTGACCTGTAGTTGTTAATTTCTGTGTCATTTGGTCTCTTGTGAAGAGTTGTTTCATTGGCAATCATACCTCATCTTCTTTTCTATATTCAATAGAATCTGTAGTTTTGCTCGATAATATGATTTTTTTAAGGTTATTCACTGTTTTAATTTATTATCTAAAAATGACAGCATTGTCGAATTTAGCATATTTTAATTTCAGAGAAATAAACAATGGCGTATATAAATCAGGATTTGCCCGAACTCAGGAGGCATATGATATCGCTGTCACAGCTCTATTTAAATCGTTAGATCGAGTGAGTATATTGATTTGCAGTATGATATCGCTGTCACAGCTCTATTTAAATCGTTAGATCGAGTGAGTATATTGATTTGCAGTATGATATCGCTGTCACAGCTCTATTTAAATCGTTAGATCGAGTGAGTATATTGATTTGCAGTATGATATCGCTGTCACAGCTCTATTTAAATCGTTAGATCGAGTGAGTATATTGATTTGCAGTATGATATCGCTGTCACAGCTCTATTTGAATCGTTAGATCGAGTGAGTATATTGATTTGCAGTATGATATCGCTGTCACAGCTCTATTTAAATCGTTAGATCGAGTGAGTATATTGATTTGCAGTATGATATCGCTGTCACAGCTCTATTTGAATCGTTAGATCGAGTGAGTATATTGATTTGCAGTATGATATCGCTGTCACAGCTCTATTTAAATCGTTAGATCGAGTGAGTATATTGATTTGCAGTGTTAAGATTGCATAAGAGAGGTATAAAGATACCAAAGTATACAATTAGTTTTTGTAACAAAATGTAAAAGTATTACTAAATTGCGTGTTAGGTAACATAAGTTCTGCCTAATAGTCAAATTGATGACTGCTTGTTTTACATAATCTTAGGCTATACATGCCATATTTTGACTTTTGCAAAAATTGTCTTGCTTTTTATCTGTCAAATCTTCAGATTTTCTTTGAGAATTGTAATTAAGTGATCTGCAAAATTTTTAAATACACTGATTTTTGTGTAGTAAACTTCATTGAAAACAATTAAAAAACAGTGTGTGTGCTACTTTTATCTTTTAACAATTTGATAATAATTAAAAAAGACCCTTAAAAAATGACCAAAAGGTCAAATAACAAATTTTCGGTGATATACATGCGCCCATACCAAATCAAACGCTCTTAATTGTCACCAAGTCTATACAAATTGTGAATGTATATTAGAGGTCTAACAGCAACACCTAGTACCACAAAACGACAAAATTTAGAAAGAATCATCGCATACATCTGATATAAACTCAGTCTTTCTTTATTATCTCGACTAGTCCCAAGTCAGGAGCCTGTTATTCAGTGGTTGTCGGTTTTTGCTGTGTTACATATTTGTTTTTCGTTCATTTTTTTGTACTTTAATTAGACCGTTTTGTTGTCTCGGTTGAACTGTTTTACATTTGTGATTTCGGGCCTGTTATAGCTGATTATGCGGTATGGGCTTTCTTAATCGTTGAAGGCCGAACTGTGACATATTGCTTTTAATTTCTGTGTCATTTGGTCTCTTGTGAAGAGTTGTCTCATACCATATCTTCTTTTTTTATAGTGGAATAACAACACAAAACAACATTTCCGAGAAAGCGTTACATTGATCAGTGACAAACGACAGAAACACTGTTACATGAAAACAATATGGGGTTACAATGTTTATACGTGTTTACAAATTGTGAAGATTAGTCCAAAAATACTTGATCTCAAATCAATCCCGACATCCCGAAATTCGAAAAAAGAAACCACGTATTCCGAAAGGGTCAATCCAGAAATCCCGAGCTTAAAAATACCCGCTCCCGAAGTCCCATAAAAGGTCCTGCCCCCCCCCCCCCCCCCCTCTCTCTCTTATCTGGCTTATATAGGAAAAACTTGGATTTCTTCCCAGAGAGTGTTTATTTATATATTATAGTTTTTATCAAGTAACAATAGATTAATATTAATACTACAGATGATATCATAAAAATAGATTTAACTTATATATACTGTAGGAGTCATGGTATTTATTTTTTGTTTGTTTGATAATTTCAACATTTTGACTATCAGTCTGAAAACAAAGTTTAATTTGATTTCTCCTGCATGATCCCTGTTATTCAAGGACAGCAATTATTTTATTTATCACTGGTGTCTACGTGATGATCGTAACTTCAATAACGATCATCCCAATATGGCGGACACAAACTCAGGGGAATTTTATGAGGCCGGTTTCTCCACTTTAACAGCTTTTTTTTTCAGATTTGTATTATGTCAATATAAATCTTGATAAGCATTTATCATGTTCTTAACGTAGGTTGAAGAGATACTTTCGAAGAGCAGGTATTTAGTTGGTGACCAGTTAACGGAGGCAGATATACGATTATTTCCTACTTTAGTTAGGTTTGATGCTGTTTATCACGGTCATTTCAAGGTATGTTTAGACCAACTAATATAGACTTTTGGACATCAAGTATAATATATATAGCTGTCAATAGTATTTACATATATAAATGTTATAATTGCCTATAGAAACTGGTAGATGGTGCAATATACCAAAATTGGAAAGAAAATGTATTCTTTGCAAATAGGATATTGGTGATGAATATCATGTATTATTTATTTGTAACAATGCAGATATAGTAGAATTGAAAACAGATATGTACCACAATATTATAGAAATAATCGAAACATTGTAAAATGGGAGGTCTTTTGTCACTTTGCAATATCGCCCACTAATCCCATATTTAATATACAGAGTCTCCACGTGTTTGCTTTTAACCAATGGAATTCCTAGAATTGTTTAGGAGTTAAGATATTATATGATATCGAGTTAGATACTTTTCAGAGTGTTAATATATAGTCACGTGTATGAATATATAACATTGTATACTATGTGAACAAATTTCCAATAATTTTGCTCCTCATAAATGAACTTCTGTTGTATCTTGTTTCCATTTTTTCGACAAGATATGTGTTGAGTGAATGCTTTTTTTTTTAAAGATGTGTTATGCAACTGATATGATGTTTATTGTAGTGTAACAAGAAAAGAATAATCGACTACCCAAATATGTGGAAGTATACAAGAGATATATACCAGACACGTGGTGTATCACCAACGGTCGATATGCATCACATCACGTGGCATTATATGGTGAGTTGATTGTCATTTAAACAAATACCAGACAAAAAGTGTGTCCCAAACGGTCGATATGCATCACATTACGTGGCATTATATTGTGAGTTGATTGTCCCAGACAAAAGATGTGTCCCAAACGGTCGATATGCATCACATCACGTGGCATTATATGGTGAGTTGATTGTCATTTAAATTTGTGATTTCAATTTAACCAATAAAATAATTTTATTTATTTTTACAATTTCAGTATAGCCATGAGAGTATCAACCCCTACAGAATAGTCTCTATTGGTCCAGACCTTGATTTCAACGAACCACACGGAAGAGAGAAAAGATGAATAGTTAAGCAATCAGATAGATCATAAACATTTGTTAATATTTTATAAAAACATGAGAAGACAATTAATGGAAGACTGAAACGATGCAATATTATTTATATTTAAAACCATTTAAGTATCTGAGACTTGTAATTACTTTTATTTTCAATCATGTTTCACTTCATATTTGTAAGTTTTTGAATTTAAGTTTGTTCTAGCATCATACATCATTAAAGATACATTTATTAAAGTGCTTGTAATAATTTATTGTAGTTTGTGTCTTTTTATGAAGACAACAAAGACTATGTTATTAGCCTGCCTTTTTACAGTTAACATTAAATTGCCATTTATCACAGTACAAAGAAAATTTATCTTAACCTTCCTGAAGAATGGAAATTGTGGCTTAAATGTGCAATATGTACGATATTTTTTTTAATTTACAATCTTTTACTATTGTAATATTTACAAAAAACAATTAAAGAGGGGGGGGGGGGGGTCCATGCATCCTGTGCCTGTGAAGCAAACCTGTTTGGTAACACAACTACCTTCACTTCAAACACTGTCACGTACAATACCACAGAAGGCCATTCTAAAATGACACTCATCACGATGCATCGTAAGATTTTTTTCACCAAATATGAATCTTGACGGCATACTTAATGTCATTTAGTTTATTTTCACTTTTTGGAACAATGTAAGCCAAAATTTCTCTTACAGTAATTTACAGTTCTATTTACATCACATGGTATAAACAAACACAATCTGAATTTTAACATTGCAGTCTTTGACAACCCATCGACAAACTCTCAACAGCCAAAGTCTTGCAAGTGCTTGGATAGGATGACTACCGTCATTATAATATAGCTATACTACCAAAATAACGAGGTACAATTTGTTAGCCGGAATGACGTAAAACGACGAATCAAATAATTCATCTTTATATATAACTAATATAGAACAATGGTATTGTTTAAAAAAGACATAATTCCAGGCCCTTTTATTTTCCGCATAATCAATACAGTGTAACCTGTCTAATCCGACACCTGAGTATTCCAACATCCTGCTTTACCAGATATATGTACATGGTCCCAATATATGCCTATCCTTGCAGAAAAACCTGCGTATTCCGACACACTGACCCGACATTATTTTTTGGTCCCCAAGTGTGTCTGATTACACAGGTTGCACTGTATAACCAAAAATTAATAAGCTCCGGGTCGAATCCGATACCGCTACCAATAGTATGTGAAGTTTCCGGTTGTAGTTACCTGCTACTGGTATACTCTGTACATCCCTCCTCTATTAGTAGAACCTAAAATTCTTCAAGCAATTGTCTTACGTTTATGTTACTATAAAGTACTCTACTTAAAAAGTCTGTTTTCTTCTACCTCAATACCACTATTAATTTTGGTTAATTAGTTAAAACATTAATTTAGTTTGTTAAAATAGTTAGTTTATTATAGTAAGAAAACCAGGACCGGTTCAAACAGAAAGAATTTGAAAGCAGAGTAAACTGCACCTTATTATCAACATGACTTTTTTTAATCAAATAATAATACGAATACTAAAATCCAGGATAAATAGTTACCAACGGTACCGGGGTTATAATTTGATACGCCAGACGCGCGTTTCGTCTACATAAGACACATCAGTGACGCTCAGATCTAATTAGTTATAAAGCCAAACAAGTACAAAGTTGAAGAGCATTGAGGATAGAAAATTCCAAAAAGTTGTGCTAAATACGGCTAAGGTATTTATATTCCTGAGATAAGAAAATCCTTAGTTTTTCGAAAAATTACATAGTAACAGGAAATTTACAAAAATGACCATATACTAGTAATTGATATTCATGTCAACACCGAAGTGATGACTACTGGGCAGGTGATACCCTAGGGGACGAAACGTCCACCGGTAGCGGCAAATATGGCATAGCTACTTTAATTCAGTCATGAACCTGCAATATCGTCAGTGTGTTCTGGTTGATTGTTTCTGACCTATTTTGTTTTTTCAATGGAAAGAGAAAAAAATTGAGATTCTTTTATTATATGAACGATACTCACAACTTTGATATTTGAATTTTAAATAAGTTGAATACGGGTAGCCCCGACAAAACCGGTTCTACAGTAAGAAAACCTCTAATAAAAGATTAATTCTATGAATTTTGTAATCAACCAGTGTGCAGACGAATAGTCTGCTTATAATAATTTCATCATTCGACCTTCTTTTACCGTGAAATTACATGTACTCAGTTATGAATATAGCACAATACGCAGACGACTACTTCAAGTTTGTTTTATCTGCTATGACGCCTCAATCAACCCACCAGACAATATCTCCTCCAACTCACCGAACAGCTTCGTCATGGAAATATATAACTTTGCTGTTAGATAAAACAATGGAGTTTTGTGCAATTTGATACATTTTTTTTATATACCAATCATAAAATCTTGTCAGGCTATATACATAAATATCATAATACAATAGTTATTAAAAAATATGCAAAGACATAAAGTAAAATATAAGCAATATAGGATATTATTATAGTATGAATGAAGCGTTTAGTATAATGATGTAGATTTTATATAAAAAAGAAATCTATAAAATTTATCAACCGGAAATGATAGAACAAGAAATAGAGTCTCTCATTGTTTAGTGTTACTTATAAACTTTATAAGATGTTTATAAACAAGAGATTTCCATGTTGTCAGTCTTTCTGCTTAGTACTTACATATACTGCCATGATAAAATGGATATTTTTTTTTTTAAAGTAGCCAGTAATTGAAGGAAGGAAAAGAAACGACTGTTTCAAATAAGGAAAAGAAACGACTGTTTCAAATAGTATTTACTTGAAAAATAAAACATGTACTCAAACATTTTATATACTGTTATTAATAGTTGTCTACAATTTAAAAGCAGTATTTGATCTCGATGTACGAATTGTTCTGTATTGGAAAATACTACATTGTGCTTTTTATAGTAAGAGCTACATCACTAATATGATACTTTAATTGAAATTAAAAAAAATTACACTATGTTACATGTTAATTTGACTTCATAAATTGGCACTTTCTTAGATAATATACGTTCAGAGTTTAAGAAATGAAAACAAAAACAATACAAATATCCACAGGTCATCTTATTTCAATGAACATGATGTGTTAATCATGAGTCGTATTTTCAAAAAATAACATTTAGGAAATAGAACAATCGCTTTTTTCCTTATTTAGAACTTTCAGTAAATCGACATTACCAGCAGCTCTTGCATCAGTTATTGCGGATCGTAAATCAAACGATCTATGTTTATACTTTTTAAGCATAAACTTTATCAATTTAATCATTCCTGTTCTACAAGCATTTTTCCATATCGATTCTAAATCAATAACGCTATTTTCACATTTGTCCAAAATGTATATCAAAATTTGTTCATGATTATTTGAACACGCATTTTCTATTGCAGATTTAAAATTAACTAAATTATATTCTACTGTGTCCATGAGACGTATTACAATATCGTAGTGACCATTTGCACAAGCACTGTTTATTGCACACTCAATTCCTAATAAACTATGATTTAATTGTAATAAACACCGAACCACATCAAGACTACCCCTTGTACATGCCCAGTTCATTACCAATTTCACATCAAACAAATTTGGGTCTACTTTTCTAATCAAATAAGCTACTAACTTGACCTCGTTTTGGTCGCACGCATGTTTCATTACTGCGCGTATATCACATTTGCAAGGATTGACTACTTCTAGTAAATACAATAATAAATCATTATTTAGTCTTTCAAAAGCATAATTGATAATTAAGTTCAAATCAGATGATTGCAAATCAAACTTCTGAAGAAGGAACTTTATCATCCAGATGTTGTCATTTCTAAAAGCCGTGATCAAAACTGAATGAAAATTGAATTTGTCTGACAGTAGAATATGTGTTAAAAATTCTGTTATTTTTCGGTTACCCATCTGAAATGCAAAACTAATAGGTGATGTCATATCGAAAAAATTGTGCTCGATCTTTTCTAACAGATATATCACCAATTCATCGTTTCTATTCTCGCATGCCCATTCCATGACAGTATTCAAATCAAACATATTGTGATTCATGTTCTCAATTAAAACGTGTATTAATTCTATATTATCGCTTTTACAAGCCCAGATCAGCATCGGCGTTATATTCAGTAAAGTGTGAGTATCCAATTTCTGTAGTAATTGCACTAAAAACTCTAAGCTGCTAAACTCGCATGTTTCATGCAAAATTGCTTCCATGTCTAGTATATTGTATTCAGGTGTTTTGGTAATAAAAAAATAGACCAGTTCTAAATTTTCATTAACGCAGGCTTCAGATAAAGCACTCTGGACATCAGAAAAGTTTACATCAAACCATGGTAGAAGTTCACGTACATATTCTGACCTTTTTGACATGCATACAGTTCTTATCCATAAAGGTATCGAAAATGAATGTCTGTCAAATTTACTTAGCAAAACATGCAATTTTTCGAGACTGAAATCGTCAGTTAATAGACAAGTCACGAAGCAATTGACATCAAATAAATTGTCATCAGCAACAATATCGCAAAAAAACTCTAGAGATGATACTTCTTTAGAAATTGCAACACAACCATCAATTACCTCCTGACGTCCATTCAGTTCGATGGAGTTGAGTTTAAAAATCTCCAGAATCAAGAAAAGTTTTTGATAATCAAGAGTTTTACAGAGAGTAAAAAAAGCAATTATTAATGTTGTTTTGCAGTTTTCTACAGATTTTGAAGATAAATTTTTCATGATAGCGCCCTGGAGGTATTCCAATACCTTGAAATCATTGTTGCAATATATCAGTATGGCAACTGTCAAATCGAAAGAATTTTCTATTTCCCAGCTTGAAAAATGCACCAAATAAAAACTCTTGTTTCTAAAATACTCGTATAGTCTTTTCTTTCTAAATAGAACACATAAATGTTTTATAATTTGTTTTCCAGTATACACAACAATAGGGGATTCGCAAACTAACTTTGTGAATAGATACGGATCACCTAGATACATATCGGTTAAACGATTGAGTAGCTCTTCGGCTAAAAAATTATAGTTTTCCGATGATATTTTGAATATTAATCTTCCGTCTTCTTCAATAAAATCATCCGGGCGTGTCATTTCAATGATAAAATCAAAATCCATTGCCTTAATTAAATCTGTTTCTTTTATAATATAATGACACGACATCAACACGGATTCAAGTATGGCTCGATGCTGGAAGGTATATATTTTATTAGATGTCTCACGAAGGAAAGTACCGTTCAGCCGTTCCACACTTTCGATAACATTGTACCGTGTAATAATTTTGCGCTGCGAAAAAATGCTAGACGAAACTTCGTTTATGTCTTGAATGTTAATATCGCCTTTGTCTATGCTGCACCCATTAATTGCAATAAATGTCAATATTGTAAAATCTATCAACGAATCAATGTCCGTTTCCCCTTTCCTTTTGATATCAAAGATTTCTTGACAAAGCATTTCGTTTGCATGTTTAAAAAACAGTTCTCCCTGTTTAATAAATTTCCAGTTAGATGTAAACAAGACACATGTTTGTGGAAAATCCAAAGCTAAACATCGTTCAGCTTGAATTATTGCTCGAACAGTGCTTGTATGAAAAAATACAGTTCCTGAGAAGTGTTGCGATATTTCTGAATAGTTTTCTTGATGAGTGTCACATGTTTCCTCAATTCCATATCTATGAAAATAATTGACCAAACATTCCCTTTTTTCTTCGTCATTCATTTGAAAACTTTCAGAAGATAAATCTATGATACACTCGCATAAAAGTGACCTTCGCCTTGTGAACAAACAATTACGTATGCGTTTAACACGTTCTCGTAGTGTCATTATTACTTTCACATGACCGTTTGTTACATACGTTATAATCATATCAATAAGTTTTGAATGAAGGTTTTCATCCAAGTCACAATTTATCCTACCTAAAATGTCATCACAGAGAACAATACAGTCTTCATTTAGTTCAATAACGTCTTGCCATTCAGAAATGTCTGGCAGTTGCAGAACTTGATAGCTCTTTTCTTGATTTGAAAACTGATGTAATAGTTCAATGGCAATCCTTGATTTACCTGAACCTGGTAGGCCCGTAATAACAACAATACCGAACTTCTTCAAAAATGTCATAGCAGCAGAAACAGCACAAGTTTCTACAAAGGTGCCTGCTTCAGTGTGAACCTTCAAAGCAGCCAATGTCAGGGAATTCAAATCTAAGAGAAAAAAAGGAAAATTAGTGGGGTTTTTGTCATCTTAAAATTTTAAAAACACACTCATTATTTAGATTATGATTAATTTTTTTTCATCGATTTCTTTTTTTGTAATCCAGACCACTTGTGTTGAGATTATCCTTTAACAAACTGTTTTGGTAAGGTTTTGATGATACCTCCTTTTAGAGAGTATATTTTCAAAGTTGGCTCGATAATCACCTGCATGTTTACAGTGACTTCCAAGAATTCAATAAAAGTATTATTTGTAAAAAAAATCTTAACGACTGTCACAATGAGTAATCGAAATCATCAATTAGCCAAAAACCCATCAAAACACCGATCTTAAAATTTGTACACCATACAATCGTATCTTAGCTTTATTTTGAATATAGAGATATACCGTGTTTATCTATATAGTTATCAAAGGTACCAGGATTATAATTTAATACACCAGACGCGAGATTCGTCTAAATAAGACTCATCAATGGCGTTCAGATCAAAATAGTTTTAAAGCCAAACAAAAACAAAGCTGAAGAGCACTGAGAAACCAAAATTCCTAATAGTTTTGCCAAATACAGCTAAGGTAATATATTCCTGACGTAGAAAAGCCTTCGTATTTCAAAAATTCAAAAGTTTTGTAAAAACAGTTAATTCAAAACTATGACCATATCACTGATAAGACTCATCAATGACGCTTTGATCGAAATAATTATAAAGCCAAACAAGTAACAAGAGTGCACACGCTGAATTGTTCTATTTTACTGACCATTGATGTTATGTTGAATGTCTAAAAGATGAAGCTTTTACTACGAGTAACACATTAACTTAACATTTCTAAAATTTCAAGTCTCATAAGGTCAAGGTCAGGCAAATCGTGTTAAATAGACATGAACACCGATAAATATTCAATACTCCAAATAAAAATGACTTATTGCTTATGGTAATTGAAAACCGATCAAAACACAAATAGTTAACATTGAACAATGAACATGGGTCAGATAGTACCTGCAAGACAGAAGTTTATACCTTACAGTTATTATATATACTAAACATAACTGATCTATTGCTGATGTTATATTTGAAACAGAGACAAAATAGAAAAAACTGAACATTAAATATTGCACCTTGAAAACAAGGTCAATGTCAAATGACACGTGCCAAACAGACAACTCGTTTAAATTGTTTTGCATGTGTCATTTCGGGGCCTTTTAGATCTGACTATGCGGTATTGGATTTACTCATTGTTTGAGGCTGTATGGTGACTTATAGTTTTTAATTTCAGTGTCATTTTGGTTTCTTGTGGGTAATTGTCTCATTAACAATCATACCACATCTTCTTATCTTTATATGTACATCTTACAATCATTCCGTGCACCAAATATGGTTGACCTATTGCATATAGTACTTGAAAAACAGATCAAACTCAATAACTTAACATTGACCAATGAACCATGTAAATAAGATTATTACGGTCAGATGAACCCTGCCAGACTGACATGTATCCCTGACATTAATTACATACCTCACATTAGTTGACCTTCTGCTTATAGTATCTGAAAAACGGACCTAATCACGTATATTTGACTTTGATCACTGATCAATTAAATGAGGTCGAGGTCAGGTGAATCACATGCCAGCAGTCGCTGTACCATGGATAGTAAACATATGACAGACGGAAACTTCGTAACAAAAGGTATTTTCCATACAAAGTATGAAGCATCCAGGCCTTCTACCTTCTAAAATATAAAGCTTTATACAAATGAAATATAAAGCTTAATATAAATAGTTAACACAGCTTAAAGTTTACACAGCTGGTTTCGCTGGATAGTAATCCTTATGTCTCGCATACAGCTAAACAGCGAGACAAAAACACTCATTAGTCGACGATGGACAGAAGATACCACCAACAACAATAAAAAACCAGACAAGTAGACATCGAAATTACGAAGCTAAATAAAGTAATACTACAAAAATCGGGATTACAAGATTTTTGGAAATATATTTTTCTGTTCGTTTACATCGGCCAAAAACTAGTGACAAACATGTGAACTCAACTTATTGTAGTGACAGAACTTGAGTTTTATAATATACTTACCTTTGTAGTCTCCTTTCCGTAAAGTTACAACTGAAATTGCAAGTTGATATCTCTTTATATTATTATTTTGTATAATCTAATTAATTTGATTCGTTAAGAACAAGTCATATTTTCCAAAGGCAGACTGAAAACGGCAGATAGAAAGGTGATATTCTAAAAATATCCACATATTCAAATTAAAATGAAACTCAAAATTAGAAAAATGTTGACTGCTGTACCCCTATTTTTGACATTTTTACCTATTATGTCTGTTTGTTTTGTTCACGCATCGGTGACTATATAATGGAATTTGATGCGACTGTCATACAAGTGAGAGGTTTAGCTAGCTATAAAACCAGGTTCAATCCACCATTTTCTACATTTGAAAATGCCTGTACCAAGTCAGGAATATGACAGTTCTTGTCCATTCGTTTTTGATGCGTTTTGTTATTTGATTTTGCCATGTGATTATGGACTTTCCGAATTGATTTTCCTCTGAGTTCAGTATTTTTGTGATTTTACTTCTTTTAAATGCTTAAATGGTTACGTTTATGTTCTTAAACAAAAGCGTACGTGAAATGTTTTGTAAAATAAAATGCTTTATATTATAAAAATCTTAATAAATGTTCTGCTATTGAATTATTCATCAATATTTTCCCATATGCAGTGATCTTACTTATGGTACCTCCCGTCAGAACTTCGGCCATCGCACAGCGCAAGAACGAGGGGGAAACCGTGATGAATGAATGCAAACAAACGTGCACTTGAAGGTAAATAGCTATAATTGATTCTTAAAGAACAAATTGAAAACACAAAAATATAACAAAGTTTAAGGAAAAGTTTAATTAACAAGCGGGAACGCATAGAAAACATAAAAAAAGGTTTCAACAAAAAAACTTGAAAAATTTAATTTGTTGGAAAAATTTACATTTTCATACATGGCCCCTTCATTCGAAAATTAAGAAATAATTCATGGAAGCCATAGATTTTTTGGAAATTTACACATGGCCAGCGCCGTGATATTCGAATTTTATACTGAGCGTTAGCGAGGGATAAAATTAACGAATATCTCGGCCCAGGTCATGTGTAAATTTACAACAAATCTATGGCTTCCATGAATTATTTCGATTCTAATAGGACAAATACGATCATTAAAAAACTGAAGCGATGATGGGTATACCGTGTGTGTGGCTGTTCTATTTTACCCACTGTTCGATAAATGTAAAACAAATCTAATAAACCTGCATGAATGATTTCTTAACTAACCGCTAGGGAAAAAAAATGTGATTACTTTTTTTACTTCTCAGTAAACCCAACATTTGCAATTTTAAATTTACATTTTTTTTATCGTAAGCTACCGTTAAATTCACTGTTGACATGTTGTAACCAAGGAGCCGCCATGTTGACTTTCTGAAATTAGTAAATGTGCGAATAATGCAATAGAACAGAAAACAAGCAACACCTACCTCAATACTTTATTTTAAAGCAATTGTATCCGAGTTTAGAAGGTAAACGCAATAGAAAAACCTTCAGCTTTGACGTTTTCATTCGTATGACGTCATGTTTTGAAATGACGTTAATGCGCCAAAATCATTACTGGAATTTCGCGGAATTTTAATTTATTTTGTTTTTGTCAATTTTTCCCTTCTCTAAATGTGTAAATTCTTTTTGTTATGCGTCAGAATCAGAATAAATGTTCTGTAGGGTTTTTATTCAATTGTAATTGTTGACACAGCGAAATCCACAACTGTTTACACATAGGTTACGATACATGTGGATTTACGTGGGAGGCATATTTAAACAGCCATTTATGTACATCTTGGAGTCTGCGCTAAGTATAGATATATCGAGAATTTTATCACGGTGTTGTTTACAAAGCGAAAGAAGCACGTCATATTAGAATCTCTATTATCAGGCACAGTTTCATAAAAAAAAAATGACTTTTGAATGATTATAATAAATCTGATACATCAAATGAGTTTTATATTGCTTAAAATACATGCTATATTATATAAGCGCATTTTATATTAATGAACTAGGCTATTTGTACATTTTTTTTCATCGAAAGTACATTAAATATAATTTTATATTGAAGAATTATTTATAACAAAACACTTGAAACATTATAAATTGGAGGAAAAAACTATATTTTCATTAAAGGTCCTCCCCTTCCCCTCTTCATTTGATAACTCTATTTTCAGGCGCAGGCTCATACAAAATATGACTTTTAGATAACTTTTATAAATATGATACACATGAGTGTATAGTTGCTTTAAAGGTTTAAATACATATTACATTATAGATAAAGACATTTAAAAAGCCCTATTTACAATATTGAATTTTTAATCCGAAATCTTGGTGTTGATCTTGACATTGTTCCATTTAATCATACAAAATAAACACCCAAAGTTTAAACATAAAAATAGCCATATTGTCTTTTATATATATCCTATGACCCTGAAACTCGGCCAACTAGCATATGATTCCATAGGCTTAAAAATATGTGCCATAAGTTATGTCATGCTAAGTTTGATTAAAATTGGTCATGTTTTTAAGTTTTCTATTATGTTAGGTAAGGGGAAACAGCTCTCGTCCTTTGATTTTGAATTTTCATTGTCATGAATTTTGAAGTAATGAGAAAGTTGGTCCAGTTAAAAAAATGTCTGAAGCTTTCAAACTGAATTAAAGACCCCTTAACATAAATTTTACAAGCAATTATAACACTTTCTGCAGTAAAGCAAAGTTTTTCAAAAAGGATTTTTGATTAAAACGAATAACATTTTATTAATCTTGCTCTGATAATCTTTCCACTTTTTAGTGAGAGGTTTAGCGCTATATAACCAGGTTCAATCCACCATTTTTTGCATTTGAGAATGCCTGTACCAAGTCAGGAATATGACAGTTGTTATTCGTTTGATGTGTTTTACCATTTGATTTTGCCATTTGATTTGGAAATTTCTGTTTTGGATTTCCCTCGGAGTTCAGTATTTTTGTTATTTTACTTTATACAGCTGAAGGCGAGTCAAATATGGTTAAAACTTGAGTTTTTCTCTAGTTTACCTTTTAATTCCTTTTTTGGCGATTTTTATCGTCCTTAAAGATTCCTTTTTATAAAATTAGATCATACTAGAGAATTCGCGTGTCAAGTTCTGAAAATGGGAAAATGTATCACAAACCTTGATCCGCCGTTTTCAGTCATGATCCAAACATCAGAGATCGGATAACATGCGCCCTCCCCCTCCCCTTCATTGGGATGAAGTGACAATCACAGAGCCATGGCACTAGCAATAATAACCACTCCGATTTATCTATTATACGTTATTTCTTCAAAATCAGTATTCATTCATTATGTCTTTAACTCTTTTGTGTTTGTTAGCTACAAGTGTCTATGTCTATTTTCGGTTCCCTCTTTCTTTATTGCTTTCTTCTCTAATTGACAGATATATTTTTAGAATAAACTTTGCGACATACACATGTGGAACTTAGGATATTCATAGTTGAATATTTTTAAAAATACATGACTTGCAATTTTATAATTCAGTTTCTTTCATTCATAGGAAAATAAAATTAAACCATGTTTTAGATACTATTGATTCATTCCTTTTTATGGGTACCAATTTTCGTGAATATTTAATTTCGTTGTTTTGGTAAAGTTTGCAAACATTTCTTATGAAAATTTGTAATTCGTTGAACATTTAAATTCGTGGTTCCCCTGTTCCGACGAAATCCACAAAAATTGGTATCCAACGAATATAAATGAATCCACAGTACTAAAATTAACGTATAGAAACCTTCTGGTTGCTGTACTTTCAGTTCCTCTATACCGGAAAGTATCATTTGTGTATTCACAGTCTGCGATTGTTCAAGCGAATCAATTTTTGTCTGCATACTATCTAGAACTGCTTTTGCATTCTGAAAATTTAGAATTTAAACTAAACTTGAAAAATTGTGAATTATTCCTATGACCCGTTGATTATATTTTAGTATTATCTTGTTATTTTATATTCTATGAAGTTTATATATTTTGTTTCAAATACTTAATTGCTCATTGGACACAAAGAAACTGTAATAGTTGTAGTATTGAATTAAGCATAGATCTTCTCTTATTTACACGTTAATTCAAAGTACAAAAATCATTTGCAAATGAATGCAATTGTCTGTATATAATAAATATTCCTCATATAAAGATTGTTAAATATCTGGATATGTCTTGCATATTTTGTATGCTTTATCAGCATTTTAAATCTAAATTTCATTTAATTGAATAACACTCAAGGACCAACACAGTAAATATTAAAGAGGAAGGAAATCGTTTTGGGTTTTGTCAAGGGCGTGCATAGATTTTGGATCATACATCAATACATCATATCATTTCTTATATTTAGATGATTTATTTGGTGTATTTTCGTTAATCTATTTGCTTGTAAGCAGTCCATCCGAATAGTTTGTCCTTTTCAATATTTCTTGCCGAATCATCTAAAAATTTGAAAATGATAAGTGTGTCTACTGGGTTAATCTTTGTATTTCTCCAATAATAATGTTAAAATTACATAGATGGACAAATTATTCCTGTTATAGTAAGATTTCTTTCCTCTTTATTTTCTGTAATTTTTTGATACAACAACCCCCTCAATATGTCTATCCCATTCGTGTTTGTCATTTTGGCAATGCACAGGTGTATAATTAATGACAACCGGCAAAGCGACTTGAACATGAAAGTTTGAAGTGTGAGTTACCTCTGTGTTGAATTGGATTTCAAATTAATGTAGAACACATTTAATTGAAAGCTTTTAAAATCATATAGAATTACAAAAAAAACATGCAATTCTTATAAATACATTTTTAACCTACAAGCATGAAATTATGAGTTTAATCAAACTTTTCGTTTTTTTTTTTTCTGTGCAATATTGACACTTTATCATGTGAAGTCATGAATGTCGCATTTTATTTGAAATTAAAATTTAATTTTGGAATGTCTTGCAATTGTTTTCTACCAATCGAAATAACGGATTTTTATGAAACCTACATGTTATGTAATTATTATCATTATTTAATATGATTGTGTACTTTTTATTCCCCATTAATGGGCATTATGTTTTCTGGTCTGTGCTTCTTCCGTTCGTTCGTTCGTTCGTTCGTCCGTTCGTCCGTCTCAGGTTAAAGTTTTTGATCGAGGTAGTTTTTGATGAAGTTAAAAGTCCAATTAACTTGAAACTTAGTAAACATGTTCCCTGTGATATGATCTGTTTAAGTTTAATGTCAAATTAGAGATTTTATCCCATTTTCACGGTCCACTGAGCATAGAAAATGATAGTGCGGATGGGGTATCCGTGTACTTGGGACACATTCTTGTTCTTTTATGATTTACCCTCTCAAGACGTATATAGTATGTTGTTAAATATTCAGATTTTCTATAATGGTCTAAATTAGCCTTATGGGTGGCATCTTATTTAAAAACAATACCTAATCTAAAGGCCTCTGTTGGAGATCATGAAGTTTTTGTTTAGTTTCCTCCTCTTTTTGACATACTGCAGCTAATTGTAGTAACGCTGGTTCTGTTTCCGATCGACATTTGCTATAATCCTCGTCTGACATCTTTGTTTCACTAGTATGTCCGTACGTTGTGTTTCTTTTACATATTAGGATATCAATGGCTTTACGCACAGCACAAAATTTTTGGAGTAGAACATCTGCAACATATTGGTCAAGGTCCCCTGTACTAATTCTTTTTATGGCTGTCAGTTCACATATTCTAGAAATACAAGTAGTATGACTACTACAGGACACACATTTAGAATGCGTTGCACTGAATAAGGAAGTCAAGTGATTTAGTGTGAATTGTGGGTCCATAGGAATTACGTATCCAGGAGGACATTGGCAGCAATATGAATTTTGGCCTATAGTTAGATGGTAAATATTATGTTTGTTCATATTAAGAAAACCCTCAAGGGTTATCCCTGAGAATGTTAAACAGCTGTACCAGAAAACGTCAGCGCAGACATTTATTAGCAGACATCTCGCCAAGGTCACATCAGTATATTTGTGCTGATTTCAAGCTTCGCTTTGCTACAACAAAACTCAGCATTTCGTCCATGATTATGGCAAGGCAGTTTGGTACCAGATTTTTCGAATAAAACTTCTAGTTGTTTTGGAGAGAGCACACGGTTTTTGAGAAGTGTGTTGCCACGCATACATTGACAACATCGTGCTTTGTTGTAGCAGAGATGATACAAATCGTGTTGGTTTTGGTTCAGAAATTCTTCAAACGACAAATGTTTCCCCGTCAGATTGAGCTCTAGCAATTCTACAAATGCACATTTTGTGAAATCCACTATTAAAATCGAATTCCTGTAAAAGTTTTCTCTTTCTTTCTTTTCCATTTGAAATGATAGTTTGATAGCAGACACAAAATTAGATATAAATCATGTTAAAAAATTAGCACTATTCCTGCTTAAATCGGAATAAATTGATATAACTTTGTTTACGACATGCAATTGTCTCAAATCAGGTACATACATACAGGTGGTATGTATAAGCTAACTGCAAATTTTTACTATAATTTCATTGCAATGACTGTTAAAATTTATATGCACAGAAACATTATTTAAATGACAATACTTTGTATATTAGTTAAAACAATTATATACCACAATTATACATATTATAATTATATCAACTAATCCAATGTTAGAGCAGTGAATCATATCTAGATGTACGTGTCAAATAAGACTACTAATAAAGTCTTTTGTATTCTGTACCTGAGGTGTTGAGTGAGACAGTTTACATACAGGCGTTTGTATATCAGAAATGTTAATAAGTCATATTGTATTGAAAAATAGGGCTCTTTAAATGCATTGAATAAACAAAAAGTATTAATTTATAAAACATAACATTTGAAACATATTAAACGGAATACTTTTATGTGCTTGCAGTTAGTTTTAAGTACGAGTAAAAGAAGTTGTTAGGTAAACGACAATGAGTCAGCAAACCAGCATAATAACACAAAAAAGATATTTATCGAAAAGCTTGATGATGCTTAAATAAAACGCTTTAGTAAATAAAGTATGTTTCAATAAAAGCGTTCCCTGTATTTGTATCACTCATAGGGTCAAAAGTTGAAAGCCGTCAAACCCTAGTTGAAATTGACAATAAAAGAGTCCCTAAATTTTATACTTGAAAAAATGAGACAATCTTATACATTATCATAAAGCAAAATGCAAAATGGAACATATTGTTATTGAATGAATAAATGAATGAATATATTGTATTGCAGAAGCAAACAAAATCCTATAGCAAAATACCATAATATATAATTACAATAATGACAGTAAACAAACAGAGAACAATACAATAAGGTCATAATAAGCACAGAATTACAACTATTATGCAATGATAATCTGTATTATTGCATAGCAATATAATATTTCCCACAGAAAGTAACCAAAAGTAAGCGTGCAATAAATTCTTATATTGCACTAGTGCAATAAATCTTCAAAATTCATGACGTCATCAACGACAAAATCTTAGTTTAAACCAATTTTTACTTCAAAATATTATATTGCTATACAATAAAAGGGTTATTGCATGAATATTGGGGAATATTGTCCTTCGTAGAACATATATTGCACTCGAAAGCTCGTGCAATATAAAATTCTACTCGGGACAATATTTCCCAATAACCCTATAATCTTAACTTCCATGCCGCATTAGGAAATTTACACATTTTCTTAGTTAAATTCTTTGAGCTAGCCTATTAAAGAAATACCAGCTTTCTAACAGTCAAGGCCATCAATAACAATAGTTTGGTAAAAACTGTAGCCTCAGTGATCTAAAGGCAGGACATACTAAAACAAAATGGTACTCATTTAGTTATTGAAGTCATTTTACATTATCACATGTTTTGCTCAAACTGTGCTTTCAAGGATGTTGCTAACCAAATGAATTTATTTTACTTTTTTTGTTCATCACATTATGGATATATACAGTCAAATTACGTTGATTTGGTGCATTTGTCGGAACTAAAAGATTTAGAAAAATATTGGCTGTAATATACGATCCAAAATGTTCTTCAATCAAAAGGTACACATCATTATATTCCCTGGATTAAAAAAAATCTGGATCAGTAGTTATGGTCAAAGAAAATTATCTTGAAAATGGTTATGAACTATTGAGACATAGTGGACAAAACCTGACATTGCAACATAAAATATGCCTAATGAAGGATCATTACTTCGATATCAATGATGTGTAGTTGTTACGTATAAGACGTATGTATATCACAGCTATTTCTATTTGAAAAAAAGAACATTTTATTTTTGTGTAATGATTTTAAAATGTAGCTGGTTGCAGACACTGTGTTGTGTTCATAATTTCGATCAACTCTACTTGCCATTATCCCAAACAACAGTCCATAACATTTATTTCCCGTTAGACACTGGTCTAGCGAATCGTGAATCTAAGTAGGGAATATGCGTCTCTGTTAAGCGTCACACTATATAAACGTCCGTAGTAACGCAAAAACGATAACTATTGTTATTCCATATTGGTATTATTTTAGTAGGCTTTTCTATATGAATTCGATTTTGAATAAAAAAGCATATTCACCTGTGAAAGTGTTATTCACCGCGCTAAACGTCACGCGCTTTTACATGCAACGTTATGGTAAAATGTTTCATGTAAAAAAAAAATTGGTATATGTTTGTCATTAGATACATTTTCTTCTCTCGGACTATGGAATAAAACAATTACTGTCTTTTGTTTCGGTAAATATGGGGTTTTATTGACTTTTGAAAAACTGATATTCACTTCGGCCGTCGGCCTCAGTGAATATCAGTTTTTTCAAAAGTCAATAAAACCGCATATTTACCTCATCAAAAGACAGTAATTGTATATTATTCACTAAGACGATCTTAAAAGCCAAAAGACATTGGTGGGATTCAATCATATCTTTTTGTAACATTTTGTCAATGTTGTCAATTAATAATAAATTTCCCAAGCGAACTGTAATTTATGTAAACTATCTAAGATAAGATAAGAACCATCACAAACATTTGGTTACACGACAGCATTCTTCATGTGCCTTTTATAAATCCGAAGCCTGTAGTTCAGTGATGTTTGTTTGTTGTAGCAGTTCGCCATAAATTATCTTTTATTTTGGTTTTTGAATCAGGCCGTTAGTTATTCCTTTAAGATTGTTTTCCATTTTTATGTAGCAACATCGCAGCAGCGCTTACATATGGAGTATATCTCTTTTTTGTTACGATATTCTAAAGCTTGCATATACTATTATAATTCCGGTGATAGAAGAGGGTTGCTGCTTACAAGAAAGATATTAACCCAAGATTTTCAAGAGGTGAGTGCAATTATCCTTTCTTGGGTCTCGTGTAAGCAAAACCCGAATTCGGTAGGTCACATTCTAGGAAAAGAGAACGGGATTGTGGTCACGACAATTGCAACATGAACATCTTCAACTGAGTTCCATAACGGTCAACCATTTCATAAAGGAGTCAGTTAAATTTTCGAAGGGATTTGCTTTAAATTCACAACTTGTAACTCTTGGTTTACTAGCTTATTTTATCAACTTTCTCTGGGTTTTTTCACTTATACGTTTCGCTATCCTTTTGGAATCTTCCGCATCTCTTTTTTTTCCCATCAGAAGCATTTATAGCCTACTATGAAGTATGGATGTTACTCATTTTTGAATGCCAAACGGTGACCTGTCTTTGTTTGATAGCTTTCTTATTGGCAATCTGATAACCTCTTTTTATTTTCATGTAATTTTGTGATTTGCATGAGTCTTAAAATGAAAGCTACCTTACCAAAAGTTTCTTAGTCGGGACCTTTGGGCTGTCGTTGGTGATGACTACATTTTCTGATATAATTGTTTGACGTGTGCGTGTTAAACGAACATTTCTTATACGCGTGGGATGATTCAGGTTTATATTTATTTGCGTACAGTATTAGACAAATTTGTAGTGCACTTTAGAATCAAATGGCACCAAAAATGCACCTATTTTACATAAAAGTCGACGGATATCTTATAGGTTTTTCTACAGACAAAGAATTTTAAATGTTTATTATTTATCATTAAGCACTTCTTTCAATATAGCTAAATATTCTTTTCGATACACAAAACGATCACATTGTATATGAACATTTGAAGTCTGCAGTGAAAAAAGTAAAATTTACAGAAAAGTTGCATGCGACGTGTACTAAAACTCAACTTTTAGAGATGAGAAAATATATTTTGTCATTGACAACTATTTCTTAAAAAACACATAACAAACATGAACTACTGTGAATTGCAAAACAAACCATGTGAAGAATAAATCAAGATATTAGTTATTCTATGTTTACTGATGTGTAGTTAATCAATGTTGCAATATAGGAGCTCATCATTACAGAATCTTGGATCGTTAGGAGGTGGGTTGAAATCCATTGTCTATGATCAGACGATTCAGTATGCTTTCATAATAAAATAAGTGGAACTTAATTAGGAGTATTTACAAAATAAATACAAATTGAAATTTGTGTCAAAATAGGGAAAATAGGTGCAAATTGAGAACTTTTATGTTATATGATGGAGCTCAAATATCTCAGTAGTATAGTTGTTGCTGTAAAAATGAATCGGGTACGATAAAAGAATTTGCACAAAATATAGAGACATATCTTTAAAAAGGTCAAAGCATTGATCTAACAATCGTATATATCGCAAATTGCACTTTAGCGAATTGTATTTATCATTTTTACCTAAATAATTTTGTTGAGTGTTTTTTTCGTTTTTGTTTATTCGTTGTATATTTTGGTTTTGTTTATAAGCCTTGGTAATATCATGGAGGTAATGTTTTTATTAATGCAAGAAGCCGTGTAACCGGAGAGAATAAAATACCATCGGTACGAAAACTTGTGAAAATTAACCTCGGAGTCGAGCACATCTACATGTGAACAGGGTTCCCAAATCATAACCTTAGATCTGATTGTCTAGTTATCACAGTAGATAAGCTTCAAGTTAAAAAAAAATGACAACTTACACCAAACAACCATCGTGAAATTACGCGTATTATGATAATGGCCAAGTTTCTTTGTATGATATGGTTTCCAAATCAAATTATGAACAAATGGTAATATAGTTTCTTTTACACTAAACTGAAAGATTAGCAAGGCATCTTCATCCATGTTTTTGAGTTTGGTGTTCAATTGTTACTCTAAATGGTGACTTTATGTTTTTCCAGAAACACACGTGCGCATGGAAATCAGTATCTCACTTTCGTGATGATTCTTCAGTGTGAAAAATCTGTTCTTCTACTTAAAATTCTGAGACAGTTTAAGAGTACCAACATAGTTATGTCAATAGGTTATTATACTTATTCCAGACATTTACTACAAAAAACTGTCTGGATTGGCATTTACTCTTTGAGGTGTTAATTTATACAACAGATGCTACACGAATTCACGACGAACCTATGTGCTGGAAATGTGTCGAAATTGTTAAAGAATGATGGTAGATGACGACGGACCTACGTGTTTGTTGAAAATGTGTGGATCTTGATCAAAAGGTATATTTGTGTATTCAGATGCAATGTAACAATCTGTTTCTTTTCAAACAATTACTACATTGTCATATAATAAAACTTATAACACAAATATTTGAAACATAGATATATGGTATACATTATGCAATGAATTACAGTTATTAGTTCTGGTGTGCTTGTTCTCCATCTGTATTACTTTCTTCCAAGTGGTTCGTTGAAGTCAATATCAGGTCCTATTGATACTATTCCGTATGGGTTGATAGATGTATGACTTTGCTGGAAAAAAAACAAGACGAACAATGGCTTAGTTATACTTCATTTACTGTTCAGAATGTTGGCGACGTTGGCGACGTTGGCGAACAGGGGTACTGGTTAGAATGTTGGCTTTCCTCAATCAATTACAAAATTAGGAATGAATTAATGACTTTCATTCAATATGTCTTATATATTATAAGTTATGAATATGACATTTAAACTCAATCCCATGCTTTCCTTTGTAATATTGAACCTTGTAGTACGATTTCAGAGAGATCCATACACTTAAACACAAGTTATTGTTTGACGTTATCTTTTAAGCTTTCCTCAATCAATTACAAAATTAGGAATGAATTAATGACTTTCATTCAATATGTCTTATATATTATAAGTTATGAATATGACATTTATCGAAAATTGTTCCATTGAGATTAGATCGTAGAGATCTCCGGCGATAGAAGTATATGGAAATTTGGACTATAGGAGCTGAAGTTCTTTTAAAATGTACACTGAAGTTTTGGAGTCTGCTCTTTGGTCGGGTTGTTGTCTCTTTGCCATATTCCCCATTTCCATACTCAATTTTAATGAAGTTTTGGAATGGCTATTGGATTTTTGGAATATGCACTGAAGTTCTGGAAATGATACTGATGGTTTGTTATGAGCACTAAAGTTCTGGAAAAGATACTGATGTTTTGTTATAGGCACTGAAGATCTCGAAAAGATACTAATGTTTTGTTATTGGCATTGAAGTTCTGGAAAAGATACTGATATTTTGTTATAGGCACTGAAGTTCTGGAATAGGCACTGAAGTTCTGGAATAGACACTGAAGTTTTGAAATAAGCAATGATGCAATGAAATAGAGATTTTTTATAAAACATTGAAGTTTTTGGATAGGCCATGAAGTTTTTAAATAGTAATGAAGTTTATTTTAGTACTTTGATGTGTTATCGATTAACTATTAACAGCAGTGGGGAGACATGGCACGTCTTTTTAATCGTCAATTTCATTTTCCGTTTATCTATAAAACTATTACTTTAGCAACAAAATATACTGAAAACAATAGCATATGGATAATAATCCAACAAACTTACGTTTTTACTTCTCATCAATATTACTTCGAAATTTTTTTTAGAATTTCGAAGGATAAAAAAAATACTTTAAATATTCTTCATCAGAAAGTAGGAAAGAAAGAACTGGCAGTGTGAATACAATAAATGAATACAAAAATAAAAAGATAATACCTGATAATGGCACATTATATGTTGAGGATCCACTGTTTCTGATATACCCGCAGTCTGGTAAATATCCTTCACATACCCCCACATGTTAGGATAGTCTACAATCCGCTTTTTGTTGCACTAAATAATAAAATGGAAAAATAAATTCCGTACGAAAAACATTATTCCTAAATTCTTTTCTATTTGTCAGACAATGTCTATCTCCGTAAAACTTTATTCAGCTTGGGCATACATTTTTCTCTATGATTTCTATTAGTTAACAGAAAAAAAGTACCGTAACAAAAATGAGTGCTTCTTTCGAAGGCATATTATGGGCTTAAATGAACGGTGACCCCATTTTTATTCTGTTTCTGTATAAAGTATATGATTAAGTTCATTTATAGAAAAAAACAGCGAAATCCTATATTTTAGAAAAAAAAAATTATATATACCCTCGAGCCCTCTTAATTGCATGTATCGTAAAGTGGTTTTCCTAAAACTGCATATGTAATAAGAAAGACGTCTAAAGTGTATGAATTTGTATTGATGACTGAAGTACAAGATAACTTCATAAGTAAACGACGTTGGATATACAATAATGCCGCGTTACGTTAACGTTCTCTTCTGTGCGTGATTTCCAACAGCCTGTTTATTTGCACAATTGAAAAATAAAATCATTCTCTGATTATATTTTGAATAATATTACATGTTCTAGATTTTCCATTCCTATCACAGGTTGTTTTTATACCCATTTTCTTTTTTCAAGGAAAGAAAATAGTTGAAAAAATATAAAAATACCAAATACCTTGAAATGTCCAACATAAACCATGTCAAATCTGATAAGCGTTGTAAAAAGGCGAATGTCTGCTTCAGTAAGACGGTCTCCAGTTAAAAATCTCTTCTTGGATAGTATTTCTTCAACCTGTTAATACACTGCTTTATCAAACATGTTAAGTCAAATATTAAACAAAATAAAGCAAGTTTTCCTATAAATGACATTTCAAAAAAAAGTTATACAACTAAAAAAAAGCTGCTAAAAATTAGAAATTTCTCCATATCAAAATTAACGCTTTACTAAGAAATTGAATGCTTCTTTTTGTAACTTCATTGGGTGTAAAAGCGTTGACCGAAGTACATTTTGTATGAAGCGCGTTAACGCTTCATTCTAAAAATGTGCACACGGTCAACGCTTTTACAACCCTATGAAGTTACAAAAAGAAGCATTCATTACTTATAATTACATGTTTTAGCTAGGATCATGAAAACACGATTTCCATCAAGTTTTTATTTAATTTACCTGTGCACTTTATTGTGGCACCTCGTGTCATCGTAAATTATAACTTTCATTGTGTAATGAATTTGAATAAGGAATAACTCGAGATTGCAGTTAGCCAATCAGAATAGCGTATTATAATTAAACAAGCATCTAATGTAATTATAAATGAAAAGATGGATATATTTTTGTCAACATTGTCGAAGACTGCATGCGTAATTGCGTATTGGTCGATTGATATTTGTGTGACGTTTATCTGTATCTCCATATATTTATTTTATTGTGTTCTTCGGTTTAGTTTCGTTCAGGTACTTAGTATTACTCAGGTCGCCTCATATTCACATGAAGGAGTATGCTTGGAAAAATCACATATGACAGTCTGTTAGATAGACACAACTTTTTTTCCGAAGTATACTTTTTATAAAAGAATGCTCTTCAATACTATATATAGAATATGAATTGCTATCATTTAACGTCAATGAAAAAAGGAGATATGATTGCCAATTACTACATATACAACATATACCTACTCGATCAAGAGCTTTAAATATAGAACCGTTACCTTTCATATACAACATATACCTACTCGATCAAGAGCTTTGAATAGAGCCGTTATACTATATATACAACATATACCTACTCGATCAAGAGCTTTAAATAGAGCCGTTATACTATATATACAACATATACCTACTCGATCAAGAGCTTTAAATAGAGCCGTTATACTATATATACAACATATACCTACTCGATCAAGAGCTTTAAATAGAGCCGTTATACTATATATACAACATATACCTACTCGATCAAGAGCTTTGAATAGAGCCGTCACAGCTGTATTGTATGCATCCTGTTTGGTCGCAAAACCTGATTTGTAAACACCATTATTAATTTCCCTGAAAAAGTGAGAAAGAATATACTGACTTTGAAATTTATCGTACTTCAAAAGGAATGAAATATTTACCACTGGACGTTAGGCAACCAACAACCAAACAAAATCAATTAGATCATTTCCCGAATATGGACTAAATAAAAATTGATGTTGATTACAAAACTACAATGGTTACCGAAGGATGGAAAGTCATGTGATCATCAACTGAACTCAAACATATGTCTTCGCAGTTTTAAAAAGTGATGTAGTCCACAAACCGTTGATGTCAAAGTGAAATGTACTATAAATATTCTGATTGATGTAAATCGACATATTTTCTAATATAACAATCATACCCGGTTTTTCGGTTGAGTTCGTGTTGCCCGGTTGGTTTTTTATGTTGTGTTTTTAACTGTTGTTTGTCTTTTGATCGTTTTTCTTATTTCTCCATGTCATTGTCAAATTGAATATCCCTTCGTCCGGTTGGTATTTTTCGCCTCTCTTTTGAATCCCGAATGTAATGTCTGTTTATACCTATGTCTTCAGTTTTATCAAAATGATATTACTGTATATACAAATCTGTATTGCAATATATATAGGTTTATACATCTTTTATGTTTTTTTACAAATGAGATAAGTATCAATTCCAAAACTCTTAATAAAATTGAGAAAGAAATCTTGTTTCTTCTAAAAAAAAAAAGCGTATGTTATATTCTATGTGCAGTTTATGAAAGCTTACGGATAAATCCAGTTGTTGAGTTCATCAATTTTGGAGCGAAGTTCTTCAGGATATAAATCTAAAGATTTCTGTTCTTCTGTTGGACACAATTTATTGAACTCTGAATTTAGCATTCTAATTATTTCACTTGATTCATTATTCACAACTACTCCTTTAACTTTATCCCATAATACTGGTACGGATACAATTGCATCATAATCTGTAATTATCACAATAAACATGTCATCTTTGACGAAAACCTCTCAGTTTCATGAATATTATGCTAATAAGAAAGGATTTTTTAAATCCAAAATGCACAAACCTTTCGCTAACATATAAATGCAATAAAAGAACAGAGTCCCGATCACGGTTCCCAGCGTTGCACTTATTTTAGCCGTCCATGAGCAAAAAAAAACCCAACATATTATCAATACCTTAAGTGAAATGAAGGTTTGTCGGCACTTACAAAATTTCCAAGTAACATAACTGTTTTAAAAAAAAAACGGTGATTGCAACTGCTTTTCGAACTGTCAGAGACATTTCTGATATAAACCTTTGAAATAAATTTGATAAAAAATCTGGCAAGAATTGTATACATGAGAACGCTGACAAGACCAGACTGACAGACACCCGGTATTTCTGTGTCCCCCGCAACACATCGAGCAGGGAACAATAAACTGCAAAAGCCATGTATACCAACAAAGCATAAATTCATGCATTTGATCTCAATCTGGCGCCTCCGTGCTGTACACGCGGCCATGATGGTAAATATTCATAAGACTGGCAGTCACAACGAGAAATTTAAAACTATAAATAAAAGAGTTATTAAGAGTTCATAATTGCGTTTTCACTGTGCCAATTGGACAATAGTGCCTCGTTCACACGTACATTTAAATTAAATAATTCGAATTTAATTCGAATCGAATGCGTGTGAACTCAACATAAGACGAGAGTGTACAACTTACTAGGATCGACAATTTCATACACTTCTCGAAGATAAGTCTTGCCATTGATCGTGTCTTTGGTGCATTGTGGTTTCTGAAAAAGAAAATACCGATTACATGTCTGAATCATAAACACTAAAAGCATTAGATTGGGGAATAAAATTGGCAGCAGTCGTTTTGCGCAAATGACTGTTTTCCAGGGTAATCATTTGCGCCAAATTTTGTTTTCCAAATGTATCAATTGCGCCAATATTCGGAACTCATTTGCGCCAGTTTATCTGCACACTTATTTGACTGTCCCTTTGGTATCTTTCGTCCCTCTTTTTTTTTATCTTTCATAAATATTAATGATTAATATATATTTATTCTTATTTTTTGCTTAAAAAGTATCATATGTTCGGAGATATTTCACCATAAAGATGAGCATCTTGAGAGAAATTAACATGCATTAGATAATCAATGTACAGAGAGAGACTATAAGTTATTGCTTTGCTGAATATTTAATAAAGATATATAGCAATAGAGAGAAAAGAGTGCGAATAGAGAAGAACATAGAAGCTTTTGATGATTATGTTTTAGCCATTTGATATGTTGATAACACAACTAGTGCTTTGTTCCCAACATGCGTATGGGCTTTATTATTATTAGGAATTATTATGAACTGTTTTATGCATTTCATCCTTCAATGTTTGTGTTTTTAGACAATAAAGTGAAGTTACAAGCTACTACATGCATTAAATTGGGAAGTACCCATGCAACAGCAGTAAGTAAAAGATATGTTTCAGAAAAGGAAACATTTGCCGTGAAAACTGAAGGTTCCAAGTCCGAATAAAGGAATAGGGAAGTCATTTTCCTTCTAATTGGCGCAATCGTATGTTTTATTTTTGGCGCACACGATACCATGTAATTTTAAAACATGTGGCGCAAACGTAGCATAGGAGAGAAAAGAAGTGGCGCAAAAGGACGCATTTTTGGCGTAAACGGATCTCTCCCATAAAATTTCTGAACAACATGTTTGTTTGAAACCAAGTGAGACAAACAGTGCTCACTGAGGGCAACCTGCAATAATTTTTTGGGAGATATCTATTGCAGACAAAAGAAACTTTTTGTTTTGTTTTCTTCAAAATATAATGGAGATTACGCACAATTTGTTGATAACATGAGTTCAAGGAGAAACATGTCCTTAGCTTTATATAGAAGACACCGCACATATCTGCACATGTAACAGCTTGGTAATTTTACGACAATCAATACAGTAGTACCTTATCAGTAAAACTCCATCCCTTTTCTGTAAGTAGCCAATCAACAACTGTACAGGAGATGATATTATCTAGTCCTTTTAATTTCCTTACAATAAGCGCACGATGTGCCCATGGACATGCCAATGATACGTAGAGGTGGTAACGATTAGCTTCGGCTGAAAATCCTGAAGATCCATCAGCTGAAAAATGACAAGGATGGCCAGAATTTATATATATTGAAAAATGCCCTGTAAACAATAGAGTAAAGGACAAGTTTTGGGTAGTAAAATAATCTTTGAAGCGATTAGAACAGTGGTTTTAATGCCTTATTGTAAAACAAAAACAGAACCATTTTACACACATTTTACAGTCTACAATCATACCACATCTTCTTTTTTTATACGTTTATCATGGTGAACTTTCTCCTTATCATTAGCATCTATTTTTTAACATATCATACCACAGTTATTGCAACGCTTATAGAAATCTGGGATCATATCCGTCTTCTTCCATGTTATTCTTGGGTAAGCTGGGTATAGCCCTAATTGTCAAGTTACGTCAGATTATAATTATAATTGACCTGCGCGGAAAGATCATATATATCATATACCTGTCTAGCGGAAAGATCATATACCAAATACCTGTCTAGCTGAAAGATCATATACCATACCGTATACCTGTCTGGCGGAAAAATCATATACCATATATCTATCTAGCAGAAAGATCATATACCATATACCTGTCTAGCTGAAAGATCATATACCATATACCTGTCTAGCTGAAAGATCATAGTACCATATACCTGTCTAGCGGATAGATCATATACCATATACCTGTCTAGCGGAAAGATCATATACTATATTTCTGTCTAGCGGAAAGATACCATATACCTGTCTAGCGGAAAGATTATATATACCTGTCTAGAGGAAAGATCATATACCACAAACCTGTCTAGCGGAAAGATCATATGCCATATATCCGTCTATAATGTTTTTCCAGGCCAATATTTCAACGGTTTATACACAAATTATCAATAGCGCTCTCATAAGTTTTTCTAAAGACATTTATGAACCAGTAATCAACGAGTATCTGATAGAACCGTTTTAATTTGACACTAGGGGGTTTTGTTGATCGTCTTGTAGGTTTTCGAATGAACGAAAAGAGATGAGATCTATACGTCAATAAGACTGTGGCCTAACGACAAATACAATATATAGGTCAACAATACAAAATGATTATCAAAAGGGTAACCATATTTGGAAAATTGGTTTTTAACAAAACATTATTTTACATATTTCATTGTTCTTTAACAAAATCATTAAAATGACAGCTTTTACTATGGCAAGAGTTTAATATTTAAGAAGTTGGTTTTTTTTAAAGTTTGCAATTTGAAAGCTAAAGGCAGACTGCCTAGGCAAAGGTTTACAAAACATAAATTAATTCAAAGATAAGGGTATTAAAACATTATAAAATGTTCTCATAAAATATAATTTATAACTTGTCCAATCTAATGCAATAATAATCGGATAATTGTCCCAGTCCGGCTAAACTTAGTAAAATAGCGATAATTGCTTCTTTTGTATTTCGAGTGTAAGATACATGTATTATCTTTCGCACTTTAAACAGCCATCGGATTAAGTTGTAAACTAATACATCTATAATCTCTTTGTGTATTTGAAATAAAGGAACATCATATCTAAGTATTAAGAAACATTTTAAAACAAGAAATATTCAATCTAAACTAAAACATGAGTTCATAGATATATCCAATCTAAAACGAAAGTTCATAAAAAGCACTTTTCGAATTATGGTAAAAGTTCCCAATGATTCAATTTAAAACTAAAACGAGAATTCATAGAAATATATCCAATCTAAAACGAGAGTTCATATTTAAGCACTTTTCGAATTATGGTAAAAGTTCCCAATGTTACTTTTCTTCCTGTAATATTTTAAACCATTATTTTTCAATTTCCACAGCTTTCGAAATATTTAACCTGAGTTTTAACTAAACAGAAACCAGATATACCCTGAATTGTACATTTATCACCTTTCTACATGCTCACATGTCAACTGTCAAACATTGTTAAAGTCTTGCAGTAAAAAACAACCGTTCAGAAGGCACTAATACCAAAAATAAACCGGCCCTGGTTTCCTTGCAGTCTTAAATAATTATACAACGCATCTAGCATTTATTTAAGTAGATAGTGACATGAGAAACACATTTTCTTTATCAGGTATATGTTCTTTATTCTGAATTTATAGTGGTCTGACACCTTAATAACACAGTCAGATAAACCCGTATGGTTATTGGAAGGATGCTATTTCAGGGGATTTGGGCAAAGATTGTTTACATGTCTAAATTCTGATCGGTACTTGCTGATAAAAAAACCCTGGCTATATATACAACCCTTGCACGGTCGGTGATAAAAAAGGATAAGCCATTTAAAAATATATATTTATTTTATTTTACCTGTAATAAAGTTCCTAAATTTTGACTGCTTTCTAACATATTCTCCAGTATCATTAATTGATGATTTCCAACTCGCGTTTTCTTTTGCTGCCATTATTTGCAAAATGTAGCAAAGTTCTATTTCTCAAGAGTTCTATTTAAAATTCTGTATGGTGATTTAGAGTCATTATTTAGAACATAAACTTGTGTTTTTATTATACCAAGGGAGACAAATTGATTTTTTATTCTATGATGGATTAAGTATTCTATAGAGATTATGTCGGTTAAAAGCTCATTAGAGCTTGTGTTTGTCTCTGTTTGTATACCTTACAGACTCTAAATAAAGCTTCCTTATATACTATTATTTATGGATCCGATCCGCCTCTGTCATTTTATTTTAAATACATACTATAAATGAATAGAGGTGATACCTGAGGTGATATAATATGCTTTTTCATGTTGTATAATCTGATAAAAGTTTAATGTTTTGTATTGCTTTACGTCTTGTCGAATTTATCATTAAATGAATTGAAGTAAAACGGTTTGGTAATACTAAGGTGGGTTTTTTTCTTTTCTTTCATCATTTTGAATCTTAAGGCGGATTTAGAGGGGGGCCCAGGGGGCCCGGGCCCCCCCTTTTTTGGAAAAAATTTGGTTGCTTATATAGGGAATCATTGAAGCGTGACTGGAGCGGGCCCCCTCTTAGGTCAGTCAGTGGGTCCCCACTTATGAAAATTTCTGGATCCGCCACTGAATTTCTAATTTCTGATAAAAAAAATTATTGAAATAAGACTGGCATAACTGTGTAGCTTGTGTATTCAGTAGTTAAAACGGTTAACCAACTGTTTCACTGAGAGAAAAAAAAATAAGTATAGCTAGATTAACCATGGCAAGCCCGTGTTCCCCGCATTGCACATTGGTAAATGGTCCCGATACACTAAAACAAGAAATAATATTTATCAACCATAAAGTGTCCATAGTACACGGATGCCCCACTCGCACTATCATTTTCTATTTTCAGTGGACCGTGAAATTGGGGTAAAAACTCTTAAAACGGCATTAATATCAGAACGATCATATCATAGGGAACATGTGTGCTAAGTTTCAAATTGATTGGACCGAAACATATATATTAACGTTAGATATACTGTTCCAAGATTGGACTTTATCAAAAACTACCTTGACAAAAAACTTTAACCTAAAGCGGGACAGACGAACGGTCTGACGGACGGTACGACGAAAAAACGAACGGACGCAAAGACCAAAAACATAATGCTCCTAGGTGGGATATAAAATATTAAACATAGTAGCAAAGAAACAGTTACAATTTCTGGTAGAGGTTTCCCTGAACCATCCATCAAAATGCACATGCCTTATGCAAATGTTCCTGAAAACAAGAAAGCACACGCTGAAATGTCTCGCATGTTTTATTTATTATTATATAATTTAATATAGTGGTCATATTACTTGTAGTATCTGAGAAATATACCAAACCACAAAAACTTAAAAATTATCCAATTAACTTTGAAATGGAGGTCAAGGTCAGCTGAAACCTGTCGGTCGGATATGTACATCTAACAATCTGACATCCCATACACCAAATATAGTTGACCAACGGCTTAAAGTATCTGAGATAAGGCAGCAACCATTTGATTTTCTGGGGGGGGGGGGCTATGGTTTTTTTTGGAAAAAAAAGTTTGTTTCCAGTTTTTGGAGAAAAAAATAATTTGTTTTTGATTCTGAGAAAAAAAAATTGTTTGTTTCACCCTCAGCTGCCATTATATGTAATGCTTAAATTGAAAGAAAAAAATTGTTTTCGACTTGTCGCGAAAAAAAAATAGATTGTTTTTCGCCGCAGGCGAAAAAAAAAATTTGTCTAGAAAAAAAAAACCATAAGCCCCCCCCCCAGAAAATCAAATGGTTGCTGCCTAACTTAAACTTTGATTACTGATGCATGAAATGAGGTTGAGGTCACGGGTTGATTCTGTCTGACGGACATAATTAATAGACCCTGCAAGAAAGCAATAACTATCAAATATAGTTATCCTATTACTCATAGTAAGAAAATAAAATAGTTTTTTTTTCAAGCATTCACAGAACTATGAAAATGAGGTCAAGGACAATGAACATATGACAGACGGAAACTTCGTTATATAAGGTATCTGCATTTTAGGTATGTGCCATTCAGGTCTTCTAGAAATGTAAATTTAGCTTTCTACAATTTATTTACGATGCCGCTGGACTTTCGACGCAGGCGAAACAATTACCCCAGATCTATTGTTTTATTTAGAAACCAAGATTTAAAAAAAAATTCTTACCATTTATTGCTGTCTATTTTTGTAACTCTGACCTAAACAAATCTTTGACTAATCAACATCATAGCAAATCTGCAGGTTTCGTCCTGTCATAACATCTACCGTTAGTAGATGTCTTATAAACAACCCCAAGTAATCACCCAGAAACGTCAAATTGCAACTCATAATTTCATATAGCAGCTTTGACCTGAACATTTATAAGGTTGCTTTTCTGTCCTATATCTTCCATATTAATAAGTTTTAATTTAATCCAACAAAAGTTATCACCCGTAACGTATTCCCAAATATAATTTTTGTTTAATCAAACAAGGAACAGACGGATTGAAAAATGGGCGAAAGGTTGGGCGAACAGAAGAAAGATGAGGCAGACGGACGGGAAAAGGAATACAAAATGAAGTAAGAAAAGTCAGCTAATGCAGTTCATAATCAAAGTAATGGAAAAAATTGCTTCAATTTATCAGTGGGAATATTCTGTTACACCGTTCCGTAATTTATATAGTTCGTTTGATTATATTCTTAATCTATTTATGTGTTCCAACCTAGGAGGATTATTCATCTTTCACGTTAAAATATCGTACCGTCGCTACCTTTCCCTCTCTCAAACTGAACATTGCAAGGTCATACCAGTTCTGGAGAACTTTTCAAAGACAAACGTCATCTAGGACACAATTCGTGGCTAACCACAGAGTGAGTTAACTTTACAACATTGTTTTTGAAGCCTTCAAATTGCCTTTCGTATGATTGAACCTTTTCTCCGTGAAATACCTGGAATTTATCTGTCCTTGAAAGTACAACATTTTCTCGCATTCAACGGACTGTGCTATCAATTACCTTTGACATTTCGTTATAATAACATTAATTGAACACATTGTAAAATTGTATTTTATTTGTTTTTCAGCTTTTTACCATTTGTTAGATTGGTTTAAGAATAAATTATCAGCACCTGATAGTCTTGTTGCTTGAGCCCAATCGTCGGTTAAACTTAATGGTCAGGCCATTACAGTAAAAAGTCTACAACTTGCCTGTTGTGTCTCACAGATAACGCCACTCCACAGCTACACAGCAACCTACCTGTTGAGCTCTGCATGTACGCGTCATCCCTTGACGTACAGTAAATTGACGACAACCTGTCTTTACATATCCAGACAAGGAACGACAACGTAGCAACGTACATACCTTCACACTGACAGTGGACTACATATCTTGTGTATACTCGACAGCAACCTAACAACGTTGAGTCAACATGGATCCCAGTCATGAGGAACAACAAGAAGAGGTACAGCCCCAAGAAGGAGATGTCCCTGAAATATTAGAAAATCCGTCTAATACATCTCAGTCAGATGAAATTCCCGAGGCTAGGCGAGTTCGTGACCTCACGGAAAAAGGACAAGGAGCTTTCACTGAAAAACGTGACAAGTTCTGTCAGGAACTGGAGGCTCTCTGGGCCGACATTGAATCCCAGTTATTGGAAGTAACAACGCCTCCTAACGAGCTCCAGCAACTCCTCACAGCTCAGGACAAACTAGTTAAAGCCTGTAATAACTATCGTAGGCTCACAGATGAGTACCTTGACTTTCTGAAAAGGACCAGAACATTGGAGAGTCAAAAAGAAATTGATGCATGTAAACTCTCTTTGGATTTACGTCTGTCCAAAGTGGAACTTGTTATGGAAAAACTACACGAGCATCGCCTCGCCCTAACAAAGGCCAAATCCACTAAAACAAAGACCTCAAAAGGTAAGAAAACCTCACGCAGTGGTAGCTCTAACGTGTCAGACATGTCAAGCCTAGCACGGAGAAAGCGTGCCAAGGCAGAGGCTGCCAAGTCTAAAATAGCCTTTGTAGAAAAACATGCCCTTATCCTACAACAGGAAGCAATGCTAGAGGAACAAGCCCTGTTCAGACAAAGTGAAATGGAACAGGAAGCTGCACGCAAACAGGCAGAAATGGAGCAAGAAGTCGCTCAACGTAAACATGAGACTGCCCACAGAAAGATGCAATTAGAACAAGAGGCTATGCGCAGGAAGGCTGAAATGCAACAAGAAGCCGCACGAGTAAGCCGGGAAAAGGCCGAGCTTAAAGCCAAATTTAACCTACTTGAAGCACAGAGAGAAGCTGCAGCCGCAGAAGCCGAGGCTCGTATCCTGGAATACGACGATAGTCAAGCCTTTAGCGAACTACCTGACGAAAAGGAAGACCCGCTCCAGCGTGTGCAAGATTTTGTCAACAAACTTCCTGTATCAACAGCTGTAAAGGAAGTAACAGCACCTCAAAAGAAAAAGCAATTTCCTGTTAAAATTGAGCTGAGCCACGAAGCACCAGCGTTCGTGCCGTCCGCGGCACTGAACTTGCTGTCACAGACATCTGCTGTCTTACCTTCCGATACTAAGTCACCGGAAGTTACCTTTATCCCAGATCTGGGATTGGTAACCGGCATACAAAAACTAGGCCTTTCAGATGAGATCCCTGCTGAACACCAAAAACAGGGTAGTAAAGAAGCGATCCCTGTCTTACGCACAAAACAAGACGTTATAGAAGAGATCCCTGTTTCACACCAAAAACAAGGCGTAATAGAAGAGATCCCTGTTGCACACCAGCAACAAATCAACCCAACATCGGAGATTACTAGATTTCTCTTGCGTAAGGACCTGCTTTTCTCTCGATTAACAAGCTTTAACGATCGGGCAGAATCCTTCCATACATGGAAAGCAAGCTTTAAAAACGTCATAGACGAATTACAAGTTTCTGACTCGGAACAAATAGACCTACTGATAAAGTGGCTAGGGCCAGAGTCTGGTAAACATGCCATGAGTATTAGGGCATCAAATGCCAACAACCCTACTAGAGGCTTACAGAGGTTATGGCAAAGACTGGATGAGCGATATGGTGCTCCAGAAATGTTGGAAGCCTCTATCACGAGTAAACTCGTCAATTTTCCTACCTTGACGAACAAAGATAACGCACGTCTTTATGACTTGTCTGATATTCTATCAGAAATCGAATATCACAAGGAAAATCCCAAGCTGGGATGTTTGCTTGCTTATTTCGATTCTTCGTCCGGTATAAATCCTATTGTGGAAAAACTACCATACGGACTCCAAGAAAAGTGGATAACAAGGGCTTCAAGATACAAGTCCAAATATGAAGTTGCCTTTCCGCCATTCACAGAATTCTCTGCCTTCATCAGGGAAATGAGCAAAATTAAGAACGATCCTGGGTTCATCTTTGGATCAAAAGTAACACCAAATACAAAAGACTCTACGCCAAGGTTCACACCTCAGACGTACTCTAAAGTCAACGTCCATAAGACGGCTGTTGAACAGCAAACTGAAGACAGCAGTCAACAACAAAATCTGTGTATCCTACACAAGACAAAGCATACCTTGAATGAATGCCGAGCATTCCGAGCCAAACCAATCGAGGAACGCAAGGAACTGTTAAGACAAAACAATGTGTGCTACAAGTGTTGTGAGTCAACCACACACAGAAGTCGGGACTGCAACGCAAGTATCAGTTGTAACGAGTGTGGAAGTGAACGACATACCACAGCACTTCACATCACTAGACCACAACAATCTGAAAGTTCCCAGTTTAGCTCACCCAGACAAGCCTACGGCGGGGAGCAGACAGGGTCAGCTGAAACAAAGTTAACCTCTGTAAGTTCGATCTGCACAGAGATCTACAAAGATCATAAGAGCGAGAAATCTTGTGCCAAGATATTACCTGTGGACGTGTACCACAAGGACAAGACAAACAAAATTATCAGGATGTACGCCATTATTGACGACCAAAGCAACCGGTCTCTTGCCTCGCCTGAATTCTTCAGTCTGTTTAACGTTCGGGAGAAACCTGAAAACTACTCTCTTACGACATGCTCCGGCAGAGTAGCTACTTCCGGGAAAAGAGGAAAAGATTTCGTCATAAAATCTGTACATAGTGACGTACAATTTGATCTGCCTACATTAATTGAATGTAAAAATATTCCCAATCATCGAGACGAAATTCCTACTCCTGAAGTTGCAATGCATCATCCTCATCTGAAAGAACTCAGAGGAAGCATTCCACCAATAGAGGAACGTTGTCAAATTCTTCTCCTTATTGGAAGGGACCTTATAGAGGCACACCACGTCCTTGAACAACGCCTAGGACCATCCCGAACTCCATTTGCCCAAAAGTTGAGACTTGGTTGGGTCATAATTGGAAATACATACATTGACAAGCAAACTTCTCCTATTCAAGTCAACACAAAGATAACTAACGTTTCAATCACGGAATCAGAACAACGTCTTGCCTCAAGACCGGAAATAGCCGTCAAGGACAAGAATCCAATTGTTGTTCAGTATAACGACACAAACCTTCATTCGAATGCCAAGGTCGCTAAATCGCATTCAATGCAATCCCTTGAATGTACAGGACCTAGTACCAAGCCTGGTAAACGCACAAATTCATCTAAAGGGACATCACTCGCGTCACTAAAAGCAAAATCTGTGACTTCTATAGAAAAATCTATAGATAAAGAAAGTTTCAATCCGAAATCAACAGAACCTAAAGTTCATGGAGAGGAAATCAATAGCATTCACAAACCTATTCCGAAAGAAGGACCTCTTGCCAATCTCAATCTGCCATTGCATGAGCAACGTCTACTACGAGGAGGAAGCAGTATTGTCAAATCTGACTTGAATATAAGTGAAAAGGAACCAGTAGTCTTATCTGGACATCGTCACAGAGTAACACCTTTTCTTGGACATTACTACGACAAAATCAAACAAAGAGGACGCCACTCTACAGATAGAGCGACTAGATCTGCAGGATTGGACGTTATGACGAAACGCCTAATTTCGTCTGATACTCACAAAGATGTGTCATATCGCCAAATCGGAAGACAACCAACTAGTAACTCTTGTTATACTTCGATCTATCTTCGATCGTCATCGCCGTCTAACTACGTTGGAGAAAACAGTTCCCATTATCGATACAGCAGTAATAGAACATTCTACAGAACACAACAATGTCGTCCGAGACACCCTTCTTCTAAAGGACAAAAACTGTGCCTACCCAGTTTCACGTGGAACGTACTTATTAGGAACCTTTATAGTGAAAAATCGTTGAGATCTGATATTTCTCACACGAAATAGTGGACATTTCACCTGTATGTATTCAATTTATATTGGGATTAATTCATTTGTGTAAATCTTGTATACATATTCGAAAAATTTATGGAAAAGTGATATCAGATAGACATCAGACGGGGAGTATTCTGTTACACCGTTCCGTAATTTATATAGTTCGTTTGATTATATTCTTAATCTATTTATGTGTTCCAACCTAGGAGGATTATTCATCTTTCACGTTAAAATATCGTACCGTCGCTACCTTTCCCTCTCTCAAACTGAACATTGCAAGGTCATACCAGTTCTGGAGAACTTTTCAAAGACAAACGTCATCTAGGACACAATTCGTGGCTAACCACAGAGTGAGTTAACTTTACAACATTGTTTTTGAAGCCTTCAAATTGCCTTTCGTATGATTGAACCTTTTCTCCGTGAAATACCTGGAATTTATCTGTCCTTGAAAGTACAACATTTTCTCGCATTCAACGGACTGTGCTATCAATTACCTTTGACATTTCGTTATAATAACATTAATTGAACACATTGTAAAATTGTATTTTATTTGTTTTTCAGCTTTTTACCATTTGTTAGATTGGTTTAAGAATAAATTATCAGCACCTGATAGTCTTGTTGCTTGAGCCCAATCGTCGGTTAAACTTAATGGTCAGGCCATTACAGGGAAGTAAAATTAAATATTGCGTTAGTTTTAGTTGATTTAACAGCAATTCTAGACAAAGAAAGATAACTCCAATTTTTTTTTAAAGATGACTTTAACAATCACATCATTGATAAGTGTAACAACACGATGCCTTTCAGTGGTGGATCCAGAACTTTTCCTAAGGGGGGAGGGGTCGCTGACTGACCTAAGGGGGGCCCGCTCCAGTCATGCATCAGTGATTCCCTATATAATCAGCCAAATTTTCCCCACGAAAGGGCCCCCCCTAGATCCGCCTATGCCTTTAATATCTTAGCATATATTACATCGTTAAATTTTTAGAACAGATATTATATTATATTTCTACACTTTGTAAAAGTTATGTCATGGATAGGATGTATAGAATGTTATGATCAATGCACTATATTTTGTGTATCAAAAAGGTAGTAATAAGCCTTGGAAGATTTTGATATCAAGTCAGTCCCATAAGGCTTTGATTGCATGAAATGCAATCCTTACCTAATAAAAATTAACATGATACAACAATTTGTTGTATTAATTTTCTGTGTTGCCCTTTTAGAAGAAGATGAAAGATATCTTTTATTATGAGGTATTTTCATTTTTGTGTACAACATGCAATTTTGTATACATGGACAATCTTAATTGTTTCATTTTTATTTCTGTACAGTTTGGTTTACTGGTTATCAAAAAAAGAAAAATATTATAGCAAAAATAACAAAGTCCAAGGAAATTTGCAAATTGGAAAGTTTCTTATCAAATGGCAAAAAGTTCAAACACATTAAACGAATTTAAAAAAAAACGTCATATTCCTGACTTGGTACAGACATTTCCTAATGTAGAAAATGGTGGATTAAACCTTGTTTTATAGCTAGCTAAACCTTTCACTTGTATGACAGTCACATAGAATAAACTGTTTGAAACATTGTATTTTTTTGTTTCTCTATAATAATTGTAACTAATTTACTATACAAATTTGTAACTCTCCATACCTTTTCATCCTATTTGTATCTTTGTTTTATTATTTCTGAACAATGTCAGCATTGTATGTTTTGTACAATTTCATCACATATTGTATTTGCTTTTGTACTAAGTCAAACATGGTATTCTTTTCTTAACTATTTTGTACCTTAATATTACATTCAATTTTGTCACACATTGTCTATGTTTGTTTACTTTTATCCCAGATTAAAATTATTTTATCACACATTGTATTTTTGTTTGGTCAAACATACTGGAAATAATTTTGTCACACATTGTATGCTCATACCAGAGACATATATATATATGTGTCTCAGGTTCATTATTACCTATAACTATTAGAGTTAAGATTTTTAAAAGAGGAGTGCAATTTTGTCCCTACACTCACTGTGGGGATTTTTTAGAACTTTTTCTTGAGTGGTTTTTGTTCCTGTACCATTTTTGTCACATGTTGTATCGTTTATATTGCACATACAATTTTGCCACATAAGATATTTCATCTGTACTATATTGGTACTTAAGGTTTTAATTTTGTATTGTCTTGTCACATGAGGTATTAGTTTCTATACGTTTTTCATAATCATGGCATTTTTGTTCCATTTCATTGCAGATGGTATGTAGTTCTGTACAATTCTGTTACACATGGACTTTCTTTTAACACCATTTGTATTTGCAAATGGTATTTTCATGGATATTTGAATTCATGGTTTGTACTTGTTTGGCTTTATAATTATTTTGATATGAGCGTCACTGATGAGTCTTATGTAGACGAAACGTGCATCTGGCATTTTAAATTATAATCCTGGTACCTTTGAGAACTATTTACATAATTCTGCAACCAAGCTTATAGAAAATGTGTTTTTTGTTGAACATTAAGATCACCTGTACTCAGGAAAATTGGTATTCAACAAATAATACTGAATCATATATATTACCAAAAAAAATAATGATAATGTTTCATCCACATCAAATCCTTTCATTTTCAGTTGTTTAGGTAAGATTCATAGACGATGAGTCAATTAAAATTCAATAAATAAATTCTGACAATTTTATTATTCTGAAATTTAATTAAATCTTATATTACATTCAATAAATAATCGCAAAATAATATTTTTAAATTACATTAGTAACAAAAGTTAAATACCTTGTCATATATTGATTTTTTTTAATTTTTTTAAAATAATTCATACATAAATCACAACTGTATAAAGTGAAATACAATATTTTCCACTAAAAGTGTCAAAGTGTATAAATTTTTGAGGCTTGCTGAACATTTAAATAAATGAAAATGGATACATGATGAAAAGAAATTGAAAGAATTGCAAATGGAACAATAATAAAGTAAAAAGAATTGAAACCAATCAAACTACATGTGAACCTTTTAAAAATAGTGTAAGGAAATGACACCAACATAGATTATTTTTAATGTTTTGCTATCAAATGATGATATGTATGCTCAATTGATAAAACAGTTTACAATCTTGATAAATTTTGGGACATAGGATGAGTGCAGACATATTTTCATGAGTCCAGGAGTCATAAACTAACCTAAATGAAAACAACAAGTCTGTTGTGCTATAAAATGTATGTTCAATTGATAAAACATTTTACAATCTGGATGAATCTTTGGACATAGGATGAGTGCACACATATTTTCAGGAATCCAGGAGTTATAAAAAGCCTTAATGAAAACACTAACTCTATCTATAGTTGCTGTGGCCATACCAGTTCATCATTACCATAATTTGACTCATTTTCAGGATTATTTCTAATTTTAACTAGAGGCTCTAAAGAGCCTGTGTCGCTCACCTTGGTCTATGTGCATATTAAACAAAGGACACAAATGGATTCATGACAAAATTGTATTTTGGTGATGGTGATGTGTTTGAAGTTCTTACTTTACTGAACGATTTTGCTTCTTACAATTATATCTATAATGAACTTTGCCCATTAGTAACAGAGAACTATATTTGGTAAAAATTTACATAAATTTACCAAATTAATGAAAATTGTTAAAAATTGACTATAAAGGGCAATAACTCCTTAAGGGGTCAATTGACCATTTAGGTCATGTTGACTTATTTGTAGATCTTACTTTGCTGAACATTATTGCTGTTTACAGTTTATCGCTATCTATAATAGTATTCAAGATAACCAAAAACGGCAAAATTTCTTTAAAAATTACCAATTGGAGGGCAGCAACCCAACAACCAGTTGTCCAATTCATCTGAAAAATTCAGGGCAGATAGATATTGACTTGATTAACAATTTAACTTCTTGTCAGATTTGCTCTAGATGCTTTGGTTTCATAGTTATAAGCCAAAAACTGCATTTTACCCCTATGTTCTATTTTTAGCCGTGGCGGCCATCTTGGTTGAATGGCCAGGTCATCGGACACATTTTTCAAACTAGATACCCCAAAGATGATTGTGGCCTAGTAGTTTCAGTGGAGATTTTGTAAAAGATTACTTAGATTTATGAAAAATGGTTAAAGATTGACTATAAAGGGCAATAACTCCTAAAGGGGTCAACTGACCATTTTGGTCATGTTGACTTATTTGTAGATCTTACTTTGCTGAACATTATTGCTGTTTACAGTTTATCTCTATCTATAATAATATTCAAGATAATAACCAAAAACAGCAAAATTTCATCAAAATTACCAATTCAGGGGCAGCAACCCAACAACCGATTGACCGATTCATCTGAAAATTTCAGGGCAGATAGATCTTGACCTGATAAACATTTTTATCCCATGTCAGATTTCCTCAAAATGCTTTGGTTTTTGAGTTATAAGCCAAAAACTGCATTTTACCCCTATGTTCTATTTTTAGCGGTGGCGGCCATCTTGGTTGGTTGACCAGGTCACGCCACACATTTTTTAAACTAGATACCCCAAAGATGATTGTGGCCAAGTTTGGATTAATTTGGCCTAGTAGTTTCAGAGGAGAAGATTTTTGTAAAAGATTACTTTAATTTACGAAAAATGGTTAAAAATTGACTATAAAGGGCAATAACTCCTAAACGGGTCAACTGACCATTTTGGTCATGTTGACTTATTTGTAGATCTTACTTTGTTGAACATTATTGCTGTTTACAGTTTATCTCTATCTATAATAATATTCAAGATAATAACCAAAAACAGCAAAATTTCCTCAAAATTACCAATTCAGGGGCAGCAACCCAACAACCGATTGACCGATTCATCTGAAAATTTCAGGGCAGATAGATCTTGACCTGATAAACATTTTTATCCCATGTCAGATTTCCTCAAAATGCTTTGTTTTTGAGTTATAAGCCAAAAACTGCATTTTACCCCTTTGTTCTATTTTTAGCCGTGGCGGCCATCTTGGTTGGTTGACCAGGTCACGCCACACATTTTTTAAACTAGATACCCCAAAGATGATTGTGGCCAAGTTTGGATTAATTTGGCCCAGTAGTTTCAGAGGAGAAGATTTTTGTAAAAGATTACTTTAATTAACGAAAAATGGTTAAAAATTGACTATAAAGGGCAATAACTCCTAAACGGGTCAACTGACCATTTTGGTCATGTTGACTTATTTGTAGATCTTACTTTGCTGAACATTATTGCTGTTTACAATTTATCTCTATCTATAATAATATTCAAGATAATAACCAAAAACAGCAAAATTTCCTCAAAATTACCAATTCAGGGGCAGCAACCCAACAACCGATTGACCGATTCATCTGAAAATTTCAGGGCAGATAGATCTTGACCTGATAAACATTTTTACCCCATGTCAGATTTGCTCTAAATGCTTTGGTTTTTGAGTTATAAGCCAAAAACTGCATTTTACCCCTATGTTCTATTTTTAGCCGTGGCGGCCATCTTGGTTGGTTGACCGGGTCACGCCACACATTTTTTAAACTAGATACCCCAATGATGATTGTGGCCAAGTTTGGTTTGATTTGGCCCAGTAGTTTCAGAGGAGAAGATTTTTGTAAAAGTTAACGACGACGGACGACGACGGACGACGGACGACGGACGACGACGACGACGACGGACGCCGGACGCCAAGTGATGAGAAAAGCTCACTTGGCCCTACGGGCCAGGTGAGCTAAAAATAAGAAGATGTGGTATGATTGCCAATGATACAACTCTCCACCAGAGACAAAATGACAAAGATATTGACCTATTAGTATCAGAGAATGTTTTAAAAAATTGACTGATACTGACAACAAAAATGATTGCCACATGTGAAGCAAGTAATTCACATTAGATTTCTGAGCAAGGTGAGTTAAAGTTGATGAAATAGAAGACAAAATATTTATATTTCATTGACTTGTATAGATCTAGGATTTGTAAAATTTGGAAGAATTATTGTTAAAAAAATGTAACCAAAATCATGATCATAAAGAAACAATTTATATATTTATAACTGCAACAATATGGAAATATATCAATTATTTTAAGAAATATGGGTGAGAAACCATGTTTATAGGAGCAGCCTGTTGATTGGCAGGAATGTAGGACTTAGTCTACAAATAATACAAATTATAAATATTACTTGTGGTCAAATTTAATTCTGACTAGTCCAGTTGTACCAAAGTATTAAAGTTAAGGACAATAATAAGTATTGGCAATTATGTCATGTGACCTATTCTGTAAATAAGTTTAAAAATACCATTGAGATTCTAGTTAAATACTAAATACAATGTAGTAAAAATAAATTAGTAAATAACAAAACTACATAATCTTAACATCAACTTGGCAAATCCAGAAATCTTAGTCTATTCATAAACTCAAGTAAGTACATTTGTAAGCGGATGTCTTGTCTATTGTTCGTAACAAAGAAGCCAGGTACCCCAGCCCTCTCCAGCATTACTTGTTGGTCCATTACTTTTTGGTCCAGGTCCATAATAATTTTCATGTCTCTTTTCTTGACTTCATCCTCCAATCTTTTTTCCATGGTCTACAATAATGTAGAAATGTTACTTGTTTACATGGTCTACAATAGTGTAGAAATGTTACTTGTTTACATGGTCTACAATAGTGTAGAAATGTTACTTGTTTACATGGTCTACAAGTGTAGAAATGTTACTTGTTTACATGGTCTACAAGTGTAGAAATGTTACTTGTTTACATGGTCTTCAATAGTGTAGAAATGTTACTTGTTTACATGGTCTACAATAGTGTAGAAATGTTACTCGTTTTTATATAGATTAGACCGTTGGTTTTCTGTTTGAATGGTTTTAAACTTGTAATTTTTTGGGCCCTTTATAGCTTGATGTTTGGTGTGAGACAAGGCTCCGTCTTGAAGGCCGTACCTTGACCTATGATGGTTTACATTTATAAATTGTTACTTGGATGGAGAGTTGTCTCATTGGCACGCATACCACATCTTCCTATCTATATCTAATGAGTGCCCTTGGAATTTATCTAAACTGACCATTCATTCATGACACTCCTACATCTCAAATCCGATTAAAGTATCCTGTAAAATATTGTGTGATAGTGATGGTGGCAGAGAATCAAACAGCTGTCCATGTAAACTATCTGCTACATCATAAGTTATATGGTCTGCTACTGACCCCCTATAGACCAATAGACGGTTAGTAGAATCCCAAGAGTCTAATATACTGAGTGCCAATGAAAACGCAACACTTTTGTTTTTCCAAAAAATCTTATAATTTTTATTTTATTTTTATTAGAACTTTGTATAGTTGGTTGAAAATGACTTTTAAGACAACTTTCATCAAATTTACGGTTGAGTAATTTTTGGAACAAATGCGAAGTAAGGGTTATTTTGAACGAACATAAACCGAGTTCACCGCTTTTCAACATACGCACCATTTTCACGATTTCGTCATTTAAAGCTTGGCTAATGTCATGAATTTTCCCGCCCTTATTGTTAGGAAACTGCAGTAAACACCTGAGTAAATGCCAGGACTTTCCGACAACCAGCGACATGCAGTTTTGGGCATGATCCAATGAAGCCTTTCACAGCATACAATTACGAGAAGACTGAAGTTGTAGCCTCTTCAACAACCCAAATCATCCACAAATTCAACAAAAATGGATCATTTAATGATAAGCCACATCCCGGGGTACAAAAAGCAAGAAACGCTCAGCAAGACCGATACATTTGGTCTTTCACATATCCGATATCGACTATGATGGCTGTCCAAATGTCACGAGTGTTCAATGGTGGTCATGGTAGAACCTTTGGAGCAATTTCAGTAAAGCACCATTTGGGCAGAAATTGTTAAAGAGCACCACAGTCTTTCCTTAGTGACATCTAAACGGCCGTCTGGCGTAAATATCGAATTCTGTAGACCAAAAGTCATTCATTTTGTAACATAAACGTCAATGGTGGTTACATAGACATTTGGCACCTGCCTTGGCTAAAAGTCATGCTTTTCGCCGGATTTTGGTCCGATCGACCAAATTTTGCATCCGAATTGACATGTTTTAGACGATGAAAACCACCTCCAATATCATAAAGTCAGCTTGAGTTTGCTTTGCGGGACAAGTGGAATAACATTCCTCGGGATCACATTAAACGTCCGGGATGATCAATTCCATGGCGCTGTCGAGATTGCGCTGCACCACGGGGTTGTAACATTTTTTGTTAGGACTGTTAGTTGATGATTCGACATTGGATTTTTCGTGTACCTATTGCGCCCGAAAGATGACAATAAAACATTTTTGTTTGATATCGATCTATTGTTAAAATTGTTAATTTTCAAGAACAATTTATTTTGAGAGATTATCATTTCTTATATAAATTTTATTTTTGAAAAACCAAGTGTTGCGTTTTCATTGGCACTCAGTATATTAAGTACTGTATATTCAGAAATTATTGTGTGCATTTATCATTGGGATTTTGTGATTTTAGACTAAAATGTGATTTAATTTATTGCTATATTAAGAACTAGAGGATCTTAAGAGTCTGTGTCGCTCACCTTGGTCTATGTGCATACATGTATTAAACAAAGGACACAGATGGATTCATGACAAAATTGTGTTTTGATGATGGTGATGTGTTTGTAGATCTTACTTTAATGAACATTCTTGCTACTTACAATTTTCTCTATCTATAATAAACTTGGCCCTTTAGTTACAGAGGAAAATATTTTGTAAAAATTTACCAAAATTCACCAAATTAATGAAAATTGCTAAACATTGACTATAAAAGACAATAACTCCTTAAGGGGTTAACTGACAATTTTGGTCATGTTTGACTTATTTGTAGATCTTACATTGCTGAACATTATTGCTGTTTACAGTTTATCTCTATCTATAATAGTATTCAAGATAATAACCAAGAATGGCAAAAATTTCTCTAAAAAATACCAATTGGGGGGCAGCAACCCAACAACCCGTTGTCCAATTCATCTGAAAATTTCAGGGCAGATAAATATTGACTTGATAAACATTTTAACTCCGTCAGATTTGCTCTAAATGCTTTGGTTTCAGAGTTATAAGCCAAAATCTACATTTTAACCCCTATGTTCTTTTTTAGCCATGGCGGCCATCTTGGTTGGTTGGCTGGGTCATCGCACACATTTTTTAAACAAGATACCCTAATAATGATTTTGGTTAAATTTGGCCCCGGTAGTTTCAGAGGAGAAGATATCTGTAAAAGATAACAAAAATTTACAAAAAATTGGTAAAAAATTGTTGATCTTACTTTGCTGAACATTATTGCTGTTTACAGTTTATCTCTATCTATAATAGTATTCAAGATAATAACCAAAAACGGCAAAATTTCCTTAAAATTACAAATTCAGGGCCAGATAGGCTAAAAATCAATTCTAATTCATATAAAAAAAATCAAAATGCAAGTTTAAATTATTGAGATTATAACTCTGTCGCATTTTTCCCAATAATAAAAACCTCACAATCATTTCTGAATTTACAGTATAACATATTTTCTAACTTTACCTCCTGTCTATTTATTTAGGAAGTATTGCTCATTGTAAACATTATGTCTCTGACTATGTGCTGACCATGCAGTACAGATAATGAAGAACTCAAGACTGCATTTTTCTCAAAATTAATAATGAATGATAGTTTTACAGTATATTTGTATACCTCTTTTTCTCTTTCAATCTGGACCTCTATTATAGGAAGATTGTGGGGTTTGGTTTGGCAAGCTTGAAGAAGTTCTTTGTGGCGTTTCTGTAATTCATGTCTTTGTGCTATATAATGTAAAATAAATAAATTTTGTCAATCAGCTGTTTAGGATTGCTGCAACTATCAAATGATAATATTTGAGATTATTGTATCATATAGCTATATTATAAAGAAAATGGGAACATAGTTTTCTCGTTTGAATTGTTTTACATTTTTCATTTCAGGGCCTTTTAAAGCTGACTATGAAGTATGAGCTTTGCTCATTGTTGAAGGCCGTACTCATTGGCAACTATATCACATCTTCTTTTTTATATTTGGGGAGGCTCACAAAAATGTTTAATCCCTCCATGACGTCCCAGGAACCTGTAATCCAGCATGTGTTGGTTGCTGCATGTTATAATTGTTTTTTGTTTTATCATTGTAAGCATAACTCAGACCCTGTATTTTATCTCTTAAATACTTTAGTTCCATGATTGTATGTTTTACTGTGTCTTTTAATTTTTTACACAAATAGTCAGGCGACAAAATCAATAAGACATTGTGATCATTACCACAGCTGCACATACAGCTTAACTTGTATCTTTAAGTTTTACTAAAACTGCATGCATAATAGATATACAATAATGCCACGTTACGGTAACATACTCTTCTTTGTCTGATTTCCAACAACTTGTTTCTAGTTTAACAGTTCTATCTATGATCACTTCTGATTGACTGGTTTAAATTGTTGATGCCATTATTTATAAGAACATTACATTAGGTTTATGAAAAATTCTGGTTAACCTATTACTTACCTTGCAAAAACTCATAGTAAAAATTTACACATGTATCATGACAATTTCTGGTTTATTGTTATAGCTGATTGCATTGAGTGTGTAGGCAAAGGTTATATCTTTAGTTAGCTTGCTTGGTAGCTGAACCTTGAAGTCATTATTAGGTTAGGTAAACTACCCTTCTTCAAGAGAAGACTAGTCTGACATATAACCAATCTATCTGTCTGTAGGACTAGATTACTTTGAATGACTTCACAGTTCAGGTAGCCAGCAAGCTAAGAAAAGATATTACCTTTACCTACACACTCAATGCAATCAGCTGTAAACTTACCTTTGTGATCATTTATCAGTTTCATTCTCTGAGAAGACAAATGTTTCTCCTCTAAATGTTGTACTTCTTGTAGACTACGTACAATTTCAAAGACAGTACCATCAAGTAAAGCATTAGCTAAACTTGATAGCAAATCATAGGGAAGTCTCTGCTGAAATTTTCTAAAAAAGATTAAAAAAAAATTAGACACAGACATATTTTGAATTATGCTTTCAGATGTATTTATTAATGACATATTTAACATTTATAAGTGTTTGTAAATTAGCCAAAGCTTGGGCTTGATATCCCAAATTTTAAAATAATCATAAGGCCAAATAAAACAGTGAGTATGTGCGGTTCCAGTTATATAAAAAAAAAGTTAAGATAGGTAGGTATGTAGGGAATTATTTTTATTTCATTTTTCTTTATTTAACATTGTGTCTATGGGAGCAACATTGGGACTTGAAAAGTGCTTCATGTAAAATGACAAAAAAAAATTAGGGTAGGCTATTATTAGGACTTTAAAAGTAGGGTAGGTAGGTTAACTGGAACCACACATATTTTTATTTGGCATAATTCACCTAAATCTTCCTCTATTAATTTAGAGGTTCATTTGTTTGCATGATGTAGTCTTTAAAAATGTGGTATCTTAACAGCAACATGAATAACATATTGTTTCATGTTTAAAAACTCCAGAAATTTTCCCAGCTTCTTCTCATCTAAGCCAAAGGATAATCATTCTTTGATGCAATACTATATATAGCTGAGACACTTCCTCTTGTTTTCAAAACAAATTCAATCTATTATTACTGTAAATACACAAATTATTGCGTGCATTTATTATTGCGATTTTGTCAGTGAAGACTTGAATGCGATTTTAATTTTTACAATTTTAAGAAAAACCCTGTTTAAATCATATAAAATATTTTAAAATGCAAGGTTAAATTATTGTGTTTACAACTTTGTTGCATTTTTCTCAATAATAAAAACCTCGCAATAATTTCTGAATTTACAGTATCTAAAAGTTATTTTTACCCTGGAAGATCTCGTGACAATGATTGTAATTCACTTTGTAAAAAATAATGCTGTTTTTGTTGTAACTCTCTTCTTGCTCTTTCATTTTCTGCCATACTATCTTTCTAGCTACTTTCAAGATTTAAAAATCTACATGTAACTTGTGTAACATCTACAATATAAGAGTGAACAATCATATCATGACATTTATATATATGTGTAAAACAAAAGAAAAAAGATACTTTGATTATAATGTATTTCATCAATATTGTAAAATTTGTTGAAAATCTATTTGCTTTCCTTTCTCTTTTAGTCATGTCAGTTTTCTAAAGTCATCTTCTTTGTTATTTAATCATGTTAATAAATGTATTTTGACTAGGTTATGAACCTCTGTTAATATTTCAATTATGTGGTTGTTTATCTCATATTTTAATCTCAATGAAACTGTTATTTATTTCATACATTGTGTCATATACATGTACATTAAATTATCTAAAAAGTTGTGTACAACACGCTTAATTTATATCTGCTGTGGAAATCATTCATAGCAAGCCTTCAAAGTAGGTCATTTGTGAATTATTTAGTCTTCTCGTGTAGTGAAATGACAATTTTGGCCTATCGGTTGATATATGATATACCAGGTTTGAATAAGATGTTAAGTAAGACAGGCTGCACCAAAATCTTTTTCAACTACTAGTCCGAAGACCAATATTCCAACATTTTTCTTTTAAGTGTCTAAACAAATTTTGGCAAAAAATTACTAGTCTGAATGAAATTTTACTAGTCTTGGGCATCGGACTAGTGGCTAACGGTGAAGACTGGTAAGATATAATTGAATTTGAAGTATGCAACCCGATTAATTTCTCAAAATAGAGAGTTGATTACCTTGTTTAATTCTAAAGTATACAGTATAAAATGTATTCTAATTTAAGTTCCACGAGGTAAAAATCACATGATGCAGGAATAAAGTATCTTGGAGTTTCTTTCTTTCGTTCTTTTCTAGTCCCAGCCGTAAAAGAAAGAAACTATATTCAACATGCATCATAGGCTAATCATAGGAGTTTAAAATCCTAGCAATAACGGGGCAAGAATATGCCAAACTAGACACAGTAGAGCTTCAAGTTGAGTTTGGCATATATATGAGAGATGAGCTACTTACTGGGATAGTCGAGTTTTTCATATTAATCAGTTATATTTTTACCCCGTTACTGCCAGGATTTCAAACTTCTGTGCATGCATGTGTATTTTCCTATTAGATAAAGGAAGTTGCCGGTCTAGTACATGAATATATCGGTTAGAGAGCAAGGTTTTAATTCTAATAGGTTGTTCCACAGGGAATATTTTCTTCTTATGAACTCTCTATTTGAAAGGTTTATGTATCTGTCCCTTTTAATGTATGGGTTAATTCCTTTCAATGACCTATACATGACAAAGGAATACTATTGATAAAAAGACCACAATTAAAAATATGAAAAAATTACATTTTTTGTTGATGCACATGTTTTATCTCCCCTTTTTTTTTTACACATACCCGTTATGGAAATGAATAAAATCCGGAAAACGGTAATTGTTGAAAAACTAACGCAAACCCAAATTTTTACACAATTTTACATTTAACCTGAGACATATTTAGGTCTCTGATTTAACTCTAATATTAAAATTTTAGAAAGCGATACACACATAGTTTTCCTAAGTCCTATAACATATGACTTCGCAGATCTTCGCAATATAACAATATAAGTGAAATGTATAATGAGAGAAACAATTTATATAATATCAATATTAAATATGTGAACTATACATGCCATTGGTGCCTTAACTTATAATGTTAAATATAATCATTATATTTGAATTGATAATTTTAAAGAGGAGGCATGCTGTCAAAAATAGTATTATAATTAATACTGATAAGGGTTTTTTTTTTCGTCTGTCTGTCTGTCTGTCTGTCTGTCTGTCTGTCGTTTTTGTATTTATTTAGTAACCATCCTATTGTTTGGATTTTAAACTAATAAAATTCTTATTCTTATTATTATTATGACTTCGCATTCTTATTCTTATTATTATTATGAGTTTGCATTCTTATTCAATTTTTAACGTTTTTATACTGTATTTTTCATTTGTTTTTTAATTACTTTTTGAATGCTCGGGTGGCACATGTATAGTAAAAACATTTACCAGAAACAGTAAATAGAAATAGTAAATACTGTCCCCGAGGTCATATGATATAGGAGTAATATTTTCCATACCTGAATATTACCATGCTAACTTTTTAGAACTTAACATTTACCAGAAACAGTACATAGAAATAGTAAATACTGCCCCCGAGGTCATATGATATAGGACTAATATTTTCCATACCTGAATATTACCATGCTAACTTTTTAGAACTTATCTGATCTTTCTCTGGGACAATATATATAAATACGCATAGCTGAGAGGGTGAAAGTGCATCAGTGATCATTCAAACGGTTACCAACAAAAGAAAACATTGTCCGAAGCCTTAGGTTGACAATTTTTTTTCGAAGGGTATCGTTCTGCTCTATTACCCTCTCAACAAAGCAAAATATATTTTCAAGTTTTTATTTTGACCACTGATTTTGACAGTCTATGAAATATATTTTCGATATATTTCTGCATATTTCGGGACGAAAACATTGGAGGAACAATGATGAAAATAAGGTAAAATTTTTGTCTAAAGTCAGTTTTCCATGTCTTCCATCCAAAGAGAAGCTACACAACAACAAAAGAGGACACATGGACTTTCTTTACTAGTATTATTCTGCCTGAAAAAAAATACGTACACGATTATTGTGCTAATTGTATCTGAAAATGTAATTAAATTCTTTTACAATTAGACGATATATACTGTAACTTGATATGACAATGCTTCTTTCTCCCAAGTTATTACAACAAACATAATTCTAGACAACATATATAATTTGTTTGATGATAATTTTAGTACATCTTTCCCGAAGACTTGGATCTTCTTCATGAATCTGATAGAACATATAAGCCACTAAAAGACATGTTGGCATAGAAATCGAGAACAGACTGTTAAAACAACATTTTTTTTTGCTTAAATCAATTCGTTAACTAATGCAACGGGAAATTATGGAGAAGATAAAGTGTTGTATGAATCATAAATTTATTTTATAAGCGACATGTACATTTCTAGAAATGCTTTATTAAGCACTAAATAACTTTGTGGTACCACCTCCTCATATAATGTTCATGAATTTGGTATGATATATATATGTTTGTATGTTTGTGTAGAACAAATTTGTATTGTCTTGGTATCAATCCTGTAATTTTGGATTTTAAACCAATAAAAAATACTTACTTTCTAAAATTTGTTCTGCATTTTGGCGTGATTATTCCTTATGGATTGAAGAAAACCTCCACTGACTTTGAATGTGCTATGTTTAAAGTCACAATACAGCAATTACATGCTAGACTGAAATTTGGGCACGCATTTGATTACTGCGTGATATCTTTTGAAACCCAAGTCGGATATTTATTGAACTTTAGATAGAACAGTTTAGATTAATACATGAAATTTCCTAATTACCATTTTGGACACACAATTATGTCTTGCCCATTTAGCACTGGTCAGATTAAATTGTGTCATTTTTGCAGGAAGCCTTTTAGTTTAACAGTTTTAAATCAAAGCATACTCGTTTGCAGTCTTCACTAAGTGTAGGACTCAAATCTATGGTGGGTTCCAAATCTATGGAGTCCTAATCTATGGTAAATGTGACGTCATGCCATCCCAAATCTATGGCAGATTTTTTACAATCCTAATCTATGGCAAGTTTTGTAGTTTCCTAATTTATGGCAGATTTTTATTGTTTTAAAATCTATGGCAAATTTTTGCAAATGGAAAACAATTAATGCAGTACATTTTCGACCAATGCCTTGTCTTAAGAAAGAGGAAATATACGACAACGGGAACATGTCTATAAACATTTGTGAAATAAACATTCCATAATGGTCAACCAAAAAAAGTCATAAATTATAAATTCATAAACCTTAATACAGACTTCAAGATGAAATGATGTGCTCTGTAAAAAATAAACATTTTTTTTAATCTGTGCATGGTATCTGTTTAATCCATTTATTAAACCAAATAATAAGTCGTTTAACAAACAAGAAGACCGCTTTTTGTATAAAAAAAAATAATAAAAAAGTAACAAATAAAAATAAAGTACAGTTTGAATTTTGAATTAAAATATTTATTTCAGCGATATCGTTCATTCATCTTTTTTATTTGATGTGGATTTAAATCAAATTTGTATCCGGTAATTTGATCTTTCACATAATAAACTTTGCCAGCCGTAGACCGTAGAATACTACCAGAACTCCTTTTAAAAATATGCGATACTAAAAATAGCGGTGCCCTTATTCATATAAAAAAGAAGATGTGGTATGATTGCCAATGAGACAACTGTCCACAACGCAGGCATTGACCGGTACAGCACATCTTGTCCCTCTTCGGAAAAGTAGGTCATATTTTCCTTTAAACCACCAGCAAATTTTTGTCAGGAAAATAACTTCATCTTGAATGGTGTTCAAGTCTATGGGTTCCGCCATCGTTAGCGGCGGCGAAGATGTAATATGGCGTTATTCAATTGTGACGTTATATGATACTCTCTGCAGATCTGGAGAAAACAAAAATATGCCATAGATTTGAGTTGTTTGGCGTTTGTAACGTCACGTTTACCATAGATTAGGAATCTGCCATAGATTTGGAACCCGCCATAGATTTGAGTCCTACACATATACTAATCTAAACCTTTTTATTAAGATTTTCAATAAATGCATTATGTATAATAATGTATGTAAAAATACAGGTTATTTGTTTATTACCTAGTGATAAGCACGAAAACACTTTGTAACCGAAACGGTAATGGATTTTCACTTCTCCAAGAAATTGCAATTGACCACTTCTAACTTCCTACTCTCGCGTGGAAGGAAAAGTCACTTTTCCCTCTCCAAAATCCTAGATTAGGCCCTGCAAGTTAACATTTCCACCAGTATCAATTTGAAAAAAACACTATACGTGTCGAAAATCAACTAAACTGCTAATTTATCATCGAAAAAAAAATTAATCATTTTGAACCAAAGGTGAGTATTTATATGAAATTAGGCGATTTTCTTAGTCCTCTGAAATCGGATTTTTTAAAATTATAAATTCATCAAAAAACATGCATCTTTAAATGTTCACAGGACACTATCAGACTTACTTACTTTCAATCAAATCTTTATATTAATGTTTGCTCTAACATGCTAGTTCACAGGGTCCGCAGTTCATCATACCTATTCTGGTCATAAGCCGACCAGTCTTTGATCGATGTTTCTTTTAACAACGTGCTTAGCATAGAAGACTCAATTAGCATATACCAGTTTTAAGAGTCATTCTCTGTAAGCATCAAAATCATGCGGAAATGATATGTCACAGAATTGGTTCAAAATTTGTAAAAATGTTCTAACAGTTGAGATATACTGAAAAATACAACCAATTTCATGTAAAATTATGTGGTTGCTATGGTAACGACTTGAACACTTTTTGGTCAATTTTGGTAAGGAAAAAAGGCTAAAAATGTGCTATTTCAGTTACATGAATACAGCCTTTATGAGAATAAAAAAGAAAATTGTGTTTGTTATTATGAATAAGTATGGTTACGACATATTTAAAAATTGCATTAAAAAAAATATATTATATAACAGTTATGTCAAGAACCTAGTTCCAAAAAGGGTCAAATTCCATGTGTATTAAAAAACGAATTTTACCCTGTTTTGAAAGCTTCGAAAATTTTCAACCCAGATTTTCCCAATATAGCTAAAATAATTTTTAAATAGTTTAACCATTGCTAAATCAAAATACAAAAAATTGGGAAGGGTATATTTGAAAATTTTGCAAAATTCAATTTTTCTAAAACATGGTTTTTCGAAATTACTGTTTTTGGTGTTCTTACAAAAAGAACATTGAAATTGACAAGAATGCTTTATTTGTCTGCAAATACTTAATCTTGATCTCAGAAAAAATAAATGTTATCAAAATTAAATATAACAACTGATGAACTCTAAAATCTCAATTTAAAGCCCATTTTAGTCCCCATGTGTAGCAGGAGTAGCTTCCCCTGAATTACTCTTCAAACAAGAAGACACAAACGGTTTTGTTTATCTACAGAAAACAATTCCATGACAAATGTATTTCAAAGTACTATAAATACAATAGAATGTGTTTTGTTTACATCTCGAGGTTTAACCACAAATAAGACTGTTGAAAACATCTCCATTGCTCTACTGAACTTGTGAAAATGAAATTATTCCATCAATTGGTCATTGTGATAAATTATTTCAGTTGAAATTTTACAAATGAGTTTTTTGTAATGTTTAACACATTCCCAACAATTGCTCATGCAAAATGCCATTTAATGGAGAAAGGAAAAGGTAAACTCTGTGCCTGGTGTTGAGCGAAATTGGAACACACCCAACATGTAGACAATTAAAAGAAGAGGTTGGGTCGAGTAGTACTTGCTGTGAACCTGATGACAAGAGAAAATGTTCTGCCAGAAAGAGACATACTTGTGACACGAAAACAATATCAAATCTTTAACTGTATGAACGTGGTAAGTAAAAAATATTTTTCCTGAAATTATTGATGTGGGAGTTGGGCCATTAGGAACAGAACTCCAAGCCGAGATCACCATTTATAGCATTATCTACTAAACAGCTGCGCCATGAGCGCATGATACGTCTGTCATATTTTCAAAGAATAAAGTTCAATTACTTCTCAATGTCATATTAGCTAATGTATGAAAATCAGAAGTGAGCTTGCATCAATAGATATAAACAATTCACCAAAGTTTCATGATAATGCAGAAAGCATTTTTGAGTTATTGTAAAAAAACTAGTATATCCCCCTTTTTTATGAATAAAACCTTATGACTTGGAAATGTAAATAGTAAAATTTGTAAAATTATAAAGAAAGCTTTATACATCAATAGATATAAACAATTCACCAAAGTTTCGTAAGAATTGCTGTAGGCATTTTTGAGATATTGTCCGAAAAGTGGAAAATCCCCCTTTTTCATGAATAAAACCATGAATACTGCATACCTGCCAACTGTCACTATTTGCGGGGATTTCCCCCATGGAGGCTCCTAAATGGAAATTTGGAAAGAGCAATTTTGTCCACAATTTTAAACAAAACAATTAATTTTACAAGGGCTATAGGCTTGTAACATGATGAAGAAGCCTATAAACAACATTAAAATATTTATAAAGGCCCCCTTGAAGATTTTGTACTGTAAGAGCAATCTTTCACGCAAAACCCTCATGGGCATTTTGCAAAGTTGGCAGGTATGATTACTGGAAACGTAAAATCTAAAATTTAAAAAAATCAAAAAGGAGTCCATGTCAAAAGATATAAAGAATTCACTAAAATTAGTTGCAAGTTGGTTAAAAAACATTTTCGTCCGAAAACTGGAAAATTCTCCTTTTTTAATGAATAAAACCCTATAAACTCAAAAAGGTAAAATCTAAAATTTAAAAAAACGAAAGGGAGCTCACGTCAATGAATATAAACAATTCTCCAAAGTTTTATGCAAATTGGTAAAAGCGTTTTTGAGTTAATGTCCCATATGTTGATGACGTACGGACGGACAATGAAATTGAGAATGGAAATGTGTCAAAGAGAAAACAACCCAACCATAGAGCAGACAAAAGCTGATGGCCAGAGATGGGTCTTCAATGCAGTATACCATAATACATCCCATAAACAGACTTATAAAAAGTAGCACAATTCTGTTGTTGACTAAACATCTGTTATTGATCTTAATGCTTTGAAAACGTGACGGGCGTATCATGTGGTCAGGACATGTATTTCCATTCTCTAAAGTTAACCTCAACCAAATGTTATAAAACTTATACACAATGATAATTACCACAAAATACAGATCAAGTTTGATTTTTGTGATGTCACTTTAACTATTCTAGAGTTTTGCCTGCATGCTAAACTTTTGAGACCACAAGCCTGAAGATCAAGTATTTAAAAAGTTTAGTTGGAATAGAAGAATTTTACTTAAAGTTTAGTGCAGAGACTGCGAGTTATGTCCTTTTACATATGGCAGAATTGCTAAATTTTTCATTTCAGTTCTCCAACTTACATGTAAGTTTGCCTAAACAAAATGTTATGAACTGTATACTAAATACTTATTGCCACAAACTCGGATGAAGTACACATTTGAGTAGCATCACTTTCAACATCCCTCAGTTATGTCTCATTATAACTTTATATGATATGCAAGCAAGGGTATTATATGTGTCCAATGGAATTTATTTAAATAACGAAAAAGAAACATTGCTTTCATGTTACACTTTGCGGTAAACATTTCCTAAAGATCGCCATATTTGTACGAAGACCGGTGATGATTTTTTTTTCTATGTTCATATCTGTAGATAAGATATGTATTTAATTCATAATTTTCTGAAGATTAAATGTATAATTTGCCGACTGTTATTTTTTGAAAGGGTTGAAAGATCAATTTATCATTCAAAGCAGTATAACATTAACTAGGTTAACAATGATTGATGGTTTGTATGCCACTTCCAGCAATATTGTGATATTTCGAGACGTTTTGGATGCAATTAGATGTCCTGAATATCAGTTCTCAACCAACCAGAATCAACATTGAATATTATACAAATTACAATTGTTTCCCTTACCCAAGGGAGAAATGTTAATTTGTTCACCTGATAAAGTTGATGTTTCCCGAGGTCAGAGTCCGAGGGAAAATGTGACTGTTTTAGGGTGAACAAATCTTTATATCACCCTCAGGCATTGAAAATAAATAATTTGCTTCATTGTATATATATTTTTTTACTTTCTGAACTTAAATTACATATTGTGGAATAATATCTTTTATCAAAATGTGTATATTTTTCAGGAAATGTAATCCAGAAACCTACTGATTCTGTTTTACTCTTTTTTAACAAGATTTAACACAATATGATGGTAGTGTCACTAGAACAACAATCGAATAAAGATGTTACTGTTTGTTCCAACGATCATTCCATTACTTTTTTCGAGAAACATTGAATGAGAAATGCCAGAACAAAACTCTGGATAACAGTCAACTTCAGCTTGAGATGAAAATAAAGCTGAAGCAGTCATTGAAGCAGAATATAACCTTTATATTGATATATCTAAGAAAACAAATAGCAATTGCCTCTACTAGTGCACCATTTTTTTTATCAACATATAACTGATGGACTTGGAATTGAAGGGAGGTAGAGAAAAATATGATATTTACAAACAAAATAAAGGGAATTTCTTATTCCAAAATTTTGCAATAAATATTGTGTAGATACATGTACCAAGAAAACCATAAAAGTGTATGAAAGTACTCAATATATTTGATAAAGTCTGATAGCGTAAAATGTTTGATATGAATAATTTAAAAAAAAAAATTAGCAAATAATAATCCTGTTTTCCAGTCATGCAACAAAACATGATGTGGCTACAGAGCAATATATTACAATAGTTTTATAACTGACTATGCAGCATGGGCTTTGCTCATTGTTAAAGGCTATATGGTGACTTATAGTTGTTAATTTCTGTTTCCTTTAATTTAGTCTCTTTAAAGAGTTGTCTCATCGATAATCACACCATACAGCCCGTAACAGAGAAGTGATCGAATTGATGTTTCTTTACCGTCAAAATTAGCTACGTTATCGACAAACTTAATTGAGTAGTGACCGAACTATTGGTACTTTAACGTTAAAAAGATTGACAATGCTGACAAACTTTCATGTGTCGATAATCAAGTTTAATACCGATAATATTGAAAATAATTCTAATAATATGATATTATCACGTAAGTATTTCTGTATTGGCCTTGTTATTGGTCCGAGGCTTGCTGTATTGGCCTGAGGCGAAGCCGAAGGCCAATACAGCTGGCCGAGGACCAATAACAAGGCCAATACAGAAATACACGTAATAATATCTTTATTAATTAACTACAGTGTTACAATATTTTTTTAATTTCATTTCAAAAGAGATAAATATTTTTACCTTGAAGTGGAACTATCCAAATCTGTTTGTTTCTTTTTATTAGATGCAATACATAATGATCTGGTGCTGTTTCCAGGTGTCTTCAGCATTTTCTCATCTGATGAATTTTTCTACCCTTTTCAGTTACTATAAAGTGTTACAACTTAAATTTAGACGCAACACATAAATAGTAATTGGAAAGGTACTGCCATTGCATGTGTAATGCAGAAACTAATTTAAAATCGATGTGTACAATCGTGAAATTATGAGGTCGTCAAGAAATGAACTTTGTTATAAATTCTACTCGTTCCCCAAACCTGAAATAGTTTTATCGTCACGTCTGCTTTCAAAATACCTTTTAAATGAATGTGACCGTCTTTCGCCTGAAATGTATGCCATACTGACATTTTCAGCATGTTTAAGATAACTAAATGACAACTGCGTCTTCAAAACAACTGTTTACTTTCAATTTGTGTTTATCGTGACTTTCGATGTAAAACCTAGAGACGTTCCGAAATCCTGCACTTGTGTCAACTCGGCCAATATGGAATAACTCGGCCAATACAGAAAAAAATCTGTATTGGCCTAGTTATTCTGTATTGGCCCAGTCTACACATTATATTGCATAGGCAGTTTTCATCATATTAAGTCCAATAACAGTGCAGTTAATTAATAATATGAAACAAAATATGTCCATGCACCATTTCGATTGGGCGAAAAGTAGTCATTTCTTCAAAGTCAGAACAGAAAAAAAAGATTTATGGAAGGACATCTTGATAGTATTATTTCATTTACAATTTTACCCAAAACTAAAAGAAATATACTGGTAAACAATTAAAAAGGTGTTTGATAGGAATGAAGTCCTTTATTTTTTCGGACTACAATGTGTACCTTATGTGTGATGGATTTGAATTCAATCAATAACTTTGAAATGTTTTCTCATATGTATACACAAAAGGGAGGACTAGTATTTGTACTTCTGTTAGAATATGTCTTCGTCCGTTTCACATGCCAAACTTTTTTCTAGTACAGTTTAAACGGGAAAATTTTGTTGAGAATTTTTTTTAGAATGACAAAATAACGAGCAAAACTATTTCTTGAATGGCACACACAGAGAATATTTTTTTTTAGTAAAAATCAGTAAAAAAAAAAATCTCCAAAATATACCATGGCCAGGACCTGACAGTTTTTAGCAGTGTACCAATGAAAATCGTCCGGAAAACTGCGCTTGCTGTCATTTTGAGGGATATTCACCTATTACCCATAAACAACATAGGTTCTCAATTACTAAAAAAAGTTTAAAAGTTAATTTCAAATCAGAGTAAACATATTAACTTCCTTATATCCAGTCGAATTTGTCTATAGGTTACACAAAGCTGGTTCTTAAAACGTTTGTATCAGGGAAAACATTTTTCTTTGACTTTTAAAACATGTAGGGAAACGGATTTCCTAACCATTCACATATAATATTCCGTATTTCTGATTTTTTGTTCGATAACGTAAATTATACGACTTTTTTTATGACTTTAGGAGACAATTTACAATTGTGCAGTGAACGGAGGCACTTATACATAACCTTATAATTCTGTTTGGAAACAAAAATAAATTCCCAATATATAAATATACATGTATGAATATACATGTATTATATGTCGTGTACATGATTGGATTTTGTAGATATGACTACCGCACAGAAAAAGTATCATGGATTTCGAGGCTTTCATATTCAAGGTTTTGAATTCTACCCTTGTTGAAAACCTGTGGAGACCTCTACAGTTCCTTAAAACATCAATTATTTTTTTGTAAATTGAGTCCCGTCTCCCTGAACATGCTAACACTTAAGTCATATCTTTTCATTTTCCTATTTTTTTCCCTGTTTGTCTCTGTTGTCTTGATTGTTGGAACGATTAGTGGTATCTAACAATATTTATGAAAACTTTCTGAGAATTATGAATATTTCTTCTGTGTCAGATATGGATCATTACCAATGATAAAATGAAATGCCGTACATCACATCTTATAGAGGTTTAAATTTCAAATATTCGTCAATAACTTAAGATATAGAGCAATTTTGTCTTCAACATTTCAAATGTTAAAGGGTACATTTGTATTTTTTACTTCGATTTGAAGGAAATTTATTTCAGTTTTTTCTGTGACAAAGTACAAGCATGTCGGTATTGCCACAATGTATGATTGACATAATCCCGGGGACATAATAAACAGATAGGTATGAAAAAGAAAAGATATGGGGTATTCTGTATCAGACGAAAGAAAAACTATTACAGTGTTGAATCCCATAAATATTCACAGTGCAAGCAGTATATAATATCTACATTGAGCAAATCGATGAGGTCATGTTTATTGTAGAAACGATGGATGCGACCCCGATAAAGTCATGATCAATGTCATTCAATCAATGAGTATTTATGCAATTCATAATGAATTTATCGGAGTCGCAGTCATTGTTTCTGTGGTAGTAAATATAAAATCGATTCGCACTGGCAATAATCGGTGATTTCTAAAATTAAATGAACCTGGATACAGAGATGCAAATAATTTTTTATAACAACTTTCAAAGAAACAATGTATAAACTACAGCATGTACAGTGCAATTCGTTCTTGTTGTATGTAAACGTAAGCTGTATTTACCTTTTAATGGAAACGAAAGTATAGAGATTATAGACGGTATAAAGAATATATGAACGCTTTTATTTTCTTTTTAGTCACTGTGACAATTACCAATAAATCAAACATTGAACATTCCTGTCCCGGGCATAGGACATTTGAGCGAAAAAGAAAAAAGCACATAGGGTCATTTGAGCGCCGACTTCATAGGACATTTGAGCGCCGGGATATTAACCTTACCTGAGTTTTCAGACAGGACATTTGAGCGAAATTTTCCCTGATAATTTTACACGAATTAAGATTTTTTTTTAAAAGTAAGAAAAAAAAGTAAGATTTAGTTATAAATATTTTTTATTTTATTTCACACCCGAGTAATTCGACCGGTTCTGGCTGGTTTATGTAAGTGAAATCCTAAGTTGATCTCTATTTACCAATCAATTCTACTATAATTCATTGGCTATGCAAATTTTCTTTGTTCTAAAATTCTTATATATATATCTATTAAGTGAAATGTCCCTTGGCACTTGAAATCTTAATACTGTACCGGAACCGTTATAATTCAACAGAAAAATACTCATAACCATGATACCAGTGAGTTTGAACATTGATGCACCGCAGAGCCGAACAGAAAAGGAGAAGGAACAGAATCTCCGGGATTTGCATTCGAAATACTGCCAGCAGGAAATTACGAGGGATTTTTATGTCAGAAGCCTGGGATATAAGTTCCAAGCCCGAACAGACTTGTAAATAATGCCGTTGCCGAGTTTTATGTTTTATGACAGTGCTTTGTTTTTAGTGCTTTGTTTACAATTAAAAGATGTTTTAATCTTTTTGTTGGTAAACTCCTGTTTTATGACTGTGCTTTGTTTTTAGTGCTTTGTTTTTTACAATTAAAATATGTTTTAATCTTTTTGTTGGTAAACTCCTCATTTAATGAACTATATTCGTAAGAAAATGTGGTATGATTGCCAATAAGACAATTCTCTATCCAAGACTTGTTTTCGCTCAAATGTCCTACGCTTATTCTTATTTTCGCTCAAATGTCCTAAAATTTAGGCGCTCAAATGTCCTATACTTTGGCGCTCAAACGTCCTTTTTTTTTCGCTCAAATGTCCTGTCAATGCGCTCAAATGTCCATTGCCGCCTGTCCCATTGAAGAACTCTCTCGTATTTGATCATTTCAACTCCTTTGTATTTCATAATATGTGTCATGAACAAAGACATATGTTCGATTGAATAATGATTTCCTCGTAACAAATGATAGAAATTTCGGAGATCCCGTATTTGATCCTTTACCGTTAAAATGAAAATGCCAATGACAGCGGTTGATTATAAAAAAATGTTTTACTGTGTTAAAAAAACTTGTCTTCGACTTAAACAATGAAAACTTACACGTTGGACATGAAATATTTTGTCGATGAAGAAAATTAAATTATGTCACTTCTGAAATAAGTTTGTCGATAACGTAACTTATTCTGACGGTAAAGAAACGCGAATTCGATCACTACTCTGTTACGGGCTGTATCTTGGTTTTAGTTCACCTGACTCGAAGGGCCAAGTGAGCTTTACAAAAATGTACTCATCACTTGGCGTCCGTCGTCCGTCATCGTTAACTTTTTACATTTTGGACTTCTTCTAGAGAACCACTGAATGGAATGAAACCAAATATAGCATGAATGTTGCTTATGAGGTGCTGACCAAGATTGGTTACTTTGTAGCCGATCCATCATCCAAGAATTTTTAGATGGCCGCCAGTGGGGGACTTAGTTTAACATAGGACCCAATGAGAAATGCATACAAATGTCTTCTTCTAGAGAACCACTGAATGGAATCAAACCAAACATAGCATGAATGTTACTAATGAGATGCTGACCAAGTGTTGTTACTTTGTCGCCAATCCAACGTCCAAGATGGCTGCCAGTGGACACACTTAGTTAAACTTAGGACCCTATGGAAAATACATACAAATTTCTTCTTTTAAAAAAACACTGACTGGAATAAAACCAAACATAGCATGAATGTTCCTGATGAGGATGCTGATCAAGTGTTGCTAGTTTGTAGCCGATCCATCATCCAAGATCACCGCCAATGGAGGGTTGGCTTAGTTTAACAAAGAATCCAATGGGAAAAGCATACAAAAGTCTTCTTCTAGAAAACCACTGAATGGAATGAAACCAAACATAGTATGAATGTTACTAATGAAATGCTGACCAAGTGTTGTTACTTTGTCGCCAATTCAACGTCCAAGATGGCTGCCAGAGGACGGACTTAGTTTGACATAGGACCCTATGGGAAATAAATACAAATTTCTTCTTTTAGAGAACCACTAACTGGAATGAAACCAAACATAGCATGAACATGATGAATGTTCCTGATGAGATGCTGATCAAGTGTTGCTACTTTGTAGCCGATCCATCATCCAAGATGCCCGCCAGCTGGGGGGCTTAGTTAAACAAAGAACCCAATGGGAAAAGCATACAAAAGTTTTCATCTAGAGAACCACTGCATTGAATGAAACCAAACATACATGTAGCATAAATGTTCTTTCCTAATGAGGTGCTGGCCAAGTGTTGTTACTTTGTAGCCAAATTTTATCTTTTTTTTTTATATGATTTCGAAAACCTAAGTAGAGTCAGGTGAGCGATACAGGATCTTGAGAGCCTCTAGTTTAAACTTTTTGGAATTTTGGATCCTCAAAGCTCTTCAACTTTGTACTTGTTTGGCTATATAACTATTTTGATATGAGAGACGAAACGCACGTCTGGAATACAAAATTCCAATCCTGGTACCTTTGATAACTAATTATAATTATCATATAGTGATAATGTTTGTGTCAATTAATTTAATCAAACAAACTATTTGGCATTTTATCATATAACAAAAAGAACCACCTAACCCTCTTGTCCCAATAAAAAAATGAAGTCAAGTCTTTCTACTTAAAACTCCAAGATAGTAATACAGTCATATCTAATAAAAAATGTTTTATCGTTTCACATAACATAGTTATCCATTATTCATTCTTTGCTTGATTTACTTTTTATCTTATTATAATCATTGCTGTATCAACTTTGTAGAAATTAAAAATATTTCTCTGAATAAAAACTACAATATCTTAATCTCACTATGTTGGATTTAAGCCTAGTATAGTATTTGGATCAACAAATGTATGCATTATTCGACAGATATCAGTTGTCAATAGCTCAATTCATAATGCAAGTTAGTAGATAGCCAAATTGTAAACCAAATTATTCATGAGTACCAAATTACATATACATGATATACTTATATAATATAATGCTAACAAAATTTTGATTTACAGTTTAATTTTTTTATACAAGTTATCGAAACATAAGTTTTGATAGCAATGGTTAATATGGTTATGAAAATAATTAGGACACATTTTATGTAAAAAGAAAAGGCAGATAATTGAAAGCTTGCAATTCAGTCATTCATTATAAAGTTACCAGTTTCCAACAACTTGCATGCAAAATGTAGATTTCAGTTGTCTAATCAGGGAAGATATGAAAAAGTCAACAGACTTAGATCATTCGAAGGATTTTTTTAATCATTTTTCGTATAAAAAACATGACATTTATATCTAATTATTTTTTTCATTGACTACATGTATGTAAGGTGTCAGAATGTGTGTAGTTTAATTTCATGTTATTATTTGATCATAACTAATCATTTGATATGATAAGGATTGCAATAATAACATTTATTGTATAGCAATATAATATTTCCCACAGAAAGTAACCAAAAGTTAGCGTGCAATAAATTCTAATATTGCACTAGTGCAATAAATCTTCAAAATTCATGACGTCATCAACGACAAATTCTTAGTTTAAACCAATTTTTACTTTTAAATATTATATTGCTATACAATAAAAGGGTTATTGCATGAATATTGGGGAATATTGTCCCTCGTAGAACATATATTGCACTCGCAAGCTCGTGCAATATAAAATTCTACTCGGGACAATATTCCCCAATATTCATGCAATAACCCTATATTATGCCTGGAGATTTTTTCCTAAAATTAAAAAAAAAAAAAAAATCAAAAGTGACCTTCTTTCAAACAAAATTTAAAAAAAAATAAAAAATATACCCCTGAGATATTTTTTTCAAGAATGCACCAGATGCAATATTTTATAATGATGATCTTCGTTCATGCAAAAAAATCTGGAAAAAAAATTTTGGAGCCATAAAAATGGGTTATTTTGTGTTTTTTTGCAAATCTCGATTTTTGGAAAAACATCCAATTTTAAATTTCAAAATTTTTACTTTAGATGAAAGAACTTTCCAAACTTTCAAATATATTTTGAAACACTAATATATAATAGTTTGATAGCAAAAGAAAAACTGGGGATAGATGTGTCAATTCTATTACAAAAAAATGGTAAAAAAGGGTAAAAATGGAGTTTTCATCGAGCATTTTTGGCGTTTTTCAACCAAAATCAAAGTAACTAGTTTCCATGGCAACCAACACTTCAAATTTTGAAATGATTATTATTTTTGTTGTGAGTGCACCATTTCTAACCCATGATATGAAAATAAAGGATATCCAAGAGTATGCATTTCTCATTTTCTTTGAAATCCTTTGATGCTTACAGAGAATGACTCTTAAAGGCTGGGAATGCTGGCCTTTAAACACCGTTAACCTCCTTCACAGAGATTATAACACAATGTTGACTGCTGTACACATATTTTTGACATTTTACCTATTATGTCTGATTGTTCTGTTCACACATCGTTGTAAATATAATGGAATTTGATGCGACTGTCATACAAGTGAGAGGCTTATTTAGCTATAAACCAGATTCCATCCACCGTATTCTACATAAAAAATCCTATACCAAGTCAATATTATGACACACAGTTGTTATACATTCTTTGATGTATTTGAACTTTTGATATTGCCATTTGATAATTAGGGACTTTCCTTTTTGAATTTCCCACAGTTTTCAGTATTTTTGAGATTTTACTTATCAAAGGGGAGGACACACCACTACATGACCACAGAGGCTGTTTTAAAGAGGCTTGAGTATACCTTGATGTATGTCAATGGAATGTCTTAATGACCCAATTTGTATTCTCCTTGTTATAAATAGACAAACCGACCCAATTTCACCATTAAATCAGAATGGAGAAACATTAATAAAAGTCGAAAACACTGCACAGATCTATATATAACATGATGCTGTTTAACTGATGAAAAGGTACAGCCCTATCTAGTAACTGAGCAGTGCTACAGTGTTTATATGAAAGCAGCAAATAATCAGTAACAAAAATGGCTATCAACTTGTTAATTTTAAGACAACAGTAATTTCAGAAGAAAAATAAAAACTAAACAAGAGAAAAAAGAAAACTGCACTTTCATAAGACCAATACACCAAGCCCTTACAAAAGAAATTAACATTCTGACTCACTGTACCATGAAAATGAGGTCAAGGTCAGAAGACATCTGCTAGATGGACATGTACACCTTACAATTATTGCTTTACACTAAAATTAGTAGAGCTATTGCTTATATTATCTCAGATGTGTAAGTACTTGAACATGAAAACTTAACCTTGTCTACTGATCCATAAAAGGATGTTGAAGTGAAGTGTAAACTGTCTTACAGGCATAAAGATCTTTGATCATACCAAATGTAGTTATCCGTTTACTAATAACAAGAGAGAAGTTAACATTACAAAAAAAAAAAAATATTAAGTAGTCACTAAACCAAGGACAATGAACATGACAGGTAGAAACTTCATAACATAAGGCATCTGTATACAAAGTATAAAGCATCAATAAGCTCTATTCAAATTAACTTCCTTGTGAAAAGATTAAGGTTCTGGCGTGTTAACCCCCCTTAGCGCAGTACCAACTTAGTAGCTTATTTAGATTCAATACTAATGGGTATGATGGCCAGTATATTACTGTGGCTTAACAGCATGATGCAAAAATTTACCGACCGTGCGAGGGCTTTATGGCCAGTCAATGTCGTTAAACACTTCCATTTGTTGATGCAAATGTGGATTGATGTTTAATGTCAGATTGCAAGTATAATATGCATTTTTGGACAAGAAACTGAAAATATTATACAAATCCTACTTTCTACTAGACTGACAAGCTGATGCAGATTTTGAACATACTTATTCTTAAAAGGTAACAATCTGACCGAAAAAAATATCCCAATACCAAACCCTATTATTCTGACTCAGAGGCAATCTGGCTTTTCTCTTAATCCTCAATGCTGCATGCCTAGCAGAGAAGCAGCCGTTACATAACAGAGACACTTTTTTCAAAGACAATTTTTCAGTAAATTAGGATTAATAGACGTCATTTATGAATTGGATAAATGACATATTTGTCTGCTCTTCCCGAACACCTTTCTATGTAAATGTTTTTACTGGTATTACACTTTTGTTTAAACCTGATAGTATTGCCTATCTTTATTCAGTTTACAGTATATAATTTCTCATAAGGTTTATACAGAATCAGTTAGTTTGTTTAGCAAAACACATGGGCTAACTTTACTTTTACCACTGTACCATATATTCAGATCATTTACCAGACTGAGCCAACTTTATTATATAGATTTTTCTCATTGTTGAAGGCTTGTCCTATATATGGTTTCAAGATTTCTTGCTGGACATTGAACAACTATTCATCATTCCTTATTACAATACCATATATTTAAAATGAATAACATTAAATGACAAATAAAATATACAGTAAAACAACTTTTTATTTCATATTTTAGCAACAAACACATATACCGGTAAGTTCACTGTTTTTCTTGCATCAAACAAGCTATTCTGCACAATAAGAAAAAACTTCCTCTCTCTCTAGCACAGAAACACCACACACATTGTTAAATAAACAAAGCTACAACTAGCATTCCTACATACATAGAATTAACTTCTTAATTATCTTATATTCTAAAGGCAAGATGGTCTTGGTAAAAGTAAGGTTTACATTTAGTGTTTTTTTGGTAAGATATGTAATTTTCTGTTGCTGCAATATTCCAAGCAAAAATACTGAATAATTTTTTGTTCAAAATCATATATATCATTTCAAAATTTAATTCTTTAATCTTTAAAAACAATTTCTCATGTTTCCAAGTTTTTTATTATTGATATGAGAAGAAAAAATCCCTTAAAAATAAATTTGCAGAGGATGCAACATACTTTAATTAATTTGTGTACTATCATGACTATGTAAACACACTTTTGTAGCACCTTTTCATACTATGTATATAACCTGGTCACTTTTCTGGTTGATTCTGAAAAATCAATAGTTAAAACTTTCTTCATGCAAAACAGTATTGGTACAACACCTAGCATTCAATACACAAATTCTGTTAGATACTTATTTTTCCACACTCTCTTTCACATTCTAACATACATTTTGTCTTTCACTCCATAGATTAGAAATTATCACAGTTTTATCACATACATTTTGTCTATCACTACATAGATTAGAGATTATCACAGTTTTTATCACAGACTGGTTTCACTGCCAACAATGTTTATGAGATATACCAGTTCCATTTACTTTCATCATCATCATCGTCATCTTCTTCCCCAGTTGATCCTGGCAAACCTCGTCTTGAATTTACTTTCCTCCAAATACGCCTATGATAAAGTCAATAAAAATTAAAGCGATGATCAAGAGTTAAACATAGTATTCAAAGCATAAAACAATGAGATGTGCCAAACTATCCATCAGAGTTCAATAAGTGGATAAATACAATAATAGATTCAGCCTTCAACAATGAGAAAAACCCATACCATATAGTTGGCTCAGTCAATTACATTATATTCAAAGTCTTCAATTTTTTGTCTATTTCCCCAATTATAACATGACAATTTTAAAATGAATCTTTTTTGACTTACTATTCAAACCTTAGAAACTTTTTTTTTTTAATTAACATCCCTTTAATTCTTTTTTTCTGATTTTTTCCATTTCAAAATGTAATAACTTTTTAGAGTTAAGTTGACAAAATGTCCCTCAAATAGAAACATTTTAAGGTATTCTTGCTCAGTTAATATGTATTTGAAAAAATGTAAATTGCAAATGTCATCTACCGGTATACCTAAGAATTGTGTTTTAACTGAAATTTATAAGGTCATCTGCATCTGACCCAAAAAGTGTGAAACCAAATATTTAATGTAAGCATCATAGAGCAAATTTGGTCTGGTTTTAAATACATTGGTTGGAACTAAAACAATATTTATCCTACAGCTCTTCAGTTAATATTAGCATCTTAATAAAGGGGAGATAATTCACATATTTGTTTCGTTAATGTATTTTGGATCTGACTAGCATCCTCATCACAAGTATCAGCACTCTGAATACTATGGAAAATAACCTGCATCCTGTTATTATTCCAAGCATTATTAGGAAGGGTAAACATACACTAAGCTCTCAGATTTCAAACTAAAGGGGAGGTAATTTACTCTTGTGTGCTAGATAAAGGGGAAATAATTTACTCTTTTGGATAAAGGTGAGATAACATACCTAGCATCTCTCTCACTAGTGTCAGCATCTTGTATAGCATCTTTTAGTTCACTTTCCATATCTCCTATTGTCTTTTCTAAATACTCATTCTGTTTTAACAACTTTTGAACTTCAATCTAGAAAAAAATATTAAACATGGAAATAATCATATATATTTAAGAAAAAATCCCTCCCCCCCCCCCCCCCCCCATCAATTTTTTTTTCTTTTCACTCCATAAAATTCACTGCTTCTTTAAACAGTTAGGAATAGAAATTAAATTAAGCTTCATTTGCAATTTTGTTTTGGATTGTGTACGATGAAAGTAGATAGTTGAATGTAGATATAAATCTGTTGTTAAAAATTTAGATGTTACCAGACTTTGACTTGTCACATTTTGACATAAGAAAGATTATATGTCATCCTCAATTCATGTATATTTTTTTTTTATATAAAGTTAAATTTCACAACCATAAGCCTTTAAAGGAAAGCTGAACTTTTTTACCTCAGTTTCTTTGATGCACTGTTCTAGGTGAGAGCACACAGTTAATGGAACATAATCAGCTCTTAGTTTTGTTCGTAAATCCTGTAAATCATCCAGTTTTTCTAAGATCTGAGATTTAACATGCTCTATTTCATCACATAATTCTGGAGGTGGTTCTTCCTTATATACACTGGAAATAGCTGGCCGAGGTTCTGAAAAATTATCATTAATGTACAGTAATGAGTAAATCTATAAATATCATCCATACATGTATCTTCGTTAAAAAAAAGTCAAATGATGATTTTTAGTTCTCGTTTGTTACGAGGAATGATATCTTATTAAAGTAAGCTTGCTCATTGTTGAAGGCTGTATGGTGACCTATACTATAGCTGTTAATTTTTGTCATTTGGTCTCTTGTGGAGAGTTGTCTCATTGGCAATTATACCACATCTTCTTTTTTTTTATTCACATCACTTTTTGTTCATATCCACAAACAAAATGTACTGTACATGTACACCAATTGTTCTTAGCAAAAATAGAACAATTAATCATTTCAGTTTGACCATTTCATACTTTAATTATTTAGAAAGTTTTTTATTGCTTATTTCAATTAAAATAAAACCATTTCAAATTGACCTCTATAAAAGGTTATTGCTTCAGCTACTAAACACAGTCATTGGGATATCAACTATTGCTTAACATTGTGTCAGCTCAAAAATGATATATCACAACTTTGTTAAAAACAGCTGACAGAAAAAAATGTTTAATTTATTAAAATATGCCTATTTAAGTTTTTTTTAAGATAGTACACACAAATTCTGATTTTTTTGTACCAATGTGTCCCTTACACTTTCCCCTTTTTTAGTTTCCATATAGACACAGCAAACAAAACAATACCACCACATAATAGTCCTACGTTTAGGATGTGTTGATTTAAACTCATAAAAGTAATAGAAATAGACAGTGGCAGTAGCAGATCTAGAGGTGGGTTTGAACCCCCTTTAAAAAATGGTTAGATCTGCCCCTGATAGAAGTCATGAACCAGTTAATTAAATTTTAGGATATAAAACAAGTATTAACAATAACAAAGTACTAGTATTTTTTTTTATATAAAATTGCATCAACAATAAAGAAACCACTTACCTGGTTCTGAAACATTTTCTAACCATATCTTTTCTTCATTTAACTTCTTTCTTAGTCTGTAAAACATAATATTTAATTATCAATGAAATGGCAGTTGAAAGTGCAGTCAAACAACTACCAAAGAACCACAATGAACATGTAGAAACTGAAATCTGCCATAGAACGACATCTGAAATGGAGAAAAATTGAAGGCGCTATAGAATCGTATCTGAAACGTTGAAATTTAAAGCTGCCATAGAACCATATTAGAAATGTAGAAACTAAAATCTGATGGATAACCACATCTCAATTGTAGAAACTTAACAGTGTGATGTACTCCTTTGATTTATCTTCATTTTGGATTTATTATTACTAGGAATGCTAAAAAATCTGAAATTTAATACTCTGATACTCGGTCATGATACTAGCAAGTACTCCAGTCATCGGATAAATCTTAAACGTCTATTGAAAAGTTTAGATTTTAGGTCAGATGCAATGTTTTTGTAATTACCTTTCATAAACATATTAACGAAAGACAAACGTACTACAAAATAACTTGATCCTCTGTTATGTGTATCAGTCATTTATTTTTTGTGTCAATTAAACAATTAATTACTGACCGCCATTTTTACAAATAACCTATCATTATAGCAGTTATTTTCTTTGTACCCATCCATGAACCAAATTAGAAAAATGCCAATAAACCGTAAATATTTGCATATATAGTCTGAGGAAGTAGACAATATGTATCATCTGTTCCTGTTGAGGTGGTATTTTTCATATTAAAACTTGTCCATTAATTTGTCAACAACAATATTGGACTTCAAATAACTTGTGCTTGTTTGTGTTGCTCAGTCTTAAGTTTTTTTGGTGGGTTTTTTTTTGCACTATCATTTTGTATTTTTCCCTCTTATGGGTTTGAATGTCACTCTCTTATCTGTAGCCTCTCTTTTAATTGTAAATTAAACAATAATTAAGTTTCAAATAAAGAGTAATTACAATTTATTTAAACGTACATCTCATACCAATAATGTTTACATAGAAGTCTTGATTTGAAAATAAACTAAGGTAAGTTTAAGCCTTGTGATGAGTTATTAATCTTTGAACGTGTTGATCCGTGTACAAACACCGTAAAAAATGTCTCTAATAAGTAGGGTTCACCGCAAGGCACTTTTATTTTGTTACTGTTTAGAAATATGATCTGGTCAACAACTTCAGATGAAAGACTGTTTGACTTTCTAATTTTTGTTACAAGTAGTGCACATGAAAACTTCCCCTCGGAAGGAACGGACTACTATATACAAGTAACAAATAGAAGTCTCAGGATAATCGTATTTAGGTTGTTAATAAATTTTAAGTAGTAATACTAAGGAGATATTTCAACAAAACTAAAGTGAATGGAAATGTGAGGAGAAATATTTCAAGTTTTATAACAGGCAAACGAGGATTCAAGTACTAAAATTGTACTCCAGTACTCAGCCTTCTGAGCAAGTACCCGAGTACTTGAGTACTCGTTGCCATCCCTTATTATTACATAAATCATGATAGTGTTTCTCAAAAGAATACCAATTACAATTAAAAAACATGACAAACGTTTTTACTAAGTGCATCTACAAAATTTAGGCAATACAATACAACATGTTTATGACTGTCAGGTTAATGCTTTTATATTAAAAGAATGATTTAACATATATTCTGGAATTGAATCGACATTATCACAAATACTAAGACACACATACTCTTAGTTAAGATACAACTTTAGGTTTTTTTAACTTCATTATGTCTTGTCAAAATTCATGAAAAATAACTTTTTTTATACAAGTGAGAGGTTTTGATAGCCATACAACCAGGATTAATCCACTATTCTTTATATTTGGAAATGCCTGTACCAAGGCAGGAATATGACAGTTGTTTTCCATTTGTTTGATATTCTAATTTTGCCATTTGACTAAGGAAACTCCTTGTGAGTTTGTTTTTGTTGTTGTTATTTTACTTTTTTTTTCAAGAATTGAAAAATCACAACTGTAGTCTATTGCTCTATCTCATTATCCTTGACAAAAACCTCTTACCTTTCATTTTCTTCCAAGCATAATGTTGCTTTTTCCTCTAAAGTCACAACTTTTTGTTTGGCATCACTTAAATCTTTAGGTCTTGATGTTCCTCTACTGGTCATCTGCTGGACTTGATCCCGAAGCATTCGACTATTTTGTGGTGTTTGTTTATCCAACAGTCTTGAAATATAGTTGTCATATTCCGTCTGAAATACATAATAAAATTGAGAAAGGAAATGGGGAATGTGTCAAAGCGACAACAACCTGACCATAGAGCAGACAACAGCCGAAGGCCACCATTGAGTCTTCAATGTAGCGAGAAACTCCCGCACCCGGAGGTGTCCTTCAGCTGGCCATCTAAAAAATCTTTTTGATTGAAAAAAATATTCCAGCAAAAAAATATTTCAGCTATTGATTACTTGATAAATCACAATGGTCCAGCATGGAAAAAAAGATTTCAGCTGTTAAACAAATTTGTTTTTTTTTGTGATTGTTTAATAAATCACAATGGTTCTGCATGAATTTTAAACATATTGACAACTCTTTGATTTTCACCTGATTGTTTTAAATATATCATACGTTCGGTTAACATTAACTCTGACAGACATGACTTATCTTTATTATTGATTATATTTTATAGTGACCGCAGTGTTCTCCCCAGGGCCTTTTAACATCAGGGTAATGTGATGCTATATTTTTTAATGTGATGCTATCTGAATTGGTTTTCTTATAGATTATGTTATGGATGTGATGCTATAATTTTTAGAAGCAAGATGGTATTTCAAATTTCCCTATTTACCATGATGCTAAATGCAATTTCTGGGGAGAACACTGTAATATATCATTGATAATCATTCTTGGAATGGATTTCTTTCAAACAAACATAGCAACGAAGTCCAAGGGAAATGTTGTCTGAAATCATGTTGTTTTGTGTTTTTCATTTAGATTTGGGTTGATTTTCATTTGAATTGCCAGTACAGACTATAATATGGTAGAATCAGCAAGATAATTTACAACATTGTTTGATTATATGTCTAAACTACATGAATTAAAAACATCTCAACCCAATATTTTTGTGGTTCCTGTATGTGATGTAAGTTTTTTAATAATAGAGCTACATGTAACATTTAATTTAACATATTACGTCTTTTTTCTTTCAAATTAGTATTACTGTGGATTCTGAGTTATTCATTGGGTGGATTTCGTGGGTACAGGTGACCCACTCTTTAAAATGTTCAACGAAAAACAAATTTTCCAAAGGCTTGTATGCAAACATCGGCAAAACCATGAGCATAAATGTCCACAAACTATCAAATTTTCTCTAATTCACGAAAATTGGTACCCATGAAAATAAATAAATCCACAGGATCTGTGGTGCATACTGACTCCTTGATGATATATTTACATGTAAAAACAAAAGTTATGTTTACTTACCTTAATACATCTCAGAACATAAGCAAAGGTAGCTGATTCTAGCAAGAGATCTTCATATATATTACTATACACTTGTAATTTATGAAAATTAGGTCCTGTATCAAATATATTTAAATTATCTAATTCCTGAAAATATAAGTAAAAATTCTTGTGAGTTAAATACATGTAAAATTTCCTGATATATTATTTTTAGAATAAAACTTTAAAAGGAGACATAATTCCTATTCCTATATTAGTATTATACACAAGTGCAATATAAGCCATTTAAAAGTTAAAACCTAGATATCATTCAGCTTACCAGGGAAGTAAAAAATGTCAATAAAATAAATCTTAGAGAAGCATTTCTAACCTTGTGAAATGAAATATAATCATATATATACATGTAGCTATAGCAACTTGTTGTTTTACAATGTATATTATTCATGTTGTAAAAACAAGATTTTTTCTATTATTATAATGCATGTTATAAACACTTATATTAGTATGTAAAGAATATATATATATACCAGTTTCAACTTTTTTTCTAGATGCTCCACTGCTTTCACTCCAGTTAACACATTTTGCTCAGATGAATCTTGTTTCCTCAGCACACCACTTTCAAATTGCTTCATTTTCTGAAATTGATCTTTCTTTGTTACACCCGTGTGGTGTGTAGGTAAAAATGTATGTCTAAATGTCAGATATCCATCATTATCAAGTCTTTCTGTTAACTCTTCCATCACATCATAGTCTGCAGGAGGAGGACTTTTCTTTGTTAGTGGAGCCATAAAAGGGTGGGGTAACATCATTTCTTCTGCTTTAAGCTCTTCCACTAGCACACCATCATTTAACTCACTATAAATAGATTTACGAGATACAGGACTAATATCCTTTCTAGTAGAAACAGGTCTAGAGTCATGATATTCTTTTGTGTACTCTTTTTTGTTTGGTGAGGACTTTTTGTTAGGTATTGGAAGACTTCCTGAGGTACCAACACTAAAGTCATAAAGAACATTTAAAACATTCTTCATCTTCTTTCCCTCAGTGTTATTTGTTTCTCTAGAAACAGCTGACCTTGGACTAGAACTTGTATCTTTGCCAGCTGTCCATTTTGCACTAGCCCACTCAGAAGGAGGCTTATATAATAGCGATTCATTCAAATGTCCCCCAGCAAATTGTGCAATATCTTTTTTCTGTTTAACCTCTGCATCATTTAGCAAACCTCTGAGTTGTCTGTGGGATGTAAACTTATATGCTGCCATCTTTTATAATACTTTCTGCAAAATAAAAGTACAAATGATTAAAATTTTTAAAAGTTCCTCAAGCGCTGAATGCAATTACCATATTAAAAAGATATGATAAAGAAATGATTTTTATCAAATTTATCATATTACCTAGTTTAGTTACATTCTTTTTCAAATTCATATTGCTTAGATGCTGATCAAAATAGTCCTTATTCATGGGTATCAGGTCTGTTCTCTCTGCTTACTTTTTCAAAAAATATTAATAGTACAGTTAAGAGATTACGGTTATTAAAGTTCAATAACAATATAAATGTTGATAAACTAGTAAGCCTGGATTGAGTTAAAAAACAATCATGTACAAATTTTAAAACATGAAAAGGATTCAGACGTTCATTTATTATAATACTGGATAAATTGACTGACTAGACTAATCAAAATTGTTAAAAAATATAGTCATAAATACATTGTCATTCTTGTATTCTACTAGCCCCACAGGACGCAATTACGACTGGACACAATTACGAACGATTTCAAATGTTTGCCCTCTGAGATCATATTTATTTATATTTATCAATAAATGTTTTTATGAATAAAAACCCTATTAAAATTCCCTTGTTTTCATGATAATACAATTTATGTGCACTTAGTGAATGTTGATGATGATGACAAAATAATTCTGAAAATATTATAAGAACGGCAATCTGGCCTACAAGTTATATAAAAAAAAAAACATAAAGGTAAGTGCAAATTGCCTTCTTTTGTTAATATATAGAAAGAAAAATATCTCCTGATTCTGTTCATATGCGTGATGCCTTTTATCTTGCCCAAATAACCCCACAATTGACGTTTTTTAGACTCTTGTGACCTTATTTATGGTCAACAGAAAATATGTTAATTTTATCAAAAAGTCCAGAGAACTCCGAAAGAAATGTTGACCTATATAAAAAAAATCATAGATGATTGATAAGTACACCACCGAAATGGATAAACTTGAATTTAGTGCTCCTTTAAAGGAGGAACTTACACAAAAATAAAAAAATCAGAAATCTTTCCTTTACACATGACCGACATTTCGTCTGCAACCATGGCTGAAGTTATTGAAGTAAAAAACAAACTTGTACATCTTATTTTCCCATGAAAATGTGTTAGAGATAAAGATAAATGTATGATTTATCAATCTAGACTGTTGTCATTGATTTCTTCTGCAAAATATATCAATAGTGCTGTTCGGAATTGCGTCCATATGTGGCTCTCTTGACCCGTAAAACGAGGTCATGCAAATCTTACTAAAGTATCCTATCGTGAATAAAAATGTATGTGGGATATGATGCAAAATGGAAAGCCTTCATACATCTTAAATTCTATGGTATAAACAATTCAAGAAAAGTAGTCTAAATAAAAAAAATATTAATTACAGTTCAAAAATCGTTCGTAATTGTGTCCGGTGAGGCTATGTAGATCAAAGGAAATTAATTATTTGGTTGCAGCAATACAAATATTTGGCGATCTTTTTTTTTATTGAACTCTGTTCAAATATTGAAATTTCTGCAATTAAACAACAATGCATAAAAAATAAAATTAGGGCAAATGGACTCTGGGCAAACAGGTACCAAGGAGAACACGAATCAGGGCAAATGTTATCATGCTGTATACTGAATGTCTTGTTTTCATTTTTTTTTAAATTGTGTAAATGAAACACGAAATTCAATCCTCATAAACAGGTTTGGCAGAATGACCCATGAAACTTTCTCATATTGTTAAACTCCATGTTAAAATACTATTTTTCTACTACAGTTATCTCAGCTGGACCTTGGCTTGGAATTTTCTAGGTCTTGTTTTCAATCTGAATTGCCTAAATTGGTATTGTTTTGTATACTTGGGATTTTACTTTTTTTTATATATGGTTTGTTTTTCTTGTTTATCTGCTTTTCATTTGGTTATTTACGAGATGTTGTTTTGATTTTTTACCAATTATTGCGTTGGAAATTATGCTATGCAGTAGATTTTTTGGATGTTGCTTTTTGAGAGTGTTTCAAAGTTCATCGACTCATTTTATTTTGATCATGTTATCTTCGGTGGCTTTCGAGCGAACTAAATATTATATCTGCATAAAAGCATCCAAGCCTTCCCCCAAAAAGTAAAATAGTCATCCGCTGATACTATAAAATAACAAAGAAGGTATCATTTAAAAATATTACGATGGCAAGTCACGTAAAGTCAGCCATCTTGTTTGAAGTTGTTATGACGACATTGAAGAGCTAAAATCAGGGGACATAATCGCTGTTGTATTTTTTTTGCTCACCTGGTGTAAAGACCCAGTCACTTTGTCAGTCCTTTTTTAAATTTTTTTCACGTCAGTCCTTTCTTATTTTCTCTTCTTTAAACCACGACCAACGTAACAAAAATTATCACCAACACATACAAGCACATATAAAATGCATGCTTTCGTATATTACTTAACCTCCTTTCATAAGGAGCACCACCATGAGTTATGGTGTAAAGGATGACATTTAACACTGTATTGGCACAGATTTAATGTGAGCATTTGCCTGCCAAGTTCCCCAGCCAGGCCGTGACAGTAATTACTTCCAAAAAGTTAACCTTCCTAAAAAAATGAATAAATACTATGCAATAAAACACTAACCTTATTCGCTTATCCTCAAAGTATAAAATTGTGAAATAATACAAGATATGATAAAAGGTCACACAGGCGCGGCACAGATGCCATGGCAATGAACAGGAAACCAGTTCGGACATACTTTAACAGATTCCAAAACAATACTGCTCAATGTCCACCTGTATTCCTGGTAGAGTTCTCAGTTCAAAAATACACCAGATGGTGGTCTGAACTGTATATGGAAGAAGAAGTCTGAAGAAGAAAGCTGAAAATATGATAAAGGATCTCAGAAAGAAACCACCAATCGATTAGGGGGACAGCTAAAACCCTCAAACATCAAATAGATTGGTCTGATAGTTTCCAACATGAAACTACTGATGGATCCCTTCTCACCACATGTCTCAAACAAACCTGAAAATATCTGCAGAAATTTACCTCAACCAAAAAAAACCCAAACCAAAACATAAAATATACACTGCAAGGATAAAAATAAATATCCATGAAACCAATTTGACAAATTTTAATGATGTTAAAATATTTTCTCAAGAACCATAAAAGTGATTGTTCCCAAATTTGTACTGCATCTGAGTTTTGTCGTTATAAACATTGTATAAAATTCATAACATTTGTTGAAGCAAACTCAAGTCAGAGAAGGTTAACAAAAAAATCATCAATGGCATTATGGCTGAATTTTTTCAATTATAAAAGGACATAACTTTTAAATGGTAAAAGTGACACCACCTAAATTCAAACTTGATCTGAGTTTTGTGGTAATAAGCATTGTGTATTAGATTAATAACATATGTTTGAAGCAAATTTAAAAGTTAAAGAATAGAGAGAGAAAAATTGTAAATGGCATAACTTTAGGAAGGGGAAAAATTCAAACTTGATCTGTGTTTTGTCGCAATGCATTACATTTAGTTTAGGCAAACTGAAATTTATATAGAGAATGAAAATGAAAAATTAATCAATTTTCAATTTGTACCATTATGTACAAGTTTCATAACATTTGGTCGAGGCGAGCTAAAGTAAGAGAATGGAAACCAATTTTGGAATGTACAGGCATAGCAATGGCAACGAAATACCTCAGAAAGCTAGAAATCACCGTTTCAGGGACAATAACTCCAAAATTGGTTCACAGATTTTCTGGGTAGTTAGAATTTGTTGTTCTGACTATTTTCACCATGTCAGTTTTCTTTCTATAATTGCTATGGTTTTAGAGTTATCAGCTAAAATTGTTGTTTGATCAATGTGTTTTATTTTCACACATGGCAGCCATGTTGGTTGATCAACCTGAACAAAAATCTTTATATTGGAAATCAAACTGATGGAGCAGACAATCTATTTAGCAGTTTTAGAGGAAATATTAAAAAAATCCCAGCTGTGTTGGAAAAGTCTATGGAAGAAAGTAAAATCCACTTTTGTCAATTGTTCTTTAATTTTGTCAAAATTACTTGACAGCACGAACAATTATAATGTAACAAAGTTCTTGTTCATGCCATCACATAATGCAATCTGCATATAAAACAGAAAATATAACAATGTATTTTATATATAAAATTATGGCTACACAATAACACAAAACTCCAAATTTGAGCACTCAATATTAGTGTAGTAATAAATAAAAAGGTTGAACAAAGCAACAATAAATTCACCCTGATCATATGTCATACACTCTACACAGTAGAATGACCTTTGATTTTTTTTCTAAGAAATCATTTTACCTTGCATCAATAAATAAAACCTTTTAAGCACAAATTCAGACAAATAACAAACTGATAAGATACAAATATTCCTACTAGCACTTTTTTTTTGGAGAGGAATTATTTTTTTAGTTTTAAAGCGTTCAATCACTATTGCTATTTATATATATTGTGCTATGATAATTACATATATTAATAACAACATTAAAAACAAAACTGTGTCCCTAGGACACGGATGCCCAATCTGCACTATCATTTTCTATGTTCATTGTACCTTGAAAATAGGTTAAAAACTCTAATTTGGCATTAAATTAGAAAGATCATATCATAGGGAACATGTGTACATTGTACTAAGTTTCAAGTTGATTGGACTTCAACTTCATCAAAAACTACCTCGATCAAAAACTTTAGCGGGACAGACCAATGAATGAACAGACAGACAGACCAGAAAACATAATAGATATAGGAAGATGTGGTGTGAGTGCCAATGAGACAACTCTCCATCCAAATAACAATTTATAAAAGTAAACCATTATAGTCAATGTACGGCATAATGCCCATAAAAGGTAAGAAAAGTGTATAATTTATAGAAATTTAAAATCATAAGGAAAAATATCATGTGCTGAGGGTAAAATCTATTATGACAGTATGCCGAAGTGTCACAAAATATTGGAACCATTTTATGAATTCAAATTAGGCTTAACTAAACTTTGTATATATATCCTTTAAACAGTATTTGATAAACTGCAATGAAATAATCAATTAAGTGTAAACTAATTAATCTGATAACTCCTTTAGGAGTTCATCAAAACAATGAGCAAAGTATAATAATATAATCTATTGTCATGACACTTTATATCCTAAAAGAAACAATTAAAAGTGTATTTTGTTTCATTTTGATTTTCACACGTACTATTTAACAAAACCATGTCCAGGAATCACCATGGTTAAATAATTTGACTTTATTGTTGTTAATGTCGAAAATTCACTTTTAAATAGATTGAATTTAGCTATTTCAATATATTATTTCTAGTTACGAAGGTATTGAAAATATTTGCTATACATTAACAAAAATGTAACTGCTCTTTGAATGTTTGGTAGATAGAAACATGAAGTTAACACAAAATACAAATACCCTTGGAACAAAATACACAACAAAAGAAAGAAAATCTAAACAAAGTTTACCTCCAACCTGACAGTATAAAACAATCTTTATCATTCACTGTCTATGAAGTCTTTCAGATTGATTATCTCCCCCTAATACACAAAGTAAAACCTGTTGTTACCTCAACCCCGACAGTATTTAACAGTCATTTTGTTCACCACCTATGTAGACTTTTGGATTGATTATCTCCCCTTAGCACACAGATTAAAACCTGTTGTCACCTTATAGATTTAAATTGTCTAAACCTAGATTTTTTTTTATATCTGAAATCCCCTAGATCTATTATTGGTAACAATTAAACCGGCTTGCACTCTCATTGTTATACTAGGACACATTACCACATGTCAGACGTGTGAACCCAATACAAAGCAACATGTGAAATAACTAGGCATTACTAACTTATTTTCAGGTGTAAGCTACATTTTATAGATTAACATTCAAAAAACAATAACAAATCAGCAGCTTGGAAGTTATAGTGATTCCTATCAGGAAAACTATATAGTATAATGCATGTATAGGTGTTTATTTAATTTAGAACATCTTTATTTTTAGGTAATACCACTGCAGTATTTTTAGGTAGTACGACTGCAGTATTTTTGCAGATGCTATACCAGTGATAGTACATATAATTTTTGTTTATTAAGAAGCTTATGTGTCTACTTCTATATACATCTTTACTATGTCTCTGTCTGGAATGTTCTGAAATCTAGCTTGCTAATATGGATTGATTTTTTATGCACTCACATTAATATAATATCTTACTGTAGATTTTTTTGTGTGTAAACAAAGCATTTTTTCTTGTCCATGCAGTAGGAATTTTTCATGGATGTTGTTGGCTTAAGTGAACCAAAAATTTATGTCAGCATACAAATTTTATATCCACTTGCATGCAGAATGTCTTAAACACAAATGAAATCAACTAAACACAATTTTTTAACAATCCACAAAGCCACTCTTAAACATATTTTGGTTTGTACAAACCCTACCCCAAGGTTGAAATAGCGGGTAGGTAGGTAGGCATTTTCTTATCTTTTTCGACAAATCGAAATTAAACAGTCAAATATTTTTTAGTCTCCATACCTTTCTGATTAAAAAAAAAACTTTTTCTCATCAGGACAATAAAAGATTTTGAGTAGGCAGCTATATTTTGGGTAGGTAGGGTTATGGCAAACAAACATAATCTTTTTTTATGGCCCAAAATTCTATCTTTATATTTAAGTGATACTAGTTGTTGATGGTATAATATTAATTTTAGAATTGTTATCAAAATCAATACCCTGAATCACCCTGCTACCTTTGAGCAATTGATTAATTAGGTGTTATAATTTTGGAACATAACTCTGTTTCAAACCTATATAAAAATACTGGAGAGGACACTGAATATGACTTAACCTTTCTTTTCTAATGTGTTCATGGCAAGTTAAGGTTAAATGAGATTCCAATTTATTTTTAGAATATTATAATACTATGTTTTGGAATTTCATTTTCTATGAAAATGAATCTTTAAGTTTGTATATCACAGGTAAAAATATAACATTATGCCATACAATTTAAAATATCGGTTATTACAATGTAAAGATATTTAATATTTCACTAGTATAGTCCTTTTCAGAAACTCATTTCCAGATTCATGTATTTTAACCTTAAACTAAAATTTGAAGCTAGTTATGCACTGAACTAAACAAATATTCATAACAGTAAACTTTTAAACAAGAAAAAAAAATTGTATTCCAAAGTTATATTAAAATCAGACTCTGACTTTTAGAAGTGAGTTGCAAGAAAGCTCTATAAATTTGAAACAACAATAACATTTTCATAACAATATATCATATTACATTGTAATTAAAAATTCTCTGGTTATCAATTTGAACTTTCACTTGTTTTCATTAAAACCATACAACAATTTTTAAACATATTGTATCTGCGTATTTAGAGATCATGCCTTTTTTTTCAATCAGCCTAAAAATTAAAATCAAGTGTATCAACAAGCAAAATTTGTTCAAATTTTATAAACTTCTGTCAAAAGGTTTATAATGTAGGCTTTATATGTGGTACTGGTTCTTTAGGAAGGGAATATTTCTTGTCAAATTCCTGCACTTCTTTTTCCGCCTGACTTTGTGTGAGGTGATCTAACGGTATTGGATGAATCTCTGGGTATCTTTCAGGATGATGGTGAATTTCTTCTTCAACAACTTCAATATGATGTTTCTTCCTCTCTGATACTGGGGTAAAATAACTGAAGAATAATTAAAATGTTCTTATAATAATTAAGTCCTGAAGATTTTGATTTAGCAATTTTAAAACCACAAAATTAAAAAATAGGTGGTTATGGACATATTATAACTAGAGGCTCTAAAGAATATGTGTCGCTCACATTGGTATCTATGCATATTTAACAAAGGACTTTTTCCAACATTGTAGATAGATGAGAAAAGAGTAAATGACATAAATCTCTGTTTTGTTTGTCTTTCATTGCAGATCATTTAGTGATTTCAGTTTCTATCTATCTTCTTTAATTTTTGCTCAAAACACATAAGAGGGTAAAAAATATTCAGGCAAAGAGGGACGTCTACTACTAGTAACTTTGTTGGCAAAATTTGGTGTGTCTGTAAATCTTGCCTTGTGGATCATTTTTGTGATTTAATGTGTCTATTTTACTATATTTATATATGGCAAAAATTGTAAAAATTTGTACGGGTTCCATGTACCCAGTCTCACCTTCTTTATGAATCTAATAAAAGTTTTAAGAACTTTAACTGCAGACTGTATATATGTAATGTGAACTGGAAGAAAAATGAGTATATATACGTCACATACAGAAAAACTGGAAATATATTTATATAAAATTATCTTCTTGATATCAGAAGATTGAAGTCCATTTATAAGAAAAATTCAAAAGATTTTTTTTTTTTTTTTTACAAAATTTACTTCTGGAGACTTAAATACACATGTAACAAAGTTACATTTTATCAAGCCCATTCCCCATTATAACAGTTAATTCATTGTTTCAGACTTTTAATAATTTGGATTAAAAGTTTTAAATTGTTATAAATCAAATATGAGATATAAGCCAAATCGGTGAATACCCAGATAAACACCATAATACCACAATGTAAATGGACACTTAAACTTACTTATAATGAATAACTCTTCCACCTTGCATCATTTGAGCAGAAAAGTTGGTTATATGACAGGCAAACAATAACATATTACGAGGCTGTACTCTGATAGCAAATCTCATGAATAATGACGAATAAATTGCAAGTGCTGCAAAATAAATTAGGTATATAAGTTCATGTATTACAATCATCACTTATACTCTGATATCTTTAAACATAACATATAGTTATTCTTTATTCTAATTACTGTGGATTCATTATAATTCGTTGGATACCAATTTTCGTGGGTTTCTTGGGTACAGGTGAACCACAAATATAAATGTTCAACGACATGCAAATTTCTATAAAGTTGTATCCAGACTTTTGCAGAAGCACAAAATCAAATATCTACGAAAATGCAAGATTTCCGCAATCGAGGAAAATAAATGAATCCACAGTATGTTAGATCTGTCACACTAGCATAGATTGTAGACATGTAGGATATTTATATTATTAGCTCAAACCTAAAACTAAACATTTCTCCTCAAGTGACAACATTCACAAATCGAATGAGAAGAATCTCATTCCTGTTTTTGTGTTTTCATGTTTGTCCAATGATGGAAGATAAATAGTCGTTTCAACATAGTAAAAATATTATCATGTGTTGTCATTACAATATGAAGCAAACACAATTCTTCTTAATTTACAAGCTTATAACAAGTTTTAACTTTATTTTCAAACATCTGAGTAATCTTTTCAGACACTGTTTGAATACATTTTAAATAAGAAAATAATCCAAAATGACACTGTAAAAAAAATTATACACCACAATTTAAAATTATTCTAATTTTAGAATTCTCTGCAAAGTTGACCTAATTGATTGTTCTCACTATTCTATTCAGGAGAATTTTGGTGTGTAGCATTTATGTGGTCTTTGACCTTTAATAGTTGTGGCTTGTGAAGATTTAATAATTTATAATATGAAAAGTTCTGGTTAGCAAAAACAGTATGTTTGATTTTTATATGATTGCAACATTGATATTTCAGTAAAATTAGAGAAATAAAATCCATATCTATGAACTCTTCAAAATTTGACCATCCAAAAACACAAATGACACAATCACACTATTAAAATAGTTAAATGAAAAGACAGAGTAGAACTTAATTTGCTTATTTTTCATTTTTTCCTTTAGCAGTTTCTCACTTTTCAAGTTCGACAATGCTGTAAGTTCATAAAATAATTGTTAAAGGGCAATAACTCATTTCCATAATAGAATTGCAACCTGAATATCTACAGCCAATTTCATTGAATGTGTTGTAGCTAAAGATAATATCTTAAGTTAGCTTACTTGCTAGCCTGACTGTGAAGTCATTATTAAGTAAGGTATACTACCCTCCTTTTAATGTAGCCTAGTCCTACAGACTGATAGATGGTTATCAGTTGGACTAGTCTATTTTTATTTTGGTTGTAATAAACAACTATACAAACCTGCAGTCATTTTACCACTGATCATCTCTGGATCTTTCTTTAAGTCTGCTAATGCTGCCAAAGGAAGTCCCCAATTTGCAACTGTTGATGGAAGAAAAATAACAAATTTAACACTAACATAGACATGTGTATATTCTTGGATGTTGGATGTGTACTGATTGATATTTTAGTCCTGGGCACATTTATCTAATTAGTTGTATTGGCTTTGAACTAACTTTTAGTCTCATATATTGGTACTTTGTGTCTTTTATGTTTATGTATGGTTTAAATGAGCTTTGAATCGATCTGATGAGTTAAACCCTTTTCAACCTATTTTTATAGTTTGTTCTTATGTTGTACTGTTACACCACTGCCCCAGGTTAGGGGAGGGTTTGTATACAATGCAACATACTATTTGACAAATGCAGAAGTTTTATATTTTACAAAAATATGAAATATTTAGTTTTACTATCATAATGAACATCAAACCCATCGGCATGGATATTAAATGTCAATTTTCTTCACTTATGAGGTCAAAACTCCATGTAATCTCCAGTTCTGACTTGGCAAATCTGTCACATGTCTGCAAGCAGGTACAGCAAGTAGAATAAAATGTGAGCTCACTAAAGAGCAATGAACATGAAATGCATCAAGCAGTATTATTGTTAAGATTATTGAATAATTGCTGTTGTAAACATGTATCAATATTATAAATAGTATTAAATACAAATGTATTATTCATTAATTATTAACTTACCAGGACCCCAGAAATGCTGAAAAAAATAAGACACATATATCTATAACTAGTACTATAATCAGGATACATAGTGTTAACAATAAAACACAGCCCATTGTTAAAGTCTACAATAGTTACTACAGATCTATCCAAACACATAAGTGACATAACCACAAAAATAATATCAGAAGTCAATTTTATTTATATAATTAGGTTTCATTGCTTAAAACTGAAATTTCAATTGAACCATTACAAACTTTATATCACTTTTCATAAAGCAGAAATTTAAGACCAATCTAAAAGCTTGATTTTTATTTATTAAGATCATGTTACGTGTTTCATTTGACAGTAAAACTGAGTAAATAATTGAAATTTGATAAAAAAAAAAAACAAAAAAAAAAAACCAGGAAAAATCTATTTTGTGCCAGTTCGTGGTCTCCTGAAACTCAATGGTTGTCATTGTTTTCTCTGTGATTCCACATAAATCAGATAATAAAATTGGTTTTCTCATTTCACATGTTGTAAAATCAAGCTATAATCACTGCTTTTGGCAGCTTTAATACTATATACAAAATTGGTTTTGCTCATTTTAAAGGCTGTATGATGACCTTTAATAACATACACAACTGTTCCATACACAATAACTTTCATATTCTAATAAAATAGATTAATAAATACTTACTGTACTGTAACGTGTAGATTTCACATAACAATATGAAAATAGAAAATTAGAAATAGTGTAAGTTTAATATTGCATAGTTTTTATTTTACTGGTACAATGTATTACTCCTTACACATGCACTTGATATAATCTTAGTGAGAGCACTAGACCTGCTATTTTTGACACAAATTATTCATCAACAAATCCTGATGAGAATTTTGTTTCTTGCTTGTTGTACCAGTGTATTGTTGATGCTTAATTGTACATGTGAGTGGCTTATTCTTGGTTGTACATGTGTATGATTCATGCTTGATTGCTGTACAATGTACATGGATTTAGTTTTCTTGGTTGTAAACTGATTTGTTTTCACATGCACCTGTAGGTACTAAAACTGGAATATCTTAAAAATGATTTTTTTTTATCTTATTGAGTCAAGAGCAACTATTGCTCTGATACGTTTCCCTCATAAATATATTAGATACCATAGTTGAAAGAAGTGACTTTTACACCAAAAGGTTCAGGTACCAGTTCTTTAGAGTGCTACTCGGTAGATACAATGTATTGTCTGAGCCCATTGCTTTATTATATTAAACATTTCATTACTTTTTACTCCCTTTTCAGCACAGCTTTTAACTTTATGGTCACAGAGTAAGGAATTTATCTTCTTTATCAACTCAGTCAAAAGATTAATATGGGGACGAAGTCCCCAATAACAGTAGAAAAATCAATAAAAAAAAAATGGGGAAAATTTTCCCGAAATTTTCATTGTACTAATGAACTCAAAATCGTTCAATTTTTTTGCCTCATATTAATTAAACAGCTTTTGAATTTTTGGTCACAAGTCAGTGATTTTTCTTATTTATCAATTAGGCTATATTTTATTTTTAAAGTCTAAAAATGGTATCAAGTTGTATTCAGATCTTTAAACATTGTGATGATCAGTGAGTCTGTCTATGTAAATTTCAAAATTGTTTGCATGCACATTGAACGACAAATTTATGTGACGTATAAAAAATTTCTGACGTCAGACACACAAATCAATGAATGTGTTTGTAGATAGATGTTTTTGTGTTCTGTTAAATTGTTCGTTTCAAAATTGTTATACAATGACAGTGGCGGATCCAGAAATTTTCATAAGTGGGGGCCGACTGACTGACCTAAGAGGGGGCCCACTCCAGTCACGCTTCAATGATTCCCTATATAAGCAACCAAATTGTTTCCCAAAAAGGGGGAGCCCGGGCCCCTCTGGGCCCCCCCCCTAAATCCGCCTCTGCTGATGTACATGTACCCAAATTTGGACTATTTTATTTATTGTGTCTGTTTAGTTTATGCATCAATGTAAATATAACGGAATTTGATGAGACTGTCATCAAAGTGAGAGGGTTAGCGCTATAAAACCAGGTTTAATCCACCATTTTCTACATTTGAAAATGCCTGTACCAAGTCAGGAATATGACAGTTCTTGTCCATTCGTTTTTGATGCGTTTTGTTATTTGATTTTGCCATGTGATTATGGACTTTCCGAAAACGATTTTCCTCAAAGTTCAGTATTTTTGTGATCTTACTTTTTTCTGTTTTTTGCAAATAGAGTGGAATTCCAAATTATGTAGATTTGATGAAACTTGAATGTTGTTGTTTATAGTAATAATTTGCACATTTGGTAGTCTGAGAACACCTCGGCTCAAACATTTGACTCAAAGTGACTTTATTATTTTTTTCATTTTACATAATTATTATGATATGGAACTTTTTTTCACCTCATGAAATATTTTGACCATGATAAGCTTGCCATCTTATGAAATTTTTAAAGAGAGCGCTGGAGGTCAAAATACATCATTTGTTCAACCTGAGACAATCAAACGCTTGAATCCTTAGCCATTTTTTCGTATAGAAAAAACGCAGTAATGATTTAAAGTCTCTGAAACAAAAAATCAAAACAAATTTGAAATTAAACTCAAGGTTTTGCAATATAAAACTCTCATAATATTCATTTATATAAAGAAGAAACTAAGAACTAATTGATCAGATATGTATTTTCTATCTATCAAAGACATGATTTAAAACCTCGATTTAAAGAATAAATTTGAAAATGGCGGCCCCCATGCAACAAAATAATGGGCTAATACTGCCATCTCCTTTAACTGCTCAAGAAAGATCTAATAGATCTGTATTTGGTAAAACTTAAAATTTGTGAAGTCATTTTTATTAGATTATATCCATGTAAGCAACTGATCACCAACGAGATAGACGATCTATCGATTATGTGCGATTGTCTCCCCTTTTCCCACGACACAGGACTTGTTTATGTCAATGGTTTTTTTTTCACACTTGTATAATTTTTCGCAGAGTGTGGAAAGTATATCCCCAGTTGACAGAAACAAATGCCTGTGCCTTTTCCAGTAAAAAATATAATAACTTTGAAGATGGTGGCCCCCTTCCAAATACATTTATACAAGTTATATCGTCTAGTCATATGTTTTCGTATCATCCATATAATTTTCATCAGTATCAGGTCTGTTTGCACCCAATATACTTTCGCACCCTACACATTTGCACCTCTGAAGTCTGTTCGCACCCTTTGATGATTTTAAAACTATTAAATGTTAATTATGTATGGGGGTGAAACAAGGAGACAATCTTAGTCCTAACCTCTTCAAGATCTTTATTAATAATTTGACAAACTATTTAAAACACTCTGAAGACCCAGTTTCAATAAATGATCAAGATTTACACTGCCTTATGTATGCTGACGATATTGTTTTATTGTCAACATCTTTGAATGGTTTGCAAAAAAAATTGGACATTTTGCAAAATTACTGCAATGGTTGGTGCTTAAGTGTGAATACAAACAAAACAAAGGTTCTTATATTCAACAAGGCAGGTAGATTGATTAACAAATATGATTTTATGCTAAATGGTGTAAAACTAGAGTGTGTTAATACATATAAATATCTGGGTATACATTTTTGTGCATCTGGCTCCTTTACAGTAGCCCAGGATGAATTGTATAAAAAGGAACTAAAAGCCTATTTTAAGTTATCTAAAGATTTTTTATCCTTGCATCCTTCAGTCAAAACAAGCATGCATGTTTTTGATCATACCATCAAACCCATCCTATTATACAGCTGTGAGATATGGGGTGCCTTTAATCCAATGTCATCTAAATATAGAAATGGAATTTTTTCATTTGACCATATTAACTCTAGATTACTTGCTGAAAAACTTCATACTAAATTCTGTAAATTTATTCTTGGAGCTCCAAAAAAAAAGCACCAATTTTGCAGTATTAACTGAATTGGGAAGACTACCAATGTATTTTTACATGATTAAAGCAATGACTAAATACTATTACAGACTAGAAAAATCAGACACTAACTTTCCATTATTATTATCAAATATCCTCAGACACGGCTAAACCAATTGATAACAGAAAACTAAGAAATGCCATGTTGAAAGATTGGGAAAAAAATCTCAAAACTCACTCAGAAGAAAAACTATGCACATATGTTACCTTTTAATCAAATTTTGGTTGTGAAAAATATCTTAATATTGTTAAAAAATTTGAAGATAGACACTAACTTTCCATTATTATTATCAAATATCCTCATATACGGCTAAACCAATTGTCAACAGAAAACTAAGAAATGCCATGTTGAAAGATTGGGAAAAAAATCTCAAAACTCACTCAGAAGGAAAACTATGCACATATGTTACCTTGTAATCAAATTTTGGTTGTGAAAAATATCTTAATATTGTTAAAAAATTTGAAGATAGACGGAGTCTAACAAGATTTCGCGTATCTGCTCACCATTTACTTATAGAGAGAGGTAGATATATTAATACTCCCCGACACAATAGAATATGTAAGAGATGTTGTAGTAATGAGGTCGAAGATGAAACACATTTTCTTTTCAACTGTGATAGTTTATCGGACCAAAGGAAAGACATGATAACAATGATAGATAATTGCTGCAAGAATTTTAAAAATCTTGACCCTAACCAAAAACTGATATGGTTAATGAATAATGAAAATGAGAATTTATTATCAGAATTATGCATGTTCATTAAGAAATATGAAAAGTTTTAATGGGATTTATCTCCCTCTACTACTTGTAATTTGAACTTTATATTTTCTCTATAGTGAGTTCTAGAGCACCGTCCCTAGATGAATATTGCCCAGTAGCAATGTCAACCCTTGCTACTGTGCATTAATCATGAGGAGAATCACTATTGGAGTAATCTCATGTATCTGTAGCTAGTTCTGAAGGATCTCCTCTTGATGACCTTTGCATTGTTGTGATGTAAAAGTCCCTCACTGCTGTGCACTGGTCATGAGGAGAACTACTGCAGAATGAGATACGGTACTATATTCCTGGTTATATTTTTACATTTTTTTTGTTTCCGTATTAATAAACTTTATATCATATTCTTTTAATATTAAATCGGCCTCATTACACTCAATGCCTCTTACCATAATTATATCCTACATTGCTCATATTATCAATTTATTATTTGTGTATTACTTATTGTGTATTTCACTAATGTTTATATAATCATTGTATTATGATGTTTTTGTATCTTGCCCGACAAGGGCCCATGATTGGTTTAATAAAATAATGTCTAATGTCTATGATTACTGCTAATTGGTACAATGTATTTATACACAGCCTAATTTGGTGTTATTTTTTCTGCCAAAAAAAGATATGAAGATACAATGACATTATGTAGGATTTGTATTTCATAGTAAATGATAGTATAAATAGAATTTGGGCCAGCGTAGGATGCGAACGTGAATGGGTGCGAACCTGATTGGGGGCGAATGGTTTCGATTGCACACATGTATATTGTGGCTTTTTTTTTTCAGTTTCTATATTTGAAAGAACAACACTACAACTTGACAAATTTAAAACATATTCAAAATCGCTTTAAAAGACACTAGAACAAATTTAGTAAAACTGACCAGATTAGCCATTTTAATTTAATGCCAAAAATATGCCTCACTGAGTACACAAGTCGATAAAAACTCAACAGTGAAAACCGTAAGCAGTGAAAATTTTTATTAGTACGAAAACCCATCACACGATGATACTTATAGGCACCTTATTAAATATGAGGCAAGCATTACCAGTGAAAGGGGACAAAGTCTGTATACCTTTTTTTTTTTTAATTCACCATGTATTTTAACTTCAAAATATATATATATATATATATATATATATATATATGTTAAAAAAACCCCGAAAAACTTTAACGTTTCCAATTTGATTCTGTTAGGGATTTTAGTTATTCAAGTTATGACGTCATATTCTATGTAAACAAAGAAACGCTATCATTGGGTAACGTTTTTTTTTATATCAAAGAATCATTAAAAATGAAATTGGTATTGTGTTCCTTCCTATATTTTACTAGACTGATTACTATATATTTTATGCAAAGTCTCAAGACACTAAGACTGGAAAAAGGAAGTAGATTTCTACGCAAATGCAGGATTTAAAAATAGTTACAAAAAAATTTACGATTTTGAGTTTATTAGTACAATGAAAATTGTCCCAATTTTTTTTTATTAATTTTTCTACTGTAATAGTGGACTTCGTCCCCGTATTAGTCCAATAAAGCCTGACATCGACGTCAAAGCAAAAATTTAAAATAGCCTTCAAAGACGTCATAATTATTTGGACTACTAACTTATATGACTTCTTGCTAGGCTATTTAAGTATTTTTTTTTTTCTGTGACACCTTCCTAGGTCATTATACTTTGGACTAGCAACCCCCATGCAAAAAACACTCAGTGAATGCCACCTCTGTTAACAGCTCAAGAAAGGTCTAATAGATCTGTTTTTTGTAATACTTGAAAAATTGGAAAGTCATTTAAATATTTTCTTTCCAAATATCCAACAAAATAGACAACCAACTGTTAATGTTAGATACACTGGTACTGATAAAGTAAGAAACCGAATTAAAAAGAAATAGAACGAAATGAAATATGACAAAACAGAATGGAAAATGGCGAAACGAAATCAATATGGAATAATATATTTTAAGCCTTATAGCACTTAACCCTTACTATGCCAAAAGCCGATAGATATGTCTGCAAAGTAATCAATACAAATAAGACAACATGATGGAAATTATTAATTGATCTATTGAAGGAATAATTGCCCTAATTTTCACCAATTTTTATTTAATGTTTTTTGAGAAACTTTGGTAGATCAAGAGAAACTGCAAAACACAAAAATGTTTAGCAAAGTAAAAGGTACACTTAAGTGGATGTGACTAAAATTGATAATTGATCCCTTTTAGGAATTATTGCCTTTGAAATATTATTTTTACCATTTATTTGTATTTTTTGTGCAGAAACAATGATACATGTAGATAGAATATTTGAAAACAAATAACATGCAGAACAATGTAGTTTTCGGCTTTGTGTCCATTCTGCCCACAAATGTTAATTCAACCAGCAGTGTATCTAAACAGTCTTAACTATTCGTGCATGTCTGTCAGTTTAATAAATTACCTTTTTTTTTCAGTTTTACAAAACAGGAAGTTTTAAATTATACATGTATGTATTTTAGCTTCAAAAATTTACATTTAACTCAACATTGTTGTTCATAATTTCAGTCGGGAACATTCCGTATGAAGCTACAGAAGAAAAGTTGAAAGAAATATTTGCTCAAGCTGGACCTGTTGTTAGTTTTAGGTAAGAATATAATAAATAATTATAAAATTGAGAATATCCAATTATCTACATTGGTGAGGTAAATACAAACTTTATACTAACCTAGCAAGTTTTTATACGACCGCAAAAATTTTAATTTTTTGGTCGTATATTGCTATCACGTTGGCGTCGTCGTCGTCGTCGTCCGAATACTTTTAGTTTTCACACTCTAACTTTAGTAAAAGTGAATAGAAATCAATGAAATTTTAACACAAGGTTTATGACCACAAAAGGAAGGTTGGGATTGATTTTGGGAGTTTTGGTCCCAACATTTTAGGAATTAGGGGCCAAAAAGGGCCCAAATAAGCATTTTCTTGGTTTTCGCACTATAACTTTAGTTTAAGTGAATAGAAATCTATGAAATTTTGACACAAGGTTTATGACCACAAAAGGAAGGTTGGGATTGATTTTGGGAGTTTTGGTTCCAACAGCTTAGGAATTAAGGGCCAAAAAAGGGCCCAAATAAGCATTATTCTTGGTTTTCGCACAATAACTTTAGTATAAGTAAATAGAAATCAATGAAATTTTAACACAAGGTTTATGACCACAAAAGGAAGGTTGGGATTGATTTTTGGAGTTGAGGTCACAACAGTTTATGAATTAGGGGCCAAAAAGGGGCCCAAATAAGCATTTTCTTTGTTTTCGCACTATAACTTTAGTTTAAGTGAATAGAAATCTATGAAATTTTGACACAAGGTTTATGACCACAAAAGGAAGGTTGGGATTGATTTTGGGAGTTTTGGTTCCAACAGCTTAGGAATTAAGGGCCAAAAAAGGGCCCAAATAAGCATTATTCTTGGTTTTCGCACAATAACTTTAGTATAAGTAAATAGAAATCAATGAAATTTTAACACAAGGTTTATGACCACAAAAGGAAGGTTGGGATTGATTTTTGGAGTTGAGGTCACAACAGTTTATGAATTAGGGGCCAAAAAGGGGCCCAAATAAGCATTATTTTTGGTTTTTGCACCATAACTTTGGTATAAGTAAATAGAAATCTATGAAATTTTAACACAAGGTTTATGACCATAAAAGGAAGGTTGGGTTTGATTTTGGGAGTTTTGATCCTAACAGTTTAGGAATAAAGGGCCCAAAGGGTCCAGAATTGAACTTTGTGTGATTTCATCAAAAATTAAATAATTGGGGTTCTTTGATATGCCGAATCTAACTATGTATGTAGATTCTTAATTTTTGGTCCCGTTTTCAAATTGGTCTACATTAAGGTCCAAAGGGTCCAAAATTAAACTTAGTTTGATTTTAACAAAAATTGAATCCTTGGGGTTCTTTGATATGCTGAATTTAAAAATGTACTTAGATTTTTAATTATTGGCCTAGTTTTCAAGTTGGTCCAAATGGGGGTCCAAAATTAAACTTTGTTTGATTTCATCAAAAATTGAATAAATGGGTTCTTTGATATTCCAAATCTAACTGTGTATGTAGATTCTTAATTTTTGGTCCAGTTTTCAAATTGGTCTACATTAAGGTCCAAAGGGTCCAAAATTAAACTAAGTTTGATTTTAACAAAAATTAAATTCTTGGGCTTATTTGATATGCTTTATCTAAATATGTACTTTGATTTTTGATTATGGGCCCAGTTTTCAAGTTGGTCCAAATCAGGATTCCATATCAAGTATTGTGCAATAGAAAGAAATTTTCAATTGCACAGTATTGCACAATAGCAAGAAATATCTAATTGCACAATATTGTGCAATAGCAATTTATTTTCAATTGGAGTTATCTTTCTTTGTATAGAATAGTAGTTGATAATATATGTTGGAAATTTGCCAGACATGACTATGATGTCATTTTCTATTTTTATTTGCCAATAACTTTATGTAAATAACTTCATTGGAAATTTGCCAATATAAAATGTTGCTGATGAAGCTTTTTTTCCTTATCTTATCTAAAATGTTTTTAGATAATGTATGTTGGACATTTGCCAGACATGACTATGATGTCATTTTTCTATTTTTATTTGCCAATAACTTTATGTAAATAACTTCATTGGAAATTTGCCAATATAAAATGTTGCTGATGAAGTTTTTTTTATTGTTTTAATGTATATTCACTTTTACTACCAACCAATCTTTACCATTCAGTGATAACAAGCACTTTATTTTACATTTTAATATTTTATGATGTATTTAAAAGAGTAGTTATTGTTGCAAACTCCATTAGAAATTTGAATTGATATCAGTTTTGGAAAAAGGGAAACAGGGATGTGAAAAAAAGGGGGGGTTTAAATTTTTCTCATTTCAGATTTCATAAATAAAAAGAAAATTTCTTCAAACATTTTTTTGAGAGGATTAATATTCAACAGCATAGTGAATTGCTCAAAGGCAAAAAAAAACTTTTAAGTTCATTAGACCACATTCATTCTGTGTCAGAAACCTATGCTGTGTCAACTATTTAATTTTAGATTTAAAAAGTTTGAAGAAGAAATCTTTAATTGATTTGTAAAATCTTGACATTTGTTTTGTGTAAAAAAAACCCATGTAATGTCAAAAATTTGATCACAATCCAAATTCAGAGCTGTATCACGCTTGAATGTTTTGTCCATACTTGCCCCAACTGTTCAGGGTTCGACCTCTGCGGTCGTATAAAGCTGCGCCCTGCGGAGCACCTGGTTTAGTTTTAAAGCAATTGATTCTGTACAGTAAATTATTATTAGAATACATTATTCCTGCAATTTTTATACGACCGCAAAAATTGAGAAATTTTTGGTTGTATATTGGTATCACGTTGTCGTCGTCGTGATGAGTAATCTTTGTACTCAATTAAAAAGTGATGATTGATGTAAAATGTGTTTTTTTGTGTTTTCAAATCTTGGTGAAATTATAGCAACTTGCAAATCATTTTTTTTTTATTTGTTACAAATTCAAATATAGTATATTTCTTGTTCACTGTTAGACTTGATAATAATTGATCCCCCAAAGTAGTTTTATTTGTCAACAGTACGGTTGTCTTTGTCTTCCTATTGTCAGATTGAATAAAGTTTGTTGTTCTTATTAGAAAAAGTTTTGGTGCTGATTGATGCCTTTTTCTTGCAAATCCTTATCAACATGATAAATATATATATTCATCATATTTGTATGTGAAATAAATCACATTATTTGATTTTGTTTGTTCATATAAGAAATGTAAATTTTTACTTCAGGTTGGTGTATGATAGAGAGACTGGCAAGCCTAAAGGATATGGGTTCTGTGAATATCAAGACATTGAGACAGCTCAAAGTTCCATGAGAAATCTGAACAACTATGATTTTAATGGACGTCCACTGAGGGTGGGGGTAGCTGCAGGGGAACAAAACAGAGATGAGATGAAAGGGATGCAGCATGCTATTGGTGGACCTGTCATGGAGGTTTGTATGATGTCTTAACATTGAGAAGAAAATGGCATTTGTTGGTCAATGTTTTGCTGTCAATTTTTTTTGTCTAGACTGCAACAAAAGTAGTATATATTTTTATCCAGCTTTGTATCAAGCTTTATATTTTAGAAGGTTAAAAACCTTGATTTATCATAACCAGTGATTTTGCTAGCGCTTGTCACTTTCGTAATTTATGAAACATTGACAAAAGTATTTCAAATCAATTTTGTCACTTAAATTTTGAAAGTGTAAAAATATTTTCAAATACTATAAATTTACCTGTCTTTATGATTTTGACAAGTTTATGACCCCCAGGTATTTATTAACATTTGCAACAGCCTGAACAGGTGTTACAAGTTGTGATTACAACTAATTCGCTTATCGCCATCCGATGGATCACTAATCCGTTAATTATTAGTAAACCTCATTATTGACCATCATAATTATTTTCCCCAGGAAATTTAGTCAGTCTGCATTTCATCATCCAGGAGTATAGTTTTGTCATTTGATAAAAATTGTTTCCCCCCCCAGACAGTTAGCATTTGAATTTCAATATTTCTCAAGCGATCACAATTTGAAGTTTGTTTGTCGTAGATTAGTCATTCGAAAGCATTTTCGTCATATTTGATATAAATTTTCATCAAAAACTTTCGACAATTTCCATTTAAAATATAGAACTTTATTCAAAACGTTCAGAAATGTTTTCACGAGTCAAACAGGTGCTTCCTGTACTGTGTGCTACGCATGCGTGAAAGTATTCCTATGACTATTTATAGACACCAAAAACATAAAATTATGAAATTATTTAGTATCAATTAAACGAGAGAGACAAATATGTTTATATCTCTTACTAACAGTCAGGGTTACTACTTTTACAAGTTATTTTTAATTACTTGAAGAAGTAATATTAATATACTTATATAAGTAAATTTGTAGGATACTTATACACTTGTAGAAGTAAAAAAGTCATCCTATCTTCTTTTATTGAATTCTTATGATTTCTTTGCTCTAATGGAATTTTTAATAATATCTGCCCTTTGCAGATGTCTTTATCAATCATTTAAGTGTAATTTCATGGACAATGAAAATCCCATTTGTCTGTTATCTTCAGAACACTGCTCATTTACAAGCCCCAAGGAGTAATTTTTGCGCAATCAGTTTCTTTGTTGAATTAATAAGATGAAACACTGAACTCTTAATAAAAAAAAATGAGCAAACCTGGGAAAAATCATTAAAGACATGAACTTACATCTCAAAACTTGGTGACTTTAGTGGGATTGTAAGAAAATTTACTTATACAAGTAAATTTTTGAGAAAATTAAGGGAAGATTATTTAAACATTATTTATTTACTTATATGTGTATATTTTTTTTACTTCTTCAAGTAAATAAAAATAACTTGTATAAGTAGTACCCCTGACTGACTAAAGGAATTTTCATCGAAAAATGATAATTTCCTGATGAATCTGGACTCGTTTTGAATATATTATCCACGTGTCACTTCCAATCCCGTTTTCATTTCATTTTAAAACAGAAAGTAGAAACGTGATCTATTGACTATTCTTGATAGTGATTTGTATACTTCTACTCCTTACATTCATTATAATCGTTTCAAAAAGGATTTTATACAGTTCCAACTTAATAGAAATGATATCCAAATATCCATTTAGATATTTTATAAGGATTATGATTATGCAATGAGATAATCTAACAAGTTAATTTCTGCTGTGATTCCTTGTTTAAAAAAGATGGAATCCAACTTTTGTTGATCAGGAATGTCCCCTGGAACTAACTGAAGAGAAATTGTGAACTAAATTTCCCGGTCCCATCATACTTCCAAGTCAGAATCTTTCATAATAAGAGCCAATACAGTATACAATAACTGCCAATCATGCCTATTAAGTCCTTCAAAATCTGACAAAGTCAAAGATGAAGCTAGTAATATACATCCTTGGTTCCTTGCTGTTACACAAAAACAGGTTAAATTTAATAGCGCCAAAAGTGACTTAAGCCCTCAAAATCCTAGCTTAAATCCTGATCATAACTTGTATGCAGATACCTTATGTTACAAAGTGTTTGTCTTTCATATATTCATTGTACTTGACCTCATTTTCATGGTTCAACAACAGCTTGATAGGAAACTACAGTTTTATTGTCATATGAATTTCTCACTTATTATGAGTAATAGGATAAAAAGATATATGGGAAACTTCAAGGTCTTCATGTCCGTCAGACAGGGTTCACTTTACCTGACCTCATTTCATGGATCAGTGGTCAAAATTAAAGTAACATGATTAGGTCTGTTTCTCTAATACTATATTAGGTGTAATGAATGATTTTAATGGGTACATGTCAATCTGTCAGGTTTCATCTGACCTTGGGCTCATTTTTATGGTTCATTTATTCAGTGTGATAGTTTTTGTGTTTTTGTCTGTTTTTCTAATACTAATAACATTCGTCTGCTATATTTGGTGTATAGAATTATTGTAAGGTGTCCATGTCTGGTAGGTATGATATGACCTTGACCTCAGTTTCATTGTTCGATGTTAAGTTTTTATGTTTTGGTCTGTTTTTCAATATGTCAGCTGTATTTGGTGTATAAAAAAATTGTAAAGTGTATATGTCTGTCTGACAGGATTTATCTTACCTTGACCTCATTGTCATAGATTGTTAAAAATGTTAAAGGTTTATGTCATACTTGTAGTTAAACCTTTATCTTAGACTTTCAACATAAAATTAATGGTAAGTAAAGCAGGCAAAACATTACAGCATGTACAGTCTTATTGTGTTGAGGAGGTTGCTGGGCCAAGACCTCAGCATACTGTTTCTGTTGTAAGTGGATTTAACAATTTGTTAAAGTTTGATTTTAAATAGGTCAGTTGAAAAAGAACTATTAAGGGTAAGTCAATGATATTTGTATTACTTTTTTCATTAAATGATTTGACACAGTTCCCTGTCGTGGTTTATTGACTCAAACTTTTTTAGTAATTTACATGTATAAATGTTTTAGAAAATGAAAAAAATATTTTTTTCAGAGTCCTTATGGTGAACCAGTTGAAGCGGAGAAAGCCCCTGAGGCCATATCAAAGGCTGTTGCTAGTTTACCTCCAGAACAGATGTTTGAACTTATGAAACAGATGAAGGTAGGATATACAGTATTTTATTTCATTTTTGGAACTCACAATTTCTTTTCTTTTAAAAACGTTTGAACATTGCAGATTTTTTTTTTACATACATGTTACTGTTAGAGTCTAAGAGATCCTTTTGCTAGAAATAGCTTAGCCAACAATCACAGTATTGGCTTATCCCGTGCAAAAGCTCATTAAAAAAATAGAGATAATGCAGGAGAAGGAAAATTAACATTAAATAAATCTGACTGCATGGTAAGGCCAAAAAAAAAAATAGGTGTGTTTCCGGTCGCCCGACCGACCCTAATTTTTTGGCGCCGACCCTAACTTTTTTTTCCCGGAAAAAAAAAAAAAAAAAAAAATCCGGATTTTTTTCGTTTTTTTCCGGAAACGGTTTTTGTTTAGTATAGCCTTTGAATGGCATCTTTTAAACGTTTGATTTCAAATAAAATTTTAATACAGTAAGCATTTGTGTGATACAGATTGAAGTCAAACAACGGCATGGCTTCTGCTATGGCCATCAGTCAAAGTGTGTTATCAATAACAATCGATGAGTGTCCACACAGGAACGAGAAAAAAAGTATAATAGCCCCATTTTCTAATTCTACCACCTTTATTGATATATTCAATCAGTATCATGACTTTGGATTAAAAAAATACACAAAAAACAACCGAAGCAGGCCAGTAAAAAAAAAAAAAAAAAAAAAAAAAAAAAAAAAAAAAAAAAATACCTACCTACCGACCCTAATTTTTTGGGGCATGCAACAGGAAACACACCTATTTTTTTTTTTTTGGCCTAAGAACAAGTTATATTTAAAGTGTCTGCCTGTATACCTGCATCGAACTGCAAGTAGAAATTAATACATTTTGATGGACTAACTAATTGAAAACATGTTCAAAAGGTTTGATACTTCATTCCATGTTGAATGATTGCTCATTAAGTAATAGAATTGTATGTTTATAGATGTGTATCCATGTTGAATACTCATTAACTACTGTAAATTCAGAAATTATTGCGTGCATTTATTATTGAGATTTGTCATTTTATATTTAAATGCGATTTTAATTTTTACGATTTTGAGAGAAATCCTGTTTAATTCATATAAAAGATTTCAAAATGCAAGTTTGAATTATTGCGTTTACTTCTCTGTCGCATATATCCCAATAATAAAAACCTCGCAATAATTTACAGTATTAGAATTGTATGTTTTATTTAGATAAGTATTATATTTCTTTGTTTATAGATGTGTATCCAGAATAATCCAACAGAAGCCAGAAATATGTTACTTCAGAATCCTCAGCTAGCTTATGCTTTGTTACAGGCCCAGATAGTCATGAAAATTGTAGATCCACAAGTAGCCATGGTAATTAAATTACTTTATTCTTTTCATAGAAATGAATCGGAAAATTTTTGACCATTATGAAAAAATATATTTGAAGGTTCTAAATTTAACATGTCAAAATCTATAGAATTTTTTAATAATTTGTCAAAATGTAGTTTATATCATGCTTTTGTAAGATTGAGATAAAAGAATGAGTCACTGTGATTTTTTCACACCACAGGTTGTGCTAAAATGTCAGATTTTGTATAGATTATGTATAGAAAACCCAATTTTGTGTGATAAAAAGAATCCTGGAATTGTACCAAACTTGGACAGAAGCTTGTTTATGATCAGAAGATAGTATCCAGAAAAATACATCATAGAATTTTAAGATAAAATATGAGAAGATAGCTCTAATAAAATGGTTTCTGAAAAAAGAAAAAGAAAAAATAGGGTCACTTGACTCTTTTCTTGCACCATTAATATGAAATAGGTAAATTCACAACACATTCTACTTTAAATGTAACTTAATCTGAGTTATCTCCCCTCATGTGACAAAGTTGAAAAAATGGGTAAAACAAAAATAATCTGTTATTTGTAAAATACAGCTGTAAATATGAAAAAAAAAAACATCATTTTCTGTATTAACATGTAAAGTCTTGCAAATGAATTACATACTTCTTTAAAATGTTGCACATTTAGTTAAAGATCTGAACAGATTGTTATCTGCTATTTCAAAATCCAAAATGGAGGGAGACACCCTAGCTACAATGTACTTTAACTAGCAGTAATTGTTATCATGATATCTTCAAAGATAAGCAGTTCATGTGAAATAATTCAGTATTCCATTCAATATTTTTCATTATCTGGTCTTTTAAGGTCATTTAAGGTGGTACCTAACACTTTAACTAAAATTAATTTGGCTCGTTTAATTTTCTTAAAATTTTGACAAAGTATTCACTTTGACCCTTTGACAAAAATACAAAAATTTCAAAAAATTTGAACCAACTGTTTAATCAGAAAAAAATACACTGGTTATATAGCAGTTTGACAAACTATTATTTTGATCATTGAGAAGCTTAATATTCCCTTATGAACACAACGTCATTAAAACGTTCTGCTGATTTTACAGAGTTATCTCCCTGTAGTGTTAGGTACCACCTTAAATAAAGTATGCTACAGAATGTAAGTCAAACTGATTATCAGTGATTATATTATAGGCAATGTTACACAGAGATCAAACTCAGATTCCACCAGCATCATCAGCAGCTGCTTCAACAGCATCAGCCACTCAGGTAAGTCAGAAGTTAGGTTGTCACATGGCAACAGCTTTGGCCACTCAGGTAAGTCAGAAGTTGTCACATGATGAGTTATTATGGGTTAAATATACCATGTAACATCATTTTATTTACATATTATTTTACAAATTAAAAAGATTTAAACAGAATTTTCAATTTAAAATTGTATACATTTTTTTACCTCTTAGAATAACACCAAAACAACTTCACTTATTGAAGCTATTTTAATTCAAAAATAAAATGAATGATGACAAAAGCTCATTTTGTTAGAAATATAGAGATTCTACAGTAAGTGTTAATGATCAATTTTATTTTTTTACTCTCCCTTTTACTCTGTTTGGCATTAGAAACGATTAGTAGCTTTGTTGGTCAAGTGGTCTAAGTAGACGAACTACTGTGTTACTTACCTGTCAACATTAAGGTTGTGGGTTTAAATTTTATATGTGTGTTTGACTCCAATCTTTATTGACTATGATTGTTAGTTTTCCAAATGAAGATAGGTGGGTCTCTCCGGGCACTCAAGATTCATCCACCAATAAAAATTGACTGCCAATTATTAACACAGTGGTGTTGAAAGTGGCTTCAAACATCAATCAATCATTCAATCAATTAGAAACTACTTTCTAAAAATAGATATTAGAATTCCTAACTTCTGTATTTTTGATTGACATCATCTAAATAGATGAAGGGTGCCCTGTTTGTTAGAAGTTGAATTTGATGCAATTTACTTACCAATAAACTTGGAAAGTTGTTGTATAAAACCTACTGATTTTTGTTGTATTGTATTTTAGCCAGGCACTATGAGTACAGCAGCTGGTGTAGCAGGAATGATGAACCAAATGGGTCAGTTGGCAGGTATGAATAATATACCCTTATATAATAGGAATAATGAAACACATTGGTCAGTTGGCAGGTATGAATAATGAAACAAATTGGTCAGTCGGCAGGTAGGAATAATATACCCTTATATAATAGGAATAATGAAACAAATGGGTCAGTTGGCCGGTATGTATAATATACCCTTATATAATAGGAATAATGAAACAAATGGGTCAGTTGGCCGGTATGTATAATATACCTTATATAATCAGTCAGAGCTCAGACATAAACAAGTCGATTTCTGTTTTTGACTTAAAGAAGTCAAAACATGTATTTATTATAAAAATTCGTAAGGATTCCACGGAACCCAGTGTCTCGCCTACTTTTGCTGTTAATCGCAGACTCAACAAAAATGAGGAAAAACATCAATAAAAATTTCCCTCTCGATACTGTCTTTTGATTGAAAGAAGCTTCCAAGTTTGGTAAAAAAATCCAGGATAGTTTATGAATCTAATAAATGTTTAATAAACTTTAACTGCAGACTGTATGTAATGTTAACTGGAAGAAAAACTAAGTCCATTTATAAGTAAAATACGGAAAAAGTGAATTTTTTTTTTACAAAATTTACTTCTGAATAACATCTTATGATCAGAAACAAGCTTTTGTCTAAGTTTGGTAGAAATCCAGGATAGTTTAAGAACATTATAAAAATTTTAAAAACAGAGTGAATGTTTTTTTTCTGGCAAAAAAACTAAGTCCATTTATAAGTAAAATACGGAAAAATGGAATTTTATTTTTACAAAATTTTCTTCTTGATACTATCTTATGATCATAAACAAGCTTCTGTCCAAGTTTAGTACAAATCAAGGATAGTTTATGAAAGTTATTAAAATTTTAAAAACTTTAACCACAGAGTGAGTGTAATGTTTCCTCGCAGAAAAACTAAGTCCATTTATAAGTAAAATACAGAAAAGTGGAAATATATTTTTGCAAAATTTTCTTCTTGATACTATCTTATGATCATAAACAAGCTTCTGTCCAAGTTTGGTACAAATCAAGGATAGTTTATGAAAGTTATTAAAATTTTAAAAACTTTAACCACAGAGTGAATGTAAAGTTTCCTCGCAGATAAACTAAGTCCATTTATAAGTAAAATACAGAAAAAATGGAATTTTATTTTTACAAAATTTACTTCTGGATACTTTCTTACGATCATAAACAAGCTTCTGTCCAAGATTGGTAGAAATTCAGTATAGTTTAAGAAAGTTATTAAAATTTCAAAAACTTTAACCACAGAGTGAATATTTGTGGACGCCGCCGACGCCGGAATGTAGGATCGCTTAGTCTCGCTTTTTCGACTAAAGTCAAAGGCTTGACAAAAATGTGTTTTCAATTTTAGACTTATCTAAGTCACAAAATGACAGACTTGTTTAGGTCTATTTATGTTGATGAAAAAACTTAACTTGACTTGGTGGCCAAAGTACACCACCTATGACAGCAAAAGCCTGTCTGAGAGTTCACAAGGACGTGAGCTATCTATATTTAATTATCTAATTGAACATCCTTACTAAACACAGATGTTTTACCTCATTAAGTGTGGATCCAGGTGGTTGCATTGTAAGGTTAATTAACATGATTCCCCCATTTTTTAGCCTCTCATTCATATTTTTCTTTAGAAGACAAAGCATTGGCTTTCAATGTTGTCATTATTTGACTTAGATGCATGACCTTTTTATAAATATGCATGGGTCTTAAGGTTAACCAATTTTGGTAACTTATCGACTTGAAGGAGTCGATATTTGCAACTTTTATACCCTTATATAATAGGAAAAATGAAACAAATTAGTTAGTTGGCAGGTATGAATAATATACCTTTATATAGAAAAAATGATGAAACAAATTAGTTAGTTGGCAGGTATGAATAATATACCCTTATATAATAGGAATAATGAAACAAATTGGTCAGTTGTCAGGTATGAATAATATACCCTTATATAATAGGAATAATGAAACAAATTAGTTAGTTGGCAGGTATGAATAATATACCTTTATATAGAAAATATGATGAAACAAATTAGTTAGTTGGCAGGTATGAATAATATACCCTTATATAATAGGAATAATGAAACAAATTGGTCAGTTGGCAGGTATGAATAATATACCTTTATATAGAAAATATGATGAAACAAATTAGTTAGTTGGCAGGTATGAATAATATACCCTTATATAATAGGAATAATGAAAAAAATTGGTCAGTTGGCAGGTATGAATAATATACCCTTATATAATAGGAATAATGAAACAAATTGCTCAGTTGGCAGGTATGTATAATATACCCTTTATAAAATAGGAATAATGAAACAAATTGGTCAGTTGGCAGGTATGAATAATATACCCTTATATAATAGGAATAATGAAACAAATTGGTCAGTTGGCAGGTATGAATAATATACCTTTATATAATAGGAATAATGAAACAAATTGGTCAGTTGTCAGGTATGAATAATATACCCTTATATAATAGGAATAATGAAACAAATTGGTCAGTTGTCAGGTATGAATAATATACCCTTATATAATAGGAATAATGAAACAAATTGGTCAGTTGGCAGGTATGTATAATATACCCTTATATAATAGGAATAATGAAACAAATTGGTCAGTTGGCAGGTATGAATAATATACCTTTATATAGAAAATATGATGAAACAAATTAGTTAGTTGGCAGGTATGAATAATATACCCTTATATAATAGGAATAATGAAACAAATTGGTCAGTTGGCAGGTATGAATAATATACCCTTATATAATAGGAATAATGAAACAAATTAGTTAGTTGGCAGGTATGAATAATATACCTTTATATAGAAAAAATGATGAAACAAATTATTTAGTTGGCAGGTATGAATAATATACCCTTATAAAATAGGAATAATGAAACAAATTGGTCAATTATTTAGTTGGCAGGTATGAATAATATACCCTTATAAAATAGGAATAATGAAACAAATTGGTCAGTTGGCAGGTATGAATAATATACCCTTATATAATAGGAATAATGAAACAAATTGGTCAGTTGGCAGGTATGAATAATATACCTTTATATAATAGGAATAATGAAACAAATTGGTCAGTTGGCAGGTATGAATAATATACCCTTATATAATTGGAATAATGAAACAAATTGGTCAGTTGGCAGGTATGAATAATATACCCTTATATAATGGTCAGTTGGCAGGTATGAATAGTATACCTTTATATAATAGGAATAATGAAACAAATTGGTCAGTTGGCAGGTATGAATAATATACCCTTATATAATTGGAATAATGAAACAAATTGGTCAGTTGGCAGGTATGAATAATATACCCTTATATAATAGGAATAATGAAACAAATTGGTCAGTTGGCAGGTATGAATAATATACTCTTATATAACAGGAATAATGAAACAAAGCTAGCTATAGATTATCTCTACAATTTGTGAAAAATGGTATGATCAATGTATATTGCTTTCTTATGAAAATTTTATTGACTATTTGCGTAATTATGTATGTGATTTGCTAATGCAGAAACTTATTTTGTTATAGGAATAAGACCCCAGACTTCTATTCCTCAAAGTATGGCTGCAGCTATGAGTATGTCCCAACCGATGCAGCCGACAATGGGAGGATTAGGATCAAGAATGGGTATACCAGGTCTACCAGGGCTACCAGGGCTACCAGGCATGCCCGGTATGCCAGGTATCCCTGGTCTTCAACCAACTCCAGATTTAGGTGGACCTATGAGAGCAATGATGGGTAAATATAAAATACTATTGGTCCATGAACACACAATTGTGCATTTCTTTGAGAGAATACATACACAGCTTGCTTCTTTGGTGAAAAATTATAGAAAAATTGATCATCACTAAACTCAAAATAAATATAGTTTTGAGTGTGTCTATGAAATATGTCAAACAGTGGGCACATTAAAGTTGTTAACTTATATGAAAAACTAGATGTGTCAAAGCGACACAAATGGCCCTGTCTTAAAAAGTTGAAAAATCTGCAATTTCAATAACTCATGTGGACACAAACATGATGGTAGTCTCACATATCAAAAGTCAGCTCAAAATCTGGATGGATATTGAAAAAAGTCTGTTTAACTGTAATTTTCAAAGTTGTAAACACTTAATTTTTGCAAAAATTAGCAAGGTGAAACAAAACTTAAACTTGATCTGTAACTCATTATTGTTAGCTCACATTATCACATACCAAAATCAGCCTGATATCTGAAAGCATTTAGAAAAAAAGTCTGTATAACTGTGATTATCAAAAATTTATGAAAGTCCAAAGCCCTAAACTACAGAAAAAATTAGTTGTGCGGAAAAAAACTTGAACTTGATCTGCAACTCATCATGGGTAACTCACATACCAAAAATCAGCCCAATATCTGAACGTTTTTAGAAAAAAACTGTTTAATGGTTTGTTGCGGAATGACGGAATGATGGACAAGGGTAAAACTATATGGCACCGACAACTTTATTGCGGGGCCATAATAAGGAGACTGCCAATGATGCAACTGTCTTCCAGAGAATAGAATAGTTAGATATTAGCAACTATAGGCCACAGTTCGGTTTTCAATGATGAGTAATACCCATACTGCATAGATAGCTCTAACTAGGTATTAACAAAATGTAACAATTCAAATGAGAAAACTAACAGCCAACAACAAACATTAAAACAAGTATGATATACAACCAACAACAACAGAATTACAGGCTTTTGGGACAGTCGCAAACAGGATGTCACTTCCATATTATGATATAGTGTGACAGTGGAAAAAAATCTTAAGTATTTTATGAATAATTCACAGATTTGAAATATCGAAATAAACATTTGACTCACTGGTTTAGAGATGCTAGTTTAAAGAAATCAGTATTCTTACAAATGCAGACTTCTTAGAGAAGAAATGTGACAGACAAGGGGGTCTTCAAACATTAGCTATTTGTCCTGTTTTTCCAATTGCCTAATTCTCCGAGGTCATTGCTGGTAGTGTAACGGAATAATTCTTGATTATCTTTTTTTTTGTGATTTATCACCTGTTGTTTTTCTCCTGATCACTTGAATCATACTCCCTTTAAGAAGTAATTTGTGAAATTTTTAATGCAGTACTAATATCACTATTGTAGGAGGTCCAATGGGAAATATGCCTAGACCTTTGAGACCAGAAGGTCCTGGAGCAGACATGAGGGACCCTAGAATGATGCCACAACCTCCCAGAGGAATGATGCCACAACGTCCAGTTGCTCCTTCACTGGCTTCAGCAGGTGCTTTGAGTAGTCTGCTTGTAAGTAATATTTAAAAGGGAATTTTTTTTTTATTATTATACCCTGCTACCCCGCTTTAAAAAGGGGAAATAAATAAGTAAGCAGCTGTCAGTAAGTGAAATTTAAGAGGCAAATAAATAAATTTATTTCATTTGCAAAACTTCATAGAAAAATTTTCATAGTTTCCAAACTTTACATGTGAAATTTGGGGTCTTAACAACATTTGACTTATTTCACATCATGTGGACAAATTGTAGATGCCTAAAGTTTGCTAAGATCTAAGTTTACCAAATCTCTCCAAAACAGGAATAAGAGGACAACTAAAGAAATGCACCATCATAAACAATAATTTATAATTCAACTTTACTATTGGTTTTGGTTGGTCAAGAATTTTTAACACCAAGGTCATCAAATGAAGAAAAATTAATTTAAAACAAACATTCTCAAGAAACTAATTAAATTTCGAAAGCATTGAATCCTAAAAGAAGTAAAAAGGGGTAACAATTAAAGTGAACTGGTTCAGTGTTTTTGATCCAGATTTCACAGTTCACTAAACATGGAAATGTGATACACATCAATTAAGTACAAATATATGACATTTTCTTTTTTTGTTAGAATGTATATATACATTTATCTCTTATGCTGAAAAAAAAGTGAATGTTGCATAAATATTCCAATGCCTATCTACCTCAAATAAAAAAAAAAATCATAAAAATTAATTTCATTGTTTAAAACCTGACAATATTTTATTGTGTTATCAGGGTTCTGGTGGATTACAATTACCTTCAAACTTTGGTTCTGGTGGACAGATATCAGCACAAGACCAAGAAAAGGTTTGTTTATTTCTTCATGTAGAATACATATTGTGAAATAATTCTTGTGACTTAATTTGTAGACCATTATTCATGTATCCAGTATTAAGATATTGAAACAATAATTTTTCCTTTGTATTACCTTATATTATTAATTCTAATTTTAACCAATTTGATTCGTTCAGGGATAGTCACATGTTAAAATATATTTTCGAAAGGTAGATAGAAAATGGTGGATAGCAAAAAGCATATTGCACGGCAAAAACCATTGCACGGTTATTTTTAGAATATTTAAAAACCTATATACTTTATGACATCATGCAATGAATTTCTTGATATTATTAAAAGTTTTATAAAAAAATAGAGATATATGATCTATTATTTAAAGAAAAAAAATCTTCAAATACATAAAACAAAAACAAAAAAGTAAATGAAATTACAACAAATATGTTGTTAATATTGTCTAGGAGACCATATGAAAGCTATATAATTCCAACAAAATCACTGAAATGACAATTTTGATACAAATATAGTCGAAAATTAATAATATAACAGTTATAGCCTATGTATGAGGTCAATACAGGATATATGGACCTTGGACATACTTTGACCTTGGACTTCGTCCTCAGTCAATATATCCTTGTATCGAGGCTATAATTGTATAGTATAATTTTATGTTCTGCAATTAATGCATGTATTTTTGTGTTATTTCACATGCATTTAATTTTGTTTATTCCTTTATGGAGTTTTATTTTAATGTGAACATTTATATCATTACAAATAGAATGGTTCAAACTTTATTCTGAAATTCTTTTGTAGGCTGCCTTAATAATGCAAGTGTTACAGCTTACAGACCAACAAATTGCCATGTTACCCTCAGACCAACAACAGAGTATACGGATATTAAAGGAACAGATCTCGAAAAGTTAATAGACAATTTATTTTATTTTTTCATGTACATATGTGTTTTCTCATTAAAATCACTGAATAGACAATTTATTTTATTTTTTCATGTACGTATGTGTTTTCTGATTAAAATCACTGAATATGGTTGTTAAAATTATTTCAAAGTCATTTTCTATACCATGATATGAAAGTATTGAAAATTACAATAAAACAAGAATGTGTCCCAGTACACGGATGCCCCATCAGCACTGTCATTTTCTATATTCAGTGACCCTGAAAATGGTGGAAAATCTCTAATTTGGTATTAAAATTAGAAAGATCATATCATAGGGAACATGTGTACTAAGTTTCAAGTTGATTGGACTTCAACACAAATGTTCAACTTCATCAAAAACTACCTCGACCAAACACTTTAACCTGAAGCGGGACAGACAGACGGAAGGACGAACAGAGGGACACACAGACTAGAAAACATAATGCCCATAAATGGAGCATAAAAAATTATACAAGCATTCTGTGGTCCCATACCAGTTAAAAATTCATTATTCTGGAGTTATTTCCCTTTTTAAATGGAACCAGTTGCTCTGCAGGGCACAGCTTTATACAACCGCAGAGGTCGAACCCTAAAAAGTTGGGGCAAATATGGACACATCATTCAAGCTTGATACAGCTCTGAATTTGGATTGTGATTAAATAGTTGACACGACATAGGTTTCTGACACAGATTGAATGTGGTCTAAGAACTTAAACTTGAAAAATTTTACATTGGACATTTACCTATTATGGTCCAATATCCAAAATCTAAATACATGGTTAGATTCAGCATATCAAAGAACCCCAAGAATTCAATTTTTGATGAAATCAAATAATGTTCAATTTTGGACCCTTTAGACCTTAATGTGGACCAATTTGACAACCGCGCCCAAATATTAAAAATCTAAATACTTGGTTAGATTCAGCATATTGAAGAACCCCATATATTCAATTTTTGTTGAAATCAAACAAAGTTTAATTTTGGACCCCGATTTGGACCAACTTGAAAACTGGGCCCATTAAATAAAAGTACATGTTTAGATTCAGCATATCAAAGAACCCCAAGAATTCAATTTTTGTTAAAATCAAACTAAATTTAATTTTGGACCCTTTGGACCTTAATGGTGACAAATTTGAAAACGGAACCAAAAATTAAGAATCTAAATACACGGTTAGATTTGGCATATCAAAGAACCACAATTATTAAATTTTTGATGAAATCAAACAAAAGTTTAATTTTGGCCCCTTTTGGCCTCTAATTCCTAAACTGTTGGGACCAAAACTCCCAAAATCAATCCCAAGTTTCCTTTTGTGGTCATAAACCTTGTGTTTAAATTTCAGAGATTTCTATTTAATTATACTAAAATTATAGTGGGAAAACCAAATGTCTTCAGATGATGACGACAGCGTCATACCAATATACGACCAAATTTTTTTTAATTTTAGCGGTTGTATAAAAATTGCTGATTTTCCCCCATCTCTTAACTGGTTTGCTCCAACCAAATGTTTTGAATTATATACACAATACCTATTACAACAACACTCAGATCAAGTTTGAATTTTGGTAGTATCACTTCTACTGTTCGCTAGACTGGATTTATCCCACTTTACAAATGGAAAAATTGCTGAACTTTTCGTTTCTGTTCACTTACTTAAGTTTGCCTCGACCCAATGTAGTTCCAGAGCGCAGAATTTTCAATATACAAATAAAAACATGACAAACAGACACCTGAAATAGTTTATTGCACTAACAAAGAAAGAAATATAGGGTTAGTTATCCGTATAAAAAATTGTCAACTGAAATATTCTGTAGGTATTATAATCGCTACATTACATCTTATATCCTGCAAACATGACAGCCAGCAGACCTTGCATTCCAAGAGTACTGGTTGACAGATTTTAATCCTTAATAACTCTATAATGAAACATCAGGATAGTATCAGATGACAGGTAGTATGTTCTTCAAAAACAATTGCATACAGACAATCTGCTTAAAACGTTTATTAAAAGTCAATAACAATTAAAATCCAATAACAACTAAAATTGTTTAAGATTTCATTGAAAATAAATAAAACTAGAGGCTCCAAGGAGCATGAATCGCTCAACCTATTGATTACACTTGCAAATTTTACCATGAAGGTACAAAGCTTGCAGAGTTTTTGTTAATACTATTCATTGGCTAACTTTACTAAATGGAAATAAAAATACATAAATTTGGTGCAATGGATACATTTTCTGGATTTACCTTTATCAAGAATAAGGAAATCTAAAAATTTGAAAGCCAAGGATTTAGAAATACTTGAGAAGCCATATTTTTAAAAAGGAACCATAAAGGATATCCAAATACAGGTTTGGTCAATTTCTTTGTATGTAGTATCAACCAAGTTGTCTTAATATTTTCAGAATCATCAGCGAAATAAAAGGGATAGCCATTAAATCATTCTGTTCTGTCCGCCAAATCCTAATTTCCTATTCAAAGTGAAGCTGATTAATCCGCTCGAAATACAATGAAACTTTATATAGATTCAGATAAAGTTTGATCCAAATTGGATGTGATTTCAAAGTGGTTTTTTTAAAATGTTCATAAACGGATGGACAATGAATGCCAAGTGATGAGAAAAGCTGGCATGACCTTTTTGGGGGTAAAGTCAGCAGCAACTATTGCATAATGAGGTATTAATATCACAATATATTTCCTAAATTGAGCTATCATCAAGACTTTTTAGTTGGATCTCTGTGTGCCCAATATTCTTCTGTTTGCATTTCAGTAAGTCGTGATATTGTCCTATCAAATGCAAACAATTCCTCTTCTCCAGTAAATATACTAGCTTGTGACAAGTCAGATTGCTAAAAAAAACAGTTAATTATATTGATAACATAAAAATAAGTTACTAAAACATGTATATTTACAACATAAGATTGAGAAAGGAAAGTACATTTTATAAAAAATAAATCATTTTATATTATCATTATTGTTGCTCATTTGGGGAATATGAAGAAGTACAACAGTAAAACTATAAAATTGAACAAATCTGAAATTGAAATGAAAGGGTTGCTCATTTTGGCTTGTTTATCTAACCATGAAGGGCCTGTATCCATTAGCACAGATCACTCATTTCTTAACTACATTATATAAATCACATGTCCCAGTTAACCATATTAATATACATAAAAATTATTATTTATTATAATTGATTTCCCTACTTTCAACAATTCAATTCAAAAAATTTAAAAAGCTTTGCAAGAATATTGGAAAATTTAACTGTTTCAATGGAGAAATTTAGTTTCCTTATTCTACAATGGCTAGAGGTATAGGGGGAGGGTTGAGATCTCACATAAAATGTTTAACCCTGCCACAAGTCAGGAGTCACTGGCCTTTGTAAGTCTTGTATGTTTTTTAATTTTAGTTAATTTAATGTTCTGGAGTTTAGTGTGACTTCCACTTTCATTGAACTAGTACACAATTTTATTTAGGGGCCAGCTGAGGACCACCTCCATAAGCTCTATAATCTGTGCCTTTTAAATTTGAATTTTTATCTGTTTCAAAGGGGAAATATAGTATACACTTGCAGTGGCAGAAGATATATATATCTATTCATTATATTATTACATAAACTGTTGACAAACATTCTGCATCAATGAACCACAACCAAAGGTTCAGGGCCTAATAAACTCTGGAAATGAGATGTGATATTGCTAATACAACTGCATACAAAATATTATAAATCTCACTTAAAATCCCAGAAAATTTGGTAAACAATCTTTACATACCTCTTGTATTCCTAGATCATCCATAAGCATTCTATTAGATTCATAATCTAGCTGACTTATAGCACTGGACTGGAACAGATATTTAGGTTCTTTCTCAGCAGTGCATATTAATCGTACCTAAAAAATAGTCCATAATATACTAAACATTCTCAGCAGTACATGTTAATCGTACCTACAACAAATAGTCAATAATATACTAAACATTCTCAGCAGTACATGTTAATCGTACCTACAACAAATAGTCCATAATATACTTAACATTCTCAGCAGTACATGTTAATCGTACCTACAACAAATAGTCCATAATATACTAAACATTCTCAGCAGTACATATTAATCGTACCTACAACAAATAGTCAATAATATACTAAACATTCTCAGCAGTACATGTTAATCGTACCTACAACAAATAGTCAATAATATACTAAACATTCTCAGCAGTACATGTTAATCGTACCTACAACAAATAGTCCATAATATACTAAACATTCTCAGCAGTACATGTTAATCGTACCTACAACAAATAGTCAATAATATACTAAACATTCTCAGCAGTACATGTTAATCGTACCTACAACAAATAGTCCATAATATACTAAACATTCTCAGCAGTACATGTTAATCGTACCTACAACAAATAGTCCATAATATACTTAACATTCTCAGCAGTACATGTTAATCGTACCTACAACAAATAGTCAATAATATACTAAACATTCTCAGCAGTACATGTTAATCGTACCTACAACAAATAGTCAATAATATACTAAACATTCTCAGCAGTACATGTTAATCGTACCTACAACAAATAGTCCATAATATACTAAACATTCTCAGCAGTACATGTTAATCGTACCTACAACAAATAGTCCATAATATACTTAACATTCTCAGCAGTACATATTAATCGTACCTACAACAAATAGTCCATAATATACTAAACATTCTCAGCAGTACATATTAAACGTACTGAAAAAAATAGTCAATAATATTCTAAACATTCTCAGAAGATTGCTAAGCAATAAAGTCTTCCTTACTGACTCTACCAATATCAGTGTATATTTCTGAATTTAAAGGACATTATCTTTAAAAAATCAACTCAATAGCTGGGTTGCATAGACTTTTTTCATAAAATGGGGAATGGTTTGTACTGAACATTTGAAAAATATATGAAAGTATAAGGGACAAAATGTAAGAAAAACTCTTGGAAGCAGCAAAATAGGGTAAAAAGATTATGTTCCATAGATCTGAGTTTTGGGTCATCCACTTCAAGATATTTTCTTTCCCTAAAATTAATTGCTATAGTTTTCAACTGTTTTTTCAATTGAAACACTATGTGTTGTGAGCTTTTATTTCACTGTATGTTTGATTTGATGTCTTCACCAATATTTGAATGGTTGAGACCATTCCACATGACACTGAACAAAACTTCATATTCCCCTCTAAACATAAGGACTTCCTCGCATGAAGTTATGCACGGTAATAACATTGAGAATGGAATTGGGGAATGTGTCAAAGAGACAACAACCCAACCATAGAACAGACAACAACAGAAGGTCATGTTTTGAACATTTTTAAATTGGCAAAAGTAAAGTTATTATAGTGTTCAAAATGATTTCAAATGTAAAATCAAAAGAAAAACAATAAATATTAATTTTGTGATTGTCAATTTTTTGAAATTATATAGTGTGAAGTCATGAAAACAAGCAGTTTAGAAAAATGAATGTAAATCATTGTTTTATGTTCAGGTACTTTGTTGAACAAAGTAAAGGCAGTGGAATAAAACATTAATTTCCATTGGCTTAGAAAGATATGGAGATTTCTTCAACCTCAAAAAGTCAAAAAAGTATTTGCTAAACAGGAAGTTGATGTGTGATGTATGTGAAACTGCATCACATGATCAAGTATACATGTTCTCACATGAAGCCTAATACCTAATTTTATGAAGATCCAATTTGTAGAACAGATACACACAGGTAAACCAGGGTATCCCCTCCTTTTGAGCAGGGGTATACAACTGTTTTAAAATAATGGAAGAGTGTAATAGGGAATTCACCTGATTAACCTATAAAGAGATATATACTAATTTACCTGATTATCATATAAAGAGATATCTACTAATTTACCTGATTATCATATAAAGAGATATCTAATAATTTACCTGATTGTCATACATAGAGATGTCTACTTATTTACCTGATTATCATATAAAGTATCAACCATTGTTATAAATCGCCTTGCTGCTGACTTCTGGCGTAGTGTCATCTGTGGTATATGACGGAGGATAACAGTGTGAAATTCTTTGCTTATTTCTAAGTAATCTACAGCACCTAAAGCCTGAAATCAAAGATTGAATATATTTTGAAAATTCTGACTACACAGCTCCAATAAAGACAAATAGAGATTAAGTACAAGCTATTATGATCTGGAATTCTGACTCGTATCCGATAGCTTTTGCCTGATGAACATTTGAACTACTTGCACTAGTTTTTATCTGTTGTCTAGACCAACTTAATTCTCTGAACAGAAGGGTTTTCATTAACAACAGGAGTTATTCAAAATACGTGATTAAGAAAGGTAGACAATTTAAACATAACAATAAATTGAACTACAAAAATGCCAATTGATTGAAACTATCATCAGAGTTATTGTCAAAAATACTTTAAAAATATAAAAGTTAAAGAGAAACTGTAAACAGTAAAATAATTAAACTTAACATAAACTTAATTTTGTTTTTATGTTCCATTTATTATGCCCCTTTTATGGGCATTATGTTTTCTGGTCTGTGCTTCTGCCCGTTTGTTTGTTCTTTCGTCTGTCTGTCCCGCTTCAGGTTGAAGTCCAATCAACTTGAACCTTAGTACACATGTTCCCTATAATATGATCTTTCTAATTTTAATGGCAAATTAGAGTTTACCCCCTTTTTTGTGGTCCAGTGAAGCTGAGTGAACATAGAAAATGATAGTGCGGATGGGGCATATGTGTTCTATGGACATATTATTATTTATGTTTAAATTGTCAACCTATCTAAAACACAAATTTTAACAATTGTCGACACTGCCAACATACACTAAAATCTTGCCTCAATAACCTTGTCTGTTTACTTTCCAAATAAAACAAGATTCATGTATTTTTACGGGAAGCAGGTTTTTTTGGCATGTGGAAATCTGAAATTTCTTGGATATTTCATTTTGTGGTTTGTCTAAAGCCTGCCTAAACTAAATGTTTTGTTTCTTTTCCATTTAATAGAATAAAGATAATTGTAGAACATTTTAAGCCTGGCCTATGGAATACTTGGCTTTAATTTCACAAAAATCTGTTTACTTAGCTCCAATACACACTACGCAACAGTAAAAATTATGTTCTATGTATGCCTAGCTTTAATTACAAAATAGTTAACTCATAAATTTAAATAAAATGTGGTTTTTTTTTTAAAGTTTATAACAACATACCTTTACACACATGTCATTAAAAGTTGTATCTAACAAACCACCACAGGTTCTTGGTAATAACAATTCACGGCCAAATACTTCTAAAACTTTTGGTCGTTCAACTAAAATTGATAGGAATTAAAAAGTGAATTTAATATAACTGTTATCATATTGATGAAAGATATTTGCAAAGGTTAAAAAAATATGATGCAACATAGTGATAAAACTAATTTCAGAAATTTTTGAGTTTTTAAGACACATATTACATATTAACTGTAAAAAGTGAGTCTATTTATACAAACAATTTTATTCAAAGTGAGTTCTATTTACAAAAACAATTCTATTCTTTAAATGTTATTTTTTTTTTTTGAATATTAGTTTTTATGCCCCACCTACGATTCACCTACGATAGTAGAGGGGCATTATGTTTTCTGGTCTGTGGGTCCGTTTGTCCGTCCGTTCGTTCGTCTGTTCGTTTGTCCGGCTTCAGGTTAAAGTTTTTGGTCAAGGTAGTTTTTGATGAAGTTGAAGTCCAATCAACTTGACACTTAGTACACATGTTCCCTATGATATGATCTTTCCAATTTTAATGCCAAATTAGAGTTTTTACCCCAATTTCACGGTACACTGAACATAGAAAATGATAGTGTGAGTGGGGCATCCGTGTACTTGGAACACATTCTTGTTATGTCAATGTTTCAAATAAATACTCCATGAAGGTTTACATATTCATCATATATCATCATTTCATTGAAAGGCCTTCAACAATGAAAAAAGCGAATATTGCATAGACTATATAAGTCCTTTTGTCAGTAACAGATAAGGAAAATAAAAAGAAAAAAACATTGTTATTTTTTTACCATGGATACCATGTTTTGATCATAAAAACTTCTTCCCAGCTTATAAAATTCCATGAATGTTTAATACATATGATAATGCAGAATGATATATCTGACATTAATAATTCACTAGAAGTGTTTTTTAATATAAATAAAGCAAAAATGGATCAACATAAAATACAATTTATGCTTTGGTTATTTTTGTTGCATCCTCTCATAAAATTTAACACAGACACACACTACCATCTTCATATATAATTGCTTCAGTAATTTTGGTTATATTTCATTTTTAGGACCATATTTCAGATGTGCACAATAGCATAGAACTGGTATATTGACAGCAATTTTTACTTTATAGTGATTATTACAGGACTTAGAAATTTGGTCCTAGTATTTGACATGTTGGGCCACTTGAGTTTTGCTTTGTATTTCATTCCAAGTCATTTTCCCCATATATCACTAAAGGTAGTAGGTTTTCAACAGATATATTATCTACACTAACATAATAAAGCAATATTAATTATACCTACCGTCATTTTCAGTAGCAGCAATTTCGTGAAAAATATCATCCACTTCTGTCTGTATGTTAGCATCACTGGTTCTGTAAAGTAAAAAACATGTTTCCATTTTGAAATATGAATTATCTTTTTGCAATGATGTTTCTTAAAATATAATTTTTTGCCACATACTAAATAGTCAATATTTGTCAATGTTGATAAGGGATGTGACATGATGATGAAAAAATACAAAATCATTATTTTCTTCTTGGCTTTGCACCTTCCTAGAGTAATAAGGGTATTATATATTTGAAGATATAGTTCATGTGATTTATACATTGGTGGGGTATATAATTTGCAAAAAACCTGATATGAATATCATCAAATATTACATCTTTAGCAGTATTGAATATGCAGAAAGTCCTGATTTGCCCTTTATGTAAATTTGATGTAATTAGTCAAAATACAAAATGTACCATATCTAGAGCCTTAAAGTTGAATTAACAGCCACATCATATGGCAGGCCAAAGTAAAAATTTACTTAACAGACATGAACAAAAATCTGATAACAATTTCAAAAATTTAGTTTAATGTGAAATACCTTTTTTGAGTCAGTACATTTTGCATTTAAAATTGATTGTATTGCCAATGTACGTTTAGTCAACATTCTAAAGTGTTGTGTTTTTTGCATAATATACATATTATGTAGTTTTAGATTTATTTTATAACATACAAAAAATAAACTTTTCCTGATGATGGTAGGGTTTCCATTCTGTAATCTACACCAGAGTTTAAACATAAAACATCACATCTTTTCTGAAAATAAAGAAGAAGAAAGTACTGTTATTACAGCATGTGTCATTGTTCCTACATTTAACATAGCATTGTTTGAATTATAAATTTAAAAAACACATTAAAGAATGAAATTTATTTAACAATTTCTTTACTTAATTTCTTCTTTGAGAATGGAATATTTTCCAGTCAACACTATACAAAGTTTACTCAGGGGAGATAATTTGGAGATTTTCCAGTTAACACTATTCAACAGTTTACTCAGGGGACATAATTCATCAATGCTATGGTATGAAAAGGACCACCAGCCCCCAAAATTGGTCAAATGTTATACATAGTTACAAAGCAATAATTTGTTATGATATCATTCTTATATAAATGCTTTTAAAATAAAATAAAAAGTATGAACTATCAAGTAATTTTCTGTGTAGACAGTACAAAATCAGGTAATTTTCAATTTTTCCTAGGGATTGTATTTTTACATTTTTTTTTAGGACAGCTTAATGTTAAAAACGTAACTTTCTTTCAAGAGAACATTATTTTTGATAAATTTTTGATAACTGAAATCTTTAATTTTGTTACTTGAATGTAGTGTATTTCAAAATTAGGATTAAGTGTAAAAAATAAGATGGAGATGAAACCAATTTTTACTTGTATACTTACTTTCAATCTGTCAATAAAAGGAACAAAATTTCCTCTCTGTAAGCCATTTTTATATAAATCTACAATATTAAACAAAAGCCTGTGAAATATGTCGAACTATTAATAAAACTGATTAGAGATATAAACGAAGTAAGCTCTCATACTGGCTGGACATAGTAGCTTATTTCTCTTCAGGAATCTTATTCATTGTCAAAAGCTTAATTATATTATAATCTTCACATTAGGTAAAAGAACATTTTTTGAAGGTAGAATGGAATGTTTTGCAGGTGTCCTGTTGTAATGCAAAATGTCAGCTTCATTTTCCACTTGCAGTTACAATCCATGCCCTTCATCCTAGTCCACACACTTTGCAGAACCTGCTTTAGTATTCTTTACTAAGCTGTGTTTGTTGGGAATATGCTTGAATTATTTGCCATTGGAAAACATTAAGTGGAAGTTACTCCTTTATTGTTCTACTGATAATTTTTGTCATTGCAGTTTCATTTTATTTATAATAAAAAAAATTTCAAAAGGGTCAAAATAATGAAAAATATGGAAAATAATTGTTTTAAGGAAAACATTACTTATATAAGGAAATGTTTGACAGTTTATGTCAAAATTGATTGTAAGTTGAAATTGACATCAACATTTCTGACCAATTCTTTCATTTGCTTGGCTTTATAAAGATACTAAGAGTGGCCAAACTTTCGTAATGAAAGATTTCTGATTGAACTATATCTTACCATCTGGTGGTCTGTTAGACGTTGCCACCACAACAACACCATGATTAAATAAAGATGTAAATAAAGTTTTCATTATAATTGAGTCGGCTATGTCAGTAACCTGTGAAACAAAAATAACATCAGAATTTGTCAATATTCAGTACATTTTGAAATACAATTCATGTACTTCCTTAAATAACTACTATAAAGCCAGTACCAAGTTAGGCTATCTGAACGTTATGGTATCTGTAGTTTACTTGTGATTATTTTTTGTTTAAAAGTTTGTTTTGTCAAAGGAGTTGGGTGCTGGTGGTTGATGTGGTCTGTTGTACTGTCAAGTTTTTTGGGTATTTTCTGCTGTTGTATTCAACAGTTCAAAGTCAAGAGTTGCATCATGGGTTATCTTTGTTTTTGTTTTTGACCTTCAAGGAATTTTCTATTGTTATAACATTTTTGGTAGATTTACTCGAACTTATTTTCAGCTTTTTGATATTAAGGATGACATATCTATACATGTAACATATGGATTAATCAATATCTGGCTGTAGTTTGATTACTTAATGTTGACCTACAGTTATGACGGTGTCATTATGGTTCCATACTGTATAATGTTGTATGGTTGCTGTATAATAAGTATATACCACTTATCTCATGCCAGGTACAATATGTTGTGTCTTTACATAAACTAAACTGTCCATTTATAGGTTCAATCCTACTAATATATAAACATGATAAAAGTAACTTTGATTATTCATTTCTTTAAATGTAAAAAGTTTATAAAGTACATTTGGTAGCTACCTGAAACTCATCAAAACACAACAACCAGGCTTCTTCACTAATTTCTTTGGCAACTGGAGTTATTGGATCAAATGACTGTGTCGTCTTTACATTATACTGACGAGGTATAGTTTGCTTTATTGCATGTATGCCTGAAATAGAGTGTGCACTTTAGAAAGAACAGATACTTCAAATGTACATTTGATGTGCAGCATTGGTAACTTCAGTTACAGAAACTCCATCAAACAAAACCCAAAACATACAAAGTCTTCTTGTGACTAATTTAGTGTTTAAGATCATTTCCTTCCTCGCTAATTTTATAAGTCATAAAATCCACTTTGAAATAGAACCTTTAATGCTGCCTTAAAATATCTATTTTAAAGTTATAATTGTGGACATTTATATTTTTTTAAATGTCAATATGATTAGACAGTGTGAAATTAAAGTGAGTGCACAAAGAACATAACTTACGTTTATGTACATCTAACATGAACTTATGGAAATGAACTCTTCTTTTCTTCTTCACTTTACAATGTTGATGGAACATATCCATTAGCATAGTCTTTCCACAACCTGTTATAAAACAAAATTCAAAAGTTTGTAAGATGTAAAATAGTTTTAATGCATGCTTTACTTTAAGATTTTAGATTTTTATGTTATTGAATTGCTGTCTCATTGATGTATATAACTGAATTCCCTTCTACATGTATTTATATTTAATGCCTGAATTGACAATATTCTCAAATGGGCTGAATAGAAGAGTTGTAACTGAAGCATTAGTTTCAAGATTTGACTTGATAAATTCAAGGAAGAATGCATACAGAACCAGATGCTCCGCAGGGCACAGCTTTATACGACCACAGAGTTCGAACCCTGAACATTGGGGCAAGTATGGACACAACATTCAAGCTTGATACAGCTCTGAATTTGGATTGTGATTAAATAGTTGACACAACACAGGTTTCTGACACATAAGGCCAAAAAAAAATATATGTCTGTTTCCTGCTGCCAAGGCAAAAAAATCAGGGTCGGTAGGTCGGGATTTTTTTTTTTTTTTTTTTTTTTTTTTTTTATTATTTTTGCACTCCCTGTCAGATTTGCAAATGGTTAAATGTCATGTTTGGTTAGGGTCCTGTACCCTAAAATCATTTAATCTCTTTAAAGAAGCTTTAATTGAATAATCCTCCCAGTGCCGACATTTTTTAAACCTTAATTGTAGCACATTTGTGCTGGGAGCAGCCATTTTGATTGTTTGGGTATAGTAAAATATGGATCTGGATCGGACCGGAAACAAATTTTTCTGGACCGGAAATGATTTTTTTTCCGGAATTGAATAAAAAGATCTAGGGTCGGGGGCTTTGAGTCAGGGTCGGTCGGGAAATAGGAAACAGACATATATTTTTTTTTGGCCTAATGAATGTGGTCTAAGAACTTAAACTTAAAAACTTAAAATTTTAAATTGGACATTTACCTATTATGGTCTACTATCCAAAATCTAAATGCATGGTTAGATTCAGCATATCAAAGAACCCCAAGAATTCAATTTTTGATGAAATCAAATAAAGTTCAATTTTGGACCCTTTAGACCTCAATGTGGACCAATCTGATAACCAGGCCCAAACATCAAAAATCTAAGTACATGGTAAGATTAAGCATATATCAATGAACCCCATATATACAATTTTTCTTGAAATCAAACAAAGTTAATTTTGGACCGCAATTTGGACCAACTTGAAAACTGGGCCTATAATCAAAAATCTAAATACAGGTTTAGATTCAGCATATCAAAGAACCCCAAGAATTCAATAATTGTTAAAATCAAACTCAGTTTAATTTTGGACCCTTTGGACCTTAATGTAGACCAATTGGAAAATGGGACCAAAAATTAAGAATCTACATACACAGTTAGATTCGGCATATCAAAGAACCCCATTTTTCATTTTTTGATGAATTCAAACAAAGTTTAATTTTGGACCCTTTGGGCTCATTATTCCTAAACTGTTGGGACCAAAACTCCCAAAATCAATCTCAACCTTCCTTTTATGGTCATAAACCGTGTGTTTAAATTTCATAGATTTCTATTTACTTATACTTAAGTTATGGTGCGAAAACCAAGAAAAATGCTTATTTGGGCCCCTTTTTGGCCCCTAATTCCTAAACTGTTGGGACCTCAACTCAAAATCAATTCCAACCTTCCTTTTGTGTTCATAAACCTTGTGTTTAAATTTCATTGATTTCTATTTACTTATACTAAAGTTATTGTGCGAAAACCAAGAATAACGCTTATTTGGGCCCTTTTTTGGCCCCTTATTCCTAAACTGTTGGGACCAAAACTCCCAAAATCAATCCCAAGTTTCCTTTAGTGGTCATAAACCTTGTGTCAAAATTTCATAGATTTCTATTTACTTAAACTAAAGTTATAGTGCGAAAACCAAGAAAATGCTTATTTAGGCCCTTTTTTTGGCCCCCAATTCCCAAACTGAAGGGACCTCACTCCCAAAATCAATCCCAACCTTCCTTTTGTGTTCATAAACCTTGTGTTTAAATTTCATAGATTTCTATTCACTTATACTAAAGTTATAGTGCGAAAACCAAAAGTCTTCAGATGCCGATGACGACTACGGATGACGACGCCAACATAATACCAATAAACAACTAAAAAATTTTCAATTTTTGCGGTCGTATAAAAAGGAATCATAGTGCATTGTTCAAAAAATTAAACAGGTATTGCATGAACTGCTCACCCTTAAACACACAATACCAAGTTGGGTTCCATTGCCTCATATTCAGTTCATGTGTTTTGTGGACTTTTGTTTGTCTGTGTGCCTCTTTTCTTATGAACTATGTGTTGTCTTGTCTATTTTTGTTTTATAGCTTCTTGGAATCTTCTCATCTCCAAGTGAATCCTATATACCAGTATAAATTAATTTAACTTGTTTTTTTTTATTTTGATCAAACTATTAAATAGCATTGTATAATAACGTAACAGTCTTCTCTCTTGTTGGTATGGCTAAACAAAAGCCTTAAATTTGAAAGATTGTGGTCATTTGGGGACACGAGGCTACAAATGTTTTTAATGTCCTCTTTTGATGTATAAGATAAAAAAAAGGACCTTAGATGGAAAACAGATATTGCAAGCTTCAAGAAATTATGACTGAAAAATAATGAACATGCATGATAAAGGCCTGAATGATGATTTATAGAGTACCAGTAGATCCATAGTGTAAAGACTAATGTTTCAAAGATTCAAAACTTATTTGAAAAAGTACCGTAAGTACTGAAGTGAATAAAAAACATTAAAAAAACATTCAAATTTAACTTGTTCATGTTAATACTGATACTGATACATTTGAACATAACTTCAAAAACTTACCAACATGTCCGTATAAATAAAGTCCTTTAGGTCCTTTCAGCTCCTGTTTTTTAATTATGCCTAACTGTCAAAATAGAACATTCAAAAATATTGAAGTTAGTTAAATGTTTTTAAGTCAACAGCCTAGATTAATCTAACATATTCTGTGTAAGATTGCAAATTCAAATCACTTGGACCAGAAAAACCTTTTTCATAAAAAGCCACATTTCTATCATTCCAATAGAAAACATGTTGCCATATATATATATGAAAATAAAAATTTCCAATTTTTTCTAAGAAATTTCTACATGTTCCTGCTAAAATTATACAGAAACAATGTGAAACTGTGTTCATAGTGCTCAGCAGGTGGTATACGTCATTGAAAATGAGGCATATAACTTCAAGATTACTCATTGTTTTCTGAAGCCTTGTGATCCTGTAAATTCAGAAATTATTGTGTGCATTTGGGATTTGCATTTGTAATTGTGTGATTTTCAAAGAATAGAACAAAAATATTGTGATTGAAGAATATGATTCACAAAAATATATGTATCAATCTATATCATGAAACAAGTTTTTTTTTATTGCGATACTCACCCAGTCACATTTTTAGCATTTACTTCTGAATTTACAGCATTTTTCAAATAAACAGAAATGCAGTAAGGAAGGTCCTTTATCATGTTATATTATATTATATTACTTATTCGATTTCTATCAGTTTTCTGATTTTAATACATGGCCACTGTAAAATCAGTATGATTCAATATGAAAATTAAGTCAATGTCAGATGAACCCTGCCAGATGGATGTTTTATCATTCTATACAACAAATTTAGTTCAGATTTTGCTTTATACTGAATCAGAGAAACTCTTTTTCACAAAAACTTAACGTTGACCACTAAATCATAAAATGAGGTCAATGTCTAGTGCACTGTCTGATGGACAGATACATCTCCTGGCCTGTAATGTACATGATTCTAAAGGCCATTTATCGGACAGAAACTTCAGATCATAAGGCATAACTACCATATCTACTCTACCTTCTGACAATACATCAATGTTACCGGAATGAAATAATTACCTTACTAAACAAGCCTTCTGATGGAGGTGTGTAATTTTCCAGAGTCCTATGGAGCTGGTCTAGTCTCTCCACTATACTTAGCTGATATTCATCATATCTCAGTTGTCCGGAGTCCACAATTGATTTGTAAACTGAAAGGGGACTATCACAATTTGGGTTGGTATTTAATGATGGACTTCCTTTTTGCTGACTTAAGGGTGTAACACTAGCTGTCCCTGTAAATTAAAGGAAGTTTCTCATTATTGCAATAATTAAGAATGTTTATTTAGTCAATTTTGCTACATGACTTAACTATAAGTGTAATTAGAGTAATAGATGCATCAATTGTCAAATAAGCTATAAACCAGGTCATTTCCTGACCTATTCTAGAAAATGATATTAAATATCAAATGAAGTAAAATATTCTAAATATATTGAATTAAATTTTAATGAAATTAATCAATTATTAAGCTTGAATAACTTAAATTCAATAGAAATATTTATTTGACATGTCTGAACAAACACATTTACATTGAATGGTTTATAACATGATCAAATACAAGCAATAGTCATGATAGTATGACCTTTGTTTGATTACGTCAGAGTGACAGTAGCATTCAAATGAGAATTGAAATTAATGACACTCTTTCTTAAGGGCATACAATACAGTTACAGGGGAGGTAACATTTGTGTTAAAATGTTATGTTATTTTCGCCATGTCAAATATGACATATCGTGAAAAAGATGCATTATTTCAAGGGATATTTATCATTAGATTGAAAACAAATACATGGACCTCTCTTTTTTAATATGACAATAGACTTGATACTGTATTAAAACTTTTAAAGATTATTAGTTCTGATTTTTATGAAAAAATCGCTGTGAAATTTTTTAAAATTAGATAAGTATGCAACAAAAAAACTGTATTTTTACTAAATTCGTGAAACTATTTTCAAAGATTTTTTTCACTAAGGGCTATTCCAGAAAAAAAAGTATGAGGGTGTTGGAAGGCAGTTTTTGTCAGCACCCACCACCCAGACAATTGTAATTGAGAATTATAGTGCATTATAGTGTGAAAAGTAGCTCTGATACCCATTACCCATGTATTATTAATATAATGTGCCTTCCAACCCCCCCATACATTTTTTTCTGGAATAGCCCTAATTAAGAACATACTTTTGTAAAGATGATATTCCAAATGGGTTTTCAAAATTCTTCATGTGTTTATCTTTTGTCAAGTTTTGAATCAAAAAAGTAAACTATGTCTGTCTATTTTTTAAGGAGGATAAAAACAGAAGTTTAAGGCATTGTCTAAATTTTAGAAATTATTTATCTCGAAATTTAGCACATGGGTATATCTTTTATTTAACCAAGTCAAAAATAGCTTGTATGAAAATTCTCTTAAAAAATCACTTTAGGATAAAAACTGCATTGTATGTATTCCCTTAGGTGGAGAGGGGGAGGGGGGCTCGTGGGTATAAATTAAAAAAATAATTTAATATAGGATTTCGCTATATTTTTCTATATATGAACTTTATCATATACTTAATAGAAAAATATAATGAAACCAGGGCACAGCTTTATACGAGCGCAGAGGTTGAACCCTGAACAGTTAAAGCAAGTATGGACACAACATTCAAGCTGGATTCAGCTCTAAATGTGGATTGTGATTAAATAGTTGACACAGCATAGGTTTCTGACACAGAATGAATGTGGTCTAATGAACTTAAAAAAAAATTTTTGCCTTTGAGCAATTCACTATGCTGTTGAATATTGATCCTCTCAAAAAAAAAAGTTCGAAGAAATTTTCTTTTTCTTTATGAAATCTGAAATGAGAAAACAATGGTTTTTAAGTTGATTCAATTACTATTGTGGACAAAGAAAGATAACTCCAATTTTCAAAGAATATTTCATAAAAACTGTGCAATTGAAAATTTCTTGCTATTGAGCAATATTGTGCAATTAGATATTTCTTGCTATTTTAAAGATAAAAATAAGATAAAGATATTTTATTTCCTAATCATAGCTAGGCTCATAACAAGTATGAAATCACATAAAGTAAAAAATAAAAAGCCTTTCTCAGTCCCACTTGCACACACTCACACATACAACTATCGTTCTGATTAAGGATGATTGATTTAACAGTACCACATGTAAATGAAAAATAAATACAGAAAAAAATACAGACACAAATGTATTTTTATTAATTTTTTTTTTTTTTTATGAGGAGAGTCAGTTGCCTACATTGTATTTATGAAACGAAGGATAACTCTTACTGCCCAGAAAAGAAAAAAAAAACCAAAAAACAATTCTAGTATAATGTACTGACAATGAATTGGTGAAAACTATAAATAAGTTTTATAAGTTTCAGTTCAGCAAATATCTAGTTTCTCAATGTGTAATATGAGGATAGAAATTCACATAATTTAGAGTTTAAATTTAAGCTCACAATCCAAAAAAGTCACCTGGGGTCAATTGATTTTTGGGTTGATTATTGAACCGTACCATACACATGATACAGTAACAATCAATAGTGTAAAAACTAAAATTTATACTGAAACCTGACCTGACCGGACTAAGAATTGATAGAATACATCTGTAACAAATCAGCATCACACACAGCATCAGATAATTATCATGCAACTTTCAAAAGATGTGAAGCCCTTGGTTGTTCTTTCTGTATAATAAACTGACCAACATTGGCAGCAACGTGATGTTTGAAAGAAAATATAATAAATATAGGATTGAAAGAAAAAAATAATATTTTAGACTAAATAAACTAAAGGCTAGTACGCAGGGTGGCAAATGTCTATAATAGTGGTTAAGGACATCTGCTATAAACATATGAGTGGTGATGGGATATGTAAATCAAATCTTTGTCAGTTTGTCTTCTTTTTTTTTTGTTGATTTATTTAATCTGTTAACAGGTTAAAAGAGTTATAAAAAAATATCAAATTTATAATATTATATAAATACATGGAACTTGGAAGTGTCTAAATATTTTATAATCAAAACAATTCTTTCCAAAATGCGTCATGAACTAAATATAACAATGAACTCGCAACGTCGTTTTTTGAAGAAAAAAATATGCTGCACCCTATTACATTACAATGCCAATGGTTAGCAGATTAAACAACATGTTATGTAAGGAAAGCTATCAGTTTCATTCGATTCCACTTATTTTTGTTACAAAGTTGAATGAAACTTTCCACAAATTATTAATTACCTGCACTATACGAACAAGAACAATGAAATTTATTTAAGATATTGCGAAAATGTTTCCAATTACGATTGCAGTAAACACTATTTTTCATTTTCCCCGTCGACTTTCAACCAAAGTCAGCAATGGCATGTGTACTTCTGACTACGTCATTCTTATTTGTGTACAAAGTAATATACAGAATACATGACATGATATGAATTCCGAATAAAGTGACTTAAAAAAAAGAAATGCCATCGTGAACCTTAATTCATGTTTGGTGCGTAGTCCAATATTATGACGTCTTGAAAGGCTATTACATTTTTTTTCTTTGACGGGCGTCAAAGAAAAAAAATTTAATAGCCTTTCAAGACGTCATAATTATTTGGACTAGTTTGGTGCGAAGACACACAATAAGATACATTTGAGTATCAAGGAGTTATATAGATTACTATACAACTCCTTGATTGTATCATAGTATATCAAAATGCTATTTACATGTGCTATTTTCAAAATAATTTAAGTCAGAATCACATATTGCCACTTTTAGACTAGTACCGGGTTACCGTTGTAATAATATGAGCAATTGCAACACGGGTGCCACATGTGGAGCAGGATCTGCTTTATCTTCCGGAGCACCTGAGATAACCCCCAGTGTTTAGTGGGGTTCGTGCTGCTTAGTCTTTAGTTTTCTATGTGGTTTCTTATGTACTATTATTTGTCTGTTTGCCTTTTTTCATTTTTAGCCATGTCATTGTCAGTTTATTTTCGATTTATGAGTTTGACTGTTCCTCTGGTATCTTTCGCCCCTCTTTTTGTAAGTGGCAATATATGAAAATGTTTATTTTTTTGTGGATAATGGAGACTTATTGTTTGAAAAAAAAAAAAGTAATTTTAAGTAAACAAAATCATTTGTAAAACTGTTGTATCGGAGAAGAACAAAAGAAAAAGCTCTCAAATAGTCAGTTTTGAAACCTGGGACTAGCATTAATATTCCCAAAACTAAACCTTATCTATTCTTTATCTTGAATTCAACATGTCAATCAAAACAAATTGTATGTAGGATGCACTCAAATATCTATATTTCAAATGAATTAAGGACCGTTTACAAATTGTATCATTCGAAGCTCATTTCTCGGTGCAGCAAACCCATCATGCCTGTGGCCTCCCACCTATAATTATTTGTATTGATCAGTGACATCATATATAAACTGGTGACATTTAATAAAATTTAAATATATAACTTAGTTTTTGTATGCATGAGATGTCTATGCCTTTTGTATTGACAATATTTTTTTTTATTACCATAAAATTGAGAATGGAAAGTATTTCATTTTAAAAAAGATTTGTGACAGTAGCATACAAAAAGACAACACATGCAGTAAACATTATATGAAAACATACACAGGCAGAAACCCATAAGAAAACTTATCCTATAAAAATGTGTACAAGTATATTTACAAATATTTAAAATATAGCATGTATAGAGTCCCCTGTTCTAGTAAAAGCCTGCTTAAACTGAAAAGAAGATATTAGCTTAATTTGTCTCTGGTTTCAATATAAAATAATACATCGGAGTGACAACAAAAAAAGGATAAAGAAATGAAGAATATTGAAGAATGGAGTGCAAATGAAAATAAAATAAACGTCGAAAATGAATCAGGTAATACACATGATAATTATTACAGAATCAGTCCGCTGAGTGTGCTCCAACATTTGGAGGGATCTACAGAAGAAGAAATGGTTATCTCCCTTAATTTGGTATAATACGTCATAAGTATTTGTGAAGTAGGAGTACCTGTGGTACACAATGACCACTACACAATCAGCAACAGCTCGAATTCAGCCAAAGAAACAAACTTTAGAAGATGCCTATTCACCCCCTGCCAATTTCTTAGAGATAGATATTGCTGATCCTCAAACTCATGGGGTCGGGAAAAAACGATACACAGACTATGAAGTCAGAATGACGGTAAAACATCGCTCCGGAAGCTAAATTATCTTTTTTTTTTATTTTATGGAATTTTTCATTTGCATACTTATAAATGACAATCGTTTAAAGGTAAGAACAGACATGTGTTCATCATATGTAAGATCAACATGAAAATCATTAAATTTTCAGTGTCGTAAAACTTTGACAATCGTGAAAACATGTTGAAAGTGGGAGTATCCAAATTTTATCAGATTATGCTAGACAAGTGACTTAAAGTGATAGGGTAATGTACAACAGCTACATTTTTCATTTAGGCTAGTTAACAAGGAATTGTCGTTACATTTAGCAGATTAATAAGATTACTAGACTACTGCTACATAAAAAAGTTATACCCATGTGTTTTTTTCTTCCTATAAATGTCATTGAACCAATGATTTGTATAGTAGTCTTACTATACAAATCCTTGATTGAATTTACATTTTTATATGTTCCTATCTCAGCAGGGTATCAGGTCTGTTCGCCCTAGTTTGCCCTGAGTTCATTTCCCCATAGAGTCCGTTCGCCCTTCTAAAAATATTAATATTCAGGGCATTGAAGATGAAAAAAAATATTCAGATATTTCTATGGTACAGTATATATTCTTGAAATTTATGGAAAGATGGAAACATTTAAAAGTTTATGGCTTGTTTAGGATATCATTTATTGTTCAATGACAAAATAATTCGGATCACTGATTATTGTGATATATATGATTCTATTCTCTACCATATAGTGACCACCGTCAACAAATTGACAATTATGTCACAGGATATGACCACAGCTTGAAATTAATAAAAATGGATTTACAAGTTCATTTATTATTATACTCTGAGACTAGTCTCAGTTATACTGCATACATTCGTGATTGACTGAATATAATTATTTTGTTAACAAATATCAATAAAGATAAATACATTGTATTCCAGTATTCTAATAAAATAAAAGGGAAAATGATAAAGTGATTGTGGCAATATAAATATTCTGTCAATTTTTCAACAAACTTGAACATATTTTGTTCAAATACTTAAAATTATGCAACTAGATAACAATTAGAAAAAAAATAAAATCTGGGCGAACAGGCATCAGGGCAAACAGGTACATGTACTTGGGCGAACAGGCATCAGGGCAAACAGGTACATGTACTAGGGCGAACAGACCTGGATCCTCTCAGCAGAGAAGGCATTTTGTTGTACCATTGTTTGTCTATAAGTCTGTCCATGTGTTGTTTTCTATTCTCTATTTTTAGTTTGCCTTTATAAATTTGCTCACATGAATTTCACATGAATCTCGCATGAAATTCACGTGAAAAATTTCATGTGAGATTCGCATGGATTTGAATTCACGTGAAATTGATGTGAATGAAATTTGCCTGTGTATACAACCGTATAGCGTATAGCTTCCAAATGTTATGAATTTTATTTACAAAACACAGATCAAGTTTGAATTTTGGTGGCATCACGTTTACCTTTCTAAAGTTATGCCCTGTTACAAATGGAAAAGTTGCTGATTTTCAATCTTGTGACAAGAATTAATTGTTATTATACCAGTAACCTTAATGTCCGGGATTTGAAGAGTCATTTTCTTGTAAGTTTGTTGTAAAAATGAATGCTGGCCAAGTGAAAATTTCCAACAAAGCAATGGTTTGCCTTAATTTGTTCTTAAATGTAAAAATCAGGAGATGTGGTATGATTGCAATTAGACAACTATCCAGTGTATCCACTACAGTTGAAATGAAGTGGTAGTAAGGAATAATAGGCCACTGTGTGGCCATCAACAATGAGAAAAACTATTAGGCCTAAAATCATATTCCAACTTTTTGATTAAAACAGAGGCTTTCTTTTATCTGTTTGAAAACAAGTTATTTTCACTTAGTTTTAAAATCCAATCACATAGTATTGGACCTTTTCATTGACATATATAATCCTGGAAATCTTTGTTGTCAATTCCTTTCACTTAAGAACATTGTATTAAAATGTATATATTTTGAATTTTTGCAAGTCTGTTTGATTTTGTAATTTTTTCAAATACATGTCTTCCTTTTTAGACAAATTTACCTGTATTTAAAGTAAAAGAATCTGGTGTACGAAGAAGATATAGTGACTTTGAGTGGTTACGGAATGAATTAGAACGAGACAGTAAGGTAAATATACAGCATGTACATGTACAAATGTTTTATGTAATGATATGATACATATATGTTATAATACATGTAATATATTTGATTAAAAGTAAGGTAAATCTAGGTAAAAGTTACATACAGATTGATTTAATCATCTTTGTTATTTATTTATTAGCTTTCTCAATATGTTCAACTCTTCGTGTACTTAATTTAAGAAAAGGATCAGTTACTGTGGATATTTATATTCAAGAGCCAAATCGATCAGTACGAATAAATAAGTCATTGCCACATTGGAAATTAAATTAGTCAAAAAAACAATACCATGTACATATATGCATGCACACTGAAAACTAAAAAAACATATTACTAAAACCACAGATATTTGGTGTTTTAAAATGATCATTATGGTTACGCTCAGAATTTTATTACAATCAAGTTCATTCAGGCCAAATTTAAAAGAATTTCAGTTTCCCCTTTGTAAACAGACCAGGAAGGCAGTTTTATTTTTAACTGGATGTTAACAGGGTCACAGGAATGGCTTGACTTGTCCAGTCAAGGTCACAGTAAGGCAGCAACCATTTGATTTTCTGGGGGGCTATGGATTTTTTTTCTGGACAAACTTTTTTTTCACCTGTGGCGAAAAACAATCTATTTTTTTCGCAACAAGTCAAAAACAATTTGGCAGCTGAGGGGGAAACAAACAGAAAATCAAATGGTTGCTGCCTAACCATTTAGAATGGCTGTTGAATATTGATCAGTTTTTATTTTGCCTTTGCAAATCTTTACAATACATAGTGTATCCCCAGTTTTAAGTGTTTTGTCGATATGAAAAATGAAATCCATCATACTCTAATGGTGTTTACCACGATATCCTGAAATATTTGCAATTAAATTACACGTACATGCATGCTTTAAGCTTTTACAAAATTTCTCATGATCACTTTGTCTTTTTATATTGTACTTTAGATTTAGAAATGTTGGATGCCAGCTAAGAGACATACATGTAGCCTATGTAGAGACTCTGGAATTAAATTTGGTCTTACATGTGAATATTAACATTACGATTTTATTCAGATTGTTGTACCACCACTACCTGGTAAAGCCCTGAAAAGACAGTTACCATTCAGAGGTGATGATGGAATATTTGAGGATGAATTCATTGAAGACAGAAGAAAAGGACTTGAACAATTCGTAAACAAGTAAGCAGTGTTTGATTTTTCTTACGTACCATGCTAATTATTGAATATCAAGTTTAAAATACACAGTTTAATGTGAAATCAAATTGCCTAAGACAATGGACTCGGGGTTTTTTTTTGTGGAGTACATCATTGTTCATGTAGTACACTGCATTTTTTAGACCTGTCCAAGTCAGGAGCCTGTTTTTCAGTGAGTGTCTGAGTCTCATGTGTTGGTGTGGTTCATAGCTGTTTCTTGTTTCTCGTTTTTATAAAGATTAGACATTGTTTTTCCTGTTTGAATTGTTTTATACTAGTCATTTTGGGGCCCTTTATAGCTTGCTTTTGGGAAGAGCCAACATGGCCAAGGCTATGCGTTGAAGGCCACTTTGACCTATAATTGTTAACTTTTTATAAATTGTGACTTACATGTAAATGAAGAGTTGTCTCATTAGCACTAATACCACATCTTTTTATTTATAATTAATTTGTGTGAATTAACCATAAACGTCTAGTAAAAAGCAGAATATAGCAGTTGTTATATAGTTAAACCTTAATCAGATAAAGTTGGAGGTATTGGACTGATCTAAGGTTCATATTAGAAGCTATCAGTTATCATTCAAAAGCTTTTCATGTTCAAATTGAAATTTTAAGTTTAATCAATGGGAGACTCGGACAACTCCTCGTTTATTCAAATGAAGAAAAATGAACTGAAACGCGTCTTTTAAAGATAGAAATGCTCAAATATGCTGTTGTTATATATTCCAACCATATAATGGTAATGCTTAGAAGATGCCAACTATATAAAAATCCTTACAAATAATGCAAATTATCAAGTTAATGTGTTTCTAATTTCCAGATTTGTCATTTATTTAAGAAATAATTGATTCAAGCTATACTTTATTGTTGTTTTAACATGGGTAGGCATTATATTCAGAGATTATTTTTTCCCTAGCGATAGTGAGAGCTAAAATAACACAAATATAATGCCTACCCACGGGGGGGTCTCTTCCTATATAAAGGTATATACATATGTGCCGCTGGAATGGGTCCCTTTTTTGATCCGTCAAATATATCAATGGGGTGCAATTTTACCGAGGAAATATATCAATAGGTAGTAATTGACCGATTGTGATATATCAATGAGCTGATAAATATATGAATGGGTTATGATTTCGCTGTGAAATATATGTATAGGTAGGGATTTCACAATTATTCAATATATGAATGGGGGTGTTTTTAAAATCCCAGCTGCACACCTGTACCCAAAATCCCATGTTGAGACCCCCCCGTGTGCCTACCCATGTTAAAATTACAATAAAGTATAGCTTGCATCAATTATTTCGATTCTGATTTGGACAATTAAGTTAATTTTTATGTCCGATGTGTATAAGTGTAGAGTGTTTGTGTAGGCTATTCCATTAACCTCCCTTTTTTGTTTGTGAACAAGCAAACAACTGGCAATGTGATTTTTTAGAGGGGGAGTTTTGAACAGCCAGCGTGAACGGTTGTCATATCTAGGTCAAATATGTCAATTTCGAACTGCAACACATTACAGTCATAATAAATGAATAAGTACACGGTAACAACATGTGCATCCTTTAAGAGTTTGGAAGTGTTTTAAATTAATGAAATATATAAAATGTATTCTAATTTGTTAAAATTCATTATTCTGAAGTAGTCCATATATGCAATTGAATACATTTGTATATGCATGTGCAAACAAATTTTATTGGATTTCGAGCATGGGTTTATTCACAAAGCAAAAGAAGAACGTCATATAAGAATTGTCATTAATGATATTCGGGGTTCACACAATGGCAAGTCCATGAATATTGGACTCTTGGAAATTTGTCTAGACTCATCATTTTCAAAGTCCAAAGATATATCAAATTCTAAACTGTTGTATTAGTCTGTCAGAGTACAAATATTGTCTTTTTATGTCAAAAGTGTAAAGATAATCTAAACTTGATGTCGTTTCATTGTCTATTTGGTTGTCAGGATTGAAATGAGTAATGATAAAGCAATAAGATTCCATCTTCTCACTGTTGGACTCCTTAAATTTGTCTAAAAATGATGTGTCCCTGAACTCACCTTAAAAAATCCTTAGTGATAACCTTGATATTGAAGAACATACTTAGGTTGGGGTTTTTGTTTTGACAGTAACCTGGGTTATCCTTAGTCAAATCATTTGAAATTAGGAAGAATGTGGCTTTCATTAAAGAATTGTTTAAAAATTATAGATTCTCAGATACTACATGTATAAGTAATATGTCAATTGTATGTCAGTACACCTTTCCTATATTGCCAATTGTATTTATTATACTTCACATTAAAATGCCATATTTTGATTGGCTAATATGAGGGAATTAATTTACTCTATCACATGTCTGAGAGGGTGACAAATTTTTTTAATGTTACCCTCTCGTCTAGACCAATAAAAAATTGATAATTTAAAGGACAATGAATTGAGTTTACATAAAGTAATTAAATACAATGCTTAAGTTCTACCTTTTGGCTCAGATTTGATTATTTGATTGTTAAAATAGAATAATAAAACATCTTTTTTTCTAATACCTGTAATGTTGTTATGTATGTGACGTCATAGAAAACACTTTTATAATAAAAATAATCTGTAAAAGACATTAATGATAGGACATTCAGTATAAGGAATTAAATAACACATAGCTGAGAGGGTGATAGAGCAGATTGGTACCCCTCGAAAAAGCTTTGTCAACCTTGGCTTCGCCACGGTTGACACTGTTTTTTTTTGGGTAACATCTGCTCTATCACCCTTTCAGCTATGTGTTATTTATATATTGGTGTATGGTATGCAATTCGTTCATGTAACGTAAGGTGTGTACATCCTAGTATTAAGTTTAAAATTAAATACAGTTTTCAGATACCTTTTTAAATTTCTTTCTTTTAACAGAGTTGCTGGCCACCCATTAGCACAGAATGAAAAATGTTTGCACATGTTTTTGATAGAACCAGTGATTGATAAGAACTATGTACCTGGGAAAATAAGAACAACTTGAGGTCACCAAAAGAACACCATTTTAATGTTGTGAATATTTCTGTACATTTTATTCTGTTTTATAGAGTTAGACTGTGTATAATTATGGACATACTTATAAAAATGCACTACCTTAGCATTTGGTTTTTCATTCAAATTAGTGTATTCAATTTTTGACTATGAATGAGCAAGAAAAGAGAAAATATTACAAAAAAAAATCTATTCATAATGAATTTCTTTTATTTTTATATACATATTAGCACACAAGGTTCTGCATGAAGTAAAAATGAATGATTGCCAATAATTATTGCTTTGTGTAAACATGATGTATATTCACAAGTAGACTTTGTTTACCAATTTTTTTTGCAATTTATTTGAATAATTTTTTAATTGTAAAGTTAACTATAATCAAATAATATATATATTATGTGTATGTGTTTTATAAATATACTTGCTACACTGTAATATCTAAATAATTAAGTTCTGATTTACCTAGATATTATGTTTACTTATGTAAATTAACACATTTTTTTAACAATAATCTCGAAAACAAACGCATATCACTGTTGGATGGTAATAACTTAAACATGGAATTTAAATTGATAGACATGTATCAAAATTAAGGTACTAAATTGTAACCACTTTCACAATAATAAAAGAACAATTTTTTCAAGATTATATACAAGATGACATTCCATTATCATTTATTAAGAGACTATTTTAGTTTTAAGGTTATGGCTTGAAACTTATCTTATTTATACTGATATTTTTTTGTTATTAAAATATAATTATTCAACTTCAGAATACACAGTAAATCAATTTATTTGATGGTCAAATTCACTAATATCTTAATATTGTATATCCACTGTACGTTAGAATACAGATACTGTCAATTCACAGATTTGTTTGTACATTTATTAATGTGAATGTTGAACAATGATCACAAATGCCAGATTAATGTATTGCGATGTTTTTATTAATGCGAAAAAAGGTGACTGGAAGAAAACCGCAATAATAAGAACTTGCATTCTGATATCTGCTGCATTTTTAGATTCATCACTCAACACCTTCCTGTTATCTCATACTATAAGCAGGGTATGGGTATCATTAGCTTTACGGGTAATCTCCCATTTTTGGTCATTTTTCTAAAATCGCAATAATTTCTCAATTTGCAGTTTTGCAATTCCAAGAAATACTGCATACAAATAACTCCATCAAAATTTCAAATGCAAGTTTTTATTTTTGTGCAACCTATCTCATTGCAATTTTAGAAGTAACAAAAACATTACAAAACTTTCTAAATTTATAATACTGTAGTTGATTTTAATGTGATAAAAAGGGAAGATATCAATGACAGGATTACATCACTATAAGTTGTGAAGACTAACTTTAAAACTTAATACATGATAGAAATTTTATATCTTAATTCATGAGTTACAAAATGTTGACATTGTTTTCATACAAGCTATCCCACCACTTAAGCTAATGATTAATCTGCATGGTTTTGTCCTTTCCAGTACAAGAACCAACAAAATGTAATGTAGGCATTTTTAGTTACAATTCTCTCAAGAACATTGACGGAATAACAAGTAAAACAGGATGATTGCTGATGATAATTTTTAATTGTCTGATTTATCACACTGAACCTTGACTGTTAATGATATAAAAGAAAAAAAATTCTAGAGGATCGAGTTAACCCAATATAATCTCCATTACCTGGTATTCACTTGGGGAAAAAGCAGAAAACAGTGAACAAATTTTGTATGTGTACAGTAAATATATGTCAGTAATTTGCTGCAAGTGTGTTAGTACATTTGTACAATGAACTCAGATATTTCCTGGGAACCCTTGACGTAGGGCATTATTAATTTTTGTGTGGGGCCATAATAACAAGCAAATTTTTTTCAAGTTAAGCATCAAAACTACCAGTACTAAAATAAATAATGTTTTGCAAGGTTTGAATCAGGGTTTTTTAATCTCTGTTAGAGTGATAATTTTATCCTTGATTCTGGAGAACAAAGTTTTTTTTCTCACTAAAATATTTTTACACAAACTTTATGGGAAAAGTCCAGTTTAGATATCTATTATTTTCTTACATTTATTGAATTAGTATTTAAACTGTTAAATTAGTACATGTAGAAAATGTACAATAAAACTTGTGGTTCAAAGAAATATTTAAAGCTTCTTTAAGCCGTTAAAAAAATAACTCGCTCTCAGGTGAATTCATTTAAAATTTAGAATGAGAAAGGGACACATTTTTATATTTTTTAAAACTTCCTGGCATGTCATGAATTCAAATGCAAGCTTGATTGACAGAATTTTGTCTAAAATACAATAGACATCAAGTTTGAAGAGCTTTAACTTTTGACCTAAAAAAAAACAGATTTCTATTTATAATTTGGAGCTGAACGGAAATGGAATGACAAGTCTTTAGATGGTACCAGAAGCTAATACATTGTAATCACTTTTTTTTAATTTGAGTATGTATGGAAATAAATGCATATGTTTATGTATTGCTTTTTCATTATGGTATTTTTCCCTGACCAAAAAACAGCTGGTACAATATTTTTGGCCAGATAGTTTATTGAGATTTTAGATTGTAATTGTAAAAAGATGAAATTATATTCATCTTGACCATAGAATTTTTATTTGGAAAAATGAAACATCAAAGAAAATAGATTTTTGACCAAATAATTATTATTTGGAAAAATGAAACAGTAAAGAAAACAGATTTTTGACCAAATAATTTTTATTTGCAAAAATGAAACAGCAAAGAAAACAGATTTCTGTCAGATATATTTCATAAGTGAAGTTATTGAGGATCAAATGAATTTGGAAACATGTACAGGTTCTTTTTTTATTGGTATCAATGACGTTTGAATGTCATAAAGAAGTGAGTACTTTGTTGTAGAAGAAGGTGATAGAACATGTTTTGTAACTGTTGTTTAAGGTACACTGTAGTCTTTTCTCAGAGATTATTTTATGAAGAGGCTGAAAATAAATATTTATTATTTTGATTTTGATTTTATTATTTTCAATTAACCCAATACAAGCTACTGTACAAACACAATTCAACAGATATCATTTTATTACTTATGCAATTTATGAACAGCAGGGGTTTCCAAGAAGCAGATGCAAGTAAACTGACTAATATTTTTTTAAGAATAAAAAGAGATGTGTGGTTAAAGCCAATGACATCCAGAGGAGATGATTTTTTTTAACAAGAGTGCACACGCTGAAATGTCTCGCCTTCTATACTAATCATTGATATTATGTAGATAGTCCTAAGTATAAAGCTTTATTACAACTGTCTCATAAACTTAACATTAACCAAGATAACTAAACAAAGACCAATGAACCATGAAAATGAGGTCAAGGTCAGATGAACCATGCCAGGCAGACATGTACAGCTAACAATGCTTCTATACAACATATATAGTTGACCTATTACTTACAGTTTAAGAAAAATAGACCAAAACACAAAAAAACTTAACACTGTGCAATGAACCGTGAAAATGATGTCGGGGTCAAAAGAAACCTGCGCTACTGACATAAAGATCATAAAATATTTCCATACACCAAATATAGTTGACCTATGGCATATAGTATTAGATAAAAAGACCAAAACTCAAAAACTTAACTTTGACCACTGTACCATGAAAATGAGGTCAAGGTCACATGACATCTGCCCGCTAGACATGTACACCTTACAATCATTCCATACAACAAATATAGTAGACCTATTGCATATAGTATGAAAATAAACAGACCAAAACACAAAAATTTAACTATAACCACTGAACCATGAAAATGAGGTCAAGGTCACATGACATCTGCCCGCTAGACATGTTCACCTTACAATCATTCCATATAACAAATATAGTAGACCTATTGCATATAGTACGAAAAAAACAGACCAAAACACAAAAATTTACCTATAACCACTGAACCATGAAAATGAGGTCAAGGTCAGATGACACCTGCCAGTTGGACATGTACACCTTACAGTCCTTCCATACACCGAATATACTAGCCCTATTGCTTATAGTATCTGAGATATGGACTTGACCACCAAAACTTAACCTTGTTCACTGATCCATGAAATGAGGTCGAGGTCAAGTGAAAACTGTCTGACAGACATGAGGACCTTGCAAGGTACGCACATATCAAATATAGTTATCCTATTACTTATAATAAGAGAGAATTCAACATTACAAAAAATTTGAACTTTTTTTTCAAGTGGTCACTGAACCATGAAAATCAGGTCAAGGACATTGGACATGTGACTGACGGAAACTTCGTAACATGAGGCATCTATATACAAAGTATGAAGCATCCAGGTCTTCCACCTTCTAAAATATAAAGCTTTTAAGAAGTTAGCTAACACCGCCGCCGCCGTAGCCGCCGCCGCCGGATCACTATCCCTATGTCGAGCTTTCTGCAACAAAAGTTGCAGGCTCGACAAAAACCTAATGTTTTAACTTGCCATTCATAGCAAAATCAGAAAGTTTCTTGCTAGCAAATAAATATTCTCTTAAAGATCTTTTTTTATAACTGTATAATAAAATGGAGAATGGATATGGGGAATGTGCCAAAGAGACAACAACCCGACCATAGATCATGCAGCGAGAAATATGTATAATAAGTAGTTTCAAACAAACAAAAACTGACAACTATATCAAAAGACAATGTTGTATATCTACTGTCATGTATAAACAGTACATTCATAAGTTTACTCAAAACAGTGAGATTTATAATTGCCATTTAGTCACGATTCCACATTGGCTAGCAGGCACATAGCAACCTTTACACCAAAAATCGTTTGCTTACACATTTTTTTCACCCAAAAAAGTCTGAAATTTAATTACAGATAGTCTTTAGTCTTGACTGATTATTGTGTCGGGCTGTGTTTATACTTGGAACTATAATACTGTCACACAAAGTTTTACTACGGTAGAAATTGAAATAAAGATAAATATAAAAAAGAAAAAGTGGTATGATTGCCAATGAGACAACTGTCCACAAGAGACCAAAAATAAGATAGATTTTATCTTAACAAGAGGGCAGCGGATAAAGAAGGCCAAATTGTCGTATCTAGTTCGCTTAGCAAAGATGTAAATGTATGTCAAATTTACAAGACATTACTGCAAAGAAAATAACATTTTTTGACACTTCTTATTCTGTTATGTAAAACCTGACAAATGATGAGTTGTCGAAACATGAAACAAAAGTCAACCTACTGCAGCATGATTAGGAGCCAAACTTGTATGGAAACTACTCTTTACTTATAAGTCAAGACTTAAAAGTGGCTGTTTGATGTCGTATTTTCATTCTGTTCATTCAAAAGACTATTCACATTGGGTATCTGTGTCCCGAATGATCTTCTGTTATCGCAGAAACCTCTTCTTTGATTTGAAAATGACCTGTCACCTTCATGAGAAACACTTCGGTCAGGTATCTTTCAAGAAGCAGGACCTTCTTACCAATCCAGAGCAATTTTTGTCTGTATTTAGTTTTCAGGTTTGAATGTTATTGTTTTTCCTTTTGTGTCTTCTCTGTTCCTGGGTTTGTCATGTGTCCATTGATCGCCCTTCTATTAATTAACGTTTTGCAACCTTGGAATATCGTAGGGATAGGAATGATATGATACAAGTCTACAAAGCATTGCATGGTATAGATGACATCGACTGGATGAGCCTATTTACTTTAGAACCATCTAATAATACTAGAGGTCAGCAGGTCACTCATTAAAACTTTTTAAAAAACAGTGTAAGACTACACCAGGTACACATAGACTAAATACTTTTTCAATTAGAGTAGTGGATCAGTGGAATAACCTGTCAGATTTAACAGTGACTGCAAAGACTCTGAATAATTTTAAGTCTGCATTAAATGGCGAAAATTGGAACCCATATAACATGTATAAATTCATATGTTTGTGTTAAGTGTTTCAGTTGCGCACACCTAAATAAGTATTTTTGATAAGTTTAATATATTATACATAAATATATTATTATGAGATGAGAAATCATATAAAACAATCCAAGATGAGGGGTCAGTAGAAGCATTTGGCTTATGTAGCGACCCGATGATAAAGGTATATCACATCAGACATTATAAACCCATGAGGCTGAAAGTAAAAGTGTTAACGCTGAGCAGATTCATTTAAAAACAAGCTGTCCGCCTTTCATATATTTTATCATGAGCAAATTGAATTTCAAAGACACATGTTTTCCATAAGGCATAACATCACCTTGTGAAGAGATTTGGAAAGAAAAGGGCAAGGGAATACATTGCATGTCTGTTCGACCAAATCAGAAATGCAGACATCTTTTTCTTTCGAACTGGAGACATACTTGTTCTAAAACTGAAATCAAATCTCCAACTGACATCAATTCTGAATATAATAAATTGGGAACAGCATTTTTTTCGATTTCTTTTTCCACACTGTGGTGGCAGAAACCAGTTATTTTACAATAAATCTTTAGAATTTCATGGATTTATGATTTTATTTTCTTGAAAATTCATTCAAGCTTATATACAAATAAAATATATGGTTTCAAGGAACTAAGATGTGTGCGTGCTTATGTAAATATATAGAAACCCTTTAAATGTGGGTGTCTGTCCAGCATGGAGATTTAAAAATTTATAAATGCATTGCAAATATGGCAAAAAATGTGATTCTCTGATACCAATCTAATACTCACCTGCAGAGTCCTGCTAAAAGCTGACAAGAATTTTAGGCAAAATTCTAGAGATAAAGGATATTTAGTGAATTAGAGACTTGTCCGAACCTAATCTTACCATCAAAATCTCAAGATATTTTTGTTTACAAAAAAATGAATATTTTCCCCACTTTGATTTGATGTGGTCAAGTGAGGAGACCACAATTTTGACATCTGATTGGACCCATGTGTGAAGGAAATCCCCAACCTGTGTATGCAACTACTTACTTGTGTAGTACACTAGCCTAGAATTAACATTCATTTATTTTTTTAGTCCACATCATGCAATTATATACCTCAATGCTTAACTATAACAAAATTTCTGCGTGGGACACATGTTCTGGTACACCAAAACTGGTACCTGCCACCTTTAACCACTCATTGAAAACAATTTATTTACATTTTTTTAGTCTGATTGAGTTCTATAGTCATTTACCATTAAAAATACATGCATTTCATATGGTTACAGCACAAAAAAAAACATTAATAGGTTTTGTAAGACCAAATTTATTAAAGCAATATTTGTGTCTTTTGCCATCATACTGCTTTGAATGCAAAAAAAATAGAAAAAAATGATTGTGTTCATATTTAATAACTTTTATTGTGTGAGTTTTCTGGTTCAGTGTATGAATTATCCAACAGTGTTTAAAGCTACTTTAGTTTATTGTTTCATGCATGATATAAAACCACTTACAACTGATCTCAAGAAGTATGTTCCCATTGTTTGAGGTATTAAATAGTCTCAAGTCTTGTCACTATCATTGTTCTATTGACTTCAGTGCTGAAAAAGGCTTAGTTATAAATAAACTTATATTTTTGGTACATATATTTCACTTTGTAGATCCATGTTGCACTAAACTAAGTACATTTATTCGCAATCAGTCTCATATCTCTTCTCCACATGAGCTAGCTGTGTAGGCCGCATGTTGAAATTTTAGAATTGCCACACTATTGCTGATGAGAGAGACCAGTTTTCTTATTTCTGTAGCCTGTCCTACTGTATCAACTATGTAGTAGAGCTATAAAAAAAAGAAGAATTCATATATTCATTGTTAAAAAGTAAATAAATAAGAAAATGTCCATATCATATGAAATAAATCCTTATAACAAGTAATATACAGTATAATCAGCTTTTTCTAGTACTATGCTGAGGCTTATTTTACTTTTTTCTCTCTTTGTTAGGCCAACTAAAATTAATTAGTAGATTTTCATCCAAATTTTTTTTTTTAAATGGGGCGGGTGGGAGGATTTTATTTTTTAAATTTTATTTCATATGAAACCCTCTTGTCATGTGTTATTCATATACGCAAGTGTAATAATAAGCTTATAACATGTAAATACATCCATAAGGTATCGTGTATAAGACAATAACAATTAAAACCAAGGAGTAACCAATGACTCATAAAACTAAAAGACATTTACATCAACAGTTACAAATAATAAGTAGGAAACAACACGAACTCCACTAAAAACCAGGAGTGAAATCAGGTGCTCCGGAAGGGTAAGCATTTCCTGCACTGTATACGGCACCCGTCATGCTATTTCTTTGTTCAGTTCGGTAATGATGAAAGGTTGTTATGACTGAGGAAGAATATCACTGAGATATGATTTCTGACACAATTTTGTCATAATGCATTGTGTAATGGCCAATCAGCTCATGATGGCGACCATAAAATTGCTTGAGTGATGACCTTAATTTGATTGATTCATAGCCCTGGGTTAGCAACTTTTGAGAAAGCAGTATTCCTCTTTCAACAAAATCAACGTACTTTGAGCTAGCTCTGGAGTTACGTGTCAACTGAGACACATATACTCCATATGCTAGTGCCGCTTTTTCAAATTCATAAATATATATCTCTGATTGGCAACCACTGTTCTACATGTAATTGCCGCTTTAGAAACCTATTTTATAGTAAACAGCAGAAATGTGGAGAAAACTCTCTTCAGTTGGACTACCTACATCAAATGTATTTTGCTTTCTAAGCAATGTTTTGTTGTCCTAATGATCCTAATGAAATGAAGCAAATGCATTGATATGCAACACAAGTACGATAAGTACAGAATAAAATGAAAACTCAAACAGTGTTTAAATAATAGGGTTGGTCCTTAATATGCAAGATGCAAATATAATTACAATATAGAACATAAAGTTGTTTAATGACTCTATCGTGGGTATTGTTTTTCTCTATTTCTACAAAACAAGAGTGCACACACTGAAATGTCTCGCCTTCTTTACTAATCATTGATATTATGTTGATAGTCCTAAGTATAAAGCTTTATTACAACTGTCACATAAACGTTACATTAACCAAGATAACTAAACAAAGACCAATGAACCATGAAAATGAGGTCAAGGTCAGATGAACCATACCAGGCTGACATGTACAGCTAACAATGCTTCCATAAAACAAATATAGTTGACCTAATACTTATAGTTTAAGAAAAATAGACCAAAACACAAAAACTTAACACTGAGCAATGAACCGTGAAAATGAGGTCAAGGTCAAATAAAACCTGCGCGACTAATATATAAATCATAAAATATTTCCATACACTAAATATAGTTGACCTATGGCGTATAGTATCAGATAAAAAGACCAAAACTGAAAAACTTAACTTTGACCACTGAACCATGAAAATGAGGTCAAGGTCAGATGACATCTGTCCGCTAGACATGTTCATCTTACAATCATTCCATACAACAAATATAGACCTATTGCATAAAGTACGAGAAAAACAGACCAAAACACAAAAACTTAACTATAACCACTGAACCATGATAATGAGGTCAAGGTCAGATGACACCTGCCAGTTGGACATGTACACCTTACAGTCCTTCCACACACCGAATATACTAGCCCTATTGCTTATAGTATCTGATATATGGACTTGACCACCAAAACTTAACCTTGTTCACTGAGCCATGAAATGAGGTCGAGGTCAAGTGAAAACTGTCTGACGGGCATGAGGACCTTGCAAGGTACGCACATACCAAATATAGTTATCCTATTACTTATAATAAGAGAGAATTCAACATTACAAAAAATCTGAACTTTTTTTTCAAGTGGTCACTGAACCATGAAAATGAGGTCAAGGACTTTGGACATGTGACTGACGGAAACTTCGTAACATGAAGCATCTATATACAAAGTATGAAGCATCCAGGTCTTCCACCTTCTAAAATATAAAGCTTTTAAGAAGTGAGCTAACACCGCCGCCGCCGGATCACTATCCCTATGTCGAGCTTTCTGCAACAAAAGTTGCAGGCTCGACAAAAACGAAATTAAGGCTAAATCTAAATCTAAGAGCTTGCTATAAATTAATAAATTAAAAATGCGTATGTTTGAGAGGCTTGTTTAGGGGGGTATCAATATCCCATATCCCATTAAGTTTTTATCCCAATATCCCGTATCCCTATAATGTTTACCCCTAATATCCCAATAAATATTTATTACAAATATCCCATATCCCTCATTCCCAAGTCCTCATCATCACAACTTCAACAATTTTGACTGATAAATGATCAAATTATATTTTTTTTTTTTCAAAATACTAACATTTGATTAATTGTTGAACTAGAATATAAAGGGAAAACAAACTGTGGTAAAGGAAATTTACAGTGCATACTTCCAGTGTTAAATAAGAATATATGTGTCCAAAAGATGAAGTGTTCCATCTTAGAGAAATATCTTTTTATGTGATCTTAAACGATAAATTTAGTGTAAGGGGTCTAATTTCAGACATTTTATTTTAATTGTTCAAACCGTGATGCATATGACTGTAAAATTTCATTTTGATAGCATTCTTCTTTCATTGATAAGAAACTTCATCCTACACGTTAACCTATGTTGGAAAGAACAGAAGGACTCAACCCTGTCTCTTGTCCGAGATTGCTCTGACACCCAACGGCTGTTTTGACAGACAAGCTGAGATTGTGGGACGTCAGAGCACGTCCATATCAAAAAGTGGATATTTAGCATGCAAGTTCAATAACTCAAAATTTAACACAAGAAAGCTTTCTGCTAATACACCTACATTAAACTTAACTGTTGCAATATTTTTACAGCAGGCAAAATTTGCACAGCCCTGTTTTGCAAAGACATAACCCAACATTTGACTCTGTGATCTTGAACTTTAAGAATTTCATAGATCACAATATGTTTGTTACTTTTTTTTTAATTTCCTACCTCAAAACACCAGTAACAAAGGGAAAATATATCAATTTACATTGATTATTTAGTAATTATTCGTTATTAACATAGTTTAAGCTTTTAAAAAGCTATTTAAGAGATAATTTCAAATTCAAACAAGGCATCCATTTTATACGGCGAAATATCTACTTTTTGATATGGGACGTGCTCTGACGTCCTTCGGCCCCAGCTTGTCTGGCAAAACAGCCGTTGCACATCAGAGCAATCTGTAAAACGTGGAGACCTCTGAAGATCCTCACCACGTAAACAATAAGAGGTAAAACACTAGAAAATATCCTGTAATCATATAAAGCATCAAAACAAATAAAAATATTGACAACAATAAGGCCTAACTCATCAGATGGATACATTTAACAAAAATCTATGATTATTTCAAGAAAATTATCAATGCATATGAGCATAATTTTATAATATAAAAAAAGAAGATGTGGTATGATTGCCAATGAGACAACTCTAAACAAGAGACCAAGTGACACAGAAATTAACAAGTATAGGTCACCGTACGACCTTCAATAATGAGCATAGCTCATACCGCATAGTTATCTATAAAAGGTTCTGAAATGACAAATGTAGAACAATTCAAACGAGAAAACTAACGACCTAATTTATGTATAACTAGAGGCTCTTAAGAGCCTGTGTCGCTCACCTTGGTCTATGTACATATTAAACAAAGGACACAGATGGATTCATGACAAAATTGTGTTTTGGTGATGGTGATGTGGTTGTAGATCTTACTTTACTGCATATTCTTGCTTCTTACAATTATCTCATTATCTTAATTTATAATGAACTTGGCCAAACAGAGGAAAATGTTTTGTTAAAATTTACAAAAATTTACAAAATTTACAAAATTATTAAAAATTGACTATAAAGGGCAATAACTCCTTAAGGGAACAACTGACCTTTTTGGTCATGTTGACTTAATTGTGGATCTTACTTTGCTGAACATTGTTACTGTTTACAGTTTATCTCTATCTATAATAATATTCAAGATAATAGCCAAAAAACGGTATAATTTCCTTAAAATTTCCAATTCAGGGGCAGCAACCTATCAACCGGTTGTCCGATTCACCTGACAATTTCAGGGCAGATAGATCTTTACCTAATAAACAATTTCACAGCATGTCAGATTGCTCTAAATGCTTTGGTTTCAGAGTTATAAGCCAAAATCTACATTTTATCCCTATGTTCTATTTTTAGTCATGGCGACCATCTTGGTTAGTTGGCCGGGTGACGCTACACATTTTTTAAACTAGATACCCAATGATGATTGTGGCCAAGTTTGGTTTAATTTGGCCCAGTAGTTGCAGAGGAGGAGATTTTTGTAAAAGCTAATGACGGACGACGACGACGACGGACGAAAAGTGATGAGAAAAGCTCACTTGGCCCTTTGGGCTAACTAGAGGCTCTGAAGAGCCTGTGTCGCTCACCTGTTACTGTATTTACTGATGTTGGCCATCTTGGTTGGTAGGCGGGGTCATTAGACACTTTTTTAAATAGACACCCTAGTAATGTTTGTTGCCAAGTTTGGTTAAATTTGGCCCATAGTTTTAGAAAAGAAGATTTTTGTACAAGTAACAAAAAATGACGAAAAGTTATTAAAAATTGACTATAAAGGGCAATAACTCCTTAAGGGGTTAACTGACAATTTTGATCATGTTGACTTATTTGTAGGTCTTCCTTTGCTGGACATTATTGCTGTTTACAGTTTATCTCTATCTATAATAGTATTCAAGATAATAACCAAAAACTGCAAAATTTCCTTAAAATAACCAATTCAGGGGCAGCAACCCAACAACAGGTTGTCCGATTCGTCTGAAAATTTCAGGGCAGATAGATCTTGACCTGATCAACAATTTTACCCCCATGTCAGATTTGCTCTAAATGCTTTTGTTTCAAAGATATAAGCCAAAATATACATTTTACCCCTGTGTTCTATTTTTAGCCATGGCGGCCATCTTTGTTGGATGGCCAGGTCATCGGACACAATTTTTAAACTAGATACCCCAAGGATGATTGTGGCCAAGTTTGGTTAAATATGGTCCAGTTGTTTCAGAGGAGAAGATTTTTGTAAAAGTTTACAGTCGACGGACGACGGACGCCAAGTGATGAGAAAAGCTCACTTTACCTTTCAGGTCAGGTGAACTAAAAAAATGAACAAAAAACAATATGTAACACAGCATCAAACGACAACCACTGAATTACAGGCTCCTGACTTTGGACAGGCACATAATACAGAATGTGGCGAGGTTAAACATGTTAGCGGGATCCCAACCCTCCCCTTTACCTGGGACAGTGGTGTAACAGTACAACATAAGAACGAACTATACAAATCAGTTGAAAAAGGCTTAACTCATCAGATGGATACACATAGAAATACATCTAACAAAAACACAGAGTGGACGTGACCGAGTACTTGTACATCCCATCAACAAAAAGACACTAAGTACAGATCTGAGAGTACTCGCAGCTAGTGCAAAGCCAATAACAACTAATAAAAAAAGTGATGCATCTGAGACTTAATTATCAATCATTTCACATCCAACATCCAATGGCACTGTAAACAACATCTCCGTAAAAATGAGGATGTGCTATCCCGTTTGAAATAGGTTTTCTACAGGTAGAACCAAACTTCAAAACCAAATCTTTACATCTACGGAAGAATTTAGTAAAGATTTTAAGTGATTTGTGGTAACGAAATCCCTGACTTAATAATTTACCAGTAATACATAGATTATGTTCATTAAAATCCAAAACGTTACAACAGACACGGGCATAGCGGAGGAGTTGTGATACACAAACACCGTAAGATAGTGCCAAAGGAACATCACCTTCCAAAATAGGAAAATTAACAATAAGGAACGAAGTATGGAAAGCAAAACAAATACTTTTAAAATTATCACTACATAATAAGTATATAAATATCGAAAATAGATAAATACTTTTTGCTTGGGTGGATTTGGATGACTTTTAAATAAAATGACCATAAACTTAATGAAAATCAACAAAGCAGCTGACTAAAGTGACCTTTAATATTAAACTCTTTTGGGCAATTTTATCAAGTGAGATATAAATATTTCTGTACTTAACTTTTAAATTCCACTTATTTTTTTTTTTCATGTTAAAAATTCAATATCCTAATAAATGCATCAATATCCCATATCCCATTTACTTTTAGGACAAATATCCCATATCCCTAAAATTAAAATGGCAAATATCCTGTATCCCAATATACCCTATACAAGCCTCGTTTGTCGATTTTTTGAACTCAATATACGGTCACCAATCTAAAAAGTTCATGGATGATGCTTGTGTCAATTTCTTTATTCCAGTCAAATGTGTTCCACGATTCTAGTGCTTTTGGGTTTCATTCACAGTCCAAATTTCTTGACACAAAGTCATTGCATAAATAAAATAAATCCAAGGTGTTTTACTCACAAACATTTGTGTCATATATAAGTTGTGACATACGGCGATTTGCGTTCTTGGACACAGCGTATTACTCGTAACCCGAATATTTCACGCCCTTCTCGTAATCAATCTCTATTCTCGGTAAATGATGTTGTCATCATAGATCAGCAGAATATATCGACTTAATCATTCAGTAAGAGTACGCCAAGAAATACGAAAACCGAAATTTGAAACAGGAAGTTTTACATGAAACGAAATTATCGACGGATACCGGTATCGGAAATGAACAAAATCCGGAAATCGTATTTTTTTCTAATCATTGTTTGGTGAACATAATCATTTCAAAACTAATCAATTGAATATCATTGTTTGTATTGGGATACAGAGTTAACCGTCTTGATATTTGATAATTCTTAAATCCATGTAAAAACTATTTGCTTGCAAACAGACCTATACATTGACTGTGAATAAAACAAATATAATACCACACACCTGTAGAACTCTTAAAAAGGCACATTTTGTGATATTTTAAAATCATGTTAAGGCTTAATCACTCATTGAAAACAATTTATTTACATTTTTTTAGTCTGATTGAGTTCTATAGTCATTTACCATTAAAAATACATGCATTTCATATGGTTACAGCACAAAAAAAAAGCATTAATAGGTTTTGTAAGACCAAATTTATTAAAGCAATATTTGTGTCTTTTGCCATCATACTGCTTTGAATGCAAAACAAGTTGCTTTCTTTAAAAAAAGAAAAGCAATACATGAACCTAAGACCGCTGACTGCCGGGTCACCAAAAGATTGTTGCTGAATTTGTGTTTGCTTTTGAATTGAAATAATTGACTGTGAATAGAAGAAGCCACTGAGTTGAAAGTATATATTTACAGCTTCTATTTGAATAGTTATTTTAAAGCTCGACTATTTATTACTTGGGAATGTACATAATGTTTCCGATTATAACTCTTTGGCAAATCCTAATTTCTACTAACCAGATGATTTTTGCAAATTGCACAAACCTATCGCAATATAAATTTATGCACTCGGTTTGCTTTATAATCTAGAATTCTGGATGCATTTATTTTATCTATCATATCTTTATATTTTGTTTTCATGGTAGATGTTGTATGCGGTGAAACCTGTGGCATGCAATTGATTGGGACCTCTTATGAAGAGACTTATTTTGGTCTCATAAAACATCTCAAATTTTAAGGATTTCCTGATTTTACTTAAATCAATTCAAACATTATACTGGGAAACTTAGTTTTGCCAAAGAATTTCTTAATTCAGAAGTTTATGAATACCTTTACACACTTTCGAAATAACCAATTTATATAAAAAGGTATGTAGATATAAAAAGATACCAGAATTAAAATGATGTTCGCCAGACACGAGTTAAGTCTACAAGAAAAGCATCAGTGACGCTCGAATGAAAAAAGTTAAAAGGCAAGTACATGTAAATTACAAAGTTAAGGAATCTATTCTTTGGGTAGACAATCCTAAGCTTTTCGAACAGGTCAAAGTTTATAATAGAACAGTGACTCAAAAAAGAAATAAAATAGAAACAACTCGAGGTCAGAATACCGTTAGTAATGATGACCGTGCTTGAAAGTCACATGTAAAGCTCTTTCTCCCGTGTCCTGTATTTAGATAACAAAAACGAACATAAGCTTTCACAAGTGAATTTAATAGTATTGCATGGAAGTAGTATTTTAGCGCACGAAATAGTAAATAGAATGCATCACACTGATACTCAGGAAAATCTAATAGTTGAATTCGAATGTCAAACGGTCCTGCCTATTTTTTTCAAATTTCATCCTAGCCCCCCCATAAAAATCTAATGGTAGCTCCCTAAGCATGAACCCCCCAGGGGGTTCGTGCAAAAAATAGAAAAAAATGATTGTGTTCATATTCAATAACTTTTATTGTGTGAGTTTTCTGGTACAGTGTATGAATTATCCAACAGTGTTTAAAACTACTTTAGTTTATTGTTTCATGCATGATATAAAACCACTTACAACTGATCTCAAGAAGTATTTTCCCATTGTTTGAGGTATTAAATAGTCTCAATTCTTGTCACTATCATTGTTCTATTGACTGCAGTGCTCAAAAAGTACTGTTACCTCAAACCTGACAGTATAAAACAAATCTTTATTGTTCACCCCCTATGAAGTCATTTGCATTGATTATCTCCCCTTTATACAACATACACAAAGTATAACCTACCATTACCTCAAACCTGACAGTATAAAATAAATCTTTATTGTTCACCCCTATGAAGTCATTTGCATTGATTATCTCCCCTTTATACAACATACACAAAGTATAACCTACCATTACCTTAAACCTGACAGTATAAAATAAATCTTTATTGTTAACCCCTATGAAGTCATTTGGATTGATTATCTCCCCTTAATACATTATACACAAAGTAAATATAACCTACCGTTACCTCAAACCTGACAGTTTAAAACAAATCTTTATTGTTCACCCCCTGTGAAGTCATTTGCAATGATTATCTCCCCTTTATACAACATACACAAAGTATAACCTACCATTACCTCAAACCTGACAGTATAAAACAAATCTTTATTGTTCACCCCCTATGAAGTCATTTGCATTGATTATCTCCCCTTTATACAACATACACAAAGTAGAACCTACCATTACCTTCAACCTGACAGTATAAAATAAATCTTTATTGTTCACCCCCTATGAAGTCATTTGGATTGATTATCTCCCCATAAAACATTATACACAAAGTAAATATAACCTACCGTTACCTCAAACCTGACAGTATTAAACAAATCTTTATTGTTCACCCCCTATGAAGTCATTTGCATTGATTATCTCCCCTTTATACAACATACACAAAGTATAACCTACCATTACCTCAAACCTGACAGTATAAAATAAATCTTTATTATTCACCCCTGATGAAGTCATTTGGATTGATTATCTCCCCTTTATACAACATACACAAAGTAAATACAACCTACCATTACCTCAAACCTGACAGTATAAAACAAATCTTTATTGTTCACCCCCTATGAAGTCATTTGCAATGATTATCTCCCCTTTATACAACATACACAAAGTATAACCTACCATTACCTCAAACCTGACAGTATAAAACAAATCTTTATTGTTCACCCCCTATGAAGTCATTTGGATTGATTATCTCCCCTTTATACAACATACACATAGTATAACCTACCATTACCTTAAACCTGACAGTATAAAATAAATCTTTATTGTTCACCCCCTATGAAGTCATTTAGATTGATTATCTCCCCTTAATACATTATACACAAAGTAAATATAACCTACCGTTACCTCAAACCTGATAGTATCAAACAAATCTTTATTGTTCACCCCCTATGAAGTCATTTGCATTGATACTCTCCCCTTTATACAACATACACATAGTATAACCTACCATTACCTTAAACCTGATAGTATAAAATAAATCTTTATTGTTAACCCCCTATGAAGTCATTTGGATTAATTATTTCCCCTAAATACAACATACACAAAGTATAACCTACCATTACCTCAAACCTGACAGTATAAAACAAATCTTTATTGTTCACCCACTATGAAGTCATTTGCAATAATTATCTCCCCTTTATACAACATACACAAAGTATAACCTACCGATACCTCAAACCTGACAGTATAAAACAAACCTTTATTGTTCACCCCCTATGAAGTCATTTGCATCGATTATCTCCCCTTTATACAACATACACATAGTATAATCTACCATTACCTTAAACCTGACAGTATAAAATAAATCTTTATTGTTCACCCCCTATGAAGTCATTTGGATTGATTATCTCCCCTTAATACATTATACACAAAGTAAATATAACCTACCGTTACCTCAAACCTGACAGTATAAAACAAATCTTTATTGTTCACCCCCTATGAAGTCATTTGCATTGATTATCTCCCCTTTATACAACATACACATAGTATAACCTACCATTACCTTAAACCTGACAGTATAAAATAAATCTTTATTGTTCACCCCCTATGAAGTCATTTGCATTGATTATCTCCCCACTATACAACATAAACAAAGTATAACGTACCATTACCTCAATCCTGACAATATAAAATAAATCTTTATTGTTCACCCCCTATGAAGTTGTTTGGATTGATTATCTCCCCTTTATACAACATACACAAAGTATAACCTACCATTGCCTCAAACCTGACAGTATAAAATAAATCTTTATTGTTCACCCCCGATGAAGCCATTTGGATTGATTATCTCCCCTTAATACATTATACACAAAGTAAATATAACCTACTGTTACCTCAAACCTGACAGTATAAAACAAATCTTTATTGTTCACCCCTATGAAGTCATTTGCATTGATTATCTCCCCTAAATACAACATATACAAAGTATAACCTACCTTTACCTCAAACCTGACAGTATAAAATAAATCTTTATTGTTCACCCCTATGAAGTCATTTGCATTGATTATCTCCCCTTTATACAACATACACAAAGTATAACCTACCATTACCTCAAACCTGACAGTATCAATCAAATCTTTATTGTTCACCCCCTATGAAGTCACTTGCATTGATTATCTCCCCTTTATACAACATACACAAAGTATAACCTACCATTACCTGAAACCTGACAGTATAAAATAAATCATTATTGTTCACCCCCTATGAAGCCATTTGGATTGATTATCTCCCCTTAATACATTATACACAAAGTAAATATAACCTACCGTTACCTCAAACCTGACAGTATAAAACAAATCTTTATTGTTCACCCCCTATGAAGTCATTTGCATTGATTATCTCCCCTAAATACAACATAAACAAAGTATAACGTACCATTACCTCAATCCTGACAATATCAAATAAATCTTTATTGTTCACCCCCTATGAAGTTGTTTGGATTGATTATCTCCCCTTTATACAACATACACAAAGTATAACCTACCTGTTCAGGACTGTGTTCATTAGACGTTCGCGGTACCGCTATGTATGTATAGTAACGTCATGCTACTTATGACGTTGAGATTTATGTACAAGATGAGTTTTAGAATCATTACAAGTAGAAACAACTAGTAGTTCTTATTGTGCCTAACAAGTCTGATAATACCACTCTAAGATATTGGTGCCGTAGGACCAAGATGAGTTCCAAACTACGTTCTATACGTGCAGGACACAGAAGCGTTATTTCCCGACTTTTGAAGAAATTTGAGGACATCCGAGACGACGGAGATGAGCCCGTGAACACTGAAGAGTTAACTAAAATTGTGAACAATCTGTTGAAGAAACAAGAGACACTACAAAAACTTAATGAGGACATTCTAGAAAATCTTGATGAAGGAGAAGTAGAAGCCGAGATCGTCGATTCAGATGAGTATGCTTACACATTAGATGGAAAAATAACGCAAATACAAAAGCTCATTCTTGTCAATACATCCACACTCAGTACAAATGCAAAAGATTTTGTCAGTTATAGCGACCCTTCACATTCCGCCTCTGCTCAACCCGCCTCTGCTCAGCCCGCTCATGCTCAACCCGCTCATGATCAACCAAGTTATGCTCAACCCGAGATATACAATAAACAGAATACATGTAATTCAAACTTCCGTGTACCGGAAACTCAGTTTTCACGTAGTAACACTAGATTAAATGAGTACAACAAGTTGCCCAAATTGAATCTTCCTACCTTTGATGGTAATATTATGCAGTGGCAGTCATTTTGGGATTCATACGAGACATCCGTTCACGAAAACACTACTCTTGGAAACGTTCAGAAATTTAATTATTTGAAGTCACTACTCCATGATGAGGCATTGAAAACCGTCACAGGGTTTGCGCTTACACATGCAAATTATGAGAAAGCTATTTCTTTACTGCAAGAAAGATATGGACAATCGCATGTAATAAGACAGAAGTATATGCAAGCACTAGTTGATATACCAGTCCCTAAATACACGATATCTAGCATGAAAAACTACTACGATGAAATTGAGATACACATTAGAGGATTGGAGTCATTAGGTCAAAGTGAAGACACATATGGAGCGTTTTTAGTGCCCATTATTATGAACAAACTACCCGGTGAAATCCGCAGAAATCTTGCCAGACAATATAGATCTACAGATTTACAACTGAATGAATTACGCCGTGGAATTTTCGATGAACTTTATATTATGGATGCAGGCAAAACTTCAGAACAGTTAGAACACCCTACAGCTACCGCCGCCTTTCTGACAAATACAAATTATAGTAATCGAAATAGAGGTAACAAGAATACAAACGCAACTAACACTAAACCCAAGCCACTCTGTGCGTACTGTAAGGAGCCACACTCGTCTGTTAATTGCACTAAAGTATCTGATTACAATGGCCGGATGTCAATCGTGAAACAAGATCGTTTATGCTTTAACTGTCTAGGACACCATAGCTTGTCCGCATGTAAATCTACAAAAACTTGCAACAAGTGTCACAAACGTCATCACACCAGCATTTGCAAAGACAATGTTAAAACAAATGAAGACAACAAACCAACAGGGGATATAAGGCAGATTTTACAATAAGAAGGAATTATTGTTTTTTGTATCCATCAAAAAAGCAATTGCTGAAACTGTGAAACAGACTGTGTAATGGAGTAATGCATTATGTTATTGAATAAAATGTGTCTTTCTGAGTAAATAAAAATAAAAATTACTCTGTGTTTGTGTTTTATGTTAGAATTAGAGGGTTTTCAATTTCAAAATATTGGACATGGAATAGACATCATGACCTACTTTACTGACATCCAGCTTATTTGGAGTGGAATTTTGAAGTATTATTTATAAGTGGAGCCTAATAACATGGACTTATATTTTAATAAAAAGTCTTCTTTTGTGTTTTAATCATAACTTTAAGGCAGATTTTTATTGGTAAAGGCTAAAAAAGGTAATTTAATAATATTGTTGCTAACGTCACGTCTTTTCCGTCCATTGTGGTATGTCACGATCGCAATTTTCTTGTTAGTTCTCAGACAGCCCATTGTAGTTATTTTTATCCCGGGTTTTATAAATAATTGAAAATAGCAATCATATTAAATTTGGATGACGTAAGGGGGTCAAAGGACTTGAGGAATCAATATCATTGGCTGTTTTATTTTTTGCGAACGTTACTGTTCGAGGTTTCCGTCCAAATCAGTGTCACGTGAGCAACATATATTTATATCTGTAACTCTCCTGTATAGGAGTTACGATATCGCCCTTTGCAGAAATAGATTCGGAGTCAGTTCCTTCACATGATGGGGAAGCAAAGAAGGTAAGTTGTATGTAATATCGTTACAAGAGGACCTTAAATGTATTCCGTCCATCAAAAAGACGTTCGCAACAAAACATAATGTCATGATAGTAGATGTTGCTAATGTTACTATTACGAATTGGTTTCTTGTGTATTCATTTGATATAAAGTACACCTGCAAATGACATTCTGTATATTTAGAAATTCTAAACCAGACTGTACAATTTTATTACTCCAGGCATATTTTAAACATCACTGTGTGCATACATTTTAACTTTTAAAGATGTTGTTGCTCATGTGACATGTCCAAATGTCGCTAACGTTACTAATTTTTTGGTTTCTTGTGTATTCATTTGATATAAAGTACACCTCCAAATGACATTCTGTATATTTAGAAATTCTAAACCAGACTGTACAATTTTATTACTCCAGGCATATATTAAACATCACTGTGTGCATACATTTTAACTTTTAAAGATGTTGTTGCTCATGTGACATGTCCAAATGTCGCTAACGTTACTCATTTTTGTCTCCGTCACATTAGCAACATGAAAGTAGGAGACAGAACACAATACTGTAAAATCTGCCATAACCGTAGGCACAATTCAACACAACGCGGAGGAACCAGACACTGTTTTACACTCGCAATCGACAGATCGTGTACTTTTGAAGACAGCAATTAACCCAGTAAGTGCAGAACATGAAATACTTGATGCAAAAATATTGTTTGACGAAGGCGCACAGCGCTCATTTATCACAGAGGAATTAGCCGAAAAATTGAAACTCAAACCTACTGGAACTGAAAGCGTTAACCTATCCGGATTTGGAGACAATGCAAATAGTACTAAAATTCGCCATTTGAGTACAGGATTGGTATATCTCATAACTACAGAGGGTAAACTTCCGATTCGAGTCTTGATCGTTCCAGAGATCGCAGTACCGATGAGAACCTATGTACGCCAAGCAGCAAAACTTACATATTTGTCAGGAATCAAATTAGCTCACCCAGTAACAGCAGATGAAAACTTTGAAATTTCTATTCTAATTGGAGCTGATTACTTCTGGTCAATTGTTCAGAATGATATTATCCGAGGCGAAGGACCGACAGCTGTTCAATCAAAAATCGGATACCTGTTGTCTGGAACGCTACATTCACACAACTCTGACACAGATGGATACAAGAGAGCTTCAATGATGAACGTGATGATCGCAACAAAAACCGATGAGTACGACTTGGAGAAATTTTGGAAAATAGAGTCACTGGCTACCGAGAAAATTGACACTTCAAAGCTAGAAGAACAGATGGATATTCAAAAGACTTATGAAGAGAAACAAATTCGTTACCATGACAACAGATATTTTGTAACGTTACCATGGAAAGAGGATCACCCTACGTTACCGACAAATAAAGCCATTGCACAACGAAGGACGGAAAGTGTAGTAAGAAGACTTAGCAAAGAACCCAAACTACTGGAAAAATATGGAGAAATAATGGCTGAGCAGGAGAAAAGGGGCTTCATAGAGAAAGTGGATATTACTAATGAGGCCGATGAAAAGAGCAAAATACACTATATTCCGCATCATGCTGTGAGAAAAGATTCAACAACAACACCAATCAGGGTCGTATTCGATTGCAGTTGTAAAGCAACACCAGAATCGTCTAGTCTTAATGATTGTTTGATGACTACTCCACCCAATTTAAATGACTTAGTCGGCATTCTTTTAAGATTTCGTTTACACCAATTTGCCGTTACTACTGATATAGAGAAGGCGTTCTTGAACGTGGGACTAGAGACACAGGATAGAGATGTCACACGTTTCTTTTGGTTCGATACACCAACAGACCCATCAACTCCACTATCAACTTACCGATTTAAGTCTGTATTATTTGGAGCCACTTCATCGCCATTCATACTGAATTCCGTTCTACAAAAACACTTGAGAGAGAACCGTTGTGAATATACTGACACTTTAAAGAATGATTTGTATGTTGATAATATACTGTCGAGTTTTCCTACAGAGAGTGCATTACTGAAATATTTTGATACATCAAGAGACTTATTCATTAGAGCAGGATTTAACTTGCGCTCATGGGCTTCAAATTCTCAACTTTTGCGAGACCGTGCAAATTCACACAGCGTTTTAGACAAAGATGAACTCATAAAAGTGCTTGTATTGAGATGGAACACTTGTCACGACACACTTACTTTCGCCAAACCGGAATACACTGATATTGAAGATACACGTATGACAAAACGAGAGATTTTAAGACAATCGTCTAAAATCTATGATCCACTCGGACTTATTGGTCCAGTTACTGTGCGTAGTAAGATGCTTATGCAGACTTTGTGGGAGAAAGGATTAAATTGGGATGAACCTCTTACATCTGAAATTACAACAGAATGGAAGTGTGTTCTAAAAGATATTAATGAATGTTCACATTTGGAAATTAATAGACCGTATTTCAAAGAAAAATCAGACAATGTAGAATTACATGTGTTTACGGATGCAAGCTTGAAAGCCTATGGAGCATGCGCATATTTAGTCAGTGGAAAAGAAACCGTACTTATCATGTCAAAGAATCGAGTGACACCACTCAAACAGTTAACAATTCCGAAGTTAGAACTCAGTGCAGCTTTGATAGGCGCAAGACTGGTCAAGCATTTGAAATCGCACTTGGATGTTACAAGCGTCACATTATGGAGTGACAGTCAGATAACTTTAAGTTGGCTTACTACTGAGAAACAATTACCCGTTTTCGTTAGTAATCGAGTGAAGGAAATTAACGAAATTACGCAAGAATACACATGGAAGTACTGTCCGACAGATTCAAATCCGGCAGATATGCTATCGAGAGGAGTAACTGCAACCAAATTCCTAGAATTGGATCTTTGGATGAAAGGACCCGAATGGCTCACTGACAAATCAAACTGGCCACAGTGGAAGAATAAAGAATCCCACATTCTTAGCACTACCATTGAGCAAGGACAATCAACTAGTGAACCGCAACAGAAAATCAGATCTTATGAAGGAATAAGTAAAATTATGGATATACAACGCTACAGCTCATACCAAAAACTTTTGCGTATAACTGCATACATGTACCGATTCATAAACAACTGTAGAAATAATGACAAACTAACAGGAAATCTTAGTGTCAATGAAATTCAGACTGCTTCGACTTCATGGATTCGAGATTCGCAACTGCGTAAATACCCGGATGTTATTGAGAGTTTAAACAACAAATCAGAGAAAAATGCGCTAGTGAAGCAACTTAGATTGTACATGGATAAAATGAACATTATCCGTTGTGGCGGGAGAATTAACAATGCACCTATTGATGAATCAGCTAAATTTCCAGTACTAATACCGAACAAAGACAGATTTTGTAAATTAATTGTGATGGATGCACACGCAAAGAATTTTCACTCTGGATTAGAAAGTACAGTGACATTTATTCGCCAGTCTTACTGGATTCCGTCGATTCGACAATGTGTGAAATCAATACTCCGTAATTGCGTTACTTGCCGTAAAATTACCGGAAGACCATATCATACACCCGACCCACCACCACTGCCGTCCGACAGACTTAATGATTCACCACCGTTTACCGTAACCGGTGTCGACTTCACAGGAGCATTGAATGTGAGAACAAAAAGCAACAGTATTAGTAAAGCATATATTTGTCTATTCACCTGCGCTAACACTAGAGCTGTGCATTTGGAAATCGTTGAAGACCTTACAGAACAAACATTCATTCTAGCGTTTAGGAGATTCACCAGCCGCAAATCGTTACCAAAAATCATGATGTCTGACAATTGTACAACATATACCGCAGCAGCGAAGGAAATTGAAATGCTTACAAAATCTAATACTATTCAGGAACAACTCAACATATATGGAACTCAGTGGAAATTTATTCCGAAGCGTGCACCATGGTATGGTGGTTGGTGGGAACGATTGATCGGCTTGACCAAGAATTGCATAAAGAAAGTGTTAGGACGAGCACTAGTTACTTTTAGAGTGCTAGAGACAATTGTGATCGAGATAGAGGCTATATTAAATGATCGTCCGTTAACCCACGTATCAACGGACCTTACCGATGATGAACCGCTTACACCGTCTCATCTTCTCTATGGAAGACGGGTTAAAACTTTACCGTATTCAGGAACAATTAATTTCAGCAGTGAGGAGAACGTACAAAACTTAACACATTACACAGCAAATAGACAATCTAGTGTTCAAAAACGCATTATTCACGACTTTTGGAACAGATGGCGACGAGAATACCTCACTTCACTTAGGGAACAACATAGAAACACCGGAATTAACACTCAAATCATTAAAGTGGGCGACATTGTACAGATTCATGATGATACCCCAAGGACAGTGTGGAATATAGCGATTATCGTTAAGTTAGTTTATGGGAGAGATGGACTTTGTAGGTCTGCTATTTTACGCACTAAAAATGGCACGACGTCTAGACCAATAAGTAAGCTATATCCACTTGAACTCTTATCAACAGATAGTCCGTGTGATTCAAGTGACAACACTATTACTTCAACCAGAAAAGCAAAAACTGATGCCAAGGAGAAAATCAAAAGTTGGATTCAACCGTTCCGTAAAGCATAGAGACTGTTTAAGTGTTAAAAGTTAAAGTTTTATTTCATTTGAGAGACAATAGTTATTTCATTTTAAAGTTTTTTCTTTATTTATTGCTTAAATTTTCATTCGCGGCCCCCCAGGATGTTCAGGACTGTGTTCATTAGACGTTCGCGGTACCGCTATGTATGTATAGTAACGTCATGCTACTTATGACGTTGAGATTTATGTACAAGATGAGTTTTAGAATCATTACAAGTAGAAACAACTAGTAGTTCTTATTGTGCCTAACAAGTCTGATAATACCACTCTAAGATACTACCATTACCTCAAACCTGACAGTATAAAATAAATCTTTATTGTTCACCCCCGATGAAGCCATTTGGATTGATTATCTCCCCTTAATACATTATACACAAAGTAAATATAACCTACTGTTACCTCAAACCTGACAGTATAAAACAAATCTTTATTGTTCACCCCTATGAAGTCATTTGCATTGATTATCTCCCCTAAATACAACATATACAAAGTATAACCTACCATTACCTCAAACCTGACAGTATAAAATAAATCTTTATTGTTCACCCCCTATGAAGTCATTTGCATTGATTATCTCCCCTTTATACAACATACACAAAGTATAACCTACCATTACCTCAAACCTGACAGTATCAATCAAATCTTTATTGTTCACCCCCTATGAAGTCACTTGCATTGATTATCTCCCCTTTATACAACATACACAAAGTATAACCTACCATTACCTGAAACCTGACAGTATAAAATAAATCATTATTGTTCACCCCCTATGAAGCCATTTGGATTGATTATCTCCCCTTAATACATTATACACAAAGTAAATATAACCTACCGTTACCTCAAACCTGACAGTATAAAACAAATCTTTATTGTTCACCCCCTATGAAGTCATTTGCATTGATTATCTCCCCTAAATACAACATACACAAAGTATAACCTACCATTACCTCAAACCTGACAGTATAAAATAAATCTTTATTGTTCACCCCCTATGAAGTCATTTGCATTGATTATCTCCCCTTTATACAACATACACAAAGTATAACTTACCATTACCTCAAACCTGACAGTATAAAATAAATCTTTATTGTTCAACCCCTATGAAGTTGTTTGGATTGATTATCTCCCCTTTATACAACATACACAAAGTATAACCTACCGTTACCTCAAACCTGACAGTATAAAACAAATCTTTATTGTTCACCCCCTATGAAGTCATTTGCAATGATTATCTCCCCTTTATACAACATACACAAAGTATAACCTACCATTACCTCAAACCTGACAGTATAAAACAAATCTTTATTGTTCACCCCCTATGCAGTCATTTGCATTGATTATCTCCCCTTTATACAACATACACAAAGTATAACCTACCATTATCTTAAACCTGACAGTATAAAATAAATCTTTATTGTTCACCCCCTATGAAGTCATTTGGATTGATTATCTCCCCTTAATACATTATACACAAAGTAAATATAACCTACCGTTACCTCCAACCTGACAGTATAAAACAAATCTTTATTGTTCACCCCCTATGAAGTCATTTGCATTGATTATCTCCCCTAAATACAACATACACAAAGTATAACCTACCATTACCTCAAACCTGACAGTATAAAACAAATCTTTATTGTTCACTCCCTATGAAGTCATTTGCATTGATTATCTCCCCTTTATACAACATACACAAAGTATAACCTACCATTACCTCAAACCTGACAGTATAAAATAAATCTTTATTGTTCAACCCCTATGAAGTTGTTTGGATTGATTATCTCCCCTTTATACAACATACACAAAGTATAACCTACCGTTACCTCAAACCTGACAGTATAAAACAAATCTTTATTGTTCACCCCCTATGAAGTCATTTGCAATGATTATCTCCCCTTTATACAACATACACAAAGTATAACCTACCATTACCTCAAACCTGACAGTATAAAACAAATCTTTATTGTTCACCCCCTATGCAGTCATTTGCATTGATTATCTCCCCTTTATACAACATACACAAAGTATAACCTACCATTATCTTAAACCTGACAGTATAAAATAAATCTTTATTGTTCACCCCCTATGAAGTCATTTGGATTGATTATCTCCCCTTAATACATTATACACAAAGTAAATATAACCTACCGTTACCTCCAACCTGACAGTATAAAACAAATCTTTATTGTTCACCCCCTATGAAGTCATTTGCATTGATTATCTCCCCTAAATACAACATACACAAAGTATAACCTACCATTACCTCAAACCTGACAGTATAAAACAAATCTTTATTGTTCACTCCCTATGAAGTCATTTGCATTGATTATCTCCCCTTTATACAACATACACAAAGTATAACCTACCATTACCTCAAACCTGACAGTATAAAACAAATCTTTATTGTTCACCCCCTATGAAGTCACTTGCATTGATTATCTCCCCTTTATACAACATACACAAAGTATAACCTACCATTACCTCAAACCTGACAGTATAAAATAAATCATTATTGTTCAACCCCTATGAAGTTGTTTGGATTGATTATCTCCCCTTTATACAACATACACAAAGTATAACCTACCATTACCTCAAACCTGACAGTATAAAATAAATCATTATTGTTCACCCCCTATGAAGCCATTTGGATTGATTATCTCCCCTTAATACATTATACACAAAGTAAATATAACCTACCGTTACCTCAAACCTGACAGTATCAAACAAATCTTTATTGTTCACCCCCTATGAAGTCATTTGCATTGATTATCTCCCCTAAATACAACATACACAAAGTATAACCTACCATTACCTCAAACCCGACAGTATAGAATAAATCTTTATTGTTCACCCCCTATGAAGTCATTTGCATTGATTATCTCCCCTTTATACAACATACACAAAGTATAACCTACCATTACCTCAAACCTGACAGTATAAAATAAATCTTTATTGTTCAACCCCTATGAAGTTGTTTGGATTGATTATCTCCCCTTTATACAACATACACAAAGTATAACCTACCGTTACCTCAAACCTGACAGTATAAAACAAATCTTTATTGTTCACCCCCTATGAAGTCATTTGCAATGATTATCTCCCCTTTATACAACATACACAAAGTATAACCTACCATTACCTCAAACCTGACAGTATAAAACAAATCTTTATTGTTCACCCCCTATGAAGTCATTTGCATTGATTATCTCCCCTTTATACAACATACACAAAGTATAACCTACCATTACCTTAAACCTGACAGTATAAAATAAATCTTTATTGTTCACCCCTATGAAGTCATTTGGATTGATTATCTCCCCTTAATACATTATACACAAAGTAAATATAACCTACCGTTACCTCAAACCTGACAGTATAAAACAAATCTTTATTGTTCACCCCTGTGAAGTCATTTGCATTGATTATCTCCCGTTTATACAACATACACAAAGTATAACCTACCAATACCTCAAACCTGACAGTATAAAACAAATCTTTATTGTTCACTCCCTATGAAGTCATTTGCATTGATTATCTCCCCTTTATACAACATACACAAAGTATAACCTACCATTACCTCAAACCTGACAGTATAAAACAAATCTTTATTGTTCACCCCCCTATGAAGTCACTTGCATTGATTATCTCCCCTTTATACAACATACACAAAGTATAACCTACCATTACCTCAAACCTGACAGTATAAAATAAATCACTATTGTTCAACCCCTATGAAGTTGTTTGGATTATCTCCCCTTTATACAACATACACAAAGTATAACCTACCATTACCTCAAACCTGACAGTATAAAATAAATCTTTATTGTTCACCCCTGATGAAGTCATTTGGATTGATTATCTCCCCTTAATACATTATACACAAAGTAAATATAACCTACCGTTACCTCAAACCTGACAGTATAAAACAAATCTTTATTGTTCACCCCCTATGAAGTCATTTGCATTGATTATCTCCCCTAAATACAACATACACAAAGTATAACCTACCATTACCTCAAACCTGACAGTATAAAATAAATCTTTATTGTTCACCCCCTATGAAGTCATTTGCATTGATTATCTCCCCTTGATACAACAAACACAAAGTATAACCTACCATTACCTCAAACCTGACAGTATAAAATAAATCTTTATTGTTCAACCCCTATGAAGTTGTTTGGATTGATTATCTCCCCTTTATACAACATACACAAAGTATAACCTACCATTACCTCAAACCTGACAGTATCAATCAAATCTTTATTGTTCACCCCCTATGAAGTCACTTGCATTGATTATCTCCCCTTTATACAACATACACAAAGTATAACCTACCATTACCTGAAACCTGACAGTATAAAATAAATCATTATTGTTCACCCCCTATGAAGCCATTTGGATTGATTATCTCCCCTTAATACATTATACACAAAGTATATATAACCTACCGTTACCTCAAACCTGACAGTATAAAACAAATCTTTATTGTTCACCCCCTATGAAGTCATTTGCATTGATTATCTCCCCTAAATACAACATACACAAAGTATAACCTACCATTACCTCAAACCTGACAGTATAAAATAAATCTTTATTGTTCACCCCCTATGAAGTCATTTGCATTGATTATCTCCCCTTTATACAACATACACAAAGTATAACTTACCATTACCTCAAACCTGACAGTCTAAAATAAATCTTTATTGTTCAACCCCTATGAAGTTGTTTGGATTGATTATCTCCCCTTTATACAACATACACAAAGTATAACCTACCGTTACCTCAAACCTGACAGTATAAAACAAATCTTTATTGTTCACCCCCTATGAAGTCATTTGCAATGATTATCTCCCCTTTATACAACATACACAAAGTATAACCTACCATTACCTCAAACCTGACAGTATAAAACAAATCTTTATTGTTCACCCCCTATGCAGTCATTTGCATTGATTATCTCCCCTTTATACAACATACACAAAGTATAACCTACCATTATCTTAAACCTGACAGTATAAAATAAATCTTTATTGTTCACCCCCTATGAAGTCATTTGGATTGATTATCTCCCCTTAATACATTATACACAAAGTAAATATAACCTACCGTTACCTCAAACCTGACAGTATAAAACAAATCTTTATTGTTCACCCCCTATGAAGTCATTTGCATTGATTATCTCCCCTTTATACAACATACACAAAGTATAACCTACCATTACCTCAAACCTGACAGTATAAAACAAATCTTTATTGTTCACCCCTGTGAAGTCATTTGCATTGATTATCTCCCGTTTATACAACATACACAAAGTATAACCTACCAATACCTCAAACCTGACAGTATAAAACAAATCTTTATTGTTCACTCCCTATGAAGTCATTTGCATTGATTATCTCCCCTTTATACAACATACACAAAGTATAACCTACCATTACCTCAAACCTGACAGTATAAAACAAATCTTTATTGTTCACCCCCCTATGAAGTCACTTGCATTGATTATCTCCCCTTTATACAACATACACAAAGTATAACCTACCATTACCTCAAACCTGACAGTATAAAATAAATCACTATTGTTCAACCCCTATGAAGTTGTTTGGATTATCTCCCCTTTATACAACATACACAAAGTATAACCTACCATTACCTCAAACCTGACAGTATAAAATAAATCTTTATTGTTCACCCCTGATGAAGTCATTTGGATTGATTATCTCCCCTTAATACATTATACACAAAGTAAATATAACCTACCGTTACCTCAAACCTGACAGTATAAAACAAATCTTTATTGTTCACCCCCTATGAAGTCATTTGCATTGATTATCTCCCCTAAATACAACATACACAAAGTATAACCTACCATTACCTCAAACCTGACAGTATAAAATAAATCTTTATTGTTCACCCCCTATGAAGTCATTTGCATTGATTATCTCCCCTTGATACAACAAACACAAAGTATAACCTACCATTACCTCAAACCTGACAGTATAAAATAAATCTTTATTGTTCAACCCCTATGAAGTTGTTTGGATTGATTATCTCCCCTTTATACAACATACACAAAGTATAACCTACCATTACCTCAAACCTGACAGTATCAATCAAATCTTTATTGTTCACCCCCTATGAAGTCACTTGCATTGATTATCTCCCCTTTATACAACATACACAAAGTATAACCTACCATTACCTGAAACCTGACAGTATAAAATAAATCATTATTGTTCACCCCCTATGAAGCCATTTGGATTGATTATCTCCCCTTAATACATTATACACAAAGTATATATAACCTACCGTTACCTCAAACCTGACAGTATAAAACAAATCTTTATTGTTCACCCCCTATGAAGTCATTTGCATTGATTATCTCCCCTAAATACAACATACACAAAGTATAACCTACCATTACCTCAAACCTGACAGTATAAAATAAATCTTTATTGTTCACCCCCTATGAAGTCATTTGCATTGATTATCTCCCCTTTATACAACATACACAAAGTATAACTTACCATTACCTCAAACCTGACAGTCTAAAATAAATCTTTATTGTTCAACCCCTATGAAGTTGTTTGGATTGATTATCTCCCCTTTATACAACATACACAAAGTATAACCTACCGTTACCTCAAACCTGACAGTATAAAACAAATCTTTATTGTTCACCCCCTATGAAGTCATTTGCAATGATTATCTCCCCTTTATACAACATACACAAAGTATAACCTACCATTACCTCAAACCTGACAGTATAAAACAAATCTTTATTGTTCACCCCCTATGCAGTCATTTGCATTGATTATCTCCCCTTTATACAACATACACAAAGTATAACCTACCATTATCTTAAACCTGACAGTATAAAATAAATCTTTATTGTTCACCCCCTATGAAGTCATTTGGATTGATTATCTCCCCTTAATACATTATACACAAAGTAAATATAACCTACCGTTACCTCAAACCTGACAGTATAAAACAAATCTTTATTGTTCACCCCCTATGAAGTCATTTGCATTGATTATCTCCCCTTTATACTACATACACAAAGTATAACCTACCATTACCTCAAACCTGACAGTATAAAACAAATCTTTATTGTTCACTCCCTATGAAGTCATTTGCATTGATTATCTCCCCTTTATACAACATACACAAAGTATAACCTACCATTACCTCAAACCTGACAGTATAAAACAAATCTTTATTGTTCACCCCCTATGAAGTCACTTGCATTGATTATCTCCCCTTTATACAACATACACAAAGTATAACCTACCATTACCTCAAACCTGACAGTATAAAATAAATCATTATTGTTCAACCCCTATGAAGCCATTTGGATTGATTATCTCCCCTTAATACATTATACACAAAGTAAATATAACCTACCGTTACCTCAAACCTGACAGTATCAAACAAATCTTTATTGTTCACCCCCTATGAAGTCATTTGCATTGATTATCTCCCCTAAATACAACATACACAAAGTATAACCTACCATTACCTCAAACCCGACAGTATAGAATAAATCTTTATTGTTCACCCCCTATGAAGTCATTTGCATTGATTATCTCCCCTTTATACAACATACACAAAGTATAACCTACCATTACCTCAAACCTGACAGTATAAAATAAATCTTTATTGTTCAACCCCTATGAAGTTGTTTGGATTGATTATCTCCCCTTTATACAACATACACAAAGTATAACCTACCGTTACCTCAAACCTGACAGTATAAAACAAATCTTTATTGTTCACCCCCTATGAAGTCATTTGCAATGATTATCTCCCCTTTATACAACATACACAAAGTATAACCTACCATTACCTCAAACCTGACAGTATAAAACAAATCTTTATTGTTCACCCCCTATGAAGTCATTTGCATTGATTATCTCCCCTTTATACAACATACACAAAGTATAACCTACCATTACCTTAAACCTGACAGTATAAAATAAATCTTTATTGTTCACCCCTATGAAGTCATTTGGATTGATTATCTCCCCTTAATACATTATACACAAAGTAAATATAACCTACCGTTACCTCAAACCTGACAGTATAAAACAAATCTTTATTGTTCACCCCTGTGAAGTCATTTGCATTGATTATCTCCCGTTTATACAACATACACAAAGTATAACCTACCAATACCTCAAACCTGACAGTATAAAACAAATCTTTATTGTTCACTCCCTATGAAGTCATTTGCATTGATTATCTCCCCTTTATACAACATACACAAAGTATAACCTACCATTACCTCAAACCTGACAGTATAAAACAAATCTTTATTGTTCACCCCCCTATGAAGTCACTTGCATTGATTATCTCCCCTTTATACAACATACACAAAGTATAACCTACCATTACCTCAAACCTGACAGTATAAAATAAATCACTATTGTTCAACCCCTATGAAGTTGTTTGGATTATCTCCCCTTTATACAACATACACAAAGTATAACCTACCATTACCTCAAACCTGACAGTATAAAATAAATCTTTATTGTTCACCCCTGATGAAGTCATTTGGATTGATTATCTCCCCTTAATACATTATACACAAAGTAAATATAACCTACCGTTACCTCAAACCTGACAGTATAAAACAAATCTTTATTGTTCACCCCCTATGAAGTCATTTGCATTGATTATCTCCCCTAAATACAACATACACAAAGTATAACCTACCATTACCTCAAACCTGACAGTATAAAATAAATCTTTATTGTTCACCCCCTATGAAGTCATTTGCATTGATTATCTCCCCTTGATACAACAAACACAAAGTATAACCTACCATTACCTCAAACCTGACAGTATAAAATAAATCTTTATTGTTCAACCCCTATGAAGTTGTTTGGATTGATTATCTCCCCTTTATACAACATACACAAAGTATAACCTACCATTACCTCAAACCTGACAGTATCAATCAAATCTTTATTGTTCACCCCCTATGAAGTCACTTGCATTGATTATCTCCCCTTTATACAACATACACAAAGTATAACCTACCATTACCTGAAACCTGACAGTATAAAATAAATCATTATTGTTCACCCCCTATGAAGCCATTTGGATTGATTATCTCCCCTTAATACATTATACACAAAGTATATATAACCTACCGTTACCTCAAACCTGACAGTATAAAACAAATCTTTATTGTTCACCCCCTATGAAGTCATTTGCATTGATTATCTCCCCTAAATACAACATACACAAAGTATAACCTACCATTACCTCAAACCTGACAGTATAAAATAAATCTTTATTGTTCACCCCCTATGAAGTCATTTGCATTGATTATCTCCCCTTTATACAACATACACAAAGTATAACTTACCATTACCTCAAACCTGACAGTCTAAAATAAATCTTTATTGTTCAACCCCTATGAAGTTGTTTGGATTGATTATCTCCCCTTTATACAACATACACAAAGTATAACCTACCGTTACCTCAAACCTGACAGTATAAAACAAATCTTTATTGTTCACCCCCTATGAAGTCATTTGCAATGATTATCTCCCCTTTATACAACATACACAAAGTATAACCTACCATTACCTCAAACCTGACAGTATAAAACAAATCTTTATTGTTCACCCCCTATGCAGTCATTTGCATTGATTATCTCCCCTTTATACAACATACACAAAGTATAACCTACCATTATCTTAAACCTGACAGTATAAAATAAATCTTTATTGTTCACCCCCTATGAAGTCATTTGGATTGATTATCTCCCCTTAATACATTATACACAAAGTAAATATAACCTACCGTTACCTCAAACCTGACAGTATAAAACAAATCTTTATTGTTCACCCCCTATGAAGTCATTTGCATTGATTATCTCCCCTTTATACAACATACACAAAGTATAACCTACCATTACCTCAAACCTGACAGTATAAAACAAATCTTTATTGTTCACCCCTGTGAAGTCATTTGCATTGATTATCTCCCGTTTATACAACATACACAAAGTATAACCTACCAATACCTCAAACCTGACAGTATAAAACAAATCTTTATTGTTCACTCCCTATGAAGTCATTTGCATTGATTATCTCCCCTTTATACAACATACACAAAGTATAACCTACCATTACCTCAAACCTGACAGTATAAAACAAATCTTTATTGTTCACCCCCCTATGAAGTCACTTGCATTGATTATCTCCCCTTTATACAACATACACAAAGTATAACCTACCATTACCTCAAACCTGACAGTATAAAATAAATCACTATTGTTCAACCCCTATGAAGTTGTTTGGATTATCTCCCCTTTATACAACATACACAAAGTATAACCTACCATTACCTCAAACCTGACAGTATAAAATAAATCTTTATTGTTCACCCCTGATGAAGTCATTTGGATTGATTATCTCCCCTTAATACATTATACACAAAGTAAATATAACCTACCGTTACCTCAAACCTGACAGTATAAAACAAATCTTTATTGTTCACCCCCTATGAAGTCATTTGCATTGATTATCTCCCCTAAATACAACATACACAAAGTATAACCTACCATTACCTCAAACCTGACAGTATAAAATAAATCTTTATTGTTCACCCCCTATGAAGTCATTTGCATTGATTATCTCCCCTTGATACAACAAACACAAAGTATAACCTACCATTACCTCAAACCTGACAGTATAAAATAAATCTTTATTGTTCAACCCCTATGAAGTTGTTTGGATTGATTATCTCCCCTTTATACAACATACACAAAGTATAACCTACCATTACCTCAAACCTGACAGTATCAATCAAATCTTTATTGTTCACCCCCTATGAAGTCACTTGCATTGATTATCTCCCCTTTATACAACATACACAAAGTATAACCTACCATTACCTGAAACCTGACAGTATAAAATAAATCATTATTGTTCACCCCCTATGAAGCCATTTGGATTGATTATCTCCCCTTAATACATTATACACAAAGTATATATAACCTACCGTTACCTCAAACCTGACAGTATAAAACAAATCTTTATTGTTCACCCCCTATGAAGTCATTTGCATTGATTATCTCCCCTAAATACAACATACACAAAGTATAACCTACCATTACCTCAAACCTGACAGTATAAAATAAATCTTTATTGTTCACCCCCTATGAAGTCATTTGCATTGATTATCTCCCCTTTATACAACATACACAAAGTATAACTTACCATTACCTCAAACCTGACAGTCTAAAATAAATCTTTATTGTTCAACCCCTATGAAGTTGTTTGGATTGATTATCTCCCCTTTATACAACATACACAAAGTATAACCTACCGTTACCTCAAACCTGACAGTATAAAACAAATCTTTATTGTTCACCCCCTATGAAGTCATTTGCAATGATTATCTCCCCTTTATACAACATACACAAAGTATAACCTACCATTACCTCAAACCTGACAGTATAAAACAAATCTTTATTGTTCACCCCCTATGCAGTCATTTGCATTGATTATCTCCCCTTTATACAACATACACAAAGTATAACCTACCATTATCTTAAACCTGACAGTATAAAATAAATCTTTATTGTTCACCCCCTATGAAGTCATTTGGATTGATTATCTCCCCTTAATACATTATACACAAAGTAAATATAACCTACCGTTACCTCAAACCTGACAGTATAAAACAAATCTTTATTGTTCACCCCCTATGAAGTCATTTGCATTGATTATCTCCCCTTTATACTACATACACAAAGTATAACCTACCATTACCTCAAACCTGACAGTATAAAACAAATCTTTATTGTTCACTCCCTATGAAGTCATTTGCATTGATTATCTCCCCTTTATACAACATACACAAAGTATAACCTACCATTACCTCAAACCTGACAGTATAAAACAAATCTTTATTGTTCACCCCCTATGAAGTCACTTGCATTGATTATCTCCCCTTTATACAACATACACAAAGTATAACCTACCATTACCTCAAACCTGACAGTATAAAATAAATCATTATTGTTCAACCCCTATGAAGTTGTTTGGATTGATTATCTCCCCTTTATACAACATACACAAAGTATAACCTACCATTACCTCAAACCTGACAGTATAAAATAAATCTTTATTGTTCACCCCTGATGAAGTCATTTGGATTGATTATCTCCCCTTAATACATTATACACAAAGTAAATATAACCTACCGTTACCTCAAACCTGACAGTATAAAACAAATCTTTATTGTTCACCCCTTATGAAGTCATTTGCATTGATTATCTCCCCTTTATACAACATACACAAAGTATAACCTACCATTACCTCAAACCTGACAGTATAAAATAAATCATTATTGTTCACCCCCTATGAAGCCATTTGGATTGATTATCTCCCCTTAATACATTATACACAAAGTAAATATAACCTACCGTTACCTCAAACCTGACAGTATCAAACAAATCTTTATTGTTCACCCCCTATGAAGTCATTTGCATTGATTATCTCCCCTAAATACAACATACACAAAGTATAACCTACCATTACCTCAAACCCGACAGTATAGAATAAATCTTTATTGTTCACCCCCTATGAAGTCATTTGCATTGATTATCTCCCCTTTATACAACATACACAAAGTATAACCTACCATTACCTCAAACCTGACAGTATAAAATAAATCTTTATTGTTCAACCCCTATGAAGTTGTTTGGATTGATTATCTCCCCTTTATACAACATACACAAAGTATAACCTACCGTTACCTCAAACCTGACAGTATAAAACAAATCTTTATTGTTCACCCCCTATGAAGTCATTTGCAATGATTATCTCCCCTTTATACAACATACACAAAGTATAACCTACCATTACCTCAAACCTGACAGTATAAAACAAATCTTTATTGTTCACCCCCTATGAAGTCATTTGCATTGATTATCTCCCCTTTATACAACATACACAAAGTATAACCTACCATTACCTTAAACCTGACAGTATAAAATAAATCTTTATTGTTCACCCCTATGAAGTCATTTGGATTGATTATCTCCCCTTAATACATTATACACAAAGTAAATATAACCTACCGTTACCTCAAACCTGACAGTATAAAACAAATCTTTATTGTTCACCCCCTATGAAGTCATTTGCATTGATTATCTCCCGTTTATACAACATACACAAAGTATAACCTACCAATACCTCAAACCTGACAGTATAAAACAAATCTTTATTGTTCACTCCCTATGAAGTCATTTGCATTGATTATCTCCCCTTTATACAACATACACAAAGTATAACCTACCATTACCTCAAACCTGACAGTATAAAACAAATCTTTATTGTTCACCCCCTATGAAGTCACTTGCATTGATTATCTCCCCTTTATACAACATACACAAAGTATAACCTACCATTACCTCAAACCTGACAGTATAAAATAAATCACTATTGTTCAACCCCTATGAAGTTGTTTGGATTATCTCCCCTTTATACAACATACACAAAGTATAACCTACCATTACCTCAAACCTGACAGTATAAAATAAATCTTTAATGTTCACCCCTGATGAAGTCATTTGGATTGATTATCTCCCCTTAATAAATATACACAAAGTAAATATAACCTACCGTTACCTCAAACCTGACAGTATAAAACAAATCTTTATTGTTCACCCCCTATGAAGTCATTTGCATTGATTATCTCCCCTAAATACAACATACACAAAGTATAACCTACCATTACCTCAAACCTGACAGTATAAAATAAATCTTTATTGTTCACCCCCTATGAAGTCATTTGCATTGATTATCTCCCCTTGATACAACAAACACAAAGTATAACCTACCATTACCTCAAACCTGACAGTATAAAATAAATCTTTATTGTTCAACCCCTATGAAGTTGTTTGGATTGATTATCTCCCCTTTATACAACATACACAAAGTATAACCTACCATTACCTCAAACCTGACAGTATAAAATAAATCTTTATTGTTCACCCCTGATGAAGTCATTTGAATTGATTATCTCCCCTTTATACAACATACACAAAGTAAATACAACCTACCGTTACCTCAAACCTGACAGTATAAAACAAATCTTTATTCTTCACCCCCTATGAAGTCATTTGCAATGATTATCTCCCCTTTATACAACATACACAAAGTATAACCTACCATTACCTCAAACCTGACAGTATAAAACAAATCTTTATTGTTCACTCCCTATGAAGTCATTTGCATTGATTATCTCCCCTTTATACAACATACACAAAGTATAACCTACCATTACCTTAAACCTGACAGTATAAAATAAATCTTTATTGTTCACCCCCTATGAAGTCATTTGGATTGATTATCTCCCCTTAATACATTATACACAAAGTAAATATAACCTACCGTTACCTCAAACCTGACAGTATAAAACAAATCTTTATTGTTCACCCCCTATGAAGTCATTTGCATTGATTATCTCCCCTTTATACAACATACACAAAGTATAACCTACCATTACCTCAAACCTGACAGTATAAAACAAATCTTTATTCTTCACTCCCTATGAAGTCATTTGCATTGATTATCTCCCCTTTATACAACATACACAAAGTATAACCTACCATTACCTCAAACCTGACAGTATAAAACAAATCTTTATTCTTCACCCCCTATGAAGTCACTTGCATTGATTATCTCCCCTTTATACAACATACACAAAGTATAACCTACCATTACCTCAAACCTAACAGTATAAAATAAATCATTATTGTTCACCCCCTATGAAGCCATTTGGATTGATTATCTCCCCTTAATACATTATACACAAAGTAAATATAACCTACCGTTACCTCAAACCTAACAGTATAAAACAAATCTTTATTGTTCACCCCCTATGAAGTCATTTGCATTGATTATCTCCCCTTAATACAACATATACAAAGTATAACCTACCATTACCTCAAACCTGACAATATAAAACAAATCTTTATTGTTCACCCCCTAGGAAGTCATTTGCATTGATTATCTCCCCTTTATACAACATACACAAAGTATAACCTACCATTACCTCAAACCTGACAGTATAAAACAAATCTTTATTGTTCACTCCCTATGAAGTCATTTGAATTGATTATCTCCCCTTTATACAACATACACAAAGTATAACCTACCATTACCTCAAACCTGACAGTATAAAATAAATCTTTATTGTTCACCCCTGATGAAGTCATTTGAATTGATTATCTCCCCTTTATACAACATACACAAAGTATAACCTACCATTAAGTTAAACCTGACAGTATAAAATAAATCTTTATTGTTCACCCCCTATGAAGTCATTCGGATTGCTTATCTCCCCTTAATACATTATACACAAAGTAAACATAACCTTCCGTTACCTCAAACCTGACAGTATAAAACAAATCTTTATTGTTCACCCCCTATGAAGTCATTTGCATTGATTATCTCCCGTTTATACAACATACACAAAGTATAACCTACCAATACCTCAAACCTGACAGTATAAAACAAATCTTTATTGTTCACTCCCTATGAAGTCATTTGCATTGATTATCTCCCCTTTATACAACATACACAAAGTATAACCTACCATTACCTCAAACCTGACAGTATAAAACAAATCTTTATTGTTCACCCCCTTTGAAGTCACTTGCATTGATTATCTCCCCTTTATACAACATACACAAAGTATAACCTACCATTACCTCAAACCTGACAGTATAAAATAAATCACTATTGTTCAACCCCTATGAAGTTGTTTGGATTGATTATCTCCCCTTTATACAACATACACAAAGTATAACCTACCATTACCTCAAACCTGACAGTATAAAATAAATCTTTATTGTTCACCCCTGATGAAGTCATTTGGATTGATTATCTCCCCTTAATACATTATACACAAAGTAAATATAACCTACCGTTACCTCAAACCTGACAGTATAAAACAAATCTTTATTGTTCACCCCCTATGAAGTCATTTGCATTGATTATCTCCCCTAAATACAACATACACAAAGTATAACCTACCATTACCTCAAACCTGACAGTATAAAATAAATCTTTATTGTTCACCCCCTATGAAGTCATTTGCATTGATTATCTCCCCTTGATACAACATACACAAAGTATAACCTACCATTACCTCAAACCTGACAGTATAAAATAAATCTTTATTGTTCAACCCCTATGAAGTTGTTTGGATTGATTATCTCCCCTTTATACAACATACACCAAGTATAACCTACCATTACCTCAAACCTGACAGTATAAAATAAATCTTTATTGTTCACCCCTGATCAAGTCATTTGAATTGATTATCTCCCCTTTATACAACATACACAAAGTAAATACAACCTACCGTTACCTCAAACTTGACAGTATAAAACAAATCTTTATTCTTCACCGTCTATGAAGTCATTTGCAATGATTATCTCCCCTTTATACAACATACACAAAGTATAACCTACCATTACCTCAAACCTGACAGTATAAAACAAATCTTTATTGTTCACTCCCTATGAAGTCACTTGCATTGATTATCTCCCCTTTATACAACATACACAAAGTATAACCTATCATTACCTAAACCTGACAGTATAAAATAAATCTTTATTGTTCACCCCTGATCAAGTCATTTTGATTGATTATCTCCCCTTTATACAACATACACAAAGTAAATACAACCTACCGTTACCTCAAACCTGACAGTATAAAACAAATCTTTATTGTTCACCCCCTATGAAGTCATTTGCATTGATTATCTCCCCTTTATACAACATACACAAAGTATAACCTACCATTACCTCAAACCTGACAGTATAAAACAAATCTTTATTGTTCACCCCCTATGAAGTCATTTGCATTGATTACCTCCCCTTTATACAACATACACAAAGTATAACCTACCATTACCTTAAACCTGACAGTATAAAATAAATCTTTATTGTTCACCCCCTATGAAGTCATTTGGATTGATTATCTCCCCTTAATACATTATACACAAAGTAAATATAACCTACCGTTACCTCAAACCTGACAGTATAAAACAAATCTTTATTGTTCACCCCCTATGAAGTCATTTGCATTGATTATCTCCCCTTTATACAACATACACAAAGTATAACCTACCATTACCTCAAACCTGACAGTATAAAACAAATCTTTATTGTTCACTCCCTATGAAGTCATTTGCATTGATTATCTCCCCTTTATACAACATACACAAAGTATAACCTACCATTACCTCAAACATGACAGTATAAAACAAATCTTTATTGTTCACCCCCTATGAAGTCACTTGCATTGATTATCTCCCCTTTATACAACATACACAAAGTATAACCTACCATTACCTCAAACCTGACAGTATAAAACAAATCTTTATTGTTCACCCCCTATGAAGTCATTTGCATTGATTATCTCCCCTTTATACAACATACACAAAGTATAACCTACCATTACCTTAAACCTGACAGTATAAAATAAATCTTTATTGTTCACCCCTTATGAAGTCATTTGGCTTGATTATCTCCCCTTAATACATTATACACAAAGTAAATATAACCTACCGTTACCTCAAACCTGACAGTATAAAACAAATCTTTATTGTTCACCCCCTATGAAGTCATTTGCATTGATTATCTCCCCTTTATACAACATACACAAAGTATAACCTACCATTACCTCAAACCTGACAGTATAAAACAAAACTTTATTGTTCACCCCCTATGAAGTCACTTGCATTGATTATCTCCCCTTTATACAACATACACAAAGTATAACCTACCATTACCTCAAACCTGACAGTATAAAACAAATCTTTATTGTTCACCCCCTATGAAGTCACTTGCATTGATTATCTCCCCTAAATACAACATACAAAAGTATAACCTACCATTACCTCAAACCTGACAGTATAAAATAAATCTTTATTGTTCACCCCCTATGAAGTCATTTGCATTGATTATCTCTCCTAAATACAACATACACAAAGTATAACCTACCATTACCTCAAACCTGACAGTATAAAATAAATCTTTATTGTTCAACCCCTATGAAGTTGTTTGGATTGATTATCTCCCCTTTATACAACATACACAAAGTATAACCTACCATTACCTTAAACCTGACAGTATAAAATAAATCTTTATTGTTCACCCCCTATGAAGTCATTTGGATTGATTATCTCCCCTTAATACATTATACACAAAGTAAATATAACCTACCGTTACCTCAAACCTGACAGTATAAAACAAATCTTTATTGTTCACCCCCTATGAAGTCATTTGCATTGATTATCTCCCCTTTATACAACATACACAAAGTATAACCTACCATTACCTCAAACCTGACAGTATAAAACAAATCTTTATTGTTCACTCCCTATGAAGTCATTTGCATTGATTATCTCCCCTTTATACAACATACACAAAGTATAACCTACCATTACCTCAAACATGACAGTATAAAACAAATCTTTATTGTTCACCCCCTATGAAGTCACTTGCATTGATTATCTCCCCTTTATACAACATACACAAAGTATAACCTACCATTACCTCAAACCTGACAGTATAAAACAAATCTTTATTGTTCACCCCCTATGAAGTCATTTGCATTGATTATCTCCCCTTTATACAACATACACAAAGTATAACCTTCCATTACCTTAAACCTGACAGTATAAAATAAATCTTTATTGTTCACCCCTTATGAAGTCATTTGGCTTGATTATCTCCCCTTTATACAACATACACAAAGTAAATATAACCTACCGTTACCTCAAACCTGACAGTATAAAACAAATCTTTATTGTTCACCCCCTATGAAGTCTTTTGCATTGATTATCTCCCCTTTATACAACATACACAAAGTATAACCTACCATTACCTCAAACCTGACAGTATAAAACAAAACTTTATTGTTCACCCCCTATGAAGTCACTTGCATTGATTATCTCCCCTTTATACAACATACACAAAGTATAACCTACCATTACCTCAAACCTGACAGTATAAAACAAATCTTTATTGTTCACCCCCTATGAAGTCACTTGCATTGATTATCTCCCCTAAATACAACATACACAAAGTATAACCTACCATTACCTCCAACCTGACAGTATAAAATAAATCTTTATTGTTCACCCCCTATGAAGTCATTTGCATTGATTATCTCCCCTAAATACAACATACACAAAGTATAACCTACCATTACCTCAAACCTGACAGTATAAAATAAATCTTTATTGTTCAATCCCTATGAAGTTGTTTGGATTGATTATCTCCCCTTTATACAACATACACAAAGTATAACCTACCATTACCTCAAACCTGACAGTATAAAACAAATCTTTATTGTTCACCCCCTATGAAGTCATTTGCATTGATTATCTCCCCTTTATACAACATACACAAAGTATAACCTACCATTACCTCAAACCTGACAGTATAAAACAAATCTTTATTGTTCACTCCCTATGAAGTCATTTGCATTGATTATCTCCCCTTTATACAACATACACAAAGTATAACCTACCATTACCTCAAACCTGACAGTATAAAACAAATCTTTATTGTTCACCCCCTATGAAGTCACTTGCATTGATTATCTCCCCTTTATACAACATACACAAAGTATAACCTACCATTACCTCAAACCTGACAGTATAAAATAAATCTTTATTGTTCACCCCTGATCAAGTCATTTTGATTGATTATCTCCCCTTGATACAACATACACAAAGTAAATACAACCTACCGTTACCTCAAACCTGACAGTATAAAACAAATCTTTATTGTTCACCCCCTATGAAGTCATTTGCATTGATTATCTCCCCTTTATACAACATACACAAAGTATAACCTACCATTACCTCAAACCTGACAGTATAAAACAAATCTTTATTGTTCACCCCCTATGAAGTCATTTGCATTGATTATCTCCCCTTCATACAACATACACAAAGGATAACCTACCATTACCTTAAACCTGACAGTATAAAATAAATCTTTATTGTTCACCCCCTATGAAGTCATTAGGATTGATTATCTCCCCTTAATACATTATACACAAAGTAAATATAACCTACAATTACCTCAAACCTGACAGTATAAAACAAATCTTTATTGTTCACCCCTATGAAGGCATTTGCATTGATTATCTCCCCTTTATACAACATACACAAAGTATAACCTACAATTACCTCAAACCTGACAGTATAAAACAAATCTTTATTGTTCACTCCCTATGAAGTCATTTGCATTGATTATCTCCCCTTTATACAACATACACAAAGTATAACCTACCATTACCTCAAACCTAACAGTATAAAACAAATCTTTATTGTTCACCCCCTATGAAGTCACTTGCATTGATTATCTCCCCTTTATACAACATACACAAAGTATAACCTATCATTACCTCAAACCTGACAGTATAAAACAAATCTTTATTGTTCACCCCCTATGAAGTCATTTGCATTGATTATTTCCCCTTTATACAACATACACAAAGTATAACCTACCATTACCTTAAACCTGACAGTATAAAATAAATCTTTATTGTTCACCCCTTATGAAGTCATTTGGCTTGATTATCTCCCCTTAATACATTATACACAAAGTAAATATAACCTACCGTTACCTCAAACCTGACAGTATAAAACAAATCTTTATTGTTCACCCCCTATGAAGTCATTTGCATTGATTATCTCCCCTTTATACAACATACACAAAGTATAACCTATCATTACCTCAAACCTGACAGTATAAAATAAATCTTTATTGTTCACCCCTGATCAAGTCATTTTGATTGATTATCTCCCCTTTATACAACATACACAAAGTAAATACAACCTACCGTTACCTCAAACCTGACAGTATAAAACAAATCTTTATTGTTCATCCCCTATGAAGTCATTTGCATTGATTATCTCCCCTTTATACAACATACACAAAGTATAACCTACCATTACCTCAAACCTGACAGTATAAAACAAATCTTTATTGTTCAGCCCCTATGAAGTCATTTGCATTGATTATCTCCCCTTTATACAACATACACAAAGTATAACCTACCATTACCTTAAACCTGACAGTATAAAACAAATCTTTATTGTTCACCCCCTATGAAGTCATTTGCATTGATTATCTCCTCTTTATACAACATACACAAAGTATAACCTACCATTACCTCTAACCTGACAGTATAAAACAAATCTTTATTGTTCACTCCCTATGAAGTCATTTGCATTGATTATCTCCCCTTTATACAACATACACAAAGTATAACCTACCATTACCTCAAAAATGACAGTATAAAACAAATCTTTATTGTTCACCCCCTATGAAGTCACTTGCATTGATTATCTCCCCTTTATACAACATACACAAAGTATAACCTACCATTACCTCAAACCTGACAGTATAAAACAAATCTTTATTGTTCACCCCCTATGAAGTCATTTGCATTGATTATCTCCCCTTTATACAACATACACAAAGTATAACCTACCATTACCTTAAACCTGACAGTATAAAATAAATCTTTATTGTTCACCCCTTATGAAGTCATTTGGCTTGATTATCTCCCCTTAATACATTATACACAAAGTAAATATAACCTACCGTTACCTCAAACCTGACAGTATAAAACAAATCTTTATTGTTCACCCCCTATGAAGTCATTTGCATTGATTATCTCCCCTTTATACAACATACACAAAGTATAACCTACCATTACCTCAAACCTGACAGTATAAAACAAAACTTTATTGTTCACCCCCTATGAAGTCACTTGCATTGATTATCTCCCCTTTATACAACATACACAAAGTATAACCTACCATTACCTCAAACCTGACAGTATAAAACAAATCTTTATTGTTCACCCCCTATGAAGTCACTTGCATTGATTATCTCCCCTAAATACAACATACAAAAGTATAACCTACCATTACCTCAAACCTGACAGTATAAAATAAATCTTTATTGTTCACCCCCTATGAAGTCATTTGCATTGATTATCTCTCCTAAATACAACATACACAAAGTATAACCTACCATTACCTCAAACCTGACAGTATAAAATAAATCTTTATTGTTCAACCCCTATGAAGTTGTTTGGATTGATTATCTCCCCTTTATACAACATACACAAAGTATAACCTACCATTACCTTAAACCTGACAGTATAAAATAAATCTTTATTGTTCACCCCCTATGAAGTCATTTGGATTGATTATCTCCCCTTAATACATTATACACAAAGTAAATATAACCTACCGTTACCTCAAACCTGACAGTATAAAACAAATCTTTATTGTTCACCCCCTATGAAGTCATTTGCATTGATTATCTCCCCTTTATACAACATACACAAAGTATAACCTACCATTACCTCAAACCTGACAGTATAAAACAAATCTTTATTGTTCACTCCCTATGAAGTCATTTGCATTGATTATCTCCCCTTTATACAACATACACAAAGTATAACCTACCATTACCTCAAACATGACAGTATAAAACAAATCTTTATTGTTCACCCCCTATGAAGTCACTTGCATTGATTATCTCCCCTTTATACAACATACACAAAGTATAACCTACCATTACCTCAAACCTGACAGTATAAAACAAATCTTTATTGTTCACCCCCTATGAAGTCATTTGCATTGATTATCTCCCCTTTATACAACATACACAAAGTATAACCTTCCATTACCTTAAACCTGACAGTATAAAATAAATCTTTATTGTTCACCCCTTATGAAGTCATTTGGCTTGATTATCTCCCCTTTATACAACATACACAAAGTAAATATAACCTACCGTTACCTCAAACCTGACAGTATAAAACAAATCTTTATTGTTCACCCCCTATGAAGTCTTTTGCATTGATTATCTCCCCTTTATACAACATACACAAAGTATAACCTACCATTACCTCAAACCTGACAGTATAAAACAAAACTTTATTGTTCACCCCCTATGAAGTCACTTGCATTGATTATCTCCCCTTTATACAACATACACAAAGTATAACCTACCATTACCTCAAACCTGACAGTATAAAACAAATCTTTATTGTTCACCCCCTATGAAGTCACTTGCATTGATTATCTCCCCTAAATACAACATACACAAAGTATAACCTACCATTACCTCCAACCTGACAGTATAAAATAAATCTTTATTGTTCACCCCCTATGAAGTCATTTGCATTGATTATCTCCCCTAAATACAACATACACAAAGTATAACCTACCATTACCTCAAACCTGACAGTATAAAATAAATCTTTATTGTTCAATCCCTATGAAGTTGTTTGGATTGATTATCTCCCCTTTATACAACATACACAAAGTATAACCTACCATTACCTCAAACCTGACAGTATAAAACAAATCTTTATTGTTCACCCCCTATGAAGTCATTTGCATTGATTATCTCCCCTTTATACAACATACACAAAGTATAACCTACCATTACCTCAAACCTGACAGTATAAAACAAATCTTTATTGTTCACTCCCTATGAAGTCATTTGCATTGATTATCTCCCCTTTATACAACATACACAAAGTATAACCTACCATTACCTCAAACCTGACAGTATAAAACAAATCTTTATTGTTCACCCCCTATGAAGTCACTTGCATTGATTATCTCCCCTTTATACAACATACACAAAGTATAACCTACCATTACCTCAAACCTGACAGTATAAAATAAATCTTTATTGTTCACCCCTGATCAAGTCATTTTGATTGATTATCTCCCCTTGATACAACATACACAAAGTAAATACAACCTACCGTTACCTCAAACCTGACAGTATAAAACAAATCTTTATTGTTCACCCCCTATGAAGTCATTTGCATTGATTATCTCCCCTTTATACAACATACACAAAGTATAACCTACCATTACCTCAAACCTGACAGTATAAAACAAATCTTTATTGTTCACCCCCTATGAAGTCATTTGCATTGATTATCTCCCCTTCATACAACATACACAAAGGATAACCTACCATTACCTTCAACCTGACAGTATAAAATAAATCTTTATTGTTCACCCCCTATGAAGTCATTAGGATTGATTATCTCCCCTTAATACATTATACACAAAGTAAATATAACCTACAATTACCTCAAACCTGACAGTATAAAACAAATCTTTATTGTTCACCCCTATGAAGGCATTTGCATTGATTATCTCCCCTTTATACAACATACACAAAGTATAACCTACAATTACCTCAAACCTGACAGTATAAAACAAATCTTTATTGTTCACTCCCTATGAAGTCATTTGCATTGATTATCTCCCCTTTATACAACATACACAAAGTATAACCTACCATTACCTCAAACCTAACAGTATAAAACAAATCTTTATTGTTCACCCCCTATGAAGTCACTTGCATTGATTATCTCCCCTTTATACAACATACACAAAGTATAACCTATCATTACCTCAAACCTGACAGTATAAAACAAATCTTTATTGTTCACCCCCTATGAAGTCATTTGCATTGATTATTTCCCCTTTATACAACATACACAAAGTATAACCTACCATTACCTTAAACCTGACAGTATAAAATAAATCTTTATTGTTCACCCCTTATGAAGTCATTTGGCTTGATTATCTCCCCTTAATACATTATACACAAAGTAAATATAACCTACCGTTACCTCAAACCTGACAGTATAAAACAAATCTTTATTGTTCACCCCCTATGAAGTCATTTGCATTGATTATCTCCCCTTTATACAACATACACAAAGTATAACCTATCATTACCTCAAACCTGACAGTATAAAATAAATCTTTATTGTTCACCCCTGATCAAGTCATTTTGATTGATTATCTCCCCTTTATACAACATACACAAAGTAAATACAACCTACCGTTACCTCAAACCTGACAGTATAAAACAAATCTTTATTGTTCATCCCCTATGAAGTCATTTGCATTGATTATCTCCCCTTTATACAACATACACAAAGTATAACCTACCATTACCTCAAACCTGACAGTATAAAACAAATCTTTATTGTTCAGCCCCTATGAAGTCATTTGCATTGATTATCTCCCCTTTATACAACATACACAAAGTATAACCTACCATTACCTTAAACCTGACAGTATAAAACAAATCTTTATTGTTCACCCCCTATGAAGTCATTTGCATTGATTATCTCCTCTTTATACAACATACACAAAGTATAACCTACCATTACCTCTAACCTGACAGTATAAAACAAATCTTTATTGTTCACTCCCTATGAAGTCATTTGCATTGATTATCTCCCCTTTATACAACATACACAAAGTATAACCTACCATTACCTCAAAAATGACAGTATAAAACAAATCTTTATTGTTCACCCCCTATGAAGTCACTTGCATTGATTATCTCCCCTTTATACAACATACACAAAGTATAACCTACCATTACCTCAAACCTGACAGTATAAAACAAATCTTTATTGTTCACCCCCTATGAAGTCATTTGCATTGATTATCTCCCCTTTATACAACATACACAAAGTATAACCTACCATTACCTTAAACCTGACAGTATAAAATAAATCTTTATTGTTCACCCCTTATGAAGTCATTTGGCTTGATTATCTCCCCTTAATACATTATACACAAAGTAAATATAACCTACCGTTACCTCAAACCTGACAGTATAAAACAAATCTTTATTGTTCACCCCCTATGAAGTCATTTGCATTGATTATCTCCCCTTTATACAACATACACAAAGTATAACCTACCATTACCTCAAACCTGACAGTATAAAATAAATCTTTATTGTTCACCCCTGATCAAGTCATTTGGATTGATTATCTCCCCTTTATACAACATACACAAAGTAAATACAACCTACCGTTACCTCAAACCTGACAGTATAAAACAAATCTTTATTGTTCACCCCCTATGAAGTCATTTGCAATGATTATCTCCCCTTTATACAACATACAAAGAGTAAATACAACCTACCTTTACCTCAAACCTGACAGTATAAAACAAATCTTTATTGTTCACCCCTATGAAGTCATTTGCATTGATTATCTCCCCTAAATACAACATACACAAAGTATAACCTACCATTACCTCAAACCTGACAGTATAAAATAAATCTTTATTGTTCAACCCCTATGAAGTTGTTTGGATTGATTATCTCCCCTTTATACAACATACACAAAGTATAACCTACCATTACCTCAATTCTGACAGTATAAAACAAATCTTTATTGTTCACCCCCTATGAAGTCATTTGCATTGATTATCTCCCCTTTATACAACATACAAAGTATAACCTACCATTACCTCAAACCTGACAGTATAAAACAAATCTTTATTGTTCACTCCCTATGAAGTCATTTGCATTGATTATCTCCCCTTTATACAACATACACAAAGTATAACCTACCATTACCTCAAACCTGACAGTATAAAACAAATCTTTATTGTTCACCCCCTATGAAGTCACTTGCATTGATTATCTCCCCTTTATACAACATACACAAAGTATAACCTATCATTACCTCAAACCTGACAGTATAAAATAAATCTTTATTGTTCACCCCTGATCAAGTCATTTTGATTGATTATCTCCCCTTTATACAACATACACAAAGTAAATACAACCTACCGTTACCTCAAACCTGACAGTATAAAACAAATCTTTATTGTTCACCCCTATGAAGTCTTTTGCATTGATTATCTCCCCTTTATGCAACATACACAAAGTATAACCTACCATTACCTCAAACCTGACAGTATAAAACAAATCTTTATTGTTCACCCCCTATGAAGTCATTTGCATTGATTATCTCCCCTTTATACAACATACACAAAGTATAACCTACCATTACCTTAAACCTGACAGTATAAAATAAATCTTTATTGTTCACCCCCTATGAAGTCATTTGGATTGATTATCTCCCCTTAATACATTATACACAAAGTAAATATAACCTACCGTTACTTCAAACCTGACAGTATAAAACAAATCTTTATTGTTCACCCCCTATGAAGTCATTTGCATTGATTATCTCCCCTTTATACAACATACACAAAGTATAACCTACCATTACCTCAAACCTGACAGTATAAAACAAATCTTTATTGTTCACTCCCTATGAAGTCATTTGCATTGATTATCTCCCCTTTATACAACATACACAAAGTATAACCTACCATTACCTAAAACATGACAGTATAAAACAAATCTTTATTGTTCACCCCCTATGAAGTCACTTGCATTGATTATCTCCCCTTTATACAACATACACAAAGTATAACCTACCATTACCTCAAACCTGACAGTATAAAATAAATCTTTATTGTTCACCCCCTATGAAGTCATTTGCATTGATTATCTTCCCTTTATACAACATACACAAAGTATAACCTACCATTACCTTAAACCTGACAGTATAAAATAAATCTTTATTGTTCACCCCTTATGAAGTCATTTGGCTTGATTATCTCCCCTTTATACAACATACACAAAGTAAATATAACCTACCGTTACCTCAAACCTGACAGTATAAAACAAATCTTTATTGTTCACCCCCTATGAAGTCTTTTGCATTGATTATCTCCCCTTTATACAACATACACAAAGTATAACCTACCATTACCTCAAACCTGACAGTATAAAACAAAACTTTATTGTTCACCCCCTATGAAGTCACTTGCATTGATTATCTCCCCTTTATACAACATACACAAAGTATAACCTACCATTACCTCAAACCTGACAGTATAAAACAAATCTTTATTATTCACCCCCTATGAAGTCACTTGCATTGATTATCTCCCCTAAATACAACATACACAAAGTATAACCTACCATTACCTCAAACCTGACAGTATAAAATAAATCTTTATTGTTCACCCCCTATGAAGTCATTTGCATTGATTATCTCCCCTAAATACAACATACACAAAGTATAACCTACCATTACCTCAAACCTGACAGTATAAAATAAATCTTTATTGTTCACTCCCTATGAAGTTGTTTGGATTGATTATCTCCCCTTTATACAACATACACAAAGTATAACCTACCATTACCTCAAACCTGACAGTATAAAACAAATCTTTATTGTTCACCCCCTATGAAGTCATTTGCATTGATTATCTCCCCTTTATACAACATACACAAAGTATAACCTACCATTACCTCAAACCTGACAGTATAAAATAAATCTTTATTGTTCACCCCTGATCAAGTCATTTTGATTGATTATCTCCCCTTGATACAACATACACAAAGTAAATACAACCTACCGTTACCTCAAACCTGACAGTATAAAACAAATCTTTATTGTTCACCCCCTATGAAGTCATTTGCATTGATTATCTCCCCTTTATACAACATACACAAAGTATAACCTACCATTACCTCAAACCTGACAGTATAAAACAAATCTTTATTGTTCACCCCCTATGAAGTCATTTGCATTTATTATCTCCCCTTCATACAACATACACAAAGTATAACCTACCATTACCTTAAACCTGACAGTATAAAATAAATCTTTATTGTTCACCCCCTATGAAGTCATTTGGATTGATTATCTCCCCTTAATACATTATACACAAAGTAAATATAACCTACAATTACCTCAAACCTAACAGTATAAAACAAATCTTTATTGTTCACCCCCTATGAAGGCATTTGCATTGATTATCTCCCCTTTATACAACATACACAAAGTATAACCTACCATTACCTCAAACCTGACAGTATAAAACAAATCTTTATTGTTCACTCCCTATGAAGTCATTTGCATTGATTATCTCCCCTTTATACAACATACACAAAGTATAACCTACCATTACCTCAAACCTGACAGTATAAAACAAATCTTTATTGTTCACCCCCTATGAAGTCACTTGCATTGATTATCTCCCCTTTATACAACATACACAAAGTATAAACTATCATTACCTCAAACCTGACAGTATAAAACAAATCTTTATTGTTCACCCCCTATGAAGTCATTTGCATTGATTATTTCCCCTTTATACAACATACACAAAGTATAACCTACCATTACCTTAAACCTGACAGTATAAAATAAATCTTTATTGTTCACCCCTTATGAAGTCATTTGGCTTGATTATCTCCCCTTAATACATTATACACAAAGTAAATATAACCTACCGTTACCTCAAACCTGACAGTATAAAACAAATCTTTATTGTTCACCCCTATGAAGTCATTTGCATTGATTATCTTCCCTTTATACAACATACACAAAGTATAACCTACCATTACCTCAAACCTGACAGTATAAAACAAATCTTTATTGTTCACCCCCTATGAAGTCACTTGCATTGATTATCTCCCCTTTATACAACATACACAAAGTATAACCTACCATTACCTCAAACCTGACAGTATAAAACAAATCTTTATTGTTCACCCCCTATGAAGTCATTTGCATTGATTATCTCCCCTAAATACAACATACACAAAGTATAACCTACCATTACCTCAAACCTGACAGTATAAAACAAATCTTTATTGTTCACTCCCTATGAAGTCAGTTGCATTGATTATCTCCCCTTTATGCAACATACACAAAGTATAACCTACCATTACCTCAAACCTGACAGTATAAAACAAATCTTTATTGTTCACCCCCTATGAAGTCATTTGCATTGATTATCTTCCCTTTATACAACATACACAAAGTATAACCTACCATTACCTCAAACCTGACAGTATAAAACAAATCTTTATTGTTCAATCCCTATGAAGTTGTTTGGATTGATTATCTCCCCTTTATACAACATGCACAAAGTATAACCTACCATTACCTCAAACCTGACAGTATCAAACAAATCTTTATTGTTCACCCCTATGAAGTCATTTGGATTGATTATCTCCCCTTAATACATTATACAAAAAGCATAACCTACCATTACCTCAAACCTGACAGAATAAAACAAATCTTTATTGGTTACACCCTATGAAGTCATTTGGATTGATTATCTCCCCTTTATACAACATACACAAAGTATAACCTACCATTACCTCAAACCTGACAGTATAAAACAAATCTTTATTGTTCACCCCCTATGAAGTCATTTGGATTGATTATCTCCCCTTAATACATTACACACAAAGTAAATATAACCTACCGTTACCTCAAACCTGACAGTATAAAACAAATCTTTATTGTTCACCCCCTATGAAGTCATTTGGATTGATTATCTCCCCTTAATACATTATACACAAATCATAACCTACCATTACCTCAAACCTGACAGAATAAAACAAATCTTTATTGGTTACCCCCTATGAAGTCATTTGGATTGATTATCTCCCCTTGATACAACATACACAAAGTATAACCTACCATTACCTCAAACCTGACAGTATAAAACAAGTCTTTATTGTTCACCCCCTTTGAAGTCATTTGCATTGATTATCTCCCCTTTATACAACATACACAAAGTATAACCTACCATTACCTCAAACCTGACAGTATAAAATAAATCTTTATTGTTCAACCCCTATGAAGTCGTTTGGATTGATTATCTCCCCTTTATACAACATACACAAAGTATAACCTACCATTACCTCAAACCTGACAGTATCAAACAAATCTTTATTGTTCAACCCCTATGAAGTCATTTGGATTGATTATCTCCCCTTAATACATTATACACAAAGTAAATATAACCTACTGTTACCTCAAACCTGACAGTATAAAACAAATCTTTATTGGTTACCCCCTATGAAGTCATTTGGATTGATTATCTCCCCTTTATACAACATACACAAAGTATAACCTACCATTACCTCAAACCTGACAGTATAAAACAAATCTTTATTGTTCACCCCCTATGAAGTCATTTGCATTGATTATCTCCCCTTTATACAACATACACAAAGTATAACCTACCATTATCTCAAACCTGACAGTATAAAATAAATCTTTATTGTTCACCCCCTATGAAGTCATTTGCATTGATTATCTCCCTTTTTTACAACATACACAAAGTATAACCTACCATTACCTCAAACCTGACAGTATAAAACAAATCTTTATTGTTCACCCCCTATGAAGTCATTTGCATTGATTATCTCCCCTTTATACAACATACACAAAGTATAACCTACCATTACCTCAAACCTGACAGTATAAAACAAATCTTTATTGTTCACTCCCTATGAAGTCATTTGCATTGATTATCTCCCCTTTATACAACATACACAAAGTATAACCTACCATTACCTCAAACCTGACAGTATAAAACAAATCTTTATTGTTCACCCCTATGAAGTCACTTGCATTGATTATCTCCCCTTTATACAACATACACAAAGTATAACCTACCATTACCTCAAACCTGACAGTATAAAATAAATCTTTATTGTTCACCCCTGATCAAGTAATTTTGATTGATTATCTCCCCTTGATACAACATACACAAAGTAAATACAACCTACCGTTACCTCAAACCTGACAGTATAAAACAAATCTTTATTGTTCACCCCCTATGAAGTCATTTGCATTGATTATCTCCCCTTTATACAACATACACAAAGTATAACCTACCATTACCTCAAACCTGACAGTATAAAACAAATCTTTATTGTTCACCCCCTATGAAGTCATTTGCATTGATTATCTCCCCTTCATACAACATACACAAAGTATAACCTACCATTACCTTAAACCTGACAGTATAAAATAAATCTTTATTGTTCACCCCCTATGAAGTCATTTGGATTGATTATCTCCCCTTAATACATTATACACAAAGTAAATATAACCTACCGTTACCTCAAACCTGACAGTATAAAACAAATCTTTATTGTTCACCCCCTATGAAGTCATTTGCATTGATTATCTCCCCTTTATACAACATACACAAAGTATAACCTACCATTACCTCAAACCTGACAGTATAAAACAAATCTTTATTGTTCACTCCCTATGAAGTCATTTGCATTGATTATCTCCCCTTTATACAACATACACAAAGTATAACCTACCATTACCTCAAACCTGACAGTATAAAACAAATCTTTATTGTTCACCCCCTATGAAGTCACTTGCATTGATTATCTCCCCTTTATACAACATACACAAAGTATAACCTACCATTACCTCAAACCTGACAGTATAAAACAAATCTTTATTGTTCACCCCCTATGAAGTCATTTGCATTGATTATCTCCCCTAAATACAACATACACAAAGTATAACCTACCATTACCTCAAACCTGACAGTATAAAACAAATCTTTATTGTTCACTCCCTATGAAGTCAGTTGCATTGATTATCTCCCCTTTATGCAACATACACAAAGTATAACCTACCATTACCTCAAACCTGACAGTATAAAACAAATCTTTATTGTTCACCCCCTATGAAGTCATTTGCATTGATTATCTTCCCTTTATACAACATACACAAAGTATAACCTACCATTACCTCAAACCTGACAGTATAAAACAAATCTTTATTGTTCAATCCCTATGAAGTTGTTTGGATTGATTATCTCCCCTTTATACAACATGCACAAAGTATAACCTACCATTACCTCAAACCTGACAGTATCAAACAAATCTTTATTGTTCACCCCTATGAAGTCATTTGGATTGATTATCTCCCCTTAATACATTATACAAAAAGCATAACCTACCATTACCTCAAACCTGACAGAATAAAACAAATCTTTATTGGTTACACCCTATGAAGTCATTTGGATTGATTATCTCCCCTTTATACAACATACACAAAGTATAACCTACCATTACCTCAAACCTGACAGTATAAAACAAATCTTTATTGTTCACCCCCTATGAAGTCATTTGGATTGATTATCTCCCCTTAATACATTACACACAAAGTAAATATAACCTACCGTTACCTCAAACCTGACAGTATAAAACAAATCTTTATTGTTCACCCCCTATGAAGTCATTTGGATTGATTATCTCCCCTTAATACATTATACACAAATCATAACCTACCATTACCTCAAACCTGACAGAATAAAACAAATCTTTATTGGTTACCCCCTATGAAGTCATTTGGATTGATTATCTCCCCTTGATACAACATACACAAAGTATAACCTACCATTACCTCAAACCTGACAGTATAAAACAAATCTTTATTGTGCACTCCCTATGAAGTCATTTGGATTGATTATCTCCCCTTAATACATAATACACAAAGTAAATATAACCTACCGTTACCTCAAACCTGACAGTATTAAACAAATCTTTATTGTTCACCCCCTATGAAGTCATTTGCATTGATTATCTCCCCTTTATACAACATACACAAAGTATAACCTACCATTACCTCAAACCTGACAGTATAAAACAAGTCTTTATTGTTCACCCCCTTTGAAGTCATTTGCATTGATTATCTCCCCTTTATACAACATACACAAAGTATAACCTACCATTACCTCAAACCTGACAGTATAAAATAAATCTTTATTGTTCAACCCCTATGAAGTCGTTTGGATTGATTATCTCCCCTTTATACAACATACACAAAGTATAACCTACCATTACCTCAAACCTGACAGTATCAAACAAATCTTTATTGTTCAACCCCTATGAAGTCATTTGGATTGATTATCTCCCCTTAATACATTATACACAAAGTAAATATAACCTACTGTTACCTCAAACCTGACAGTATAAAACAAATCTTTCTTGGTTACCCCCTATGAAGTCATTTGGATTGATTATCTCCCCTTTATACAACATACACAAAGTATAACCTACCATTACCTCAAACCTGACAGTATAAAACAAATCTTTATTGTTCACCCCCTATGAAGTCATTTGCATTGATTATCTCCCCTTTATACAACATACACAAAGTATAACCTACCATTATCTCAAACCTGACAGTATAAAATAAATCTTTATTGTTCACCCCCTATGAAGTCATTTGCATTGATTATCTCCCTTTTTTACAACATACACAAAGTATAACCTACCATTACCTCAAACCTGACAGTATAAAACAAATCTTTATTGTTCGCCTCCTATGAAGTCACTTGCATTGATTATCTCCCCTTTATACAACATACACAAAGTATAACCTACCATTACCTCAAACCTGACAGTATAAAATAAATCTTTATTGTTCACCCCCTATGAAGCCATTTGGATTGATTATCTTCCCTTAATACATTATACACAAAGTAAATATAACCTACCGTTACCTCAAACCTGACAGTATAAAACAAATATTTATTGTTCACCCCCTATGAAGTCATTTGCATTGATTATCTCCCCTAAATACAACATACACAAAGTATAACCTACCATTACCTCAAACCTGACAGTATAAAACAAATCTTTCTTGGTTACCCCCTATGAAGTCATTTGGATTGATTATCTCCCCTTTATACAACATACACAAAGTATAACCTACCATTACCTCAAACCTGACAGTATAAAACAAATCTTTATTGTTCACCCCCTATGAAGTCATTTGCATTGATTATCTCCCCTAAATACAACATACACAAAGTATAACCTACCATTACCTCAAACCTGACAGTATAAAACAAATCTTTATTGTTCACTCCCTATGAAGTCAGTTGCATTGATTATCTCCCCTTTATGCAACATACACAAAGTATAACCTACCATTACCTCAAACCTGACAGTATAAAACAAATCTTTATTGTTCACCCCCTATGAAGTCATTTGCATTGATTATCTTCCCTTTATACAACATACACAAAGTATAACCTACCATTACCTCAAACCTGACAGTATAAAACAAATCTTTATTGTTCAATCCCTATGAAGTTGTTTGGATTGATTATCTCCCCTTTATACAACATGCACAAAGTATAACCTACCATTACCTCAAACCTGACAGTATCAAACAAATCTTTATTGTTCACCCCTATGAAGTCATTTGGATTGATTATCTCCCCTTAATACATTATACAAAAAGCATAACCTACCATTACCTCAAACCTGACAGAATAAAACAAATCTTTATTGGTTACACCCTATGAAGTCATTTGGATTGATTATCTCCCCTTTATACAACATACACAAAGTATAACCTACCATTACCTCAAACCTGACAGTATAAAACAAATCTTTATTGTTCACCCCCTATGAAGTCATTTGGATTGATTATCTCCCCTTAATACATTACACACAAAGTAAATATAACCTACCGTTACCTCAAACCTGACAGTATAAAACAAATCTTTATTGTTCACCCCCTATGAAGTCATTTGGATTGATTATCTCCCCTTAATACATTATACACAAATCATAACCTACCATTACCTCAAACCTGACAGAATAAAACAAATCTTTATTGGTTACCCCCTATGAAGTCATTTGGATTGATTATCTCCCCTTGATACAACATACACAAAGTATAACCTACCATTACCTCAAACCTGACAGTATAAAACAAATCTTTATTGTGCACTCCCTATGAAGTCATTTGGATTGATTATCTCCCCTTAATACATAATACACAAAGTAAATATAACCTACCGTTACCTCAAACCTGACAGTATTAAACAAATCTTTATTGTTCACCCCCTATGAAGTCATTTGCATTGATTATCTCCCCTTTATACAACATACACAAAGTATAACCTACCATTACCTCAAACCTGACAGTATAAAACAAGTCTTTATTGTTCACCCCCTTTGAAGTCATTTGCATTGATTATCTCCCCTTTATACAACATACACAAAGTATAACCTACCATTACCTCAAACCTGACAGTATAAAATAAATCTTTATTGTTCAACCCCTATGAAGTCGTTTGGATTGATTATCTCCCCTTTATACAACATACACAAAGTATAACCTACCATTACCTCAAACCTGACAGTATCAAACAAATCTTTATTGTTCAACCCCTATGAAGTCATTTGGATTGATTATCTCCCCTTAATACATTATACACAAAGTAAATATAACCTACTGTTACCTCAAACCTGACAGTATAAAACAAATCTTTCTTGGTTACCCCCTATGAAGTCATTTGGATTGATTATCTCCCCTTTATACAACATACACAAAGTATAACCTACCATTACCTCAAACCTGACAGTATAAAACAAATCTTTATTGTTCACCCCCTATGAAGTCATTTGCATTGATTATCTCCCCTTTATACAACATACACAAAGTATAACCTACCATTATCTCAAACCTGACAGTATAAAATAAATCTTTATTGTTCACCCCCTATGAAGTCATTTGCATTGATTATCTCCCTTTTTTACAACATACACAAAGTATAACCTACCATTACCTCAAACCTGACAGTATAAAACAAATCTTTATTGTTCGCCTCCTATGAAGTCACTTGCATTGATTATCTCCCCTTTATACAACATACACAAAGTATAACCTACCATTACCTCAAACCTGACAGTATAAAATAAATCTTTATTGTTCACCCCCTATGAAGCCATTTGGATTGATTATCTTCCCTTAATACATTATACACAAAGTAAATATAACCTACCGTTACCTCAAACCTGACAGTATAAAACAAATATTTATTGTTCACCCCCTATGAAGTCATTTGCATTGATTATCTTCCCTTTATACAACATACACAAAGAATAACCTACCACTACCTCAAACCTGACAGTATAAAATAAATCTTTATTGTTCACCCCCTATGAAGTCATTTGGATTGATTATCTCCCCTTTATACAACATACACAAAGTAAATACAACCTACCGTTACCTCAAACCTGACAGTATAAAACAAATCTTTATTGTTCACCCCCTATGAAGTCATTTGCATTGATTATCTCCCCTTTATACAACATACACAAAGTATAACCTACCATTACCTCAAACCTGACAGTATAAAATAAATCATTATTGTTCACCCCCTATGAAGCCATTTGGATTGATTATCTCCCCTTAATACATTATACACAAAGTAAATATAACCTACCGTTACCTCAAACCTAACAGTATAAAACAAATCTTTATTGTTCACCCCCTATGAAGTCATTTGCATTGATTATCTCCCCTAAATACAACATACACAAAGTATAACCTACCATTACCTCAAACCTGACAATATAAAACAAATCTTTATTGTTCACCCCCTATGAAGTCATTTGCATTGATTATCTCCCCTTTATACAACATACACAAAGTATAACCTACCATTACCTCAAACCTGACAGTATAAAATAAATCATTATTGTTCACCCCCTATGAAGCCATTTGGATTGATTATCTCCCCTTAATACATTATACACAAAGTAAATATAACCTACCGTTACCTCAAACCTAACAGTATAAAACAAATCTTTATTGTTCACCCCCTATGAAGTCATTTGCATTGATTATCTCCCCTAAATACAACATACACAAAGTATAACCTACCATTACCTCAAACCTGACAATATAAAACAAATCTTTATTGTTCACCCCCTATGAAGTCATTTGCATTGATTATCTCCCCTTTATACAACATACACAAAGTATAACCTACCATTACCTCAAACCTGACAGTATAAAATAAATCTTTATTGTTCAACCCCTATGAAGTTGTTTGGATTGATTATCCCCCCTTTATACAACATACACAAAGTATAATCTACCATTACCTCAAACCTAACAGTATAAAATAAATCTTTATTGTTCACCCCTGATGAAGTCATTAGGATTGATTATCTCCCCTTTATACAACATACACAAAGTAAATACAACCTACCGTTACCTCAAATCTGACAGTATAAAACAAATCTTTATTGTTCACCCCCTATGAAGTAATTTGCAATGATTATCTCCCCTTTATACAACATACACAAAGTATTACCTACCATTACCTCAAACCTGACAGTATAAAATAAATCTTTATTGTTCACCCCCTATGAAGTCATTTGCATTGATTATCTCCCCTTTATACAACATACACAAAGTATAACCTACCATTACCTGAAACCTGACAGTATAAAATAAATCTTTATTGTTCACCCCCTATGAAGTCATTCGGATTGATTATCTCCCCTTAATACATTATACACAAAGTAAATATAACCTTCCGTTACCTCAAACCTGACAGTATAAAACAAATCTTTATTGTTCACCCCCTATGAAGTCATTTGCATTGATAATCTCCCCTTTATACAACATACACAAAGTATAACCTACCATTACTTCAAACCTGACAGTATAAAACAAATCTTTATTGTTCACCCCCTATGAAGTCATTTGCATTGATTATCTTCCCTTTATACAACATACACAAAGAATAACCTACCACTACCTCAAACCTGACAGACAGTATAAAATAAATCTTTATTGTTCACCCCCTATGAAGTCATTTGGATTGATTATCTCCCCTTTATACAACATACACAAAGTAAATACAACCTACCGTTACCTCAAACCTGACAGTATAAAACAAATCTTTATTGTTCACCCCCTATGAAGTCATTTGCATTGATTATCTCCCCTTTATACAACATACACAAAGTATAACCTACCATTACCTCAAACCTGACAGTATAAAATAAATCATTATTGTTCACCCCCTATGAAGCCATTTGGATTGATTATCTCCCCTTAATACATTATACACAAAGTAAATATAACCTACCGTTACCTCAAACCTAACAGTATAAAACAAATCTTTATTGTTCACCCCCTATGAAGTCATTTGCATTGATTATCTCCCCTAAATACAACATACACAAAGTATAACCTACCATTACCTCAAACCTGACAATATAAAACAAATCTTTATTGTTCACCCCCTATGAAGTCATTTGCATTGATTATCTCCCCTTTATACAACATACACAAAGTATAACCTACCATTACCTCAAACCTGACAGTATAAAATAAATCTTTATTGTTCAACCCCTATGAAGTTGTTTGGATTGATTATCCCCCCTTTATACAACATACACAAAGTATAATCTACCATTACCTCAAACCTAACAGTATAAAATAAATCTTTATTGTTCACCCCTGATGAAGTCATTAGGATTGATTATCTCCCCTTTATACAACATACACAAAGTAAATACAACCTACCGTTACCTCAAATCTGACAGTATAAAACAAATCTTTATTGTTCACCCCCTATGAAGTAATTTGCAATGATTATCTCCCCTTTATACAACATACACAAAGTATTACCTACCATTACCTCAAACCTGACAGTATAAAATAAATCTTTATTGTTCACCCCCTATGAAGTCATTTGCATTGATTATCTCCCCTTTATACAACATACACAAAGTATAACCTACCATTACCTTAAACCTGACAGTATAAAATAAATCTTTATTGTTCACCCCCTATGAAGTCATTCGGATTGATTATCTCCCCTTAATACATTATACACAAAGTAAATATAACCTTCCGTTACCTCAAACCTGACAGTATAAAACAAATCTTTATTGTTCACCCCCTATGAAGTCATTTGCATTGATAATCTCCCCTTTATACAACATACACAAAGTATAACCTACCATTACTTCAAACCTGACAGTATAAAACAAATCTTTATTGTTCACCCCCTATGAAGTCATTTCCATTGATTATCTCCCCTTTATACAACATACACAAAGTATAACCTACCATTACCTCAAACCTGACAGTATAAAATAAATCTTTATTGTTCACCCCCTATGAAGTCATTTGCATTGATTATCTCCCCTTTATACAACATACACAAAGTATAACCTACCATTACCTCAAACCTGACAGTATAAAACAAATCTTTATTGTTCAACCCCTATGAAGTCATTTGGATTGATTATCTCCCCTTAATACATTATACACAAAGTAAATATAACCTACTGTTACCTCAAACCTGACAGTATAAAACAAATCTTTATTGGTTACCCCCTATGAAGTCATTTGGATTGATTATCTCCCCTTTATACAACATACACAAAGTATAACCTACCATTACCTCAAACCTGACAGTATAAAACAAATCTTTATTGTTCACCCCCTATGAAGTCATTTGCATTGATTATCTCCCCTTTATACAACATACACAAAGTATAACCTACCATTATCTCAAACCTGACAGTATAAAATAAATCTTTATTGTTCACCCCCTATGAAGTCATTTGCATTGATTATCTCCCCTTTATACAACATACACAAAGTATAACCTACCATTACCTCAAACCTGACAGTATAAAACAAATCTTTATTGTTCGCCTCCTATGAAGTCACTTGCATTGATTATCTCCCCTTTATACAACATACACAAAGTATAACCTACCATTACCTCAAACCTGACAGTATAAAATAAATCTTTATTGTTCACCCCCTATGAAGCCATTTGGATTGATTATCTTCCCTTAATACATTATACACAAAGTAAATATAACCTACCGTTACCTCAAACCTGACAGTATAAAACAAATATTTATTGTTCACCCCCTATGAAGTCATTTGCATTGATTATCTTCCCTTTATACAACATACACAAAGAATAACCTACCACTACCTCAAACCTGACAGTATAAAATAAATCTTTATTGTTCACCCCCTATGAAGTCATTTGGATTGATTATCTCCCCTTTATACAACATACACAAAGTAAATACAACCTACCGTTACCTCAAACCTGACAGTATAAAACAAATATTTATTGTTCACCCCCTATGAAGTCATTTGCATTGATTATCTCCCCTTTATACAACATACACAAAGTATAACCTACCATTACCTCAAACCTGACAGTATAAAATAAATCATTATTGTTCACCCCCTATGAAGCCATTTGGATTGATTATCTCCCCTTAATACATTATACACAAAGTAAATATAACCTACCGTTACCTCAAACCTAACAGTATAAAACAAATCTTTATTGTTCACCCCCTATGAAGTCATTTGCATTGATTATCTCCCCTAAATACAACATACACAAAGTATAACCTACCATTACCTCAAACCTGACAATATAAAACAAATCTTTATTGTTCACCCCCTATGAAGTCATTTGCATTGATTATCTCCCCTTTATACAACATACACAAAGTATAACCTACCATTACCTCAAACCTGACAGTATAAAATAAATCTTTATTGTTCAACCCCTATGAAGTTGTTTGGATTGATTATCCCCCCTTTATACAACATACACAAAGTATAATCTACCATTACCTCAAACCTAACAGTATAAAATAAATCTTTATTGTTCACCCCTGATGAAGTCATTAGGATTGATTATCTCCCCTTTATACAACATACACAAAGTATAACCTACCATTACCTCAAACCTGACAGTATAAAATAAATCTTTATTGTTCAACCCCTATGAAGTTGTTTGGATTGATTATCTCCCCTTTATACAACATACACAAAGTATAACCTACCATTACCTCAAACCTGACAGTATAAAATAAATCTTTATTGTTCACCCCCTATGAAGTCACTTGCATTGATTATCTCCCCTTTATACAACATACACAAAGTATAACCTACCATTACCTCAAACCTGACAGTATAAAACAAATCTTTATTGTTCACCCCCTATGAAGTCATTTGCATTGATTATCTCCCCTTTATACAACATACACAAAGTATAACCTACCATTACCTCAAACCTGACAGTATAAAACAAATCTTTATTGTTCACTCCCTATGAAGTCATTTGCATTGATTATCTCCCCTTTATACAACATACACAAAGTATAACCTACCATTACCTCAAACCTGACAGTATAAAACAAATCTTTATTGTTCACCCCCTATGAAGTCACTTGCATTGATTATCTCCCCTTTATACAACATACACAAAGTATAACCTACCATTACCTCAAACCTGACAGTATAAAATAAATCTTTATTGTTCACCCCTGATCAAGTCATTTTGATTGATTATCTCCCCTTGATACAACATACACAAAGTAAATACAACCTACCGTTACCTCAAACCTGACAGTATAAAACAAATCTTTATTGTTCACCCCCTATGAAGTCATTTGCATTGATTATCTCCCCTTTATACAACATACACAAAGTATAACCTACCATTACCTCAAACCTGACAGTATAAAACAAATCTTTATTGTTCACCCCTTATGAAGTCATTTGCATTGATTATCTCCCCTTCATACAACATACACAAAGTATAACCTACCATTACCTTAAACCTGACAGTATAAAATAAATCTTTATTGTTCACCCCCTATGAAGTCATTTGGATTGATTATCTCCCCTTAATACATTATACACAAAGTAAATATAACCTACCGTTACCTCAAACCTGACAGTATAAAACAAATCTTTATTGTTCACCCCCTATGAAGTCATTTGCATTGATTATCTCCCCTTTATACAACATACACAAAGTATAACCTACCATTACCTCAAACCTGACAGTATAAAACAAATCTTTATTGTTTACTCCCTATGAAGTCATTTGCATTGATTATCTCCCCTTTATACAAGATACACAAAGTATAACCTACCATTACCTCAAACCTGACAGTATAAAACAAATCTTTATTGTTCACCCCCTATGAAGTCACTTGCATTGATTATCTCCCCTTTATACAACATACACAAAGTATAACCTACCATTACCTCAAACCTGACAGTATAAAACAAATCTTTATTGTTCACCCCCTATGAAGTCATTTGCATTGATTATCTCCCCTAAATACAACATACACAAAGTATAACCTACCATTACCTCAAACCTGAAAGTATAAAACAAATCTTTATTGTTCACTCCCTATGAAGTCATTTGCATTGATTATCTCCCCTTTATGCAACATACACAAAGTATAACCTACCATTACCTCAAACCTGACAGTATAAAACAAATCTTTATTGTTCACCCCCTATGAAGTCATTTGCATTGATTATCTTCCCTTTATACAACATACACAAAGTATAACCTACCATTACCTCAAACCTGACAGTATAAAACAAATCTTTATTGTTCAACCCCTATGAAGTTGTTTGGATTGATTATCTCCCCTTTATACAACATACACAAAGTATAACCTACCATTACCTCAAACCTGAAAGTATCAAACAAATCTTTATTGTTCACCCCCTATGAAGTCATTTGGATTGATTATCTCCCCTTAATACATTATACAAAAAGCATAACCTACCATTACCTCAAACCTGACAGAATAAAACAAATCTTTATTGGTTACCCCCTATGAAGTCATTTGGATTGATTATCTCCCCTTTATACAACATACACAAAGTATAACCTACCATTACCTCAAACCTGACAGTATAAAACAAATCTTTATTGTTCATCCCCTATGAAGTCATTTGGATTGATTATCTCCCCTTAATACATTAAACACAAAGTAAATATAACCTACCGTTACCTCAAACCTGACAGTATAAAACAAATCTTTATTGTTCACCCCCTATGAAGTCATTTGGATTGATTATCTCCCCTTAATACATTATACACAAATCATAACCTACTATTACCTCAAACCTGACAGAATAAAACAAATCTTTATTGGTTACCCCCTATGAAGTCATTTGGATTGATTATCTCCCCTTGATACAACATACACAAAGTATAACCTACCATTACCTCAAACCTGACAGTATAAAACAAATCTTTATTGTTCACCCCCTATGAAGTCACTTGCATTGATTATCTCCCCTTTATACAACATACACAAAGTATAACCTACCATTACCTCAAACCTGACAGTATAAAATAAATCTTTATTGTTCACCCCTGATCAAGTCATTTTGATTGATTATCTCCCCTTGATACAACATACACAAAGTAAATACAACCTACCGTTACCTCAAACCTGACAGTATAAAACAAATCTTTATTGTTCACCCCCTATGAAGTCATTTGCATTGATTATCTCCCCTTTATACAACATACACAAAGTATAACCTACCATTACCTCAAACCTGACAGTATAAAACAAATCTTTATTGTTCACCCCTTATTAAGTCATTTGCATTGATTATCTCCCCTTCATACAACATACACAAAGTATAACCTACCATTACCTTAAACCTGACAGTATAAAATAAATCTTTATTGTTCACCCCCTATGAAGTCATTTGGATTGATTATCTCCCCTTAATACATTATACACAAAGTAAATATAACCTACCATTACCTCAAACCTGACAGTATAAAACAAATCTTTATTGTTCACCCCCTATGAAGTCATTTGCATTTATTATCTCCCCTTTATACAACATACACAAAGTATAACCTACCATTACCTCAAACCTGACAGTATAAAACAAATCTTTATTGTTTACTCCCTATGAAGTCATTTGCATTGATTATCTCCCCTTTATACAAGATACACAAAGTATAACCTACCATTACCTCAAACCTGACAGTATAAAACAAATCTTTATTGTTTACTCCCTATGAAGTCATTTGCATTGATTATCTCCCCTTTATACAAGATACACAAAGTATAACCTACCATTACCTCAAACCTGACAGTATAAAACAAATCTTTATTGTTCACCCCCTATGAAGTCACTTGCATTGATTATCTCCCCTTTATACAACATACACAAAGTATAACCTACCATTACCTCAAACCTGACAGTATAAAACAAATCTTTATTGTTCACCCCCTATGAAGTCATTTGCATTGATTATCTCCCCTAAATACAACATACACAAAGTATAACCTACCATTACCTCAAACCTGAAAGTATAAAACAAATCTTTATTGTTCACTCCCTATGAAGTCATTTGCATTGATTATCTCCCCTTTATGCAACATACACAAAGTATAACCTACCATTACCTCAAACCTGACAGTATAAAACAAATCTTTATTGTTCACCCCCTATGAAGTCATTTGCATTGATTATCTTCCCTTTATACAACATACACAAAGTATAACCTACCATTACCTCAAACCTGACAGTATAAAACAAATCTTTATTGTTCAACCCCTATGAAGTTGTTTGGATTGATTATCTCCCCTTTATACAACATACACAAAGTATAACCTACCATTACCTCAAACCTGAAAGTATCAAACAAATCTTTATTGTTCACCCCCTATGAAGTCATTTGGATTGATTATCTCCCCTTAATACATTATACAAAAAGCATAACCTACCATTACCTCAAACCTGACAGAATAAAACAAATCTTTATTGGTTACCCCCTATGAAGTCATTTGGATTGATTATCTCCCCTTTATACAACATACACAAAGTATAACCTACCATTACCTCAAACCTGACAGTATAAAACAAATCTTTATTGTTCATCCCCTATGAAGTCATTTGGATTGATTATCTCCCCTTAATACATTATACACAAAGTAAATATAACCTACCGTTACCTCAAACCTGACAGTATAAAACAAATCTTTATTGTTCACCCCCTATGAAGTCATTTGGATTGATTATCTCCCCTTAATACATTATACACAAATCATAACCTACTATTACCTCAAACCTGACAGAATAAAACAAATCTTTATTGGTTACCCCCTATGAAGTCATTTGGATTGATTATCTCCCCTTGATACAACATACACAAAGTATAACCTACCATTACCTCAAACCTGACAGTATAAAACAAATCTTTATTGTTCACCCCCTATGAAGTCACTTGCATTGATTATCTCCCCTTTATACAACATACACAAAGTATAACCTACCATTACCTCAAACCTGACAGTATAAAATAAATCTTTATTGTTCACCCCTGATCAAGTCATTTTGATTGATTATCTCCCCTTGATACAACATACACAAAGTAAATACAACCTACCGTTACCTCAAACCTGACAGTATAAAACAAATCTTTATTGTTCACCCCCTATGAAGTCATTTGCATTGATTATCTCCCCTTTATACAACATACACAAAGTATAACCTACCATTACCTCAAACCTGACAGTATAAAACAAATCTTTATTGTTCACCCCTTATGAAGTCATTTGCATTGATTATCTCCCCTTCATACAACATACACAAAGTATAACCTACCATTACCTTAAACCTGACAGTATAAAATAAATCTTTATTGTTCACCCCCTATGAAGTCATTTGGATTGATTATCTCCCCTTAATACATTATACACAAAGTAAATATAACCTACCATTACCTCAAACCTGACAGTATAAAACAAATCTTTATTGTTCACCCCCTATGAAGTCATTTGCATTGATTATCTCCCCTTTATACAACATACACAAAGTATAACCTACCATTACCTCAAACCTGACAGTATAAAACAAATCTTTATTGTTTACTCCCTATGAAGTCATTTGCATTGATTATCTCCCCTTTATACAAGATACACAAAGTATAACCTACCATTACCTCAAACCTGACAGTATAAAACAAATCTTTATTGTTCACCCCCTATGAAGTCACTTGCATTGATTATCTCCCCTTTATACAACATACACAAAGTATAACCTACCATTACCTCAAACCTGACAGTATAAAACAAATCTTTATTGTTCACCCCCTATGAAGTCATTTGCATTGATTATCTCTCCTAAATACAACATACACAAAGTATAACCTACCATTACCTCAAACCTGACAGTATAAAACAAATCTTTATTGTTCACTCCCTATGAAGTCATTTGCATTGATTATCTCCCCTTTATGCAACATACACAAAGTATAACCTACCATTACCTCAAACCTGACAGTATAAAACAAATCTTTATTGTTCACCCCCTATGAAGTCATTTGCATTGATTATCTTCCCTTTATACAACATACACAAAGTATAACCTACCATTACCTCAAACCTGACAGTATAAAACAAATCTTTATTGTTCAACCCCTATGAAGTTGTTTGGATTGATTATCTCCCCTTTATACAACATACACAAAGTATAACCTACCGTTACCTCAAACCTGACAGTATCAAACAAATCTTTATTGTTCACCCCCTATGAAGTCATTTGGATTGATTATCTCCCCTTAATACATTATACAAAAAGCATAACCTACCATTACCTCAAACCTGACAGAATAAAACAAATCTTTATTGGTTACCCCCTATGAAGTCATTTGGATTGATTATCTCCCCTTTATACAACATACACAAAGTATAACCTACCATTACCTCAAACCTGACAGTATAAAACAAATCTTTATTGTTCATCCCCTATGAAGTCATTTGGATTGATTATCTCCCCTTAATACATTATACACAAAGTAAATATAACCTACCGTTACCTCAAACCTGACAGTATAAAACAAATCTTTATTGTTCACCCCCTATGAAGTCATTTGGATTGATTATCTCCCCTTAATACATTATACACAAATCATAACCTACTATTACCTCAAACCTGACAGAATAAAACAAATCTTTATTGGTTACCCCCTATGAAATCATTTGGATTGATTATCTCCCCTTGATACAACATACACAAAGTATAACCTACCATTACCTCAAACCTGACAGTATAAAACAAATCTTTATTGTTCACCCCCTATGAAGTCATTTGGATTGATTATCTCCCCTTAATACATAATACACAAAGTAAATATAACCTACCGTTACCTCAAACCTGACAGTATTAAACAAATCTTTATTGTTCACCCCCTATGAAGTCATTTGCATTGATTATCTCCCCTTTACACAACATACACAAAGTATAACCTACCATTACCTCAAACCTGACAGTATAAAACAAGTCTTTATTGTTCACCCCCTTTGAAGTCATTTGCATTGATTATCTCCCCTTTATACAACATACACAAAGTATAACCTACCATTACCTCAAACCTGACAGTATAAAATAAATCTTTATTGTTCAACCCCTATGAAGTCGTTTGGATTGATTATCTCCCCTTTATACAACATACACAAAGTATAACCTACCATTACCTCAAACCTGACAGTATCAAACAAATCTTTATTGTTCAACCCCTATGAAGTCATTTGGATTGATTATCTCCCCTTAATACATTATACACAAAGTAAATATAACCTACTGTTACCTCAAACCTGACAGTATAAAACAAATCTTTATTGGTTACCCCCTATGAAGTCATTTGGATTGATTATCTCCCCTTTATACAACATACACAAAGTATAACCTACCATTACCTCAAACCTGACAGTATAAAATAAATCTTTATTGTTCACCCCCTATGAAGTCATTTCCATTGATTATCTCCCCTTAATACAACATACACAAAGTATAACCTACCATTACCTCAAACCTGACAGTATAAAATAAATCTTTATTGTTCACCCCCTATGAAGTCATTTGAATTGATTATCTCCCCTTAATACATTATACACAAAGTAAATATAACCTACTGTTACCTCAAACCTGACAGTATAAAACAAATCTTTATTGTTCACCCCCTTTGAAGTGATTTGCATTGATTATCTCCCCTTTATACAACATACACAAAGTATAACCTACCATGACCTCAAACTTGACAGTATAAAACAAATCTTTATCGTTCACCCCCTTTGAAGTCATTTGCATTGATTATCTCCCCTTTATACAACATACACAAAGTATAACCTACCATTACCTCAAACCTGACAGTATAAAACAAATCTTTATTGTTCACCCCCTATGAAGTCATTTCCATTGATTATCTCCCCTTTATACAACATACACAAAGTATAACCTACCATTACCTCAAACCTGACAGTATCAAACAAATCTTTATTGTTCAACCCCTATGAAGTCATTTGGATTGATTATCTACCCTTAAAACATTATACACAAAGCATAACCTACCATTTCCTCAAACCTGACAGAATAAAACAAATCTTTATTGGTAACCCCCAATGAAGTCATTTGGATTGATTATCTCCCCTTTATACAACATACACAAAGTATAACCTACCATTACCTCAAACCTGACAGTATAAAACAAATCTTTATTGTTCACCCCCTATGAAGTCATTTGCATTGATTATCTCCCCTTTATACAACATACACAAAGTATAACCTACCATTACCTCAAACCTGACAGTATAAAATAAATCTTTATTGTTCAACCCCTATGAAGTCGTTTGGATTGATGATCTCCCCTTGATACAACATACACAAAGTATAACCTACATGTACCATTACCTCAAACCTGACAGTATCAAACAAATCTTTATTGTTCAACCCCTATGAAGTCATTTGGATTGATTATCTCCACTTAATACATTATACACAAAGCATAACCTACCATTACCTCAAACCTGACAGAATAAAACAAATCTTTATCCATTACCCCCTATGAAGTCATTTGGATTGATTATCTCCCCTTTATACAACATACACAAAGTATAACCTACCATTACCTCAAACCTGACAGTAGAAAACAAATCTTTATTGTTCACCCCCTATGAAGTCATTTGGATTGACAAACAAATCATTGAACATGACGTCATAACTTAAATAACATCCCAAGTAAAATCTGTAACAATAGAACCAAAATTGGAAACATTACGGTATTTCTGTTTCTTTTTTTTTAATAATTATAAGTTACAAAATAAAATAATTCATACAGACTTCGTCCCCATTCACAGGCCTGCCTCATATCATATAAATAGATGATATATGCATATATTAATATAATATATAACAACAAACCAGTGTATTCAGATCTACTTCCTGTTCCGGTCTTGTTGGCATGAAACTTTGAATAAAATGTATATTTATCAACATATCAACAAATATAGGAAGGAATTCAACACCCAATCCTTTTTAATAATTGTTTGATATGAAAAAACGTTACCTGATAACAGCGTTTCTTTGTTTACATTGAATATGACGTCATAAAGTACATAACGTCACAATTGAATCCCTAACAACAGAACCAATATCGGAAACGTTACAGTATTTATCAACATGTTTGGATAAAAAAAAATTAATACAGACTTCGTCCCCATTCACAGGTAATGCCTGCCTCATATTATAATAGTCCAAGGTATACTGATTGTATCACTACAATATGATAGTTATTACAGTGAGGTTGAATTTCCTGTCATTTATTCATAATCCAAGTACGAACTTGTATCAGAAAAAAATATCTCTGTAAATTAACCTCAGTTTCAGGTATAGAGATGTGGTTTGTTTCTGTGACATGTGCTTTTGACCATCCACAAGAACCTGCGGTCATCTAATGTTCAGTACTTCAGTACTTTGATTTTATATTTTTATTATGCTGTAAATATGTTTTCTCCTTGTTATAGATAAGATATATGTTTAAAATTGTTGATAATGTTATTTATTCTATATGAGTGCTAAGTTCCTATGATAATAGGACTTTACTGTTTGTTTATTGTTTATAGAAGAGATATTTTCATAAATTATTCCAAGTCAGGAATGTTTTCATTTTTGCATAAATTGTAAACATCACAAGATTTTGTTAAAACTACTTTCCATATTTTTATGTTTATCTAGTCATTGCAAATACTTTAATAATTGTGTTTGTTTATTAACTTGTACCAACAGCAAATGGGTAGAAAATGAGGAATATTGTGATATTCAGATTTTTGAGACTTATTTTGAGAAAGTTCCCGTACTTTTTCATCTGAAACTTTTTCGGGATCACTTTTGACATACTTTCTGTCAGTTTTGGACAATGACAGCCAAACTTACTTATATACACTCTTTTTCTGAATTCGAGTTCAAGAATTTACTTTTCCCCACTGAAGGTTATGCATTTTGTTTAAACTTGTCGATCTTCGTATCTGTAACGCACAGCATGTATCGCCATTACTTCAGATGAAAGGCTAGCGATTTCATTGGTTGATTAAAAGAATAAAGTATTTTACCTTAATTTTTGTGGAAACTGTTCTGGATATGTTTTATTTTACGATTAATGTTAGAAAATCTAAAAGTTTATATTTTAATAATTTTGTATTCTTTGTCGTTTCAACTTGATAAAGAATGGAGCTTTTTGATTGGCTATCAGTGCAAGATGAGGCACTTAAGGGTAGATCTATCGTGCATGCCCCTGTGCGATACTACCAGTAGAAGCACAAATACACTTAAAGGTTATGACCCTCTTCAGAAATGTATGTACCCAACCCAAAAACAACTAGCAAAGAGGTAGTCCAAATAATTATGACGTCTGACAAGGACTAGCAAGGAGGCAATTGTGCATCAAGTCAATGAATAGTAACAGTTGGTTTATTGAAGTATTACTTTTGTCTTATGAATATTTATTTACAGTTGCTATTTTACACAACAGAAGTCTGACCTTATCATTCCTTTAAATCCATGCTTTCCTTTCAATTTCATCCAGAAAATCAGAGCAAGCAAGTTCGTGTAGTTATAAACAGCCAAAAGACTCACAGCATGTTATACCTGAAGAATGTACTCCAGAAGTTTATGAGAAAACTGTATGTTTATTATTTGTAAATAACCCATAAATATTGTTTTGATAAAAAATGTTGGTTGCTAAATTCACTCATTAAAATTATATGTCAGCATTGAAATCCTTGAAGAGAAAGGCCATAATATGACCCAAATTATATTTTTAAGGAGTAGGTGCAGTAATACACTGTTTTGGCCCAAAATATAACAGTTTATCAAAATTGTTCAAATGTAAACTTTTAAGTCATGCTAAATTACTGAAATCTTCGAAATGTTTGCATTTTGGTTAATTTGTGTTTATTCATAATATTTAATTGAAAGTCGTATTTGTAATTGATGATGATGACACACAATGTATAAAAGGTTGAGAATGAACACCAATGCGTCCACTTTTATTTTTGTAAAAAAATGAAAAGTTACATATTATGGCATATTTGATAGATTTTTCATCTATAAGATTGAAATTGAGTGCCTTCAAATGAATAAATAATTTCAAATCTTTCACATACTATGGAATCATTATTATTCATTGGATACCAATTTTTCGTGGATTTCGTGGTTATAGTTGAACTATGAAATTAAGTGTTCAACAAATGACAAATTTTCTAAGGCTTGTATTGAGGCTTAAGCAAAACCAGGAAATTGAGGTCCATGAAAACATGCAACACGAAAACTGGTGCCCACAAAAAAATAAATGAATTCACAGTAAACTAATTGCATCTACTGAAAGTGTCCAAAATTTTCATCAGATGAACTTTGTAGGCTAAAATCAGCCTTTACTGGATCTGAACCTTTAAAGGATAAACTACAACAAAGATGATAGTTAAATGTAGTGCAACAGACAAATTGGTTCTAAATTGCGCAGTTAAATTGTTGTCATAGAATCCTAAGATGTCTTATTAAAATCTGCATTACTACTGTGACACTTAAAAGTAGTAAAAATATTTGTCGGATTTTTAAATAATCTAAGTTGACTGAAAATAACAGTGTAACTTCATTTATAAGAAAGTGATTACTAAAAACTCCAAATTCTAATGTCAATTCTATGAAGGGGAAAATCCTTTAAAATATGCCAAATTAAATGTTACACCATAGTTACAACAAACAATATATCATATTTCTTACTTAGTAAATGGTTTTTATGCTAACTCAACCTCCCCCTTATATGATAGTTATTTATAGTAAAAACTGTGGTAACCTACATCCCAAATATACAACACAATTGATTGAATTTTAATTTCAAGCTGCATTTTAAGTTTTCTTTAAATATCATTGTAAAATGAATAATAGCATTGAAAGAATAGTATTTATATTCCTTTGTTTTTTCAGGAAAATCTACCCTTTGATGGTCAAGAAATTTATACCAGTCTGTTAAAGTCAATGCATGCTATTGTTCCTGTTGACAACCAGTACAAAGCATTTTTAATGCAAGACTACAACATGTGTAAGAAGATGTTAAAGGTAAAGAAAATTGTAGCTTATCATAAATATTACTAACATTACCGGTTTTGTTTTCAGTTTTAGAATTAAAGTAGAGACAACTCGTTAACTACTTTCTTTGTTAACATTTACCTGCTGTTAATAAATCCTCTGGTGATGGAAATATGACTTTTAACTAACCACTAACATAACACAGGTACATAAAAAGTCTTTATCTGAAGGAGAATACATTTATTGTAGGTTGGTTCAATCCTTCTCAGAGTAAAGTAGTGTACTATTTTCCTACATTTAAATAAAATATTGTTTTGATTGAAATTTTATGTTGAGTTGAAGTACAAAACATGAAGTATACTTTGCCTTCAGCGGAAGTCTATTTTTTATAGGGATTACAGAAAACTTGCCTCTTTGTGGACAATTTAAATTTATGGTATTGACTAAGTTTGCATACAACCTGGTAGGAAATTGCTATTTCCTTGAATATTTAAATTCTTGGTTCACCTGTTCACGTGAAAGCAACGAAAATTGGAATCCTATGAATAATAATGAATCCACAGTATTACCTTTTAGTACAATTGTCATGATTGTATACAAATTTTGTTGGTTTGGTCTATTTTCATGAAAATTTTCAAGATTAATTGCAATTCAAAAAGCAACATTTATCAGCAAGACAATATTTAAAAAAACAATTGAATTGAAAATTTGTTTTTGACTTTGTTTTTTTTGTAACCTACTGTATAATGATGATATCTCCCCCCCCCCTAAAAAAAAGCGTACATTTGCTATTAAATTTTTATCGTCTATATTTCAGGATCAGTATGTTGTTATACAGAGGAGAGTTCTTATTATTGAAGGAATACACAGATGGATGTATTGTTGTTCCTGTAATGTTGCCCAAGAAAGACTCCTGCTAAGCATACCTGACAATCTTACAGGAAACATTGAAAAGGGTACAATTATAGAATTGAAAAAAATATACATTAAATGTTTCACATAAATTCTACACGAACCTCTCATTCAGTTTATTCAACATTATGCAGTGCACAGACAATTAAGAATATAGTATGAAAGTCAAACTGACATGTATTTTTTTGGATAAGTCTATCGTCAAATTCTTGATTGACAATAGGTTGAATGGCATTCCCTGCTTCCAAATAATTATAGTATAACATTTTTCAGATTTTACTATTGTGAATTTTTTTTGTCTCCTTTGTCACCTAAAGTGAGACATAATTATTGCTTTTTGGCGGCAGTGTCTTTGCAATTGTTAACTTATCTAATTACGTAAGTTTGATAAAAACTACTTGTGATACCTGAAATATATTTTGTATGAAGATGTATTACTATCAGTACATATTATTTTGACAAGTATTTTAAGGTTTTGTCCATAGGTCATGGCCCAATGCCTTTCAATTTGTTAGCAATTTAGAAGGCTAAGTTTGTCTTAAAGTTTGTTTTGTATGAAGTACTTGTGATATATACTTTAAAGTTGTATTACTATCAGTATTTATCCGTTGACAACTATTTTGAGGACCAGATCACTAGTTCATGGTCCGGCAATGTTGGACAGTCTTAAATGTTATGCCTACAGGTGAGACATATATGTTTATAGTTTGCAGATATAACAAAAAATGAGGAATTTTATGATTTCTCTAATAAATAAACATGAATATAAGGTAATGTAAACACATATCAGAACAAAATACTGTGTTAAATAGATCATGCAGTCTCTGACATATAATTTTGCATTCTGTATCAAAGTTATGTCAGCTTAATTTCTGCTGCAAAATAAAATTGATACAAAATAAAATAAAATAAATTTTTTTTCATTGGAAGGGCTTTTCAAAATGATGTTTTAAAAGTTTAATGTAAATATAGCAAAATAACAACTAATAACAACTAAGGTAATTGTAATGTCAGTTTCTTATAACCTCTAAACAATGAAAATTTCAGAAGTGTGTGATAAATCATGTTAAGACAAAGCCTACTCAGTTGTTGATACTCTCTGTGGCTAACTTTTTACTAACATTGGCAGGTGATTGCTGTTTTCTTTTTGGCATACTTGGTATTCTTATCCGTATCAAAATTTCATGTGATGTTCTTGTTCTGAATATTTTCAAGGTTAATTTCAATTTTGAAACCATTTGTAACTGTCAATGTGAAATATCAAATAATATTTTTATTTCAGATTTGGAAGAAAAATGCATACATGTTGCACCTGCAAAAAGAATAATAGAGGGTTTTCAAATGGAAATTTCTCCAGAGGCAGCCTATGTTAAAGGTTAAACTAAAATATAGAAAATGCTTACTTAAAAATGAAAATATGAATGTGATACTGATGTGATAGTTGATACAAAACATGGTATTTCATCATAAGGACTTTTTTGAATAAGTTCTTTCTCTAATAATTCTTTTACTTTCAGAAAAAGTGTCATGCACAGCAATGAAGGGAGATAACTCAGAATTTAAAGATATCGAGTATACATTTTTCCTTTCAGTTATAGTAAATAGTTCTTATTTTCTTGAGATTGAGTTATTTCCAACAGTATATGATTTCAAAAGTTAAAGATGACACAAAAGGTGTGAAAGTAGTTCCATTTACTGACACTATAGAAATATTATTAATTAATCTATAAGCACTAATTGCAAAATCAAACACACTAGGTATAGTACTTGAAATAATATATACAAATCCTCCCTAAACTCTACTACAGATGAATATACTATAGAATTATATTTAAAAAACAACAATTTTGTGTAGTTGCATTTAATCCTTGAAGAGAGGTAATTCATATTATAACAAAAAGATTAACTAAAATAATAATGTTATAATCTGTCCCATGAAATTTCTGAAATGATACAAAATGTATGTGAAAATTCTATTGAATTTGTATTATATGGTACAAGAATTAAACTCAACCATGTGAAATTCATCATTAATTTTTCACATGGTTTAAGGTGAAATTTTTTATGTTAATTTCATGTGAAAATAAATAAATTTCAAGTCAGTTTAAAATTTTCAAAGAAAAAGATAAAACAAAAAATAACAGGTATTAGTTTTAAACATAAGTTTAAGTATTGGATTTCTTTTTTTTTTTTTAACTTGGACACCATTAATAATTTTGTATGCCCCTTCTGTAGTGGAGGGTGCATTAAGTTTTACCCTTGCCGCCAGTATATTTGTACTTTCTTTCCCAATTTGGTTTTGTGTTCTGTAACTTGAGTTTGCATCAACCAAATGTTATTAAACTTATTTCATGTGAATTTATTAAAAAAAAATTCAGTTGAACAGAAGTTCAGGTCAGATGCACATGAAATTGATGCGAGCCAAATTTGGCTGTTTTAAACAAACATGTAACACCAAAGAATTCATGATATTTTATGCTGATAAGATTTTGTGATTGCTTAACTTTCTTTTCACCAACTTACATTATAAGTTTTACATTTTAAGAATTGATCATTTTCCCAACAATTTGCATATTTATACTGAAAAATTACCATATGTGCAGTTAAAGACACTAAATAACTTATATGATTGGATTAATGATGTAATATGCTACCTTTTATATCCATTCTTTTAGATGTTTCCATTTTTGAATAAATTTGTATGCACTGCAAGAATATTATTTCTATTAAAAGTTTGAACTCCACATATATTAAATTATGAGTTGAAAATTATGCACTTTTGCTTTCAATCTCAAAAACTTTATATTTGCTTATATGACTGATCAAAAGTTACAGGTTTAACTATTATTTATTAAAAAGAATTAGTGTGTGTAACAGGCTTTACAGAACTAAACTATCTCTGCAGATACTCATACTCTAGACGTTTTAAAATCAATTAGTGTAAAAACTATTGGTTATCCGAATTATTAACGCTGATGTCCTCCATTTGGTAAGACACATTGAGTAAGTACCTAGTAAGTAACCTGATATTTGTTTTGTAGGCAAGCAAATTGAAAATGAAACAGATCACACATATGACAAGCAAAGGACAAATGTAAGTATTTTTTTGTTGACAATAGGTGTTTTGAAGATCCAGTTCATGAGAAATTGTATCATTTAAGAAAAAAATATCATTATGAAATTCCGTCTTTATTACAGTACAGTTAGTTGTTGATAAAGATAGAAAGGATAACTTAGTTATGACTGATTTCAAGAACATATGATGTCTATGTTATTTCAGTAAATGTGAACCAGATTAATAAGTATATACGTGTAACAAAATGCTCCATCTGTTCTCATATGAATGGGTTTTTTTTAACTGATTTTGAAATTGATGGAAAAAGATATATCCACAGTAGACAGACAAATCAGGGACAATTATTTTAAAACTTAGCTTTTACTTAAAAAAAATAAGGTTGGACGAGAAAAAAAACAATTTACTTTAAAAAGTGGAATGTTCACAATTTAAAATTCAGGTAAGTGTTAGCATCTAATGATCAGCAAATAGAGGGTAACTAGATTTTAATTCTGAATCACAATTACTAGTTTTTTGTTGAAATCATTTTTGGTGTCAGATGGAACTATTATTTTTTAATAACAAGTACATGGGAGACAACTATTGTACTATTTTACTTGTTAACATTTTTCTTCTGTTATTTAATACTCTTTTGATGGAAATTAACTAACCACTAACAGGCAAATAAAAAAGTCTTCATCTGAAGGAGAATACATTTATTGTAGGTTAGTTCAATTCCAATGGGAGACAACTATTGTACTATTTTACTTGTTAACATTTTCCTTACGTTATTTAATCTTCTGGTGATGGAAATATGACTTTTAACTAACCACTAACAGGTACTAAAAAGTGTTCATCTGAAGGAGAATACATTTATTGTAGGTTGGTTCAATTCCAATGGGAGACAACTCTTGTACTATTTTACTTATTAACATTTTCCTTTATCTTATTTAATCCTATGGTGATGGAAATATGACTTTTAACTAACCACTAACAGGTACATAAAAAAGTCTTCATCTGAAGGAGAATACATTTATTGTAGGTTGGTTCAATTCCAATGGGAGACAACTCTTGTACTATTTACTTATTAACATTTTTCTTTATCTTATTTAATCCTATGGTGATGGAAATATGACTTTTAACTAACCACTAACAGGTACATAAAAAAGTCTTCATCTGAAGGAGAATACATTTATTGTAGGTTGGTTCAATTCCAATGGGAGACAACTCTTGTACTATTTTACTTATTAACATTTTCCTTTATCTTATTTAATCCTATGGTGATGGAAATTAACTAACCACTAACAGGTACCAAAAAAGTCTTCATCTGAAGGAGAATACATTTATTGTAGCTTAGTTCAATTCCAATGGGAGACAACTATTCTTTTTTTTTTTAACTCTTGTACTATTTCACTTATTTACATTTTCCTTTATCTTATTTCATACTACGGTGATGGAAATATTACCTCTACTTATAGGTACATTGGAGACATCTCTTGTACAATTTTTCTTATAACATTGACCTGTTGTTATTTAATCACCTGGTGATGGGAGTATCATCTTTTCCTTATAGATAGATCTATATGAAGTCTTTATTTGACTGAAAATACTGTGAATTTATTTATTTCTTTACGTTACGTTTTTTCACTGATATTTATTCATTTTGGTGCAGCCTTTTAAAAATGTATGGTTTGTTTCTGCTTATATTAAATTTGTTTTGTAAACATAATTATAAATATATTCATTTATTTATTTATTAAGATTGAGGTCTTTGGTCTGGAAAATAACTCCAGTATTCTATGCGTAAGATGGCAGGATGCAAATGATACCACGTACAACATTGTGAGAGTACAATACAGTGGGCTTACACCACAATTGGCATGTCAATCCTGCCCGCATTCATCTGAAACCTGTAAACATATAAAAGGAATACTAAATACAGAAGAATCCTCTGACATTCCAGTCAATGTTAAAGAAGCCTTGAACCAGGAAATGAAATGGAGATCCAGATATGTGCCACAAAGCATCTCCCAACTTAAAATACCATTTGATTGTCCATCTGAGGAGCAGAAAAGGAATCGCCACACACAGGTGCCTAATACGATTGAAGATTTCATACTGAAACTGATTCCACCAATTGACGGCTCATGTGATTGTGGATCAGGTTGGGGTATTGCCTCTGAAGAAGCAGACATGAAACTGTATACAACAAATGATGTAATACAAGTAAAGAGTGAGTTGTTAAAAAAATCTTATCTGACGAATAAGTTAAAGAAGTTTACTTTAATTCATCCCACGGGAACTAGTATAAAAAAAAAAATTGTGTTTGATACAGTTTGAATAATATGATCATTTGAAAAGAATAACTATAATAATATTTCTCACAATGTCAACCATAAAGTCACAATAATAATACAAAAAATCAATAAAAAGTTATGTTTAACTAAAATCTTATAAAGAGGAATCCAGTTTGCTCATTCCAGTTGCATAAAATGAAAAACCAATAACAGCTGACATCATAATTTTATTCAATTTCATTCACAAGCTATTTTTTATAAGATATATCCTGTATTTGCAAAAATGCAACGGATATTTAGATTTTTTTTTACACAAAATGGCTATTTAGGAAATATTTGTAGTAATTTTTCTCAGGAACTATGTTTTCAGATTCATCACTCAATAACTTCATGCTTCCTCTTTACCCATATTCTTCACTATCATGTTTATTCTTAAACATATTCACAGTGTAGATACTATTCTGTACGCTATCCGGAAGTCGCGATTTTCGAAGCGAGAACTTTTTGGATCACATTTTAAATTTGATTGGTATACTGAATTAAACGGTAAGTTGATCATCTGTACATTGCTTAATGATTAATTCAGCCGACATCGACATTCTCAAATGGTTTAGAATTAAATTCCGCACATTCAATATTCGTGTCTTTGCCTTAATCAAGAGATTTTCAAGTGCATCACTAAGAAAAATCAGTCGGCGAACCTAAAAACAATCTTTTTACACTCTTAGTGTACAAATTAACGTAAAAACCAGACTTAATTAACTCAATGAAGTATATTTCAAGTGGTGGTAAAAGTTTCAACCAGATCTTTGAAGCCAGAAATAAGAAAATTACACTTGTTTGAATTTCTCACTGTACGATCAGTCTCGCTTGTTTATTTAAAACTGTATGATCAGTCTTTATGTCACTGTATTCTAGTGGTGATTTCAAAGTTATTTACGATACTATAGAAGGTGGCATTTTTCTAAATAGCACAAATATATTTCAATACATTCACATCCTGAAAACTTATGAAACATGTTTTAGCTTGATAGGGTGTACTCGACTTACTGCATTAAGTATAAGGATGTTTAAATGTTGCTAAAATAAGAGGAAGGTTTGATGTATACTAGTATATAAGTTTCAGAAATGTCCTCCGTTATACTTAAAATTGTACAAACACACAGATTTAGTTGTTATATAAAAATGCATGTATTTACACACATTCGAGGCCGTACTGTAGCCTATAATTGATCACAGTTCCTTCACTTTATTTAAGATGTAGAGCTATATAAAAAAGAAGATGTGGTATGATTGCCAATGAGACAACTATCCACAAAAGACGAAAATGACACAGACATTAAGAACTATATGTCACCGTACGGCCTTCAACAATGAGCAAAGCCCATACCGCATAGTGAGCTATAAAAAGCCCCGATAAGACAATGTAAAACAATTCAAACGAGAAAACTGTCTCTTTGACACTCAATTGTAACCCACTTTGTCAAGCGGGGGGTTATAGTGATAAAGAACTCCGTCTTTCCGTTAGTCCGTTGGACCGGTACAATATGTTTCGCCGGTTTTGTAAGCGCATCTCCTCATAAACCACTTAATATACATTGAGGGTTCCGGCCATTTTTAAATGGAGAGGGGTCCAATCCAGGAGAAAAGGGGATTCCAAATATATGTTCCCATACAAATGAATTGATAGTTAAAAAAGGGTTTCAAACTGCCGGATCCCCTTTTTTTTAATCCGTCACTGATATAACTATTAATTAATCTTATTCAGATTCCTTATCATAAATGATAATGACTGTATTGTGTACCGTCTATTTCGGATTTTAGTAAAAATCTTTTATGGGGTTACTTTATATAAGATACGGACTTGAACATTACATTATATGGGGGCACCCATCAGGTATTTCCAACACCTCCTAAACCAATCATGAAAGTTTTCTGAAATTGCTCTATTTTTACTCGATTAATGCATTATGGACCTTCTATTTCTGTAAACTTACCAACATTATATCACATGAATTATCCCCCTACACAAAGCTGTCTTTATCCATTTTTTGTTATTTTGAAAGACAAGCTTGATTTATGTTATCATCAATTGGTCAACGGCGGACGGTGTAAATAATCTTTAAAAATGTAATAGCTAAACAGATAATTGTAACGATACACTATTACAAAGTCCACAAGCGAATCGTGTATTACTTTTTAGGCATTTGATTTTAAATAAGACTGATGGAACAAAAATACAATTATTTTGCCGTCTAAAAAATTCATCAGAAATATATTTGTATTGTCTGATGAAAGTAATTACACGTTATAGTTCCCTGGATAGTTCATAATATCACATATACACATATATACCTTCAAATTGCTGTTGTTTTTTTCTTCAAAATCACGACTGGTCATACGGTCAAAAAATCTGAAATCGCTTCTAGAATACAGTCAGTTCTAGACTGATCGTACAGTAATTTATTTTGGGATCCTCAAGGAAAACATATTTTGTTATGGGAAATACGAATATTCTACCTAAATACGAAAAGAATATTGAAACAGTATATATTTAACTGTAAACTGATGCAAATATTTGCAATAAAAGATTATTTGCTTTGTACTACGAGAGCAAAATTGTCCATCGATTTCACTTTTTTCTACCAAGTTTAAGTGATGCACACGTATATTTTATATTCTAATGCATGTTTTTGTTACAGTTACTCATATTTATGACGCTATATATACCTTGAAGATGTTCAAAGCACTTTGTAGATATAGGAGTAAACAAATGATGAGAAAAGTTACCGTAGGCAAAACCGTCCTGTTAGCCAGTTGGAAATCATCGCTTCGAAAATCGCGACTTCCGGATAGCGTACAGAATAGTATCTACACTGTGATATTATCAATGAAGGAACTGTTATGGCATTTTTCACAGGAACCCTGGTTTCTGAAAATATTACAGATAAAAAGGGTTTCTTGGAGATGAAATTAGACATTTCAATACTAAGAAAAAGTGTAGATTTGAGATATAGAAATATAGATAGAGTGAACTCAAATTTTAATGATTCTGTTAGTCCCACTGATTTATATTCTTAGATATTATTATAATCCATCATTAAATTAAGTTGAGTTCATCTAATTAATTGTTCCTGTATGCATGTCTTGAATATTATTCTTCAAGCTGGAAATATAAGTATGATTTTTATTTTATTGTCAGTCATTTTTATAAGACTACTAAAAAAAATTCTGGGATTGTTTAATAATGTCATGGTGTTGTTGTCTGGGTCGTCGTCAGAAGACACATTGGTTTCTAGACAATAATTTAGTTTAAGTGAGTGGATCTCTATGAAATTTTCGGAGAATGTTCAAACCACAAAAGGAAGGTTGGGAATTTGGGATTGATTATTGGATGATTGTCCCAATCGTTTAGGAATAATGGACCAAAAAGGGGCCCAAAACAAGCATTTTTCTAGGTTCAAGGTAAAAACTTTTGTAGACTCTTTAAGCATTTTAATTGCTCTGAAATTGTACCACAATGAATTATACCACAAGTAGAAGGTTTTTCATTTAAGGTGTTATGAGGCAAACAGTTTACGGATTAAGGGCCAAAAAATGGTAAAAAAAAAAACTTTTTTCTACTTCCTTGTGTTTCAGTGTATGGACCTAAGAAATTGTCCTACAAGATTCCATATTATAAGGAAAGACTGGGATTGAGTTTTGGGGTTATTGCTTCAAGGGGTGTTTCAAGAAGTGTGAGGGGTTTTTTTCCAATTTTTTTTCATATTTCAAATTCAAGTAGAAATATTAAATTGCACAGTATTGGGTAATAGATTTGTAAGATCTTTGACCACATTTATTTTGTATCAGAATCTTATATCATGCCAAAAAGTTGATCACAATCCAAATTCACACAATATTAAGCTTCAATATATTGTCCACATTTGCCCCAACTGTTTTTATTAGAAATGAGTCTAAAATTTTAAAAAAAGTATCTCAAACATTGTTAAATTGTTCATGTTGTTCTATTAGAAAGAAAAATTAAAAACTATTTACGATATAGACTCCTTTAGTGATACAAGTTAAATAAATGTTTTTCTATCAATTTTTTTTTCAATTGCATTATTGGTCATTATTATCATATATGTATGTGTATGGAAAGGGAGTGTAGTAATAAATTCAGCTTTCAAATTATGAAGGTTCTTAAAGGGGTACTAGCTGCAAGATGTTTAAAAAATATTATAAATTTTTTAATTTGCTCAATCAATAATGAAATGCAAATAGTGAAATAGTGTTTAGCTTTCAGAAGCCAGTATGGTTCAATTTTGTCAAAATAAGCTAAAAAACATTGATTTTGAATTTTACACTTGCAAGCTACGTTTTTTCATGCTTGTGCTCTGTTTATTTTTTATTTCATACTTTTAATAGTTGGGATAAATGTTTTACATTGTAATAAATAAAATATGAGGTTTTGAATTAATTTGGTGAAGATTATTTTGACAGCTAGTTCCCCTTTCAATTGTGCTGAACTGCAAAGTAACATTTTTGTACATGACAGGCCATCAATTTCATCAATATCATTTGATACCATTTTCAACAGCTTTTTATTACAGACAATGCCTGAATTCTGGAGAATGCCAAAATGTTAAGGAATATGATGGGTGTGAAGACCAGCTGCTAAATATGGGCACATATTTAGTGTCGCATAAGGTTTTAAGAAATTATCTTAAACAGTATGTAACTCAAGGGTAAGAAATTTCAACCATGAGTGCTTATAATGCACACAAATGGATAGTGTATACATTAGATAAAAATCATACAAGAAGTGGATATATTGTCAACACATTTTTTTCAATATTCAATATCATTACAACCAAGATCATTGAGTGTTAATAGTTTATTAAAAAAGAGTCATATAATTTATACACATAGTTAGTATAATTGTCAATGAGATGAAATGGTATGGATGTATGCAGCTATAGGTTAGCATACATATTATAACAACATAGTATAATTGTCAATGAGATGAAATGGTATGGATGTATGCAGCTATAGGTTAGCATACATATTATAACAACATAGTATAATTGTCAATGAGATGAAATGGTATGGATGTATGCAGCTATAGGTTAGCATACATATTATAACAACATAGTATAATTGTCAATGAGATGAAATGGTATGGATGTATGCAGCTATAGGTTAGCATACATATTATAACAACATAGTATAATTGTCAATGAGATGAAATGGTATGGATGTATGCAGCTATAGGTTAGCATACATATTATAACAACATAGTATAATTGTCAATGAGATGAAATGGTATGGATGTATGCAGCTATAGGTTAGCATACATATTATAACAACATAGTATAATTGTCAATGAGATGAAATGGTATGGATGTATGCAGCTATAGGTTAGCATACATATTATAACAACATAGTATAATTGTCAATGAGATGAAATGGTATGGATGTATGCAGCTATAGGTTAGCATACATATTATAACAACATAGTATAATTGTCAATGAGATGAAATGGTATGGATGCATGCAGCTATAGGTTAGCATACATATTATATCAACATAGTATAATTGTCAATGAGATGAAATGGTATGGATGTATGCAGCTATAGGTTAGCATACATATTATAACAACATAGTATAATTGTCAATGAGATGAAATGGTATGGATGTATGCAGCTATAGGTTAGCATACATATTATAACAACATAGTATAATTGTCAATGAGATGAAATGGTATGGATGCATGCAGCTATAGGTTAGCATACATATTATATCAACATAGTATAATTGTCAATGAGATGAAATGGTATGGATGCATGCAGCTATAGGTTAGCATACATATTATAACAACATAGTATAATTGTCAATGAGATGAAATGGTATGGATGTATGCAGCTATAGGTTAGCATACATATTATAACAACATAGTATAATTGTCAATGAGATGAAATGGTATGGATGTATGCAGCTATAGGTTAGCATACATATTATAACAACATAGTATAATTGTCAATGAGATGAAATGGTATGGATGTATGCAGCTATAGGTTAGCATACATATTATAACAACATAGTATAATTGTCAATGAGATGAAATGGTATGGATGTATGCAGCTATAGGTTAGCATACATATTATAACAACATAGTATAATTGTCAATGAGATGAAATGGTATGGATGTATGCAGCTATAGGTTAGCATACATATTATAACAACATAGTATAATTGTCAATGAGATGAAATGGTATGGATGTATGCAGCTATAGGTTAGCATACATATTATAACAACATAAGCAAACATTGATACAGTATAGTCCACTACGAAAGACCTAAACCTATTACATATTTCATAAGGGGAACCTCAATGTCGTCATTTTTTATTATGAAGAACATCACCAAATGACAACCATTTAATTGCAAATTACTGATATTTCAAAGGCACATACTTATTGCCAATTTTATCTACATGTATATTCAATTAATGTTATGCAAAAACTTCTCAGTTCTACTGACAATATTAACATTTGTATTGAAGTGTTGAACACCTTTTTTTGTTTTGCTGTTATGTTTGTACAACTTCTCAAAAATTGGTTTTATACTGCAACTGTAACACTTTAGAATAGATAAAGGAAGATGTGGTTTGAGTGGCAATGAGACAACTTATAAAAGTAAATCATTATAGGTCAAGGTATGGCCTTGAACACTCAGCTTCTGCTCACACCAAACAGCAAGCTGTAAAGAGCCCCAAAAAATACTGATGTTAAACCTTTACACAGGGAAACAAACAGTCTAATCTATATAAAAAACGAGAAACACAAATGTATCACTTAAACATAAGACAACCACTGAACATCAGACTCCTGACTAAGGACAATTGCTTATGTCTTCATCTTCATGTTGCTATAGGGAAAGAAAATAATTTGTTTCTGGTGTTATAATTTTCAGAAACATATTTGCCATTATTTTTAGTTGCATTTAAAATCAATGACTGGTAATTGTTTGAAAAACATCAAACATCCAGTTTTTTTTGTATTTGGCACAAAACTGTGGAAGAGCTCATTAAAACTTGGCCTTTCTCAGTTTCTAACGTCTCATGGAAAAAAAAAAATTTCTGACATTGACCTTATATTGTGTATTAAATTTCTACAAAGGTGCACACTATCATCCTTTTACAGTGGACTTGGGAGCAACTTGAAAGTGGGAATTTGAACTTTTCAGAGGAGTTCCAGTATAACAGGTAAGTAACAATAAGTAAACCCTGTTTCAGGAGAAAAACAAATATCATTCGTATCTGCAACGTTTGTGATGCTTTATCATATTAAAAGATATATTTTGGTTCAAATGAAAGACTATGTCAATGTTGTAATATGAAAGCTTTTGAAAATGAATATCATTTTGTAATGATTTGTCCAGCCTATAGACATTTGCGTTTAAGATTTTTGCCTAAATATTACTGTTCTTGCCCTAATATGTCAAAATGTTTATCACTTATTCAAACATGTTCAAGAACTTTTGTATTAAAACTTTGCTATTTAATTGAATTTGATAAAAGTTTGTATTCATATGGAGACATTTCAGCATGAGCATTCTTGTTGCATTCTTTCATGGATACCTCTTGGCTTAAAATATATAATTATGCTAAATAAAAATTGTAAATAGGTTAAGATATGCATGGTACAGTTTCCTGGAGTTATTGGATTTGAATTATAACAATGGGTTTTCCTGTCCTGAATGTGGAGACTGTCCACACACTGTTGTTATGGATGGAGTTTCTTTGGGACTTAGAAAGACCTTCATGCCCTGGAAACAATATTTAAAGGAGACAACAGATAATGTTACATTTGATGGAAGGTATATTAGTTTTTTCTTTTAGAGACTTAATTTTACTTGAAGCTCAATAAATACATGTGAGTTTTTTAGAATGACAATGAGATGTACAAATATACAAAAAGGTCAAATAGCAAATATGTAAAAAATTGTTGTTCAACATACTTTCAACAATTATAATAAAAAAAATACTATAAGAAAGTCTTCAAACGTATCTGCCTTAGTATGTGAAAGCATCTTAATTTCAGATAGAAAAATAGGTTAACAGATGCATTGATATTAATTTTCATAATGCAATTTCTATCTGACAGACCTCAAATGAAATTAAAATGAATGAGACAGATAGCAGTCAAACAAAAATCCATATGTAAAGAATAAAGTCAGGTTTTAAACCAAATTGTGTGCACATCAAAATAACAATCATAATGAAAAGAACTTGAATTATCAGTGTTGAAATTTTCTTCAAGTCTAGAAGAGCTCTTTCTTAAATGGCCGTCATCATGGTTATATTTATATTTAGAGTTAATAATTTTTGAATATTTTTCAGATAAGTGTTCATATTTGAAAAGAAAGCTATACTTAGTTATTATATTAGGTATACTACCCTCCTTTGCATACTGGTCAGCTAGCAAGCTAACAAATATAATTCCTTCATGGCACACTCAAGGCGTTTTGCTGTAAAGTGTATTGGAAGAAAGATTTTAAAGTTATAACTGACCAGGGTTTTTCTGTTACACATATATTGTATTATTTCAGTTCTCACAATACACTAGTATTCATCAACAATGCTGAAACGAGAAAGCTGCTGTTGAAGTTTGTTAAGGAGGGGTTAGATGAAAAAGAATACTGCCAATTACAAAAACTAATTTCAACTTATCAACCTGCAATGACAGATTTATTGAATGACTTTTGGGAATCTGGTTTTGCCAAATGTCCTGGGATTTATTGTGATTTGTTATCGGTATTATCAAGCAATTACCCAGTTTGTGGTTTTTTGCATAATAACAATAGAATCTTTCAAATATTTTCTGATTGGAGATTTTTTTTTTCAAAATGATGACAGTGTGCTTTTGGAGCAAGAAGTGCCTTTATTTTTCAAATTTTTAAAAAACCTGGAATGGAAAATTCCTGAATTTATGCATCCTATCATGAAGGAGTTAGTTGTAAGGGCACAGTCACCATTTGTTGGCAAAATACACAACACCTCAGACTGTGAACCAGGCTGTGCCTGTGGAGGGATTGGTTTTTTTCCGACAATGCCAACTATTTGCCACAGAGGAAACTATAGTATTGATAAAAAAAAATCTAGGATGGAAACAAAAGGTACAAAGAAAAGATCAACACATCCAACATTAACACCTGGATTATTTACAGTCTCTTGTATCCATGGTAAATATATTTTGCATACATGTTACAGGTTATTAAACCTCATAAGATAAAGTTAACTGCATCTGAAAAAATATTTAAAAATATGAAGTTGTTTTCAGAAAAATCATGATTGTATGTTTGTTTAATTCCAATGGGAGATAATTCATGCACTATTAACCAATTAATTAACTAGTTAATTAATGCACTAGTGATGGAATTATATTTGTTATTTAATAGGTTCATTAATGACAACTTATCAACTTTTTTCTTCTTTAACATTCATCTGTTGTTATTTAATCCATGGGTGATTGGAACATGATTTTACTAAACAGGTACATGGGAGACAACTCTTAAACTATTTTGTTGATTAACATTTTCCTATGTAATCCTCTGGTGATGGGCATATTATTTTTACTAACAGGTACATAAAAAATCTTTACCTGAAGTAGAATACATTTTTGTAGGTTGGTTCAATTCCAATGGGAGACAACTCTTGTACTATTTTACTTATTAACATTTTCATTAATCTTATTTAATCCTTTGGTGATGGAAATATGACTTTTAACTAACCACTAACAGGTACATAAAAAGTCTTCATCTAAAGGAGAATACATTTATTGTAGGTTGGTTCAATTCCAATGGGAGACAACTCTTGTACTATTTAACTTATTAACATTTTCCTTTATCTTATTTAATCCTTTGGTGATGGAAATATGAATTTTAACTAACCACTAACAGGTACATAAAAAGTCTTCATCTAAAGGAGAATACATTTATTGTAGGTTGGTTCAATTCCAATGGGAGACAACTCTTGTACTATTTTACTTATTAACATTTTCCTTTATCTTATTTAATCCTTTGGTGATGGAAATATTACTTTTAACTAACCACTAACAGGTACTAAAAAGTCTTCATCTAAAGGAGATTACATTTATTGTAGGTTGGTTTAATTCCAATGGGAGACAAACTCTTGTTTATCTTATTTAATCCTATGGTGATGGAATTATTATTTTTACTAACAGGTTCATGGGAGACAACTCATTAACCTTTACTTGCTGATATTTAATCACATGGTAATTTTTATACTTTTATTACATTACCATATACCAGTTTTACTCATTTTCATTATATAGGCATTTGCTATGGCTATGAGATTATGGAAGATGCAGAGAGTCCCAACATACCTTTTACTGTTCTCCGTACTAGATTTCATACTGGTAATTATTTTCTACATATGTTTAATGATACCTAATAGATTTTTTTTTGTTCTGAGGCTAATTCAAATATTATAGAAAAAATATCTTTCCAGTTGCAATGCAATGTCATACTCTACATGCAAGATATAAACACAATAGAAAACTTATAATTTGCTTCAGCTTCTGTCATGAATTATTGAATAAATAGTCCTAACATCAACAACTAATCATTCAAGCCTACTTGAATTTTATTTAACTATTTTTTATTTTTAAACTTGATTTACTTTAACTATTTTGCTGTCTTCAGCTATAACTATAATTATTATTATTTTTATTGCGTGTGCATATGCTTTTTACATTGCATGTGTTTTGTCTGTGTGTGATTTATATATTTATTTTGTTTAAGCTTATATGTTGCTCTGTCTTTAATCCTATTTGCTACAATTTTCATCAATATCATTGACCTGACGAAATCTAGAAATGAATTAAAATAAGTAAAAGAATGAGCCTAAAAATAGTTAGCAAACTATAGTTATAGATAAATAATATGAGGGCCGCATTACATGTGAAAGGGGACAATTTTTTTTTAACTGAGACTTTTCAGATGGCATTATACATTTAATAATTTAATAATGAACTTGTCCTTTCATAATCTGCTAACATTACATAATTTTATAATTTTTTGTACTGTTAAAAATTGTGCTATATATGAATATGTTGCCATCTAAAGATTGGTCGTTTTGTGTTATCATATATCAGTATGTTTAACAGCTATACTTAAAAGCTTTGTTTAAAGATATATACAAAAACCTTCCTTTGAAAACATTACTTTCTAACCATATAGCATATAATGACATATGCACACTCAATCTCCAAATAATGTACCAAAGTAAAACTTAAATACAAGAAACACAATTCACAGTAATCCCAAACAAGAAGGGAAAGATCTATCATTACTGAGCCACCTCAAAGTGTGTGTAATATGACTATCATTATATATACAGAAGGTTCATTTAACTTCATTTGAATTTGATTAGTAGTGATTGACATGTAATTTTTGAAAAAAAATAATTTTATATAAAGGATTAACTTGACATAATATCAATATAGATGTTGGTGTTGATTTCATTATTTGGTTGATTTGCAGCTCCTAAGCTTATTATCTATGATAATGCATGCAACCTGCATCAGTACTGTCTGAACAGAGACCCTGTGTTTTTCCAAGATTCTTGGTTTTTGGTTGATCGTTTTCATTGGTGCAATCATGTTGGTAAGTATGTTTCAATACATAAGAATATTGTAAAAGCTGTCATTCATAAAAGCAATAAGGGGGAATGTATATTAAATGTTCAACACTAAATGTGTTTATCACAATGTCAGCAATAGAAGATAGAAAGACTTAATAATAGATTTTTGTAGGAAATAAGTAAATACTTAACAAATTTTCTTTCAACATCCAAACAAAAAAAGCAGGCAAATAAGTTCATCAAAGGTTTGCTTGGCATGCTTTTATAAAAGAGCTGTAATATTTGGTCAAATTTATCTATTATCACTTTTTTTATTCAATACTTTATAGTATGTTGATATACTTTCATACAAGATATTAGTCAAAGTCTGAAAAAATGAAATAGTTTAAGTGCAAAATATTGTTTTGGAAGGAAGAAATATTTAAATAAAATAAAAGACATACAGATATTATTAGTTACATAGTGTGCTAGTGACCTAATACGGTATATATGGGGTGAGAGCGAAGCTCAAATCCCCATATGGAATTTACTGACCCCATATATACCGTATTACGTCACTAACACACTATGTAACGAATTTATCTTACCGACTATCTTAACATGTGAAATTAAGACTAGTGATTCTCAAAATGAGTAAGTCTTCAATACTGTTAGCACTAAGAAAATACTTCCATTGATCCTACAAAAACAGATGCCAACAATAACGACTTGTAAGGTTTAAATGTGTTTATGAATTTATTTCAATCTTAATCATCAATTTCTTCGTCTGTTGGAACTTTTAAGATTTTTTCTCAGTACCGTTTTGTTTTTTATAAAGGGACATAACACCATTACTAATAGTATATGAAATAAGCCCCGCCCCCTTTTTACCTAATAAGGAATATAAAGGGACGTAACTCCACTACTAACCGTGTATGAGATAAGCCCCGCCTCCCTACTAACCTAATATCAAATATACACGGTTTGCACGTGGACGCTTTTAACCAATCATATTCCTGGAAATGTATAGGAGGTAAGATAAAGTATATTATTGCATAGCAATATGATATTCCCCACAGAAAGTAACCAAAAGTAAACATGCAATAAATTCCTTTATTGTACTAGTGCAATAAATCATCAAAATTTATGACGTCATCAACGACAAAATCTTAGTTTAAACCAAATTTTACTTTCAAATTTTATATTGCTATAGATAAAAGGGTTATTGCATGAATATTGGGAAATATTGTCCCTTGTAGAACATATATTGCACTTGCAAGCTTGTGCAATATAAAAATCTATTCGGGACAATATTTCCCAATATTCATGCAATAACCCTATAATATAATTCTAAGCACATATATTTCAAATGGAACCCATTCAATTTTTTGTCTTATTTACATTTAAAATGAATTAAATGCTCATGCAAATAACATATAATGCCATCTTTTTTTCAGGTTGTCATGTAGGATATAATCTAGATAACTACCTACAATATAAATGGATCAACTCACAGGTTGCAGAACAAAGAAATAGCACATTGAAAAAACTGAAGAGTATGCTCTCTTATATGAATTTAAAAAATTTTACAACTCATTGTAATTTTTTTTTATGGTTTCGTAACATGTTAACCCTAGCTTGTATGGACAATGATCTATTTGTAAACACTGATTATAGTGATTTCAAGCTTTTTTGCCATCTGAGTAAAGTGTATACTACATGTAAATGAATCAGTTCAATTAACTTTTTGAAAACAGAATTCTCATTCTGTTAAGATAAAATTGTATTATCAAATTCATCAAAGTAACTAGGCTAATGTTTTTTTTTACATCAGATATTTGTTTGTCTTAAAAAAGATAAATTAATATGGCTGCTATCAAAATATGGTTTTTAATTACACACTCAAGTAACATTGTTTCCTATTCATCTTCTGTTATTTCAAGATATAATTTTGTTGAAATGCACTAGAAATTAGCTAACTAAAAAGTACTGTAGATATAGATATTTCCCAACTTACCAGGCATGAAGAAAAACGTGTGACTTATTAGTTCAGGATGAGGACAACTTAAAAAATGGTGGGTTAGGCCTGTGTGTTTTTTTCAACCATGTTTTAATAGATCCATGAAGTGAAAATTCAATATTGTAAGAATGGAAGTGACAGGTAGAGAGAAATTATTCCTAATTCACATGTCTGTCTCTGTTAAACTCGAGTACAAAGTTAAAAAGCATTGTGAACCTAAAATTCTGAAAAGTTTTGCCTTAATAGGCTTAGATAAGCATTACACTTCATTGTTTTAGCTGTCTGGTACTATTATAATTGTTCTCTAGTCACAGTATCCATTCATGATGTTATAAAAGTAAGGAAATACACAATATGAAGTTAGTTATAAGATATCTTTTGTCAAAATAACTTATCTATTTAACATCTTGATACCATATAAGACTTTGTAGTCTATAATCTATATATGACTTTATTCATGGTAAATTTTTTCAGAACTTCTGTTTGATATTCTCTTCTACATTTGACAGCATAAACAAAAAACATTGATGTTAAACACTTTCTAGGTTTCGAAATTGTATCAAAGTTATTCTTCACATCACATTGTTAAGTCAGGTATACTATTGCATAACATTATATTTTATAACAAAACTTGTATTTAATCATTAGCTTGAAATTTTAACATGTGATATTTCCAATTATATTTTTTATTGATTGAAGCATTTATGCTTTCTTTTAAATATACTATGACACATTTATATCTATATGTATACTAGGTAGATTCTATGACAATAAATCTTAAGGTGGTATGGGTGTCTTCCTCCATCTTTGATTGTAAAAAACAGAGAACCAAAGGTCCAGATTTTCTATCAAGTTAGCAAAATTTAATGCAGGAATGAAGATTTTAAATGTGAATGTTTATTTAAAAGAACCAATTTATAAGAGTATAACTTATAATTGTTCAATATCTTTGCAAATGTTGATTATTTTTGGTTGTTTTTAAAAATATTTAAATTGGCATTTTAAGGAGAAGTAACTCTAAAACAGTGCATTTTCTGAAGGATTCTACATGGAATTTTCCTATTTTGTACTTTAGCCGAAAAAAACATACGGTGACCCTATCTTTTCTTTTGATATTCTCAAAGCATTGTCTGAAAGCTATCTTTTCTTTAAGTATTTAACAATTCTATCATTTTGTTTAGTTTCTTATAACAAAATGGTGTTTTTCCCTGTATAATCCATACAAAATGTGTCATTTTGTCACGTCCTGTAGCTTGAGAAAATGCGCGGTGACCTATTATTTTTATTATTTTTTTCAACATATATCAATAGATACTACGTTTTGGCAAAGTATGAACAAATTCTATCATTTTTATTTTAGACTCCCATACCACCTTAAACCATTATTTGCCCTGGGTGCATGACATCCATGTGGTTTTGTCAACTTTCTCTCTTCTGATGCATGAAACATGCAAATTTAATAAAGAATGTTTATTGCAGGTTTTATAAAGAGATATTACACTAGAAATGAAAAGAACATTTTTTAGTAGAGTACATGTACATCATTTAAGGGTGTTGGTGGTGTTAACATAGATGTCTATTTGTTAAATGATATTTGTGAACTGTTTATTTTGCATAAATTTGATGTCAGAGTGGATCTCTTTTTTGATTGATTTTTATCGTTAGGATAGGGATTATTGTTAGTTAAACTTGCTTTCAGATATGAGCCACCTTTAAGACATTTGGTCTTAGATTGAGAGTTGTCTCCTTTAATTAAATGCAGTGTATTTCAATTGGAATTGGAAATTAAAATTTTTTTTTTTTTAAATGTTTGCCTATATTTCTTCAGTAATTAGAACAAGAGAGAGTGTGAGAGAAAGAAATAGAGAATGATGCAAGCAAGGTGGGTCTGTGTAAGTGAATGTAGGACAGAAAGTCACAGGACAAAAAGTCACAATTCATTTTTTCTGATTATTTTCTTTGAATAAAACACGCTTATACAAAAATATTTTTGTATTTTTCTTGAACTATTGTATATAAACCAACTTTGTGAACAAAATGTATCAAAAAAATATCAGAGATGATTAAATAATTGTTAAAAAAACAAAATGTCAAAGTGGCTTGGGTCTTAAATGACTTCATGGTGCCAAGAAATCTTTCTTTTGCACGATTAAAATTAAATAAATCTTTATTTTTCCAGTATAATGACACATTTCCTAAACTTTAATATGAATATATGTATTAAAAAGTAAATATTTCAAGACTTTTTCTCTTACATATTCAAACAATTGTCAACAGATTATTTGTGAATTTTTGTCCTGTGACTTTTTGTCCTACCAAATTTGTGACTTTATGTCCTGTGACTATCTGTCCGTTTACCTGTGTAAGTTCATATCCCATTACTTATAATGTACTCATTTTATAATAATGATAATATTAAATATGATGGTGGATGCAATGAAAATATTGGAAATAAAAGTGATATTTTTTCTCTAGGTTTTGTTATTTTCCCCTTTAGTACCAAATGAAATCTGGTAAGAATAGGATGACACTATAACATATACTTTAAAAATAATGTAATGAAATAGAGATAAAATATTTCCTTTTTAAAATCAAAACAGTGCTGTTAGCTGAAAACAAAGAAAATGTGACACCTTATTTATTACCGGTATAAAGAATTTGTGTAAAATATAATGATTATTTGAAGTATTAACAGGAACAACTATTTACCGGAAAAAGTTGACACTGAATGTTTGCAATTACTTATCCTTTTTGTGAGTTTACTTTAGAAACAATACACAGAATTTTCCAAAAATACTGCTGTAAAAAATGTACAATAAACAATCACAATTACTCTGCCCATCTGTAAAAAAAACTAGACATACCAAGAAAGCCAATGCTGAAACCATGCATACAATACATCTTCTTTTACAAACATGCACTTATTATACTATTATGCTGTCCAAATCCTGAGATACACACATTGGTATGCTGGTTCATTAGGAAAGTTACTTCAGCTTATATAAAGGAATAATACCATGGATATGTTGAAATCAATCAAATGATTTCTACACATATGAAGAGATAACAAAAATAAATTGCTATCCAAAATCAACTTTGCTAGGAAGTTTAAGATGAGAGTGCCAATCAAAAATTATCAACAGGCAAAAGTAACTTGTTTGTAGTTATAATTTGTGGTTGATATACTATGAAAGTGGTATATGCAAATGCATACTTGATTTCCCTAAAATAGTATGGTTGCTATGTAAAACACTCGTTGTTAAGTAGTTTCTAAGGAAAATACCAGTCTGAAACTACTGCATGGAAGAAACCAGCTTGTTCGTATTAAAAACTGATGCATCTTACAACAAATGGAAGTTTTTAACGACCTTGACTGGCTATACAGCCCTTGCACGGTCGGTTATGCATCTTAAAAACTAGCATGCACATATAAATAGTTTTTTTACGTCATGTGTTGTATGTGCAATTACATACAAAAAGTATGGTTGCTAAGCAAAATCAATTTTGCTAGGTAGTTTCTAAGCAAAGAACCACTATGAAAATGATGCATGGAACAAAATAGCTGGTATGTATTAATAAAATGTTGTTGGACATTAAATGGTATAGTTACTGGTGCAAAAACATGTGTTGAATGCCTGCAATAGCATGGTTGCTATGGAAAACATATGCTCCTTATAAGTTTTTATGTAAAAATATCAATGTGTAAATGATGCATCGACAAATCTATTTAGGATGTTCGGATTATTCATTTGTGTCATTCAATTAAGGTTGTATACAATATATGTGCAAATGCATACTTTGAATACATAAAATAGTTTGGTTGCTATGCAAAATCCATTTTGTAAGGTAGTTTCTAAGAAACGTACTAGTCTGAAAATGATGCATGGAACAAAATAGCTGGTATGTTTCAATGATATGGTGTTGTCAAACATTAAATATAACGGTTAGTTGTGCAAAATACATGCATGAAACACCTGCAGAAGTATAGTTGCTAAGCACAGTATAATAATTTACGAAGATAAAGGAAAGAGAAAACCTTATTCAGATTAAAGATGTAATGTTATATAACATAATACACCTTAAAAAGGAAAGAGAGAAAAGTTTCTTTGACAGAAAGCAGACACATGCAGCAAGTTTGAATTTATGAATAGCTTGCTATGCAACTATCGAGTAACGTGAACCGTATGCGTACTCATTCAAAATACTCATACGGTCTGGAGCATATATAAATACTTATCATATACTTAGCCTAAATAACATATGAATTTTACCGTATGATAATAGCATTAAATTAACGTATATTTCATATTTTTTCCAATTAGTGCTTAGCGGGCTGATATGAAAAGTTTATCACATGCTTCGATTGTTATCACATGCCTTTCCGTAACGTTATCACATGGCATTCCGGTGATACTCGGCAAATTCCGGAAAATACACCTCAATACTACGTTTTCAGTGAAAAACATTACAAAGTAGTGTAAAAAACAATTATTTGGATACTGGAAAATATATTGTGTAAAATAATATAAAAAATTTAAAAAAAAACAAAAAAAAAATTAAATTATTTAATAAATGCATTTTTTAAAAGTTTAAAACATAATTTAGAAAGTTACTTTAAAAAAGGTTGACTTTTCCAAACAATGTTCATTATGTATATTGTTGAATTTTTTTTTTTTGTCGATTCGTCCATGTTAAAATGTTATTTTTTCTCTGTTGAGGCATATGTTAGAAAGACTCATATCGAATGTACCAAAATTTGGGTCCGACGTCCCTGAACTTTTCACTCTTTGAACTTCTTTTCTAAAAGGATCATTATATGAATCTGTTATTTTTCTTTACTGTTGAAGCATATGATAAAAAGATCATAACATGTCATTTTTCATATCGCATGTATTATCAGCCCTCGGTCAATATCAGCCCTCGAGCCATGCGGCTCTTGGGCTGATATTGTACCTAGGGCTGATAATACATGCGATATAGAAAGGACATGTAATAATCTGATAATATACGCGTACGGTCTGACTTATATTAAAAAGTTGGTCAAGTTCATTAAATACAAATGCATGTAGCTTAAGGGCATACGATACAGTAGAGATCCCTCGTTGATTTTTTCTTAAAATTTTGATAGAAGGTCAATTTCAATGTGTACTTTTCAAATATGCAAAGAAAAAAGTACCTTCATGACTTACTTTTTGAGATAATTTGGTTTGAAATTTACATATTTGGAAGAAAATCCCTGAAATTTCTTAAATAAGGACTTTTAAAGAAAGTAACAATACTTTTGAACGAAAAGTCATAACTTAACCGGGTTTTTTGTAAAATGTTCCCTTGATGCATGGCATCACCATGATAAAACAATTTTAAGGTTAAACCAAATTATAATTTTCCGGATTTAGATTGCAATATGCGAAATAAAGAATTTGACCATATTTTTACGTCTTTTCGGAAGTGCAGAAAAAATTTGATCGTTGATTTTTTCTTCAAAATTTGGCGGAGTGTTCATGAAACAGTACTTGATTGATTGCAAAAGAAAAAAATAGGGGTCCATGTGCTTGTTTTTTCAATAAATGCCATATACCTTAATATTTTACGACGTCTGTCAGTATGGCGCTAAATTACGTTATGTTAAGTTTTAATCGCAAAAACGTCGTATAATCGTTCCCGCCGTACACGACTATACTCTCAAGTATAATTATGCAGGTGCTTTTAAAAGCTTTGATACTTATCATAAAAAATGCATATGATGGTTCCTTGTAAAATGGCAAAACATTTGTGCTAAACATTTACGAAACGAAATTTGGACAGAAACCAATTATAATAAAGAATGGGATATAACAAAGGTTTCCAGCAGATTACTTTTTAACTGTGCGGCAATAAAGAAAACTCTCATATTAGTATAAAGGTGCATATCCGTCCGACATTAGTTCTAAATTGATTCATGTACTGAAAGAGGAAAGAACATTATTTCAAAGGCCTTGATATGGCAAAATGTGAACCAACTATAAATTGAGTGAGGTGATACCATTAAGTGACAACCGTATATAATCTTCAACAATGACAACCGTATAACCTTCTACAATGACAAAACCGATAAGGAGTACTTCTTGTTTTATGGTTGAAGCTGTTTCGTCTCATTATTGCCTCAATCGATCGAAAATGAAGTTGTAGTATAGCATTTCATATGAAGTACAGCAGCCGGTATTAGAAAATAATATTGAACGATGTCATTATCAATAGATAACTTTCATTACCTTTTATGCGGTGTATAGATATTTATATGATATTGGCTTACTTGTTTGTCTAAGAGTAGAGCTATATTGCAAACACGTTGTATGATCTGTTGTCCGATCGTCTAACAATATGTTTGTTACTTTTCTTAGAAACAACCTTACTGAATGACTCCATATTTGCTCATCAGCTTGAAGGTGACGAGTTTTGACGTGTGTGTACACTTTTTGATCTGTCTTTCTGCAATTAGTGTACATTTGCCGATTTTCAATTTTTATCTCTCAATATGTTAAAGTACAATAGGGATGTACCTATACAAATAAGAAGACTTGGTATGATTACCAATAAGACAAATCTCAACCAGAGACCAAATAATGTAGAAGTTAACGACTATAGGACATGGGACAGCCTTCAACAATGAGTAAATCCCATACCGCAAAATCAGCTATGAAACGCCCCTACATGACAAATTAAAAACAATTGAAACGGGAAACGAACGGCCTGATTTAACAATGAACGAAATACAAATATGATGTACGATAACAAACGGTAAACATTGAATAATAAGCTCTTTTATTAGCATGTGCACGGTTATTTTCTTGTTTTGGTCTATTATATCCAGTTTGATATACAAAAAAAAAATACAACCAATTAATAAAACTGACGTGTGACAGTTTTGCATCATTTGGTACTAGTTTGCTTAAAATCAAACCAAAAATGACACAAATGGCTCAATATCTTTAATTGTTTTTACATAGGCGGTAATGGTAACGTTTTTTCCTGTAGCTCAGTCCATATCGTAAACTTGGATATGTATGATAGCTCGTTTCGAAGTTGTGACATTTTCACATATGTGGTTAAATTTTCGGGGTACGAAGTGAGATTACTTTTTCCGTAAATTAGCAAACCCCGAACATCCTTTTGTGATGCGGCTCCTTGTGGTAAAATAGAATGAAATTCAAAACAGTGTGGCTGTGGCCATTGATTGACACATTAAATTCATCCATTGACCGGGAAAATTTAGGTGAACGTTTGTATGTAACGACCACTGCTCACTATGTACTTTTTAAAGACACTGAAACTATGGGGTCACCAAAGGTTCTCAACACCTTAATTAAGTAATTTGAAAAAAATAATCAGAAATAACACGATGTTTTGATTTATATCAATTATATAAATCAAAACATAAAGGTTATTCCTGATTATTTTTTCGAATTATTTTATAATTTAAGGCGTTACGAAACCTTTGGTGACCCCACAGTTTAAATGTCTATCGTAGGTACGTTGTGAACAGTGGTCGTTACAGACAAACGTTTACGTAAATTATCCCCTTTTTAACACAATAAGTTCTTTGAAAATTTAATACTTTGAACACATTCAATAGCTCCATAGTTTTTACACATTTATTCTATGTTCCTCTACTTTCCTAATTACCACAAATAATTAAGTTCAGTCATTTGTTAAAAATAGAAACATGTCCAATATCACTACACAGAGATTTTTTCTTTACACGTGACTTTTCGAGGCGCATTAGGGATGTTGTCCCAAATATATTTTTTTGAAATCTTTTTAACATACTTTTATTGACAGTTTTTCTGCATACACTTATATATTTTTAAAAATATCAATTTTAACTCGGCAATTTTTGTATGTACCAAATTCAAGTCCAGAACAGGATGATACACTCTATTCATTATTTTATTTACTAATAGGGTGTTGTACGACCTTGTCTACTCATGAGGGTCTCGCACATGCAGTTGGTTTTGTTATTTTGTTAGTAGTTTGTTAAATGTGGCTCTACAATGACAATACTCCATACAATTTTGAGTCTGCCAAATGCTACACAAGAAAAATAAAAAAATAAAGACACAAAATAATTTAATTCTGATTGTTTTTAATTCAAGAAAGCATTATTGTCTTCTGTATCAATGAATGAAAAAAACTGTTCTTGTCATGAAAAATATTGCATAAATTTGTTGAGGATAGCTGTTTTGTCTGTCACTCTTGGTGTTCCATTGATACGTTTTTCAGTAAAGACCTGCTGTACACCACGGTTGTTATGATTTTTGTGTATTGATTTCAAATCATCCAACACCAGTCCCGATTCAGCCATCCTACGCGCCATAGATTTTGTTAAAAATTTCTCATTTATCACGGATTCATAAGTTTTCTCATTTCTCTTTGTTTCTGTGTCAAATTTCTGTTGCTCCATTAGGGATTCAATACTGAAAGAATGTAAAAGGAGTTCTTTCTTACCAATGCTCGATTTTTCCAATATACAATTCAATGCTGAAGCATCTCCTATTGCGTTGTGAGCATCAAACTGTCCTCCACAAACATTTTCATACACTGTAGTCTGCTTATAGTTTGGAAAACCCGGAAATTGTTTTTTGAACAAAGGCAAGGTATCGACAAAACCCTTAACAACTGTTTTGAATTCGGCAAAACATGTAAAATTCTTTATATTCAAAATTAAACGTTTAGAGTCAAATAACTTGGCGTTATGGCCAATTAGTATTACTGGTTTGTATTGACTTAGCCATATTACAAAATTTTGAAATGCTGCTTCTCTGTTGGTTGCTCGTATTGGTTTACCATGGTGAAAAAGAACACCCCTTCATTTGTAAGTCCAGTGACAGCGCTACTCATCTTTGAAATGGGCTTGGTTGGTTGTATGTAACAACTAAATTCATTATCGTTTAATTTACAGGCTATTTGTAGAATTTCACAGTCCTCTTGTAACGAACTGGTCTCCAAGTCAAACACAGCAAAATTACCATCAAAATTGGTCACAGTTTCTATGTTAGGACGATATCGAATCCCAGGTATATTGTTTATCTCAGTGACCAGTGAAAAACCAACATCACTTTTATACGTAGTCCCTTCCACTTTCTCTTTCTTAGCTATTTCTGTTTTTTTTTTCGTTATTTGTTTTAATTTTCCTTCTTTTCTCCTCTGGTTGTTGGTTATAAATCAGTTGCCGTTTTCGCTCTTTTGAAAGACATTCGCTTTGTTTCTTTGTTATTTTGTTGGGCGATAACCCAGCCTCTAAATGAAGTTCCGAAATGTAATGGTATCCAATATTTTTCTGAGCTACTGTAGCAGAAACTCTGTTCTTCAAACTTTCACTGGCACTATAGCATATTCGCTTTGGTGCTTTAGACGCGAATATGCCATTCAGAGACTCTACATCTTTTGTTGATCTCCCGGGTGCAAGTTTATGTGAATTGTTTGACATTGTCTCAAATACAATGTACAAATCATTGTAAAGGTCATCACCGGATAATGCTTTTCCGCCAGGTAGGGATTTAAAGCTGAAGTTATCATTGTCCGCTTTACACCAATTACCACATTTCTCATGATGACCAAAAGCGTGTGGAACTATTGAGGTAAGTGTTTCCCTAAGTGCATTTTCTTGGTTTTTGCTTTGTGATATAACATAAGAAAAGCATTTTTGAAAATACTTTATAACTGTGGTAGTTAAAGTTTTGTGTTTTTTCTGCAATGTGTTATACATAGAATTTCCCACCGACTTCCTTGAATGATTTATATCACTCCACTTTTCCACTGGATGTCCCAATCGTTCCTTCACTTGGGACAGTGTGGCAGAATCGTCATCCATCACTAATACACCTACTTGTGTTCCACCAATATCTTCTAATATTTTTAGAAGTTCAGCTCCCGTATGTGCCTCCATTGCTTTAGGTGATTTATTCCAGTTTTTCTGGCATTCGTGATTTTCTGGTTCTTTACCCAATTGCGATGCTTTTAAACATATCCGACAGTGGTCTGAACATACTTTGAAGTTTAAAACTTTTCCAGTGTTTTGCCCAATTACAGATCCAACACCTGAGTGGCTACTGTACGAACGACCGGAGCCCCTTTTTTGCTAACACATGTCGTATTTAGCCGTTAACTTTGGAATGTCAGTGCCATTTGTGGTTTCTACGTTTAACTGCTCCCTGTAGTGGAAGAAAAATCAAATCTATGAACCATTTCTTAAAAAAACACAAATAAGGGTCCAAAAAGGGGACCAAAACAAGCAATTTTCAAATAACAATAAGTTGTGTTTTGTTCATTTTTTTTTTATTTTTGTGAAAATGTACCATCAGGTGAAATATCATAAGGAGAAGATGTGTGAATATATATTGAATAGTATATGGTGGCCGGATGCGGCCATTTCGCCATTTCGCCTTTTCATGTTTTCTCCTTTCACTTTGCAAATGCGAATCGAGAAATCAAGAAAGCAAAAAGCAAAAGCGCGAAAACACGAAAGCGAAAACGCGAAATGAATTTCTTGATTTCGCGTTTGTGCTTTCTCGATTTCCCGATTTTTCAATTTCTCAATTTCGTACTTTATTGGGTATTTTTAACTATTTTTTTATTCGAGCGTCACTGATGAGTCTTTTGTAGACAAAACGCGCGTCAGGCGTATATACAAAATTTGGTCCGGGTATATATGATGATTTTATTTTCTAGATTACGCTTTCTCGATTGCCCGATTTCGCGTTGGAAAAATGAAAGAGGAAAACGCGAAAAACGATAAGGGAAAATAGTCGCATCCGGCCACCATAATAGTACCATATTTTACCAAAAGAAAATGTTTTTTTTTTAAATATCATAGTTTGTTCAAGGGTTGGTTTAAAAAAAATCCCCCGCAAGATAAAAGATATTAAAAATAAAATTTCTTTAAAAGTGATTTTTTCCCCTCACCATTGAAGAAATTGTTGGGGTTACAATTTATTTTGCTAGTTCTTTCATTGTATAAAGTCTGAAGACCGATTCACTATGTATTGTGCAATAGCAGAATGTAAATCATGTAATTTCAAGTTCTATGACTTAATTTATTCTTTGCCAGAAACCTATTATTTGTTTTATTTAATAACAATTCAAATTCAAACATGTATTAATTTTTTTATACAAATAAGGCCGTTTGTTTTCTCGTTTGACTTGTTTTACATTGTCCTATCGGGGCCTTTTATAGCTGACTATGCGGTATGGGCTTTGCTCATTGTTAAAGGCCATACGGTGACCTATAGTTGTTAATGCATGTGTCATTTTAGTCTCTTGTGGACAGTTGTCTCATTGGCAATCATACCACATCGTCTTTTTTATATTAGAATTGTATAGTGTGTCCATTTTTGCTCCTACTGTTTAGGGATAGACTTCTGCGGTCGTATCCATCTGCGCTCGGCGGACCAGTTTATTAATCAATTTATGTACGATCGATACTTTGTTGTGCTACCGTTTTTGTTTACATTTTTATGGAAATGTGACATTTTGTTTTATCTTTCAATATTCACTAGCTATTCCCGGGAGGCGGAATAAGACCATCAAATAAAATTTCTTGGATGGAAGTAAATGCACTCGTCAAATGTGCGTCAAATACGTGATTTTCCTATGACAAGCAGCCAAATGAGGGGATTAGACAGTGCAAAAAATAAAAACCTATTCAGTTAATGCACTCCTCTAGAAATAACAGAAGTTAGCTCACTCGAAGATCAAATGAAAAATTATCAAACAAATAAGATAATACCGTTCTGTTTAAAGATGCATAAGGGACTGTATTAATGAGACAACAACCCGACAACCCGAAAAAGAAAATAATATCTGGAGATTTTAGTAGTGGTCGTAAACAACAATAAACATGTCTATACATAGTTACATTAATTAGTTTTAAAAAGTTCAATTGTAATTGAAACAAAAACTTTATATTTTAACTTTTTTTTAATTCACGCTTATTAAATATGTTAATCTCTTGTATTTAAGCATGTCGATCAGTAATACATTAATTTAATTTGTATTATGATCACTGAAACTGAAGATATCGGAAGTAAACAGAATGTGGGGGGGGGGGGGGGGGTCAATTGTTTCAGAATATTTAGCAACTTCACCAAAAAATGAAAATGCAAAAGAATATGCATGAACTGCATACATGAAAATGCTAAAAATATTACGCTACTTGAATTGTGTTACCTTTGGCGAGAGTACCAAAATAGGATTCAGATATACAATTAAACAAATACCTTTAATTGCAATTGTTCATTCGTTCATTTTATCTATCTAATTGTAATAAATTGTCAATAACAATTTGTAAAAATGAAAATAAAGATTGTTTCAATTTAACCAATATGATCAACTAACATGTTTGGTCAGCTCGTACTGGACCGTACGCGTATACTCCTACGGTCCGACCGTACGCGTATGGTCGGACCGTATGAGTATACGTATACGGTCCGGACCGTACGCGTACGGTCCAAATACTCATATGGTCTGGAACATATATATTTGTGTAGGGGCAAGCCGAAGGACGCCTCCGGGTGCGGGAATTTCTTGCTGCATTGAAGACCTAACAAAGTCTAGAGGTTCCTGACTTGGGACAGGCGCAAAAAATGTTTATGAGATCGCAACCCTCCCCCTATACCTCTAGCCAATGTAGAAAAGCAAATGCATCACAATACGCACATTTAAATTCAGTTCTAGAGAAGTCCGAGTCTGATTTTAGAAGATGTAACCAAAGAAAATAAACAATAATAAATAACAACAGACTACTAGCAATTAACTGACATGCCAGCTCTAGACTTCAATTACATGTAAACTGATTGAAAGAATATGTCTTTATTATAGGAATACCAGGCACAATCCTTAACAGATATTAACTCATTTTTTGTGGGTCATTTTGACAGCTATATATTTATTAACTTTATGTTTTATTGTTTCAAATTTGAGACATAATTCAAGATACCGAATAAGAAAGTAACGGGTTATATATAAGTCTAAAAATTCTAGACGGTCCAGTACATAGTAAATTTGCTGGTTGGTCCTTTTTATACATTTCTATATAAATATGTTTAACTTAAAGCATCCTTTAATATAGATATTTCAGCTGATCTGTAACTATTCCATCAAATTTACAGATCTTTCATTGTTGGGTTGATGTTTAGACGAGTTCTATATACAGAATAAACACAGCCATGTATCACATCACTGCTGGTGACGATAAATCTGTTGTAAAGTTGTCACTGGTTAAGACGTATATATCCATATGACTTCAAATAACTGAATATAAACAATTAAAGATGACTATACTAGGACACCCGGAGGAAATATGTAGTGTTCCGAATAGAGAGATGTCCATTGTAAACGAAATTCGTACAATGACTTTTGCATTTAAATAAACAGACCCCAGACAACAGAAAGAATGGCACAATAAAAAGAGTGCTTGCTTACAGCGGTTTTATTAATCTTTTGTTTTTATATCAATAGAATTATAAAAATCGTTTTATGGATGCACTCTTTAATCTTGCAAGTTTTCACAGTGCTTCACTATTGGAATCATTTTGGAGCATTGTATAATTCACTGTTGCCTTGTTGGTTGGTGTCCAGTAGCAAATATTTCATGTAAATTTAAAGTAAACGGAAAAAAATGCAATTAACTATTATTGTACAGTTTAGTTCATTGCTAACTTAGCTATCTCGTTTGTTCGTTAGTTTTCTCGTTTAAATGGTTTTACATTATCATCTCTGTGCCTTTTAAAGCTGACTATGCAGTATCAGCTTTGCTCATTGTTTAAGCATTGTGACATATAATTGTTATTTTTTGTGTGATTTGGTCTCTTTTGGAGAGTTGTCTCATTTACAATCATACCATATCTTTAATTTTTTTTAACACCAGGGCTAAAACAGAAAAAAACAACAGACAAATAACAGTACACAAAAAAAGTCATGGAATACTGAACCCCGAAAAAAAACCACCAGGGGTGATATCAGGTGCTATTGACCTGTAAACAGGTCCTAGTCCACGTATGCCCTCCTGTGTTTGTAAAAATAGGAACCAGAGCAAAGGTTTAAGAGATAGGTCATATTCAAGATGAACAAATAAAATTAACGAAGGGATAATTTCCCCTCCGCCACTTGGAACTCTTGGTTTGATGGCTTCCTTGTTAGCAGCAATGAAATATAAGCCCTGGAAGATATGGGTAACTTCTTTTCTTTCTTCTTAAAGCATTGGTATAATATATAGAAGAGAACAAGTCTGCAAAAAGAGGAGCGCAGTTAGTTCCCATCGGAATGCAGTGTTTATTGAATGTACAGCTCATGATTAGATATCCTTACCCTTTGGTCATCTGCTAGATTGTCATTTCTTAAACACAGCTTACAACTCATATAAGGTCATGTAAATACAAAGGTATATAACTCAGTTGCTATATTTCTAATTTGTCTGATTTTTAAACTTGGTACTATGGATTCATTAATTGGGTACCAATTTTCGTGGATTGCAGAAAACTAGCTTTTTATGCGAATAAGTTAAATATATACTTGACTGATACAAGTAAAGGCAAGTATATTGAAGTAATATATTCACATAAAATATCTTCCTGATATTTCAAAACATCGATTTCTTGGTGGTAAAACATTCTGCATGTTCTTTTTATTCCCATTTTACACAGGATCAGCTTTCATACAACAATCACTGTAAGAAAGGCTGATAAATTCCATTTTATACAAGATCAACCTTCATAACAACCATTAACAAGCACAGGCTGATAAATCCCGTTTTATACAAGATCAGCCTCCATAACAACCATTAACAAGGACAGGCTGATAAATCCCGTTTTATACAAGATCAGCCTTCATAATAACCATTAACAAAGCACAGGCTGATAAATCCAATTTTATACAAGATCAGCCTTCATAACAACCATAAACAAGCACAGGCTGATAAATCCAATTTATACAAGATCAGCCTTCATAATAACCATTAACAAAGCACAGGCTGATAAATCCAATTGTATACAAGATCAGCCTTCATAACAACCATAGACAAGCACAAGCTGATAAATCCAATTTATACAAGATCAGCCTTCATAATAACCATTAACAAAGCACAGGCTGATAAATCCAATTTTATACAAGATCAGCCTTCATAACAACCATAAACAAGCACAGGCTGATAAATCCAATTTATACAATATCAGCCTTCATAATAACCATTAACAAAGCACAGGCTGATAAATCCAATTTTATATAAGATCAACCTTCATAATAACCATTAACAAAGCACAGGCTGATAAGTCCAATTTTATACAAGATCAGCCTTCATAACAACCATAAACAAGCACAGGCTGATAAATCCAATTTATACAAGATCAGCCTTCATAATAACCATTAACAAAGCACAGGCTGATAAATCCAATTTTATACAAGATCAACCTTCATAATAACCATTAACAAAGCACAGGCTGATAAGTCCAATTTTATACAAGACCAGCCTTCATAACAACCATAAACAAGCACAGGCTGATAAATCCAATTTTATACAAGATCAACCTTCATAATAACCATTAACAAAGCACAGGCTGATAAATCCAATTTTATACAAGATCAGCCTTCATAACAACCATAAACAAGCACAGGCTGATAAATCCAATTTTATACAAGATCAACCTTCATAATAACCATTAACAAAGCACAGGCTGATAAATCCAATTTTATACAAGATCAGCCTTCATAATAACCATAAACAAGCACAGGCTGATAAATCCAATTGTATACAAGATCAACCTTCATAACAACCATAAACAAGCACAGGCTGATAAATCCAATTTATACAAGATCAGCCTTCATAATAACCATTAACAAGCACAGGCTGATAAATCCAATTGTATACAAGATCAGCCTTCATAATAACCATTAACAAGCACAGGCTGATAAATCCAATTTTATACAAGATCAACCTTCATAATAACCATTAACAAAGCACAGGCTGATAAATCCAATTTTATACAAGATCAGCCTTCATAATAACCATTAACAAAGCACAGGCTGATAAATCCAATTTATACAAGATCAGCCTTCATAATAACCATTAACAAGCACAGGCTGATAAATCCAATTTTATACAAGATCAACCTTCATAATAACCATTAACAAAGCACAGGCTGATAAATCCAATTGTATACAAGATCAACCTTCATAATAACCATTAACAAAGCACAGGCTGATAAATCCAATTTATACAAGATCAGCCTTCATAATAACCATTAACAAGCACAGGCTGATAAATCCAATTTTATACAAGATCAACCTTCATAATAACCATTAACAAAGCACAGGCTGATAAATCCAATTGTATACAAGATCAACCTTCATAATAACCATTAACAAAGCACAGGCTGATAAATCCAATTGTATACAAGATCAACCTTCATAATAACCATTAACAAGCACAGGCTGATAAATCCAATTTTATACAAGATCAGCCTTCATAATAACCATTAACAAGCACAGGCTGATAAATCCAATTTTATACAAGATCAACCTTCATAATAACCATTAACAAAGCACAGGCTGATAAATCCAATTGTATACAAGATCAACCTTCATAATAACCATTAACAAGCACAGGCTGATAAATCCAATTTATACAAGATCAACCTTCATAACAACCATTAACAAGCACAGGCTGATAAATCCAATTTATACAAGATGAGCCTTCATAATAACCATTAACAAAGCACAGGCTGATAAATCCAATTTTATACAAGATCAGCCTTCATAATAACCATTAACAAAGCACAGGCTGATAAATCCAATTTTATACAAGATCAGCCTTCATAACAACCATAAACAAGCACAGGCTGATAAATCCAATTTTATACAAGATCAACCTTCATAATAACCATTAACAAAGCACAGGCTGATAAATCCAATTTTATACAAGATCAGCCTTCATAATAACCATAAACAAGCACAGGCTGATAAATCCAATTGTATACAAGATCAACCTTCATAACAACCATAAACAAGCACAGGCTGATAAATCCAATTTATACAAGATCAGCCTTCATAATAACCATTAACAAAGCACAGGCTGATAAATCCAATTTTATACAAGATCAGCCTTCATAATAACCATTAACAAAGCACAGGCTGATAAATCCAATTGTATACAAGATCAGCCTTCATAATAACCATTAACAAGCACAGGCTGATAAATCCAATTTTATACAAGATCAACCTTCATAATAACCATTAACAAAGCACAGGCTGATAAATCCAATTGTATACAAGATCAACCTTAATGGTTATTATGAAGGCTGATCTTGTATAAAATTAATCCAATTTTATACAAGATCAGCCTTCATAATAACCATTAACAAGCACAGGCTGATAAATCCAATTTTATACAAGATCAACCTTCATAATAACCATTAACAAAGCACAGGCTGATAAATCCAATTGTATACAAGATCAACCTTCATAATAACCATTAACAAAGCACAGGCTGATAAATCCAATTGTATACAAGATCAACCTTCATAATAACCATTAACAAGCACAGGCTGATAAATCCAATTTTATACAAGATCAGACTTCATAATAACCATTAACAAGCACAGGCTGATAAATCCAATTTTATACAAGATCAACCTTCATAATAACCATTAACAAAGCACAGGCTGATAAATCCAATTGTATACAAGATCAACCTTCATAATAACCATTAACAAAGCACAGGCTGATAAATCCAATTGTATACAAGATCAACCTTCATAATAACCATTTACAAAGCACAGGCTGATAAATCCAATTGTATACAAGATCAACCTTCATAATAACCATTAACAAGCACAGGCTGATAAATCCAATTTTATACAAGATCAGCCTTCATAATAACCATTAACAAGCACAGGCTGATAAATCCAATTTTATACAAGATCAACCTTCATAATAACCATTAACAAAGCACAGGCTGATAAATCCAATTGTATACAAGATCAACCTTCATAATAACCATTAACAAGCACAGGCTGATAAATCCAATTTATACAAGATCAACCTTCATAACAACCATTAACAAGCACAGGCTGATAAATCCAATTTATACAAGATCAGCCTTCATAATAACCATTAACAAGCACAGGCTGATAAATCCAATTTATACAAGATCAACCTTCATAACAACCATTAACAAGCACAGGCTGATAAATATCATTTTATACAAGATCAACCTTCATAACAACCATTAACAAAGCACAGGCTGATAAATCCAATTTATACAAGATCAGCCTTCATAATAACCATTAACAAGCACAGGCTGATAAATCCAATTTATACAAGATCAACCTTCATAACAACCATTAACAAGCACAGGCTGATAAATCCAATTTATACAAGATCAGCCTTCATAATAACCATTAACAAAGCACAGGCTGATAAATCCAATTGTATACAAGATCAACCTTCATAATAACCATTAACAAAGCACAGGCTGATAAATCCAATTTATACAAGATCAGCCTTCATAATAACCATTAACAAGCACAGGCTGATAAATCCAATTTATACAATATCAGCCTTCATAATAACCATTAACAAAGCACAGGCTGATAAATCCAATTTATACAAGATCAGCCTTCATAATAACCATTAACAAGCACAGGCTGATAAATCCAATTTTATACAAGATCAACCTTCATAATAACCATTAAGAAAGCACAGGCTGATAAATCCAATTGTATACAAGATCAACCTTCATAATAACCATTAACAAAGCACAGGCTGATAAATCCAATTTATACAAGATCAGCCTTCATAATAACCATTAACAAGCACAGGCTGATAAATCCAATTTTATACAAGATCAACCTTCATAATAACCATTAACAAAGCACAGGCTGATAAATCCAATTGTATACAAGATCAACCTTCATAATAACCATTAACAAAGCACAGGCTGATAAATCCAATTGTATACAAGATCAACCTTCATAATAACCATTAACAAGCACAGGCTGATAAATCCAATTTTATACAAGATCAGCCTTCATAATAACCATTAACAAGCACAGGCTGATAAATCCAATTGTATACAAGATCAACCTTCATAATAACCATTAACAAAGCACAGGCTGATAAATCCAATTGTATACAAGATCAACCTTCATAATAACCATTAACAAGCACAGGCTGATAAATCCAATTTATACAAGATCAACCTTCATAACAACCATTAACAAGCACAGGCTGATAAATCCAATTTATACAAGATCAGCCTTCATAATAACCATTAACAAAGCACAGGCTGATAAATCTAATTTTATACAAGATCAGCCTTCATAATAACCATTAACAAAGCACAGGCTGATAAATCCAATTTTATACAAGATCAGCCTTCATAACAACCATAAACAAGCACAGGCTGATAAATCCAATTTTATACAAGATCAACCTTCATAATAACCATTAACAAAGCACAGGCTGATAAATCCAATTTTATACAAGATCAGCCTTCATAATAACCATAAACAAGCACAGGCTGATAAATCCAATTGTATACAAGATCAACCTTCATAACAACCATAAACAAGCACAGGCTGATAAATCCAATTTATACAAGATCAGCCTTCATAATAACCATTAACAAAGCACAGGCTGATAAATCCAATTTTATACAAGATCAGCCTTCATAATAACCATTAACAAAGCACAGGCTGATAAATCCAATTTATACAAGATCAGCCTTCATGATAACCATTAACAAGCACAGGCTGATAAATCCAATTTTATACAAGATCAACCTTCATAATAACCATTAACAAAGCACAGGCTGATAAATCCAATTGTATACAAGATCAACCTTCATAATAACCATTAACAAAGCACAGGCTGATAAATCCAATTTTATACAAGATCAGCCTTCATAATAACCATTAACAAGCACAGGCTGATAAATCCAATTTTATACAAGATCAACCTTCATAATAACCATTAACAAAGCACAGGCTGATAAATCCAATTGTATACAAGATCAACCTTCATAATAACCATTAACAAAGCACAGGCTGATAAATCCAATTGTATACAAGATCAACCTTCATAATAACCATTAACAAGCACAGGCTGATAAATCCAATTTTATACAAGATCAGCCTTCATAATAACCATTAACAAGCACAGGCTGATAAATCCAATTTTATACAAGATCAACCTTCATAATAACCATTTACAAAGCACAGGCTGATAAATCCAATTGTATACAAGATCAACCTTCATAATAACCATTAACAAAGCACAGGCTGATAAATCCAATTGTATACAAGATCAACCTTCATAATAACCATTAACAAGCACAGGCTGATAAATCCAATTTTATACAAGATCAGCCTTCATAATAACCATTAACAAGCACAGGCTGATAAATCCAATTTTATACAAGATCAACCTTCATAATAACCATTAACAAAGCACAGGCTGATAAATCCAATTGTATACAAGATCAACCTTCATAATAACCATTAACAAGCACAGGCTGATAAATCCAATTTATACAAGATCAACCTTCATAACAACCATTAACAAGCACAGGCTGATAAATCCAATTTATACAAGATCAGCCTTCATAATAACCATTAACAAGCACAGGCTGATAAATCCAATTTATACAAGATCAACCTTCATAACAACCATTAACAAGCACAGGCTGATAAATATCATTTTATACAAGATCAACCTTCATAACAACCATTAACAAAGCACAGGCTGATAAATCCAATTTATACAAGATCAGCCTTCATAATAACCATTAACAAGCACAGGCTGATAAATCCAATTTATACAAGATCAACCTTCATAACAACCATTAACAAGCACAGGCTGATAAATCCAATTTATACAAGATCAGCCTTCATAATAACCATTAACAAAGCACAGGCTGATAAATCCAATTGTATACAAGATCAACCTTCATAATAACCATTAACAAAGCACAGGCTGATAAATCCAATTGATACAAGATCAGCCTTCATAATAACCATTAACAAGCACATGCTGATAAATCCAATTTATACAATATCAGCCTTCATAATAACCATTAACAAAGCACAGGCTGATAAATCCAATTGTATACAAGATCAGCCTTCATAATAACCATTAACAAGCACAGGCTGATAAATCCAATTTATACAAGATCAGCCTTCATAATAACCATAAACAAGCACAGGCTGATAAATCCAATTTATACAAGATCAGCCTTTATAACAACCATAAACAAGAACAGGCTGATAAATATCATTTTATACAAGATCAGCCTTCATAATAACCATTAACAAAGCACAGGCTGATAAATCCAATTGTATACAATATCAGCCTTCATAATAACCATTAACAAAGCACAGGCTGATAAATCCAATTGTATACAAGATCAGCCTTCATAACAACCATAAACAAGCACAGGCTGATAAATCCAATTTATACAAGATCAGCCTTCATAACAACCATAAACAAGCACAGGCTGATAAATCCAATTTTATACAAGATCAGCCTTCATAATAACCATTAACAAAGCACAGGCTGATAAATCCAATTGTATACAAGATCAGCCTTCATAATAACCATTAACAAAGCACAGGCTGATAAATCCAATTGTATACAAGATCAACCTTCATAATAACCATTAACAAAGCACAGGCTGATAAATCCAATTGTATACAAGATCAACCTTCATAACAACCATAAACAAGCACAGGCTGATAAATCCAATTGTATACAAGATCAACCTTCATAACAACCATAAACAAGCACAGGCTGATAAATCCAATTGTATACAAGATCAACCTTCAGAATAACCATTAACAAAGCACAGGCTGATAAATCCAATTGTATACAAGATCAACCTTCATAACAACCATTAACAAGCACAGGCTGATAAATATCATTTTATACAAGATCAACCTTTATAACAACCATTAACAAAGCACAGGCTGATAAATCCAATTTATACAAGATCAGCCTTCATAATAACCATTAACAAGCACAGGCTGATAAATCCAATTTATACAAGATCAACCTTCATAACAACCATTAACAAGCACAGGCTGATAAATCCAATTTATACAAGATCAGCCTTCATTATAACCATTAACAAAGCACAGGCTGATAAATCCAATTGTATACAAGATCAACCTTCATAATAACCATTAACAAAGCACAGGCTGATAAATCCAATTTATACAAGATCAGCCTTCATAATAACCATTAACAAGCACAGGCTGATAAATCCAATTTTATACAATATCAGCCTTCATAATAACCATTAACAAAGCACAGGCTGATAAATCCAATTGTATACAAGATCAGCCTTCATAATAACCATTAACAAGCACAGGCTGATAAATCCAATTTATACAAGATCAGCCTTCATAATAACCATAAACAAGCACAGGCTGATAAATCCAATTTATACAAGATCAGCCTTTATAACAACCATAAACAAGAACAGGCTGATAAATATCATTTTATACAAGATCAGCCTTCATAATAACCATTAACAAAGCACAGGCTGATAAATCCAATTGTATACAATATCAGCCTTCATAATAACCATTAACAAAGCACAGGCTGATAAATCCAATTGTATACAAGATCAGCCTTCATAACAACCATAAACAAGCACAGGCTGATAAATCCAATTTATACAAGATCAGCCTTCATAACAACCATAAACAAGCACAGGCTGATAAATCCAATTTTATACAAGATCAGCCTTCATAATAACCATTAACAAAGCACAGGCTGATAAATCCAATTGTATACAATATCAGCCTTCATAATAACCATTAACAAAGCACAGGCTGATAAATCCAATTGTATACAAGATCAGCCTTCATAACAACCATAAACAAGCACAGGCTGATAAATCCAATTTATACAAGATCAGCCTTCATAACAACCATAAACAAGCACAGGCTGATAAATCCAATTTTATACAAGATCAGCCTTCATAATAACCATTAACAAAGCACAGGCTGATAAATCCAATTGTATACAAGATCAGCCTTCATAATAACCATTAACAAAGCACAGGCTGATAAATCCAATTGTATACAAGATCAACCTTCATAATAACCATTAACAAAGCACAGGCTGATAAATCCAATTGTATACAAGATCAACCTTCATAACAACCATAAACAAGCACAGGCTGATAAATCCAATTGTATACAAGATCAACCTTCATAACAACCATAAACAAGCACAGGCTGATAAATCCAATTGTATACAAGATCAACCTTTAGAATAACCATTAACAAAGCACAGGCTGATAAATCCAATTGTATACAAGATCAACCTTCATAACAACCATTAACAAGCACAGGCTGATAAATATCATTTTATACAAGATCAACCTTCATAACAACCATTAACAAAGCACAGGCTGATAAATCCAATTTATACAAGATCAGCCTTCATAATAACCATTAACAAGCACAGGCTGATAAATCCAATTTATACAAGATCAACCTTCATAACAACCATTAACAAGCACAGGCTGATAAATCCAATTTATACAAGATCAGCCTTCATAATAACCATTAACAAAGCACAGGCTGATAAATCCAATTGTATACAAGATCAACCTTCATAATAACCATTAACAAAGCACAGGCTGATAAATCCAATTTTATACAAGATCAGCCTTCATAATAACCATTAACAAGCACAGGCTGATAAATCCAATTTATACAATATCAGCCTTCATAATAACCATTAACAAAGCACAGGCTGATAAATCCAATTGTATACAAGATCAGCCTTCATAATAACCATTAACAAGCACAGGCTGATAAATCCAATTTATACAAGATCAGCCTTCATAATAACCATAAACAAGCACAGGCTGATAAATCCAATTTATACAAGATCAGCCTTTATAACAACCATAAACAAGAACAGGCTGATAAATATCATTTTATACAAGATCAGCCTTCATAATAACCATTAACAAAGCACAGGCTGATAAATCCAATTGTATACAATATCAGCCTTCATAATAACCATTAACAAAGCACAGGCTGATAAATCCAATTGTATACAAGATCAGCCTTCATAACAACCATAAACAAGCACAGGCTGATAAATCCAATTTATACAAGATCAGCCTTCATAACAACCATAAACAAGCACAGGCTGATAAATCCAATTTTATACAAGATCAGCCTTCATAATAACCATTAACAAAGCACAGGCTGATAAATCCAATTGTATACAAGATCAGCCTTCATAATAACCATTAACAAAGCACAGGCTGATAAATCCAATTGTATACAAGATCAACCTTCATAATAACCATTAACAAAGCACAGGCTGATAAATCCAATTGTATACAAGATCAACCTTCATAACAACCATAAACAAGCACAGGCTGATAAATCCAATTGTATACAAGATCAACCTTCAGAATAACCATTAACAAAGCACAGGCTGATAAATCCAATTGTATACAAGATCAACCTTCATAACAACCATAAACAAGCACAGGCTGATAAATCCAATTTATACAAGATCAGCCTTTATAACAACCATAAACAAGAACAGGCTGATAAATATCATTTTATACAAGATCAGCCTTAATAGCAACCATTAACAAAGGATAGGTACCCAATTTGTTTTGGATCAATCTAATTAAAACTAATCAACATAGGTATAAGGCTGATAAACCACCATTCTATACCGGATTAACATTTATTCAACCTTCAAAATGAGTAAATCTTAATTAGTAAATTGTGTGAAGCAGACAAAAAAGCATTACATTTTTAATGGAAAGATTATGACAATTACAAAACATATATTAGTATACAAAATACACAAATTATATAGTTTAAGCTTTATAGCTTATACACTTCAAAGCTTTAAACATATAGATTGTGAAAGTAGACAGCTATGTCTCCTTAAGTAAATTTGAATGACAGGAAAGTTCTAATATAAACAAGTTAGATAATGTTTATCTTGTGAAAGGAAGGAACAAAGTAGTGAATACTGATGGCAATACTATAATCTGAAGGTAAATTAAATATAATGAATGCGGAATATGTAGTAATGTTTAATTTCCTTCACCAAACTTATAAGACTGAAACCAAATTATACAAGTTATGGAATGGTAGTAAAAAAAATCTGATAGTGTGCATGGGCAGCTGTAACTAATTTATGACAATTACAAAATACAAATAAACATTTATCTAATGAACACACAAATAATACAAATCAAATTAATGTTTTTTTACTAAACAACCAGCATGCCTGTAAGGTAACTCCAAGGAAAAACATGAGAATAGAAGGCATCACATTATCTACTTAAAAAGTGTAACTGGTTTAATTAATATGAATTGTTATTAAGAAGAACAGGGAATCATCATTTAATGTGAAAAAGGAATTTTAAAAACCATAGAAGCAAGACTTAAAAAAAAGAAATTACAATGCTGTCTAAAATATTGAAGAACATATTAGTGAATACCTAAAATATGTTACAGTAAATGTAAAAATTAAAGTCCATGAAAAGACAAAAATACCATTTTATGCTACAATTGAAAGTTTCCTACTTCATATATAACATATGTAATACGTACTGTAAAATTGCCAGTTAATGATGATTCATTAAGATAATAATAACTAAGGCTTTTGAAAAATACACATCCATTAGTCATACCTTTCTCCCATAACCAAGACACAAGATTCAAAGTTTTATTATCCTCAGACACAATAGTGTACAAGAGGTCAATATACATACATACATAAATAGACGAAATATCTGTACAGTAATGACAATACAATTATGAAAAACATGTATATACAACAACAGGAGCTAACACACAATAAACCAATGCTATGCTAACCCATAGCTAACCTAAATAGTTGACAAAATTGATCACTCATACAATTGTAGTGCACATAGTACCAATATTATATATTAAGAAATAAAAATCTTTGGGGAAAAGAATAATTATATATCTTAATAGATGTATTTTTAGATATAATAATATTCTGATAAGAATAAAGAGTATCCTAGTAGAATATATGTACTTTTGTTTCATCAATTAACTGAATTAGCTAGTTTAAAGACTTCAATGAAAATAATGTCAGTTTTTTTTTACATGTAAGCTAACTGAAACCAAGTGAATTGAATTTTAAAGCAAACAGGAAGGAAATTTGAATAAGCATAATACATGACAAAAGTGTTAAGTATATTGCCAAAATCCATTGAAAAAGTACACAAATGACTACATTAATTATTTCTTTCTATTGATTCCATCTGGATGGACCAAAACCAAATCAATCGACCAAAACTTACCTGTATTATTAGTGATCTATGTTTACACCTTATACATTATATCTCATTATTGTTAAAACTTTTGTCACCGAAGAAGGCCATTTGTTGAGCCGAAATATTTGCAATTATTGTATAATTTATATCATCTGTTCAGTTTTTCCATCTTTGTGCAATGATATTCAACACTTTTTAGTGTTTTGTTTTCCATCTATTTATCGGTATTGTTACACAATCTTTCAGACTCATATATATATATATATTAAAAACAGTACCTTGAGTAAACATTCAGCATATCCAACTACAAATACGCCACAATCATTCCCATTTTGCTGCTTTTGAACCTATAAAAACAAACCTCTATTATGTAAAGAATTATGAACAGAAATGGCCATTTTGCCAACTTGAAGGAACATTCAAATTTTGTGATTAGCAAAATTTAAACCCATGTTAGTGTAACAAGATCTAAAAAAAAATGACATTCAAATTGTTTCAGAATATTTAGACAGAAATTTATAACCATAATCAATATTTTGCTTAGAGCAACACTTTCTTTCAACTTTTTCAATTTTTTTTGTAAAACAATGATATAGCTCTAGAATTGTACAGAATTTTTATGGTTTACAGATTTTATAGTTGTGTATCTTTGAAAGCACTTACATCCACTTTGTTTGATTTTTGGTAGATAGTTGTCTTATCGGCAAGCATTCCACAACTCTTTATTTTTATATCGTTTGCAAAAGAAAAGTGTAAATGACTAATCATTAAGGTAATAGCAAGTTTGTTGTCCCTTAAGGATGTACTTAGGTGAGGTTTTGGAATTGGTGACAAATGTTCAGACTCCTTGGTGTCTTTCCATACAACATACAATACAATGTAAAATATTTTGCCCCATAACACCCATTTATTTTTTCATATAAGACTTAATAACTCAAAGAAGGTCATTTACCAAAATTTTAGAAGATTCTTGATTTTCTTTGTTTTGTTTTGAGACCCAAATTATACCAATGCAAATATAAGGTAAAAGTCTGAGTCAGCCTTTTCCTGTCATATTTTAAATCTCAAATATCTGAAAAGGAACCAAAATCACCTATTAAAGTACATTTACAATACCTACTATTGCTCTCATGTTTTGCTTCAATAAAAAGTGGATAACTCAGGACAACAAATTTGCTATTACCCTTTATAACAAGTTAGCCAATAAGCATATATGTAACTATTTATTTCTTACTCTGTGAAGTTTTATTGTGGGTATAATTTGTCAAAAGAATTTTGCTTTATATATACTGTACTACTAATTATTTAATTGCAGGAAATACATATAAAATAGACCAAACAAAACTCTTTACCTTTGCATGACTTATTTTAATTTCCTCAAAGGATTTTCCATACATTGCAGCAAAGTATCTGCAAAACAGAAAAGCATAATAAAAATTGATCTTGATTAACATAGATTTGGATATTGTTAATAGTTGATCAGGGTTTATAATTAATTTGAACAGAATCACAGACTGGTACAAATCATAACTCTGGCAAATTAAAACTTAATAATTTGGCTCTGATTTTGATGAACACATACTTAAAGTAATATGTATTCCAACTGTTTGATTTTTATAAGTTCTTCTCCGTAATTTTTCATTTAAGTAAAAATTTAATATATGAAAATTCATCTGTTTTCAAGATGTGAAATTTTGTGAAAGGATTTACTCTTGCCAGATTATCATTCTATTATCTAATCATAAGCAAACCAAATAATACTTTGAAGATTGATATTCAAAATGCTTTTTTTATTGCATTTTTAAATAAATATTTTAGATTGATACGTAAAATTATCAAATGTGTAATAGTTAAGATTGTGTTGTTTATGCATAGCGGTATAGGTACATTTATGACAAGATGTTTATTCTATCTCTCTATGTTTCAAATTCATAAGATGATTGACTGATTTGTTTCTATTCAAATTGATTTATGAGATTCAAATTGGTATAAAACTATTTCCTTAATGAAATTTTGTTATTTATTTTTACCTTCCAAGTGATTGTGCTGTTTTTCGATAAGAACCTCCCATTGAACACATCATGGTTACAGTGAAAGTCTTGGGGCAAAAGGAAGCCAGAATCCAGTGTGTACTGAAACATCAATCATATAATATTAACTCTTGGTATATCTAACTTAACTGGATGAACACTTTAAAATTTTCTGTTTGCCTAAATTTGAATTAATCAAATTCTAAAAATTTTGACCTTTTTTACTATTTTAATTAAAGCATCAATTGAGGAGTCTTGTTATTAAGAAATGTGCACTTGTCATTCAAATGATAAACCTGATCTATTTAGTGATATTTACTTTTACAATATCCATTCAAAAGTTTCGATGAATAAGAAATTAAATAAGATAATACTTTTAAATATTGAGTTATGATATCAAGATGATACATCACTAAACTAACTTGTCACATATTGGGATCAGTATTAACCGCTTCTCTTCAAAAGCTATTCTTCTGCTATAGGCATTCACAAGATCTATATTGCAGGAATGTAGGATCAACCTAGAACTGAAACAGATTTATTAAATTATCCACATGACAACATTATTTAAAAATAAAAGAAGAATGTGTCCATGATGCCCCAGCTTGTAATTATACCACAAATTCAGAAATTTTTCTTTTTACATGGGTAAAATTTTACTTCTAAGAAAATTTAAAATTTAAGAATTGTCTTCAGTTACTTTAGTATTTAGTATTAGTAGTATTAGTATTTAATCTTCCCTGTTCAAATTTTTTTAACACAATTTATTTCTATATTCCTGTTTTTTTATTTTATTTATTCGAGTAACATATACTATTGAATAATGCTGATAACAAAATCCTTTCCTAATGATGAATGCTGCATATAAGCAGTACAAGTCGTGTACTGTAATCACCTTATTGCAACATAAACGATGCTGTCATCCAACCAATGACCTTTTGACAGTCTATTTAAGTCTCCCTGCCAGATTTCATGTCCATATCGCTGAAAAATCCTGTTCCAATAAAATATAATAATGACATTGTTGTTATAAAAACTGTATGGATTAAGTGTTTATGACTTTTATATGCACAAGATAGAAAATTTCTTTCATTTCAGAATTATGTAATATTACAATATCTTATACATTTGTATTCACTTTTAGCTCAGCTTATAATGAAATTGCATATCACAGCTTTGTGACGTCAAACACCCAGCCTTAATTACTTTTATTATGGCATATCAGCCATGTTACAATTTTTGAACTGACGTTTATTAGTTTGACCCTAACTTATCAAGTCAACAAAAAGAAAAGAAAAAAAAGCACTTAAAAAAAATCAATTATCAGGTTATCTGTATATTGAGACTGAGACTACTATATAGTAGTCTCAGATTGAGATTGTAAAATATCAGCAAGGCTTTCTGATCTCGTTCACTAAGATCACTCAACAAAAAAGCTTCATATTGTGACTGTCATCTGAAATTTTACAATAACAGTGTACAAAGGAATATAACTCTAAATCATAAAACGGAAAGTACATGTATAAAATACGATAAACTAGCTCTTTTCTGTAAGAATACAACCAATACGATTTAAGTGAATATATTATAAATATATGAATTCAGTTAAACTCAATTATCAACCAAGTCAAGATTAAGTGCTACATTATGTCCAATTATGTTACGCTACTCATTCATAGATTTATGAATGAACTATTTCTTACTATAATGTTTACATGTAATAATTGACATACAGGTAACTACTATTCAGAAGACACAAACAATACATATACTGAACTAAAATTAAATAGACAAACACAGACAATACAGTAAACTAAAAATACATGTAACACTGATCTTACCATGTATATGGTACAAAGGTCTATCTCCGTATTTGGAAACATCACCATCAATAGAATATGAAGATATTCTGGTCCTGTTAAAAATACAAATATAACCTACATAAGTCTAATGAACTAACTATATCAGCATAGCATTTATAAACCATAAGTAAAATGTTCAGTAGACATTGCTTTGGACCTTTTATAATAATAAAATAACTGTACCAATACATGTATCATTAATATATCTATGATATATTATTTCTCTGAGTTCATGAAAATACTTCTTTAAAATAAAATATCTTTCATTCATGCACAATCATTCTGACTTATTCAAAAATACATTTTCTCTCAGATTCAAACTAAAGGAATACTGTGCAAATATTAAAGACTAAGAAATATTAGTAACTGACCTGATTAATATGGAATAAGTGTCCAGAATATTAAACTATATAACTATTTAAATATGGCTGCTACATGTAAAGCTTTCTCTCAAGGTATATAAAAAAGAGTGGCAAAAACTATGAACTTAATGACTGTGACCAATATAGTAGACAAGATAATATGACACATGACTGACTGACTAATGAACCAGAAAAATAGAGTAGAACTGTACTAAGATATAAGAGAATAGAAGAATTGATGAACTCTTAATAAACATATAATAAAACTACTAATTAATATTAATTATTCTAAAAGAAAATAAATATTAATGCTAAACACTCTACCACATATACATGGTACAAATCATATATTTATTTTTTGAAATCTTACACTGAATCTGATTCCATTCCTGGTAAGCATCTGAAATATAGAAAATGAGTGGAACAGTTTTAAAGTTGCATTTTTGATTGAATCATATTAAATGAAGTATTCTACTATGCAAAAATTGAAGTCCGCTATAACAGACCCGAAATAAAACAATAAAACAAACGACCTTAATTTTATTAATTAGGCATATAAAAAGAGTCATCTAAAAATAAGGAACAAATATAATAAACAGTAACACTGGCTATCACTAAACTAATTCCAGGCTCCTGGCATCAGATGGGCATTTATATATATATTTACCTTCCTAAAAGAAGAATAAATTTACCACAGGAGCCATTCATAGATTTTTAAATATGATTGATTGATTTCAACTGACAGGATGGTTGGTTATATTTTATTTGAAGTAAGTGATTTACAGCCTAATAAAGATTCAATAAATAAAAAATGCATAGTTAAGTACCCTTTATTATCCTCTTCCAATGTCTGGTAATTGTCTACGATTTTAGAACGGGTACTTGGGCCATCAGCTGTAGAATATACACAAACAAATTGTTTATCAATCTGACAGATAATCATTTCGTGTATAATGTAGACAAAATAAAGAAAAGTCTACAGCAATGTTAATATGGAGAAATACTTGTCTTCTAATGAACGCCTAGGAATCAACCTTCTACCAGAACAATTTAAACTCTTAATAAATAAAGATTAAAAGAAATGCCATAGATGTTAATAAGTAAAATAGTACAAGAGTTGTCTCCCATTAGAATTGAACCAACCAACCTACAATAAATGTATTCTACTTTAGATGAAGACTTTTTATGTACCTGTTAGTGGTTAGTTAAAAGTCATGTTTCCATCACCAAAGGATTAAATAAGATAAAGAAAAATGTTAATAAGTAAAATAGTACAAGAGTTGTCTCCCATTGGAATTGAACCAACCTACAATAAATGTATTCTCCTGTAGATGAAGACTTTTTATGTACCTGTTAGTGGTTAGTTAAAAGTCATATTTCCATCACCAAAGGATTAAATAAGATAAAGGAAAATGTTAATAAGTAAAATAGTACAATAGTTGTCTCCCATTGGAATTGAACCAACCTACAATAAATGTATTCTCCTGTAGATGAAGACTTTTTATGTACCTGTTAGTGGTTAGTTAAAAGTCATATTTCCATCACCAAAGGATTAAATAAGATAAAGGGAAATGTTAATAAGTAAAATAGTACAAGAGTTGTCTCCCATTGGAATTGAACCAACCTACAATAAATGTATTCTCCTGCAGATGAAGACTTTTTTATGTACCTGTTAGTGGTTAGTTAAAAGTCATATTTCCATCACCAAAGGATTAAATAAGATAAAGGGAAATGTTAATAAGTAAAATAGTACAAGAGTTGTCTCCCATTGGAATTGAACCAACCTACAATAAATGTATTCTCATTCAGATGAAGACTTTTTAGTACCTGTTAGTGGTTAGTTAAAAGTCGTATTTCCATCACCATAGGATTAAATAAGATAAAGGAAAATGTTAATAAGTAAAATAGTACAAGAGTTGTCTCCCAATGGAATTAAACCAACCTACAATAAATGTATTCTCCTGCAGATGAAGACTTTTTTATGTACCTGTTAGTGGTTAGTTAAAAGTCATATTTCCATCACCAAAGGATTAAATAAGATAAAGGGAAATGTTAATAAGTAAAATAGTACAAGAGTTGTCTCCCATTGGAATTGAACCAACCTACAATAAATGTATTCTCATTCAGATGAAGACTTTTTAGTACCTGTTAGTGGTTAGTTAAAAGTCGTATTTCCATCACCATAGGATTAAATAAGATAAAGGAAAATGTTAATAAGTAAAATAGTACAAGAGTTGTCTCCCAATGGAATTAAACCAACCTACAATAAATGTATTCTCCTTCAGATGAAGACTTTCATGTTCCACTCCAGTTAGTCAAAATAATACTTCCATTACCAGGATTAAACAACAGCCAAAATATATATACAGCATTTATAACTGATCTCTTCATGTTAATTTTTGTTTAATTCTCCTGAAATCGATGAAAAGTTGAAAATGGCAAAAACACAGAATGAAGAATGTAACGTTTACTAAAAAAATGCATTTTGTCTATAACTGTTTAATAATATCGAAAAAAGACAGAATTTACATACCTCTTCATAGATCCTTATGGGATAAGGGGTAGAAGTTGTCTCCTTTATCATGGTAGATGTGCTGCACTTCTACCCCTTCAGCACAAGGACAGGCACACAAGTAATCATTAACCCCCTCTTCGTGGTATATCACCAGCTCTTTCATTAGGTATCCTGCAGTAAACATTAATGCTGCAGGACCTATAAGGAAACAATAATTTCTTAAAATAATGACTTATGCAAATGTTATAGACAACTGCAAGGAGCACAAGTAATTCCTATTTAGTAATGAAAATCAATTGATTTACTGACAAACATTTTATTACATATATAGACTGCAGCCTTTTGTTGTCCTTTCCCCTTACCATAATAATAAATATATGTTAGTACTTTATTCTATGACCCTAGAGACTTCAACTCCATCTTTGCAAATTTGTGTGAACCGCTCAACATTTGTATGCAGAACATATAAAAATGTAGAAATCATAAATAGTCTCACTTTATTTTCAAAAAATACAAATGTGCTATGTTTTGGATCAGATATATACTATACTTTTCCTTTAACATATTAAAATATTTTTGAATTAAAAAAAAAAAAAATCATATTCTTGTAAAGTAAGATACCCATTTTTTCATCTGTTAACAGGTTTTTGGCCTCCTCAATTAACAGGTCTCTGACTGTCCTGCTTTGGCCTCTGTTGTTTAGGGCCTTTTTGATATTATCCATGTCAACTTTATGATACTACAACAATTCACAATTACTTTCATGGAGTAAAAAAGTTCTTTGAGCATTTTCAATAAGTTGCCATTTTATTTTGCCCCCAATTATGCATATGCAAATGATGATAAACTTAAAAAAAGAACCCAACTTTACAGGTTAATACCAATGTTATTTAGTTTTACAATCCTTACTGATTACTTCAGCTGATATAATGAGAAATTTATCTAACAAAAATAAAGAGCTCTAAAATTAAGACAAACCTGCTGTACATAATGGTCCAAGTGGGATTTTGCAAAAATGTAAACTGCAATTTTTGCAAAATCTGGAAATATATTGAGGAGGTCGAAAACACTCATCCCACCTTCTCCTGGCACCAAAATATCCGGTCCATTATATGTCCTTGCATTTTACAAGATAAGAAAATATTAGCTGTATAAGACAAGTGCATGAAACAGGTATATAAAATGCAAATTCTCCTTTGAAAATATATTTTAGAAATAACAAGTATTTTTGACAGACAGATGAAATTTGCTAACCTATTAACTGTTGTATATTTGACATATTTAGATATAGAAGTGTGTACTTTATCAAATTAAAGTCCTATGAAACAAGTGACTGGTGAAAAATAATGTTTATCCAATTATTGAACCAATGAATGTATATATCATAAACTTAGTCTTCTGTGCAAGATTTTGTCTTTTTTTTTCAAAACTATATCGTATAATCGTATCGTTAAAGAATTTCTTCAGGAAAAAGTATATGTACACAAGTTTAATAATGAAAACTATCCATTTTGTTATATGCATATTTTTTTTTTAATTTGAGGTTTTATATGACTTGAAAAAATGTATTGTTGCAATTCTTTTGGAAAAATATAAAACACAATGTTTGTCATCTATTTATCAAATCAGATGTTGGTTTTCTCTTTAAAGGGTATTTGCCGTCAATTGTTTTTATGACACAAGCATATTTTATGAAATGCATCAATATGGATGTGCTAATTATAACCCCAAAAAATGATTATATAATATTGTGGTGTAAACTTCAGAACAAGCTTTGTTTAAAAAAGAAAAAAAGGAAAAATATATGCTTTTTTTGTTCATCATGAACCTTTTACATTATTCTGGTTTAGAAATTGAGGTAAATATTGAGGTAAAAAGGGCAATACCTCAATGGTCTTTTTCTAGGCTTGAACTGTATTTCACCGGCAAACAGGCTGCAGCTCTCCAAACAGCTCAAATCTGTGTTGAAGTTTTGTGTAATGATGTGTTCAATGATATCTGCAGCATTTTTCTATACAAACGAATTTAAAATTTATTTTAATAATTCATTATGATATTATAATGTTGATTTTATATGGTAAATGTAGTGTCATACAAAAAACCTTTCCCCACTAGAAGAAAAATTATATGACACAAAATATATTCATGAAATGTAATACTGTGGATTCATTTATTTTCGTGGGTACCAATTTTCGTGGATTAAGGAAAATTTGCATGTTCGTGGATATTTGATTTCGTGGTTTTGCAGAAATCTGCTTACTAGCCTATAGAAAATGTGATATTCGTTGAACATTTAATTTCGTGGTTTACCTGTTCCCACGAATACCACGAAAATTGATATCCAACGAATAATAATGAATCCACAGTAAGCAGTTTTCTCTAATTTTTGTTCTATTTTTTTACATTTCCTGACCGGTGTGAAAAAAATATTTCTCCTAATGAAAAATCTGTTCTCAGCAAATGATTGGTTAAAATTCAATTGTGACATTAAATTTTCTTGTTTTCTTCTGAATTTTCTTATTGTGATGTCATGTAAAAAGGCGACCATGCCTGATGACTTCACATCCAAAGTACACAACTTTCCTCGAAATCTTTGAAAAGGAAGGATAAAAATGATAAGAGAAACAATTTCCACCACTGCATCTCGAGTATTATGATATTTCTCCACTCTCAACAGTTAAATCTTAATTATCTAAAAAGCTCAGCAAGCGCTTTAAATATTAAAATTCAACTGTCTCGAGTGGAGAAATATCGTAATACACTTGTTGCAGTTGTGGAATCTATATGTTTGTATGACAATGTATTCATCATATAAACAATTAACACATTTTACAAATATATTTTACGTCCTATCATTTTTCTTCTAGAGGAGAAATGGTTTAATTTTGAAAAAAAAAACATACTCCTGAGATGTTTTATTTTAAGATAACAAAAAACTTTATATACTCCTGACACCTTTTCAAATAATTCCTTTATTGGATAACTGCTGCTGCCCTTAAAAAAAATCAAAAGGAATGAATTATACCATAATAAGTTTAAAAAAATGCACTCTTATTAGGACAAGGACTGAAACAGACATCATAATAAAATTGAGAATGTAAATGGGGAATGTGTCAAAGACAACCCGACCATAAAAAAACCAACATCAGAAGGTCACCAACAGGTCTTCAATGTAGCGAGAAATTCCTGCACCTGGAGGCGTCCTACAGATGGCCCCTAAACAAATATATACTAGTTCAGTGATAAATTTCCAAATTGTACACAAGAAACTAAAATTAAAATAATACAAGACTAACAAAGGCCAGAGGCTCCTGACTTGGGACAGGCGCAAAAATGCGGCGGGGTTAAACATGTTTATGAGATCTCCACCCTCCCCGTATATAAACATGCTTTATATTTTAAAGACCGCATATACAAGTTGTTATGTTTGTCGGACATATTTGTCTACATGCTGGCCACAGTGCATTAATATATTTAACCTTGTCAATTGCTTGAGCCAATGGAGAGATCTGTTTTTCTGCTGTCTACAAAAAATAAAAAAAGATATATGTGTCAATAATAATAGTTTATAATGTCAATAAAAAAGATTTTAATATTTAAGCTAGTTTTTTTTGTTCATATTATCTTTTTTAAATTTTTCAAATGACAAAGATCATTTTCATCTACAGTTTTATTTTTGTATATTTGTATTGAATAATCATGGCTAATTGTCCATCATATCCAAAGTCAGTAATGAAATCAATTACAATGTGCTTAAGTCAGGTTTTTTCATCACCAACTGGATTATCAAGGAATTTAAAACTAAGTCTGATGTTCAATTTTTAAGGTTGTGTAATGCTTCAAAACTAACCTTTTATACCTTAAATTAACGCAAATAGAAAGTTGAATCTGTTGATATATAATCAAATTAATTATTTTTTTCCTGAACAGATTCTTACATTACGCTGTATTTTTGATACACTCTCTGCCTGTACTACAGTCTCTGCCTCTACTACAGTATCTGCCTCTACTACAGTCTCTGCCTCTACTACAGTCTCTGCCTGTACTACAGTCTCTGCCTCTACTACAGTCTCTGCCTCTACTACAGTATCTGCCTCTATTTCTTCATTTTCAACCTACAGATTTCATAAAAATAGTATCTTTTAGATTTCTTTGAAAAAGAATATATACAGAATAAATAGTATAAAATATGTGAAAGCTGGAACTGTCTGTCGACTGATGCTACCTGAAATGAACTACTTTTTTCCCCCAAAAAAAATCTACTGGTTGTTTGCTTGAAGGAAAAAAATAATCAATTGTACATTTTAAGTACTATAAATTTAAACAGTTTATTTTTAGTACTGTATAATTACTGTGTAGTACAATGAAATACACATAAAAGTAGATGTGTACACCACGCCTCCGCAGTGTAACTAGACTAACCAAATGTCACCAGTTTCCTAAGTTCTAATTGACTAAGAACTCTACACAAGTGAACTGATAAAAAGTATCTTCTGCATATGCACATTTACATGGAATTCTGTTGTGTGGTTTCAAAGGAGTTGTGATGACAAGAACAGCAGACAGACTGTCATATGGAGAGACAGATGGGTCTTAGAACTTTGTTGCATGGGGTAAATAATCATTATTAATCTCAATTTTTAAATGAAAGCTATGAATTTCAGATATATTTTCTTACTTTATCTTGGGCATTTTCTTCATCCTTTGCTCGGAACTGCTCTTTTTTAATTTCTTTTTCTTCTTCAACTCCTGGTTTAATCTAATCATATTGGCATTGTTAAAATAAAATTGGAGTGATTCTCAATCTGCAGGAACTTGTTCAATTCATTATATATCTTAAATGAGATATATTCTCTTCTATTTAATATATCTCTGATCTTATGATACTCCATATTCTTGGTCATATTGATCATTTTGTGTAAAATGAATTTTTTAAATAGATGTATCTGTAATGTTTTTTTCTGACTGTAAGTGATCCTTTTTCTGTTTGGTTTTGTTTAATATACTTACATGCTTCTTCTTTTCAATCTGATATTAATAATGTGTTTTTTTTGAAAACATATAATAAAGAATGAAGAAATTTTAAAATAATACAGACAATTGAAGACACATACCATAAAATATTTGGACAATACATTATGCATTTGACCTTTGTGTTGTACTAAAGCAAAGTGAAAATAAAGCTAGGTGAAAGAAAAAATGTGATTAGAGAGATAGAAAGGTGGCAGATCACAGCTACATTCAAAATTAGTAGAGAAATTGACAAAGCCATTATCTAAAGTGAAATCAGACAGCAGGACACAAAATACAGATTAAAATATATACAAGTGAAAAGGAAACCACCAAATACCTAGGATAACCTCACATGGAAGTTAGGAGGTTAAGTTAAAGGTGACCTGAATAAGGCTTCAGTAAGGTTTAATTATTGACTTGCAAGTCAATAATTCATAATTACAATGTACTTGATTTTGTTTTGACCAATTTTGATCACACAAAATGCTTATTACGAATCATTAATTAAAAAGTATTCACAAATAATTTCATTATTACTTAAGGAGGTTTGCGAGTATAAGATTTTCAGAAAAAAATTAAACTTTAATTTTTAATTACAAATTTTATTTATCACCTTAAGGAGTTGTTACTTTATCATATGGTACAAAAATCATTCCAAAACATCAATCCATGTTGGCCCCAGGTGACTTTTAAAATGTAGATATCATTGAAAAAGCCCCAAATTATCTCCCTTTGGTGCAAAAATGCCATTTTTTGGCATTAAAATTGAAATATCTTTTTTAACTCATCGGTGACCTATATTTTTTATTGTTGTTTTCAAATAAGCTGTACATAAACTAGATAATTGCAAAATTAAAGCGATTTCTGTAATTTAGTTTGTTTTTTATTTCGCTATTTCCGCTATTTCTGCTATTAGTTCAACAGAAAAAAGGACATTAACAAAAATGCATGCTTCTTTCGAAGGCAGATTGTGAGCGTAAATGAATGGTGGCCCCATTTGCCATTTTTTTTATTTCATTTTTCTATTAAATATAAGATAAAGTTCATTTATAGAAAAATATAGAGAAATCCTATATTAAATACAAAATTTGATTTAGACCCGTGAGCACCCTTAAAGCAAAGAACTGTTTTTAATTTTTTTGTCTAAATTATATTTTATTACAGCTTCTCAATTATCTTGTGTCATAAATGTCAAATGTTAATACTAGGTTTTAAATTTTCATGAAGTTAATTAAGTAATAATGTATGCAATTTCAATATAAAGAATAAAATGACCCTTGAATTTCCTCATATAAAATGGTCATAAAAAAATAATGTAGTGACTAAGGTACTGCAATCATAGCCTAGACAAGGAGCGATGAGAGATTAAAACTATTCTACAATTATGTATGCACGTCCAATATACATAGAGAAGATATCAATTTAAAGTTCTAAGCAGATGTTTATATTTTGTCATGCAAGCAGAGAGGAAAGCATATACATTGTACTACGAATATCTTCTTACCTATTCATTTCTGTAAATAACAATAAGAAAAACTCAAAAAGACTGTTAAAAGTATCATAGAACGATACTTTACACTGGTTTGTTGATGCTATCTTGCTGAATTTTTTTTACATTCTAGAGGGAAGAAGTTTTAGATATACATGTACAATAATACAGTTTCATATGACAAATGTTAATGTATCCTAAAACTATTCATCAACCTTTACTCTGTCACAGCTATGAAGATTATGTCATGGAGTCTGTTGGTGCATCTGAAATTTAGACTATTATAAACCAATTATTTTTGCTATTTACCTTACACTATCAAAATATCAAATACCTTTAAAATGTCATATGTCTCTGGTACATTTATTGGGATGAATCCTACTTGTACTCCCTGGAAGAAATAGGATTAACGGTGTAATGGTGTTTTGTTATAATTGAGCAATCTTATATGAATTTGATTAAATATACCTACCATGAAATTACATTTATTATATGGAATATGGTTGCTTTCACAACATGTTTTCATCCCAATTAACTTTAATACGTGAATAAAAATTACATCCATAAGATGTACTCACTGAAGTCATGATAATATAACCTAAATGTAATTTCACGGTAAGTATATCTAACCCTATATATTCATATAAAATCTCTGCTTGAGATTTTAAAAATAACCATTTTAGACAGTTATTTATAACAACTTAATATTAAGAATAAGCAATACTTTTTTTTCTTGGATTTATCTTCATGCTAGTTTAGCAGAATTGGAAACACCATGTGTAGATGTGAAGTTGTAACGGGTGATTTCTTTCTTGTGATATATTATCCTGGGGATAATTTGTCACAGTAATTTTTTTTCAAGACATGGCATCTCACAGGTCCATTTTTCCAAAGGTAGAACAAATTTGCACAATTTATCAATCAAGGGAGGTAATTAGGAGCAATTTATATTCTACAGTCTTAGTTACTAGTATAACACACAGCAGAAGGGATAAACGAATTCATATTGTGAATATATACTATTTTCATCAGTATTACAAAGGATATTTCATAGGGAACTAAAGTCTGGGGAAATATTTCAAGAGTTATTAAAGGCAAATGAGTATCCAAATACTAAAATTGTACTCGAGTACTCTACCTTTAGAGCAAGCACTTGAGTACTTGTTGCCGTCTTAAAATACTTCAAAATATTTTAAATTTTGCTATGTGACATTAAGTTTTGTATATGTTAGATAAGATACAGTTTTAAAAATTAGAGAGTAAATGATATGAACAGACGACCAGCTAATGTTAACAACGACTGAAAACTTTCAGTTCTGAATATTTCACATTTATATATTAATTATTGACTGATTTTTGTTTAGATAATTTGATAATTAGAACTTGTTTTGTCTTTAGTCAAATTTTTTTGTAACAAATTCCACATTTCCATTCTGTAGTCTATGTATTACCTTCTTGCACACAATTTCTATGGTTAATTTTTAAACTTTGATTTAACATTTGCAATATAATCATGACGGTTGTTTATTTGTTATGTGCAGGGATGAATCCTAAATTGAATTGCCATTTCACAATGAGTGACAAAAATGTCCCTGCACATTGGTGTTTTAACAATTTCACAAAACACTGTGAATAAGTGATATTAAAATGGCAAAACATGTTGCACCAAAAACACCCTTTACCTTTATTTATTACGCAACATGACTGTAATTCACATATTTACCTCAATGCAGTATTCTTTGAAGGAATCCAGGCACTTCACCATCATGTCACATGTTATGATTCTTCCAGATCCATCACCTTTATTCAATTAGTAACAAAAGTTAATAGTGGTATTGTTATTCATTCCCTCATTCAACATTGTTTCATAAACTATAATAAATATTTTCAACAGAGGAAAATTGTAGAAATTACAAATTTGCAAATTGGAACAAATTAGTGCTTCATTTTCAACTTGAGGCTCTGAAGAGACTGTGTTGCTCACCTTCATGTACTGCTGTTTTTGATTTCATGTGAAATAAGATTAAAATCAAAATTAACAGTTTAAAATACTATAGATTATTAGATGCTACAATAATATTCAAGATAATTACCAAAATCAGAAGAAGTTGTCCGGAAATGTCAGGGCAGATAAATCTAAAACCTGATGAACTTATGCAACAATTGTCAGATTGCTCTAAATACTGCAGTTTCGGAGATATAAGCTGAAAACTGCATTTAACTCTATGTTCTATTTTTAGCCATGTTCACCAGGGGATCATTAGACACATTTTTTAAAGTAGATACTTCAATGATGATTGTGGCTAAGTGTGGTTTAAGAAAATAAGATTTTTGTAAAAGTTAATCACAACAAATCACAATGATGACTGACGTCAAGTCATGAAAAAAGTACTGTGGATTCATTATTATTCGTTGGATACCAATTTTCGTGGCTTTCGTGGACAGAGTCTAACCACGAAATTAAATGTTCAACGAATAACAAATTGTCAATAGGCTTGTATGCATACTTCTTCAAAACTACGAAATTAAATATCCACGAACATGCAAGTTTTCTTTAATCCACGAAAATTGGTACCCACGAAAATAAATGAATCCACAGTAACTTAACTATGTTTCAAAAACAATGAGATGGCACAAATTTGTAATACATGTAATAGCAAAACTGTTGTAATGATTCTTACAAAATCATACACCTTATATTATGTTAATATAAGAAATATGGTTTATACTTTATAGTAATATCACATTTTTCAAACCTTTTCTCTTAGAGTGGGACACAAATGGTACACCCTCTGGCCAGTATGGTGGTCTGTTTTCCACCTTGTATGTTGATCTCTCACCTGCTCCTATCAAATTAAATATGTTTTTTTTAATAAAACTGCTTAATGTAAATTCACTTTTACAAATTGTGACTTGGATGGGGAGGTGTCTCATTGGCACTCATACCACATCTTTTCATATCTAGCAAAATGAAAGGTCAATAAAATGGAATCAGGTTTTTCATTCCAAATACAAAAGCGATTACTATAATATATGAGCCATATTGTAGGGAAAGCTTAATACAATTTTAAATAATGTGTAGAAATGGATCATAAAAGTATTAATAACTTCCTCCTCACGTTCAATTAACAAGAGTACTCCCATTGTATTTTAGTAAAATTCATAAAAAGAATTATACTAATTCAATTAAGCTTGTAGTAATATTAAATGGATTTGAAAGCATTAGACAATGTGTATATTTTTAGAAGAAGACATTTCATGCTTAATACAAAATGTGTCTTGCTCAATATTTTAGCACACCCATAACATAACAAAATGAAGCATTAAAAGATAGACTAAACTATCGAAATTTAGAATTGTAAAATTTGTGTAGATAATATATCAAAATAAAATTTATAAAAATCAAAAGGGAGCTGATGTCAATAGATATAAACATTATCCAAAATTTCTTGCAAGTTTGTGAAAGCATTCTTGAGTTGTCTGAAATCTGGATAAATCGCGAATCTCCCTTTTATCAATGTATAAAACCCCATAACTCTGAAACTATAATCTTAAATTTATAAAAAAAAAAGAAAGGGAGCCCATGTCAATATATATACAAATAATTCACCAAATTTTTATGCAAATTGGATACTGCAGTTTTGAGTTAATGTCCCACATGTTGACAGCAGAATGACAGACGAAACAGCCGACAGACTGAGAGACAGACAACAGTATAACATAATACGTCCCAGAATCAGGCTTATAAAAACCAAAGATGCTTTTAAATAATATTTAAGTATATACAGATGTTATGTCATAATTATTTTCTGAAAATTATTAGATATAGACAATAATAGTGTACTGACTTGATAAATCAACAAATATAAGAATGAGGCTTAGAAATGAGGAAATATGTCTAGCTTTTTCTTTGATTCATGCTCACTCATTTTATCACTGAAGTTAATACACTATTAATGTTTTTTTACTACAATCTTGGAAAAAAACATTTCCAATTTTTGTTTATTGAGTTATTGTTCATGAATTTAAATTTTGGGAAAATCTGTCTTTAAAAAGGCCTCCCATTGGGTGGAGAAATGAACAACATTATCTGTTGAAAACAATGGTTGGTGAATTCGTTTTATTATGGACTAAAGATATCTACAATAAGCATAAAACACCAAATCTGAGAATACTTTAATAGCAGTCACAGAACTACAACCGCATGCAGGATTATACCCATTTAATTTATAACAACCTAAACTGTACTTTAGGATATTTTAATTCTGAAAAATTAATTTTGATCGATGAAAGTCAGATTTTCGGGTTTTGATTGCTAGTTATGATAAAGTGTTCATTTTATATCCTCATAGTTCTCGTACATATGGGAAATAATAATTTCATGCTGGGCTTGATATATTTATTTGACAATTCAAGATACGTTTATAGCATTTGTTTATGTTACCGTTTTCTTTAGGTGACATGTTTATGGCTTAATTAACACCTTTGATGGTCTTTAATCTGTTGATCACTTTATCATGGCTTAATTAGTGTTATCACTATGATTTACACAGGTCAATGTTTACTTTGCAATTTCCTTCAATCCAGACTATTTGTAACCTTTGTTTCTAAAGGCTTTAATTTTTCAATTATTTTTTTTTTTAAACTAAAATCCACGAATTAAAAAACCCACGAACATGAACATATTACTCAAACCACGAAAATTGATACCCATGAATTAAAGTACTTTCACAGTATGTGTTTTCTGTTTGTTTTTTTAAGGTCATGAACAAAGTTGCAGGATATTTTTTTCAAAAGAAAATATACAGAAATTAGGTGTAACAGTGATGGATACAGAAGTAACAAAGAAAGGTCAAATTAATTCATTTATAAATCTGTCATGTTTCTCAAATTCCCAGCATTTTATCAACTGGCCTAGATAGATCTGTTATAATAATTTTAATTAAATTTTATCTGTCCTCTGCAAAAATTGGCTAATTCTGTATTAATAGGGAATCTCATTAAAAGAAGTCCTTTCCTTAAGTTGTTACCTTTTTGTTATATTCTTACTACCTAAGGAACAACATCAAAAGTTCAATGTAGGATAAAGAACTTAATTCATATAGTTTTTTCACTAACCCCCCTAACTCCCCTCCCCCATCTTAACTTAATTTTGGGGAAAATTAATTGACCAATAAGGATATACATAAACTCAGTCAATTAAACGAAACTTGCAGCAGTTTTAACCCCCACTCCCCAACTATTTGAATGAAGTTTTTTATCCATCATTGATTTTTTGATGTCGTCCTTAATATATTATCAGTATGCATCTGTTTTTTTATCCAATGGTTTAATTCTCATGAAAAACAAGTCATTTACTAATTCCTAATTAACATTTTCCTGATGTAATTTATTCCCTGATAATTGATTGAATATTATTTTTACTTGCATGTAGATAACAATTAGAAGTTTGGTTCAATTCAAACAGGAGACAACTCATGTACATAAACATTTTCTTGCTGTTAATTAATCCTATGGTGATGGAAATATTTGTTTTACTAACAGGTACATAAAAAGTCTTCATCTGAAGGAGAATACATTTATTGTAGGTTGGTTCAATTCCAATGGGAGACAACTCTTGTACTATTTACTTATTAACATTTTCCTTCATCTTATTTAATCCTATGGTGATGGAAATATGACTTTTAACTAACCACTAACAGGTACATAAAAAGTCTTCATCTGAAGGAGATTATATTTATTGTAGGTTGGTTCAATTCTAGTTGGACACAACTATTCTAATGTTTTACAGTCTCATATTTTCTGCTTTTGTGTAATAAATATTTTAATTGCTAAGAAATTAATTACTTCTCTAGTGTAGTAGTTTACATTAGTCATTTCTTGATGAATAATATTTTTTTATATGAAGCATAATTTTAATTTATTTGTTTATTTGCTATTATTCAGATGACAAGCCCACCATAGACCTTCGAAACATAAACAACCTACTGATGGGGATCTTTCTATGTTGTGATTTGGATAATGGTTGTTTTATTTCGTTGGGCACTTAAATTCATGGATAAAGTCATCCACAAAAACCACGAAAATTGGTACCCCACGAATAAAAGTAATTTCACAGTAAATTGTAATGACAAAAAACAGATTTTTTCCTGAATTCTATACACAATGGTAAATGCATCCTTTTAACCAATTTTTTGGATGGGTTGAGCTAAAAAGTACATGTTTAAGTAAAGCCACTGACTGAACTTTGAGTTGAAAAAATAATGCAAAGACAAGTCATTCTACTTACCAAATGCATGTACAGCACCAGCATGAATATAAAAAAAACCCTTAGGTGGAAATGCCGTTTCTGCTGAAAATCTTTTCACCTAAAAAATATTTATTTTTTATTTTTATAACAAATAATCCATTAAATAAGAGATAATAAATTTAATACTGTAGAAGACAGCATAACCCTAATCCCATGGTAACTCATTGTAAGAACTTTAAAGAATTATTTAAATCTAAATGAAAATAAGAATAAATTAAGAACAATAAAAGTGAGGCAACTGAAATTTAAACTTCATCTGGGACAATATCCCTAATGTGCCTTGAAATGAGGAACTCAAAAGTCACGTGAAAACAAAAAATCTCTGTGTAGTGATATTTGACACATTTCTATGATAAACAAATAACTGAGCTGAACCATTTGTGTTAATTTAGAAAGTAAGGGAACACAGAATTAATGTATAAAAACTATGGAGCTATTAAATGTGTTCAAAGTATTAAATTTTCAAAGAACTTATTTGGTTAAAAATGGGATTTTTAACCATGAGGAGCCGCATCGCAAAAGGATGCTTGGGGTTTGGTACCCCGAAAATTTAACCACATATGCAAAAATGTCTCAGCTTCGAAACAAGCCATCATACATATACAAGTTTGCGATATGGGCTAAGCAACAGAAGAAAACGTTACCATTACCACATATGGAGAAACAATTACGCATATTGCCCAATCTGAGATTTGTAGAAAGATGCACTGTCATGACTGTCATAACATTTGGTTGATGCAAACTGGAGTTAGAGACAAGAAAAGAAAAAAAAATCAGAATTTTATCCATTTGTAAAGGGGCATAACTCTAGAATGGTAACAGTCATACCATCAAAATTTCAACTTGACTTTTGTTTGTTGTAATAACCATAAGGTATTAGTTTTATAACATTTTTTTTTTTCAGCAAACTGAAATTAGAGAACACAAACCAATTTAGGGATGTATAGACATACAGACAAGGCTAAAATGTAATGTCCCCTCAGAAATGGTGGGAACATTAAAATAATGGAACAGTTCAGTTCATGCTCTAATACCATTTTCCTGTGTGAATGGTTTTAAACTAGTCATTCTTGGGACCATTTAGCTTCTGTTCCATGTGAGCCAAGGCTCAGTGTCTAAAGCCCTACTGTGACCTATAATGGTCAACTTTTACAAATAGTGACTAGGAAGGAGAGTTGTCTCATTGCCACCATTGGCACTCCTAACACATCTTATTATATATCTGTTCTCATGATTTATAATAAAATGTTTTTCTCTTTCTTAAAATATTTGTTTGAGCCTGATGAAAAAGGTTGTAATATTGTGTTTTTCTCAAAGAGTTTTTATTCTGAAATACTGCTGTTCAGCTTAAATTACAAAAAAAAGGTTAAAACTACTTGACATGCACTAAATCTATTGAGCGATTATTTCGATTTTGAATTGGTACAATAATACTTTATGATAAATAAATGTAATTAAAATCATAATCATGACTTTTTTTATTGCTTTTTATACTTATTAAATATAGTTTGGCTAACACTTATTCAAACCTTATTGGCCAAACGCTTCACTCTTTTCAGAGCATTTTGCTCTTGTGCTTTCCACTCTGGTACTGGCAACACCTATAGAGAAAATCTTTATTGATTAGGTTACATTTTTCTAACAAATAAATCAATGGAATTGTTTAAATATTGAAGCAATTAAAGTTTTATATATCATTTGATACAAATTAAATTCTGCATAGATTTATTGTATAAGGATTTTTCCAAAAAAAAACTGAAATAAATGTCTCTTTTTATACAAAACTGACAACGACAAGGAAAACAAAATAAAAAAAAAAATAATAACAAAAGCAAAATCTTTTTTGTTCCCTTACGTTTAATTTCCTTTCTTAGACAGAAAGGTTGAAAGCCATTTAAAACTATCCTATTCACAAATAGATTTATTAATAATATGCTCATGTCTGTATTAACATTTTAAAGATAAAACTTTCAATGAAAATAATCTATTTATTTATGTAAGATAAGTGTCAAGATTTAACTACAAGTTTCATATTTGTGAAATTAAAAAGTTTTTAATTACAAAAGAAGGGATTTAAACAGATATTAAGCAAGTATCAAATTTAAAATAGCATATTTCATTCAAATGGTAATTGGGGGAAAAAACTCAGTGGTGGATAACACGTATCTTTTTTTCTCTAGTAAATGCATTTTAAAAATAAGGAATGGAATTATTTAATGTTATCATACAGATGTTTTCTATTGTGATACTAAAATTTGACTTACAGTTTGAAACAATTTCGTTCTGTTTTTAACTTATGTACTGATGTTTTACACAAAATTATGTTGTTGTATTTATATTTTTGTTAAAAAAATAAATTATATACAAGAATAGAATAAAATAATTTCATAATTACCCTGGTTTTGCCATCAATAACATTTCTCGATTTTTTCTTTTGTTCTGAAAGAAATATATAATATACAGTCCGCCAAAAGTTAAGCACCATCTACATATGATACCTTATAATTTTTATAAAAGTATTGCTAAATAGTACTGTTTGTTTTTAAATGATAACAATATACATACACAATATTGTGTATAAATTTGATGCAATAATAAGTTCATATAAACTTGTAAACCGGCTTTTAATTAACCCTATCGTGGTCAGTGTGGAAAACAGGTTTGGGTACATCCAAACTTTCCACTTTAAATTACCTGCACAGGTAAAATTAACACTTTTAAGCCATTTTATCTGTGATGCCAAGACGTAAGTTATCTGAAGCTGAAAGATGGCAAGCTGTTGGAATGTCAACTGCAGGTATGAGCACAAGAACCATTGGTAACAATTTTAACGTCAATCATACAGTCATCGTTCGACTTTTACGACGTCAGAGAATCACAGGAAGTGTAAATGACAGACCCCGATCTGGGAGACCTCGAAAAACGTCAATTCGAAGTGACATATTATTAATTCGCACCGCTAGGGCTCATCCATTTACACCTGCAACTCAGTTACGACAGCAATGGCCACCAGGAGGAAGGATAAGCGTTCGAAGTGTTGTCCGGAGGCTCCATAACGCTAACCTGTGAGCACGTAGAGTTGTACGACGTCCTCATCTGTTACCAAGGCATCGCCAAATTCGTATGCAGTGGGCCTATGACCATCTTCATTGGAACATCCGAAATTGGCGAAAAATTCATTGGTCTGATGAAAGTCGAAAACTCATGCTTTTGGTGCAGGTGGTGTCACGGTGTGGGGATGTTTTTCGTTAAGTTGTAAACTGGATATGCATGTCTTACAAGGGAATATGAATGGTCAGCTTTACAGGGATTTAGTGCTACATGACATTGTTGTTCCACATTTTGATGGCCATCCACTTGCTGATCGTCCCCTGTACATGGACGATAATGCCAGACCGCACAGAGCGAGAATTGTGACAGCTTACAGGCAGCAAGAGTCAATTGACAGTATCTTTTGGCCGGCCATGTCTCCGGATATGAACCCAATCGAGCATGTGTGGGATGCAATTGGCCGAAATCTTAACCGCGGGAACCCAGCTTGTCAAAATCTCCAAGAATTACGAGCAGCAATAGTTTTGGAATGGCAGAGATTTCCACTTGCAAATTTGAGACGCCTTGTCCACAGTATGAGACGCCGTGTAAGAGAACTTTACCGGAAGCGGGGCGGATACACATCATATTGATGCAAAATTTCATGTAGACATTATCAAGTCCTTTGACTTTATGCTATGCTAATTGTGCGCATATTAAATGTTGTTTAACAATAAAATTTTGTTGTCAAAGTGAAACTTTTTTGTTGCCCTAAAAAGTTGCAATTTTGACAGTATTTCAAACATAAATTTAGAGTACCAAAAATTTAAAAAGACCGTTTTAAAATTTGACCTAAATTTTGTTTATGATTCATAATTTAACAAAAGTATAACACTTTTTAGTTAACTTTTGAGTTTTTTAGATTAAAAGGTGTTGTAAAATATCATTGATGTTAAATATAGGGTGGTGCTTAACTTTTGGCGGACTGTATATATAAGTAAATTTATCCTACATTCATCTCACTATTAAACTAAAAACTCTACTTCAGTTGTACATTTTGTACCTCTAAAAATCAAATATTATTTATACCGCTTATATCATTGTCTATGTAGTGGTTTCCTCACTTTTGAAAAAATGTAGTCTTAGATCTGAACTTTATATTATAATAACATCTGGGAGCACACAATTGGATTTTAGTCGTATAAAAATATTATTGAGAAAGTGCAGATGGTTAAAATTTTTCATTAATTGACTACAAGAAATGCACTATGAAATAACTGTGGTCTCAGACCATCAGGTAATTATGTTTGACTGTGCCAAGTGACAAATCAATTCATTTAATTCATTTTAAGTAACCCAAACATTTGCAAATTAATTCAAATACATTTCTGTCACATGTACATGTATGAGGTACATATAACAACATACTCTGTTTTTCTGGAACCTTTTCACTACTTTCTTCACTCTGTTTTTCTGGAACATTTTCACTACTTTCTTCCATTATTTCCTGAAAATAAAAAACATAATTTGATCCAAAGAGTTAATATATAAAACAATAAGATGCATGAACATAATGCTTTGACATGGTATATATCTGCAGACCTAATTATTTAATTAGATTTTCAGGATTGATTAATTTTGGGTGATTAAATGCCACTTTTAAGTTGAGTGCCAATGCATGGACATGGTTCAAATTCACAACCTCTTGTTTGGCTAGTGATTACAGGACTTAAACTTGTAAGCTACTTTGTCACTAGACCCCAGCCAGAAAGAAAGAAAGAAAGAAAGAAAGAAAGAAAGACAGACAGACAGACAGACAGACAGACAGACAGACAGACAGACAGACAGACAGACAGACAGACAGACAGACAGACAGACAGACAGACAGACAGACAGACAGACAGACAGACAGACAGACAGACAGACAGACAGACAGACAGACAGACAGACAGACAGACAGACAGACAGACAGACAGACAGACAGACAGACAGACAGACAGACAGACAGACAGACAGACAGACAGACAGACAGACAGACTTGTGTATATATTCTGCTTATATGATGCTGTACAGACTATTTCCAACGTGTAGAGCGCAGACATAAACAATGCAATCCCACATGCAGTAGTAGTTTAATGTAAATTTTTAGCCAGTTGCTCTGATTACACAAATTACCTGTGGTGATCAAGATATTGGAGGGATCACCTCCCTCCTTCCCCCCCCCCTCTTTACTCTACAATCCATAGGCATTTGTTTCTGTCAATGTGGGGTTTACTAACCATACCCGTAAGAAAAATTACAAATTTAATGGTCTAAAAAAAGTCAATAATTCTCATCTCAAGTGTGTTCAAGGGTTATTCTCAAGGTACATGAAAGTTGTTTTTAGAGTAAAGATAAATTAATTACCTACAAAATGTACATACTGGTGTATCTGTAATTGCGGGAAAGGCAAGGGAAAGAAATTAAATTTTGGTTGAAGCAAACACATTGAAAATTTCTGTTAGCTACGTTGTGATTTTTCGTACAGGTGGATTGCTAGATAAGTTCAGGATAACTCGGACTAAAACAAAATTGGACTATCACAAAATCGAAATATAACAAACTCGGGACTATCACAAACTCAGCCTTCTCATTTGTATGCAGAAATATATTTAAAACAAACTCAGACTACCATTTAATAGTAAATTAGGATGTTAATGGAATTTTTCTAACTTTAAAAAGAAAACGTTATATAAAAAACTCTTTCTTCCGAGACCAGCCATGTTATTATTCTTGTCGGGACTTCCTGTTCTTGCACTTGCCCAACATCTAGCCCGGCCAGGCTCATTGTCCCTAGGAACTAGAAGTTGGGTTCGGGGCAGTCTACACTTAAGATTTGAAATGAGCAGACTGACCCTCATACCGTTTGGCTTGGGAATAGGGAACATAACAATGCCAAGTAGACTCCGCCCCATCATATATTGTATTATTCTTGTATGTAACGGATATTCAACCATATCGTATGTTTCTAAATAAACATCTTGTTTATATTTGCGTGATTTATGTAGTTTGTCCAATATCCCAGAACTTGGGCAGACAACAGGAAAACGTAGCCAGGGGAAACTTCCACTCCCATTACTGTTCGAGTTTCAGTCTGCACCAAAAACTTTTTCAACTGCTAGTCCGAAGATCAATATTAACCCTTACCATGCTGAATTGTTTTCAGAAAATGTCTACCGGTAATTTTCGTTTATTTGTAAAAATATGCAAATTATGCAAATGAGCTTAGCCCTGTTGCTGTAGCATATTGATTCCTTTAAATCTAATGTAGGTGATCACGGGGTGCTGTGGTCGGGGTGAGGAGGCAGGGGCGGGTGGGCTGGAATTTGCCCCAAAGTCGGTCATCAGGTGCAAAAAGCGTCAATTTTGCCGATTTCTTGTCCTTTCTCTTGACCCAGAAGACCCAGCGATGCTGGTAAAGGTATCCAGCTGAAGCCTGCATGTAGAGTGGACCCTAGTTAACGAATTGACCCAACAGTTGTTAGGTCAGAGTGAATCTGATCTTGGTTCAGCAGTCTACAGAAGGTCATTTGGACCTACAATACTGAATTTCACGATTTTTGCCAATTTCTGACTTCAAATGGACCCAAAACCGGAAGTAGTTGTTTCCTATGCGTATTTCAATAATAATAACTATCAGTAGTTATATGGCCATGGGTTAGCACTATTTTTGCAAGTTGTATGCCTCTGAACTTCCTGTGTAAGATACAGATGTGAAGCCCACCCCTCCAGAAAAACGAATTTTAGCCAATTTCAATTTTCCAAGTCCATATTTGTGCTCAAAATGCTACTTATACATGAGAAACGTGAATATGGATAGTCTCAGGTTGACGGAACATGCATAACTTTTAAAATAAGTATCATGAAGTGGACTTCTAAAAGTATGGAACGCCATTGAAGCTAAATAACGGTTATTTGGGTACGCCCGTCATATGAGGGTCACCGCATGGTAAGGGTTAAGACATTTTTCTTATTTGTCCAAACAATGTTTTGCAAAAACTCACTAGTCCGAATGAAATTTTACTAGTCTGGGGCATCAGACTAGTGGCTAACCATACAGACTCAGGGGCGGATCCAGCCATTTTAAAAAGGGGGGGTTCCCAACGCAGAGTAAAGGGGGGGGGGGGTTCCAGCTATATGCTCCCATTCAAATGCATTGATCGGCCAAAAAAAAGGGGGGGTTCCAACCCCAGGAACCCCCCCTCTGGATCCGCGCCTGAGACTGGAGTTTGTAATAGTCCGAATTTGTAAGGCAGATTGTGTTATAGGCCAAGTTTGTTTCAGGCCGAGATATCATGGATTCGATCCATAGTAAACCCCACATTCTGCATTACCAGAAACAAAAGCCTGTATAATAAATTTAATATCAGGCTATATGTTGCAATACACCTTATCGCTATTTTTTCCGCCATTACTGGATATCACACAGGTTCCCGTAAAATTTTGACGTCATAAAGCAAAATATCTGACGCCACAATGGAAAAGTGATTGTTGTATGCGTCAAAAGTTCAAGCGGCCGGGTCAGCCGGGATTAGCGATAAGGTGTATTTCTTTCCTCTGTAAATACTGGCAGGGATTGACTAATTTATCTTAATATAAAACAAAACATACAAAATTAAGGCACTGATTACTAAAACTTATTTGTAAATTGTTCATTTTACTTAATTGTGCTCATTAAAATAGATAATCTTTTCAAGAATTTTCTGCCCAAAATGTTAATTTCTTTGCTTATCGTTTTTAGTTTCATATGTATATATCAAGTTTAGTATCGTGAACTTCATTTACCTTTGTTTACAATTCTATACCATGTGCTACTTTCTGTTACTCTTTTGTGTTGAGGTTAAAATGTAGTGGCTAAGCGTCTAAAAGAATAAGATAACATTAAATAAATGCTCCCGCACATCTCGCGTGGTTTCATTTAAACGAGACCTACCGAGGCTGATCCTTAAGGTTACTAGACGAATATGATCTGCTATTATAGCTCTCACCACCTATGAAATCATTTGCATTGATTATCTCCCCTTTATACAACATACACAAAGTATAACCTACCATTACCTCAAACCTGATAGAATAAAACAAATCTTTAGTGGTTACCCCCTATGAATTTATTTGGATTGATTATCTCCCCTTTATACAACATACACAAAGTATAACCTACCATTACCTCAAACCTGACAGTATAAAACAAATCTTTAGTGTTCACCCCCTTTGAAGTCATTTGCATTGATTATCTCCCCTTTATACAACATACACAAAGTATAACCTACCATTACCTCAAACCTGACAGAATAAAACAAATCTTTAGTGGTTACCCCCTATGAATTTATTTGGATTGATTATCTCCCCTTTATACAACATACACAAAGTATAACCTACCATTACCTTAAACCTGACAGAATAAAACAAATCTTTAGTGGTTACCCCCTATGAATTTATTTGGATTGATTATCTCCCCTTTATACAACATACACAAAGTATAACCTACCATTACCTCAAACCTGACAGTATAAAACAAATCTTTAGTGTTCACCCCCTTTGAAGTCATTTGCATTGATTATCTCCCCTTTATACAACATACACAAAGTATAACCTACCATTACCTCAAACCTGACAGTATAAAATAAATCTTTATTGTTCAACCCCTATGAAGTCGTTTGGATTGATTATCTCCCCTTTATACAACAGGGCTGTAACTAGCCCCTTTTAATACTGAGGCAAAATATATTCGCAGAGCGTAGCGAGGCGAAAAATTTTTGGCGAGGGGTCTGGGGGCCGCAACGCAAAATCGTGCATTCTGAGCGTTTCCCAGACTCTTTTTTTACATAGAAACGCATATCATTTTTATCTATTTTTTCGACAATATTCTGGTCTCAAAGCAAAAACATAGATTCATTGTTATTTAAGACTTTAAAAGTTTTAGGGAAATTCAAAACATTAAAAGACCGATATGTAGGATAAAGCTAAAATCTTAATTCTCATAATCATTAATACCGGATCTGTCTGTCTGTTCTTGTTTGTATTGTGCTGACTTGAGATTTTTTATGACTATAGATTTAAATATAGTGACTGTCATTAGTGCAGTAATATATATACGTTAAATACTGGTACTGCTCAAGTCGACACTAGGGACCATATTGACCTCGTTTTACGGTATTTATGATTTTTTCATTATTGAAGACCCTCCAGCAACTATCAAGATGAAAAACAGGAATAAAAACTTTGACCATTGATCATTTGTATTTTTTTCTATACATGACCATTGATCATTTGTATTTTTTTCTATACATTGCGTGCGATCAGCTCCTGTGCACGTGTACTTCATATTCCTTTATTTTCTGTTCAAGGGTCTGAACACGACTTAATGCAAATTTAACCCTTGAATGTAAAAGGTCATATGACAATACATTGATGTTTTTTTCAACAAATGATTTGATACCGGGAAATTGGTGGTCTTACTTTAATTTAAACCATGTCAGCTATATACTTGGTTATACACTAGTGAACACTAAAGATCCACAGGCGCTTGGATATATGATACAGTTATTTTTTTTAATTTTGTTGTTGATTAAAATATTCAATTTTCTATAATTATAATACATATATATCACTTCTGTGCATATCTCACCTACAGAAAATACCTAATTTTGCAATCCATACTAAGAAAAATTGGGTATGGTTTTATATACAAGAAAGGCAGTTTCGTATTCTTTGATATCAAGTTCAATTCTCCATGCAGAAACGACCACTTTTTTCTGTGTCCAGTAGCATCGTATATTCTTAAAACATTTTCTCGCAAAATGCCTGGACATAGGTGGACATGCAACATTACACAGTGTGACACGTTTACAATTGAAAATCAACACTCAGAATAGTCATTAAGTAGGACAATAAATAAAGAAAAGACAAACCCGGGACACAGAAATACAAACAATAGACCATCAACTCTGAAAACCAAAAGTAAAATAGAAACATGGGTTACGAAAAATATGCAGGGGCGACATCAGAGAGTGAAGAGAACTTGCTTCTTGCAAGACACTTTCAGTGAAAACAATTTGATATGAAGACAATAATATGAAGACAATCTTTTGTTTTAATTTTTTTTTTTTTTTTGGAAATTTAAAACATGAGGCATTTGCCTCATTTGCCTCAATGTAGTTACGGCCCTGTACAACATACACAAAGTATAACCTAGGGTGCAATCAACAGTTTTTTTCTATGACGTCATATTTTGAGGGACCATGTATAAGTGACCCTTAGTGGTGGACTGATTAATAAAGATACCTGTATAAAACTAGATATCACTGGAATCAGAATGTTCTCTAGTTTATAATGGAATAAAAAAAAAAGTGTACTTTTAATAGTATAAAAAAGTTTTATCCAGAGAAACTGGGAAAAACATTGCCTAATTTAAGCTTACAAAACCTGAAATCAGGTCATGTGCACACCCCTGAAGACATGATACCTGCACATTTTTCATTATCAAAGTTGTATGAATTTCATAGATTTTTACCTGGTCTTTCAAAAAATTCATGCTTCAGGGTACGTTCGCCTGCTCCGAAAAGAGCTACAGTGGCTGCAAATAAGTTTTTGAATTTTCACTGCCAAAAAAACAGACTGTTTACAGTGTTGTCTCCCCTCAAAACATGAATATTTAATCTAATTTTTTAAATTATTTTAATCATCTAACCTGTTTTAATTGAAGTTAATTAACATATCTTTACAACCAAATACAAAAAACATGATACTTTTTCACCAATTATGTTGATAAAAAGGGACTTCCCTCCATGTCTATTTTTAGTTGGGGAATAACCCCTAGTTTTTTATACGAAACTGTTTATAGCACCCCTACCATTACCTCAAACCTGACAGTATCAAACAAATCTTTATTGTTCACCCCCTATGAAGTCATTTGGATTGATTATCTCCCCTTAATACATTATACACAAAGTACAACCTACCATTACCTCAAACCTGACAGTATAAAACAAATCTTTATTGTTCATCCCCTATGAATTTATTTGGATTGATTATCTCCCCTTTATAAAACATACACAAAGTATAACCTACCATTACCTCAAACCTGACAGTATAAAACAAATCATTATTGTTCACCCCGTTTGAAGTCATTTGCATAGATTATCTCCCCTTTATACAACATACACAAAGTATAACCTACCATTACCTCAAACCTGACAGTATAAAACAAATCTTTATTGTTCACCCCCTTTGAAGTCATTTGCATTGATTATCTCCCCTTTATACAACATACACAAAGTATAACCTACCATTACCTCAAACCTGACAGTATCAAACAAATATTTATTGTTCAACCCCTATGCAGTCATTTGGATTGATTATCTCCCTTTAATACATTATACACAAAGCATAACCTACCATTACCTCAAACCTGACAGAATAAAACAAATCTTTAGTGGTTACCCCCTATGAAGTCATTTGGATTGATTATCTCCCCTTAATACATTATACACAAAGTATAACCTACCATTACCTCAAACCTGACAGTATAAAATAAATCTTTATTGTTCACCCCCTATGAAGTCATTTGCATTGATTATTTCCCCTTTATACAACATACACAAAGTATAACCTACCATTACCTCAAACCTGACAGTATAAAATAAATCTTTATTGTTCACCCCCTATTAAGTCATTTGCATTGATTATCTCCCCTTTATACAACATACACAAAGTATAACCTACCATTACCTCAAACCTGACAGTATAAAATAAATCTTTATTGTTCAACCTCTATGAGGTCATTTGGATTGATTATCTCCCCTTTATACAACATACACAAAGTATAACTTACCATTACCTCAAACCCGACAGTATCAAACAAATCTTTATTGTTCACCCCGTATGAAGTCATTTGGATTGATTATCTCCCCTTAATACATTATACACAAAGCATAACCTACCATTACCTCAAACCTGACAGAATAAAACAAATCTTTAGTCGTTACCCCGTATGAAGTCATTTGAATTGATTATCTCCCCTTAATACATTATACACAAAGTATAACCTACTATTACCTCAAACCTGATAGAATAAAACAAATCTTTACTGGTTACCCCCTATGAAGTCATTGGGATTAATTATCTCCCCTTAATACATTATACACAAAGTATAACCTACCATTACCTCAAACCTGACAGTATAAAATAAATCTTTATTGTTCACCCCCTATGAAGTCATTTGCATTGATTATTTCCCCTTTATACAACATACACAAGGTATAACCTACCATTACCTCAAACCTGACAGTATCAAACAAATCTTTATTGTTCACCCCCTATGAAGTCATTTGGATTGATTATCTCCCCTTAATACATTACACACAAAGTATAACCTACTTTTACCTCAAACCTGACAGTATCAAACAAATCTTTACTGTTCACCCCATATGAAAGTCATTATCTCCCCTTAATACATTATACACAAAGTATAACCTACGGTTACCTCAAACCTGACAGTTTCAAACAAATCTTAATTGTTCACCCCTATGAAGTCATTCGGATAGATCATCTCCCCATAATACATTACACACCTGACAGTATAAAATAAATCTTTATTGTTCACCCCCTATGAAGTCATTTGCATTGATTATTTCCCCTTTATACAACATACACAAAGTATAACCTACTTTTACCTCAAACCTGACAGTATCAAACAAATCTTTACTGTTCGACCCGTATGAAAGTCATTATCTCCCCTTAATACATTATACACAAAGTATAACCTACGGTTACCTCAAACCTGACAGTTTCAAACAAATCTTAATTGTTCTCCCCTATGAAATCATTCGGATAGATTATCTCCCCATAATACATTATACACAAAGTATAAACAACCTACCATTACCTCAAACCTGACAGTATAAAACAAATCTTTATTGTTCACCCCCAATGAAGTCATTTCGATTGATTACCTCCCCATAACACATTATACACAAAGTATAACCTACCATTACCTCTAACCTGACAGTATAAAACAAATCTTTATTGTTCACCCTGTATGAAGTCATTTGGATTGACTATCTCCCCTCAATACATTATACACAAAGTATATATAACCTACCGTTACCTCAAACCTGACAGTATAAAATAAATCTTTGTTGTTCACAATCTATGAAGTTATTTCGATTGATTATCTCCCCTTAATACATTATACACAAAGTCTAACCTACCATAACATCAAACTTGACAGCATAAAACAAATGTTTTATTGTTGACCCCCTATGAAGTCATTTGGATTGATTATCTCCCCTTAATACATTATACACAAAGAATAACCTACCGTTACCTCAAACCTGACAGTTTCAAACAAATCTTCATTGTTCACCCCTATGAAGTCATTTGGATTGATTATCTCCCCACTACACATTATACACAAAGTATAACCTACCATTACCTCTAACCTGACAGTATCAAACAAATCTTTATTGTTCACCCCTATGAAGTCATTTGGATTGACTACCTCCCCTTAATACATTAAACACAAAGTATAACCTACCGTTACCTCAAACCTGACAGTATAAAACAAATCTTTATTGTTCACCCCTATGAAGTCATTTGGATTGATTATCTCCCCTTAATATATTATAAACAAAGTATATATAACCTACCATTACCTCAAACCTGACAGTATAAAATAAATCTTTATTGTTCACCCCCTATGAGGTCATTTATATTGATTACCTCCCATTCATACATTATACACAAAGTATAACTTACCATTACCTCCAACCTGACAGTATAAAACAAATCTTTATTTTTCACCCCGTATGAAGTCATTTGGATTGATTATCTCCCCTTAATACATTATACACAAAGTATATATAACCTACCGTTACCTCAAACCTGACAGTATAAAATAAATCTTTATTGTTCACAATCTATGAAGTCATTTCGATTGATTATCTCCCCTTAATACATTATACACAAAGTATAACCTACAATTACCTCATACCTGACAGTATAAAATAAATCTTTATTGTTCACCCCCAATGAAGTCATTTCGATTGATTACCTCCCCTTAATACATTATACACAAAGTATAACTTACCATTACCTCCAACCTGACATTATAAAACAAATCTTTATTGTTCACCCTGTATGAAGTCATTTGGATTGACTATCTCCCCTCAATACATTATACACAAAGTATACATAACCTACCGTTACCTCAAACCTGACAGTATAAAATAAATCTTTGTTGTTCACAATCTATGAAGTTATTTCGATTGATTATCTCCCCTTAATACATTATACACAAAGTATAACCTACCATAACATCAAACTTGACAGCATAAAACAAATGTTTTATTGTTCACCCCCTATGAAGTCATTTGGATTGATTATCTCCCCTTAATACATTATACACAAAGAATAACCTACCGTTACCTCAAACCTGACAGTATAAAACAAATCTTTATTGTTCACCCCTATGAAGTCATTTGGATTGATTATCTCCCCATAACACATTATACACAAAGTATAACCTACCATTACCTCTAACCTGACAGTATAAAACAAATCTTTATTGTTCACCCTGTATGAAGTCATTTGGATTGACTATCTCCCCTCAATACATTATACACAAAGTATATATAACCTACCGTTACCTCAAACCTGACAGTATCAAATAAATCTTTGTTGTTCACAATCTATGAAGTTATTTCGATTGATTATCTCCCCTTAATACATTATACACAAAGTCTAACCTACCATAACATCAAACTTGACAGCATAAAACAAATGTTTTATTGTTGACCCCCTATGAAGTCATTTGGATTGATTATCTCCCCTTAATACATTATACACAAAGAATAACCTACCGTTACCTCAAACCTGACAGTTTCAAACAAATCTTCATTGTTCACCCCTATGAAGTCATTTGGATTGATTATCTCCCCATAACACATTATACACAAAGTATAACCTACCATTACCTCTAACCTGACAGTATCAAACAAATCTTTATTGTTCACCCCTATGAAGTCATTTGGATTGACTACCTCCCCTTAATACATTATACACAAAGTATAACCTACCGTTACCTCAAACCTGACAGTATCAAACAAATCTTTATTGTTCACCCCTATGAAGTCATTTGGATTGATTATCTCCCCTTAATATATTATAAACAAAGTATATATAACCTACCATTACCTCAAACCTGACAGTATAAAATAAATCTTTATTGTTCACCCCCTATGAGGTCATTTATATTGATTACCTCCCATTCATACATTATACACAAAGTATAACTTACCATTACCTCCAACCTGACAGTATAAAACAAATCTTTATTGTTCACCCCGTATGAAGTCATTTGGATTGATTATCTCCCCTTAATACATTATACACAAAGTATATATAACCTACCGTTACCTCAAACCTGACAGTATAAAATAAATCTTTATTGTTCACAATCTATGAAGTCATTTCGATTGATTATCTCCCCTTAATACATTATACACAAAGTATAACCTACCATTACCTCAAACCTGACAGTATAAAATAAATCTTTATTGTTCACCCCTATGAAGTCATTTGGATTGATTATCTCCCCTTAATACATTATACACAAAGTATAACCTACTTTTACCTCAAACCTCACAGTATAAAACAAATTTTTATTGTTCACCCCCTATGAAGTCATTTGGATTGATTATCTCCCCTTAATACATTATAAACAAGGTATATATAACCTACCGTTACCTCAAACCTGACAGTATAAAATAAATCTTTATTGTTCAGCCCTATGAAGTCATTTGGATTGATTATCTCCCTTTAATACATTATACACAAAGTATAACCTACCATTACCTCCAACCTGACAGTATAAAACAAATCTTTATTGTTCACCCCCATAAAGTCATTTGGACTGATTATCTCCCCTTAATACATCATACACAAAGTATATATAACCTACCTTTACCTCAAACCTGACAGTATAAAATAAATCTTTACTGTTCACAATCTATGAAGTTATTTCGATTGATTATCTCCCCTTTATACATTATACACAAAGTATAACCTACCATAACATCAAACTTGACAGCATAAAACAAATGTTTTATTGTTCACCCCCTATGAAGTCATTTGGATTGATTATCTCCCCTTAATACATTATACACAAAGAATAACTTACCATTACCTCCAACCTGACAGTATAAAACAAATCTTTATTGTTCACCCCTTATGAAGTCATTTTGATTGACTATCTCCCCTTAATTCATTATACACAAAGTACACAGAACCTACCGTTACCTCAAACCCGACAGTATAAAACAAATCTTTATTGTTCACCACCTATGAAATCATTTGGATTGATTATCTCCTCTTAATACATTATACACAAAGTATAACCTACCTTTACCTCAAACCAAACAGTATAAAATAAATATTTATTGTTCACCCCTAATGAAGTCATTTGGATTGATTATCTCCCCTTTATACAACATACACAAAGTATAACCTACAATTACCTCAAACTTGACAGTATAAAACAAATCTTTATTGTTCACCCCCTAAGAAGTCATTTGCATTGATTATCTCCCCTTAATACATTATACACAAAGTATAACCTACCATTACCTCAAACCTGACAGTATGAAATAAATCTTTATTGTTCACCCACTATGAAGTCATTTGGATTGATTATCTCCCCTTAATACAGTATACACAAAGTATAACCTACCATTACCTCAAACTTGACAGTATGAAATAAATCTTTATTGTTCACCCCTATGAAGTCATTTGCATTGATTATCTCCCTTTATACAACATACACAAAGTATAACCTACCATTACTTCAAACCTGACAGTATAAAATAAATCTTTATTGTTCAACCCCTATGAAGTCGTTTGGATTGATTATCTCCCCTTTATACAACATACACAAAGTATAACCTACCATTACCTCAAACCTGACAGTATGAAATCAATCTTTATTGTTCACCCCTATGAAGTCATTTGCATTGATTATCTCCCCTTTATACAACATACACAAAGTATAACCTACCATTACCTCAAACCTGACAGTATCAAACAAATCTTTATTGTTCACCCCCTATGAAGTCATTTGGATTGATTATCTCCCCTTAATACATTATACACAAAGCATAACCTACCATTACCTCAAACCTGACAGAATAAAACAAATCTTTAGTGGTTACCCCCTATGAAGTCATTTGGATTGATTATCTCCCCTTAATACATTATACACAAAATATAACCTACCATTACCTCAAACATGACAGTATAAAATAAATCTTTATTGTTCACCCCCTATGAAGTCATTTGCATTGATTATCTCCCCTTTATACAACATACACAAAGTATAACCTACCATTACCTTAAACCTGACAGTATAAAATAAATCTTTATTGTTCACCCCCTATGAAGTCATTTGCATTGATTATCTCCCCTTTATACAACATACACAAAGTATAACCTACCATTACCTCAAACCGGACAGTATAAAATAAATCTTTATTGTTCAACCCCTATGAAGTCGTTTGGATTGATTATCTCCCCTTTATACAACATACACAAAGTATAACCTACCGTTACCTCAAACCTGATAGTATCAAATAAATCTTTATTGTTCAACCCCTATGAAGTCGTTTGGATTGATTATCTCCCCTTTATACAACATACACAAAGTATAACCTACCATTACCTCAAACCTGACAGTATAAAATAAATCTTTATTGTTCACCCCCTATCAAGTCATTTGGATTGATTATCTCCCCTTAATACAGTATACACAAAGTATAACCTACCATTACCTCAAACCTGACAGTATCAAACAAATCTTTATTGTTCAACCCCTATGAAGTCGTTTGGATTGATTATCTCCCCTTTATACAACATACACAAAGTATAACCTACCATTACCTCAAACCTGACAGTATCAAACAAATCTTTATTGTTCACCCCCTATGAAGTCATTTGGATTGATTATCTCCCCTTAATACAGTATACACAAAGTATAACCTACCATTACCTCAAACCTGACAGTATAAAATAAATCTTTATTGTTCACCCCCTATGAAGTCATTTGGATTGATTATCTCCCCTTAATATAGTATACACAAAGTATAACCTACCATTACCTCAAACCTGACAGTATAAAATAAATCTTTATTGTTCACCCCCTATGAAGTCATTTGGATTGATTATCTCCCCTTAATACATTATACACAAAGCATAACCTACCATTACCTCAAACCTGACAGAATAAACCAAATCTTTATTGTTCACCCCCTATGAAGTCATTTGCATTGATTATCTCCCCTTTATACAACATACACAAAGTATAACCTACCATTACCTCAAACCTGACAGTATAAAACAAATCTTTAGTGTTCACCCCCTTTGAAGTCACAGTGTTCTCCCCAGGCCCTTAAAGGACCGCGGGCCCGCGATGTATAATTTTCTACCGTGGTGGTATCGTTCTTGCCGCGATGTATATTTTTTCACCGTGGTGCTAAAATTTTCGGTAAAAGAAATCATAAATCGGTAAACCTTTCCGTGGGGTATTTTAAAAATTTCAGATGAAAATTGACCAGTTCAAACCGGTTCAATCCAGTTCTGACAACAAAGATTGTTTACACCACGTGATCGATTTACCTTTTGAGGTTAACCTTGATGATTGGATTTAATCCATGTACCTAATTCTTGTGTTTTAATTGATTAAGAGATCATAACTTAATGATCAAAGACTTTTGAGGGACAAGCAGACATTTGTTAATTAACTCTATTACTTCTGCCTTTGGTCATAAATTATTTGCGTATTTTTAAATTTTAAACTTGACTTACTTCCCCTGATTTAGCTTATTACAAAAATGTGCTCCTAAAATATTATCCATCATTTAATATGGAAATAAAGTACAAATTGAATGCAAAATTATATAAGGATGTTACCTAAAGGATAAAAACTTTCTTTGAACATACCAACAAAAATATATTGCAAATTATGTTTGACAATCATACTTTAATTAAAGCACAGACATATTGTATTAAATAGGTAGCATATCCATCTCTAAGTCTGCTAACTGAGCTAGGGCTGTATATTTAAACAAACATGTTTAGTACTTCCATTGGTTCAACAGCTGAATAGTATCAAAAAAGTTCAATTTTAAAAGAAAAAAAATAATTTTAAATGATTGCAACTCAGCTAGACATGATTACTTTTCATGAGTGTTCACATTGATAATATAAGTATACTTTTCATGTCTATCATGAAATAGCACAATAATGATTCTAATAATAATTTTATTGATGTCTAAAAGAATCATGTCTAAAGCTATGGAAAATAGTATTTAATTTATTTTAAGGTTCTGCATTAAAATTTAATCTTGTTTAAAAGTTAATTGTTATGGTGTAATCTAACAAAAGTGGGGAATGTGCAGTGTAACTACATGAACAAGTATCAGGACAAAATTGGCTTGATCAAAGTATAAAAAGTGACTAGTTTAAAGACTAAAAGTGCTTTCTGTTATTTATTCTTAAAAGATATTAAAGTATACTAACTGTTTGATTTACTTTTTTTACCAGTATTTTTTTACCCAAAGTCTACATAACACAGTAAACAAAACAAAAGACAAAAAGGTAATGGTACAAAAACTAACAAGAAGAAAAAATAAGCGATGCAACGCGACACAACATATTGTTCAAATCATTTCGACACGCGTTACCCTGGTGCTATCCAAAAATCCTGGGGAGAACACTGAGTCATTTGCATTGATTATCTCCCCTTTATACAACATACACAAAGTATAACCTACCATCAACTCAAACCTGACAGTATAAAATAAATCTTTATTGTTCAACCCCTATGAAGTCGTTTGGATTGATTATCTCCCCTTTATACAACATACACAAAGTATAACCTACCATTACCTCAAACCTGACAGTATAAAATAAATCTTTTATTGTTCACCCCCTATGAAGTCATTTGCATTGATTATCTCCCCTTTATACAACATACACAAAGTATAACCTACCATTACCTCAAACCTGACAGTATAAAACAAATCTTTAGTGTTCACCCCCTTTGAAGTCATTTGCATTGATTATCTCCCCTTTATACAACATACACAAAGTATAACCTACCATTACCTCAAACCTGACAGTATAAAATAAATCTTTATTGTTCAACCCCTATGAAGTCGTTTGGATTGATTATCTCCCTTTTATACAACATACACAAAGTATAACCTACTATTACCTCAAACCTGACAGTATCAAACAAATCTTTATTGTTCACCCCCTATGAAGTCATTTGGATTGATTATCTCCCCTTAATACATTATACACAAAGCATAACGTACCATTACCTCAAACCTGACAGAATAAAACAAATCTTTAGTGGTTACCCCCTATGAAGTCATTTGGATTGATTATCTCCCCTTAATACATTATACACAAAGTATAACCTACCATTACCTCAAACCTGACAGTATAAAATAAATCTTTATTGTTCACCCCCTATGAAGTCATTTGCATTGATTATCTCCCCTTTATACAACATACACAAAGTATAACCTACCATTACCTCAAACCTGACAGTATAAAACAAATCTTTAGTGTTCACCCCCTTTGAAGTCATTTGCATTGATTATCTCCCCTTAATACATTATACACAAAGTATAACCTACCATTACCTCAAACCTGACAGTATGAAATAAATCTTTATTGTTCACCCACTATGAAGTCATTTGGATTGATTATCTCCCCTTAATACAGTATACACAAAGTATAACCTACCATTACCTCAAACTTGACAGTATGAAATAAATCTTTATTGTTCACCCCCTATGAAGTCATTTGCATTGATTATCTCCCTTTTATACAACATACACAAAGTATAACCTACCATTACTTCAAACCTGACAGTATAAAATAAATCTTTATTGTTCAACCCCTATGAAGTCGTTTGGATTGATTATCTCCCCTTTATACAACATACACAAAGTATAACCTACCATTACCTCAAACCTGACAGTATGAAATAAATCTTTATTGTTCACCCACTATGAAGTCATTTGGATTGATTATCTCCCCTTAATACAGTATACACAAAGTATAACCTACCATTACCTCAAACTTGACAGTATAAAATAAATCTTTATTGTTCACCCCCTACGAAGTCATTTGGATTGATTATCTCCCCTTTATACAGTATACACAAAGTATAGCCTACCATTACCTCAAACCTGACAGTATCAAACAAATCTTTATTGTTCACTCCCTATGAAGTCATTTGGATTGATTATCTCCCCTTAATACATTATACACAAAGAATAACCTACCATTACCTCAAACCTGACAGAATAAAACAAATCTTTAGTGGTTATCCCCTATGAAGTCATTTGGATTGATTATCTCCCCTTAATACATTATCCACAAAGTATAACCTACCATTACCTCAAACCTGACAGTATAAAACAAATCTTTATTGTTCACCCCCTATGAAGTCATTTGTATTGATTATTTCCCCTTTATACAACATACACAAAGTATAACCTACCATTACCTCAAACCTGACAGTATCAAACAAATCTTTATTGTTCACCCCCTCTGAAGTCATTTGGATTGATTATCTCCCCTTAATACATTATACACAAAGCATAACCTACCATTACCTCAAACCTGACAGAATAAAACAAATCTTTAGTGGTAACCCCCTATGAAGTCATTTGGATTGATTATCTCCCGTTAATACAACATACACAAAGTATAATCTACCATTACCTCAAACCTGACAGTATAAAATAAATCTTTATTGTTCACCCCCTATGAAGTCATTTGGATTGATTATCTCCCCTTAATACAGTATACACAAAGTATAACCTACCATTACCTCAAACCTGACAGTATCAAACAAATCTTTATTGTTCAACCTCTATGAAGTCGTTTGGATTGATTATCTCCCCTTGATACAACATACACAAAGTATAACCTACCATTACCTCAAACCTGACAGTATAAAACAAATCTTTATTGTTCACCCCCTATGAAGTCATTTGGATTGATTATCTCCGCTTAATATATTATACACAAAGTATAACCTACCATTACCTCAAACCTGACAGTATCAAACAAATCTCTATTGTTCACCCCCTATGAAGTTGTTTGGATAGATTATCTCCCCTTTATACAACATACACAAAGTATAACCTACCATTACCTCAAACCTGACAGTATCAAACAAATCTTTATTGTTCACCCCCTATGAAGTCATTTGGATTGATTATCTCCCCTTAATACATTATACACAAAGCATAACCTACCATTACCTCAAACCTGACAGAATAAAACAAATCTTTAGTGGTTACCCCCTATGAAGTCATTTGGATTGATTATCTCCCCTTAATACATTATACACAAAGTATAACCTACCATTACCTCAAACATGACAGTATAAAATAAATCTTTATTGTTCACCCCCTATGAAGTCATTTGCATTGATTATCTCCCTTTTATACAACATACACAAAGTATAACCTACCATTACCTCAAACCTGACAGTATAAAATAAATCTTTATTGTTCACCCCCTATGAAGTCATTTGCATTGATTATCTCCCCTTTATACAACATACACAAAGTATAACCTACCATTACCTCAAACCTGACAGTATAAAACAAATCTTTACTGTTCACCCCCTTTGAAGTCATTTGCATTGATTATCTCCCCTTTATACAACATACACAAAGTATAACCTACCATTACCTCAAACCTGACAGTATAAAATAAATCTTTATTGTTCAACCCCTATGAAGTCGTTGGGATTGATTATCTCCCCTTTATACAACATACACAAAGTATAACCTACCATTACCTCAAACCTGACAGTATCAAACAAATCTTAATTGTTCACCCCCTATGAAGTCATTTGGATTGATTATCTCCCCTTAATACATTATACACAAAGCATAACCTACCATTACCTCAAACCTGACAGAATAAAACCAATCTTTATTGGTTACCCCCTATGAAGTCATTTGGATTGATTATCTCCCCTTTATACAACATACACAAAGTATAACCTACAATTACCTCAAACCTGACAGTATAAAACAAATCTTTACTGTTCACCCCCTATGAAGTCATTTGCATTGATTATCTCCCCTTAATACATTATACACAAGTATAACCTACCATTACCTCAAACCTGACAGTATAAAATAAATCTTTATTGTTCACCCCCTATGAAGTCATTTGGATTGATTATCTCCCCTTAATACAGTATACACAAAGTATAACCTACCATTACCTCAGACCTGACAGTATAAAATAAATCTTTATTGTTCACCCCCTATGAAGTCATTTGGATTGATTATCTCCCCTTAATACAGTATACACAAAGTATAACCTACCATTACCTCAAACCTGACAGTATAAAATAAATCTTTATTGTTCACCCCTAATGAAGTCATTTGGATTGATTATCTCCCCTTAATATATTATACACAAAGTTTAACCTACCATTACCTCAAAGCTGACAGTATAAAATAAATCTTTATTGTTTCACCCCCTATGAAGTCATTTGGATTGATTATCTCCCCTTCATACAGTATACACAAAGCATAACCTACCATTACCTCAAACCTGACAGAATAAACCAAATCTTTATTGTTCACCCCCTATGAAGTCATTTGCATTGATTATCTCCCCTTTATACAACATACACAAAGTATAACCTACCATTACCTCAAACCTGACAGTATAAAACAAATCTTTAGTGTTCACCCCCTTTGAAGTCATTTGCATTGATTATCTTCCCTTTATACAACATACACAAAGTATAACCTACCGTTACCTCAAACCTGACAGTATAAAATAAATCTTTATTGTTCAACCCCTATGAAGTCGTTTGGATTGATTATCTCCCCTTTATACAACATACACAAAGTATAACCTACCATTACCTCAAACCTGACAGTATAAAATAAATCTTTATTGTTCACCCCCTATCAAGTCATTTGGATTGATTATCTCTCCTTAATACAGTATACACAAAGTATAACCTACCACTACCTCAAACCTGACAGTATCAAACAAATCTTTATTGTTCAACCCCTATGAAGTCGTTTGGATTGATTATCTCCCCTTTATACAACATACACAAAGTATAACCTACCATTACCTCAAACCTGACAGTATCAAACAAATCTTTATTGTTCACCCCCTATGAAGTCATTTGGATTGATTATCTCCCCTTAATACATTATACACAAAGCATAACCTACCATTACCTCAAACCTGACAGAATAAAACAAATCTTTATTGGTTACCCCCTATGAATTTATTTGGATTGATTATCTCCCCTTTATACAACATACACAAAGTATAACCTACCATTACCTCAAACCTGACAGTATAAAACAAATATTTATTGTTCACATCGTTTGAAGTCATTTGCATTGATTATCTCCCCTTTATACAACATACACAAAGTATAACCTACCATTACCTCAAACTTGACAGAATAAAACAAATCTTTATTGGTTACCCCCTATGAATTTATTTGGATTGATTATCTCCCCTTTATACAACATACAGAAAGTATAACCTACCATTACCTCAAACCTGACAGTATAAAACAAATCTTTATTGTTCACATCGTTTGAAGTCATTTGCATTGATTATCTCCCCTTTATACAACATACACAAAGTATAACCTACCATTACCTCAAACCTGACAGTATCAAACAAATCTTAATTGTTCACCCCCTATGAAGTCGTTTGGATATATTATCTCCCCTTTATACAACATACACAAAGTATAACCTACCATTACCTCAAACCTGACAGTATCAAACAAATCTTTATTGTTCACTCCCTATGAAGTCATTTGGATTGATTATCTCCCCTTAATACATTATACACAAAGAATAACCTACCATTACCTCAAACCTGACAGAATAAAACAAATCTTTAGTGGTTATCCCCTATGAAGTCATTTGGATTGATTATCTCCCCTTAATACATTATCCACAAAGTATAACCTACCATTACCTCAAACCTGACAGTATAAAACAAATCTTTATTGTTCACCCCCTATGAAGTCATTTGTATTGATTATTTCCCCTTTATACAACATACACAAAGTATAACCTACCATTACCTCAAACCTGACAGTATCAAACAAATCTTTATTGTTCACCCCCTCTGAAGTCATTTGGATTGATTATCTCCCCTTAATACATTATACACAAAGCATAACCTACCATTACCTCAAACCTGACAGAATAAAACAAATCTTTAGTGGTAACCCCCTATGAAGTCATTTGGATTGATTATCTCCCCTTAATACAACATACACAAAGTATAATCTACCATTACCTCAAACCTGACAGTATAAAATAAATCTTTATTGTTCACCCCCTATGAAGTCATTTGGATTGATTATCTCCCCTTAATACAGTATACACAAAGTATAACCTACCATTACCTCAAACCTGACAGTATAAAATAAATCTTTATTGTTCACCCCCTATGAAGTCATTTGGATTGATTATCTCCCCTTAATACATTATGCACAAAGCATAACCTACCATTACCTCAAACCTGACAGAATAAACCAAATCTTTATTGTTCACCCCCTATGAAGTCATTTGCATTGATTATCTCCCCTTTATACAACATACACAAAGTATAACCTACCATTACCTCAAACCTGACAGTATAAAACAAATCTTTAGTGTTCACCCCCTTTGAAGTCATTTGCATTGATTATCTCCCCTTTATACAACATACACAAAGTATAACCTACCATAAACTCAAACCTGACAGTATAAAATAAATCTTTATTGTTCAACCCCTATGAAGTCGTTTGGATTGATTATCTTCCCTTTATACAACATACACAAAGTATAACCTACCATTACCTCAAACGTGACAGTATCAAACAAATCTTTATTGTTCACCCCCTATGAAGTCATTTGGATTGATTATCTCCCCTTAATACATTATACACAAAGCATAACCTACCATTACTTCAAACCTGACAGAATAAAGCAAATCTTTATTGGTTACCCCCTATGAATTTATTTGGATTGATTATCTCCCCTCTATACAACATACACAAAGTATAACCTACCATTACCTCAAACCTGACAGTATAAAACAAATCTTTATTGTTCACATCGTTTGAAGTCATTTGCATTGATTATCTCCCCTTTATACAACATACACAAAGTATAACCTACCATTACCTCAAACCTGACAGTATCAAACAAATCTTAATTGTTCACCCCCTATGAAGTCGTTTGGATATATTATCTCCCCTTTATACAACATACACAAAGTATAACCTACCATTACCTCAAACCTGACAGTATCAAACAAATCTTTATTGTTCACTCCCTATGAAGTCATTTGGATTGATTATCTCCCCTTAATACATTATACACAAAGAATAACCTACCATTACCTCAAACCTGACAGAATAAAACAAATCTTTAGTGGTTATCCCCTATGAAGTCATTTGGATTGATTATCTCCCCTTAATACATTATCCACAAAGTATAACCTACCATTACCTCAAACCTGACAGTATAAAATAAATCTTTATTGTTCAACCCCTATGAAGTCGTTTGGATTGATTATCTTCCCTTTATACAACATACACAAAGTATAACCTACCATTACCTCAAACGTGACAGTATCAAACAAATCTTTATTGTTCACCCCCTATGAAGTCATTTGGATTGATTATCTCCCCTTAATACATTATACACAAAGCATAACCTACCATTACTTCAAACCTGACAGAATAAAGCAAATCTTTATTGGTTACCCCCTATGAATTTATTTGGATTGATTATCTCCCCTTTATACAACATACACAAAGTATAACCTACCATTACCTCAAACCTGACAGTATAAAACAAATCTTTATTGTTCACATCGTTTGAAGTCATTTGCATTGATTATCTCCCCTTTATACAACATACACAAAGTATAACCTACCATTACCTCAAACATGACAGTATAAAATAAATCTTTATTGTTCACCCCTATGAAGTGATTTGCATTGATTATCTCCCCTTTATACAACATACACAAAGTATAACCTACCATTACCTCAAACCTGACAGTATAAAATAAATCTTTATTGTTCACCCCCTATGAAGTCATTTGCATTGATTATCTCCCCTTTATACAACATACACAAAGTATAACCTACCATTACCTCAAACCTGACAGTATAAAATAAATCTTTATTGTTCAACCCCTATGAAGTCGTTTGGATTGATTATCTCCCCTTTATACAACATACACAAAGTATAACCTACCATTACCTCAAACCTGACAGTATAAAATAAATCTTTTATTGTTCACCCCCTATGAAGTCATTTGCATTGATTATCTCCCCTTTATACAACATACACAAAGTATAACCTACCATTACCTCAAACCTGACAGTATAAAACAAATCTTTAGTGTTCACCCCCTTTGAAGTCATTTGCATTGATTATCTCCCCTTTATACAACATACACAAAGTATAACCTACCATTACCTCAAACCTGACAGTATAAAATAAATCTTTATTGTTCAACCCCTATGAAGTCGTTTGGATTGATTATCTCCCTTTTATACAACATACACAAAGTATAACCTACTATTACCTCAAACCTGACAGTATCAAACAAATCTTTATTGTTCACCCCCTATGAAGTCATTTGGATTGATTATCTCCCCTTAATACATTATACACAAAGCATAACGTACCATTACCTCAAACCTGACAGAATAAAACAAATCTTTAGTGGTTACCCCCTATGAAGTCATTTGGATTGATTATCTCCCCTTAATACATTATACACAAAGTATAACCTACCATTACCTCAAACCTGACAGTATAAAATAAATCTTTATTGTTCACCCCCTATGAAGTCATTTGCATTGATTATCTCCCCTTTATACAACATACACAAAGTATAACCTACCATTACCTCAAACCTGACAGTATAAAACAAATCTTTAGTGTTCACCCCCTTTGAAGTCATTTGCATTGATTATCTCCCCTTAATACATTATACACAAAGTATAACCTACCATTACCTCAAACCTGACAGTATGAAATAAATCTTTATTGTTCACCCACTATGAAGTCATTTGGATTGATTATCTCCCCTTAATACAGTATACACAAAGTATAACCTACCATTACCTCAAACCTGACAGTATAAAATAAATCTTTATTGTTCACCCCCTATGAAGTCATTTGGATTGATTATCTCCCCTTAATATATTATACACAAAGTTTAACCTACCATTACCTCAAAGCTGACAGTACAGGGCTCACACTACTTCAGAATTATAGGGAGAAGTGACTTCTCTTTTTGAAACTGATAGGGAGAAGTGGTGAGATTTGAAAGAGAAGTGCTCATTCGCGCGGTGCGCTGCAATGTTTGGATTTTACAATAGTATAAAGGGCCATATGTAAATAATGTTCTTTTTATGTTGTTCAATTCATATGAGTAAAAAATTATAATTAAAGTAACATTTGAAATTAAAAGTTGTTTAAGTTTTACTTAGGTTCTTGTGAGAAACTAACCAACTAAATATCTAGCACTAAAAAAAAAATTATTTTAAAAAATGTAAAGAAATTATAATATATCAATTATAATTTAATTAAAAATTATCTTGTGTATGAAATTCAGTGTTTCTCATAAAAAAATATAAAAGTTATTAAGCTGGGCCATAATATATTGATATTAGTAGAATAGTCTCAGAGTTAAGCAACTTTAATCAGTAGTTTGAAACAATCCATAAAAAAATATAGGGAATTATATACACCAATCAATTAGATGTAACCAAAAGTCTTTTAATGTGTGTGGAATGCGTAATTTTTCCCTTTGGGATCAATATTCTTCTGTCAGCTGTTCCATCCGTGCGTCCGTAGTAATTATTGTAAAAGTATGGATTTCGGTCATTGCTTGTCCGGTTCAGATCCGTAGTTTAGAAATCGGTCAATGGCAGCAATCGAGGGGTGCTCCGTTCACGGAGGGATCTTCGTACATACATACAATGGCGGACGAATGCAAGAAAATTTACAAAAATAAACGATGTTTGACAAGTTATTTGGAAAGGAACATGACGGTTTTAATGCAATAAATGTATTAAACATTTACTGGAGTCAACTTTTATCACGTTTAAATGAAGTAACAAACTTATTTTGCCGCCGAAATTAAGGTTGATGTATGTTTTCGAGTAACAAGCACCGGGACTTCCGGAAATGCACGAAGTGATAATAAGTTGTATTTTTATCAAATAACCTGCTACACACTGCGGAGACAATGCTTCATCCTCTTTTCTAAAGATAATGAATCGTTTATGTCTGAATTTCTTTAATTATCAGTAAAAAATTGATGTTTCATCAACTTGGTAAAAATTGAAAATGTCCGATGACGGAAGCGACTGAAAGCGACTGTCGTCAAGAGCAGGGCGACTTGTTTTCGCTTTTGGGGGTCGGGGAAAGCGAAGTGACGGTCGGGAAGGCGACTTCTTCGCCCAAGTCGCCTGGTAGCGTGAGCCCTGCAGTATAAAATAAATCTTTATTGTTTCACCCCCTATGAAGTCATTTGGATTGATTATCTCCCCTTAATACATTATACACAAAATATAACCTACCATTACCTCAAACATGACAGTATAAATAAAATCTTTATTGTTCACCCCCTATGAAGTGATTTGCATTGATTATCTCCCCTTTATACAACATACACAAAGTATAACCTACCATTACCTCAAACCTGACAGTATAAAATAAATCTTTATTGTTCACCCCCTATGAAGTCATTTGCATTGATTATCTCCCCTTTATACAACATACACAAAGTATAACCTACCATTACCTCAAACCTGACAGTATAAAATAAATCTTTTATTGTTCACCCCCTATGAAGTCATTTGCATTGATTATCTCCCCTTTATACAACATACACAAAGTATAACCTACCATTACCTCAAACTTGACAGTATGAAATAAATCTTTATTGTTCACCCCCTATGAAGTCATTTGCATTGATTATCTCCCTTTTATACAACATACACAAAGTATAACCTACCATTACTTCAAACCTGACAGTATAAAATAAATCTTTATTGTTCAACCCCTATGAAGTCGTTTGGATTGATTATCTCCCCTTTATACAACATACACAAAGTATAACCTACCATTACCTCAAACCTGACAGTATGAAATAAATCTTTATTGTTCACCCACTATGAAGTCATTTGGATTGATTATCTCCCCTTAATACAGTATACACAAAGTATAACCTACCATTACCTCAAACTTGACAGTATAAAATAAATCTTTATTGTTCACCCCCTACGAAGTCATTTGGATTGATTATCTCCCCTTTATACAGTATACACAAAGTATAGCCTACCATTACCTCAAACCTGACAGTATCAAACAAATCTTTATTGTTCACTCCCTATGAAGTCATTTGGATTGATTATCTCCCCTTAATACATTATACACAAAGAATAACCTACTATTACCTCAAACCTGACAGAATAAAACAAATCTTTAGTGGTTATCCCCTATGAAGTCATTTGGATTGATTATCTCCCCTTAATACATTATACACAAAGTATAACCTACCATTACCTCAAACCTGACAGTATAAAACAAATCTTTATTGTTCACCCCCTATGAAGTCATTTGTATTGATTATTTCCCCTTTATACAACATACACAAAGTATAACCTACCATTACCTCAAACCTGACAGTATCAAACAAATCTTTATTGTTCACCCCCTCTGAAGTCATTTGGATTGATTATCTCCCCTTAATACATTATACACAAAGCATAACCTACCATTACCTCAAACCTGACAGAATAAAACAAATCTTTAGTGGTAACCCCCTATGAAGTCATTTGGATTGATTATCTCCCCTTAATACAACATACACAAAGTATAATCTACCATTACCTCAAACCTGACAGTATAAAATAAATCTTTATTGTTCACCCCCTATGAAGTCATTTGGATTGATTATCTCCCCTTAATACAGTATACACAAAGTATAACCTACCATTACCTCAAACCTGACAGTATCAAACAAATCTTTATTGTTCAACCTCTATGAAGTCGTTTGGATTGATTATCTCCCCTTGATACAACATACACAAAGTATAACCTACCATTACCTCAAACCTGACAGTATAAAACAAATCTTTATTGTTCACCCCCTATGAAGTCATTTGGATTGATTATCTCCGCTTAATATATTATACACAAAGTATAACCTACCATTACCTCAAACCTGACAGTATCAAACAAATCTCTATTGTTCACCCCCTATGAAGTTGTTTGGATAGATTATCTCCCCTTGATACAACATACACAAAGTATAACCTACCATTACCTCAAACCTGACAGTATCAAACAAATCTTTATTGTTCACCCCCTATGAAGTCATTTGGATTGATTATCTCCCCTTAATACATTATACACAAAGCATAACCTACCATTACCTCAAACCTGACAGAATAAAACAAATCTTTAGTGGTTACCCCCTATGAAGTCATTTGGATTGATTATCTCCCTTTTATACAACATACACAAAGTATAACCTACCATTACTTCAAACCTGACAGTATAAAATAAATCTTTATTGTTCAACCCCTATGAAGTCGTTTGGATTGATTATCTCCCCTTTATACAACATACACAAAGTATAACCTACCATTACCTCAAACCTGACAGTATGAAACAAATCTTAATTGTTCACCCCCTATGAAGTCATTTGGATTGATTATCTCCCCTTAATACATTATACACAAAGCATAACCTACCATTACCTCAAACCTGACAGAATAAAACCAATCTTTATTGGTTACCCCCTATGAAGTCATTTGGATTGATTATCTCCCCTTTATACAACATACACAAAGTATAACCTACAATTACCTCAAACCTGACAGTATAAAACAAATCTTTATTGTTCACCCCCTATGAAGTCATTTGCATTGATTATCTCCCCTTAATACATTATACACAAGTATAACCTACCATTACCTCAAACCTGACAGTATAAAATAAATCTTTATTGTTCACCCCCTATGAAGTCATTTGGATTGATTATCTCCCCTTAATACAGTATACACAAAGTATAACCTACCATTACCTCAGACCTGACAGTATAAAATAAATCTTTATTGTTCACCCCCTATGAAGTCATTTGGATTGATTATCTCCCCTTAATACAGTATACACAAAGTATAACCTACCATTACCTCAAACCTGACAGTATAAAATAAATCTTTATTGTTCACCCCCTATGAAGTCATTTGGATTGATTATCTCCCCTTAATATATTATACACAAAGTTTAACCTACCATTACCTCAAAGCTGACAGTACAGGGCTCACACTACTTCAGAATTATAGGGAGAAGTGACTTCTCTTTTTGAAACTGATAGGGAGAAGTGGTGAGATTTGAAAGAGAAGTGCTCATTCGCGCGGTGCGCTGCAATGTTTGGATTTTACAATAGTATAAAGGGCCATATGTAAATAATGTTCTTTTTATGTTGTTCAATTCATATGAGTAAAAAATTATAATTAAAGTAACATTTGAAATTAAAAGTTGTTTAAGTTTTACTTAGGTTCTTGTGAGAAACTAACCAACTAAATATCTAGCACTAAAAAAAAAAATATTTTAAAAAATGTAAAGAAATTATAATATATCAATTATAATTTAATTAAAAATTATCTTGTGTATGAAATTCAGTGTTTCTCATAAAAAAATATAAAAGTTATTAAGCTGGGCCATAATATATTGATATTAGTAGAATAGTCTCAGAGTTAAGCAACTTTAATCAGTAGTTTGAAACAATCCATAAAAAAATATAGGGAATTATATACACCAATCAATTAGATGTAACCAAAAGTCTTTTAATGTGTGTGGAATGCGTAATTTTTCCCTTTGGGATCAATATTCTTCTGTCAGCTGTTCCATCCGTGCGTCCGTAGTAATTATTGTAAAAGTATGGATTTCGGTCATTGCTTGTCCGGTTCAGATCCGTAGTTTAGAAATCGGTCAATGGCAGCAATCGAGGGGTGCTCCGTTCACGGAGGGATCTTCGTACATACATACAATGGCGGACGAATGCAAGAAAATTTACAAAAATAAACGATGTTTGACAAGTTATTTGGAAAGGAACATGACGGTTTTAATGCAATAAATGTATTAAACATTTACTGGAGTCAACTTTTATCACGTTTAAATGAAGTAACAAACTTATTTTGCCGCCGAAATTAAGGTTGATGTATGTTTTCGAGTAACAAGCACCGGGACTTCCGGAAATGCACGAAGTGATAATAAGTTGTATTTTTATCAAATAACCTGCTACACACTGCGGAGACAATGCTTCATCCTCTTTTCTAAAGATAATGAATCGTTTATGTCTGAATTTCTTTAATTATCAGTAAAAAATTGATGTTTCATCAACTTGGTAAAAATTGAAAATGTCCGATGACGGAAGCGACTGAAAGCGACTGTCGTCAAGAGCAGGGCGACTTGTTTTCGCTTTTGGGGGTCGGGGAAAGCGAAGTGACGGTCGGGAAGGCGACTTCTTCGCCCAAGTCGCCTGGTAGCGTGAGCCCTGCAGTATAAAATAAATCTTTATTGTTTCACCCCCTATGAAGTCATTTGGATTGATTATCTCCCCTTCATACAGTATACACAAAGCATAACCTACCATTACCTCAAACCTGACAGAATAAACCAAATCTTTATTGTTCACCCCCTATGAAGTCATTTGCATTGATTATCTCCCCTTTATACAACATACACAAAGTATAACCTACCATTACCTCAAACCTGACAGTATAAAACAAATCTTTAGTGTTCACCCCCTTTGAAGTCATTTGCATTGATTATCTCCCCTTTATACAACATACACAAAGTATAACCTACCGTTACCTCAAACCTGACAGTATAAAATAAATCTTTATTGTTCAACCCCTATGAAGTCGTTTGGATTGATTATCTCCCCTTTATACAACATACACAAAGTATAACCTACCATTACCTCAAACCTGACAGTATAAAATAAATCTTTATTGTTCACCCCCTATCAAGAAATTTGGATTGATTATCTCCCTTTAATACAGTATACACAAAGTATAACCTACCATTACCTCAAACCTGACAGTATCAAACAAATCTTTATTGTTCAACCCCTATGAAGTCGTTTGGATTGATTATCTCCCCTTTATACAACATACACAAAGTATAACCTACCATTACCTCAAACCTGACAGTATCAAACAAATCTTTATTGTTCACCCCCTATGAAGTCATTTGGATTGATTATCTCCCCTTAATACAGTATACACAAAGTATAACCTACCATTACCTCAAACCTGACAGTATAAAATAAACTTTATTGTTCACCCCCTATGAAGTCATTTGGATTGATTATCTCCCCTTAATATAGTATACACAAAGTATAACCTACCATTACCTCAAACCTGACAGTATAAAATAAATCTTTATTGTTCACCCCCTATGAAGTCATTTGGATTGATTATCTCCCCTTAATACATTATACACAAAGCATAACCTACCATTACCTCAAACCTGACAGTATAAACCAAATCTTTATTGTTCACCCCCTATGAAGTCATTTGCATTGATTATCTCCCCTTTATACAACATACACAAAGTATAACCTACCATTACCTCAAACCTGACAGTATAAAACAAATCTTTAGTGTTCACCCCCTTTGAAGTCATTTGCATTGATTATCTCCCCTTTATACAACATACACAAAGTATAACCTACCATAAACTCAAACCTGACAGTATAAAATAAATCTTTTGTTCAACCCCTATGAAGTCGTTTGGATTGATTATCTCCCCTTAATACATTATACACAAAGCATAACCTACCATTACCTCAAACCTGACAGAATAAAACAAATCTTTATTGGTTACCCCCTATGAAGTCATTTGGATTGATTATCTCCCCTTAATACAACATACACAAAGTATAACCTACCATTACCTCAGACCTGACAGTATCAAACAAATCTTTATTGTTCAACCCCTATGAAGTCGTTTGGATTGATTATCTCCCCTTTATACAACATACACAAAGTATAACCTACCATTACCTCAAACGTGACAGTATCAAACAAATCTTTATTGTTCACCCCCTATGAAGTGATTTGGATTGATTATCTCCCCTTAATACATTATACACAAAGTATAACCTACCATTACCTCAAACATGACAGTATAAAATAAATCTTTATTGTTCACCCCGTATGAAGTCATTTGCATTGATTATCTCCCCTTTATACAACATACACAAAGTATAACCTACCATTACCTCAAACCTGACAGTATAAAACAAATCTTTAGTGTTCACCCCCTTTGAAGTCATTTGCATTGATTATCTCCCCTTTATACAACATACACAAAGTATAACCTACCATAAACTCAAACCTGACAGTATAAAATAAATCTTTAGTGTTCACCCCCTTTGAAGTCATTTGCATTGATTATCTCCCCTTTATACAACATACACAAAGTATAACCTACCATAAACTCAAACCTGACAGTATAAAATAAATCTTTATTGTTCAACCCCTATGAAGTCGTTTGGATTGATTATCTCCCCTTCATACAACATACACAAAGTATAACCTACCATTACCTCAAACCTGACAGTATAAAATAAATCTTTATTGTTCACCCCCTATGAAGTCATTTGGATTGATTATCTCCCCTTTATACAACATACACAAAGTATAACCTACCATTACCTCAAACCTGACAGTATAAAACAAATCTTTAGTGTTCACCCCCTTTGAAGTCATTTGCATTGATTATCTCCCCTTTATACAACATACACAAAGTATAACCTACCATTACCTCAAACCTGACAGTATAAAACAAATCTTTAGTGTTCACCCCCTTTGAAGTCATTTGCATTGATTATCTCCCCTTTATACAACATACACAAAGTATAACCTACCATTACCTCAAACCTGACAGTATCAAATAAATCTTTATTGTTCAACCCCTATGAAGTCGTTTGGATTGATTATCTCCCTTTTATACAACATACACAAAGTATAACCTACCATTACCTCAAACCTGACAGTATCAAACAAATCTTTATTGTTCACCCCCTATGAAGTCATTTGGATTGATTATCTCCCCTTAATACATTATACACAAAGTAAAACCTACCATTACCTCAAACCTGACAGTATAAAATAAATCTTTATTGTTCAACCCCTATGAAGTCATTTGGATTGATTATCTCCCCTTAATACATTATACACAAAGCATAACCTACCATTACCTCAAACCTGACAGAATAAAACAAATCTTTATTGGTTACCCCCTATGAAGTCATTTGGATTGATTATATCCCCTTAATACATTATACACAAAGCATAACCTACCATTACCTCAAACCTGACAGAATAAAACAAATCTTTATTGGTTACCCCCTATGAATTTATTTGGATTGATTATCTCCCCTTTATACAACATACACAAAGTATAACCTACCATTACCTCAAACCTGACAGTATAAAACAAATCTTTATTGTTCACATCATTTGAAGTCATTTGCATTGATTATCTCCCCTTTATACAACATACACAAAGTATAACCTACCATTACCTCAAACCTGACAGTATCAAACAAATCTTTATTGTTCACCCCCTATAAAGTCATTTGGATTGATTATTATGTATTTTGATTGATTATCTCCCTTTAATACATTATACACAAAGTATATATAACCTACTGTAAAAAAAATGTACCTCAAACCTGACAGTATAAAACAAATCTTTATTGTTCACCACCTAAGAAGTCATTTGGATTGATTATCTCCCCTTTATACATTACACACAAAGTATAACCTTTTGTTACCTCAAACCTGACAGCATAAAATGATTTTTTTTGTTCACCCCCTATGAAGTCATTTGAATTGATTATCTCTCCTTAATACATTATACACAAAGTATATAAAACGTCCGTTGCCTCAAACCTGACAGAATAAAACAAATCTTTATTGTTCACCCCCTATTAAGTCATTTGGATTTATTATCTCCCCTTTAAACATTATACATAAAGTATAACCTTTTGTTACCTCAAACCTCACAGCATAAAATGATTTTTTTGTTCACCCCCTATGAAGTCATTTGAATTGATTATCTCCCCTTAATACATTATACACAAAGTATATATAACCTAACGTTACCTCAAACCTGACAGTATAAAACAAATCTTTATTGTTCACCCTCTATGAAGTCATTTTGATTGATTATCTCCCCTTTATACATTATACACAAAGTATAACCTACCGTTACCTCAAACCTAACAGTATAAAACAAATCTTTATTGTTCACCCCCTATGAAGTCATTTGGATTGATTATCTCCCCTTAATACATTATACACAAAGTATAACCTACCATAACCTCAAACCTAACAGTATACAACAAATCTTTATTGTTCACCCCTATTAAGTCATTTTGATTGATTATCTCCCCTTAATACATTATACACAAAGTATATATATAACCTACCGTTACCTCAAACCTAACAGTATAAAACAAATCTTTATTGTTCTGATACCCCCTATAAAGTCATCTGGATTGATTATCTCCCCTTAATACATTATACACAAAGTATAACCTACCGTTACCTCAAACCTGACAGTATAAAACAAATCTTTATTGTTCACCCTCTATGAAGTCATTTGGATTGATTATCTCCCCTTAATACTGTGACAAGTAATCCCCAGGGCATATATTTTACAGGGGATAACCTTCAGGTCACTCCAATGGCTTGTTATTGCCTAAATTTCCACATTTTTAGTTGCTTTTTTTATTCCTGCATTTGTGCAGAATGCAGAAATCTACTTCCTTCTTCCAGTCTTGTTGTTGTTGTGAGACTTTTAGTAGTCTAGTAAAATGTAAGAACTCAAGGAACACAATACCAAAATTTTATATTTAATCATTCTTTGTTTTTGATTATACTGAATTAACGTTACCTGATGCATTGTGTTTCTTTGTTTACATTGAACATGACGTCATAACTTAAATAACATCCCAAGTAAAATCTGTAACAATAGAACCAAAATTGGAAACATTACGGTATTTCTGTTTCTTTTTTTTTAATAATTATAAGTTACAAAATAAAATAATTCATACAGACTTCGTCCCCATTCACAAGCCTGCCTCATATCATATAAATAGATGATATATGCATATATTAATATAATATATAACAACAAACCAGTGTATTCTCTTGGACTATTATTACATTAGTATGGAGACGAAGTCCCCAATTACGGTAGAAAAAATCAATAAAAAAAAAATCAGGGAAAAATTTCCCGAAAATTTTTCATTTTACTAATGAACTCAAAATCGTTAACTTTTTTTTCAGATCTACTTCCTGTTCCTGTCTTGTTGCTTCCTGTTCCGGTCTTGTTGGCATTAGACTTTGAATAAAATGTATATTTATCAACATATCAACAAATATAGGAAGGAATTCAACACCCAATCATTTTTAATAATTGTTTGATATGAAAAAAACGTTACCTGATAACAGCGTTTCTTTGTTTACATTGAATATGACATCATAACGTAAATAACGTCACAATTGAATCCCTAACAACAGAACCAATATCGGAAACGTTACGGTATTTATCAACATGTTTGAATAAAAAAAAATTAATACAGACTTCGTCCCCATTCACAGGTAATGCCATGCCTCATATTATAATAGTCCAAGGTATACTGATTGTACATTTAGCACTACAATATGATAGTTATTACAGTGAGGTTGAATTTCCTGTCATTTATTCATCATCCAAGCACGAACTTGTATCAGAAAAAAATATATCTGTAAATTAACCTCAGTTTCAGGTATAGAGATGTGGTCTGTTTCTGTGACATGTGCTTTTGACCATCCACAAGAACCTGCGGTTATCTAATGTTCAGTACTTCAGTACTTTGATTTTATATTTTTATTATGCTGTAAATATGTTTTCTCCTTGTTATAGATAAGATATATGTTTAAAATTGTTGATAATGTTATTTATTCTATATGAGTGCTAATTTCCTATGATAATAGGACTTTACTGTTTGTTTATTGTTTATAGAAGAGATATTTTCATAAATTATTCCAAGTCAGGAATGTTTTCATTTTTGCATAAATTGTAAACATCACAAGATTTTGTTAAAATTACTTTCCATATTTTTATGTTTATCTAGTCATTGCAAATACTTTAATAATTGTGTTTGTTTATTAACTTGTACCAACAGCAAATGGGTAGAAAATGAGGAATATTGTGATATTCAGATTTTTGAGACTTATTTTGAGAAAGTTCCCGTACTTTTTCATCTGAAACTTTTTCGGGATCACTTTAGACATACTTTCTGTCAGTTTTGGACAATGACAGCCAAACTTACTTACATACACTCTTTTTCTGAATTCGAGTTTTACTTTTCCCCACTGAAGGTTATGCATTTTGTTTAAACTTGTCGATCTTCGTATCTGTAACGCACACACAGCATCAACTTCCGAAGCAAGGTTGTCGGCTCTCCGGACATTCCCGAAGTCCTGCGTTTAACACCGATTGCCGAGTTTATGAGCTTCGGTCCTTGCTTGGAAGTTGACACAGCATGTATCGCCATTACTTCAGATGAAAGGCTAGCGATTTCATTGGTTGATTAAAAAAATAAAGTATTTTACCTTAATTTTTGTGGAAACTGTTCTGGATATGTTTTATTTTACGATTAATGTTAGAAAAAGTAAAATTTTATATTTTAATAATTTTGTATTCTTTGTCGTTTCAACTTGATAAAGAATGGAGCTTTTTGATTGGCTATCAGTGCAAGATGAGGCACTTAAGGGTAGATCTATCGTGCATGCCCCTGTGCGATACTACCAGGATCTACCAGTAGAAGCACAAATACACTTAAAGGTTATGACCCTCTTCAGAAATGTATGTACCCAACCCAAAAACAACTAGCAAGGAGGTAGTCCAAATAATTATGACGTCTGGCAAGGACTAGCAAGGAGGCAATAGTGCATCAAGTCAATAGTAACAGTTGGTTTATTGAAGTAAAAACAATCATGCTAAAATACGATCTCGGAAATGCAAGTGAGTGGTTAGATATTCAGATAAAAAAGGATGAACTGTTAAATAAAGCTAAAAAGGGTATCAGTGCCTACTGGATTGAGCGAATAATTAACATATCTAGCTAAGCTCTATACCGGCCTTCGATACCTTAACAGTGATATATTCAGTGCCAGGAAAAATACATCCAATATTGAGAATCAAGCACCAATCTCCAAGAAAAGGCGCGGATCCAGAGGGGGGGTCCCGGGGGTTGGAACCCCCCCCCCCCCCCCCCGTTTTTTGGACGATCAATGCATTTGAATCGGGACATGTAATTGGAACCCCCCTTTTGTCCTGGGTTAGGACACCCCCCCCCCCCCCCTTTTCAAGTTAAAATGGCTGGATCCGCCCCTGAAGAGACAGCAAGAGAGTACCTACCAAGATCGAACTTATATGCTACAACCTTTAAGATATAAGATATACAAAGAAGGAACTGCAGATCATTGTCTAGCCTGTGACTGTAAAGAAAAGATATTAGAACATTTGCTTATAGAATGTGAAGCGTGGAATTACCTGCGAGATCCAATCACTACAAACAATTAAGAACATAATAACCACAAATGGGAATGTGCGTGAAGACTGAGATCTCACATGTGAAATGACAATTCAAGTATTAATTGACATTACACTTGCAACTACAAAAGATATACAGAGTCACATCTGACGACCTGATGTGTCAAATAGAATTCCGCAATCAAGAAGACGAGTGTTCCTCATACACAACGCACGAAATAAACTGACGATGAAAGACCAAGCAAAGGAAAAGGCTGCCTGAGAGTGGGTGCAATGATGACAGGGACAGCACTGTAAAATTTAAACAAACTAAATTAAAAAAAAAAATAGTCTACTAAATACTTTTCTTAACAGTATAATCCTTCTTATTAAATCTTAAGAGTTTCAGTTCATAAATATTCTGTGAATTAACTGGAAATATAGTTGTAAAACCATCATCTTTCTTTTTGCTCTCATAATACACAGTGACTAAATTAGTGTCAAATTAACTTTTAAGATATATAAAGGCGAATTCCTTAAGGTCAAAGACCAAAAATCTTGTCTTTTTTTTCATTTTGTGAATTCATGATCTAAAAAGTGAATATGTGACCTAATCTGTAAATGTTATCACATTAAATATCAGTAGACCAAAAAAAATAGAATAAAAAGAAATAAAACAAGTTGCTTTTTTTTTTTTTTTTTTAAAGAAAAGCAATACATGAACCTAAGACTGCTGACTGCCGGGTCACCAAAAGATAGTTGCTGAAATTGTGTTTGCTCTTGAATTGAAATAATTGACTGTGAATAAAAGAAGCCAGTTGAAAGGATATATTTACAGCTTCTATTTGAAGAGTTATTTTAAAGCTCGACTATCATATTTATTACTTGGTAATGTACATATTTTTTCCGATTATAACCCTTTGGCAAATCCCAATTTCTACTAACCGGATGACTTATGTAAATTGAACAAACCTATCGATATATATTTTTTTTTGCACTCAGTTTGCTTTATAATCTAGAATTCTGGATGCATTTATTTTATCTATCATATCATTATATTTTGTTTCCTACATGAATGCCTTTATATTCTTAACTCGTATTTGAAGCTGTCTTTACTCATGGTAGTCGTTGTATGTGGTGAAACCTGTGGCATGCAATTGATTGGGACCTTTTATGAAGAGACTTATTTTGGTCTCATAAAACATCTCAAATTTTAAGGATTTCCTGATTTTACTTAAATCAATTCAAACATTCTACAGGGAAACTTAGTTTTGCCGAAGAATTTCTTAATTCAGAAGTTTATGAATACCTGAACACACTTTTAAAATAACCAATTTATATTAAAAGGTATGTAGATATAAAAAGATACCAGAATTAAAATGATATACGCCAGACACGAGTTAAATCTACAAAAAAGCATCAGTGACGCTCGAATGAAAAAAGTTAAAAGGCTAAAAAAAATTACAAAGTTACGGAATCTATTCCTTGGGTAGACAATCCTTAGCTTTTCGAAAAGGTCAAAGTCTATAATAGGACAGTGACTCAAAATAGAAACAAAAGAAAACAACTCGAGGTCAGAATACCGTTAGTAATGATGAAAGTCACATGTAAAGCTCTTTCTGCCGTGTCCTGAATTTAGATAACAAAAAAAAATAAGCTTTCACTAGTGAATTTAATTGTATTGCATGCAAATAGTATTTTAGCGCACGAAATAGTAAATAGAAAGCATCTCACTGATACTCAGGAAAAGAATACGCATTTGCGTCAGAACCACCCTATCCTATAAGTATTTGCTTTATCAATAAGAAAGTTATTAGTGTTATTTGTCTTTTAGAGATTGTAACAACGTATACTGTATGTACCGTACCGTATACTACAGTATACTGTTAGCTTATTAAAGCAGTAACAGGTTCTGCTAGACATCCGTAATTTCCGTTGCAGGATGCTTACTGATTTGTTTCGGAATTAAGTCATGATGACATCACTTCCAGAACTGCTTCCAAGAATATATCCAGCCATTGTTTACCCTTTTCCAGCAATCAGAACTTCAGCTACATTTATCTTCATTTCCAGTTGTTTTAATTTATATATATAGTAATGGCATTATTTCAGGTATAGCTTATGAACATGAAATTACTGAGGCCCCTCATGGGGGGGGTCCTAGTAATCACATAATCACCAATTTTTTTGCCAATATAATCACATAATCATTAAATATTTGCTTATCTTTAGTAATCAAATAATCATAAACTAAAAATACAGTCCTAGGTAATCAAATAATCATGAAATATTTGGCTTAATAATCAAATAATCATTAAAAAAACGGCCAAGTAATCACATAATCAAAAACCCCATGAGGGCCCTTGGTAAGATGAGCAGGATGGCAACTTTTAGGGGACAAATATTGATGAGTGTCAGTGGGTTTAGAATATAAATCTGTAGATATGATGCCCTCTGTGAGCGAACTTGAAGTATCGAGGAAGGCGATTTTGGATTTAGACTTCTCATGAGTAAATTTGATACTAGGATGTATGTTGTTGGCATGAGTGATAAAAGTATCTAAATCCTCGTCGCTTTTATTCCATTTCATATCCACATCATCTATAAATCTAAACCAGGAAAGCGGTTTTTCGATGGAAGTTTCAAGGAGTTGTTTCTCTAATTTGCCCATAAATATGTTGGCATATGACGGAGCCATTTTGGTGCCCATGGCAGTTCCATTTACTTGCAAATAATGATCTCCATCAAAAGTGAAGTTGTTTTTCTTAAGTACCAGCGTGAGCATTTTGACCAGGCATTCGGTAGGTGGATATTTCACTGGTCTGGAATCCCAAACTTCTTTACATGCATCGATGCCATCTGCATGTGGAATATTAGTGTAGAGGGAGGTGACATCCATGGAAACAAGAGTCGTGTCGGAGGGGAGTGGATTTAAGGCCTGCATTTTTCTTAGATAATCGGTTGTATCTTTGATGTGAGATGGTAAGTCTTCAACATGTTGACGAAGATGGAAGTCAACAAATTCCGATATTTTTTCCGTTGGATGACCGTTCGCTGAAACTATAGGTCTTCCTGGGTTATTGGCCTTATGAATTTTAGGTAAAAGATAAAATCTGCCCGGTTTTGGATTTTCTGGTTTCAAATATTCAAGAGTTTTGTCATCGATGAAACCATCGTCATGCATTTCTACCAAACTATCAGTAATTTCTCTGCTAAAAGATGTGGTAGGATCAGAGTCTAGTTTTTGGTAGAACCTTGCATCGCCAAGTTGTCGTTCAGCCTCTTGAATATAGGCAGATTTATCCATGACAACCACTGCACTGCCTTTGTCTGCAGGTTTAATGACGATATTGTTGTTAGATCGTAAGTTTTTTAGTGCAGTCCGTTCTTCATTGGTAAGATTGTCAAAAGGTTTATTGTTATTTTTAGTATTTCTAATAATGTCCGACTTAAAGTTATCAATAAATGATTCCAGGGTAGCATTTTTGCTCGGTTTAGGGATCCAAGAGCTCTATATATATATATATATATATATATATATATATATATATATATATATATATATATATATATATATATATATATATATGGATTAATTTGAATTGAAGAGAACCAATGCAACTGGTCAATAGCAATTGGATTTATCTTTTGCCATAATTCAAACTCACTTTCAGTTTTCTCTCTTATATAAAATTGAGAATGGAAATGGGGAATGTGTCAAAGAGACAACAACCCGACCAAATAAAAAAACAACAGCAGAAGGTCACCAACAGGTCTTCAATGTAGCGATATATGTATATAGTTATATGATTTTTTTAGCTCTTTTAATCATAAGTGTAAATTAAATGAAGAATAAATATCCCTCTGTTCAGCTCCCTTGAGGGATATAGAAAGGGTTAGGTTTGCACTCATTAAGTAAATTGTTTCTCTGTAAGTCCACTGTCCACAAAACATTTTGCAAAAGTCATCCAGTTTAGCAAATCAGTTTTCCACACTTTTTTTTTTAGCTCACCTGGGGCCCATTGGCAAGATTTATTAGTCAAAAAAACTTAACAGACTAAAAGATCAGCAATACAAGATCAACAAAATAGAGAGTTTTTTAATTGGGAGATATAAGAAGATGTGGTATGGGTGCCAATGAAACAACTCTCAATCCAAGTCACAATTATTAAAAATAAACCATTATAGTTCAATATGAAGTCTTGTCTCACACCAAACAGCAAGCTATAAAGGGAGCACAAATTACTGTCTATTCTGGTCTACAATTTTGGAGAATGTACTTAATGTTTAATATGCCCATAGACATGATAGACCAATGTGAGCCACACAGGCTTTTTAGAGCCTTTAGTTTTCTTTGTGCTTGAAGATATTGATTTGATATTTGGTGTATTGTTTTATCCTGACAAGTTACAAATTATATTTAAAATTTTGTTCTGGTCTGATGATTTTGTGCAGAGTTATGTTCCTTGAACTTAATAAATAAATGAAGATATTCAATGGATTAAGTCTTACTAAGACAAACGTAACAAATCAGGTTTAAAATTTTGTTTCTGTTTGATGATTTCGTGTAAATTTATGGTCCATTGACTTAAAATATTCTCTCAGATAATCAGATTTCCGCACTTTTTTTCTTTATGCTTGAAGATATTGAATGGATATTTGTTATAAAGTTTACACCATGACTAGTTAAATATTTGTAGATCAAGTTAGCATATTGTCTCTTAACATTTTAGTATTGTAGTAGTTTTATAAAAAAGAAGATGTGGTATGATTGCCAATGAGACAACTATCCACAAAAGACCAAAATGACACAAATATTAACAACTATAGGTCACCGTACAGCCTTCAACAATGAGCAAAGCCCATACCGCATAGTCAGCTATAAAAGGCCCTGATAAGACAATGTAAAACAACGAGAAAACTTACGGCCTTATTTAAGTAAAAAAAATGAACGAAGGCAAATATGTAACACATAAACAAACGACAACCACTGAATTACAGGCTCCTGACTTGGGACAGGCACAAACATAAATAATGTGGCGGGGTTAAACATGTTTGCTTGTATGTATATAAGTTAAAAAGTTTTATGTTTTTTTATTTTTGAATTTGTTGAAATTTTCTTGTCAGACTATGTTGCCTTAATAGAGTGTTTGTCATTAACAGTTGTTATTCCTATTCAATATAATTATTTGTCTGTCATCATGGAAAACTGATCATTTAAAGGATGCAAGCTTAATGCAGTATTTTCAAGGCTGTAACAATTTCTCTGGGTAGTTTTGACTCTCAATCTAATTTAGATATTAAATTTATTTAGCTAACCAGAAAAAATCTTTTAAGGCATGTTTTGACCCCCCAAAACACACACAACTAGATCATTTAACAAGTTTAAGGGCTTGTTAATAAAAATTAACCTGTATATATAATGAATATAAACATGATATATATATATATACATATCCATATATATAAGTAATTTTTTTGAGAAAATTAAGGGGAGACAATACCATGAAATCAAAATAAAAATCATTCACATTTGCCTAAATACATTGATATATTACTTACATTATCAATAAAAAAGAATGACTTGTATAAATGTTATCCTTTACTGTCATATATAGATTATAAATGAACAGTTAGAATATTTTCTGGTTTCCTTTAACATTTTTATTGTTTTAGCCATGAATTTGGTAGATTGTACATGTCCATTCATGTTCACCTTTAAATCCAATTAAATGAATGATTTTTTTGAAAAATGTATTAAATTACCCTGTCATCTTGTATGTAATTCAACATGATATTCAAGGCCAACCGCTGTGAATATAGAAATGTTAACAGTGCCCATTGAAGTAAAAACTGTCAAACATTTTCCTATAGGAGTTATTGCCCTTAAATTATTTTTTTACCATTTACAGAATATTTTCAGAACTCTAATATCAATATAGAAACTTTAATCAGACATATTATTTTGTTTAAAAAATTTCCTGTACCAAGTCAGGATTATGGCCATTGTTATATTATAGTTTGTTTCTGTGTGTGTTTCATTTTAATGTTGTGTCGTTTGTTTTCTCTTATATTTGAGAGTGAATTCACATTACTAAAGACGTGTCACAGTACATTTTTATCCCAAATTCATGTATTTGGTTTTGATGTTACATTTGGGTTTTTTTGTCCATCAATTTACGAGTTTCAAACAGCGGTATACTACTGTTGCCTTTATTTATAAGATCTACTGTATAAAGTCAAATGGCTGTACATATATATTTTTTTAATTCACAGATCAAGTTTGAATTTTGGTGGTGCCACTTTAAAGGTTCTTAAACGGTTATCCCCCTTTATAAATGGCAAAATTGCTGAATTTTTAATTTGGACCAAGGAGGCTATATTAGATATATATTAACCTCCTTGATTGGAAGGAAGGTTGTCTCATTGGCACTCATACCACATCCCACATCCTCTTACTTCTATGGCTGCTGAAAAGTACCAATGGGCATATTTTGAAGTAGCACAAACAATATCGTATGAAAAAAGTCAAATAATAAATTAAAAAGCACAAAAATATACATGAATCTAAAACAGTAATCTCAAATGATCCAAAATGGGTTTACTCCAATTCATATTAGAAGCAGCCTGCATGAAAGACTGTTTATTGCACCCAGATGTCTTTTGATTATATATATATATATATATATATATATATATATATATATATATATATATATATTGCGGTTTTGCTGTCTTGTTGTTTTTAAAAAATGTAGAACAAGTGTCAATGAGATTACACTCCACCAGATACTAAATGAGGTAGAAATTACATCTATATAGACTTGAAATTGGACGTTGAACAGAAGCCAGCACAAATGTTGGACATTGATTTGAGAACATTCTTTTAATATAGTACGTAGATGAGAGAACATAGATAAGAGAACATACCTTTACATATGACGTAGATTTGAGAACATACCTTTACATAGGACGTAGATTAGAGAACATGCTTTTACATAGGACGTAGATAAGAGAACATACCTTTACATATGACGTAGATTTGAGAACATACCTTTACATAGGACGTAGATTAGAGACGAGCCTTTACATAGGACGTAGATAAGAGAACATATCTTTACATAGGACGTAGATTAGAGAACATATCTTTACATAGGACGTAGATAAGAAAACACATCTTTACATAGGACGTAGATTAGAGAACATATCTTTACATAGGACGTAGATAAGAGAACATACCTTTTCATAGGACGTAGATTAGAGAACATATCTTTACATAGGACGTAGATTAGAGAACATATCTTTACATAGGACGTAGATAAGAGAACATATCTTTACATAGGACGTAGATTAGAGAACATATTTTTACATAGGACGTAGAGAAGAGAACATACCTTTTCATAGGACGTAGATTAGAGAACATACAGAACATAACTTTTCATAGGACGTAGATTAGAGAACATACCTTTACATATATAGGACGTAGATTAGAGAACATACAGAACATATTAACTTTACATATGACATAGATAAGAGAACACACCTTTACATAGGACGTAGATAGAAAAACATACCTTTCCATAGGACGTAGATAAGAGAACATACCTTTACATAGGACGTAGATAAGAGAACATACCTTTACATAGGACGTAGATTTGGGATACGGGCCGTCGATTTATAAAAAATGATCATTAATGTATAAGTCCCAATTGAACATAAAAAAGAAGATGTGGTATGATTTCCAATGAGACAACTCTCCACTAGAGACCAATATGACACAGAAATTAACAACTATAGGTAACCATACTGCCTTCAACAATGAGCAAAGCCTATACCACATAGTCTGCTATAGAAGGCCCCGGAAAAGACTCAAACGAGAAAACTATTACGGCTTTATTTTTATATAAGAAAACATGAACAAAAACCAAATGTGTAACACATACAAACGACAACCACTGAATTACAGGATCCTGACTTGGGACACGAACATACATGTATAATGTGGCGGGGTTAAACATGTAAGCGGTATCCCAGCCCTCCCCTAACCTGAGATAGTTGTATAACAGTACAACATATGAACAAACTATAAAAATCAGTTTAAAAAAGGATGATTTCATCAGATGGACAAACATACAAGTGAACGTGGCCGGGTACTTGTACAAAAATGTACACCCCAACATCAAAAAGACACTTGGAACAGATCTGTGAGTATTCGCAGTTAATTGACAGCTAGTTCAAAGACACTAACAACTAATAAAAAATCATGCATCTAAGACTTAATTATCAATCTGTACACATCTAACATTCAATGGATTTAGTGTAAATACGTCATAAACAGCCAGAGAAAAAAATGGCCTAGTGCAATGCCACCTTCCAACTGATATTAATACGGTGTTGTCATGTTGTTATGCCACATCTCTGTCCAAACAAGTTAAACTCGACACATTCTTTATGCGAATATGTGTTAGTCTGTATGTGTTCCCATCATTTTCCTCTGATATCCTGGATAATATGTTTTCATTCACAAACATGCCGACCCAACTGCGGCATTTGTATATGGTGTACATATCAATTCATTGCACAAATTCACAATACATACATGAACAAATACATAAAACAAAATCAAAGAGTTTGCACTGCTGTTTTTTTTTTAAACCGAAACATTTAGGGATATTAGATTTTTTTTGGCAAAGAAATCTATAACACATGCTGTTATAAAATGTTTTATATCATTAATTATAACATTCAAACCAAACAAGCACCACAATGAATGAACATGTATATGAAATAACTTATTGATATTGAAGAAGCACACCTTTTTCAAATTTATCACAACGATATGACGGAATTGCTTTAGAGACTTTCAATGAGTATGTAGCTTAATGTAATATATTTGGTTAGCTTGCTTGCAAGCTGAACCGTGAAGGCATTGTTCGGTAAGGTATAGTACTGCCCTCCTTTCAAAGTAGTCTCTGGTCCTACAGACAGATAATTGGTTATCTGTCGGACTAGACTAATCTTAAAGGAGGGTTGTTTCATTTTTATTCGCCCGTCAAAATTTTGACGGGACTTATTATGGTATACAAATGTCCGGTGTCCGTCCGTCTGTCTGTCCGGCGTAAACATGTCGCCCCGTAACTTGAGAATGACTTATCCAAATTTCATGAAACTTAACATAGTTGTTTCTTATGTGTGGAAGTTTTATGCAATAATCATAAATAGTTTCTGTGAAAGTTTTAAGCAATAACCATTACGTTTTATGCTTATTGTTGATATTTTAGTTCATTACTCAAACAAATTCGTTCACCATCAATTGCGGATTTCAACAGGTGATGTAAATTTTATTGTGTTGTATATTTCTCCGCCTGCATGATATGAGGCCTTTTTATAAAAGCAGAAGTTTCCCAATATTTAAATCAATTAATTACATTAACACATAACACAACAATTGAAAATGTTTTTTTAGATTGCAGTATAAAGACACTGAATGATAATAGTGCATTTACTTGCATTTTCCCGTTTCTAAGCCTTATTATAATATCGTTTATATGTCAAGTCAGTTAGCTATTATTATCTATGTAAAGGGTTTTAGAATTGTTAATAATCTAATGACCTTTACCTCTTATACCAAAAATTGCATTTATACCGTTTTTAAAATTGACCATGTCATCGCGATCCGTATCGCATGTACTCGAATTTGAAAACAGAATACAGACAAACAAAGGATATAGCTTATAGGGTATCCATCCATGACAAAATATCAGTTAATGCACAAGAAAAAAAAATCAACACACTAAAAAGGAACAGAGTTTATTGCTGTTCTTCATCTAGATTCATACAGATGTCCATTATAAGTCATAAATAATGAACATCATTCCGGTTTTCGTTCAAAAACGTCTATATCAGATACATATATGAAACCTTGCATTTATTTTGTTTTGAAAATTCGTTCAAACTTTTTTAATCTAGGGGTCAACTAGAACAAGACAAGACTTTTCAAAAATACAGATAGAAAAGCTCGAAGATGCATTGCAGAAAGGCCTTACTTCAACAAGTAAAGACCATGCTGCAGAAATTGATGTTTTGAGTAATGAAACATCAATTAGCAGAGAGAGAATTGCGGTATGCTAGTTACTTAGCTTTTGCCCAAAGTAGGAAGCAAGAGTTACAAAATTTATTTGGGGGGACTATAGAAGTATAAAGAAAGTCATTTATTTTGTTAATAAATAGCACTGTCATGCTGCATTCATGTTTAAATAAGTGTGATATAAAAATAAGCGAAAGATACCCCCAAAAAATGCATAAGAAAAATTAGAAAATAAACGTTGGCTATCAAAGCAACAGACCAGCAGAAAATACAAAGTACACAAAACACAACACAGAAAAATGAAGACTGCCTCCCTCCCCCCAAAAAAGAAACAATCAAAAAACTTAAACAAACTGATGTTGATCTCAAGTACCCTAGAAGGGTATGCAGAGCGTGCACCACATGTGCATGGCACCGCCAAGAATAGCCAATATCACTGATAGTGGTGTAAAACATCAATCAATGAACCAATCAATCATATCATACCATCAATGTCCTGTACATTTTTAAGTGTTCAGCAATAATGGAAACGTTTTAAGGTAGATGGGGGTGTCTAAATTATAATCCATAGAATTTCTTAATAATTTGCCAACATGTAGTTTATATCCTACTTGTTTAAGAACATTAATAAAAAGAATGGGTCACCGGACTTATTTTCACATTACGGGTTGTGCAAAATTTTTTTGTATAGATTATTCATTGAAAACCCAATTTTCGGTCATAAAACGAAAACTACACCATGGAATTTTAGATAAAGTATGAGAAGATGGCTCAGATATTCTTCTTTCAGATAAGAAGAAAAAACGGGGTCACCGGACTCGTTTTCTTGCTACATAGTAAAATTGGTAAATTCCTAACACATTCTATTGTAAAAGTAACACTATCTGAATTATCTGCCCTTGCATTTGGATTGTCTCTCCTTATTTGGCAAAGTTGGGAAACAATGAATCAAACAAAAGTATTTGTTTTTTGGTAAAATACAACCATAAATATGATAAAACATGATATTTTCTATAGCATAATGAAATATCTTACACATGAATTACCTACTAATTTCAAAATTTGCACATTTTATCAAAAATCTAGACCTTGTTTTCTGGTATTTCAAAATCCAAAATGGAAGAAGACACCCTATCTACCTTAAATGTTTATTTATTGTTCACAACTGGTGAAAACATTAATTATTACATTTTTGTAACATAATGTTTCAAGTATTTTCCTCCAGGTCTGGATTGGTAACAGAAGAGCAAAACAGAAGCGTGGTGGCCAGGGAGTTCGTCCTACCAAAAAAAGAAAAACAGTAAAAGCCCCAACTGCCTACTCCCTCTTTTCACAACAGTTCAAAAGAGGCAAGTACCGAATAGTAAAAATAGTCAAGACATGTTTGATTATTATTTAAGCTTATCAGAACTAAATATCAAATACTATCATTTTTTTTTCAAACATGTATTGTATCTATTGTGTACAGTACTGTCACACATATATGTATATCATATAAGAAATATCAGTCTTTTCTAATGCAACAACATTTGTAATGATCATTTTTATTGGATAACGTCACTTATTTACACGGCATCAATTGACAATTGATGCTATGGGACGTATGCGAAAGTGCAGACGGCATATGACTGAATTTTTTTTACGTATTTTGTATTTTAAGCTCTGACGGCATCAATTGGGGATTTGATGGTCGCAAATATCAGTTTACTGTCCCCGCAAACGCGTCTACACAACATTTATCAAAAACTATAAACAGTCTACTTCATAACACACATGTAAACTTCGTAAGCGCTAATACAAAATTGTGAACTGTGGCATTCCGAATCCCAATGACGTGGATGTAAGCATATAGATAATCGTGTGGTCTTCAACAATAATGCAAAAGACAAAAATATCAAATGTTATACTTGTATTGAAACTCACTTGTTCATTTTAAGATGACTTCACATCTATGCATATCATTTTACCAATAAAATTTCAATCCTCGTTATTAGGTGATACACCCAAAGAGGAACACCTGAGGTCACTAGGGGAGAAGTGGGGAAGAACCTCAGAGGAAGAAAAGATGGAATTCCGCATTCAGGCAAAAGAAATAAGGGATGACCCATTGAAGGGAAGGACAGCAGAGGAGATTGCCGAAGTGCATTTAAACACCATAACAAATTCGGTTGGTTTATTTCTGCATAAGTTGACAAATTTAATAAAAACAAACTTATCTACATATTCTGAAGTACCTTAAAACAAAGAAAAAAATATATATCGAAAGCACATAAAATTTTCGAACAAAAAATCAAAAAACATTATTTTGTTAATTTTGAAATCTGTGTAATTTTTTATCATAATTGTTGAGACATGTACAGTACAAAACATCCGTTTGATTGATATAATAAACCCATATGGTGCCTGACTTTGTAGGGGATCAATTTAAGCGGTAAACTGTTTTCAACCCACTTTGTTAACTGTAATGAGCATTTTTGCATTTTTTGTTAGCTGTTTTTGCCAAAATCGAGGTGTTGTTAACATGTTAACGGACCCCCTATTGCCCCCATTCCTTTCATTAATGAACTTTCAACCACAAAAACGCAGTGACTGATCCTATTTTCATATTACATCATTAAAATTGTATGTAACTACAAGATATCATTTTTCTTTCAAATTATACTGCACCTTGACCTAAAATTTAATTTGAAGTTCAATGGTAACTATAATGTATATTGAATTATATATTTATATTTCAGTGTGCTGTATTGCAATCTCTAGGGTACGAGATTGCCGCTATAGCTGCAAAGGAGAGCGAGCCATCACAACTGTTTGGGACACCAAGAGGCCTGGAATTTGTGAAAGGCATGCAATTCCAAAAGGGATTCCGAGAATCTGTATTCAGTTAGTAATGAGGAGTTGAATATTATAATATTATATACCACATTTTTTCAATGGTTGACTGGAGAATTAAAATTTTCAAACAACGTACTTGTAATTCACCAACCTTGTAAAATACAGTCTAAGCACATTAACATATAGTTTCTAGTAACCAAACAGCAGAAAATACACTTAATTATAATGGTGCATGTTTGAGACATTTAACATGACAGCATCATAAAGAAAAAGATTAAGCAGAAATATAATTCTTTTCAGAATTGAAAAAGGTGAAAAATTCGAATCACGTCCAAATTATAGGAGGTGACTTTATGTTCCAGATGAATAAGCTATTCGTGCTTTAATATAGGACCCCATCAAGTCACTCATTGCACATTAATCAACTGCAATAACTCACATTTGGTAATATGCAACAATAAATGAAAAAAAACGAAGGAAAGTTTTTCCAAAACTGTGTTAACAAATATTTGTTTTACTATATTTTTAAGGACACATTGTGTATGTTGGAGATGATAGGACTCACAAAGACACAAAAAAAGAGCTAACAGAAAACGTTAGAAAAATATTCAATTCCTGTTGGGGTAAGTATATTAGAATCTGTCGACAAAAAACGAAATAAAAGAAACATGCAAACTTAAAACAAAAATATCTTAATTTTCTAAATGATTTTAAAAAGGGTTTCATTTACCAGTTTACCTTAGAGCAATTAAAGAAATTAATGTGTAAAAGCTACACTGTAATATCGGATTGGCGTTTTTGTCTTTTCCCTAAAGTAAACACAGTGTATGAACCTTTTTTTTATATATTTTTTCGAACACGTGAAATATTTGTTTTTGCGAAAGTGTCAATTAACTTGTTCAAATCAAACATGCCATTATTTATTAGTACTTTTTTTATCACAATTATATATAAGGTTGTTAAACTAAAACAGTAGATACATGTATCTGTTTTAAAGTGTCTTTTAAATGCTAAAACTACCGCGTATATCGTTGGATGGCCAGCAAACATGTTGATTTATGAGAAACGATTCGATAGTTCGTTTTTGGAATGATTGCCATTAACTGATAAGGGGAAATGCTTTAGGCTGAACAGACAGCTTTTGTTTATGGAAGAATAATAAAGATAGAAGCTGCAGGCAAACTACAATATGTACAAGATTTACAAAACGCTACAGACATATGGATCAATTGAATGTCAGTAAAGTTATTGCTGAGTGATGCAAATTAAATACTGGTTTACAAGTTTGAAAAAATATATTTTCTTGTAACTTTGTCGCCGTACGTGTAGTATTTCAATCTTTTGAATTGTGATTGCAATTTATAATAAGAATTGGCTTGTTGCTCCTATTTGCAGATTTATATGATAACATATATCTTTACAGCATCTGCCAGTTTGAAGAATCAGGCAGTACCCTATGGGAATATAATTAAAAACAACTTATATAGAATGGAGGGTCTGCCTGATGGTGTGATTTTTAAAGACCCCAATTCTTATGGTTTGTCTACTCTTAGGCAAATCATAAGCCAGAAAGACTCCATCAAATTTGTGTATGTATTACCCTTACTCTTATAACATGTAGACGCACATTTGATATTATGAAACCACAAATATCGTAGCTTTTAATGAAAAACTAGAAATGAATTTTGAATTTTAGATTTTTCTAAACTTAAATTGTCTAGGCTGATTTCAGTGTTGAAACAAAAGATTTTAAATAACAACATAAATGAGTTTAGCGAATCATTTAGTGTTTACATTTTCAAATGCTCCTTGAAAATACCATAACAAGTGCTAGGAATATGAAGCATTCATCGAAAGTAATAGCAAGGTAATCAAACTTTATCTAGCTTATTTTGTTCCAGTATCGATTAATTGTGAGTTCCGTTAATGCAAATACTAGAAAGAAACCGTTTATAAGATAATATAATTTAATTTAAGATGTTCTATTCCCATGACGAGCAAAGTAATTTATTACAATGATTTTGATAATTGTCACATTAATCGGTTGATATAAATTATATATAAATATGACTATAACGATCTCAACTGTAAGATATTAAACTACAGTCAAACCATTGCCATACACAAGTAAGTAAAAAAAACCGCATATTAATTATATTTAATACTAACAGGCAAATACTTTCAATGGGTTACATACTAATATATCTGTACTATTTTGATAGTTTTCTGAGTTCAAAATATTTGTTAATATCAATTGCTATAATTGACAATACCTTTGTGTTTTCTTGAATAAAATCCAATAAAACTAGGCACTTGTGTTTATATGAAATTCATGAATGTTAATAATCTCTTTAAGGAACGTGATACCAGCTACTACACTTGCCTCATCTGCAACACCATCCAATGGTATGTGTTTACACTTTTAATTGCAGGAAGTTGTTCTTAAGCATTGATAAATGATTTTTTTTTTTATTATTCAACTGTAGGATTTTTTTTTTTTAATTTTTTTTTCACAACAATTTTTGAATCATTATTGATATTTATTGAACAACTTTTGTTGTTCGAAATCCTTTTTTTACACAAATGTTCTTTGAAAATTTAATACTTTAAACACATTTGATAGCTCCATAGTTTTTACACATTTATTCTATGTTTACTCTACTTTCCAAATCACCACAAATGGTTAATCTCAGTCATTTGTAAAAAATAAAAACATGTCCAATATCACTACAGAGATTTTTTGTTTAAACACAAGTTTTGTGTTCTGTTCCTCAATTGGTGGCGCATTAGGGATATTGACCCAGATGAGCTTAATATTAATGAAAACTGTATCTTGCCCTATATAGATGCCTTTTGTTTAGTTATGATGTTAGGATGCTGTCTCATTGTAACCGAAACATTGTATTCCTACTTAACAAATCATGTGTGAGGGATCTTTTGAGTGCTATAAGAAGACACTTTCCCAACAAGGGATAAATATCTAATATATTCAGCAAAACTACAAACATTTCAATATTAATGTATTAGGGTGCTAATTTTACTTCACAATTAGAAAAACTGAAGTGTAGGGCAGTACAATGTTATTTGGTATTTAAAACAAAACACCATGTGTTAAAAACATATAAAGACAAAATCAAGTAGGGTACACAACAAATTGTTAACGTACAACTTACTAATTTAACTTTTTCTATATTCTTCAATATATCTGTAAATTGTATATTTTGTAAAACTGTCACTCCTGGCATCTACTTACGCTTGTTAATTTCATCAGGGGTATATTTTCCGATGTGATTTTTCTGATCATACATCCTGGTCATTCTTCTGTATACAGAAAATAATGGCCGCTGTAAACCTCTAGCAATGTTACGATAGAAATCTTTTCTTTCGTCTTTTGACATCTCAAATATAATGTGTGTAGGGTAAACTATATTACGTTCCTACAGAATCACAAACATGAAATTACTATAACATTAGAATATCATAATCAAAAACAATAATATATAATGATAATTCATTATACAGCATGACATATATTATATATACATTTGTCTATTATTGAGGTCAATATGTTAAAAGATGTTGTTGTTGTTGATTTTCTAAACCGTACGGCTTTCAACAATGAGCAAAGCCCACACCGCATAGTCAGTTGTAAAGGGCCCCGAAAAGACAATTCAAACGAGAAAACTTTGTCCTGTGACTTTTTGTCCTGTGACTGTTTGACTTTGACGTTTTGTCCTGTGAATGTTTGACTTTGACTTTTTGTCCTGTGACTTTTTGACTGTCACTTTTTGTACTGTGACTTTTTGTCCTATGACTTTTTGTTCTGTGACGTTTTGACTGTGACTTTTTGTACTGTGACTTTTTGTCTTGTTACTTTTTGTCTGTGACTATTTGTCCGTGACTTTTTGTCTTGTAACTTTCTGTTTGACATTCTGTAAATCTTGTATAATATTTGTAAATAAGGTGTATTTTGCGAACATCTTGAACAACTTAAAACAAGCAGGCCATCGGATGATTTTTAGATTCAGAAGAACAATATTTTTTATATACATCTATATACTTCAATCAACCGAAATCCATCATCAAGGTTAAAATGCATGTGCTGAAATAAAATATCACTGATTTTATTCTAAGCTTTAGTAATTTTATTTTTTCAGGATTAGAAAATGAAATTATTACTGAGGACACGGATGCTCCAGCTATACCATTAGGTTGGTATTTTGATCCAAAGTTTGTACAATGTATGAGATTTATTATGTCATCCACTTAAAGTTAAAACATTTACTTAAACTGTTTTTGATTAGAATAAGGGTGAATACATGTATATGTGTTTTCGCGGTGGTTTTTATGAATATATAGTAGTAACTTCACGTTATAACATATTAATATTACGTTCATACAGTAACATAATGATATTTTATTAATTTATTTTTTTTCAAAATTTTCAATTTTATATACATCACACGAGTCACGACTGTAAATGATAACCTGTACAATGTACTAACTTCACAATATTTCAGAATCCATGAATGTATTAAATACGTACCATAGAATAAGCTACCTTTTTTCAAAATGTTTATACGGCTTGAGTGTATAATATGGTGCGGAATGAAGGTGAAAAATACTTATTTACGAATAAACATAATAAAATGTTATTAACTGGCTGTTTCTGAATTGGCATGATTCAAGGTTTGCTGTATACATAAATATTTACACATTACAATTGTATAGCAGAACTATATTTCTTTTATATAGAGCTGAGAGAAGAACCTATGGAGGCAGTAGCGGATGCTGTAGATATTACTATAGGTTAGTTTGTGTTATTCACCATTTGTACTAAAGCCTCGGTCACACCTTTAATACCGGATAGCTCGAACGGACGCCTAACGGATATTTTTTTCAATCCGTTTATGTCCGTTAGACGTCCGTTGTTATTCGTTAGACGTCCGTCCATATCCGTTGCATGTCCGTTAAGGTGGTATGGGAGTCTAAAATAAAAATGATAGACTTTGTGCATACTTTGCCAAAATGTAGTACTAGTATCTATTGATATATGTTGAAAAATATAATAAAAATGATAGATCACCGCGCATTTTCCCAAGCTACAGGGCGTGACAAAATGACACATTTTGTATGGATTATACAGGATAAATTGGTTCTTTTAAATGAAAATTCGCATAAAATATCTGAATAACTGCATCAAATTTTGCTAACTTGATAGAAAATCTGGACCTTTGGTTCTCTGTTTTTTTTTTCAATCCAAGATGGAGGAAGACACCCATACCACCTTAAGCGTACGTTTTATCTGCCTACGTTCGTTCTATCCGGTGGAAAATTTTGAGCATGTTCAAAACTTTGAACGGACGTCCAACGGATACAATGCCCGTTGAACGTCCGTTTTGTACGGTACTCGTCCGTTTCGTTTCCGTTTTATATTCATTATACGTGTCCGTTATACATCCGTTGGAGGTCTGGAAAATAAATTCACCAACGGACCTCTACCGGACGATTAACGGATAAAACGGATGTTAAAACGAATGAGAAACGGACTTCTATCGGGCGTATAACGGATAAAACGGATGATGAACGGATCTGAAACGGATAAATGCAAATTGAAAATTTCGCGGCAAAAATGCCAATTTTTGGTATGTCAGATTTCTTAAGGTTCATGAATTCATGTGTTTACTCTTTATTTCAGGTGTTTCAGGCACATTAGCCCATGCTGTTTCCAGTGATGCTGTAGGGGAGCATGGTTTTGAAGTACTTACAGGTTTGAATACAGTTTTTTTAATGCATTATTTTGGTATATATACTAGTCAACAAAAGAAACGATACGCGACTTTGAAATAAAATTTATCAAAAAGCATTTAATATAAAACAAAATGAGATACTCCATTTTAAAAGCTTTCATTTGCAATGTATGCACATGTGATAATCAAAATCAAAACTTGTCGGAAAGTATCTAAATTCCGTGTAAATGACCGAAAAGTGCAAATTAGTTTTACTGAAAGTTTAAAAAAATCGACACATAACTTTCTAAGCACTAAATCAAATTTCAATTTTTTTTTTAAATATTCAATATGATAATCAAGTTATTTTCATGATGTAACTAATTGGTTGAAATATTGATTTTTCTCATTTTTGGGAAAAAAAGTGTTTTTTTAAATCTCAAAAAATGCAAAAAAAATTTTTTTATTTTCGTCTCAAATCAATGCTTTAGATATGAAAATAACACACAGTAAATTTGGAACCTTTCGGATTAGTTATAAGATTGTGACCGCTTTTTGAATATCACTTTACACATACTGTCTATGGTGAATCAGTTGATAATTTATACATTTTACCGATTTCTCGAGGGACCGAACTTTGCTTAACAAATAAACGAAGAAACTGTATGATTTTAAAAAACAAATTGATGGCAAACACTGTCTTAACCTTTAAATGAGAGGTTGGCATCATTAGTTGGAACTTCTGTTTTTAAAATTGTCGTTTTATGTAAATTTTGTAAAAAAAAAAAAATCGCGAAAAAACGTCACAAAAGCAAAAAAAAAAATTTTGATTTTTATTTTCATAATGATTAAGTATTACTACCTTCAATATTGGTCCAATGAACGGAAAACTTTATCTTAAATTTGAAAAAAAGTCTTGTATCGTTTCTTTTGTTGACTAGTATATTTAGGAAAATATAGCTTAATTTTCTGCAATCATCAAAAAATTGTGTACGATTGATTGATCGTTGATTAATAATGTCTAACAACAAATAATTCATAATTCATGTTCAGGATGAAACTTAGTACGAAGTTAGAATTTTAATACAGTATTTGAAGTTTGATATAAATAATTGATGTGATGTTTGATTATACAAAATATTGTACCTGAATTTTTTTTTATTTAGATTTGAGTAACATGCACATGGAGGAAATCACAGGTGCTCCAGAGATTCCATTAGGTTAGTAATTTTAATTTGATCCAAACTTTGTTTACTTTCTTTTGTTACTTTTCTTTAAATCGGACTCAAACTTCTTTTTAACTGAGTTTTAATGTGCATATTGTTAGGCGTTTACTTTTCTACATTGGCTAGAGGTATAGGGGGAGGGTTGAGATCTCAAAAACTTGTTTAAACCTGCCGCATGTTTGCGCCTGTCCCAAGTTAGGAGCCTCTTGCCTTTGTTGGTCTTGTTTGACTTTTAATTTTAGTTTATTGTGTATAAATCAGAATTCATAGTTGTATGGTTTTTACAAAATGTTTCCAAGTATTTTATTATTACAATGACAGCTGGCAGACATTAATCTTTAAGTTTTTATCCTTTCATTTCAGATGTTTTAGATTCATTAGCTGCAACAATTCAGGTTGATGTCGTAGAGGAGCAAACACGTATCATTGTACCTAAAGGTCTGTTTTGCTATCTTCTTTTAATTGCTTTTTGGGCTAAGCACTGTATTGGCCGGAAGAATTATAAAGTGGTTGTTTTGTAGATTGGCGAAAGAAAGTGGTTTCCAAATTGACGAAATCTCTGCCTTGTTTCTTTCATGTCAGATCCCCGAATGTTCATCTAAGTTTGAATATGAACAAGTCATATAAGTATGAAAAAAGGAAGATGTGGTATGATTTTCAATGAGACAACTGTCAACAAGAGACCAAAACAACACAGAAATTAATAACTATAGGTCATCGGACGCCTTCAACCATGAGCAAAGCCCATACCGCACAGTTAGCTACAAAAAAAACAATAATTACAATGTAAAACAATTCAAACTAGAAAACAAACGGCCTAATTATGTACAAAAATTGAACGAAAAACAACTATGTAACACATAAACAAACGAAAACCACTGAAGTACAGGTTTCTGACTTGGGACAAGCACATAAATACATAATGTGGCGACATGGTATAATGAACATTTGGGTTAATTAATTTATGAAAAATGTTTTGTTAATCTCTTTTTCCACCTTAATTTCAGATGAAGAAGAGGAAAATGGCATGTATAAAGTTGTCAGTGTTCTTGACAAAAAGAAAATTGGAAAAAAACAATTCTTTTTAGTGCACTGGGAAGGATACAATTCTTCCGATGCTACCTGGGAACCAAGAAAGAACATTCCAAATTATTTTATAAAATGTTTTAATAAAAATCAAACAAAAAAGAGTAAATAAAGTATGTTCCGAGTTTAGGATTATCTTATTGTTTAGGGCTGCTTACAATCATCGTTAATTTCTCCTTTTTAGAAAGCTCATATATAAAACAGCTTGTTCAAATTTGCAAGTTTTATTGAAAATTTCAAAACCCAAACAAAATGTATCACCGGGTTTCATTGGTACAGTGGATATAGGTACTAACAAAGTCGGTGTTATAACTATTTTGACCTAACACGGTAACGAAAATCTTTGGCTTGTTCACATAATATCGATGTGTACTTCAATCTAAACATAATTGTTGTTTTAAGAAATGATTTGATCTTAGATTAATGATTAGAGATGTCTCATTATTTTCGATTTGTCAGTACCTATATCCGCTGTACCGATGATATACGGTACGATCATTCTAAATTGATGTTATGTAAGTGTTTGCAATTAGTCTTAAATTGCAAAGTTGTATTGACACATTATTTATATTATAATTTAAGATTAATTTTAAAAATAGATTTTGACTTATGGTTGAGTATGTTCAATGCTTTTAGTAGTGTTTTGTCATACACATCTACTTAGGCTTTTCAAATATTTTGGCACTTCTTCACAACGTGTCTTCATTTTTACAGAACACTAGATATCCAAAATGTGAGGTCATAAAGAATATTTGTTTCTCTTTATATTGAGGCAATTGATATTTGGACTTTCTTCTAATATGTTACTTGTAAAATGGCGCAAATGTATAGTTTTTGATTTTTGGTTCAAATGTGTTAAAAAATATGAATATGGGATATCGTAATAATTGATGCTTTAAATTTCAATGACCTCTGCATTAAAATTAACAATTACTTAAAATCTGGAACATACGGTCCTTCTGTATTACAATGTGTGCCATACGCATGTTTGTTTTTATTGAATGAATTATGTTTTACTTATTGTTGAATTAATATATATATATATTAAAATGTATCAATTTATTATATAATTAATACAAAATAAAACTTATTAGTTGACTTTTTTTTTTTTTTTTTTTTTTATATATATATAGCGAAATGCTACTTTAAAAGGTGTAACCTTGAGGTGACCGTACAGCCTTCAACAATGAGCAAAGCCCATACTGCATGGTCAGCTATAAAAGGCCCCAAAAGGACAATGTATAACAATTCAAACGAGAAAATTAAAGGCCTTATTGAAATGAACGTAAAACAAATATGAAAAAACACATAAACAAACGACAACCAGTGAATAACAGGCTCTTGACTTGGGACAGGCACTTACATAAGTAATGTGGCGGGGTTAAACATGTTAGCGGGATTCCAACCCTCCCCCTAACCTTTGGACAGTGGTAGAGCAGTAAAACTTAAAAACGTACTATAAAAATCAGTTGAAAAAGGCTTAACTCATCAGATGGACAAAAATATTATACAATTAATACAAAAGAAAACTTTTACTTGATTTTTTTTAATATTTTTAGAATTGTTCCTAATACTTGTTATGGATTATAAGTCATTCAATCACTAACCCAGAAGTATAATACTAGTATTATACCATTTAACATCGACAATGAAGCCAACTAAGAGGCGTTCAGTTACACTCTGATGTACACCGAAAGACCTATAAATTACACTTAACTGATATCCATGTTTAAGTAGTTGTCGTTTTTACAGCGGATGACCGTGATGGAATTCCGTTGAATTGATATCGACTAGATTTCCATTACATACTATTCGTTTTTTACCGATCTATAAACATAATGAATACATAGACATCATCAAGTGCAGACTAACATTCCTTATCACTTGATATGAATTCATTTCTCCAATGAATCACATTTTATACATTTTAAAGAAAATAAACTGATAATATTAAAATGTTTCGTTATATCATATGTATATAAGTGAAAAATCATTAATATATAAGCACACGCATGCAGAAGAATATCGCAAGAACGTTTGCAATTTTAAGAAAAGATAACTCTGTATGACTGATTAAACATTTTTTGCGGGGAAAGTACGAATGCCTATTAAAATCCATTTTATTAGAAAACTCGAATTATTACAGAAGTGTGACATGCCCACCACGCACATACACTGCACATTAACATTAACCTCACTTACATGTATAGAGATGTGATTTTATTTCTGAGACAAGTGCTTGTCGAACCATTTACAGAACTTGCGGTCATCCGATGTTCAGTACTTAAGTACTTTTATTTTGATTCAAATCAGTAGACAATTTAAAGAACAATAGGTCGGTGAAATATCCCCGGTTGTTATAAAAGAACGATTTAAATTTTCTTGTGTTTTCCAATAGGATCAGATCTTTTAGTGTTTTCTGAAACGAAAGATGAAATCGATATTAAAACATAAAATTGAGAATGGAAATGGGGAATGTGTCAAAGAGACAACAACCCGACCATAGAAAAAAAACAACAGCAGAAGGTCACCAACAGGTCTTCAATGTAGCGAGAAATTCCCGCACCCGGAGGCGTCCTTCAGCTGGGTCCTAAACAAATATATACTAGTTCAGTGATAATGAACGCCATACTACGTTCCAAATCGTACACAAGAATACAAGAAACTACATTTAAAATAATACAAGACTAACAAAGGCCAGAGGCTCCTGACTTGAGACAGGCGCCAAAATGCGGCGGGGTTAAACATGTTTATGAGATATCAACCCTCCCCCTATACCTCTAGCCAATGTAGAAAAGTAAACGCAAACATGTAACAATACACACATTTAAAATTCAGAGAGTTCAAGAGAAGTCCGAATCTGATGTTAGAAGATGTAACCAAAGAAAATAAACAAAATGACAATAATACATAAATAACAACAGACTACTAGCAGTTAACTGACATGCCAGCTCCACACTTCAATTAAACTGATTGAAAGATTATGATTTCATCATATGAATATCGGGGACAATCCTTCCCGTAATTGGTTTAGTATCATACCATCATAACATATATGAAAAGTACACTCAATGGCAGAATCTTTCACATGTTCTGTAACAAAATGATAATCAAATTAACTTACACACCTCGTTTAACATACTAGTAATTTATGTGCTATACTATATATAAACACCGCGAGTGTGAACCTGGGTTGTTGCATGGTGCTTAATGCAAGGGTCGGATCAAGAATCAATCTGTACGCTTATGGAATGAAGTGGAGAAACAACCATTTTGCCAAATTTATATTTTTCTTTACAGACCTCTCCTATATTTTTCTTTACAGACCTCTCCTATATTTTTCTTTATTGCAGCTTGATAAAAGGCATGTGAGTGGACTACTCTTATCGGGTTGCAAAAATCCATCAGTTGATTTTACATCAGCAAACCGTAATGAGATCTGTTATCCGCAATGATTATTGTTTGGCGGTGTTTCTTACAATTAAATACTTCTGTGGCTCTGTTTGGATCAACTATTATCATAGAAAATTCTCCATCGCAACTCCATTATACCTACATAATCTCTACATACATTAGTATTCACACTTCTATCATACAGGAAAGAAATAGCTTCTAGAGCAGCAGGAAAATAAAAAAAAAGATATCAATATATTCTTTTAAATACTAAATCTGAGCTTTTGACAGAAATTGGTGACTTTATAAAGCAATCTTTAGAATTGCGAAAATGAGGTCCATGTCCATCAAAGGTTACATTAATTACCATTTATAACTATGTTTTTTTTATGTTTATATTTGTAATTCTTCACTGTCTGTATTAAATGTTGTATTTGTGTTTGCTTGACCCATATGGGTGTATTTTGCAAATAAAATTATTATATATAAATATAACTATAAGGTACTCTTACGCTTTACACTACTAGGTAAGTGTTGATACACCCACGCTATACCAACCCTGACTTTAATCTACCAGAAGGAAAATGAAAAATCTTACTATAATATATACGGAGGCAATATAATACTTCTGCAAGCTTATATAGAGAGCAGCTTTTTAAAAAGCTTGAACAGATTAGAAATCAATGATCACATTAGGAATATATCTCCAAAGCATCTAGTACCAGTCTTGACAATCACCCTCCAAAGTAAGGATGTCTCCACACGATACCAAGCATTTGGATTGCTCCGTGTTTGGATCAGCTATCATAAAAGGAAATTCTTCATAGCAACTTCATTATACTTTATAGGAACTACATGACCTCTACGTTCCACAGAAATCACGCTTCCATCATATAGGAAAGTAATAGCTTTTAGAAAAGCTTGAATAAGAAACTAATCAAAAAGCTATTGAAAAATATCAGATGCAACCAGCTGATCTTCTGGTGTAAATTTATAATACAAACATTGCGATAAACTAGTAATTACAGATTTGAAAATCAACTTTTTATAAATATTTTAGAACAAATGTGTTTTCATGATTTTGAATGATATTATAAAGTTATAAATTATTTATTCATGAACAATTCAATATCTTATTTTTGATTTGTACTGTATTTTTATTGCTTGATATTGTGATAAAATGATTTAAATTTAATATTTAGCTTTGTTTTCTACTAATCACATCAACAGTTTCATTAAGGGCCGGTAATAAAATAGCATTTTTTTTCTATTTTGCCGGTGCCGATCAAAGAGCCACTACTTTTTTTTTTAAATGGAATTGACAGTGATGTATAACAGCTTGCGTCCAGTGGCAGGTTATATAATTATGTATATATATATATATATATATATAGGACTCTAAAGTGCGATGGTACTCTAAAGTGCAATGGTCCCGCTTAAGTGCGATGGTCTACGCTAAAGTACCATGGTGTCTCACGCTAAAGAGCGATGGTTGTTTGTTCTCTAAAGTGCGATGGTGTAACAAGCTAAAGTGCGATGGACCAAAAGGGTAAGATTCGAGGGATTAAAACATTGAGGTTTAAAATAGTCTTTTTACAAAAGATAATTGGTGTATATTGCCGTTCTCACAGTCTATCACTAGTGGGAACACATCCTCATACAGTCGTTATTGTAAATTACAAATATAAAATTAGATTATTGTCGGAATATGTAACATTTTTTTATGCTTTAAACGAGAGAGAGACGTTTCTTCTTTTTCCACACAAAAATGCTATATTTTCCTTCAATATACAGACTAATGTTTTAGCCGACTAAATCAAATTATAATTTACGCATGCAAAAACGTACTTTTATTTTACCGACGTTACTTTCCAACAAAATCGACAATATTTTAACGGGAACTGCAAAGTAAACAGCAGTATAATCAATGATTCAAATGTATCTGTTCGCTTCCAACAAAAGCAGGATAAATGATATCCATGCGAATACTATTTTGTATTTATATGCTAGAAGTAAAATGGTCGACTGCAGGATACAAGTTCTTCCAGCTACAGAAAAAAAACCATTTGCCTCAGCCGACAAAGCACGGTCAGGTTTAAATCATTCCAGACAGTCATTGACATTTGGTTTTAATCAAATGTGTTAATAAAATATTTATAATTTATCTTCCGGCGTGTTTGAAACTTTTAGTTTGTATTGTACTTTCATGCTTTAGCGTAGACCATCGAATACTGCTTCTAGTTTGTGTAAACGACTAAACGTCATAATCAAAGTACAGTAATTGTTATGTACCAAATAATGATAACAATATCACAATTATATCCAAAAACGGCTGGCAAAGTAAATTATTGCTGCCAGATTCGGACAACATAACCAATCCCACAGGTATATTTTTTGATAAGACGAACAGCCGTCTTATTGTATTAAGTGATGATACTCTGTTATCTGTATTCAGCGCTGATATTAATTAAGGAATGATTAAGGGCATACGATACAGTTACAGGGAAGATAATGACGTTGCTAACGTAAAATGTTATTTTCGCGACGTCAAACTATGACATATCGGGAAAAGATGCATTTTTCGACTGATTTTTATCATTCAAACTGATTTAATTTGAAAACGAGTGCATGGACTCTTATTTTTTAAAACAGCAATTTGTTTCATTTTGCAAGGAGATTATGTGACCCAAATTTTATAAAACTGTAAATAGCGCAATTTTTTTAATTTTAATAAACATGCAGCAAAAAATGACGTTCTTTCCTCTATTCATGAACATTTGATAAATAAAGAGATATTTCGGAATAAAAATTGAATAATTTTTAATGATACCTTTTAAATACAAAAATTACCGATTATTTAACAAAAAACAATTTTAAAACAAAAAAAGTAATGTCTTTCTTTCGAAAAAGAAAATTCGGACACAAATCTGAATTTTGAGCAAATATACAAAATTTCGACCTTATTTTACTCAAAAAGTAGCACATGAAGGTATATTTTTTATTACATATTTGATTTAATCAGGTAAAAAATAGCCTATATGCAAATTTTCATCAACTTGTAAATACAGGTTCAAAACTGTATCGTATGCCCTTAAGCGTATGGAACCATTGTACTTTAGCGTGACCATCGTACTTTAGCGTGACCATCGTACTTTAGCGTCCCCATCGCACTTTAGAGTCATATATATATACTTAGCAATCACGTATGTGATAAATAATCTATATCTACTTTGTATACATCTGATGCGTTACGCCTATTTCAACAGATTTTTATAGTTCGTTTCTGTACCCCAAGCCAGGAGATGGACGTCAAGTTGGTTACCTATTCCCTATTCCCTATTCGTTACCTATTCGTTACCTATTCCCTATTCCCTATTCGTTACCTATTCGTTACCTATTCCCTATTCCCTATTCGTTACCTATTCGTTACCTATTCCCTATTCCCTATTCGTTACCTATTCGTTACCTATTCCCTATTCCCTATTCGTTACCTATTCGTTACCTATTCCCTATTCCCTATTCGTTACCTATTCGTTACCTATTCCCTATTCCCTATTCGTAACCTATTCGTTACCTATTCCCTATTCCCTATTCGTTACCTATTCGTTACCTATTCCCTATTCCCTATTCGTTACCTATTCGTTACCTATTCCCTATTCCCTATTCGTTACCTATTCGTTACCTATTCCCTATTCCCTATTCGTTACTTATTCGTTACTTATTCCCTATTCCTTATTCGTTACTTATTCGATTTTTAATAACCTTCCCACTTTTTAATTAAGTCTCCCAAACAAAGTTTGTTTTTGCTCAGTTCTTATTATTTTTATTATTCTTCTTCTTCCTCTTCTTCTTCCGCCACTTTAAAAATGAACTTGTCCGCAGCATTTCTCCAAAACTACTTGTCAGATTTACTTAGGGTTTCATAAAATGTTAGACTAATATGTCTAGGTGAGCCATCAATCGTTCATTTGTGCATTGGGTCTATTAAGGGGTACTTTTTTTTGGGGGGGGGGGGGGGGGCAGAAAGAAGGAAGGGGTTTACTATAGAACCCTATGGGATTTTATTTTCTAAAATTTTCAAATGAATATAACTTGAACACTGTAAGTGATGGATACATGCAGTCTTCAGAAATGATTAAAGGACAATAAAACAAATCATATGAAATATAGGGGAGTCCCTGGGGGTCATCCCTACCCCCTTCAATTCGAGAATATGCTTTTAACTTGTAAACGGTCCAGATCCCCACCCCTAAACCATATATATTATTGTATGGGACAATAAAACTAATAAAATGAAATTAAATAAAAGTTTCTGGGGGTCACCCCACCCCGTTCAATTTGAGAATGTACTATTATCTTGTAAACGGTCCAGATCCCCACCCCTAAACCATATATATTCTTGAATAGGACGATAAAACAAATCAAATGAAATTAAATGGAAGTCCCCGGGGGTCATCCCCTCCCCGTTCAATTTTAGAATGTGCTATTATCTTGTAAACGGCCCAGATCCCCACCCCTAAACCATATATATTCTTGTAGCGGACAATAAAACTAATCAAATGAAATTAAATGGAAGTTCCTGGGGTCACCCCCACCCCGTCCAATTTGAGAATGTACTATTATCTTGTAAATGGTCCAGATCTCCACCCCTAAACCATATATATTCTTGTAGGGGACAATAAAACAAATGAAATGAAATAAAAGGAAAGTCCCTAGGGAGTCAGCCCACCCCCTCTTGTTTGAAAACTTGTAAACGGTCAACATCCCCACCCTAAACTATTTATATTCTTATAAGGGACAATAAAACTAATCAAATGAAATTAAATGGAAGTTCCTTGGGGTCACCCCCACCCCGTTCAATTTGAGAATGTACTATTATCTTGTAAATGGTCCAGATCCCCACCCCTAAACCATATATGTTCTTGTAGTGGACAATAAAACAAATAAAATGAGATAAAAGGGAAGTCCTGAGGGGGTCATCCCACCCCCTCTTGTTTGAAAACTTGTAAACGGTCAAAATCCCCACCCCTAAACCATATATATTCTTGTAGGGGACAATAAAACAAATAAAATGAAATGCAGGTAAAGTCCCTGGGGGTCACCACCACCCCCTCCTGTTTGAATACTTGTAAATGGTGGAGATCCCCACCAGTAAGCCATATATATTCTTGTATGGGACAAAAAATCAAATCAAATGAACATTGGACCATATGAATTGCGAGTTATGGGAGCTTTGTTTGGGAGACTTCGTAACAGCATCCTGTTACAATTACTTCTTGATGTTTATACTCTTATATCTGGTAATAGTTCTAAATTTGTTGAGGTAAATGATTTTTTTATGACCTATTTATATGTGTTTGTGCTCAACCGATCCTTTTACTTTATGTTCGATACTCATTTGTTCCTTATTTGATTTTTATACGTTCTACCTTTTAACTGCTTTATGTCCGTATGTTTGAAGATGGATCTGGTGGTAACAATGTGTTCTTAGAGAAGAAATGACCCTATCAAAGCGCATGTACCCGTTCCAGCGCTCGGTTAATACCCTGTTACCTATTCGTTACCTATTCAATTATAATACGTTTGTTGTACGTTGCACCTTTTAGAAAAGGATTTTCAATTGTGTCCATGTCTCTGGTGGTAACAATGTGTTCTAAGAGATGAAATGACCCTATTAGCGCGCATGTACCCGTTCCAGCGCTCGGTTAATACCCTGTTACCTATTCGTTACGTATTCACTTAGGATTTTCAATTGTGTTCATGTCTCTGGTGGTAACAATGTGTTCTTAGAGATGAAATGACCCTATTAGCGCATATGTACCCGTTCCAGGGCTCAGTTAAAACCCTGTTACTTATTCGTTCCTTATTCACTTTTAATACGCGTGGTATACGTTGCACCTTGGAATAAATCGATTATCTATTGCTTCCATGTCTCTGGCGGTAATTGTGTGTTCTCTGAAGTGAAAAAACCCTATTAGCGCATATGTACCCGTTTCAGCGCAACACTGATACCCTGTTACTTATTCGTTTCTTATTCGCTTTTAATGCGCAGGGTATACGTTGCACCTTGAAATAAATCGTTTTTTAATTGTGTTCGTGTTCATTGTTACCACCAGAGACATGAACACAATTAAAAATCCTTTTCTAAAAGGTGCAACGTACAACAAACGTATTATAAGAGAATAGGTAACGAATAGGTAACGAATAGGTAACAGGGTATTAACCGAGCGCTGGAACGGGTACATATGCGCTAATAGGGTCATTTCATCTCTAAGAACACATTGTTACCACCAGAGACATGAACACAATTGAAAATCCTTTTCTAAAAGGTGCAACGTACAACAAACGTATTATAAGTGAATAGGTAACGAATAGGTAACGAATAGGTAACAGGGTATTAAACGAGCGCTGGAACGGGTACATGCGCACTAATAGGGTCATTTCATCTCTTAGAAGACATTGTTACCACCAGAGACATGGACACAATTGAATTTTTTTTTCTAAAAGGTGCAACGTACAACAAATGTATTATAAGTGAATAGGTAACGAATAGGTAACGAATAGGTAACAGGGTATTAACCGAGCGCTGGAACGGGTACATGCGCGTTAATATGGTCATTTCATCTCCAAGAACACATTGTTACCACCAGAGACATGAACACAATTGAAAATCCTTTTCTAAAAGGTGCAACGTACAACAAACGTATTATAAGTGAATAGGTAACGAATAGGTAACGAATAGGTAACAGGGTATTAACCGAGCGCTGGAACGGGTACATGCGCGCTAATAGGGTCATTTCATCTCTAAGAACACATTGTTACCACCAGATACATGGACACAATTGAAAATCCTTTTCTAAAAGGTGCAACGTACAACAAACGTATTATAAGTGAATAGGTAACGAATAGGTAACAATGTAATAACCGAGCGTTGGAACGGGTACATGCACGCTTATAGAGTCATTTCATCTCTAATTACACATTGTTACCATCAGAGACATGAAAACAAGTGAAAATCCTTTTCTAAAAGGTGCAACGTACAACAAACGTATTTAAAGCGAATAAGTAACGAATAGGTAACGAATAGGTAACAGGGTATTAACCTAGCGCTGGAACGGGCACATGCGCTCTAATAGGGTCATTTCGTCTCTAAGATTACATTGTTACCACCAGAGACATGAACACAATTAAAAAACGATTTATTTCAAGGTGCAAAGTATATTTATCCCCGCGCATTAAAAGCGAATAAGGAACGAATAAGTAACAGGGTATTATCCGAGCGCTGGAACGGGTACATGCACGCTAATAGAATCATTTCATCTCTAATTACACATTGTTACCACCAGAGACATGAACACAAGTGAAAATCCTTTTCTAAAAGGTGCAACGTACAACAATTGTATTATAAGTGAATAGGTAACGAATAGGTAACGAATAGGTAACAGGGTATTAACCGAGCGCTGGAACGGATAAATGCGCGCTTATAGGGTCATTTCATCTGTAAGAACACATTGTTACCACCAGAGACATGAACACAATTGAAAATCCTTTTCTAAAAGGTGCAACGTACAACAAACGTATTATAAGTGAATAGGTAACGAATAGGTAACGAATAGGTAACGAATAGGTAACGAATAGGTAACAGGATATTAACCGAGCGCTGGAACGGGTACATGCGCCCTAATAGGGTCATTTCATCTCTTAGAACACATTGTTACCACCAGAGACATGGACACAATTGAATTTTTTTTTCTAAAAGGTGCAACGTACAACAAATGTATTATAAGTGAATAGGTAACGAATAGGTAACAGGGTATTAACCGAGCGCTGGAACGGGTACATGCGCGCTAATAGGGTCATTTCATCTCTAAGAACACATTGTTACCACCAGAGACATGAACACAATTGAAAATCCTTTTCTAAAAGGTGCAACGTACAACAAACGTATTAGAAGTGAATAGGTAACGAATAGGTAACGAATAGGTAACAGGGTATTAACCGAGCACTGGAACGGGTACATGAGCGCTAATAGGGCCATTTCATCTCTGAGAACACATTGTTACCACCAGAGACATGAACACAATTGAAAATCCTTTTCTAAAAGGTGCAACGTACAACAAACGTATTATAAGTGAATAGGTAACGAATAGGTAACGAATAGGTAACAGGGTATAAACCGAGCGCTGGAACGGGTACATGCGCCCTAATAGGGCCATTTCATTTCTAAGAACACATTGTTACCACCAGAGACATGGACACAATTGAAAATCCTTTTCTAAAAGGTGCAACGTACAGCAAACGTATAACAAGCGAATAAGTAACGAATAGGTAACGAATAGGTAACAGGGTATTAACCGTGCGCTGGAACGGGTACATATGCGCTAATAGGGTCATTTCATCTCTAAGAACATATTGTTACCACCAGAGACATGAACACAATTGAAAATTCTTTTCTAAAAGGTGCAACGTACAACAAACGTATTATAAGTTAATAGGTAACGAATAGGTAACGAATAGGCAACAGGGTATTAACCGAGCGCTGGAACGGGTACATGCGCGCTAATAGGGTCATTTCATCTCTAAGAACACATTGTTACCACCAGAGACATGGACACAATTGAAAATCCTTTTCTAAAAGGTGCAACGTACAACAAACGTATTATAAGTGAATAGGTAACGAATAGGTAACAAAGTATTAACCGAGCGCTGGAACGGGTACATGCACGCTAATAGGGTCATTTCATCTCTAATTACATATTGTTACCACCAGAGACATGAACACAAGTGAAAATCCTTTTCTAAAAGGTGCAACGTACAACAAACGTATTTAAAGCGGATAAGTAACGAATAGGTAACGAATAGGTAACAGGGTATTAACCGAGCGCTGGAACGGGTACATATGCGCTAATAGGGTCATTTCATCTCTAAGAACACATTGTTACCACCAGAGACATGAACACAATTGAAAATCTTTTTCTAAAAGGTGCAACGTACAACAAACGTATAAAAAACGAATAAGTAACGAATAGGTATCCAATAGGTAACGAATAGGTAACAGGGTATTAACCGAGCGCTGGAACGGGTACATGCACGCTTATAGGGTCATTTCATCTCTAATTACACATTGTTACCACCAGAGACATGAACACAAGTGAAAATCCTTTTCTAAAAGGTGCAACGTACAACAAATGTATTATAAGTGAATAGGTAACGAATAGGTAACGAATAGGTAACAGGTATTAACCGAGCGCTGGAACGGGTACATGCGCTCTAATAGGGTCATTTCGTCTCTAAGAACACATTGTTACCACCAGAGACATGAACACAATTAAAAAAACGATTTATTTCAAAGTGCAACGTATACTTACCCCGCGCATTAAAAGCGAATAAGGAACGAATAAGTAACAGGGTATTATCCGAGCGCTGGAACGGGTACATACGCGCTAATAGGGATATTTCATCTATAAGAACACATTATTACCACCAGAGATATGAACACAATTGGAAATCTTTTTCTAAAAGGTGCAACGTACAACAAACGTATTAAAAGCGAATAAGTAACGAATATTTAACAGGGAATTATCCGAGCGCTGGAACAGGTACATAAGCGCTTATAGAGTTATATCACCTCTAAGAACCCAAATCTACCACCAGAGACAACAAAACAATTGAAAATCATGTTTTAAAAGGTGCAACGTATGATACACATATTATAAGCGAATTATAAGCGAGTGATGGAACGAATTAAACAAGGCAATAGCATGCTCCGAAACGATGTACACCCTGCTAACATGGATAACCCCACCACATTATGTTAGTATGTGCCTGTCCCTAGACAAGAGCCTGAAATTAAGTAGTTATCGTTTGTTTTTGTGTTACATATTTGTTTTCCGTTTATGTTTTTGTATATGAAATACGGCCGTTAGTTTTGTTGTTTGAATTGTTTGAAATTGTCATATCTGGGCCTTTTATAGGTGACTACACGGTTTGGGCTATGCTCATTGTTGAAGGCCGTACATTGACCTATAGTTGATAGTTTCTGTGTCATTTTGGTCTATTGTGGGTTGTTGTCTCATTGGCAATCATACCACATCTTCTTTTTTTATGCAAGCGCTAACACGGTGATTTCATCCCTTCGAACCAAGATCCATCTTCGAACATACGGACATAAAGCAGTTAAAAGGTAGAACGTATAAAAATCAAATAAGGAACAAAGGAGTATCGAACATAAAGTAAAAGGATCGGTTGAGCACAAACACATATAAATAGGTCATAAAAAGATCATTTTACCTCAACAAATTTAGAACTATTACCAGATATAAGAGTATAACCAACAAGAAGTAATTGTAACAGCATGCTGTTACGAAGTCTCCCAAACAAAGCTCCCATAACTCGCAATTCATATGGTCTCATGTTCATTTGATTTGATTTTTTGTCCAATACAAGAATATATATGGCTTACTGGTGGGGATCTCCACCATTTACAAGTATTCAAACAGGAAGGGGTGGGGGTGACCCCCAAGGACTTTACCTGCATTTCATTTTATTTGTTTTATTGTCCCCTACAAGAATATATATAGTTTAGGGGTGGGGATGTTGACCGTTTACAAGTTTTCAAACAAGAGGGGGTGGGATGACCCCCTCAGGACTTCCCTTTTATCTCATTTTATTTGTTTTATTGTCCCCTACAAGAACATATATGGTTTAGGGGTGGGGATCTGGACCATTTACAAGATAATAGTACATTCTCAAATTGAACTGGGTGGGGTGACCCCAAGGAACTTCCATTTAATTTCATTTGATTAGTTTTATTGTCCCTTACAAGAATATATATAGTTTAGGGGTGGGGATGTTGACCGTTTACAAGTTTTCAAACAAGAGGGGGTGGGCTGACCCCCTAGGGACTTTCCTTTTATTTCATTTCATTTGTTTTATTGTCCCCAACAAGAATATATATGGTTTAGGGGTTGGGATCTGGACCATTTACAAGATAGAAGTACATTCTCAAATTGGACGGGGTGGGGGTGACCCCCAGGTACTTCCATTTAATTTCATTTGATTAGTTTTATTGTCCCTTACAAGAATATATATATAGTTTAGGGGTGGGGATGTTGACCGTTTATAAGTTTTCAAACAAGAGGGGGTGGGGTGACCCCCTAGGGACTTTCCTTTTATTTCATTTCATTTGTTTTATTGTCCCCTACAATAAAATATATGGTTTAGGGGTGGGGATCTGGACCATTTACAAGATAATAGTACATTCTCAAATTGAACGGGGTGGGGGTGACCCCCAGGAACTTCCATTTAATTTCATTTGATTAGTTTTATTGTCCCCTACAAGAATATATATGGTTTAGGGGTGGGGATCTGGACCGTTTACAAGATAATGGTACATTCTCAAATTTAACGGGGTGGGGGTGACCCCCAGGAACTTTCCTTTAATTTCATTTGATTAGTTTTATTGTCCCATACAATCATATATGTGGTTTAGGGGTGTGGATCTGGACCATATACAAGTTAAAAGCATATTCTCGAATTGAAGGGGGTAGGGATGACCCCCCAGGGACTCCCCTATATTTCATGTGATTTGTTTTATTGTCCTTTAATCATTTCTGAAGACTGCATGTATCTATCACTTACAGTTTTCAAGTAATATTCATTTGAAAATTTTAGAAAATAAAATCCCATAGGGTTCTATAGTAAACCCCTCCCTTCTTTCTGCCCCCCCCCCCCCAAAATACCCCTTAATAGACCCAATGCACAAATGAACGATTGATGGCTCACCTAGACATATTAGTCTAACATTTTATGAAACCCTAAGTAAATCTGACAAGTAGTTTTGGAGAAATGCTGCGGACAAGTTCATTTTTAAAGTGGCGGAAGAAGAAGAGGAAGAAGAGGAAGAAGAAGAATAATAAAAATAATAAGAACTGAGCAAAAACAATAAGTCTCCAAACTTTGTTTGGGAGACTTAATTAAAAGGGGGGAAGGATATTAAAAATCGAATAAGTAACGAATAAGGAATAGGGAATAAGTAACGAATAGGGAATAGGGAATAGGTAACGAATAGGGAATAGGGAATAGGTAACGAATAGGTAACGAATAGGGAATAGGGAATAGGTAACGAATAGGTAACGAATAGGTAACGAATAGGGAATAGGGAATAGGTAACGAATAGGTAACGAATAGGGAATAGGGAATAGGTAACGAATAGGGAATAGGGAATAGGTAACCAACTTGACGTCCATAGCCAGGAGCCTACATGTTATTCATTGGTTGTCGTTTAATTGTTGCTGTTTTTCGTTCATTTTGTTTTTTGTACTAAAGTTTTCTTGTTTCTTATCTATTATATTAATTAGTTCTTGGCCAGAATATGCATCTGGGTTTTTGATACATGGCGTTTAGAAAGCCACAGGAACATCCAATCGTCTTAAGGTAGATTGATGGTATACCGCCATCTTGGATTGTACAATCACAGTACAAAATCGGTCTAGTTATTTGCCTAAATCTGCAAATTTAGAGACAGATTTGCATTTCAATAGTTAGACTGTTATTTCTATTTGAAGAAAACTTGTTAATTAATTGTGTTATACAAAATATTTAAACAAATATCAATTTTTAGGTTTTGAAATAAAAAAATTCAAATGAGCTATTTAAGGGGAGATAACTCTTCTAGTACAAAATTTATACTGGGCTAATAGGGAAATTTTTTATTTTTACTTGTAGCAAGAAAACAAGTTCTGTGACACCATGTTTTCTTTATATTTTCTTAAAACATATTATGAAACCTTTCTTCTCACAATTTATTTCAAAATTCTATCTCATAGAAATTTTTTTATGCACACTAATGTGTTTTTTTTATAAAAAAAACTAACCAAATTTTGTGTTTTTTTATAAAAAAAACTAACCAAATTTTGGCAATTTTCAACGACTCATAGCTTGAAAAATAGCACGGTAACCCATACTTTTTATTCAAATTTTGAAAAGAGCATAGTAAAATGTTTATTTTGGCAAATTATAAAAAAATTCTGTCTCAAAAAATATGTACTTGTGATCTACCTTAAATGTGTTCTTCTCACTGATGTTGTCCCCACCTAGACCTTTCCACTTATTGCAGATGACCAGTTATGATAAGTTTTGACTTTCGACTACTTATACGTATCTTAAGATATACCAGAAGTCTACAACAATCTTGGATTTCAATATAGCAGTAAACAATAGCACAAGTTCATTGCACAAATCTCCAAGTTATGAAACATGTGGGCAATTTTTGTGAAAGTAAGACTGTGTATTGAAACTTAATGGCATTATTTAATTCTGTTTTATCAAATACCAAATATTTGTGTTTTGTCAATGCAATTTTTGAAATAAATCATACACTGGGAGATGATATCTCTTTTAGTACGTTTGTTGTGAGATGAAAAAAAAAATGCGACATGGTTAAGGCATATCTGTGAAATTGAGATGACAAACAGCAATAAAGTGATGTTCCTTCAATTCACTGACGGCTTGATTTTGTAACATGATTTCAAACACAATACTATATTTTTTCAACAGGTTTTGATTGGTAGGTTATGCATTAATCATCAACAGTTTAAATTGTCAGAGAAATTATGGAAGTGCCCCTTGTGCAGACTAAGCATAATGGGCTTTGCTCATTGATGAAGACTATATTGTGCCCTATAGTTGTTATTTCTCTCTTGTGGGGAGTTATTTTAATGGCAATCATATACCACATCTTTATAAATTTGGGGAGTTATTTTAATGGCAATCATATACCACATCTTAATAAATTGCATTGTAAAGTGTTTTTCACACTTTATAGGGAATATACAAAACATATTGTCATTGATATACGATTTCTGATCCATATCTTTTGTTTGACAGAATGGCTGCAAATCAGAGGGGACCTAGCAATGATGAAGCATTGTGTTAGTTGTAGTTTTGAAAACAGAAACAGGTTATGATGTAAGTAAATATATTTAATAGTTTGTACATTTAATCTATGTATACAGTTTACATTGTTTTACATAAAGATTCATTGAATAAAAAAAACTATTATGCATCCAACAAGAACAAATATGATGCAGTTTCTCTCCATCTCTCTTTAACAAAAGTATTTTTTCAATACAATAGCCTTAAACTCTTATTTTCATTAATCAATATGTATTGCAGTAAAGAATATAAAATTCAGCTGGTGGTACAACAAAATACAAGCAACAACATATCTGAGACTACTATAACAGTAGTTGCAGAACATATATACAACAAAAAGTATACCAATCAGTTGATGTGTTCTGAGTCAAATTTTTTTAGTTCTAAATTTATCTACTGACACTTACACTACATCATAAGCAATTTAATCTTTTTAACCAATACAATGTTATGAAACTCTTTAGATTACATACACAAGAATGAAGGACATTTAATTTTTTACATTTATCAGAACATGTGATATGTCATTTATAAATCTTAAAAATAGTTATCATTGATTTTAAAAGGAAGACAGTTATAAGTTTTTATATATCTTTTTACCTTAAATGTGATAAAAAAAATTCAATAGCAAGTGAAATTTGGGAAGTATATTCAAATATGATTGTTCAAAAAATAATTTTAATTTAGCGTTTACTGTTGTCAATAGCCATTTAAAAATAACATTTATAAATTTTTTTTCCTATGTTTCTATTGTTGTTATTGTACTTTTGACTATTGGTTCATGCTTTAAAAAAATCATAGAAATTCCATTTTTCTTCACAGTATGATGAAACATTCTAATTGTCAAGAAAAAAATATTTTATATTAATGTTTCTGTCGTCAAGTGCATTTTGAAATGCAAACTCCAAACCTTGGTTCGACAGATGTGGTATATACAGTATACAAATGGATCGACATAATAGAAAGGTAGACTTTATAATAGTTTCTGTTTTGCCCACTTAAATTATATATCAATATACTAAATAAATAAATGATTGGGAATACGTTAAAGTAATAAAAAGTCAAGAGAATTTCAGAACGCAATTTGGTTCCGAACAATATCTATCACGCTTTGTGCATGCAGACTCCACGCGGCCTTCACGTGATTTTACTATTTTTAGAATAATTGCATAGTAACCAAATGCACTAGATTCAACCTTTACTAATTATGCATTATTTTTGACCTGGTCGTGATTAATGTCCTATAATAAGAACCCATGCAGCTTTCACCTGATTCTCTATTTATAGAAAAATGTCAGAGTAACCTGTCCATATGAACTTGATTGATTCTTATCATGTTATTTATATGGAGCGCCTAAATAAATATCTTATTAACAGAATTTGTAGTGTCAGATGTTATATTAATCTATTTATGGCATCTTAAACTGTAAATGCATACTATACGCTGTTATATCCCAATATAAAAAATAGAGGCTAATAGGGTGGTAAAGTATAAAGAAATTTAAACAAAATAATTAAACAAAAATAAAGAATACAGACCAATGACATGATAATGGGAAGAATACAGAAATTCGCGACTTCCATCGTAACACTCTTTAAGCAACAGTTGCTATTAGCTCATTGGTGAAGGTCGAAAATGCTTCATTTTACATATTTTTTAAAGCAACTTCTAAATATAATGCATTTGGTTTCGCTCATTGTTGAAGGCCGTAAATGCTTCACTTTTCATATTTTTTAAACAAATTCTAACTAAATATAATGCATTTGATTTTTCTCATTGTTGAAGGACCGTAAATGCTTCACTTTTCAAATTTTGCTGTGTCCATATCAACGGCAGCCATTTTGACCTTTTTCAAAAGAAATGTCAAAAACATTTCACTTAAGTCTAATATTCTGTCAGAACATGCTACTTTTACGTTGTTCCCCAAAGGTTTCACTTTTTTTGCTGCATGCAAACTCCAAGCAGCCTTCACTTGATTTTCAGAATTTTGAGATTGAAAAATCCCGATGTATCCGAGTATTTAAGAACAATCCCGAAACAACCGAATGAACTTTCGTCAGGCTTTATTATATTATATATCAATATACTAAATAAATAAATGATTGGGAATACGTTAAAGTAATAAAAAGTCAAGAGAATTTCAGAACGCAATTTGGTTCCGAACAATATCTATCACGCTTTGTGCATGCAGACTCCACGCGGCCTTCACGTGATTTTACTATTTTTAGAATAATTGCATAGTAACCAAATGCACTAGATTCAACCTTTACTAATTATGCAACATTTTCGAATAATTCTCTAGAAAATATTTCAATAGGTTCTAAAATTTATATTGTAAATATACACACTGCAGTTATTAATAGATAAATAAAAAAATAACTTGTACCCTTTAATACATCCAATCACAGCGTTCTTAAGTTGACTTCCTACGCCCTGTCTTGGGTACACAAAAGGCCAACCTAATGCTGAGAAAATGTAATACTACCGTTTTCCCTATACATCAAACATCATGAAATTGAATATTTTGTCCAGAACTATACGAATGAAAATTATACAAGGGGGGGAATCTACGTCATCACGCAGGGTGTCGGCGATTGAAATTGGACCACCATTTTGTCGCTTCAAGGTAAGAATTTGACTTATTATGCCAGTTATATGAGGGTTATGATTATACAAAATAGTCCACCAAAGACTATATAAAGTAGGAAAATAAATGAGCCATCGCTCAATATTATTGGTTATCTCAATTTTGCAAACACTTCGATACCAGTTTTAGGAATTGGGTCAACATGCAGGATATCGGCAAAATTTTTCATAACAACATCTTGATTATCAAGAACCGCCTACTTTATCAACAAATGAACATGTCCGAATTCTTTATTGTACTCGGGAAAATACTTGTTACTCACAAATATCCGTCATTATGGTCGAAAAACGTCTTATTTTTTAAAAATTGAAAAAGGGTGTCGGCAACACATCGAATATCGTAGGATGTCGGGGACACACTAATATATACTATTTTTAACACATATGTTATTCAACATGTGACTAGATCTAATTTAAAACTAATGGTCATGACAAGCCGCAAATCAAATTTAAACTTGTGCAGGCGGAAACGATCGCGAATACAATCTGATGTTGAACAGCCGACCAGATCGCCCACTAAATCGCCAGCCGTAAAAAAATCAAAACCATGCAAGTCCTCATTTGTCATCAAAATAAAAACGACTGGCAAAAATGTTAAGTTTCCCCAATGCCAATTACTGAAGAAATTTCAACAAAACCGCCAGTAGACTTGCGCAAATGTCACGATAGAGGACCAACAGGGCCATGCATACGATTGTTTGCAGATCAACTTCAAAACGACATGTTACATGAAATGGAACATGAAATAAAGGATCCCAAAAAAAATGACAAACTGCAAGAATTGATAGCACTTGCTCCTGCAGTTCTTCCGTATTTTAATGTGTGGTTGAACAACGTGTAGTTATATAAGATTGTTTTTTTAATCTGGTGTCTGGGATGACATTGCATGATTGTCTGGGTGGAATGCCTTTACCAGCATAGTTTCCCATGAGATCTTTTTGTACTGTAGAGACATGAAAGTTCGATTAAAAAGCCAAATTAACTACGGTATCATATGCAAGTAAAAATGTAGCGAAACGCACGTCTGGCGTATAAAATTTTAAACCTGATACTTTAATTTTGTTAGCTATTATTAGTGTATTTCTCTGTCCTATATATTATCTCCCATTTTTTTGTAATGTAATCCTGTCAGGTAATATTGTCATTTTAATGTTAAATTAATTATTGCCATTAAAGTAAAAGCTTTGGCATGTCACAAAACCAGGTTCAATCCACCATTTTTTTCTTCTTAAAATGTCCTGTACCAAGTCAGGAAAATTGCCATTGTTAAAAAATAGTTCGTTTCTGTGTTTGTTACATTTTAATGTTGTATTTCTGTTGTGTCGTAGTTTTCCTCTTATATTTGATGCGTTTCCCTAAGTAATAATTTGTAACCCGGATTTGTTTTTATTTCTCGATTTCTCTACTGTTGCCTTTACTAAACACCCGGTAGATGTAGGGCCAGATGAAATGTCACATATATATATATATCGTACTTATAAATATAATTATTTTCTGTGACTGTATATTACATTAATTTGTAGGATCCTTTACTATAGATAATTTAGCTGATCTGTAACAATAACATCTTCATGCCTTATATATCATGTACTGTAGTACGCCGCTAGATTAAAACTGACGTGGAAAGGTAACACACGGCCCAGGTGGTCGTGTGGTCTAGCGGGACGGCTGCAGTGCAGGCGATTTGGTGTCACGATATCACAGTAGCATGGGTTCGAATCCCGGCGAGGGAAGAACCAAAAATTTGCGAAAGCAAATTTACAGATCTAACATTGTTGGGTTGATGTTTAGACGAGTTGTATTCGTCTAAACATCAACCCAACAATGTTAGATCTGTAAATTTGCTTTCGCAAATTTTTGGTTCTTCCCTCGCCGGGTTATATACAACTCGTCTAAACATCAACCCAACAATGTTAGATCTGTAAATTTGCTTTCGCAAATTTTTGGTTCTTCCCTCGCCGGGATTCAAACCCATGCTACTGTGATATCGTGACACCAAATCGCCTGCACTGCAGCCGTCCCGCTAGACCACACGATCACCTGGGCTCTCAAAAAAAGAGCTTTCGGTGGGCATGTGTTACCTTTCATAAGTACGTCTGAGTCAGTGACAACCCTACAACAGATGTATCCATCGGATCGCCATCAATGATGGTGATACATGGCTGTGTACATAATGTATATACAACTCGTCTAAACATCAACCCAACAATGTTAGATCTGTAAATTTGCTTTCGCAAATTTTTGGTTCTTCCCTCGCCGGGATTCGAACCCATGCTACTGTGATATCGTGACACCAAATCGCCTGCACTGCAGCCGTCCCGCTAGACCACACGACCATCTGGGCTCTCAAAAAAGAGCTTTCGATGGCCGTGTGTTACCTTTCCTCGTCAGTTTTAATCTAGCGGCGTACTACAGTGCATGATATATAAGGCATGAAGATGTTATTGTTACAGATCAGCTAAATTATCTATAGTAAAGGATACTACAAATTAATGTAAGATACAGTCACAGAAAATAATTATATTTATAAGTACGTCTGAGTCAGTGACAACTCTACAACAGATGTATCCATCGGATCGCCATCATTGATGGTGATACATGGCTGTGTACATAATGTATATACAACTCGTCTAAACATCAACCCAACAATGTTAGATCTGTAAATTTGCTTTCGCCAATTTTTGGTTCTTCCCTCGCCGGGATTCGAACCCATGCTACTGTGATATCGTGACACCAAATCGCCTGCACTGCAGCCGTCCCGCTAGACCACACGACCATCTGGGCTCTCAAAAAAAGAGCTTTCGCTGGCCGTGTGTTACCTTTCCTCGTCAGTTTTAATCTAGCAGCGTACTACAGTACATGATATATATAGTATAAAATAAACTCATCATAGATACCAGGACTAAATTTTATATATACGCCAGACGCGCGTTTCGTCTACAAAAGACTCATCAGTGACGCTCGAATCCAAAAAAGTTTTAAAAAAGCCAAATAAAGTACGAAGTTCAAGAGCATTAAGATCAAAAATTCCTAAAAGTGTTGCCAAATACAGCTAAGGTAATCTATGCCTGAGGTAGAAAAGCCTTAGTATTTCAAAAAATTCAAAATTTTGTAAACAGTTAATTTATAAATAAAAAGACTTGTTCCAATAAATGACCCCTGTGGGACCCCTGGCTTAACTGAAACGAAATCTGACTTTCACCTTCTAAAACTTTTTCTCTCTCGATTATTTACAGAAATTGAATCCTTAAATTGAGTGCATGAAATGGAAGCAAGCAAGGAACACTAATCCTGGTTTTTTTCTTCGTATCTTTATTATGGTTGATATAATCAAAGGACACTTACATTGTTAATATATTAGTGTGTCCCCGACATCCTTCGATATTCGATGTGTTGCCGACATCCTTTTTCAATTTTTAAAAAATAAGACGTTTTTCGACCATAATGACGGATATTTGTGAGTAACAAGTATTTTCCCGAGTACAATAAAGAATTCGGACATGTTCATTTGTTGATAAAGTAGGCGGTTCTTGATAATCAAGATGTTGTTATGAAAATTTTTGCCGATATCCTGCATGTTGACCTAATTCCTAAAACTGGTATCGAAGTGTTTGTAAAATTGAGATAACCAATAATATTGAGCGATGGCTCATTTATTTTCCTACTTTATATAGTCTTTGGTGGACTATTTTGTATAATCATAACCCTCATATAACTGGCATAATAAGTCAATTTCTTACCTTGAAGCGACAAAATGGTGGTCCAATTTCAATCGCCGACACCCTGCGTGATGACGTAGATTCCCCCCCTTGTTATAATAGATCCAAATTTTATTCAGATTGTACTATAAAGAAACCAAAGTTTTTTTTCCGATTTATTTACATAAACTTATTAAATCAGCTGCAGCATTACTATTATATGTAGACCTTCATTACATAAAACAATGGAAATAACATTGTATATTGATATAAACGATAAAACTTGTAATTTAGAATTAAAAAGTGGTAATTGTTATTGAAAGTTCTATCCAATTTTAAGAGAATTGATGATACGGAAAAATGAATCATCAAAATGAAATTTTGGTTATGAATTTGATTAACCATGATATATTTCCATAAAAAATGAACAATAGAAGAACACAGATACATTCAAAACTGAGGTTATATCAATTTACCAAAATTATGAAGACTTAATTTACATGCACATACAAGATATCATGTGTCATACAAAAAATATATCTCGGTTAGCAATTTAAAACTATCAGAGTTTTTATAATAATTTCTTATCAAGTTGTGTTATTTCGCTTGGAAATGTCCAATATTCTTGAACATGCTTAGCTAATCTTTATTGTTGTATAGTATAAAAAAAAGTCAGCTTCTTTATTGGTGCTGTACATACAAAATACAGATTGAATAATATACAAAAAACAACAAATCTTTTAACAATAAGGTTATCAAGATTCACTTGTCCTCAGTTCCATTGATGATTTAGAAAAGGAACCTCAATTTTGTAATTTGAGGGCTTGCAATGAGTATGTATCGTAACTTTTTTTGTACCCCATAAAGTCAGATTTTTTAGAAATATTCAGAATAGTTATCTTTTTTCTTCATTCTATTTGATAATTTCTTTTGGAAAAATGAAATGAAATTTATCTTTTATATCATATTATGATATTTATAAATTCTTGCTTTTAATCACATTTCTATAGATTCAATTTTGCATTAATTTTCAAAATCATAATATCTTTGAAATATATATACCATGAATACATTTTGAGCACGTGATATCCTATATATATCATTTATTCTGGTATCACCTAAGTTGGACAAAGGTATACAGAAAAACACATTAGTTTACATTACATTACATATAAGTACATTTGTTGAGGAAGCATTAAATATGAGTTTTTTTACAACGGTATGATCAGTATAGCCGACAGGTTAACATCAGAGAGAATCCAGTTTGTCATTTATAATTCTAATAAATTGGCACAATTTTCGGAGTTTCGATTTCTGTTTTTGGTTCATAATAGTATTAAATTTTATAACATTACAGTTCGTTAGGTATTTATTGTCAATATGTAGTGTTCTATCTGTCAGGAGACTGCTGCATTCCATTACATAGTGGTATTCATCACCTATCGCAACTCTGCATAACGGACACTTTCTCTGTTCTCGGGGAATGTTTTGCCATCTGCCATTTTCAATCGGCAGTTTATGGTTCATTGTCCTAAACCGCGACATTGTTATTATATCTTTATCATCAAGTACGTTAAGGTAGTGTTCGAAATTGTGTGATGTCTTGTACAGGCGATAATTCAGGGCTTTCGGCGAATCGTTTACCTTTCCTGTCCATGACTGTTTAAACTGATCTTCTAGTCTTTGTTTAATTGTAGATTTAATGTTAGGTGATGTGTTTTGGAATGACCATAAGTAAGAGAATCCACAATTGTCTAGAATACTTTTCAAAAAATTTCTTATAATAGCCAAATAATAACTTTAGTAAGATATTATTTAGACTAAATTAAAAGTCCACAGAACATGCATATATTTTTTAATATTTGTTATGCAAATATTTATTAATCAAAATATTCCAAATACAAACAAGAGGCTCTCAAGAGCCTGAATCGCTCACCTGAATTTTTTTGGTTTAATCTCTCATCAATGATTATTTTGGCTTTTCAATTTATTTAAATGTTCTTTGAATCGTCCTATTTTCTTCAAAAGCAAAAAAAAATCATTTTCTCCTATGTTCTATTTTAGCCATAGGAGCTATGTTTCTTGACATACAAGGAAATGAAATATAAAATTTATACTAGATACTCTGAAACTCATTTAGCCTAAGTTTGGCTGAAATTGATACAGCAGTTTCATAAGAGAAGATTTTTTAAAGTAAGTCAACATGATGAACAAATTGTGAAAAAAGTCTTTAAAGGGCAATAACTCCTAAAGAGGTCAATTGACAATTTTGGTCAAATTGACTTATTTGTAGATCTTACTTTGCTGATCATATTTGCTGTTTACAGTTTATCTTTATCTATAATAATATTCAAGATAATGACCAAAAACTGCAAAATTTCCTTAAAATTACCAATTAAGTGGCAGCAACCCAACAATTGGATGTTTGATTCATCTGAAAATTTCAGGGCTGATAGATATTGACCTAATGAACATTTTTACTCCATGTCAGATTTGCTCTTAATGCTTTCAGTTTTGAGATATAAGCCAAAAACTGCATTTGACCCCTATGTTCTATTTTAAGTAACGGCGGCCATGTTTTTTGACGGATCAAAAATCAAAGCACACACTTTGTGCAGGATAATCTAAGGAACAACCATGCTAAGTTTTAACCAAATCCATTCAGTAGTTTCAGAGGAGAAGATTTTTTAAAGTTAGCAAATATGATGAACAAATTGTGAAAAATTGTCATTAAAGGACAATAACCCCTTAAGGGGTCAATTGGCAATTTTGGTCATATTAACTTATTTGTAGATCTTACTTTGCTGATCTTTTTTGCTGTTTACAGTTTATCTTTATCTATAATAATATTCAAGATAATGACCAAAAACTGCAAAATTTCCTTAAAATTACCAATTAAGTGGCAGCAACCCAACAATTGGATGTTTGATTCATCTGAAAATTTCAGGGCTGATAGATATTGACCTAATGAACATTTTTACTCCATGTCAGATTTGCTCTTAATGCTTTCGTTTTTGAGATATAAGCCAAAAACTGCATTTGACCCCTATGTTCTATTTTAAGTAACGGCGGCCATGTTTTTTGACGGATCAAAAATCAAAGCACACACTTTGTGCAGGATAATCTAAGGAACAACCATGCTAAGTTTTAACCAAATCCATTCAATAGTTTCAGAGGAGAAGATTTTTTAAAGTTAGCAAATATGATGAACAAATTGTGAAAAATTGTCATTAAAGGACAATAACCCCTTAAGGGGTCAATTGACAATTTTGGTCATGTTAACTTATTTGTAGATCTTACTTTGCTGATCTTTTTTGCTGTTTACAGTTTATCTTTATCTATAATAATATTCAAGATAATGACCAAAAACTGCAAAATTTCCTTAAAATTACCAATTAAGTGGCAGCAACCCAACAATGGTTTGTTTGATTCATCTGAAAATTTCAGGGCTGATAGATCTTGACCTAATGAACATTTTTACCCCTGTCAGATTTGCTCTAAATGCTTTCGTTTTTGAGATATAAGCCAAAAACTGCATTTGACCCCTATGTTCTATTTTAAGTAACGGCGGCCATGTTTTTTGACGGATCAAAAATCGAAGCGCACATTTTGTGCAGGATATACTAAGGAACAATCATGTTAAGTTTCATTCAAATCCATTCAGTAGTTTCAGAGGAGAAGATGTTTGAAAAATTGTTAACGACGACAGACGACGATGACGACGACGGACGCCAAGTGATGAGAAAAGCTCACATGGCCTTTTAGGCCAGGTGAGCTAAAAAAGTGTTGAATATTATTTGTTTTATCATGAGAAACAAAAACTAACATAAAACATTTTTAGCCTATTATTTAGAATACTTATAAATAATGTAAACCAACAGTTGTTTTAAGAAATACTTGTGTAGATTCCAGAATGAAATTTTATATAATCAATTTCAAAGATAAATTCCAATGTTTTAGATGTTCAATAACCATTTTTAATTTAGATTAACAAGTGAAACTGCGAGCTACTGCTCACTGATGATACCCCCGTCGCAAGTGGATAATATTAATAGTGTAAAAATATGCAAGTGTTTGGTAAACAGGAAGTTGTCGAGTGATGAATCTGAAAACGCATCACACGGTATAGCTGACTTATAAAAATCCTGAAACCAAATTTCAGAAATCCTTGTATTGTAGTTCCTGAGAAAAATGTGACGAAAATTTTTAACTTGGTTATCATGTGTAAAATCATACAAGTGTTCGATAAACAGGAAGTTGTCGAGTGATGAATCTGAAAACGCATCACACGGTATAGCTGACTTATATAAATCCTGAAACCAAATTTCAGAAATCCTTGTATTGTAGTTCCTGAGAAAAATGTGACGAAAATTTTCAACTTGGCTATCATGTGTAAAATCATACAAGTGTTCGGTAAACAGGAAGTTGTCGAGTGATGAATCTGAAAACGCATCACACGGTATAGCTGACTTATATAAATCCTGAAACCAAATTTCAGAAATCCTTGTATTGTAGTTCCTGAGAAAAATGTGACGAAAATTTTCAACTTGGCTATCATGTGTAAAATCAGACAAGTGTTCGGTAAACAGGAAGTTGTCAAGTGATGAATCTGAAAACGCATCACACGGTATGGCTGACATATATAAATGTTGATACCAAATTACAGAAAGGGTGGATGTGTAGTTCCTGAGAAAAATGTGACGAAAGTTTCATGGGACGGACTGACTGACGGACGGACTGACGGACTGATGGACTGATGGACGGACTGACGGACGGACGGACAGACAGAGGTAAAACAGTATACCCCCCCTTTTTTAAAGCGGGGGTATAAAAAGTTGGAGAAATTCTTTGAAGATTGGTTAGGAATCATCCAACATACTTTGCATACTTTAGTAAAATTTTGCATTTTCTTATTGTTTAAAACTGTTTTTTTGTTTAATTACATTGAAACTAAGAAAATCACAGTTATTTTATTATAAAATCTAAATTATTATGCCCAAAAGGAACACTAATAGAATTAAAGACAGTTTTTTAAAGGTCCTCCAAGTCTTCTTCATCACTAATTTCTCCCTCATCATCACTTTCAATGTCCTCAACTGCAATCTCCTCCTTTACAGCCATTTCTTTCAACATCTGTTGCATCCTGTCATAGTTATCATTTAATATGTGGTCAGTCAACTGAGATTCAACAGGCAGTACCCCAATGTACTCTGAAAACTGCCTGTTTAATCTTATTAAACCCATCTCATAATACATTCCTTCTTTTATTAAGAATGCAGTTTCTCCTGCAGTTAGATGTTCCCCTAGTTTTACTTTCACTAGTTGGTACTGGTGTTTGTACCAACTAGTGACAGACCTCATTTCTTGCTTGAGCAATGTTTGCTCTTCAATGGCTCGATCAATCAGGCATTTCAGTTGAATGATTTCCTGTTTAATCGTGTTTGGTATCTCTGATACAACCTCTAAATCTACCATGCAGTTATAGATGTCACTTTCCACGTCCTTGACAGTATCAAAATTAATCGCCTCTGGCAAACCATCAGATGAATCCCCAATCAGGTTGTAAGCTGCAATGGATTTGTGAATTTTCTTTGAAATACACTTTAACTGTTTTGAAAGTTTGATGAAAACAGCCTGTCCTTCTGAAATATGAATAAAATGTACAATATTACTGGTGTTTTATATATGAGATAAGTATATAGTGCTAACACGTCTTTCATAGAGGAATTTGATGTCAACAAGAAATTATGTTAAAATTATTAAAAATGCCATTGTCAGTATATGCATTACTTTTAGATGGAAGTTGAAGACCAATGGATTTTAAAAGAATCAATCACACAATAAATACCTGGTAACATTATTGTTGATACTAAATTCAAGGACGTTATGATGTGTTTTAATTCTTTGTATTGAGAACAAGAGGCTCTCAAGAGCCTGAATCGCTCACCTTGATTCTTTTGGTTAAATCTCTCATCAATGATTATTTTGGCTTTTCAATTTATTTAAATGTTTTTTGGATCGTCCTATTTTCTTCAAAAGCCCAAAAAAATAATCATTTTCTCCTATGTTCTATTTTAGCCATAGGAGCTATGTTTCTTGACATACAAGGAAATAAAATATAAAATTTATACTAGATACTCTGAAACTCATTTAGCCTAAGTTTGGCTGAAATTGATACAGCAGTTTCAAAGGAAAAGATTTTTTAAAGTAAGTCAACATGATGAACAAATTGTGGAAAAAGTCTTTAAAGGGCAATAACTCCTTAAGTGGTCAATTGACAATTTTGGTCAATTTGACTTAATTGAAGATCTTACTTTGCTGAACATTATTGCTGTTTACAGTTTATTTCTATCTATAATTATATTCAAGATAATAAACAAAAACAGCAAAATTTCCTTAAAATTATCAATTCAGGGGCAGCAACCCAACAACAGGTTGTCTGATTCATCTGAAAATTTCAGGGCAGATAGATCTTGACCTGATAAACAATATTACCCAACGTCAGATTTGCTCTAAATGCTTTGGTTTTTGAGTTATAAGCCAAAAACTTCATTTGACCCCTATGTTCTATTTTAAGCAATGGCGACCATGTTTGTTGATAGATCATAACTTCGGATACAATTTACAAACTAGATACCCTAAGGAACATTCAGTTAAAGTTTGGAAGTATTTGGCCCAGTAGTTTCAGAGGAGAAGATTTTTGTAAAAGATTACTAAGATTTACGAAAAATGTTTAAAAATTGACTATAAAGGGCAATAACTCCTAAAGGGGTCAACTGCCCATTTCCGTCATGTTGACTTATTTGTAAATCTTACTTTGCTGAACATTATTGCTGTTTACAGTTTATTTCTATCTATAATTATATTCAAGATAATAAACAAAAACAGCAAAATTTCCTTAAAATTATCAATTCAGGGGCAGCAACCCAACAACAGGTTGTCTGATTCATCTGAAAATTTCAGGGCAGAGAGATCTTGACCTGATAAACAATATTACCCAACGTCAGATTTGCTCTAAATGCTTTGGTTTTTGAGTTATAAGCCAAAAACTTCATTTGACCCCTATGTTCTATTTTAAGCAATGGCGACCATGTTTGTTGATAGATCATAACTTCGGATACAATTTACAAACTAGATACCCTAAGGAACATTCAGTTAAAGTTTGGAAGTATTTGGCCCAGTAGTTTCAGAGGAGAAGATTTTTGTAAAAGATTACTAAGATTTACGAAAAATGTTTAAAAATTGACTATAAAGGGCAATAACTCCTAAAGGGGTCAACTGCCCATTTCCGTCATGTTGACTTATTTGTAAATCTTACTTTGCTGAACATTATTGCTGTTTACAGTTTATCTCTATCTATAATAATATTCAAGATAATAACCAAAAACAGCAAAATTTCTTTAAAATTACCAATTCAGGGGCAGTAACCCAACAACAGGTTGTCTGATTCATCTGAAAATTTCAGGGCAGATAGATCTTGACCTGATAAACGATATTATCCCATGTCAGATTTGCTCTAAATGCTTTGGTTTTTGAGTTATAAGCCAAAAACTGCATTTGACCCCTATGTTCTATTTTTAGCAATGGCGACCATGTTTGTTGATAGATCACAACTTCGGATACAATTTACAAACTAGATACCCTAAGGAACATTCAGTTAAAGTTTGGAAGTATTTGGCCCAGTAGTTTCAGAGGAGAAGATTTTTGTAAAAGATTACTAAGATTTACGAAAAATGTTTAAAAATTGACTATAAAGGGCAATAACTCCTAAAGGGGTCAACTGCCCATTTCCGTCATGTTGACTTATTTGTAAATCTTACTTTGCTGAACATTATTGCTGTTTACAGTTTATCTCTATCTATAATAATATTCAAGATAATAACCAAAAACAGCAAAATTTCCTTAAAATTACCAATTCAGGGGCAGCAACCCAACAACAGGTTGTCCGATTCATCTGAAAATTTCAGGGCAGATAGATCTTGACCTGATAAACAATATTACCCCATGTCAGATTTGCTCTAAATGCTTTGGTTTTTGAGTTATAAGCCAAAAACTGCATTTGACCCCTATGTTCTATTTTTAGCAATGGCGACCATGTTTGTTGATAGATCATAACTTCGGATACAATTTACAAACTAGATACCCTAAGGAACATTCAATTAAAGTTTGGAAGTATTTGGCCCAGTAGTTTCAGAGGAGAAGATTTTTGTAAAAGATTACTAAGATTTACGAAAAATGGTTAAAAATTGACTATAAAGGGCAATAACTCCTAAAGGGGTCAACTGACCATTTCCATCATGTTGACTTATTTATAAATCTTACTTTGCTGAACATTATTCCTGTTTACAGTTTATCTCTATCTATAATAATATTCAAGATAATAACCAAAAACAGCAAAATTTCCTTAAAATTACCAATTCAGGGGCAGCAACCCAACAACGGGTTGTCTGATTCATCTGAAAATTTCAGGGCAGATAGATCTTGACCTGATAAACAATATTACCCCCATGTCAGATTTGCTCTAAATGCTTTGGTTTTTGAGTTATAAGCCAAAAACTGCATTTGACCCCTATGTTCTATTTTTAGCAATGGCGACCATGTTTGTTGATAGATCAAAACTTCGGATACAATTTATAAATTAGATACCCTAAGGAACATTCAGTTAAAGTTTGAAAGTATTTGGCCCAGTAGTTTCAGAGGAGAAGATTCTTGAAATAGTTTACGACGACGACAGACGACGGACGACGACGGACGCCAAGTGATGGCATAAGCTCACTTGTCCCTTCGGGACAGGTGAGCTAAAAATGTTATATCAATTTTCATAAATTGTCGTTTTCCAAAAAATTATCATGTTAGCTCAAAGGCAAGTATGAAATAAAAAGTGCTATAATACAGGAAAAGTCTGCAAAATAAAAATTTCTGGTAGATCTGATCTGTAGATTTACAGAAAAATAAAACTTAAATTTCATACATGGACATTATTTGTAAAATAAAGCATAGTAGTTCAGTAAACATAAAGTTGTTAGAGATGAATGAAAAAAGCATCACAGGGTTGAGCATGCTTACATAAAAGAAGTTTTGAATTCCCTTCCCTTCGTTCTATGGCTGATAAAATTTTGCTTACTTGAATATTTGCGCAATAAGCATAGTAAATAGTGCCTCTCTGAAACATGTTTTTTCAGGGTTACAAGTTGTAATTTCTTTTGTTTTTCTTTCACAATCTTTAGATCCTTGTTGTAGTTTTCATCAGTTTGATGTAATCTAGAGGTCTTGTTCTTTTTTTCAAATGCTGATAAGGTTTTCTCTAGTCTGTAAAGATATTTAAATAAAAAAAATATTCATCAGAATGTTTAGTTATTTTAATAACATAATAAACAGTCCTTTCATGGAATTTCAAGGTAAAACTCTGCTCATGAGATCACAAGTCAGTAGTAACACTCAGCAAAACAAGCCTTATTTTCCATGTATGTACTTTATACTGGGTAAAAACTGTAGACAATAAGTGTATACAATTCAGAATATTTGCACAAAAGTGTAGCTTTCCCAGTGTAATATGTGTGTATTCCAATGTTCATACATGTTAAAACATATACTGTGAATTCATTATTATTCGTTGGATACCAATTTTCGTGGATTTCGTGGGTACAGGGGAACCACGAATTTAAATGTTCAACGAAATACAAGTTTTTAAAGGAATATATAGAAACTTTAACAAAACCACGAATTTAAAAATCCACGAATATGCAAGTTTTCCTCAATCCACGAAAATTGGTATCCACGAAAATAAATGAATCCACAGTATAAGGTATTTAGATAAGGTCACAATTAATTTTAGAACATCATGTTAACTAATTTCATATCTCTTAAACTTTTTTTTAAAGAATGACATAGATCAGAATGTAACTTTCCCTTCTGTTTTAAATTTAAAATGATACTATAGATAAATGCTCTTAATATGCATCATTCCAGGTTGTAAAAAAGGCAATGCTGACAAAAAAGAGATTATGACAATTTCTTAAAATTTCGTAATCACCTTTCCTGTTCTTCCTTGAACTTGTCATCTAATTGTTCATTTCTGAAATTGAAGACTGACATTATTAAAAATAAATATATATGAACATTTATAAACACTTTGATCAAACAATGGAATCACTATAAAAGGAAATGGAATGTACAATTGGAATATTCTGTCAATCATAATGCTTGGTCAATATTGTACATTTTCAACCTGATTTTTAATGATATTGTTGTAATTATGATGCTGTTCTTTTCTTTTATCTTTAAAAGTTAATTACCAACCAAATTAGATTTAACTCTGGGTTAATACTAAAATGAGTAACATACATTTTGTAAGAGTGCCACATGTGGAGCAGGATCTGGTTGTCCTTAGATCAGTTTTTGTGGGTTTCCTGTTGCATAAGTACAAATAAAGCAAAACTTTCTTTGTGTATCTGTTATTTGTACAATAGTTGACTGATTGCAGGATAAATGTAAAGTAATATGCAATTTAGAAAAATAATGGTCTGATTTAGGTACATTAGGTGGCCTTGAAATGTACTGCTTATTTTTGACCTACCCAATTCTGTAATATCTTTGAAGACTGAGAACATATTCATCTGTGTTGTTCAGTTTAACTATAAAAAAAAAACACAAATGAAGAAGGCAAATTATTTTTTACTGGAATTTACAAAAATCAAATGCATTAAATATAAAAGTAGTTTACAGCCTCTAATAGAATAAAACTTTGTATGTGATTTCTATATGTGTAAACATAGAGTTTATACAGCATTAGAAAAGAAAGAATGATTTTGATATTTTAAAACAATGTAAATAGTTTTAATACTCAAAATGGATTGGGAATGATCCCAAAAATAATTCAGTCCTCTTAACTATAAAAATAAAATAGTTTTTGACTAAGGGACGATATCAAAAGTTCAATGTAGGATAAAAAATTCACATAGTTTTTTCACTGACCCCCACACCCCCCCTCTTAACTTAATTTTAGAAAAATTGTTTACCAATAGGGATATATGTAAAAATCGATTTTAGATATAAAAAACTTGCAGAATTTTAACCCCCCCCCCCCCCACTCCCAAACTATTTGATTTAAATTTTTTATCCTACATCGATCTTTTGATGTCGTCCCTAAAATATAAGGAGATCTTACTGTAAGATACTTTTATATCTGTGACACGTAAGTGTTTTCACTTACAGTACCGTAAAAAATGATAATGTTTTGACCAAATTTGAAAATAGGAGACGTATAAGTGCGTTGTGCGATATATTTTCTTGATGTATTAATTATTAAAACTTACTTGCTGCATCATTGTTTTGAGTGTGTAGCACGGAAGACTTTTCCTCTTCAATCCATTGGATAATCTTATCATTTCCAATAACCTTGTCTGAATAAGAACAAATATGGATTAAAGTTTGCAAGTTGATACACTTTACATATCATGTACATGTTTTACACATACCTTAATTATAAATATGCAACAAAAATTTCCTTGTAACAATTAACATTATCTGTGTTTAATTTTTTAACCTGAACATTTGGTTACAATATAAATGGCATAAAAAGAAGAAAAAAATCTTTAATCATGTTTCAATGTTGTTCAATATGAAGAGAGCATCCGAAATCATAAGAATTAATGCTAGTATATCTGCTTTGGTCTGGGATGAGGTATTTAACAATTTATTTTACATAAAACTGACTCAAAGTGACGGCAAAAACTCATTCCTTATGTCATCTGAGTTAAAATGACTAAAGAAACTATTTGTGTTAGTTAAATGTTCCAAGGTAGGAAGTATGTGGACTGATTTGTAGACAAAACTAAATTTTATTGAAACACTTTCTCAAAAGCAATAAACAGAGCTGTTTGGTTATGTTTCTAAGTAAAAGTTTTTTATAATGCCTTTTTAAATGATATAAACAGTTAATCAACTGCAGCATATCATGAGGACACAAGATATTCATTAAATAGTAATAAATGAATAAAAGTAACAAGTTATTTATTTTTGAAAGATGGTTTCTTACCATGAACAGTTGATAAAATCTCCTTCAAAGCCACATCACTGTTTTCTGCAATTTTCTTTGCTCTTTGGAGTTTCATAACCAATGTGTAATCTGCATGTTTGAATTAAGTGTTATTATCAAATAATATAAAATTTTGATTCTCTAAATTTGCTGATATAACCCAATTATACAAATTTTATAAAAATTGTGAGTGCTAAGTGTTGAACAGATGGAAGTACAAGCAGAATTTCTATGTTCTCCTCAATTATGAAAAAAAAAAAAATCTAAATCAAGGGAGCAAAACTTATTTAGTATTTTTTTTTTATTTGACTTGATAAAACTGGCATTAAAGAGCTTTTATAAAAATTAAATCATTTGCTGTTATAGTAAGATATACCTTGACCTAGAATGGTTTACTTTTTAATTTGTTACTTGGATGGAGAGTTGTCTCATTGGCACTCATATTATATCTTCCTGTATCTATATACAAAGTCACAAGCAGGCTATTCCACCATTACACATTTTGCCATTTTCTGTAATTACCTAGTTTGTCTCTGATTTTCTGACCAAAGTAAATAAGGCCATCTGTCAAAAGGTCTGTTCTATTTTCAGGCGTCATCTCTTTTGTGATTGAAGAAAATCCACCCAAATATGACCATAATCTTTCAATGCCTTCACCGTCAGTGAGACCATGATTTTTTGTCCTCCTAGGTCCATACAAAATCTACAAGTATATAAGTATTAACACATAAACTTCAATAATTTAATTTTGGATGTAACACGTCTTCTGATTGGCTTACGTTATTTTGTTATGAGCCCATAGACATAATTTAGTCATGTGACCATGGCGTCATCAATGTTTTTTCATGGTTTTCTACGGTTTAAAATTGAATTAAGAATTAAATTATAAGAAATGACTGTAATATTTTTTCTGTCTATTTGAAATAACAAAAAAAATGTGGTGCATACTGTTAAATAACCCGCTACACACGTTATTCAGTGTGCACCACATTTTTTATGTTCTTTTTTCATAGACAGAAAAAATATTACAGTCATTCCTTAAATATATTGTAGACACATGTCTTACAATAATAAAAATCTGTGTCATTTATTTATGAATACCAAGTTTTTTTTATATTAAAAAATCCTCAAATTTGAAATGTTGCTAAGAAAAGAGAAAATCACATATAAACAACATATCTGGTCTTAAAACTTGATATACTTTTTTTTGTGCAGGTTAACATATATTGGAAAACTTTACAAGCCATTCTAGTATAATAAATACTAAGGGGTCATCCATTTTTCAAAGTGCACAAAATGTACACTTGAGGGAAGGGGTTTAAAAAATCAACATTTTTACTGTACACTTTAAAAAAAATGAAAAAATAAAAAGTCAGGTATGTTTCAGTTTATTTTCCATGCAAATTTTTTTATTAAACCAAACTATAAAAGGGAGGCATTATTTTTTATAAAGAATGATTGATTCTAGGCTTGTAATCGACAAATTGTTGACATACACTTTTTTCATCCCCCACCCTCCCTCAAAAAGTTTTGAGGGTTCTAGTTAACATTACATATACAATATGCACTGAACCAACAAATAGTTTAACAAAACATTTGAAATTATATTATCTTACTTGACATGCAATACTGTGTCCATAGCAGTGGAAAATTGGTATTGAAAATGTGAGTTTTTGTAAAATGTCGTTTCGCCCTGCTTTCTGAAAAAAAAATGTTTTGAATGGCAATAAGACTCCTGTAAACATTTGTATTTTAAAGTTTCAAGGATCTTGATTCCAATTACTGAATAACTAATTAATAAAACTAGATGTCATGATTTGGTATATGATATGTAAAGTTTAAGGGATTTAGACTATACATCATGTGAGAAATGAATGTCAGTGACTAATACTTTTTTTTGTAAAATTTTTAAATGACACCCAGCAAATAATGTAAGGAAATCCTTGAAACATTTCTATAATATCAGATGCAGAACTGCAATAAGTTTGCAACCTCTCTTTGTCATTATGTTTTAAAATTTTATTACATACAGATTTTACTGTCTTGTATAAATTTGGTTAAATATTACTATGTTGAAAAAAAATAATAAACATTTCTTACCAGGCTGTGCATGGCTTAATTTTTTGTAATTATTTTATGAAGTTTTAAGATTTGTATGTAATTTTCTAGTATTTTCTACATTATATTACTGCCCAAACTATAAACAGTACAAATGACAAACCTCTAAATGTCTTTTTAACAAACATGCAATATCATAGATGTGGAGGTGTTTGTCTTTGTTGGCACTTAAAAGTAGTTCTATCAAAAAAACAGCATATCCCAGTCTACAAAATAAAAAAGAGAAAAGTGTTCTGAAATGACAAAAAATTGGTTTCCTATCTTTAATTAAATTCCAATTCTAACTGCATGTATCCCTTTTTCATTACTGTACAGGTAATCGTTTTCTCTCATATTCCTCCTAATTTACCAGTGAATACCATTCTCATTTAATTTATGTTTACCAGTATGTCATGAGCAACAAAAACCTTTCATACAGTAGCCATATATGTTAAAAGTTCACATTTTAATGATTACATGTTGTAAGTTTCAAGTTGATATGACCACAACATTTGTTCAATTACCTTAAACAAAGACATTTTCCTGATATGGGTAGGAGATCAAATGACATGCAAATCTGAAAACACACGCAGGAAGTAAGTCCTAAAAATTGCACTCTCTAAATATTATCTACAATATAACTAACTTTTCACCATGTTTTAAACTAAAAAACTTCTGAGGGTAATCGTGCCTACAGGTAGCTCCAAAGACTGCGGTTTCCGACAATTTCTTGTTTTTTGCTTTAGATCTTAAGTCATTTCCTGCTTGGAAATCGCTGCATTCCTGAAAATAAATATGAAAGCTAGCAAACTCTTATCTTTTTCTTACTACTTGCTGTTTTTCAAAGCATTGATTATTTTTTATTTAGTATCTCTCAAATGTACTTAAAATAAACACCTAAAATATATTGTTCCTCAAATGTAATAGTCCTAAATTTGAAGGAATTTGGAAACCTTTATCTTTGATTTTAATGTCCAGAATTCATAAGGCATTTCAATTAAACATATAATGGAACTTATGGAACTTTAATTAGCTAGTATGAACGGGTGCAAAAGGGTTTAAAAATATATGCAGATCTCTTCGATTGCTTCTATGGAAAATTGCTTACCTTATTTCATAAGTGGCTACAATTTTTACCCTGTATGATGGATAAAACTGGAGGAGACCATTTTTTTTATTGTTTGTCAAAGAGTTCTTATCAAACCAATTCAATTGTATTTTTATCAGTTTTCATGAATTAGGCAATATTTATATCACAGAAATAGCAGTCTATAATGTAAACAGCCAGAACTTTTCATAAAGGGGGAGGGGGCTGAGTGCTTCAGTAATTCCCTATACTTCTATAATCAACCAATTTTTCGCACATAAGGGGGGCCTGGGCCCCAGGGAACCACCTATGGTAAATAAATAAAATATCAAACACAAAATACCTTTTCTATTTTTGGAGTGTCATATTTTTTTATGAAATCATCTACCAATTCCTGTTGGACGAAAAAATTATCTTTGTGTTTTGGTTCAAGCCAGTGGTTACCAGATGAAGATTTCCGTACTAATTGAAAGTCTGCATCAAAACAAAAGATACTGGTTTCTGTCTAAAAAAGAAACGTTTAGTGTTTAATTTACAGTTATAATAAAAATTGTCCAAAAGTGCACCTGATAATTAAAAATAATTATGCAATAAATAAACAAATAAGTATTTAAAATAAATAAAAACTAATTACGTCAACATCATTTAAAGAGTGTCTTAAGTAGAAATGGGTTCTTACTAAGTAATAAATGTACACATCATTTCAGTCCCAAACCTTGAAAAGCTGTTTCAAAGTGATGACAATAACAAAAGAAATTGATAGATCACTGTATTATTAAGAATTTTTGGTTCAAATGCAATATTTCTATCATACAAAGGATATGTATGTGAGAGAAATTTATGAATCAACAGTGGATGGCTCAGAAAATGATTTTAAAAATCACTATGCAACAAAATTTTGTACAAAATGAAGAGTTATCTCCCCTTTTCAATGAATTTTCAGTGCTTTCTATGTATTTTTTTCCTCTTTATTTGTTACAGTTAATAAAAAACAAAATTTAACTTTGAGAAGGAATGAATTTGTCATATGAAGTAGATGAAAAAAAATTGAAAACAAAATATGTCATGTGCCATCCACTGCCTGGTTTTTCTATGGACACCCTCTTAAAGACACAGTAATTGATTGACTGTTGTTCCTATTTTTGTTTATTGTGTTGCATGTGGACTATTGATTATATCCCGTAGATACTCGCCTATAAGTCGATCCGACTATAAGTCGGATGCCCTTTTCAGCTCCAAATTCTGAGGATTTAGTCTTGACCCTCGTATAAGTCGGACAAAATTTGGACATTTTTGTTTGCAGCTGACAGTTACTGAACGCCGGTAAAACCAATGCAAATCCAGGAATTATATTCATTTTCTGCATGAATGTTTGTTTGGTTTGAATTTAGTTGATGTTGATTATGATAATTTATATAGCTGTTTAATAATAAAGATGTATTTATTCCTGTTGTTTTGTTCACTGTTTGATTACAGATTAGCCATGTGTTGTTTACGTAATGCATCAATGATTTTGTAGGGTATGACTAACAACCTATTGTTTGAGAAAAGCGAACATAAACCAATATGAACCTGAAAAAAAAAGTCAATCAATATTTTCACAGCACACATAACTCAGTGTTAAAGGAGCATGTACACTTCATAATTCTCATTATATTGTGATGATTAAAGGATTAAAAAAATTAAGTGAAGCTAATCAACTTTATATTAAAATAACTCCCAACTCATTAGTGTCATCTGTTCACCTATCACTGATGTTTTTCACACCTTTAGTGAATACAACTCTTTGTCTCTTAATTAGGGGTTATCAATGGATTATATTGGCTTGCCAATCAATTTTGTAATCTTTGTGTTTACCTGAGACATTTTAATGAATAATATTTTGATCTTGGGAATGAATCTTAAAATTATTTTTGATTATTGTATGATTTATAAGTATTGAATTGATATCATGATATCACAATAATGACACAATAACTCCGCTGAATACATCCTTTTACATAGTTGGTACATTGTTATCTCGTTTTCATTTTTGGTTCTTGGCTCTTTCTTTTGGGTTTATGCACAAACCATTTGACCATGAAAATCAATACACAAACCGGAAACAGTCGGAAATTCAAAACAAATTGACAGAAAATGTTAACAGAGAACAAATAAAACACAAAGACAGTATTGTAGTCATTTATTTTCAACAAAAACTTTGAATTTAGGGATTTATGTAGGTTTGGCAATCACCGACGTAGTTTTGACCAGGAAATTCACTCCTGACCACTTTTCTCGAGCTTGGATTTTTCCTCTGGTCGCTGGATCTCGCTTATAAGTCGGTACCCCTCTCTGGATTCTGAATTTTACTCCCAAACTTCCGACTTATAAGCGAGTATCTACGGTACCAATAAAAAGAGAAATTGTTTTTAAAAGAAATAGGTCTTACAAAAAATGGCTAAAAAGAGTAATGGTGTATTCCACTTTGGAATACCTATTATTTAACTTCTGAATGTGAATTTAAGCATGAATGCAATTTAAGTACTCCTCATAACAGACTCGTGTATTGTATGAATGTCGGTTCAAACCCATTTTTGTATGATTGGATATGAATTCAAATTCAAATTGATGGAAATTTATAGTAAATAAGGATACATGTACTTATTAAACATGAAATAAGAAACTTTTGTTTGGATCATATATAAACATTACAGGTAAAACATCTGTCAAAATATTTGCAATTTGGTATATGTATATGTATACAATTTTTTGTCAGAATCATATCAAATATCTATTTTAAAGTAATTCATACCTTTATCCTAATAAATGATACAAGAAAGTATGTTACTATATAAAGAATACCTTTATCATCAATAACTACTATATCTTTCATATAGTCAGTTGTACACATATCATGTTTTCTTCCCTTCCAAGGCTTAGTTGGAGGTGCATAGCCTATAAAAGCCCCATGCTATAAAAAAAAAAGCATGTGTTTTAATCAATTTACCTTTAACTTGTTTCATCATTACAAAAATATTGGTAAGCTTTGATATAATGCTAAGTAAAATGTTAATATTATTAGTTCAACCAAAGTCCACAGTAAAAACCTGAACTATTGTTTTGAATTGATTTTAATCTTCAACTGCATTTACTGCTAAATTTAACAATTGATAATATGTGTGCATAACTTAGATGAGCATTTTGTAGCTATACCAAACCATAAATTGAGGTTTAATGGTACTCAGATCAATGGTTTGCTTGTCAATGTAATTATTTTATTGTCTCATTAAAAAAACCACATATTCTTTATATAATAAAATCATCAAATATATGTTGTTGTAATTTCAAAAAACTGATATGTCAAGCTACCACATGTACAGGGGAATGTTAAATATCAGAATCAATGTGTCCAGTAAATTTTTCAAATCATGAAATCCAGTATCTTAATAAAAATCGCTACCTTTTTTTTATTCCTATAACTGCAAAAAATATTAACTAAAACTGCAAATAAGTATGAATAAAAAGAGATATTGGTGTGAAATAAACCCCACCTAAATAACAAACAAAAAGAAAATACATCCAGATCTCATGCCTCAAATAAACTGAACCCAGCAAGGCCAATTTACACGAAAATGGTTATAATAAAAAAAACAGAAATAATATGATCAATCAACACCTATTGGTAAGATGAAACCATAAAAACAACCTAGTCTTTGATACATATTTCATAAAGCAATTATCTACATGTATCTTCATGCTTTATTAAAAAGTTGGGCTGTCATGAGACAAGCACTTTTATTAATTTCAGGAATTCTTACTGAAAAGATCTGCTTTCTGCTTTTAGATGTTTTTTCTTAAAAAAGAAGGAAAATCTTACCATCCATTTCTCAAATACATGTAAATGGAAATTGATGCCTAATTTCCAGACAACTTTCACATATAACGGGCCAAGATATACAGTCTAGGCATCGGAAAAGATCAACCTTTTCAGTACCACAATCCTGGCATTTAAAATTGACTACAGCTTCTTTTTCTTTTGCTGCAGACACCAGTTTCTTGCATATTTCTGACCAATGATTTAATCGTTGGATTTTGGCTTTAGCATAATCTAAAAAAAAATGTACTAAAGTATTGGTACTGTAAGTATAAAAAACAACCTATAAATATCAAAATTGAATTATAATTATACAATCTTTTAAATGAATTTTATACTGAATGATTAAGTACAACACATATTTTACGGTCACCTTCATCAATGATGTTTAACACATTTGCACCTTTATAAGAAATTATCAATAAAATAAATGAGTTCTCTCTGGCTTGAAAACAATTCAATGTTATAAGCCTGTTTGCAGGATATTTGTTTTATTGTATCATGTTGTATGACTGTCCAATAGTAATCAACACATCTGAGAATCACTATAAAAGGCTTAATCCTGTGAAACTTGCAAGTTTGGTAAATGGTTTATATCCATTAAAACAGGCTTCCTTTATTTTTTAATACATTTTTAATATGAAATTCAAAAAAGGAAGGGAATATATGCACTCATTGCACCCCTCTTTATTCATCTTGTAACCCATAATTATTTTAAGGTGATAATAAATGCCACTTTAAAATCATTACACTGTACATACTATTTTTAGGTTCTATCGTCACAGGTGTTTCATGTTCATTATTGAGCTGCACATTGCCATTTCTTTCTTGTTCAATGTTCACCACCTCTGCATTTATAGTTTTATAGTCATCTTTATCGGTGGCACCTGCAGTTTCATCAATCATGGATAAAGGCGTGTAGGACTTGGTCATAGTTGTCTTTTTTCCACTCTGACAGACTACAAAAGTGCATGGCACCTTTCTTTTCTTTATATGAGACATCTAAAAAATAAACAAGAAAAAATCATCCAACTAAAAGTACAATTAAATCATCAATTTGTATTCATAGAATCTATATTATATACAAAAATATCAGTTTATTTTTGTATTGTTTGATTGCTGTCTCATTGACAATTTGTTTTTTAGGCAATTGGTTCTGTAATTAAGTCATGTTACTAAGTATTCCCCAGGGGGGGGGGGGGGGGGGTAACTTCCTATTATTGGGTATACAGGGATGTGCCAAAAATATTGGTCATAATTTTGCGAGATTTTATATAAATATGACCCTCCTTTTTAATGACATCCTATATTAAAATGCATTTACGTTAGATATCCGTATATTGATTTGGGGTACTTAAACATGCAGTCAATCCAACAATCCATGCATATATATAAAGATAAAATATATGTACACCAGACATTGTCAATTCATATATAAAAACTTAAGGGTAGCTGGTATATTTATGAATTATGAGTGATGATGAGTTACAGTGCTTATATAAGCATGGGTCATATTTTAGATATTGTATATAAGTATACTGTAGGTCATTCTTTCTTAAATATTTATATAACTATAGGTACAAAATTTTAGTGAATGTTATATTAAAATGGGCACGTTTTTTGAGGCAAAAATGGCACACCCCTACCAAAAAAATATCGAAGTAACCCCCCATGGTCTTCCCTATACCAAAAGCTGCTTAGTTCAGAATGTGAAAAAAGCAGTAATGTAATGCTACTTAAAATATAACACCTCACCTCACCTATCCTTTTCATGCCGGTCGGCATTTAAGGCCCTGAATATAACAACTTATTCTTAATTATCTCCCCTTTCAAAATTTTACCATTTCAATTTAAATATATTTCTCAATTTTCATTGATATAGTAAATTAAAGATTTAATATATTTCTGAATTTTAATTCATTATACATCATAGAAGGTTGCGTTAAATTATCATATCAAAACATTTTAACTAAAATGTTTACTTACAATATAAATTGAATTCACCTTTAATTACATCAGTACATGGTTATAAATCTTCTTACTGAAAATACATGTATATTAAATTTTTACGGTCACTAAACATTGTTTGCCTATGATACATATTGTCAAATCATATGTTTTTGTACTATGTACGCTTTTTTAATGGAAATTGGTACATCATAATGCATTTGTAATAAAATGAAGACCGATGAGACCGTGATATATATATATATATATAGAGATTCACCACTGCATCAAGTATTATTATACGATATTTATCCACTCAAGACAGTTCAATATTTAAAATTTAACTGTTGAGTTCATAAATCGTATTACACGAGATTTAATGGTGGAATGAATATGTTTCTCTAATGATATGAAATAAGAAGCAAACAATATTTTTCCTTCTTATCATGTGAAATGAAAAAAGATGTGTTCTTTCTATGAGAGGTCATCAGGCATGGAAGCCTTTAAAAATTTTTTTACGTCATAATCTGATTTTAACCAATGAAGAACTAATATAAAAAAAATCACGTTGATTAAATTTTTTTTATACAATGGGTGCAGATAGGTAATTAGAGAAATGTAGTTATATATGTATTATGGTGTTAGCCTTTTTCACCACAGATAATCCAACTGTCATAAAGTTGTCACGTGTTAAGACACACTTATAATATATCTATACTATAATAACAAGGTTAAATTTGTTAGCCTTCATAATGTTAACAAGACAAATCAAATAATTTAACTTTATACATAACTTATATATGTCAATGGTGTTGATAAAAATAAAACCAATCCAACCCTTTTGTTTTCAACATTTTAAAAGTTGCCAATTATTAACAAGTTTGGTGTGGAATCAGATACTGATAACAATAGTATATGTCACATGTATGTATGTTCTGTATCCTCCTCCAAAAAGAGCACTATCTGGTACCATATCAAAAATGTGTTGCTCCTAGTGCAAAATGTAAATCCTATTTAAAAAGTTTTTGAGTACCTCCCCTTTTCATAATTTTGTAATATATTAATTATAATTAAAAAAAATATTTCCAATTTTATTGGATAAAAAAATAAGTAAAAAGTTACTTTATTGCTTACCAATACATGTAGTATTAAATTTACTGGACCTTGGATCACAGGATTTCACAGTAAACTATCTTCAATCTAAAAAATATAATTCAGTAAATTTAAAGGTGACATTAAGTTGATGTTATTTTCATATATATATGTATGTATATAAGTTTTATAACTTTTTCTGTAGGCTATCCTTCTGACCTCAACTTGTCTCTAATTGTATTTGGTTGGTTGCTGTCTCATTGATGTATTCCTCATATACTTTTTGTTTGGATTTCTTGGTAAACCACTGTATTCTTTAAGCAAAAAAAAGTTTGAATTTCTCTGTAAACTTTTTACTGACCTCTTCTCGTCTTATTCTTTATTGCACAGTTTCTTTCTTTTTGATGTATTCTTCATATATTTTTGTTTACTTTTCTTGATAAACCACAGTGGTCCACTTTATGGTTATGCAATATCAAAATATTCAAATGGAACAACTGTTGATTATCTCCCCTTTCAAGTTTTATCAATTAGAATTCAAATTTATTCCTGAATTTTGTGTGATTAAATGATTACCTAAAAGCTATTATCTATTTCACTTTAATGCAAACTTACCAATACAAATGTAATAATAACTTAACAGGGCATTAATACATATGACATCAGTACACAGTAGTAATTAGCTCTTCAAACTGAAAATATAATCAAATTATTAAGGTCACTTCCATTTTCAAATACTGATACCTATAGTATATACATTTATATCAAATGTATGGTTTTTTTTTGTTTTTTTTTTTCAATATCTTCCTCCTTTTATAAGAGCACTACCATATAATCATATAAATATTGTTCCTAGTGCAAAATGTAAATTCTCTCCTATTCAAAAAGTTCTTCATTACCTCCCTTTCATAATTTTATAATTTAATTTAAATTAAAAAAAAACATTTAACAATTTTATTAGATAAGAAAATAAGTAAAAAGTTACTTTAGTGCTTACATACCAATACATGTTGTATTAAATTAACTGGATCTTGGATCACAGGATTTCACAGTAAACTATCTTCAATCTAAAATACAATTCAGTAAATCATAAAGGTTACATTAAGTTGATGTTATTTTCATATATGTATGTATGTATATAAGTTTTATAACTTTTTCTGTAGGCTATCCTTCTGACCTTAACTTGTCTCTAATTGTATTTGGTTGGTTGCTGTCTCATTGATGTATTCCTCATATACTTTTGTTTGGATTTCTTGGAAAACCACTGTATTCTTTAAGCAATAAAAAGTTTGAATTTCTCTGTTAACTTTTTACTGACCTCTTCTTGTCTTATTTTTTATTGCACAGTTGCTTTCTTTTTGACGTATTCTTCATATATTTTTGTTTACTTTTCTTGATAAACCACAGTGGTCCACTTTATGGTTATGCAATATCAAAATATTCAAATGGAACAACTGTTGATTATCTCCCCTTTCAAGTTTTATCAATTAGAATTCAAATTTATTCCTGAATTTTGTGTGATTAAATGATTACCTAAAAGCTATTATCTATTTCACTTTAATGCAAACTTACCAATACAAATGTAATAATAACTTAACAGGGCATTAATACATATGACATCAGTACACAGTAGTAATTAGCTCTTCAAACTGAAAATATAATCAAATTATTAAGGTCACTTCCATTTTCAAATACTGATACCTATAGTATATACATTTATATCAAATGTATGGTTTTTTTTTGGTTTTTTTTTCAATATCTTCCTCCTTTTATAAGAGCACTACCATATAATCATATAAATATTGTTCCTAGTGCAAAATGTAAATTCTCTCCTATTCAAAAAGTTCTTCATTACCTCCCTTTCATAATTTTATAATTTAATTTAAATTAAAAAAAACATTTAACTATTTAATTAGATAAGAAAATAAGTAAAAAGTTACTTTAGTGCTTACATACCAATACATGTTGTATTAAATTAACTGGATATTGGATCACAGGATTTCACAGTAAACTATCTTCAATCTAAAATACAATTCAGTAAATCATAAAGGTTACATTAAGTTGATGTTATTTTCATATATGTATGTATATAAGTTTTATAACTTTTTCTGTAGGCTATCACTTGTCCCTAATTGTATTTGGTTGGTTGCTGTCTCATTGATGTATTCCTCATACATTTTTTGTTTGTCTTTCTTGGTCAGACACTATTTATCTATGCAATTTATTGTGCAATGATAACATGTGACGTTTTGCCAAAACCAACGTTGCTATATTTGTGCAAAATGTTCATATATATTGCAAAGGAAATAAAAGCACTGATATGATGCTACATGTAAAGATAGGTACCTTTTATATATCTCCCAATTCAGAATTATATCATTTAAAATAAAATACACTATGAACAAACTAGTAGACATTTCTATACAATTTGACTACAATGTTTACTTACCAACAGGTATGACTTGCTATAACCATCAACTACATCAGTGCATAGAATTATTATGTCGCCAACTAAAAAAAAATGTTAATTAGTAGGTCACTTTTATTTTGCTACAAATCATTTTATATATATCTAAAAGTTTTAATTTTTCTGTAAACATTTTACTGACCTCCACTTGTCTCTTTTTGTATTGTTCAGTTGCTGTCTCATTGACATATTTCTTATATATTTGTGTTTTCATTTCTTGATGTTGTGTATGCAATTAATATTGTGAGAATATCATATTACCTTTTGTCTACTAATAGATCTGGTGTAATAAAACTTCTAGTGGAACACCTCTTGGTTATCTCCCCTTATAGAGTTTCTTCAATTAGAATTCAAATTTATTCCTGAATGCTCTTTTTTATAATTGAAAAAGAAAACCCATGGTTTTACAATCAGACTTTAATGGCAATAGTAATAAATAAACTGTACAAAGTTATATATGACATCAATACATATTAAAGCTCTTCAAACTGAAAATAAATAAAGGTCATTTCATGTTGCTGCAGATTTATATATAAGTATATATTCCTGTTCATAATAATAAAAAAAAAAAGCTCTAATGGAATGCTACTTTAAATGAAAGATTCTTATTATCTCCCTTTTCATACAAATTTTATCATTTACAATTTTGTATATTTCTAAATTTCTTTTTTTTTTTAAAATAAGATTTTTACTGAAATCTGGGACTTTTATCGACCAAGCTAAAGTATTCACTATAATTATTATAATCATAGATTTATTGACTCATGCATAGCACCGCAAAAACCTAAACTTATTTAAGAGTTTTAGGACAAATTTCCTATTAGATATTCCTATTGAATTTATGATAGTATATATGCTTTTTAATTTATAAGCCATTTATTTTGTGGCATACAGCTCTGATGTTTAATGTAAAAAATATAATTAGAAAGCAGAAAGTAAATCTGTAAAGGTCTAAAGGTCTATTAATATTTTTGTTTTTCAAAATTGGGATTTTGTTTTATTCATCCCCTCTCTTACTATATGTGTGGCATATATATATATATATATATATACCTATTTTACCTAAAATACTATCAATTTATCCAGAACTTGACACAATTTAGGCCACAACTACCTTATATTAATTTCCATGATCTTTAAAAAAAAAATAAGAATTTAATTTTACAAATTTTTTAACATCATCTCTAATTGACAAGCATCCACTAGGTTAAGAATGAAAGTTTATTCTTATAGTTTCGTTCCAGTTTCGTCGTAAAAATAAAGTGAGATAAGTAATTTAGATTCTTTTTTATTTGCATGTTTTTCGTTGTCAAAATCCAGAAAAAGTCATGCTTTCACCGAGATGGTTTCATTATTGTACACGCCCCTACCGGAAGTGTTTCAAATCTTCCAGCTTAGTTTGGCAAATAAACAATGATACGTTATAAGTTAATTTTGTTGCACTCTGATTCATTTCTTTGTTATTATCTAGAGCCCAAACGGATATTTCTAATTAAATTTCAGATAGTTTGTAAATTTAATAATTTAACATCATAATCGGTCAAAGTTATTTTTCCAAAAAAAAAGAAGACTCGATGGCCTGGGGGTAAAGGGGGTTTGGGGGTGTAATTTGGATGGGTCATGATATCCCATGCTTTTAAGGGTCACCCATGTTATTTCTAAGCGAGGGGGAGGACAGGGGGGGTACCCTTCTCCCTTCTCCCACCCCTCTTCTCCTTTCTCCTACCCCCGTTCTCCTTACTCCCATTATAAAGAATAAAACATCTCCTTTTGAGATATTTTTTCTTGAAATATTAGATAATTTTTTAAAAGGAGAGATATTTTATTTTTTCTCCTTTCTCCCAGCCTTCCTCTCCTTTCTCCCCGTCTCACTTACCCCTGTCCTCCCCCTCCTAAGCAGTAAACAAATTATAAAATATCGTGACCATTCCTTGCCTTCACAAAATGTTAACTATCTTCCCTAAGTATGTACAGTCGAAGTTAAACTGAAATTCAATCAAATTGAAAAAAGAAATCTGATAACACAGTTAATCAACTAGTTTTCTTTAAAAACATGGGGCCTAAACCAAATCAAACAACATTGCTTATAAATTTCATTTTTTTCTTATTATTTGCAGCGTAAAATTAATCGAAAAACTAGACTAATATTGTGCGTATTGCTCTTTTATATTTTAACCCACGGTGTCAGTATGTGTAGTTAATCTATCTACCTTTTAAAATGTAAATTACCAAATTTGTTAAAATGGCCGCAGCTTTCTTCTTGTTCAAATACCACGTTCTTTCTTAAACATAACAAATAAGAGTGTTTCCGAAAATACTTTTATTCTTTAAATAAGCTAACAGCACACTTTACAGTATATATGCAGTATAATTTGTTACAATTAAAAAAAAGCGAGTGTTTCCGAAAAGACATTTCATCTTCAAATAAGCTAACAGCATACTGTAGTATACTGTACGGTACATACAGTATACGTTGTTACAATCTCTAAAAGACAAATAACACTAATAACTTTCTTATTGATAAAGCAAAGACTTATAGGATGGGGTGTCCTATTGACAAAGTTCTTAGATGTATGGCTTTAGTAGAATGTATATTATCTATAAATATTTTTTTGTACTCTTTTTCATTTAGGTTTATCACTACAAATGCACCGTATTTATGGACACACCTTTGTTAACTATTAACAAGTTTGACTGATCAGGAGATTCGAAACAATGAAAATAGGGCATACATTCTACATGGCATTTTTTTTTCTGGAGGTTAAAATTTTATCCAAGACCCTGTCGACCTAACTACAGAAGCAATAAAAGATCTCCGTATGACTTTGGTTGGCTAAAAGGCAACATCGGTCAGGTATGATGTCATCCAACTTTCTACAAGATTTGATCTGTTCACGCATTGGTATAGGTATAGGGGGAGGGTTGAGATGTCCGAAAACATGTTTAACCCCGCCGCATTTTTGCGCCTGTCCCAAGTCAGGAGCCTCTGGCCTTTCTTAGTTTTGTACGATTTTTTATTTTAACTTCTTGAGTATATTTCGAAGCTTAGTATGACGTCCATTATCATTTCAAAGTAGTATATTTTTGTTTAGGTGCCAGCTGAAGAACGCCTCTGGGTTTTGGTGTTTCTTGCTGCATTGACGACCCATTGGTGGTTTTTGGCCGTTGCCTGCTTTTTAGCGGGTTGGTGTCTCTTTGACAAATTCCTCATGTTCATTCCAAATTTTTAATTCAATCTGTATATAGTAGATCTTGTGTCCTCTTTGAGCAAAACCTCTGCTGTACTGATATATGCCCATGCCAAGGAAGTTGTCTTTGTATGGATATGTTGACCGATAAGAATGATGAGATTACAAGTTAAAATGAAGCTATAATATTCCGATATCGCAATATTCCGACACCTAAATGGTCCAACATCCCATTGGTCCGACATTTCGATCACGGGATTTTAACATTAGAAAGCCAAATATAAGGTTCAATATTAGGAAAGCCTTGTCCTCCGTTTGAAGCGGTGAAACAAGATTAAAAAAAAGTAATACTTAGTGCCAAAGTAGCCGAACGTCATCACTAGCATAATTTAAAAAGAGTACAAACTACTTTGTCAAGTGTTGTTTGATTAATTATATATCTCAAGATACATGGCGGCCGACTGAAGTAAAATCAAACACATTTTGACGTACAATGAGTGATCATATTTTCCTTGTTATGTTTTATATTAAAATTGTCAATTTGTTGATATAAATATACCAGTAGTACTTTACTCATTTTAGTTGTGTTTGTTAGTGCTCTTATCATATCTGATTTAGTGATGTATGAGTTGTTAATGTCTGTGTCATTTTGGTCTTTTGTGGATAGTTGTCTCATTGGCAATCATACCACATCTTCTTTTTTATATATCAACATATTGCACTACAATAATAAAAGAAAATCTGACCTATGGCTGTCTGATCTTGAAGCGGTTGGCAGACTTTCAAACTAACAGGAGACCATACGCTTCCTCAATTTTAATAAACAGCTCATCGTGGAACTTTTCTAAACATTTAAAAATACGTCATATGGTATATTTTCCCCTTAACTTGCTTCAAATATTTTGTTTCGGATTATTTATATCAAATTTGCAGATATATATGTTTGTAAATACGTCCAATCAAATGATATGGAGGTATTATATGATTTAGATAATGCAAGGGCGACTACAGATACATTTGTGTGACTTAAAGGTTGATTTTCAAAGACTCCGAGAGAAAACGTTATGTAACATGCGTTACCGTTAAAATCAACTAAAATTAATTAATATTATGATAGAAATATATTTTCCCTACAGTAATACAGCATTCCTATAAAATTGTTTCGTTTTTGCATTTGTTTTGACTCGATTTTACAACTAGAAGTATCCGTGAATTGAAATTGCACTCATGACCTTTGACCTCGATTTAAAAAAAAAATGCACCATAATTTCTTTTGATGACCGGGATATTTAGAAAGTACACATTCTTAGCTTTCTAGTGATATATAATTTAGCCGTGTGTTAGGTAGGTGCATTAAAAATGTAAATTTGGCTCTCATATCACTCGCCTATTATTACAACTGTCACATAAACTTAACATTAACCAAGATAACTAAACAAAGACCAATGAACCTTGAAAAAGAGGTCCAGGTCAGATGAACCATGCCAGGCAGACAGGTACAGCTAACAATGCTTCTATACAACATATATAGTTGACACATTACTTAAAGTTTAAGAAAAATAGACCAAAACACAAAAACTTAACACTGTGCAATGAACCGTGAAAATGAGGTCACGGTTAAATAAAACCTGCTCGACTGACATAAAGATCATAAAATATTTCCATACACCAAATATAGTTGACCTATGGCATATAGCATTAGATAAAAAGACCAAAACTCAAAAACTTAACTTTGACCACTGAACCATGAAAATGAGGTCAAGGTCACATGACATCTGCCCGCTAGACATGTACACTTAACAATCATTCCATACAACAAATATAGTAGACCTATTGCATATGGTATGAGAAAAACAGACCAAAACACAAAAATTTAACTATAACCACTGAACCATGAAAATGAGGTCAAGGTCAAATGACACCTGCCAGTTGGACATGTACACCTTACAGTCCTTCCATACACCGAATATACTAGCCCTATTGCTTATAGTATCTGAGACATGGACTTGACCACCAAAACTTAACCTTGTTCACTGATCCATGAAATGAGGTCGAGGTCAAGTGAAAACTGTCTGACAGACACGAGGGCCTTGCAAGGTACGCACATATCAAATATAGTTATCCTATTACTTATAATAAGAGAGAATTCAACATAACAAAAAATTTGAACTTTTTTTTCAAGTGGTCACTGAACCATAAAAAATGAGGTCAAGGACATTGGACATGTGACTGACGGAAACTTCGTAACATGAAGCATCTATATACAAAGTATAAAGCATCCAGGTCTTCCACCTTCTAAAATATAAAGCTTTTAGGAAGTGAGCTAACGCCGCCGCCGTAGCCGCCGACGCCTCCGGATCACTATCCCTATGTCGAGCTTTCTGCAACAAAAGTTGCAGGCTCAACAAAAACCATCTATTTGTTCACCCCCTATGAAGTCATTTGGATTGGTTAACTCCCCTTAATACATTATACACTAAGTGTATATAACCTACCATCATTACCTCAAACAGACAGTATCAAACAAATCTTTATTGTTCAATCCCTATGAAGTCATTTGGATTGATTATCTCCCCTTAATACATTATACACAAAGCATAACCTACCATTACCTCAAACCTGACAGAATAAAACAAATCTTTATTGGTTATCCCCTATGAAGTCATTTGGATTGATTATCTCCCCTTTATACAACATACACAAAGTATAACCTACCATTACCTCAAACCTGACAGTATAAAACAAATCTTTATTGTTCACCCCCTATGAAGTCATTTGCATTGATTATCTCCCCTTAATACATTATACACAAAGTAAATATAACCTACTGTTACCTCAAACCTGACAGTATCAAACAAATCTTTATTGTTCACCCCCTATGAAGTCATTTGCATTGATTATCTCCCCTTTATACAACATACACAAAGTATAACCTACCATTACCTCAAACCTGACAGTATAAAATAAATCTTTTTTGTTCACCCCCTATGAAGTCATTTGAATTGATTATCTCCCCTTAATACATTATACACAAAGTATATATAACCTACCGTTACCTCAAACCTGACAGTATAAAACAAATCTTTATTGTTCACCCTCTATGAAGTCATTTGCATTGATTATCTCCCCTTTATACAACATACACAAAGTATAACCTACCGCTACCTCAAACCTGACAGTATAAAACAAATCTTTATTGTTCACCCCCTATGAAGTCATTTGCATTGATTATCTCCCCTTTATACAACATACACAAAGTACAATCTACCATTACCTCAAACCTGACAGTATAAAATAAATCTTTTTTGTTCACCCCCTATGAATTCATTTGAATTGATTATCTCCCCTTAATACATTATACACAAAGTAAATATAACCTACTGTTACCTCAAGCCTGACAGTATAAAACAAATCTTTATTGTTCACCCCCTATGAAGTCATTTGCATTGATTATCTCCCCTTTATACAACATACACAAAGTATAACCTACCATGACCTCAACCCTGACAGTATAAAACAAATCTTTATTGTTCACCCCCTTTGAAGTCATTTGCATTGATTATCTCTCCTTTATACAACATACACAAAGTATAACCTACCATTACCTCAAACCTGATAGTATAAAATAAATCTTTATTGTTCAACCCCTATGAAGTCATTTGGATTGATTATCTCCCCTTTATACAACATACACAAAGTATAACCTACCATTACCTCAAACCTGACAGTATCAAACAAATCTTTATTGTTCAATCCCTATGAAGTCATTTGGATTGATTATCTCCCCTTAATACATTATACACAAAGCATAACCTACCATTTCCTCAAACCTGACAGAATAAAACAAATCTTTATTGGTTACCCCTATGAAGTCATTTGGATTGATTATCTCCCCTTTATACAACATACACAAAGTATAACCTACCATTACTTCAAACCTGACAGTATCAAACAAATCTTTATTGTGCATCCCCTATGAAGTCATTTGAATTGATTATCTCCCCTTAATACATTATACACAAAGTAAATATAACCTACCGTTACCTCAAACCTGACAGTATAAAACAAATCTTTATTGTTCACCCCCTATGAAGTCATTTGCATTGATTATCTCCCCTTTATACAACATACACAAAGTATAACCTACCATTACCTCAAACCTGACAGTATAAAACAAATCTTTATTGTTCACCCCCTTTGAAGTCATTTGCATTGATTATCTCCCCTTTATACAACATACACAAAGTATAACCTACCATTACCTCAAACCTGACAGTATAAAATAAATCTTTATTGTTCAACCCCTATGAAGTCGTTTGGATTGATTATCTCCCCTTTATACAACATACACAAAGTATAACCTACCATTACCTCAAACCTGACAGTATCAAACAAATCTTTATTGTTCAACCCTATGTAGTCATTTGGATTGATTATCTCCCCTTAATACATTATACACAAAGCATAACCTACCATTACCTCAAACCTGACAGAACTAGATATCATTGAGATGGGAGCCATCTCTGTGGGCCCCGCTGTCAATAACGTGGGGTAAATAAGTTGTATGGATAATCTGATATGAAGCATTATTTGAAGTTATTACATAGTCTCATGTGTGATTTTGATCTAAGATTTTAAGTTAAAACTGATAAATATTCTCATCTTACTTTCATAGTATAATAGTGATATGACTGCATGATGTGAACTCATTGATTACTACTCTAAGGTGACTTCTGGATATATGGATTGATGTTTGAACAATATGTTTAAAGGTGCTGCCCAATTGATATTTGTCACATATTTTTAGAATTATGCCTTCAATATATTATGACCCACCAAGTATAAAGTATGAAATATTAATGGTTCTCGAGAGGTAGAGCGGACACAATTTGTTAAGAACAACGAACAGATGGACAGACCGACAGACTGATCTTAGACCTAGGATGCATACATTATGACACATTCTCTTGTGTTGGTTAATATATATGTTAAGTTGAAAATGTTTGTCAGGTATAAAGTATGAAATAATAACAGCTGTCCTCTCAAAATATAATGTGGATCAAATTTGTTAGCGATGGACAGACCAACAGACAGACAGACCTTTGACCTAGGAAGTGGTACATATATCATGACACACCCTCTGGTGTTGGTTAAAATAGATGTCAAGTATAATATTTGAAATCATAACGGTTTTCAAGATATAGAGCGGACACAATTTTCACCACAGGACACAGGGTTGTCAACTGAAACCAAAGTTTTTTTGACGTTGACCTTTGACCTAGGAAGTTGTACATACATCATGACACGCCCTCTGGTGGTGGTTAAAATGTATGACAAGTATATACTTTGAAATCATAACGATTATCTAGATATGGAGCGGACACGATCTTCACCACAGGACACAGGATTGTCAACTCGAAACCAAAGTTTTTGACCTTGACCTTTGACCTAGGAAGTTGTACATACATCATGACACACCCTCTGGTGGTTGTTAAAATGGATGTCAAGTATAAACTTTGAAATCATAATGGTTATCTAGATATGGAGCGGACACGATCTTCACCACAGGACACGGGGTTGTCAACTGAAACCAAAGTTTTTGACCTTGACCTTTGACATAGGAAGTTGTACATACAACATGACACACCCTCTGGTGTTGGTTAATAATCATGTTAAGTATTAAGTATGAAATCATAACGGTTCTCTAGATATGGAGCGGACACGAAAGTGTTACGGACTGACGGACGGACAGACGGACGGACAGACTGATCACTATAGGGCGACCCGCCGTCGGCGGGGCCCTAATAAAACAAATCTTTATTGGTTACCCCCTATGAAGTCATTTGGATTGATTATCTCCCCTTTATACAACAGACACAAAGTATAACCTACCATTACCTCAAACCTGACAGTATAAAACAAATCTTTATTGTTCACCCCCTATGAAGTCATTTGGATTGATTATCTCCCCTTAATACATTGTACACAAAGTAAATATAACCTACCGTTACCTCAAACCTGACAGTATAAAACAAATCTTTATTGTTCACCCCCTATGAAGTCATTTGCAATGATTATCTCCCCTTTATACAACATACACAAAGTATAACCTACCATTACCTCAAACCTGACAGTATAAAACAAATCTTTATTGTTCACTCCCTATGAAGTCATTTGCATTGATTATCTCCCCTTTATACAACATACACAAAGTATAACCTACCATTACCTCAAACCTGACAGTATAAAATAAATCTTTTTTGTTCACCCCCTATGAAGTTATTTGAATTGATTATCTCCCCTTAATACATTATACACAAAGTACAACCTACCATTACCTCAAACCTGACAGTATAAAACAAATCTTTATTGTTCACCCCCTTTGAAGTCATTTGCATTGATTATCTCCCCTTTATACAACATACACAAAGTATAACCTACCATTACTTCAAACCTGACAGTATAAAACAAATCTTTATTGTTCATCCCTTATGAAGTCATTTGCATTGATTATCTCCCCTAAATACATTATACACAAAGTAAATATAACCTATTGTTACCTCAAACCTGACAGTATAAAACAAATCTTTATTGTTCACCCCCTTTGAAGTCATTTGCATTGATTATCTCTCCTTTATACAACATACACAAAGTATAACCTACCATTACCTCAAACCTGATAGTATAAAATAAATCTTTATTGTTCAACCCCTATGAAGTCATTTGGATTGATTATCTCCCCTTTATACAACATACACAAAGTATAACCTAACATTACCTCAAACCTGACAGTATCAAACAAATCTTTATTGTTCAACCCCTATGAAGTCATTTGGATTGATTATCTCCCCTTAATACATTATACACAAAGCATAACCAACCATTTCCTCAAACCTGACAGAATAAAACAAATCTTTATTGGTTACCCCCTATGAAGTCATTTGGATTGATTATCTCCCCTTTATACAACATACACAAAGTATAACCTACCATTACCTCAAACCTGACAGTCTAAAACAAATCTTTATTGTTCATCCCTTATGAAGTCATTTGAATTGATTATCTCCCCTTAATACATTATACACAAAGTAAATATAACCTATCGTTACCTCAAACCTGACAGTATAAAACAAATCTTTATTGTTCATCCCTTATGAGGTCATTTGCATTGATTATCTCCCCTTAATACATTATACACAAAGTAAATATAACCTATTGTTAGCTCAAACCTGACAGAATAAAACAAATCTTTATTGGTTACCCCCTTTGAAGTCATTTGGATTGATTATCTCCCCTTTATACAACATACACAAAGTATAACCTACCATTACCTCAAACCTGACAGTCTAAAACAAATCTTTATTGTTCATCCCTTATGAAGTCATTTGAATTGATTATCTCCCCTTAATACATTATACACAAAGTAAATATAACCTATCATTACCTCAAACCTGACAGTATAAAACAAATCTTTATTGTTCATCCCTTATGAGGTCATTTGCATTGATTATCTCCCCTTAATACATTATACACAAAGTAAATATAACCTATTGTTACCTCAAACCTGACAGTATAAAACAAATCTTTATTGTTCACCCCCTATGAAGTCATTTGCATTGATTATCTCCCCTTTATACAACATACACAAAGTATAACCTACCATTACCTCAAACCTGACAGTATAAAACAAATCTTTATTGTTCACCCCCTTTGAAGTCATTTGCATTTATTATCTCCCCTTTATACAACATACACAAAGTATAACCTACCATTACCTCAAACCTGACAGTATAAAATAAATCTTTATTGTTCAACCCCTATGAAGTCGTTTGGATTGATTATCTCCCCTTTATACAACATACACAAAGTATAACCTACCATTACCTCAAACCTGACAGTATCAAACAAATCTTTATTGTTCAACCCCTATGAAGTCATTTTGATTGATTATCTCCCCTTAATACATTATACACAAAGCATAACCTACCATTACCTCAAACCTGACAGTATAAAACAAACCTTTATTGTTCAACCCCTATGAAGTCATTTGGATTGATTATCTCCCCTTAATACATTATACACAAAGTCAATATAACCTACCGTTACCTCAAACCTGACAATATAAAACAAATCTTTATTGTTCACCCCCTATGAAGTCATTTGCAATGATTATCTCCCCTTTATACAACATACACAAAGTATAACCTACCATTACCTCAAACCTGACAGTATAAAACAAATCTTTATTGTTCACTCCCTATGAAGTCATTTCCATTGATTATCTCCCCTTTATACAACATACACAAAGTATAACCTACCATTACCTCAAACCTGACAGTATAAAACAAATCTTTATTGTTCACTCCCTATGAAGTCATTTCCATTGATTATCTCCCCTTTATACAACATACACAAAGTATAACCTATCGTTACCTCAAACCTGACAGTATAAAATAAATCTTTTTTGTTCACCCCCTATGAAGTCATTTGAATTGATTATCTCCACTTAATACATTATACACAAAGTATATATAACCTACCGTTACCTCAAACCTGACAGTATAAAACAAATCTTTATTGTTCACCCCCTATGAAGTCATTTGCATTGATTATCTCCCCTTTATACAACATACACAAAGTATAATCTACCATTACCTCAAACCTGACAGTATAAAATAAATCTTTTTTGTTCACCCCCTATGAAGTCATTTGAATTGATTATCTCCCCTTAATACATAAAACACAAAGTAAATATAACCTACTGTTACCTCAAACCTGACAGTATAAAACAAATCTTTATTGTTCACCCCTATGAAGTCATTTCCATTGATTATCTCCCCTTTATACAACTTACACAAAGTATAACCTACCATGACCTCAAACCTGACAGTATAAAACAAATCTTTATTGTTCACCCCCTTTGAAGTCATTTGCATTGATTATCTCTCCTTTATACAACATACACAAAGTATAACCTACCATTAGCTCAAACCTGATAGTATAAAATAAATCTTTATTGTTCAACCCCTATGAAGTCATTTGGATTGATTATCTCCCCTTTATACAACATACACAAAGTATAACCTACCATTACCTCAAACCTGACAGTATCAAACAAATCTTTATTGTTCAACCCCTATGTAGTCATTTGGATTGATTATCTCCCCTTAATACATTATACACAAAGCATAACCTACCATTTCCTCAAACCTGACAGAATAAAACAAATCTTTATTGTTCATCCCTTATGAAGTCATTTGCATTGATTATCTCCCCTTAATACATTATACACAAAGTATATATAACCTATTGTTACCTCAAACCTGACAGTATAAAACAAATCTTTATTGTTCACCCCCTATGAAGTCATTTGCATTGATTATCTCCCCTTTATACAACATACACAAAGTATAACCTACCATTACCTCAAACCTGACAGTATAAAACAAATCTTTATTGTTCACCCCGTTTGAAGTCATTTGTATTGATTATCTCCCCTTTATACAACATACACAAAGTATAACCTACCATTACCTCAAACCTGACAGTATAAAACAAATCTTTATTGTTCATCCCTTATGAAGTCATTTGCATTGATTATCTCCCCTGAATACATTATACACAAAGTAAATATAACCTGTTGTTACCTCAAACCTGACAGTATAAAACAAATCTTTATTGTTCACCCCCTATGAAGTCATTTGCATTGATTATCTCCCCTTTATACAACATACACAAAGTATAACCTACCATTACCTCAAACCTGACAGTATCAAACAAATCTTTATTGTTCAACCCCTATGAAGTCATTTGGATTGATTATCTCCCCTTAATACATTATACACAAAGCATAACCTACCATTACCTCAAACCTGACAGCATAAAACAAATCTTTATTGTTCACCCCCTTTGAAGTCATTTGCATTGATTATCTCTCCTTTATACAACATACACAAAGTATAACCTACCATTAGCTCAAACCTGATAGTATAAAATAAATCTTTATTGTTCAACCCCGATGAAGTCATTTGGATTGATTATCTCCCCTTTATACAACATACACAAAGTATAACCTACCATTATCTCAAACCTGACAGTATCAAACAAATCTTTATTGTTCAACCCCTATGAAGTCATTTGGATTGATTATCTCCCCTTAATACATTATACACAAAGCATAACCTACCATTTCCTCAAACCTGACAGTATAAAACAAATCTTTATTGGTTACCCCCTATGAAGTCATTTGGATTGATTATCTCCCCTTTATACAACAGACACAAAGTATAACCTACCATTACCTCAAACCTGACAGTATAAAACAAATCTTTATTGTTCACCCCCTATGAAGTCATTTGGATTGATTATCTCCCTTAATACATTATACACAAAGTAAATATAACCTACCGTTACCTCAAACCTGACAGTATAAAACAAATCTTTATTGTTCACCCCCTATGAAGTCATTTGCATTGATTATCTCCCCTTTATACAACATACACAAAGTATAACCTACCATTACCTCAAACCTGACAGTATAAAACAAATCTTTATTGTTCACCCCCTTTGAAGTCATTTGCATTGATTATCTCCCCTTTATATAACATACACAAAGTATAACCTACCATTACCTCAAACCTGACAGTATAAAACAAATCTTTATTGTTCATCCCTTATGAAGTCATTTGCATTGATTATCTCCCCTTAATACATTATACACAAAGTATATATAACCTATTGTTACCTCAAACCTGACAGTATAAAACAAATCTTTATTGTTCACCCCTATGAAGTCATTTGCATTGATTATCTCCCCTTTATACAACATACACAAAGTATAACCTACCATTACCTCAAACCTGACAGTATAAAACAAATCTTTATTGTTTACCCCCTTTGAAGTCATTTGCATTGATTATCTCCCCTTTATACAACATACACAAAGTATAACCTACCATTACCTCAAACCTGACAGTATAAAACAAATCTTTATTGTTCATCCCTTATGAAGTCATTTGCATTGATTATCTCCCCTGAATACATTATACACAAAGTAAATATAACCTGTTGTTACCTCAAACCTGACAGTATAAAACAAATCTTTATTGTTCACCCCCTATGAAGTCATTTGCATTGATTATCTCCCCTTTATACAACATACACAAAGTATAACCTACCATTACCTCAAACCTGACAGTATCAAACAAATCTTTATTGTTCAACCCCTATGAAGTCATTTGGATTGATTATCTCCCCTTAATACATTATACACAAAGCATAACCTACCATTACCTCAAACCTGACAGCATAAAACAAATCTTTATTGTTCACCCCCTTTGAAGTCATTTGCATTGATTATCTCTCCTTTATACAACATACACAAAGTGTAACCTACCATTAGCTCAAACCTGATAGTATAAAATAAATCTTTATTGTTCAACCCCTATGAAGTCATTTGGATTGATTATCTCCCCTTTATACAACATACACAAAGTATAACCTACCATTATCTCAAACCTGACAGTATCAAACAAATCTTTATTGTTCAACCCCTATGAAGTCATTTGGATTGATTATCTCCCCTTAATACATTATACACAAAGCATAACCTACCATTTCCTCAAACCTGACAGTATAAAACAAATCTTTATTGGTTACCCCCTATGAAGTCATTTGGATTGATTATCTCCCCTTTATACAACAGACACAAAGTATAACCTACCATTACCTCAAACCTGACAGTATAAAACAAATCTTTATTGTTCACCCCCTATGAAGTCATTTGGATTGATTATCTCCCTTAATACATTATACACAAAGTAAATATAACCTACCGTTACCTCAAACCTGACAGTATAAAACAAATCTTTATTGTTCACCCCCTATGAAGTCATTTGCATTGATTATCTCCCCTTTATACAACATACACAAAGTATAACCTACCATTACCTCAAACCTGACAGTATAAAACAAATCTTTATTGTTCACCCCCTTTGAAGTCATTTGCATTGATTATCTCCCCTTTATATAACATACACAAAGTATAACCTACCATTACCTCAAACCTGACAGTATAAAACAAATCTTTATTGTTCATCCCTTATGAAGTCATTTGCATTGATTATCTCCCCTTAATACATTATACACAAAGTATATATAACCTATTGTTACCTCAAACCTGACAGTATAAAACAAATCTTTATTGTTCACCCCCTATGAAGTCATTTGCATTGATTATCTCCCCTTTATACAACATACACAAAGTATAACCTACCATTACCTCAAACCTGACAGTATAAAACAAATCTTTATTGTTCAACCCCTATGAAGTCATTTGGATTGATTATCTCCCCTTTATACAACAGACACAAAGTATAACCTACCATTACCTCAAACCTGACAGTATAAAACAAATCTTTATTGTTCACCCCCTATGAAGTCATTTGGATTGATTATCTCCCTTAATACATTATACACAAAGTAAATATAACCTACCGTTACCTCAAACCTGACAGTATAAAACAAATCTTTATTGTTCACACCCTATGAAGTCATTTGCATTGATTATCTCCCCTTTATACAACATACACAAAGTATAACCTACCATTACCTCAAACCTGACAGTATAAAACAAATCTTTATTGTTCACCCCCTTTGAAGTCATTTGCATTGATTATCTCCCATTTATATAACATACACAAAGTATAACCTACCATTACCTCAAACCTGACAGTATAAAACAAATCTTTATTGTTCATCCCTTATGAAGTCATTTGCATTAATTATCTCCCCTTAATACATTATACACAAAGTATATATAACCTATTGTTACCTCAAACCTGACAGTATAAAACAAATCTTTATTGTTCACCCCCTATGAAGTCATTTGCATTGATTATCTCCCCTTTATACAACATACACAAAGTATAACCTACCATTACCTCAAACCTGACAGTATAAAACAAATCTTTATTGTTCATCCCTTATGAAGTCATTTGCATTGATTATCTCCCCTTAATACATTATACACAAAGTAAATATAACCTGTTGTTACCTCAAACCTGACAGTATCAAACAAATCTTTATTGTTCAACCCCTATGAAGTCATTTGGATTGATTATCTCCCCTTAATATATTATACACAAAGTATATATAACCTACCTTTACCTCAAACCTGACAGTATAAAACAAATCTCTATTGTTCACCCCCTATGAAGTCATTTGCATTGATTATCTTCCCTTTATACAACAAACACAAAGTACAACCTACCATTACCTCAAACCTGACAGTATAAAATAAATCTTTTTTGTTCACCCCCTATGAAGTCATTTGAATTGATTATCTCCCCTTTATACAACATACACAAAGTATAACCTACCATTACCTCAAACCTGATAGTATAAAATAAATCTTTATTGTTCAACCCCTATGAAGTCATTTGGATTGATTATCTCTCCTTTATACAACATACACAAAGTATAACCTACCATTACCTCAAACCTGACAGTATCAAACAAATCTTTATTGTTCAACCCCTATGAAGTCATTTGGATTGATTATCTCCCCTTAATACATTACACACAAAGCATAACCTATCATTTCCTCAAACCTGACAGAATAAAACAAATCTTTATTGGTTACCCCCTATGAAGTCATTTGGATTAATTATCTCCCCTTTATACAACATACACAAAGTATAACCTACCATTACCTCAAACCTGACAGTATAAAACAAATCTTTATTGTTCACCCCCTATGAAGTCATTTGGATTGATTATCTCCCTTAATACATTATACACAAAGTAAATATAACCTACCGTTACCTCAAACCTGACAGTATAAAACAAATCTTTATTGTTCACCCCCTATGAAGTCATTTGCATTGATTATCTCCCCTTTATACAACATACACAAAGTATAACCTACCATTACCTCAAACCTGACAGTATAAAACAAATCTTTATTGTTCACCCCCTTTGAAGTCATTTGCATTGATTATCTCCCCTTTATATAACATACACAAAGTATAACCTACCATTACCTCAAACCTGACAGTATAAAACAAATCTTTATTGTTCATCCCTTATGAAGTCATTTGCATTGATTATCTCCCCTTAATACATTATACACAAAGTATATATAACCTATTGTTACCTCAAACCTGACAGTATAAAACAAATCTTTATTGTTCACCCCCTATGAAGTCATTTGCATTGATTATCTCCCCTTTATACAACATACACAAAGTATAACCTACCATTACCTCAAACCTGACAGTATAAAACAAATCTTTATTGTTCACCCCCTTTGAAGTCATTTGCATTGATTATCTCCCCTTTATACAACATACACAAAGTATAACCTACCATTACCTCAAACCTGACAGTATAAAACAAATCTTTATTGTTCATCCCTTATGAAGTCATTTGCATTGATTATCTCCCCTGAATACATTATACACAAAGTAAATATAACCTGTTGTTACCTCAAACCTGACAGTATAAAACAAATCTTTATTGTTCACCCCCTATGAAGTCATTTGCATTGATTATCTCCCCTTTATACAACATACACAAAGTATAACCTACCATTACCTCAAACCTGACAGTATCAAACAAATCTTTATTGTTCAACCCCTATGAAGTCATTTGGATTGATTATCTCCCGTTAATACATTATACACAAAGCATAACCTACCATTACCTCAAACCTGACAGTATAAAACAAATCTTTATTGTTCACCCCCTTTGAAGTCATTTGCATTGATTATCTCTCCTTTATACAACATACACAAAGTATAACCTACCATTAGCTCAAACCTGATAGTATAAAATAAATCTTTATTGTTCAACCCCTATGAAGTCATTTGGATTGATTATCTCCCCTTTATACAACATACACAAAGTATAACCTACCATTATCTCAAACCTGACAGTATCAAACAAATCTTTATTGTTCAACCCCTATGAAGTCATTTGGATTGATTATCTCCCCTTAATACATTATACACAAAGCATAACCTACCATTTCCTCAAACCTGACAGTATAAAACAAATCTTTATTGGTTACCCCCTATGAAGTCATTTGGATTGATTATCTCCCCTTTATACAACAGACACAAAGTATAACCTACCATTACCTCAAACCTGACAGTATAAAACAAATCTTTATTGTTCACCCCCTATGAAGTCATTTGGATTGATTATCTCCCTTAATACATTATACACAAAGTAAATATAACCTACCGTTACCTCAAACCTGACAGTATAAAACAAATCTTTATTGTTCACCCCCTATGAAGTCATTTGCATTGATTATCTCCCCTTTATACAACATACACAAAGTATAACCTACCATTACCTCAAACCTGACAGTATAAAACAAATCTTTATTGTTCACCCCCTTTGAAGTCATTTGCATTGATTATCTCCCCTTTATATAACATACACAAAGTATAACCTACCATTACCTCAAACCTGACAGTATAAAACAAATCTTTATTGTTCATCCCTTATGAAGTCATTTGCATTGATTATCTCCCCTTAATACATTATACACAAAGTATATATAACCTATTGTTACCTCAAACCTGACAGTATAAAACAAATCTTTATTGTTCACCCCCTATGAAGTCATTTGCATTGATTATCTCCCCTTTATACAACATACACAAAGTATAACCTACCATTACCTCAAACCTGACAGTATAAAACAAATCTTTATTGTTCACCCCCTTTGAATTCATTTGCATTGATTATCTCCCCTTTATACAACATACACAAAGTATAACCTACCATTACCTCAAACCTGACAGTATAAAACAAATCTTTATTGTTCATCCCTTATGAAGTCATTTGCATTGATTATCTCCCCTGAATACATTATACACAAAGTAAATATAACCTGTTGTTACCTCAAACCTGACAGTATAAAACAAATCTTTATTGTTCACCCCCTATGAAGTCATTTGCATTGATTATCTCCCCTTTATACAACATACACAAAGTATAACCTACCATTACCTCAAACCTGACAGTATCAAACAAATCTTTATTGTTCAACCCCTATGAAGTCATTTGGATTGATTATCTCCCCTTAATACATTATACACAAAGCATAACCTACCATTACCTCAAACCTGACAGTATAAAACAAATCTTTATTGTTCACCCCCTTTGAAGTCATTTGCATTGATTATCTCTCCTTTATACAACATACACAAAGTATAACCTACCATTAGCTCAAACCTGATAGTATAAAATAAATCTTTATTGTTCAACCCCTATGAAGTCATTTGGATTGATTATCTCCCCTTTATACAACATACACAAAGTATAACCTACCATTATCTCAAACCTGACAGTATCAAACAAATCTTTATTGTTCAACCCCTATGAAGTCATTTGGATTGATTATCTCCCCTTAATACATTATACACAAAGCATAACCTACCATTTCCTCAAACCTGACAGTATAAAACAAATCTTTATTGGTTACCCCCTATGAAGTCATTTAGATTGATTATCTCCCCTTTATACAACAGACACAAAGTATAACCTACCATTACCTCAAACCTGACAGTATAAAACAAATCTTTATTGTTCACCCCCTATGAAGTCATTTGGATTGATTATCTCCCTTAATACATTATACACAAAGTAAATATAACCTACCGTTACCTCAAACCTGACAGTATAAAACAAATCTTTATTGTTCACCCCCTTTGAAGTCATTTGCATTGATTATCTCCCCTTTATACAACGTACACAAAGTATAACCTACCATTACCTCAAACCTGACAGTATAAAATAAATCTTTATTGTTCAACCCCTATGAAGTCGTTTGGATTGATTATCTCCCCTTTATACAACATACACAAAGTATAACCTACCATTACCTCAAACCTGACAGTATAAAACAAATCTTTATTGTTCACCCCCTATGAAGTCATTTGCATTGATTATCTCCCCTTTATACAACATACACAAAGTATAACCTACCATTACCTCAAACCTGACAGAATAAAACAAATCTTTATTGTTCAACCCCTATGAAGTCATTTGGATTGATTATCTCCCCTTAATACATTATACACAAAGCATAACCTACCATTACCTCAAACCTGACAGTATAAAACAAATCTATATTGTTCACCCCCTTTGAAGTCATTTGCATTGATTATCTCTCCTTTATACAACATACACAAAGTATAAGCTACCATTAGCTCAAACCTGATAGTATAAAATAAATCTTTATTGTTCAACCCCTATGAAGTCATTTGGATTGATTATCTCCCCTTTATACAACATACACAAAGTATAACCTACCATTATCTCAAACCTGACAGTATCAAACAAATCTTTATTGTTCAACCCCTATGAAGTCATTTGGATTGATTATCTCCCCTTAATACATTATACACAAAGCATAACCTACCATTTCCTCAAACCTGACAGTAAAAAAACAAATCTTTATTGGTTACCCCCTATGAAGTCATTTGGATTGATTATCTCCCCTTTATACAACAGACACAAAGTATAACCTACCATTACCTCAAACCTGACAGTATAAAACAAATCTTTATTGTTCACCCCTATGAAGTCATTTGATTGATTATCTCCCTTAATACATTATACACAAAGTAAATATAACCTACCGTTACCTCAAACCTGACAGTATAAAACAAATCTTTATTGTTCACCCCCTATGAAGTCATTTGCATTGATTATCTCCCCTTTATACAACATACACAAAGTATAACCTACCATTACCTCAAACCTGACATTATAAAACAAATCTTTATTGTTCACCCCCTTTGAAGTCATTTGCATTGATTATCTCCCCTTTATATAACATACAAAAAGTATAACCTACCATTACCTCAAACCTGACAGTATAAAACAAATCTTTATTGTTCATCCCTTATGAAGTCATTTGCATTGATTATCTCCCCTTAATACATTATACACAAAGTAAATATAACCTATTGTTACCTCAAACCTGACAGTATAAAACAAATCTTTATTGTTCACCCCCTATGAAGTCATTTGCATTGATTATCTCCCCTTTATACAACATACACAAAGTATAACCTACCATTACCTCAAACCTGACAGTATAAAACAAATCTTTATTGTTCACCCCCTTTGAAGTCATTTGCATTGATTATCTCCCCTTTATACAACATACACAAGGTATAACCTACCATTACCTCAAACCTGACAGTATAAAACAAATCTTTATTGTTCATCCCTTATGAAGTCATTTGCATTGATTATCTCCCCTTAATACATTATACACAAAGTAAATATAACCTATTGTTACCTCAAACCTGACAGTATAAAACAAATCTTTATTGTTCACCCCCTATGAAGTCATTTGCATTGATTATCTCCCCTTTATACAACATACACAAAGTATAACCTACCATTACCTCAAACCTGACAGTATCAAACAAATCTTTATTGTTCAACCCCTATGAAGTCATTTGGATTGATTATCTCCCCTTAATACATTATACACAAAGCATAACCTACCATTACCTCCAACCTGACAGTATAAAATAAATCTTTATTGTTCAACCCCTATGAAGTCATTTGCATTGATTATCTCCCCTTTATACAACATACACAAAGTATAACCTACCATTATCTCAAACCTGACAGTATCAAACAAATCTTTATTGTTCAACCCCTATGAAGTCATTTGGATTGATTATCTCCCCTTAATACATTATACACAAAGCATAACCTACCATTTCCTCAAACCTGACAGTATAAAACAAATCTTTATTGGTTACCCCCTATGAAGTCATTTGGATTGATTATCTCCCCTTTATACAACAGACACAAAGTATAACCTACCATTACCTCAAACCTGACAGTATAAAACAAATCTTTATTGTTCAACCCCTATGAAGTCATTTGGATTGATTATCTCCCCTTAATACATTATACACAAAGCATAACCTATCATTTCCTCAAACCTGACAGAATAAAACAAATCTTTATTGGTTACCCCCTATGAAGTCATTTGGATTAATTATCTCCCCTTTATACAACATACAAAGTATAACCTACCATTACTTTAAACCTGACAGTATAAAACAAATCTTTATTGTTCATCCCCTATCAAGTCATTTGAATTGATTATCTCCCCTTAATACATTATACACAAAGTAAATATAACCTACCGTTACCTCAAACCTGACAGTATAAAACAAATCTTTATTGTTCACCCCGTTTGAAGTCATTTGCATTGATTATCTCCCCTTGATATAACATACACAAAGTATAACCTACCATTACCTCAAACCTGACAGTATAAAACAAATCTTTATTGTTCACCCCCTTTGAAGTCATTTGCATTGATTATCTCCCCTTTATACAACATACACAAAGTATAACCTACCATTACCTCAAACCTGACAGTATAAAATAAATCTTTATTGTTCAACCCCTATGAAGTCGTTTGGATTGATTATCTCCCCTTTATACAACATACACAAAGTATAACCTACCATTACCTCAAACCTGACAGTATCAAACAAATCTTTATTGTTCAACCCCTATGTAGTCATTTGGATTGATTATCTCCTCTTAATACATTATACACAAAGCATAACCTACCATTACCTCAAACCTGACAGAATAAAACAAATCTTTATTGGTTACCCCCTATGAAGTCATTTGGATTGATTATCTCCCCTTTATACAACAGACACAAAGTATAACCTACCATTACCTCAAACCTGACAGTATAAAACAAATCTTTATTGTTCACCCCCTATGAAGTCATTTGGATTGATTATCTCCCCTTAATACATTGTACACAAAGTAAATATAACCTACCGTTACCTCAAACCTGACAGTATAAAACAAATCTTTATTGTTCACCCCCTATGAAGTCATTTGCAATGATTATCTCCCCTTTATACAACATACACAAAGTATAACCTACCATTACCTCAAACCTGACAGTATAAAACAAATCTTTATTGTTCACTCCCTATGAAGTCATTTGCATTGATTATCTCCCCTTTATACAACATACACAAAGTATAACCTACCATTACCTCAAACCTGACAGTATAAAATAAATCTTTTTTGTTCACCCCCTATGAAGTTATTTGAATTGATTATCCCCCCTTAATATATTATACACAAAGTATATATAACCTACCTTTACCTCAAACCTGACAGTATAAAACAAATCTTTATTGTTCACCTCCTATGAAGTCATTTGCATTGATTATCTCCCCTTTATACAACATACACAAAGTATAACCTACCATTACCTCAAACCTGACAGTATCAAATAAATCTTTTTTGTTCACCCCCTATGAAGTCATTTGCATTGATTATCTCCCCTTTATACAACATACACAAAGTATAACCTACAATTACCTCAAACCTGACAGTGTAAAACAAATCTTTATTGTTCACCCCCTTTGAAGTCATTTGCATTGATTATCTCCCCTTTATACAACATACACAAAGTATAACCTACCATTACCTCAAACCTGACAGTATAAAACAAATCTTTATTGTTCATCCCTTATGAAGTCATTTGCATTGATTATCTCCCCTTAATACATTATACACAAAGTAAATATAACCTATTGTTACCTCAAACCAGACAGTATAAAACAAATCTTTATTGTTCACCCCCTATGAAGTCATTTGCATTGATTATCTCCCCTTTATACAACATACACAAAGTATAACCTACCATTACCTCAAACCTGACAGTATCAAACAAATCTTTATTGTTCAACCCCTATGAAGTCATTTGGATTGATTATCTCCCCTTAATACATTATACACAAAGCATAACCTACCATTACCTCAAACCTGACAGTATCAAACAAATCTTTATTGTTCAACCCCTATGAAGTCATTTGGATTGATTATCTCCCTTTAATACATTATACACAAAGCATAACCTACCATTACCTCAAACCTGACAGTATCAAACAAATCTTTATTGTTCAACCCCTATGAAGTCATTTGGATTGATTATCTCCCCTTAATACATTATACACAAAGCATAACCTACCATTACCTCAAACCTGACAGTATAAAACAAATCTTTATTGTTCACCCCCTAGGAAGTCATTTGCATTGATTATCTCTCCTTTATACAACATACACAAAGTATAACCTACTATTACCTCAAACCTGATAGTATAAAATAAACGTTTATTGTTCAACCCCCATGAAGTCATTTGGATTGATTATCTCCCCTTAATACAACATACACAAAGTATAACCTACCATTACCTCAAACCTGACAGTATCAAACAAATCTTTATTGTTCAACCCCTATGAAGTCATTTGGATTGATTATCTCCCCTTAATACATTATACACAAAGTATAACCTACCATTTCCTCAAACCTGACAGAATAAAACAAATCTTTATTGGTTACCCCCTATGAAGTCATTTGGATTGATTATCTCCCCTTTATACAACATACACAAAGTATAACCTACCATTACCTTAAACCTGACAGTATAAAACAAATCTTTATTGTTCATCCCTTATGAAGTCATTTGCATTGATTATCTCCCCTTAATACATTATACACAAAGTAAATATAACCTATCATTACCTCAAACCTGACAGTATAAAACAAATCTTTAAAGTTCACCCCCTATGAAGTCATTTGCATTGATTATCTCCCCTTTATACAACATACACAAAGTATAACCTACCATTACCTCAAACCTGACAGTATAAAACAAATATTTATTGTTCACACCCTTTGAAGTCATTTGCATTGATTATCTCCCCTTTATACAACATACACAAAGTATAACCTACCATTACCTCAAACCTGACAATATAAAATAAATCTTTATTGTTCAACCCCTATGAAGTCGTTTGGATTGATTATCTCCCCTTTATACAACATACACAAAGTATAACCTACCATTACCTCAAACCTGACAGTATCAAACAAATCTTTATTGTTCAACCCCTATGAAGTCATTTGGATTGATTATCTCCCCTTAATACATTATACACAAAGCATAACCTACCATTACCTCAAACCTGACAGAATAAAACAAATCTTTATTGGTTACCCCCTATGAAGTCATTTGGATTGATTATCTGCCCTTTATACAACATACACAAAGTATAACCTACCATTACCTCAAACCTGACAGTATAAAACAAATCTTTATTGTTCATCCCTTATGAAGTCATTTGCATTGATTATCTCCCCTTAATACATTATACACAAAGTAAATATAACCTATCGTTACCTCAAACCTGACAGTATCAAACAAATCTTTATTGTTCACCCCCTATGAAGTCATTTGCATTGATTATCTCCCCTTTATACAACATACACAAAGTATAACCTACCATTACCTCAAACCTGACAGTATAAAATAAATCTTTATTGTTCAACCCCTATGAAGTCGTTTGGATTGATTATCTCCCCTTTATACAACATACACAAAGTATAACCTACCATTACCTCAAACCTGACAGTATCAAACAAATCTTTATTGTTCAACCCCTATGAAGTCATTTGGATTGATTATCTCCCCTTAATACATTATACACAAAGCATAACCTACCATTTCCTCAAACCTGACAGAATAAAACAAATCTTTATTGGTTACCCCCTATGAAGTCATTTGGATTGATTATCTGCCCTTTATACAACATACACAAAGTATAACCTACCATTACCTCAAACCTGACAGTATAAAACAAATCTTTATTGTTCATCCCTTATGAAGTCATTTGCATTGATTATCTCCCCTTAATACATTATACACAAAGTAAATATAACCTATTGTTACCTCAAACCTGACAGTATAAAACAAATCTTTATTGTTCAGCCCCTATGAAGTCATTTGCATTGATTATCTCCCCTTTATACAACATACACAAGGTATAACCTACCATTACCTCAAACCTGACAGTATAAAACAAATCTTTATTGTTCACCCCCTTTGAAGTCATTTGCATTGATTATCTCCCCTTTATACAACATGCACAAAGTATTACCTACCATTACCTCAAACCGGACAATATAAAATAAATCTTTATTGTTCAACCCCTATGAAGTCGTTTGGATTGATTATCTCCCCTTTATACAACATACACAAAGTATAACCTACCATTACCTCAAACCTGACAGTATCAAACAAATCTTTATTGTTCAACCCCTATGAAGTCATTTGGATTGATTATCTCCCCTTAATACATTATACACAAAGCATAACCTACCATTACCTCAAACCTGACAGAATAAAACAAATCTTTATTGGTTACCCCCTATGAAGTCATTTGGATTGATTATCTCCCCTTTATACAACATACACAAAGTATAACCTACCATTACCTCAAACCTGATAGTATAAAATAAATGTTTATTGTTCAACCCCAAGTCATTTGGATTGATTATCTACCCTTTATACAACATACACAAAGTATAACCTACCATTACCTCAAACCTGACAGTATCAAACAAATCTTTATTGTTCAACCCCTATGAAGTCATTTGGATTGATTATCTCCCCTTAATACATTATACACAAAGCATAACCTACCATTACCTCAAACCTGACAGAATAAAACAAATCTTTATTGGTTACCCCCTATGAAGTCATTTGGATTGATTATCTCCCCTTTATACAACATACACAAAGTATAACCTACCATTACCTCAAACCTGACAGTATAAAACAAATCTTTATTGTTCATCCCTTATGAAGTCATTTGCATTGATTATCTCCCCTTAATACATTATACACAAAGTAAATATAACCTATCGTTACCTGAAACCTGACAGTATAAAACAAATCTTTATTGTTCACCCCCTATGAAGACATTTGCATTGATTATCTCCCCTTTATACAACATACACAAAGTATAACCTACCATTACCTCAAACCTGACAGTATAAAACAAATGTTTATTGTTCACCCCCTTTGAAGTCATTTGGATTGATTATCTCCCCTTTATACAACATACACAAAGTATAACCTACCATTACCTCAAACCTGACAGTATAAAATAAATCTTTATTGTTCAACCCCTATGAAGTCGTTTGGATTGATTATCTCCCCTTTATACAACATACACAAAGTATAACCTACCATTACCTCAAACCTGACAGTATCAAACAAATCTTTATTGTTCAACCCCTATGAAGTCATTTGGATTGATTATCTCCCCTTAATACATTATACACAAAGCATAACCTACCATGACCTCAAACCTGACAGTATAAAACAAATCTTTATTGTTCACCCCCTACGAAGTCATTTGCATTGATTATCTCCCCTTTATACAACATACACAAAGTATAACCGACCATTACCTCAAACCTGACAGTATAAAATAAATCTTTATTGTTCACCCCCTATGAAGTCATTTGGATTGATTATCTCCCCTTAATACATTATACACAAAGTAAATATAACCTACCGTTACCTCAAACCTGACAGTATAAAACAAATCTTTATTGTTCACCCCCTATGAAGTCATTTGCATTGATTATCTCCCCTTTATACAACATACACAAAGTATAACTTACCATGACCTCAAACCTGACAGTATAAAACAAATCTTTATTGTTCACCCCCTTTGAAGTCATTTGCATTGATTATCTCCCCTTTATACAACATACACAAAGTATAACCTACCATTACCTCAAACCTGACAGTATAAAATAAATCTTTATTGTTCAACCCCTATGAAGTCGTTTGGATTGATGATCTCCCCTTTATACAACATACACAAAGTATAACCTACATGTACCATTACCTCAAACCTGACAGTATCAAACAAATCTTTATTGTTCAACCCCTATGAAGTCATTTGGTTTGATTATCTCCACTTAATACATTATACACAAAGTAAATATAACCTACCGTTACCTCAAACCTGACAGTATAAAACAAATCTTTATTGTTCACCCCCTATGAAGTCATTTGCATTGATTATCTCCCCTTTATACAACATACACAAAGTATAACTTACCATGACCTCAAACCTGACAGTATAAAACAAATCTTTATTGTTCACCCCCTTTGAAGTCATTTGCATTGATTATCTCCCCTTTATACAACATACACAAAGTATAACCTACCATTACCTCAAACCTGACAGTATAAAATAAATCTTTATTGTTCAACCCCTATGAAGTCGTTTGGATTGATGATCTCCCCTTTATACAACATACACAAAGTATAACCTACATGTACCATTACCTCAAACCTGACAGTATCAAACAAATCTTTATTGTTCAACCCCTATGAAGTCATTTGGTTTGATTATCTCCACTTAATACATTATACACAAAGCATAACCTACCATTACCTCAAACCTGACAGAATAAAACAAATCTTTATTGGTTACCCCCTATGAAATCATTTGGATTGATTATCTCCCCTTTATACAACATACACAAAGTATAACCTACCATTACCTCAAACCTGACAGTAGAAAACAAATCTTTATTGTTCACCCCCTATGAAGTCATTTGGATTGACAAACAAATCATTGAACATGACGTCATAACTTAAATAACATCCCAAGTAAAATCTGTAACAATAGAACCAAAATTGGAAACATTACGGTATTTCTGTTTCTTTTTTTTTAATAATTATAAGTTACAAAATAAAATAATTCATACAGACTTCATCCCCATTCACAGGCCTGCCTAATATCATATAAATAGATGATATATGCATATATTAATATAATATATAACAACAAACCAGTGTATTCAGATCTACTTCCTGTTCCGGTCTTGTTGGCATGAAACTTTGAATAAAATGTATATTTATCAACATATCAACAAATATAGGAAGGAATTCAACACCCAATCCTTTTTAATAATTGTTTGATATGAAAAAAACGTTACCTGATAACAGCGTTTCTTTGTTTACATTGAATATGACGTCATAACGTACATAACGTCACAATTGAATCCCTAACAACAGAACCAATATCGGAAACGTTACAGTATTTATCAACATGTTTGGATAAAAAAAAATTAATACAGACTTCGTCCCCATTCACAGGTAATGCCTGCCTCATATTATAATAGTCCAAGGTATACTGATTGTATCACTACAATATGATAGTTATTACAGTGAGGTTGAATTTCCTGTCATTTATTCATAATCCAAGTACGAACTTGTATCAGAAAAAAATATCTCTGTAAATTAACCTCAGTTTCAGGTATAGAGATGTGGTTTGTTTCTGTGACATGTGCTTTTGACCATCCACAAGAACCTGCGGTCATCTAATGTTCAGTACTTCAGTACTTTGATTTTATATTTTTATTATGCTGTAAATATGTTTTCTCCTTGTTATAGATAAGATATGTTTAAAATTGTTGATAATGTTATTTATTCTATATAAGTGCTAAGTTCCTATGATAATAGGACTTTACTGTTTGTTTATTGTTTATAGAAGAGATATTTTCATAAATTATTCCAAGTCAGGAATGTTTTCATTTTTGCATAAATTGTAAACATCACAAGATTTTGTTAAAATTACTTTCCATATTTTTATGTTTATCTAGTCATTGCAAATGCTTTAATAATTGTGTTTGTTTATTAACTTGTACCAACAGCAAATGGGTAGGAAATGAGGAATATTGTGATATTCAGATTTTTGAGACTTGTTATTTTGAGAAAGTTCCCGTACTTTTTCATCTGAAACTTTTTCGGGATCACTTTAGACATACTTTCTGTCAGTTTTGGACAATGACAGCCAAACTTACTTATATACACTCTTTTTCTGAATTCGAGTTTAAGAATTTACTTTTCCCCACTGAAGGTTATGCATTTTGTTTAAACTTGTCGATCTTCGTATCTGTGACACACAGCATATGCATCGCCATTACTTCAGATGAAAGGCTAGCGATTTCATTGGTTGATTAAAAGAATAAAGTATTTTACCTTAATTTTTGTGGAAACTGTTCTGGATATGTTTTATTTTACGATTAATGTTAGAAAATGTAAAAGTTTATATTTTAATAATTTTGTATTCTTTGTCGTTTCAACTTGATAAAGAATGGAGCTTTTTGATTGGCTATCAGTGCAAGATGAGGCACTTAAGGGTAGATCTATCGTGCATGCCCCTGTGCGATACTACCAGTAGAAGCACAAATACACTTAAAGGTTATTACCCTCTTCAGAAATGTATGTACCCAACCAGAGACATATAATACATTATATTATATGTCTCTGACCCAACCCAAAAACAACTAGCAAGGAGGTAGTCCAAATAATTATGACGTCTGGCACGGACTAGCAAGGAGGCAATTGTGCATCAAGTCAAACACTGTCTGGTTCAACTTGTCAATTTTCTGATTTGTCACATCTCAAGGGTTGAACTGATAGTAGATATCTTATTCATTATATTATACCATTTAACATTCATTTCCATTTTATTTAAAACGGATTAAAACGTCAACCGTGGCAAAGAAATATTTTCATAAATACTTTATTAGTATTATCAACTTACAAAATATGAAGAAAAAAAACATTGTATTGTTATTATTATTTGAGTGACTGAATTCAGTCACTCGGTTTCATCTTTATATCAAAGAATTCAATCAGTATATTAGAAAGTAACATAACTCTTATTTGTACTTGTTGCTTCTTAAATAAAACCCAAACTGTAAATTCAGATAAAACAGAATTCGGATTACAGATTAAATACAAACAACATATAGCTAAATGAAATTAACTCTGTATCCTGTTCATTATTTTCACAATATGTTGACTGAATTCAGTCACACAACATTTGAAAGAAGCTACAAGAAATTGAACTAAATAAGAGAGTTTTATAAGACTTAAATTACACCAAGTGAGATTACATAGTATTAACATCTATAAAACAGATGACTGAATTCAGTCAACACAAATTCAGTAAATATTTGTTGAAAAGACCAATTCTGCAAAAGTAAAAAATAGAATGACTGAATTCAGTCACAAAATTAGGTTTACACAGTTTAATATATTCAATAGAGCAATAAATGCACATAGTTAGTTTACAGGTCGATGTTTGTGATTTGGTCAGTTTAAGGCTTAACACTAACGATGATTACATAAGATGTACTATATAGACCGTTATCTTTTTCAATTGAATTGTTTCATATTTTTTTTATGTCGGGGCCGTTTATAGATGAATACACGGTATGGCTGTTTCTTATAATGTTGAAGGTCGTATGGTTGCCTTTAATTGCTCGCATTCACCTCATCTGAACTTTCGTGGATAACTGTCTCATTGGTAATCATACCAAATAGATCCAAACTTTCAAAAACTTTTTTTATGAAAATGAGGAAAGTAATGATGTTTCATTTAGAAGAAATAACTTCACCTGCACGTGACATACTGATATATCTAATATTATTGATCTATAAAAATGGTAATATCTCATTGAGTAGAAGCAACCTTAGAGATAAACAGATGATGAATTTCTCCTAGTTTTTAAATTAATAAAAATGGTTTTTCATTGTTTAAAGAACAACAAAATCAAGCTCAATAAAATGCTTAATAAGTTTCATTGGTCAGAACACAATTTGCACGTTCACCAACAAACAAAAAACACAAAAAACATTGAAAGCCAGAATATAACATATGAAATGTGACAATGTTTAAAATTGAGTGTGGAACACTAGAAGCATCAAGAAGTCTTCTTTTCTCACTTACAAATATGCTAAGATTTGATAAAATCATGGCAAAAACAGGAAAATAAAATGAATTTGAAATCAAGTTCAATATTTTATTTTGATGTCTTGATTAAATTATCTTTTAAGGGAAACCCCTTTTTAAACGAAAAGCGGTTAAAAACTGCATGAACCACACTTGAGACTTACGTGTTCATATTTAAATAATACTTGCAGGTCATCAAATTATTTAAAGTTTATAAAAAAATAAAAAGTTGAAAATACACAAAATCAGAAATTGTCTAATTGCAATGAATCCTTGTGCTAATATGTGTCATTTTGAAAGTTCTTTCTTCAAACTATCCCATATTAATTTCTGGCATTTGAAAAAAAATAGAACAATCCTACTTGAAAGAGACAAAAAGGTGTTCAGTTGTTGTTTTGTCAAGATTTTGGAATCAATGCACCACAGTCTGCTACTCCTGTCCAAAATCTATCACACCAATCGAAACAAACGTGTATTGCTGTCACTTTTGCTAATTTTCTATTTACGGTAAATTCTCCTGACTGTCTGGTCTGGATTCAATATCCATTGATCTGCTTAAAGATTATGTGGGTACTCATTGATAGTAAGGTCTAAAAAAGAAAACAAATTATGCTAAAGACCTATTTCAGAAAAGAAAAGATCATTTAAATAGTGAGAATAATACCATTCTTTGTAAATGCATTTTGTCGAGCCTTCGACTTTTGTCGAAAAAGCGAGACATAGCGATCATACATTCAGTCGTCGCCGTCCACAGATATTCTTATATTAAAAATATTTATAAGATATCTCGTATACTTTATTAGATATCTTATAAAGTATATAAGATATCTTATAAACTATATGAGAGATCTCATATAATATAGGGTTATTGCATGAATATTGGGGAATATTGTTCCGAGTAGAATTTTATATTGCACGAGCTTGCAATATAACAATAAAATATTTGAGAGTAAAATTGGTTTAAAATAAGATTTTGTCGTCTATGACGTCAGGAATTTTGAAGATTTATTGCACTAGTGGTTATTTTCTGTGGGAAATATTATTTTGCTATGCAATAATATAATATTATATCTCATATAATATAAAAATAAAATTATATATATGAGATATCTAGAAATACAAATAAATAGCAAGACGGCTTGCCATAGATATATCTATAATTATCGCTTTATCAAAGCTACGCAAAGGCATTTTAAAATTTGATTTTAAACAGAGGCGGATTGAGAATGAAAATTTCTGGATCCGCCACTGTTAAATGCTGGAAACCCTTGATACATAATTGATAATGAAGTTTAGAAATACGCATTTTAAAAATCAGTGTTAAAAAGTCCAAGTTTGATATTAGAAAAGGTAACAGAAGAAACTAAACAAAATGACAATGATACATCAATTTAAAAATGACTACTAGCAGTTACTGACATAGATATTAGATGATGTGGTATGAGTGCCAATCAGACAACTCTCCATCCAAGTCACAGTTTGATGAGTTTAATGAGAAAAAAGCAAAATAACAACATATTTGCAGTCTTGAGCCTTAATAAAATTTGCATTTTGTAGTTTTACTAAGTTTTTAAACATACAGGTTTTTTTAATCCTAATTTTGAGTAAAATTGAAAAAAGAAACCTTTAATTTGCTTCTCTGAAATGATTCTTTACAATGAAATAGAATTATGATACTTAAACAAGTGATTTTCCTGTCATTATCCCAGATTCAGTACAAGGTTAATCACCTGACATGACCGGTCATCTTTTAAACACATGTGTTTGTTCTGATAATCTTAGCAACGTTATATATATAATAGTCCTTCTGTCTTTAGTATCAAACAGGATTCTACTTCGTCAAAATTATCTTCCCATTACGCCAGTTCATTTTCACAATCGTAGAAAAGGAAGCTATTGTAGGGATGACGCGCTGCCAATTTTGCTCTTGAAAACCGATAAATTTATCCACATAGCACCATTACGATCCTTATATGTCAGTTGTATTTTAAAAGACAAATGTATCTATTAGCTAATGAGCATAAGTTAATGATCTTGTCGGCATTGATTCAACTTTAAACTATTGTCTGATCGGTTGTCAGGTGGAATTTTCGAAAATTCTTAAACATTTAAAAAAATTATAATTAAATATTTCGTGGAAGGGCAGACTAAAAATTTTCAGTGGTTGTAGATTATAAACCCTAGTTATCACACACACAATTTTTTTTTTTCTTCAAAGATATGCATTTTCATTATCCAACTTAAAAGACTGTTGTCAAGTACTTTTAGTAAAATAAAATAGCTATTCGAACACACCTACTCTGTTTTTGCGATTCATTAGATAGGTACATGTATTTCACTTGACCCATATATTTCATCTTTTCGTACTGTGATTTTATTTTTATGTTACAAAGTCAACATGTAGCTTTGATACATAAAAATGATAGAATCTGAAGCGAGATGATATATCAAATACTCTTGCTTTGTACGTTTTAAAGACAAAATAAACACCTCAAACACGACCTAACATAAAAAGGTGCACTCGATTTTCTCTTTTCGATACAATTGTTAAACCATTTTTGGGAATTTTTCTCGAGTCACATGATGGAAGGGCAGACACGAAAATTACTGAACTAATAGATTGATATGTTCTCCGTCCGTGGTAATTTTTTTTTTTAAATCGGAGGTTATGCTTTTTCTACATCCAACTTGATAGATACCTATGTCGTCGACTTGATATCGAATTGTTCTGCATTGGGTCTGCATTAATATGTAGATAAATTGAAAACTTATGCAAATGGTGTTTTTAAAATAAAACACTTCGTTATTGAGAAGAAAATTGTCGTTGTGTTTGTTTGCATTAACTTTTAAAAATTTTGTTGCTATAGTAAACATTGCAGTAAGCATTTATCGCCTTCTCTAACAAAGAGCTTCGATTTCAACTGGGTTTCCGCCTGGTATGATATATTTAAAGCTACAATAAAATTTGATCATTCCCCTGACTGTTAGCAGTGATACCTTGATGTTATAAAGTAAAGTTTGCAAATAAAATTTTGTAACCTCACCTTTTTCTTTCAAATTCTGTATTTGAGGAGCGCTGTTGATATTTAAAATTCACTGCACCCAGTCCACCAGAACTTTGAGTTATTCTTTTTCTTTGGTGATTCGTCTGTTTTAATACAAATTACAGTTTTAAACAGTGTTTCACAATAAGTTAGAACAGTGCATACAACAAGTAATTGTATATATTTTTTTCTTTAAAAATGTATTGAAAAAACAGGATTGTCTTTGCCAATATGCAATCATACCACATCTTCTAATTGTATATTTTGACCATATCTAAGCATATAAGCAGGTATTGTCTATTTTTACCGTTTATATGTTTTTAAATGAAAATTAAAGAAAAAAAATCGTAATACTGCTTCACATTATTACTTCATTATAAATGAGAGTACATTAATATGAAGCATTTTCAATAAGTTTTCCAAAAACGAATCGACCCTATAGGAGAAAGAATGTCATAACAACAATATACAATTCAAAATATAAAGAGCTAGCAAAATATCGTAACATTGAAAATTTATGTACTTTAAGTTGCTTTGAAGTACACATAACCAATAAGGATAGGCAGTGGAAATATATAAAGTTATAAGTATTAATTCACCCACAATTATGCTTATTATATCTGTACTCATCATATTGACCACTTCTCATTTGAGTACCAGAGAGATATATAAAATTTGCACAAAAAACTGGCACATAAATGGCAGTAAGCTTTAGAAATTATCTCATTTAAACTAAGTACAAGTATGGTTACTGACTGGATCGAGCCTTATTTTGGTAAATAAATTACTTAATCATGTTAACAAATATTTTCTTACAGTTTTGACTGAATTCTTAATACAAATGCAAATAACATGTTTCCGCAGATAGATACACTTATATATAACATCCCAAACTTTAAATAACTGCTAGAAATTAATAAAAATTGGCACTTATTGTACTAAGTTATCATGCTAAGTAAATGTAAAGTTTAATAGAATATCCTTTTTGAATGTCAAATAGGCTTCAGACACTTTATTCGTGGTCAAGGGATATAGTTCTCAAGTACTGTTTTGTTATATGTGTTTAATTTTTAAATGGTCCTATCAGTTGCATAGTACTACCCGTAAGAAGTACGTAAGTCGTTATTCGTGTTATTTTCTATCTTCTTATGTCTATATTATGGTAAATAAAACCATGGTCATATAACTAACATATGACAAAATGAATCATGCCAAAGGAATACAGTTAAAATAAATTTGCCCATCAACCAATGTTTTACTAAAGATCTCTAAAAGTTAAGAGTGTTGTCTGTCAATATAAATATGAAAATTTCAATCGACTAGTATTGCCGACTTGAGTATTATGATATAATTCTGCAACATCTTAAAATCCGAAGTGATCACATAGATCCAGCACGGCTGTATAAAAAAATGTCATAAAAACATTTTCATATTCTAATTGAACTTGGGCAAACCTCGGTTTTTCATAATCATATTAAATCATATTTTAAATATCAACACAATTTGGTTTTTTTTTCTCTTCATATTTTCTATGGATTAAAAAGTATATCTTACCAGAACTCTCGTAGGTATACACGTTAGCTTCAAACTCTTCCTTTAAAACGAAATCCCATCAGTCTCATTTCCCTTTTCTAAGGGACTCCATCTTTCTCTTCCTTTGACAAAAAGTACACAACAGAATGACCTCGTTTCACTTTACAGTACTGCGTGTATTACAAATCACGCGACATAATCCATCACTGGCAACACAATAATCCCAAATTATTATTGTACCGCGAAAGTTCTACTACACTGACTTTAAAGACGTAAGAATACACATGATAACCATACGGTGTATTCAATATAATACTTCCTTCCGAGTCTTGGGTCAATCAAAGAGCTCATCAAAGAGGTAACATTAGAAGGATATAACACCCAATTAGCATCTCTAGCAATAAAATATGATAAGAAAAAGAAAAGAACCAGCATGTGTATTACCCACTGGATATAACCATTATGAACATACGGTGGTCCTTATTTTCGAAAAATTATACGTTTCAATATGTTAAATTAATGTTGAAAGTAAAAATGTATATTGTAAACGTAAATTCATATCATGATATTAACTTCTTTTCACTTTAAACTGCAAGGTTTTATGTAACGTAACCTCAACTTTTGGGAGTGGTTTAATAACATCAACAGAATGGAAAAAACTTTACTTGAAAGACAGTCTACATTGAAAGCTCGGGAAGGGGGGGGGGGGGGGTCCAAGCTTTTTTTGGTAGGGGTGAGCACCTGATACATCAAGTACCCTATATATTTTGTTTATTAAAAATATATACCTTGTCATATATCAACGAACAAAAAAAAAAAAAAACCTTTTGAGATATTTGGATATTTTTCATCTTCTGGTACATAATATATAATTTGTTTTGGGTCCCACTTATCTTCACGTTCTTGTTTAGAAGCAACGCAGTTGCAATAATCACAATTAATTTAATAAATTCGTCACATCTTAAACACTTTCCTCTATTTGCCCCTTTGATATCTTTCATTAAAAAGAAATTTTAATTTCAAAAGACAATAAAAGATGTTTGGTCAGATAAGTATAGTAACACTCCAGAGAGAAACACTTTCACTGAGTTTTATATTAATGAAAAACTGATCAAAAGTTACATTGCCGTTCCATCTCATAGCTGACACTATGGAATTTCTTTAAATAATTGTTATCATGTTTCATGTAAACAAACCTTTGAATGTTAATTAGGTGCAAATGTCAAAATGATGAGATTTATAGCATCTGTATCTAGCATTAGCGGAAATACTACATAGGTCTAAATAGAGTTTAAATGGTTTGACAAATAGTTGATGCATTTACGACTGTGGTTTAACCGTATCACAAAAAAATAAGGACATCTGATTAGTTTCAGATACTTATGATATAATCAAGCAAGTAAAAATATCAACCTATTGATATATTTAATCTGAATTTAATTTCTCACCCTATTCATATATCATGCCGACGGAGCATGAAAAAGTGACCTATTCCAGGGGATCATCCCTACCACTCATTACATAGTAAGTGACCCCCCCCCCCCCCACCCCGAGATTGAAAGTAAAGTTGGGTTTGATGGTTTTCATTGGTGTCTGGAAATTATTTTTTAATATATCCCCCTATATATAGTGCCTGTGATAGTTTGAACTGAAATCGTGACAAAACCGCATAAAAGTTTTACATATACGTATAGGTCTAAATAGAGTTTAAATGGTATAGAATTGTTAAATTTGTATTATGCATGAGAGGAGGGTGTGTGGTTTATACCCCCGTCACACTTGGTCACGGTCGCACTATGATCTCAAATGCAAATTTTGACGATCGTAGTGCAATCGTGTAGATCAAAGTAAAGTCGTGGTATATGTTTGTGGTGATCATGAATGATCAATGAAGTCTTTTTGATCGTGCTGAGCGAGGACCAACTTTGAACATGTTCCAAACAATCGTGATGCGGTCGTGGCGAAATCAGGTAGCGGTAAAAATGATAGGGAGAGTGTAGTTAGGTCGTGGTAAGATCATAAAATAACTGTACTAACGTAGCGAGAGCGTAGCAAAAGCACGATTATTGTCGAAGAGACTGCACTTCGATTTCACAGCGACTATGTTACGACCATCATGTTCTCATTGCGACCCAACCACGCTTCTACTTCGACTGTTCCACGTTCATACCACGTATAGTACGATAATAGTACGCTCATGCCATCCTCATCACGCTCTTCTTACGAACTGACTACGTTCATATTACGACCCACTGTCGTTCACTAAAACATCGTCATTTAATTTTAACGGACCAGCAATTAATATAGGTTGATTCAGGTTGGATTGGTCAGTCGACCTGTCTACTGGATCATGCAGGAATTGACCAGAGGTCATCATCTGCCTCTACTTCTACCCCTACTACCACGCCCATGAGTCCTGGTAGATTATGGTGGCATTACTATGTTGTTTCCGAGAAATCTACGTATAAATGAATAATAGAAGGAATAGAACAGTAGTTTTATGGTACATGATATTGACGTTATTGCTGCAGTATGAACGTGCATGCATGGTACACAAACGTGTAGGTCAAGCTATACATAGTCATGTAAAGTTTCAAAAAAAATTCGCATTGCAATTCCTGAGGTATGAAATTGTCTTACTCGCTTGACCATTCAGCCTTTCTAATAGTCAGAAAAGTACTCCCTCAAATGTACGGGTATATATGTAACATGTGACTCCTTTTTCTCCGGTTTGATATTCGAAATACATATTCCTGCACATTTGTATTTGCACTTTCTGCACATGCTGCGAGTGCACAAATATATGCTTATCCTATCGATTCTTTGTGAAATCTATGCACTAAATACCTTTTATTTGACAATATAATATTGGTGACAACTACGAGGAGGGTGGCATAAAATGCTTACAGCGATAGCGGCAATCGACAGCAATCTTCATGTCATTTACAGACCACACTCGGAGCCTTGGGCATAATTTTACTCCACATACCGGTATTCTATACCTACGCAGGTTTTTGTGTACAATAGAAATCGTCAAATTCATCCGCAGTAGTTTTTATAGGACCACAGGATGATGCTCAACATTCTTATTTATTGCCTTCAGTTAACGAAGTGTGGAATTAGATTTCACCCAGGATTTGTTTCATTTTAAGAAAAAAAGATACCGCAAGTCGTTCTCCTTTCTTCATGTAGACCAAGAGCAGAAAGAATATTATACAAACAATTAATTTGTGATTATCGTTTGGGATTCGGGTATACGCGGAACTCTATTACAACCGCTTTAAAACTTTCAAAGTAGATAGATACGTGCATAGAGAAACCCCCTAAACAAAAACCCCGTATGTACAGATTGAGCGCATTTAGTAGAGATTGCTTGATTGTTATATGTATTTCATCCAGTGACAAGTATTTCATGCATTTTCAGGTTTTCATGACGAGGTTCATCTTGTGTTTTACACCATTGTCATAGTTTAAGTAGATGATGGACTTGCAAACATGATTTACCCAAGCGCATTACTAGTATGTACTTGTGATCCCAAAGGCTGAATGGGGAATAGTTATGGTCACTTTGGTATTTTTCCGACCGGAGGTAAAACCCTCTCCGAAGTGGTACACCTGTTGAGCTGTGTGGGATGTAAACGCTACCACGTCCAGTCAGAATAGGAATATAAGATGCAATGTCTCATGTAGAGAGAGCACCACTCTCTGTACACTTTACGAACCCTTGCAAAAACTCTACGAGAGGTCCATAAATCGCCTGTTGCAAGGCAACATTTTTGTCCTTATCAAATATACTTTATTTTATCCAGTGCCAGTCCAAACTTCCGCGACATTACTCCGGACGGCCTCCTTCCAAAACCAACCTGTAGTATTGGTACTTTGTGTTCATCCTGGACATTCATGAACTATTTGCAAGTGAACGTTAAGCAAACAACAATCATGCATTATCAATACGAGTGTCATTAACACATGGGGCTCCAGAAATTTTTCAGGGCAGTTTCACCAGTATCAACTTTGAAACGTTTCATTATTTATTGATAACTATAAAGACATACATGAAAGACGCAACAAAGCAAATATATAAGGTTATGTAGATGATTGATGCTTTGTCCAACTGTATCATTTATACCGACGACGCCAAGGGTAACTGGGGTATAAAAATATGGTCCCCTTGGTCTTCTTCCGACCGACAGTACAACCTGTGCTGAAATTGGATGTTCGTTTGGCTATGATGAATGTCTTAATTAGCAAACACGTTCGTTTAGATTTGTGACATTCACTCCGATGACCCGCATTGAGAGTGCCCTGCCATTTGCACGTTAAAAGAATTCGAACCACTACAACAACTCTTTGTGGACCCAATAAGTGGCATTTGAAGGACCAGTCAATCCCCCTACCATCACCATCTCATACCGATCAAAGGACAAGGTTCACTAATGGCACAAAATGGCCTAAAATATCAACTTTATCATAAAACACCAAAAAGGTCTCAATTTGGTTCGTAAATGGGTCTATTTCAAAAGTATAAATGCTAAATATATCAGTTCTTTTCATAAGACTACAAGATATTCGCCAAAGTAAGCCCATTTTGGACATTTTGTCAAAATATGATGATTTTGTGCATTTTTCAAACCTAAAAGCTTTTGAAACACCTTGGCCGCCACCTACGATCCAGAATGTGTTGTAACCAAAAGATTCCAATTTTGATATAGATTTCATCAATATAAAAACTTTTTGGATCGTAGATGGAGGCCAAGGTTAATTATGCCAAAAACAATTAAAATTATGGACAAAAAGTACCAAAATTGACATTTTATACAAATTATGCAAATTTAAGGGGTCATTGCTCCATAAATAGTAAAAGAAAGTGCCAGAAAAAATATTTTTGTCTTAGTTGTATTATCACAAGTATTTCTATGTTACATTTGTAATTTTTTGCCCCAATTTAAAAAACATAAAAAAATCAGGGCCAATTTTAACCCTTCGTGAACCTTCTCCTTTGATCATAGGACGTTCAAACCCCCTACCATCACCATCTCATACCGATCAAATTTGATCATAGGACGTTCAAACTGTATTTGTTGGCAATTAATAAAGTACATGTATAGATTATTAACCATAGGACGCTAGGAAAACAGCAATCATTCATATTGCACGTGCATGACTTAATCCATTTCTTATGTCTATTCTATTTCTTAATTTGAGTATAAATATGAAGGAACATGCATGGGCCTCATATTTTAACGCTATTATATTCTTATATATATGCTGACAATTTAAAAATGGCAAATGTTAAGAAAATCACAAAGTTTTTGTGTTTCTAAATGCTGATAGATACTGACATTGGTAACATAGAATTTTGCATTTCACCAGAAATACTACATGTTCCACACTTTTTTTTCGAATGATAGTTCAATCGGACTAAACCATTCCGGTGATAGAAAAATCAAGAACACTGAGTTTGTCGGGGTTCTCGATATCCATCTCCTAGAGAACAATTCCAGATCGTTGGTTATTCAGATTATTTTTATGTGTGTTTTTTTTTTCATGAAGATAAGACGGTGTAAAACACATAAGTCAATATTTGAATGAAATTCATATCGATGGGTATAGACTTTTTAAAAGATGCTTATTATATACAGAACGATAAATCCGTTGGATTTCAGCACACAGTAAAAAGACTGTAATGTTCGAGGAAATTAAGCATAACCTTTATACCTTGAAGATTGAAAAAAAACGAACAATGAAATGAACAACTATAGGTCATCGTACTGCCTTCAACAATGAGCAAGGCCCATACCACAAAGTCAGCTATTCAAGTCCCCGAAATGACAACTGTAAGTCAATTCAAAAGAGAAAACTAACGGCCTAAGTTATGCACAAAAAAAAGAACGAAAAACAAATATGTATAACCACTGAATTACACGCTCCTGACTTCGGACATGCAGGCACATACAGAATTTGGCAATGTTGAACATGTTAGCGGGCATCCAACCCTCCCCTAACCTGGGACAGTGGTGCAACAGTACATTGAGTGTGACTATTTGTCGTAAAGTGGACGTTTAAAAAAAAAACTAAGTACAAAATACCCCAAGAGTGTTTCAACAATACAACGGATATTATAGGTTGCTGTATGCATGTAATGGTTGTTAATTATTTTTTTAAACCTGAATATTAGTTAAAATCATATCAAATAGACATAGAAAGATGTGGTGTGAGTGCCAATGAGACAACTCTCCATCCAAATAACAATCTAAAAAAGTAAACCATTATAGGTCAATGTACGACCTTCAACACGGAGCCTTGGTTCACACCGAACAACAAGCTATAAAAGGCCCAAAAATTACTAGTGTAAAACAATTCAAACGGGAAAACCAACGTTCAAAGCATACTTTAACACATGCAAAATTCATTGAAAACTTGCAGCAACGAAGCGTACAGTATAAAAAAGTGTAATGACAAAGAACCGTACACAGCATGAAAATAAAGACACTTTAAAACGTGTATTTTCTTTGGTTTTTAGATACCATTTTAACCCACGATCTTTATAAGTATGGTACTTTTGAACAATGAAATTTTCAAAAATGTATGTTTTAAAAACTATGAGACACGATAAACAGTAGGTTTTTTTAATTATTATAGAAATACCCAGCCTGCTTTAATCAGTGGCATTGTTTTTTTTAATGTTTGCCTATAAAATGTCACATATTTGAAAACCGTTGTACTAGTTGTAGTAAGAATTGAGTATTATGACAAAGAATATATTGGAGCAAAATATCCGAAAAATAGATATTAGATTTTTTTTTGAAGTTATAATATGCACTCTTCACTATCTGAACTCATTGGTACGCGGTGTTTGATTCGAACGCGTTAACGTCCGAATTTATGTGTTTCGGGGTTATTTTAAAATACGGGGTGAATATGGTTAAGATGACGGATTTCGGAGGAATGTGTTTTGATGTTTGTCACAGATCATGTTTTTGATTTATATGATAATAAAATTATTTGATTTTGATATACAATCAAAAACTTTGTTTTAAAGTTACTATTTAAAGTCTCTCTTGAATAAAAGTATTTTTTTTTTATAAATTTACTTGTATTATTGGCGAAAATAAAAAGTTTTATTTTGGCGCAAATGAAATTTGGGTTGTGTCGCAAATGAAAGATTATTTTGGGGCAAATAAAATGCGAATTGGCGCAAAAGTAAAGCACCGCTTAAAATAAAACACATTTGTTTTCATTATTTATGATTTTTATCAAGTGAAACAGGCTGGGTTAATTACCCAAGGCTGAACTTTCGATGAATCAAGTCACTGCAATTTTAATCTGAACTAGTTTACGACCACACCAATTACAACAATACCAAAGATTAGATGTATCGATAACCAAATCTAGTTACAGGCATTCCTCATTTTAACTGTTTAAAAATAGAAAGTAATATAGATAAAACATTTCCGAAAAGATACCTTTCCTATATCTGTATTATGAATATTCTTTGTACAGTGCACCATACTATATGTATTTGTCATGTTTTGTAGATTTTAAAATAATAATTTTTTTTTAACATTAATATAAAAAAATAAAGATGTGATGTGATTGCCTATGAGAAAGTCAGCAATTGAAGTTCATTATGTAAAGAACCTTCAACAACGTAGAAAACCGAAACCGTACTGTAAGGAATAAAATGGTTGTCGTCTGTTTATGTGGTTCATAATTAAGTGTTTCTCTTTTCTCGTTTTTTATATAGATTAGACCGTTGGTTTTTCCCTTTGAATGGTTTTACACTTGTATTTTTGTTAGTATAATAGTCCTAGCGTTAATTGTTAAAAACCCTTTTATTAATTCAAATTTAAAAGCGTTAGCATTTCTCTACAAGTCTTTCCTTTTAAGCATTAACGTCGGATTTAGGGAGCAGGGGACCGGGGTCCTCCCTTATTGAGCTTCGAAATTAATAAATGCATTAATGCATAGACTTTTTTTACAAGTATCACTTCCAATTTTGGCTTTACACGCACAACCTCCCCTTTTCCAAAAATATTAGATCAGCACGATCTAAGCATGGGTTCACTGAATGATAGGAGAAGGTTAAGAAAGACCAATATATGCATAGTAAAAAATGTCAGGGAAAACTAACCGTAATCAAATCCAAAATCATAATTCGTCTAAATAACACCCCAACAATGTTAGACCTGCAAAGCGAATGCAAATTTTTATTCTTCCCTGGCTGGGATTCGAACTGACATGCTAAAGAGATATCGTGGTACCAAATCGCCTTGCACTATACCCTGCACGCTAGACCACTCGAGCACTTAGGCTCGACAAAAATCAAGCTTTTGGTTGCCGAGTGATACCTTTTCTCGTCTGTTTTTATCTACAAATGTAGCGTCGTAACAAAAAACATGAGCCCTCGTGAAATATGAATATTCTTTGTTGAACAAATCTTCATATCTACCTGAGGCACGGGAAATACATGTATAATATATAAGGCATGAATATGGAATATCAAAAATCAGCTGAATTATCTATCGTAGAGGATCTTACAAATTAATGTAGGATGCAGTCACATATATAATTAGGTCTTTCCACTTTTCCGTGGAAAGACCTATTGGATTTCTTCTGATTATTAGGTCTTTCCACTTTTCCGTGGAAAGACCTATGGGATTTCTTCTGATTATTATTATTAAGGTCTTTCCTTTTACAAAAGGGAAAGACCTTACTGTATTTCTTCTGTTTATTATTATTCTTTTTCCGCCAAACTTTGACGAAGTTAGCAGCCTAAACCGTAAGACGTGTCGCTTTCATGTTCACACTTTGTATCGGTGTCATGAATACCTATCTGGAACTCACCCTGTTAGTCGAAATATTTTGTCGGTTCGGAGTAATCCCTCCGAAACCAAAAAACCTTGTTATCGTTCCAACACCGTAACCGTAATAGGTAGAAAATAAACGAAGGGTGAAATTTGTTCAGGACCAGACCCCGGTTCTTCGTTACATTTGGATCGAAAAGATTCAACGACTCATTGGTAGGGTTATGCCCCTATGAAAATTAACCGGTGTCGGTGGACAACCAAAACTCAAAAACCGTAAGTCGTAGAGACCTAGGATCTTCACCATTCATCATCAATTCATGTGACTTTGAAAAATACCTCAAGGTCAAATGTGTATGTTGACCTTGACCTTTGACCTAACACCTTGTTATCAGAACAACTCAGAAACCATTATACTTACAGAAGTTTTAAATAGTGGAAAATGTTTGGGTCATTACGGGGCAACTTTGTTACATTTTGACCGAAGAGATTTGACCTTTTTGTAAGGGGCATAACCCCTGTTTTAGGTTTCTGAAAAGACAAAATCAGCTTTTACTATATAACCAAAGGTCCTAGACCCATGGGGTCTTCAGCAATGACATTGGGGACCAATGACCTTGACAAAGGTCAAAAGGTCAAAGGTCAAGGTCATGTACCAGATAGCGAATTTAGTGATTTTAACCTTATTTAAGGGATTTTCAATGTGTTTTAAAGATTTTCAGTGTGTTTTAAAGCTGTTTAAGGTTGACCTTGACCTTTGACCTTAAAACTTTTAAGTCGATATCTCAAAAACGATTGTACTTACAGAAAAAGTAAATAGTGAAAAACGCGTTGAGGTGGATGAGGCGCAACTTTTTGACATTTGACCGAAGAGATTTGACCTTTCTATAAGGGGCATAACCCTTGTTTTAGATTTCTGAAAAGGCAAAATCAGCTTTTACTGTATAACCAAAGGTCCTAGACCCATGGGGTCTTCAGCAATGACATTGGGAACTAATGACCTTGACAAAGGTCAAAAGGTCAAAGGTCAAGGTCATGTCCCATATAGCAAATTATGTTTTTTTTACCTTATTTAAAAGATATTCAGTGTGTTTTAAAGCTTTTCAATACATTCTACGTCTATTGGAACATGTATTTTACATTACAAAAGGAAAGACCTCTCAATTGTTCAAGAACAATTGACATTTTAATTATTATTATTATTTTTTTTTTTCTTCCGCCTAATTCATTTCCTTCGCTGTTTTTTTGTTTCGCAAGATGTCGCTTAGATTTTTGGAATATGATATCGAACAGTTTATACGCTTTTGAAACCAACTCTGCTTAACCGAATACTTTCCCTTGTAAGAGTTATCTCCCCGAACACTGTTTTCCTTGTTATCTCTAAGGCTTCGCAACCGTATAAGAAACCGACAAATTTATTTTTCCAAATTGCTCGTTATATCCTCAGGATGTGCTGTTTTATTTTGACCGAAGCCGTATATAGATTCCATATGAGAGTTATCCCCCCTTTTATGTTTGATATAAGAATATGCATTTCTAACTGGTAAACCATAAGTGATAGAGACCTAGGGTCTTTTGATTTGAGATCCTTGGTCCAAAAAAATGAAAATAAGGTCAAGGTCAACGGTCAAGGTCATATTATAAATTTTGATTTTGGCTCATTTTCACTTATTTTCAAAAGCCGTATAACTTATCGACAAATTATTTTTACTAAATTGTTAGTTGCGACATGTCGTAACTTATAAATTTTGGTTGAAAGGGTACGTAGACAATAAATGGGAGTTTTCGACCCTCTTATGTTTAGAATTATGCGTAAAGTGATATTACTCATGAACCATACATATTAAGGAACTAGTGTCTTTAGGTTTGAGATCCTTAGTCTATGACCTTGAAATTGAGGTCAAGGTCATAGGTTAATTGGACGTTCTAGATTTTGACCTTTGCTCTAAATTCATATTTAGACATCATCAAGTCATACGAACTGACATATCAACTGAATTTTTAATATTTTCACATCAAAATATGTTGTAAGTGGTGGAAAGACCATCAATGGTTCTCTGAACAATTGGTTTTTAATTATTATTATTTTTTTTTTTTTTCTTCCGCCTAATTTTTTTCCTTCGCTGTTTTTTTGTTTCGCAAGGTGTCGCTTAGATTTTTGGAATATGATATCGAACAGTTTATACGCTTTTGAAACCAACTCGTTTTAACCGAATACTTTCCCAAAAAAGAGTTATCTCCCCGAACACTGTTTTTCTTGTTATCTCTAAGGCTTCGCAACCGTATAAGAAACCGACAAATTTATTTTTCCAAATTGCTCGTTATATCCTTAGGATGTTCTGTTTTATTTTGACCGAAGCCGTATAAAGATTCCATATGAGAGTTATCCCCCCTTTTATGTTTGATATAGGAATTTGCATTTCTAACTGGTAAACCATAAGTGATAGAGACCTAGGGTCTTTTGATTTGAGGTCCTTGGTCCAAAAAAATGAAAATAAGGTCAAGGTCAAAGGTCAAGGTCATATTATAAATTTTGATTTTGGCTTATTTTCACTCATTTTCAAAAGCCGTATAACTTATCGACTAATTATTTTTACTAAATTGTTAGTTGCGACATGTGGTAACACGTAGATTTTAGTCGAAAGAGTACATAGACATTTGATGCCAGTTTTGCCCCCTTTTATATCTAATATTAGTTGTAAGGTAATACAACTCATTAACTATATATAGTAGAGGCCTAGAGTCTTTTGATTTGAGGTCCTTGGTTGATGACCTCGAAATTGAGCTCAAGGTCATAGGTAAATGTAACGTTCTAGATTTTGACCTTTGCTTTTACCTCATATGTATACATGATCAAGACTTGAGACTTTTTAAATTAGGTTGCAAGCAATGTGATCTAGAAAAAGACAACCGGAAGTGACCTTTTGTAAACCGGAAGTAGCTATATTTTGTACTTCATTAATGAAAAAGTATATAGAACCATATATTTTTGGAATCAGTGTCAAGTAAACAATAAAAAATTACCGGAAGTAACATATTTTAAACCGGAAGTAAAAAATGATCTCCCTTATTTATATCTTTTTGTATAGAAACCATATATTTTTGGAATAAGCGTTCAATAAGCTGTCATTTGACACTAAAATTGACATTTAAAACCAAATTTTAATATTTTCATATAAAAAAAAAAGATCTTAACTGGTGGAAAGACCATCAATGGTTCTCTGAACAATTGGTTTTTAATTATATTATAAGCTACGTCTGAGCCAGTGACAACTCTACGACAACTCTACTCTATTAGTATTGTTTCTATGACACATATACAGGTAGTGGTCCGTTGGTTAGTGTCAGAATTTTTTAAACGATTTTATACAAAACTACAAAAAACATATAATATCTGATCGTTTGAGATGTCGAGGGAAAATATATTCTTTTTTGATAACTATATCGCATTGTTATTTCCCTCTTTCACTGTTTATCAAAATATATGTTGTATATGCATTTACTGCAGTAGTCAAAGTATTCATGACGACAAACGCATCAAACACTGGTGTGATTAACTTGGAAGGGAGATAACTATTGAACCGGTTTACCCACTGTTTAAAAAAAAAAGAATGGACTGATCTTCTTCTAACTAGTTAAATTTTAGTTTCTATTTCAAACAAGACTGCACACACAGGTCGAGGTCAGGTGAACTCTGGCGGACATCGGCGGAGGACATTTTAGCGCATTGATAGGACATTTGAGCGAAAAAAATCGGACGTTTTAGCGCCAAAGTAGAACCCATTTTAGCGCCTGGTTTTTAACCCATTTTAGCGAAAAAATATAGAATATATGATGTCTATCAAAATGCAGCACTAAAAGTCTAAAAGATTTAATCAAATGTTAAAAGTTCGTTCTAGCCTGGAATTTATATCCTAGAGAACGTACATAATAGGCTCCGGATATACCCCATGTACAAAACTGTTGAATTGCATTAGGAACTGTTCTTTCTCTTTATCTTGTCTAGATTGTGGTGCATATTTGTCTATACTTCGTATTTTTATATATGCTATTCCTTGCAATTTGATAAAAGTATATTAAAAAAAAAGTATATAGCTGGGTGACAATTATAAAGTTGCTCATTATAATGGCATGGAACGACTCAGATCCATTATTAGTTCGCTATGAATTATACTAAACTTCTGGCCAAAGCTTAGCGAGTATTATTTAACCAGGTAAGTAAGTTTTCGTTAAAATGGGCTATCGAAAATACAGGTGAACGGATTAATCCCGCGCTAAAATGGGCTCTAATGTCTCCTTGTAGTTCAATTTTTTTCGCTAAAATGTCCTGCGCCCACACCCGCCCGACGGACATATAGACATTGTAAGGAAACCATATACCAATTAAAATTCTTCTTTTTCTCATGATACCGTAAATGAGAAATTTACATGACAACTTTTTTAAGTAGTCGCTGAACCATGAAAAAATATGTCTAGGACAATGGATGGACACATGACAGATGACTTCGTAACATAATGTATCTGTTTACTAGATATGAAGCATCCATGTCTTCTTCCTACTAAATTATATATGTTTCATAAAAATAATTTACCCCACTACCACCACTACCGCCGAATACCAATTCCTATATCTCGAAAACTGCGAGAGAACAAATAATTAGATTAGAAGTTTCACTTGTTTGCATTGTTTTATATTTGTCATATCGGGCCTTTTATGTAGCTAGGTGTGCAGTATAGCTTTGCTCATTTTTGAAGGCCGTTGATATCATGAAAGTTGCTAACTGCTATATGCCATTTGTTCTCTGGAGGAGGGGTGTCATATCGGCATTCATACTTCATAATTTCATATCGTCATTTAAAGGATGAATCCACTGGTCAATTCACCGATTGGATAGGTTTATTGTTGTTAAACATTATGGTGTATTTGTGTACGTTAATAAGGAGCTTTATAAACAGGCAGACAATTGAAGCTTTGCTGTCCATACATTTTCACGTTCAGTCGTTTCAATTCCAAACAAACTTGTTCAATTTGCATTAATATTAAAATATGTCATTAGTGTATAGTATGCTTTACACTTGAAAAATATCCCCCTTTTTCCACTAAGGTCGCATCAAAACCCGTTAACACCGACATCAGGATTCTCGAAATAAATAAATATATTCAAGTGAAACAGCTGTGTATATCACTGCCTGATTATTTCTGTACAAAGATAAAGTCAAAAGGACAGACACGTGTATTCTAAAAGGTTAAAATTGAATGTAAGCAATTATAGGCAACCGGACGGCCTTCAACAATAACCAAACCATACCATATGGTCGGTTATATTAGTCCCCAACGTGAAAGATGTAAAACAATTCAAGAGAAAAAATTAACGGTCTCATTTGTAACAAAACATGACAGACATAAACCTGACTTATAGGAAATGCACATGAAGAATGTGCGAGATTCAAAAAAATTACACATCCAACGGACTTAAAAATTTATCGGACAGTAATGCATAAATAACAGTTCATCGAAACTTAAACGGGACTACAGTAACGATCATGGTTATCAAGTTGTGAAATATGCATGTACATAGGAGAAAGGGGCTTAAGGAAAATCAAAGGGAAACATGACAATTTGGTACGAAAAATTGTCTATTTTGTCGGTTAGTGTAGTGAAATATTCAAATCTAGAAAAGGACAGCTCCTTGTCTTCTTAATTTATATCAGATACCACAGTATTACTTTATTCGGTTATCCTCTGGTTGTTACATGTATTGCTAATTTTTTTTCTCGATTTATTTGTCATCGACATCGATCTCACATATTCTTGTATTCTTAAATATACCAAAGTACCGTAAAATAAACTCTCCTCTCCCCAAACGCTTATATAGCAAAATAACTTATTTAGCAAATTTGTAACTTGAATATCACATAAATCGAATAAAATTACTTGTTTAAGTGATCATGATTTCATTATGTATTTTCTATATTGATAAGGACCTGTCTTAACTCAAAATCTAAGACGGTTAAATCTTGAACCAACAGATACATATATATATATTCTAGTATATATTTAACAGACCAGTAGCCAAGAAAGAGGGGTCCAGGGATTCGTACGAATCCCAGGCTTTGAAAACGAATAAGCTCATTTCAAGTCGACGTTCTGTTTGAACTGTAACTGTTAAATTTGATTTTTTTTCGAACAACGACTATTAACGAGTAGATGTAACCCCCTTGGAAATTCCTGGCTACAAACTTTGTTAAATCAAAATGTGCGGATCTAATTCCATTATTATGGATAATTACCATTAAACACGTGTAATTTGACAAGAAATAAATATAGAACGAAGGGGAAATTATCAATAGATCCAGTGGCGTAGCTTGCATGTATGCTCAGATGCTCAAGCATCCACATCATTTTGACAGGGAAAATAATATAAATAAAGATATGTTCGAAGCAGTTAAACTCGGAGGTATCCGTATGTAACAAGGGTTAGGATATGAGGATAACATCCAATTATTTCTGATGAAGTATGCGTGGTCTTTTATTAAGAATAATTCAGTTCATGTAGTAAAACAAGATGGATAAATCGCAGAAAAGTGTTCTCGATTTTTTTTCGTAAAAAGATTACGTCGTCTGCTACGGCAAGTGAAGAGGAAAATGCACAGATCCTCGGACATCTTTCATCTGAAATTAAGCCTAGCGGAGCGATGGCTTCTACAACTCACTAACAACATAACTGACAACTAAACCACCATATCCTGATATCGTTTCCGGTGACATGAAAGACGACGTGAAAAAAAAAAAATCTTTAATAGAGTGTGATCATTCCTAGGCTTATCGGTAAATTCCAGTTTCTATCTAGGTCCACATATTAATCTTATTTTCAATAAAAGAACGAAGTTCATATGTCCCCTGCATTGCACATATTTTATGTAACCAAGGAACAATGGCAATAACTAATAAAAAATAAGGTTTTTCCTTTTCCTTTTCCTTTTATTTTTAATGGAGAAATAAAAGCTTCAGAGAAAATGCAATGGGCCCGTTATAATTTATATTGCAAAAGGTCAAAGCTTAGGACTTATTTTCGAAATTGTCATTGCTGATGATGTAAAAATCTGGCAAGAATTGTACACATGAGAGTGCACATAAGACCGGATGGACGGACACCAGGAATTTCGATGATGTCCACTGCAACACGTTAATTGGATCACTTCAGTTCCTATATTCCGAAGTCCCGCTGTGATGGGGCCGTTTTTTTTTTAGAAATGCTAGAAAAGGGGAATACTTCAGTTCCTTTATACAGAAGTGCCGCTGTGACGGGACCGTTTATGAGATGTCAAATATAAGATTGCTGGGAAACTTTTACATCAAATAAATAAATTATGAATTACATTCAATTTGGAGAATATCGAGAAAACATTAATAAATTTCGTTTGAAATATAATTATATGAATTGGTGGGTATTTTGAAATTAAACAATAACTCTAACCAGTGTCGGATTCTAGGGGAGTACATGTGCTTACAGGAACAATGTCTGAAAAAAAATATAATTTTCTGCATTAAATACTCCAAAAAAGAAGGCATCCACATCATTTCAACCCTGGCTACGCCACTGAGATCAATAGTTGCAATTTATATAAATGACTGAAATCTTCATTTTTGTTATTTAACCTCTCTATACGACTGCAAAAAATGTATTATTCTATCATGATTTTTTTCATCCTATGTAAAATAACCCCTATAGTGACCGAACCCAACTTGCTTATAGAAATATGGTCACCATGAATTGTCTCGTGGATCTGGCCATAAAATCTTTGTTGAGGTCGGATGACTTTTGTTTAGATGCCGTTTAAGTAATGTGTATACATATAAAAAAAGAAGATGTAGTGCGATAGCCATTGAGACAACTCTTCACAAGAGACCCAATGACACAGAAAATAAAACAAATATAGGTCACCGCACGGCCTTCAACAATGAACAACGTCCATACCGCATAGTCAGCTAGAAATCACAAATGTAAAATAATTCAACCAGAATATAGCCGGTTACTGTACCGTGTTAGGTTATAACCTACATTCGGTTGTAGCTTTAGACTCCTGTTGAAGTGAGTATAGTACGCACTTGTTTCGGTCAATATTGCCCCTTTATCAATTAAACAATTCATGGTTACAGTTAAAATCAACATCAAGTCTTTATTCTTGATCTTTACATACATTTTCAATATATTAAAAAAACGAATAGATAGCTGATCGAAATTTTCTGGATTCACGGGAGCTCGTTCGGAAACTGAAAGATTTGCATACGATTTCAAGAAGAATGGTTGTATACAGACTACAAAGTCAGACAGCGGTAAAACATAGAAGATGAAAAGACAAAAGGTAGGTATGTATGTATAGACTATACTTTAAAACAAATAATATTTTTTTAAAGAACCTCTTTGATCTCCAACACGTCGGTTGTCTCGTAATTCTTTTCGTGTGCGTGCTATATCACGCCTTAAAAAGTCGTAAAAAGGGGGGGGGGGGGTGATTTATAATTTATATGCAGTACATCGAATCAATAAAAAATTATCAAATCATACCACATCTGTGTATTTTTTCTTCCTTTCAAGTCATCGATCTTAAAGTTTGCTTGGTACTTCATGCATTATTTAAAAAAATCATGGGTACAATTTGATCAAGATCAACTTTAATCTGAACTGTTTTCCCTGATTCAGTTCCAGAACATGTATTTACTTATTTTGTACACAACATTTTAAGTTGTAAATCTATATCGGTTTACATAGAAATTTAAACAGGTTTTCTTAATGTAGAAGATAAATGTTTACGTCATACAGACAAAATATAGTCCAACCGTCAAATGAAATATTCAGGAAATGACAAAAAAGAGTAACACAAACACGGGTCCAACGTAAATTCTGAGGTTAACGCAGATCTTCAGAAGAATTGTTGTTGTGAATCAAAGTATATGAGAGTGAAAGTAATTCAGCCAGAAACCCAACAGCACAAAACCAAAAAAAGTCATCGCAAGCGATGTTGATATGGATACGATTTTCAACAAACAACACAAGGAACAGAGTCCCAATAATGACAATACACAAGCGCAAGTTTAATTCACTAAAACACGGCCGACACTCGGCTAACCGAGAGTTTGGTCGGTTAATCTATATTGAGTATACGGCTATATCGGCGGTTGGTCTGTTAATCGGGTTGGCTAAAGTCTGTTAATCAGGTGTTATCGAGAAAATCATTGAAAGTTCAGCATGTTTCATTGTATAACTTTTTAAATATATTTTTATCATAAAAAATATTCATGTCTAACAAAACAATTCAATGTACTGAATCCAGTGTTGTAATTATTATTTTTCTAGCTTCAATGTACGATCTATAAAATGAAAAGGCGGGTTACTCATCAATAAATTTATACACATTTTACACACACAAACTGTACTCAAAATGACTCGTTGGTTGAATTTACGTGCATGCAATATTTTGAACATCGAAAAAAGACAGGCATTATGTTTGTTAACCATACTGAAATCATTGTGTGAAAAATCTTCACGAAAATCTGTATTTTGGTGACATAAATCAATCTTTATTTAAAACCTGATCTGTTAATGGGTCGGATGTATAAAACCCGGTCTGTTAATTGGTCTGTTAAGAGTTATGAATGGCAATAAAAATATAATTGTATTGCTATATGGGGTGTTATCGGATCAAAATGGTAGGCTCAAGACGAGCGGCTAAAATATACGGAAACAACGTATGAGCAATGAAACATAAAATATAAGGAAACAACACATGAACAATGAACAATTTAAACAATGGAAATTGAAAATTGATAAAAAAAGGTTTCAAAAAGTGTAATATTAAAGTAATGTTAATTTCATCCAAGAATGGTCGCATATGTAATGTGGAATCTGTTTAATTGTCATGAATGACACCAATTTGTCATCTACATTGGTAACCAGTGATATAAATCAGAGATAAACGTCGTAATGTAACTAAACATCAGTAAGTAAAATATATTGGGGTGCTAAAATATAAAGAATAGAGAAAGAATAATGAGTAAGATGAATAAAAGGTAAAGGAAAAAAAGTCACGGAAGAAACGTGACATAACAATTTAAAGAATACAGAAATAAACAACACCCCCAATCCGTACCCTCATGGTATACACGATAATCTGGATGGAGTAGCAGAATATAGAATAATAGATAAGGACAGTAGAGAGTGATGCATTGCTAAAAAAGAGAGAAAAAATAATAACCCATTGGTGTTGAAACAGTAACAGATTGCGATGTACTCATATTGGTGACAAATGCTAGAAGTTTCCATGTGGACAACTGCCGTTCTCCTCTACACTTATGACGAAAGGAACTAAACGGAATAAAATGTATTAAAACTTAAGATGACCAAATGTAGCTGCATTTGCTCCTTTCCATTTACTTCTTGAGAATGATTTGTAAACAACATATGATTAAGTAATAGAAATAAAGAACCAATTGGATGATGCTTACGAATTAGGGTTTAACGTCCAGTGACAAATATCATGTGCATATGAGAATGACAACACGTTATATGTACCCTGTGTTGTATTTGAAAGACACTTTCAGTCGGATTTGAGAACGTGCTACCTTGAACAGACACAAAAATTGAGGCTGATTGAAAACGTTAATAATAAATGCATGCATATTCCAGCGGCCAATCCATATCACGCTATATTGAAGTGACACACACGGGTACCTTTCAATAAAATGCAAAAGAAAGTCAAAATAAAAATGCTCTTACTAGTAAATCACAACCGAAATGAATGACAGACGGACATTTTTTACAAACTTAATGAACAATTGAAATCAAGATATGAGGTTTACATTATTTCGCAAAGGTTTGCGTTATAACGCAAAGTTTTGCGTTACAACACAAAGGTCTGCGTTTTATCGCAAAGGTTTGCGTTATAACGCAAATATAGGAAGAAAAATTAAAAAAAATATGGGTGGCGCTAATTCGCTTCCGTAGGATACTGTTGCACCGTATTATCATTTTTTTTTTTACTCAGGAACATCTCATTCTTAACTTTTTCTATGGGAAAATATAAAGGTAGCAAAAATAACTGCGGCTAAATAACTCTTAACTGACACAATTTCAATTGTCCAACCCATTAACAGACTTTATTCCCATAATTTTCACTAAAACGTGGTAATATTCACGTTATATTACAATTGTGAAATATTTACCAATGTAAATTTATTTTTTAGAACCAAAGTACTATTTTGTGTCCTTTAAATGATATCTATAATTGTTTGTCTCGACTTTTATTAAAAAAATTGCTATGCGTATAAGCATAAATACTACATACTTGCGAGACGCCTTTTAATTTTACTGAAAACTACGTAGACTATGAAATGTTTTTACAAGTGGAAAATGTACTATGATAGATATCATTTTGTCAGACACTTTTCTTTTTTTGATTTGGTTTTTATAATATGCCAAAAATTTGTATATTTAATAGAGTTTAACATTAAATTGTGCGTTTTACTCTTAACAGACGTATAACCAACCCGATTAACAGACCAATCTCCCATATAGCCGCATACTCAATATAGATTAACCGACCAATCTCTCGGTTAGCCGAGTGTCGGCCGTGTAAAAGTGAAAAGAAAGTTGTGAATACGTTTATTGTATCTCTGTCACTCAGTTTTTTCGCAGATGATAGATCAATTTCGTTATATATATAAATGTCCTAAATTTGACATTTTCTGAACAATTTCTGAAGCGACATTTATGTGTTTGTCCTATCCAAGGAAAAGACCTGAGATGCTTTGATTATTATTTTTTTTTTTGGGGGGGGGGGGGGGGGGGTGAGAGAGAGAGGTGGTATTGAAATGCTGTGAATTTTTACTTCAAAAACTGCAGAATAAGCCAGCTTAGAAACTGGAATCCTTTTTAAAATCGTGCTATATAAATTATGAGTTAACGTTTTGTGTACAAATCTCAGGAGTTTCAAAGTATAAATGGGAAAACTTGTATTTAGTTAACATTAAAACCAACGATATTTATCACATAATTTGATATAACTAATCATAAGACATAGTTTTGTCAATATTGCTAAAGATACATTAACATCATAAATAACTTAGTTTAGTAATAACTCAGTCTGAATCTCCGTATATTTTTATTTTACAATATTTAAAGCTGAATCAGAAATTTTTAAGTGACCTTGTTATTATCTTTACTTGGATCTTGTAGAGTTGCTCTTGACCTCATTAAGGTTTAGTCATTCATTGAAATTCCGTAACACCCATCCCAATGTTCGCAACTGTAATAAATCATAGGTTAAGGTTAATGTAACCTATTTGTAAACAAGATTCCGCGCTTAAAATTTTGACAGGAAGACGTTCAGTTAAAAATTAAATACAGACATTGATGTTCATTTGGCAGTTTCCTTTTCTTCATAAAATGAGCAAAGTTAGATATGTATTCGTCGTTGGGGACATACCACACCTGTCCTTGCGCTAGTTCTCTGAAATAGGTAAGAATTCAACAAACCTTCTTTTATATCATAAAACTTTTTTTAAGAACACTGAGTTTCTTTAATTTCTGAGATGTTAGATTTATAAAACACATGTAGACTTTTTAAGGCGTGATGTAGCACGCACACGAAAAGAATTACGAGACAACCGACGTGTTGGAGATCAAAGAGGTTCTTTAAAAAAAACATATAAAGACCATTTGTTACATATTATATTTCAGGGCCCCTGTATTTCTTTTGGTTACAAAATATAATTAAACTGTTCATATGTACACAAAAAAAGTTTAGGATATTTCAGTTTTAAAAATCTCAGTGTTGCCATGTGTTTACGCTGTTTGAAAAGCGCGCTTTATTTATAATCCAACCAGTATTAAGCTTTCAAAATACAAGGCAAGAAAATTAAAGAACTCTTTCAAAACCTGAAAAGGAATTTTGAATATCAAATCAATACTCGACGGACAAATTTAGGGAATGAAATCTGAACTTTTGAAAATGATATTGTACGTATGTATCGAATACAGTAAATTATAAGCCTTTCATGGATACTGTGGTTCTACTGTAATGATATGCGCAGACAGATTTATGATGATATAATCAAAGATAAAACTTTGACGGAGGAAGGATAAAATCTAGGACGCTTTCCCAAAATTGAGAAAGACCTTTATCGGACAGGATAGTCCCAAATCAGCAAGAATATGTGATTAATAATAAAAACAACTCCTCATCAGATATCCTATAAATAGTACGGGAAAGTCCAAGTCAGTGAACTTTAATATTAATATATTATAAACTCTGGGTAACATTTTGTCTGCATTTCTTTCGGACAATAAATTCAAATTAAAAATTCACACTAGTCCTTTTCTAGCTCAAAAATAGTGTTTACAGCGCACGGTAAAATACTACTTTTGGGACAAGCGGCGTATCTAAGGTGGTGGAACCCCCCTTTTTGACGATGAATGCGTCTGAATAGGTATACATAAGGTTGGAAACCACCCTTTATCCTGGGTTTGAACTCCTTTTAAAAATGGCTGGACCCAAATTATATCAAAATTACAGAAAGGACTTGTCAAGCTATATGTAAAAATATGGATAATTCTTTATTAAAAATGGGTGGGGGGGGGGGGGGGTCTTTTTGGCTAAGGTTGATTAGGTACTTTCATACTTTTGTTAACGGGTATTTTGAAAATATGTGTGCTGTTAACTGTTATTCAAATTATCAAATAACAATTATTAAGGAATTTTTATCAATGCTCGATCTCCTTGGTTTTTTTTTCGATCGATATAAAGTATTTTGCCCTATATTGACCCTTTTTCTCAGGTAAAAATCATTAATCAATTATATATGTCGTACTGAGATTTCTTCCGGCAACACTGACATCCTAATCCAGCCTTCTATTTCGTAAGCGTTAGCTTATACTCAATCTATGGTTAAACAGTGGCCCAGGTTCACAGGCTATAGCAATCAGTGAGCCAGGACCCGAGGCTACGACAAATCGTACAATCTAATAGGGTAGCAAATTCTGCAGAGGTTTACCGCTTGTCGAGGTTTAAATTTCCGCACCTTCTATGCAGGATCGAAAGTCAAACATATATTGTTTGCAATTAAGTTACAATTTTAATTTTACATTTTGATCATTGTCAATAAAATTTTTGTTATTTCATTATTTTAATAAATATTTGAATGATTGAAAGTTGTGACCTCAGTTTACATGGTTTACAACAATTTAACATTTATTGTTGCAATTTTCATTAATCATGTTGATGCAAATTAATTTCCGGAATTTTCGATTCTTTAATATGAAATATTATAAATATATAGAAAGATGTCCTTATGTTTTATGTTAACCGGACTTTAACCAAATGCCTTTGATTTATGTTAACAAAAAAATCTGGTACATGCACCCTACTGTCTAAACATGAACCAATTGTGAACTTGTGATACATGTTTTTATAATTTGCAAAAAAAGAGTTTAGTTCTACGGTCTACATCTCGAGTCCATTGGGGGCACTTTTTTATGTTTTTCTTTGGGGGGGGGGGGGGGGGGGAGATAATTTATAATTTTACCTGTTTCTAATCTTATAAAAATATGCAGTACATCGAATCAATAAAAACTTATTTAATCATACCACATCTCTTTTTTTTTTGTTTATCTAAAATATGCCTAAATGATCTGTGAATTTTTTCTTCCTTCCAAGTCACCGATCTTTAAGTTTGCTTGGTACTTCATGCATTACTTAATAAACAGCTGCGCCATGAGCTCATGATACGCCCGTCGTTTTATGCAATAATCATAAATAGTTTCTGAGATAAGCGTGACATGTGAAAACACACCTTTTTGTAACAAAAAACTCAATAACTCTTAAATAAAATTTTGAATCATTACCATAAAGTATACAGATCTTACGATCAATATAACTAAGAAGTGAGTAAAGTTTTAACCAATAATCATAAATTGTTTTTGAGATACAGCGCGACAAGTGAAAACATACTTTTTTAACAAAAAACTCAATAACTCTTAATTAAAATTTTGAAGCATCACCAAAAAGAATACAGAACTTAAGATTAATATAACTAAGAAGTGTGTAAAGTTTTAAGCAATAATCATAAATTGTTTTTAAGATACGGCGCTACATGTAAAAAAAACCTTCACCTTTTTTTACAAAATACTTAATAATTCAAATATAAATTTATAATCATCATTAAAATGTATACAGATCTTTAGATAAATATAACTGAGAAGTGTATTAAGTTTTAATCAATTATCATAAATCGTTTTTGAGATACAGCGCGACACAGGAAAAACACACCCCTGTTTTAGTTACTAAGTCCCGTAACTCAATTTTTTTTCATCTATTAGGTACCAAAAAGTATACAGATCGTTTGACCATCATAAGAAACAACTATATTAAGTTTCATGAAATTTGGATAAAGTGTTCTCAAGTTACGGTGCGACATGTTTACACCGGATAGACAGACGGAAAGACGGACGGACGGACGTACGCCGGACATTTGTATACCATAATACGTCCCGTCAAAATTCATTGGTACCATTTATACAAGAAGACAATGAACTTTTACATGCCTTATTCAGTTCCACAAACATATATTTACTTATTTTGAGGGGGGGCAAGGGGTTTAACTGTTATGCTGTTATGGGGCAATTTAATTCTTTGTTATCTGTTATTTTGAAAATATATTTGCTATTAGCTGTTATTGTCTTATTCTTTGTTAACTGTTATTGGGCTTTTAGTTTTTTTGTTATCTGTTATTGTGATAATGTATTTGCTGTTAATTGTTATTGAAAATTGGAATGTTAGCATTTTTTTTTGACAGTCAATATTTGGTATAAATTGAAGATCATTGGCCATTGGGGTCTACCACTACTAATATGTTTGTCCCGTATTCAGAGAAGGATTCCATTAACATACATATGTATACCCATCACAGAAGTGAGGTCCAGGACAATTCAAGTATATCTTATGATTATCCTTTGTAATAAATTCCATTTTTTTTTTATGAATGTGTATTTAGAATTTTTTGTATGAGAATAATGTTCCTTGTTTTCCGTACGAACATATTAAATTAAAACAATTCTTAATATGACCATGGAAGTAATATTGAAATATTACTTCCATGATATGACAAAAAACATATGGCCAGGAATATCTGACAAGGATCTCAATTAAGGACTAGGTCCTAACAACCACTTAACCTTTTATATAATATGGTACATAGACTCAGCTCTGTAATTCTTTTCAAAGCAGAACCAAATGCATTGTACAATGAAAGTTCCAACCATGTACTTGGGTCTGAAGCTGCACATAACTCATTACAAACAAAGATTTATTTCGTTTCAAGCCATTGTTTCCCTACTAAACTATGTATTCTACTTACTAGTACACTTGGTACAATCAAAAACCTCAGCTGATAAAAAATTGTTCAAATAAGGCCTTTGAAAATAGTGGAATAAATTGCTTTTAGAGTGTCAAAATTCGTTCGAAGTACTTGATAAATTGCATGCTTATAATTGGTGCTTTTGATTTTTCTACCCTATATACCACTTTGCCTCATAGTTTTATTAAGAAAAATTCACACACCTCATTAAATGGTCATTTAGAAAAAGTCAGAATATCAAACTCTTTTAGGTCACTTTTTTTATTAGCAACAAAGGGAGCTTCAGTCAATATATATAAACAATACACCAACGTTTCATGAGAACTGCTGAAAACATTTTTGTGTTAATGTCTGAAAACTGGAAAATCACCCCTTTTTAATTAATAAAACCCGTTAACTCGGAAACGTAAAATCTAAAATTTATAAAAATTGAAAGTTACCTCATGTTAATAGATATAAACAATTCACCAAAATTCCTTGCTTTGTGAAAGCATTTTTGAGATATTATCAGAAAAATGAAAAAAAAAAAACCAATTTTATTGAATAAAAACCCATTACCCAGAAACTTAATAAAATCTAAAATTTATAAAAAAAAAAAAAAAAAAAAAAAAGGAGCTCACGTCAATAGATATAAACAATTTCTCAAAGTTTAATGCAAATGGTTAAAGAGTTTTTGAGTTAATGTCCGACATGTTGACAACAGACGGACAACAGTATACCATAATACGTTCCGTAAACGAGCGTATAAAAATATTATAATATATTGAGTAGTAATTTAAACACATTCTAGATACATAAATTAATACTAAAAACATAGTCATAAAAAATGGAATGCATTACAAAGGATTATATCCGTAATAAGAAATACTGATTTGTCAAAGACCGAATTTATTTTAATATTTCATTTACTGTTATCTGTTTTTGTCCATTTTAATTCCTTGTTATCTGTTATGAGCCAAATCAATTTGCTGTTTTGCTGTTATTGGGACCCCCCTTGCCCCCCTATTTTGTACACAACATTTTCATCATGATGTACTTTATGTAGCAGCATAATTATAATATAATTAATTTTCATCTAATCGAAGGGAAGATTTATTTTTACATTTGACAAGAGTACATGTTCATCTAGAAACCTTGAAACATAATAAAACCATTTCGTACCTCATGGAAGATTTTTATGTCTGTCATCTCCAATTGTATGGAAGATTTATATACGTATGCAATGGAAAGGTTATTTTCCGAAAAGTTATCAATTATTTCCCTGTAATTTCTCAAATTAAAAAAAAACAAAACATATGGAGTTCTTTGATTGGTCATATTTAAAAATTTTTTATGTAAGTATGTGTTCCTTCTTCAGTGAATATAAAAGAAGAATATTGTGGTTCATCTCTTAACTCTAAGCCAAATGTCAATTGTATTTGATGTAAACATGGTAAAGTGTGTCACCTTAAAACAACCTATCCAAATTATAATAATTATTTTTAAAGTTATTTTACTTGAATTCAATAAATGATCATGATAAAGGTCTAGATATTCATATGTAAAGGTAACTAGTGTATTTAAAGTCGTTAATTGTAAAATATATGCACATATAACATCAAATTTGAAGATAAAATTTCTTTGTAGGTAGAAGAAGCTTTATCAGCAATGGACAACTTAGAGTCATCAAAGGTATCAGGATTATAATTTAGTACGCCAGACGCTCGTTTCGTCTACATAAGACTCATCAGTGAATCTCATACGAAAACATTCATAAAGCCAAACCAGCACAAAGTTGATGAACGTTGAGGATCCGAAATTCCAAAAAGTTGTGCCAAATACGGCCAAGGCAACCTAGAAGTTAAGATTGGCAATTGAGAATAAAAATGATATAGAGACCAAGATAAATAAGAGAGGAAACTATTTAATCATAGTTACTGGTTGTTTTTTTTTTTATAAAAAGTAGCCTCATTAATCATAATGGAAAAGACAGTTTATCACAAGCATTGATACCAACCGATCTGGACCCAGTCATGGCTATCTGTTTTGCTATCAACGCTATTGATATTGGAATTGTCTATACAACACTGTTTCTAAAATGAATATGTTGATGATAGAAGAACGCCTTCTATTGGTAGTTACAGCAGAAGATTACCTTACTACGCTTAAAGAAGTTTCAAGGCATAATAAACAGTCAATAGGAATATAGACCATCTGTTTTGATGTCTGAAAACTACAAGATCACTTATTAAACATCTATGATGTGGATAAAACAGGGAAAATACCATAATGTATAAGACAGAACGATAATAGTATGTGACTGAATTCAGTCATAGACTTAGAGTTAAAATGTGTTTGTATATATTGTATAGATATTTCTACTGTACAAACCTATGTACTTTATAATGTCAATGAATAATGGTGCCAGTGACTGAATTCAGTCAAAATTTTCGTTATTGTTAACATTAATATGTATATTTAGAATCAACTTGGAATATTTTTTCTATAATACTATAATCTAGTTTTGAAAAAGGAAGATGATTCTTGATGTTTGTAAATTGACTGAATTCAGTCAACAGTTTTCTAATGCACTTCTGTAAAAACTGTATATACCCCTCAGAGCATTTACTTGTTGTGTAGGATATTGCACACATCTAACTGCTACCAATCTCCAATTTTTAATGTATTATCAATTGAATATTCAATTAATAAATTAAGATGAAAGTTGTAGTGCAAGATGACTGAATTCAGTCATGACTTTGGTGTCACATATGCAGTTTTTATTCATACAGATAACTGGGACAAACAGATTTTCATCAAAAATTAGTCACAATTTAACAGTTTGAATAAAACGTAAATTCTCATTTATTTTGTTTTTGAACATGCTAAATAAAATATTGTTGAACTGTTTTCTCTGGCTTCTTGCATATGTTACTGGTCCTATTTGAAAAAAATAGTATATTCAGCTTTAGATTACACAAACGGAAGCAAGTACCCATTGTGCCTAATATATTTTTCCAAAAAGGGACCGAAATCCTCAGACTAAAAAAATAGTATATGTACATTTGCAATCGTGTACTTCTAACAAAATAGCTGAAAATACGTAAGGACACGATTTGCATCAACAGGTGTCAAATTCTTCTAAGATATGGGGAGAAACATCAGTTATCTAAATTTTAAGGAGGTGTTATTAAGCAGATTCTTGCATACTCTCCATATTTGACAAATCAGAATATTGACAAGTTGAAACAGAATGTGTTGTCAATGAATAGTAACAGTTGGTTTATTGAAGTAAAAACAATCATGCTAAAATACGATCTCGGAAATGCAAGTGAGTGGTTAGATATTCAGATAAAAAAGGATGAACTGTTAAATAAAGCTAAAAAGGGTATCAGTGCCTACTGGATTGAGCGAATAATTAACATATCTAGCTAAGCTCTATATATACCGGCCTTCGATACCTTAACAGTGATATATTCATGCCAGGAAAAATACATCCAATATTGAGAATCAAGCACCAATCTCCAAGAACAGGCGCGGATCCAGAGATCTTAACAGTATAATCCTTCTTATTAAATCTTAAGAGTTTCAGTTCATAAATATTCTGTGAATTAACTGAAAATATAGTTGTAAAACCATCATCTTTCTATTTGCTCTCATAATACACAGTGAATAAATTAGTGTCAAATTAACTTTTAAGATATATAAAGGCGAATTCCTTAAGGTCAAAGACCAAAAATCTTGTCTTTTTTTCATTTTGTGAATTCATGATCTAAAAAGTGAATATGTGAACTAATCTGTAAATGTTATCACATTAAATATCAGTAGACCAAAAAAAAAATAGAATAAAAAGAAATAAAAAAAAAAACCTATATATACATGTATAAAAAATAACTCCTAAAAGTAAAAATCATAAAAAATTCTAACTTTAAAATTGAGAATGGAAATGGGGAATGTGCCAAAGAGACAACAACCCGACCATAGAAAAAAACAACAGCAGAAGGTCACCAACAGGTCTTTTGCATGTAAAAAGTCTTAAAAACTGTAAACTTCCCATGTAAAATTTAAAATAAAACCTGTAAACCTCCCTTGTAAAAACACATAAAGACTTAAAAAATGTAAATAGTGTCACCCGATCCTTCAATATTAGCCACTATTAGTGGAGATCTATTAGTAAAATTAGTCCACTAGTAACACTAACAACAGTATATTTATACTGTACAGTATAGATGTTAAGTGCTGGTAGTTCTAACAAAAGTATGTTGAATTCGGGGATAGCAAAAATCATGACAAGGGTTGTTTTGATTTAAAAAAATGGCGTGCTGAATCACAGGCACCAACATGGTTTTCAAAAGGAAAAAACAATCAATTCAGTTACACAATAAACTAGAAGAGGTAAAAGAAGGGCTTTGCTGTCAGATACTTTTCGTGATATGCACGTATCGTCACCACTGGTAGTACGTCAACTTTACAAGTCAGACACATCAATGACAATTGAATGATGAAACAAACCAGAAATATCCACATGACATTCAGATTGGTGTTAGTAATAAGCTGGTAATGATAATGAGGGTAATTAATTTTTTTTTAGAAAATGTTAAACGATACAAATTATCCCGATGTACACTGAAATGTATACTCGGTTTTACACATACAGTGCCGTTTGCGAACGCCGTCTTCAGTTTCATTAAAGACATAAACTTAAACATAAACTTTATAGTGTATGATATACTGGCAAAAGTGAGAATACAACATAAACGCCAACGGCAATTTACGCGTTTAGAGATTTTATTTAAAAAACTGATCATTCTGTCTACTATTAAACGATTACTCGGAAAGGATTCCGATTTTGACTCCGGTTTATATTTTATTTTAGATCTCTACGATAAAGGTAGAAAAGGTATATAAGATAAGATAAGATAAGATATTTTTATTTCCAATTATGGGCCCCAAAGGGCATAAACATTACAACATCAATAATTTTTTTATAATACAATACAAACAATGAGATAAAAAAAAAAAAAAAAAAGTTAAATATATAAATATAAAAGTTTCATTTTTCTCTTGTATTGAAATTAAACTGTTCCGCCGTTCCATCTACAATGTATAGCTTCGCACCGAAGGAACGGGTTGGAGCCATCGTCACCTTGGCATGAATTGGACGAGTTACAAATTCAACGATTCGCTAATGAAATTGACCATTTATAGGGATAGGAAATTGCAAATGTTGATACTGGGATGCCGCAAAATAAACAAATCTGAGAAACATTTATCTGTAACTGTTAATTAGCCCCATGGTGGTAGCGCAGATAAATAACAAACGAGCGTGTTATCAGGTTCTTGACAAACTGAACAGGTGTCTTTCATTCCCTTAAGAACTCAGTAAGGTTATAAAAAATCAACGCACTAGTGACTACATACTGTAGATTCTTCATTATCAGATTATGTATATGTTCCTGCCACAAGTATTTGTACAGTGACAATTTATTATTGTATAGAAGATCATGATGTCTATTAGATGTATCTGGTGTGATTTTTCTTATTTTTCCACTTAAGATGAAAGAGCAATTTTGTCCACAATTTTAAACAAAACTAGGGTTTGAAATCAGGGGTTTGGGGGCCGCCGAATGTGGCCGATTTTTTTCTCATTAAAATGGCTAAAAATTACCCTTTTTCCTTCAATTTCCTTACTTTAAGAAACATCAGTATTGCTTGAACCTGGAAACAATTTGTATGCAAAAACAAGCTGAGATTGCTGTTCGGGTGAGCCAAGGCTCCATCTTGAAGGCCGTACTTTGACCTACATGTATAATTATTAACATTAAATACCTTGTGAACGCAGATTTTTTTCTCAAATTTAAAATGGCTTAAATGACCCGTTTTCCCTTCGATTTCCTTTCTTTAAGAAACATCAGTATTCTCAGATCCGGACATCCTGGCATTTAAATTATTCAAGGGGTGAATGCAGATAGGATTCCTCTAGATTTTTCATCGATTTGAAGGTGATAACTGATTATTTCTATTGTTGATTATTTTTTAACCAGAAGATATAGTCTGATAAAAATCGAATTGGAGATATTATATAGTGTCTTTAAAACTGTAAAAGTGGGTAAAATTACTAGATTCAACTGGTGACAATATATATCAATTAAATTAATTTGCATTGAAGTCTATGGAAAATCTAGAGGATTCTTATCCGCATCACCTCTCAACATTGTTAATATAACACAAATGCTAATCATTGATTGGTCAGTTACATGTTGTGGTGTCACTGCAGATCTGAGAATTGCTGGATCCTGGAAGCAATTTTTATGCAAAAAATTATTATCTGTATTTTAAAATCTTTTTGTTAGAAATAAAACTGATAAACTGATAAGTTAAAAAAACATATAAAGCAAGATCAAAGAACGCAAGATATGTTTTTTAATCGAGGACCTTGAATTTCAATATTGTTGAAAGCTGAACAAACATGTACATGTACAAAATGTATATAACTACAACCAGGGACTTTCTATACTAGTATATACTTTATAAGTATAGAAAGTCCCTGCTACAACGAATGGGAGTGTTTAAACATGTTAAATATTAGGGCAATTTTAAAGGCATTGATCGTAATGTTCTCGTACGATCAGGAAACGTTAAAAAAAATGATCCAACTGCTGATTCAGCTGGTTATGAATTTCCGATATTATTAAAGATTCACAATACAAAGGGAACTTCCTATGCTTAATTGAGTACCTAAATAAATGTGAGCATTATTATTCAAAATTATTGAAAAACAAAGTTTAATATATGTCCTCGTACAAATCTGAATAACAGTCAGATGGCCACACGAACAAAAAAAACCAAACAAATACTGAAACGTTTCACTATCGATCAAAAATCTGAAAAATGACATATATCACGTATCATGATAACATTGTTAAAACTGTAGACTTGTGTTGTTTATAATATAAATTCAAATTCTTCGTGTACATATTGTCAATATTTCATTTTATTACTTGAAATTTTGGTGTAGAAAATTCAGGGGAGGCAGTTGCCTCATATGTAGTTACGGCCCTGAAAACAGTTGATATTACAAAGGCTATAGGCATGATAGGTATTAAAAAGCATGAAGAGGCTACAAAAACAACATTAAAATGCATTTGAATGCCCCCTTGAATGTTTTTTAGGACTGTAAGAGCCATCTTGCATATTCAACCACCATGGACATTTTGAAAAGTTGGAAAGTAGGACAATTACTAGTATAACTTTTTTTAATGCCCAAACGCTAGTCGAAGAGGCATTAACTTTTACTGTTGTCACAATGTTCTCCATGCATATGTCTGTCTGTACAGAAATTGGTTTCAATTTTCTTAAGTTTCAAACAATTCTTTTTTTCACAAAACACTGATCAATGATACTAGTGATCAATTTAATTTGAAATTGAGTGGCATCATTTTGACCATTCATAAGTTATGCCCCTTTATTAATGCAAAAAATCTTTCTTTTCTAGTCTCTAACTTTAGTTTGTTACAACAATAAAACTTATACACTGCTTTTTACCACAAAACATAGATCTGAGACTACTTATTACTAGTATACATAGTAGTTTCAGCACAGATCAAGGTAAAATTTGACCTGCATCACTGCATGTTACTGTTCTTGAGTAACCTGTATTTATGCTCCTTTATTATTAAATGGAAAATTGCCAAATCTATGGTTGATCCCACAAACTTTTGTATACAGATGATATTTATTTAGATATGATTTACAAACTTCAGAAAAGGTTGAGAAGCATTTTAATTCTAGGGAATATCAACCTGAAGCAAGTTGTACCAATGGAAATGACGGAAGACCCAGTAAGAACACTGCATAATTGGGATTGCAACTTCACCATCTGATACAGCATCTAGTTCATCAAAGATGACCTATGCTGAAGTGGTGAGACTTCCTGTGCATGCAAAAGGAGACCAAACTAAGACCACCTTTGATATTAAGGTATAAAAATAATGTCTAATATTATATGAATGGAATATGTGCCAGAGGTATGTCTGTCAGTTTTTATTTTATTTAGACTCGTAGTAAACCCCTCTGTCATCCATCTATATGTCCATCCTTTTTGCAAGTGCTGATCTGCTGATATTGATGAAACATTACACATTAACTTTGATGCGCAACTGTTCAGGGTATGACCTCTGTGGTCGTATAAAGCTGTGCCCTGCGGAGCACCTGGTTACATGATAAACACTGTATTAATTTATGCAAGCTTCTTCAGAATATTTTTCCTCATAATGGGTCCTAAATGAACGGTCATTCTGGCGTGACACAATTTATTGACTGACATCATTATTTGGAATGTGACGTCACAAAGGTCAAATTTTCATATTTCTGACGCATGAAATTCAAATGTAAAAAAAAGAACTCCATGAAATACCATACAAAACACCACACAAATTGTAAGGTAACCCACGTACTTCGGATGAGTAATTGAGCAGTTATTTTAAAGCTTTTAAAACAATAGAAAAGAAAAAATGAAGGTAACCCAGGTTCTATGGATCAGAAAGCAATCATATACATGATATATACTCTCCTGTTGAAATATATTAAGCGTATAAAAATACTATATATTGTAGAGTTGTCACTGACTCAGAGGTACTTATAAATATAATTATTTTCTGTGACTGTATATTACATTAATTTGTAGGATCCTTTACTATAGATAATTTAGCTGATCTGTAACAATAACATCTTCATGCCTTATATATCATGTACTGTAGTACGCCGCTAGATTAAAACTGACGAGGAAAGGTAACACACAGCCAGCGAAAGCTCTTTTTATGAGAGCCCAGGTGGTCGTGTGGTCTAGCGGGACGGCTGCAGTGCAGGCGATTTGGTGTCACGATATCACAGTAGCATGGGTTCGAATCCTGGCGAGGGAAGAACCAAAAATTTGCGAAAGCAAATTTACAGATCTAACATTGTTGGGTTGATGTTTAGACGAGTTGTATATATATATATATATATATATGTTCCAGACCATATGAGTATTTGGACCGTATAGTTTTCGTATACTCGTACTGTCCGACCATATGTGTATGGTCGGACCTGTGAGTATACTCGTATGGTCCAATATGAGCTGACCATACATGTTATTGGATTATATGGGTTTAAACAAACATTTATCACAATCTTTATTTTTAGCTCACCTGACCTGAAAGGTCAAGTGAGCTTTTCTCATCACTTGGCGTCCGTCGTCCGTCGTCCGTAAACTTTTACAAAAATCTTCTCCTCTGAAACTACTGGGCCAAATTCTACCAAACTTGGCCACAATCATCCTTGGGGTATCTAGTTTAAAAAATGTGTGGCGTGACCCGTCAAACCAACCAAGATGGCCGCCATGGCTAAAAATAGAACATAGGGGTAAAATGCAGTTTTTGGCTTAACTCAAAAACCAAAGCATTTAGAGCAAATCTGACATAGGGTAAAATGGTTGATCAGGTCAAGATCTATCTGCCTTGAAATTTTCAGACGAATAGGACAACCTGTTGTTGGGTTGCTGCCTGTGAAATGGTTATTTTAAGGAAATTTTGCAGTTTTTGGTTATTATCTTGAATACTATTATAGATAGAGATAAACTGTAAACAGCAATAATGTTCATCAAAGTAAGACCTACAAATAAGTCAACATGACCAAAATTGTCAGTTGACCCCTTAAGGAGTTATTGCCCTTTATAGTCAATTTTTAACAACTTTTCGTCATTTTTTGTAACTTTTCTAAAAATCTTCTTCTCCAAAACTACTTTGCCAAATTTAACCAAACATGGCCACAATTATCATTGTGGTTTATAGTTTAAAAAATGTGTCCGATGACCCAGCCTGCCAAACAAAATCGCCGACATGGCTAAAATTAGAACATAGTGGTAAAATGCAGTTTTTGCTTTATATCTTTGAAACTAAGACATTTAGGGCAAATCTTTCAAGATTTAAATGTCCATCAGAATAAGATATATCCCCTCACAAATTTTGAGTTGAATCGGACAACCTGTTGTTGGGTTGCTGCCCTAAAATTGGTGATTTTAAGGAAATTTTGCTGTTTTTGGTTATTATCTTGAATACTATTATAGATAGAGATAAACTGTAAACAGCAATAATGTTCAGCAAAGTAAGATCTACAAATAAGTCAGCATGATCAAAATTGTTAGAGGACCCCTTAAGGAGTTATTGCCCTTTATAGTCAATATTGAACAACTTTTCGTCATTTTTATACGACCGCAAAATTTGAAAAATTTTTCGTCGTATATTGCTATCACGTTGGCGTCGGCGTCGTCGTCGTCGTCCGAATACTTTTAGTTTTCGCACTCTATCTTAAGTAAAAGTAAATAGAAATCTATGAAATTTTAACACAAGGTTTATGACCACAAAAGGAAGGTTGGGATTGATTTTGGGAGTTTTAGTCCCAACATTTTAGGAATTAGGGGCCAAAAAGGGCCCAAATAAGCATTTTCTTGGTTTTCGCACTATAACTTTAGTTTAAGTAAATAGAAATCTATGAAATTTTGACATAAGGTTTATGACCACAAAAGAAAGGTTGGGATTGATTTTGGGAGTTTTGGTTCCAACAGTTTAGGAATTAGGGGCCAAAAAAGGGCCCAAATAAGCATTATTCTTGGTTTTCGCACAATAACTTTAGTTTAAGTAAATAGAAATCAATGAAATTTAAACACAATGTTTATGACCACAAAAGGAAGGTTGGTATTGATTTTGGGAGTTTAGGTCCCAACAGTTTAGGAATTAGGGGACAGAAAGGGACCCAAATAAGCATTTTTTTTGGTTTTCGCACCATAACTTTAGTTTAAGTAAATAGAAATCTATGAAATTTTGACATAATGTTTATGACCACAAAAGAAAGGTTGGGATTGATTTTGGGAGTTTTGGTTCCAACAGTTTAGGAATTAGGGGCCAAAAAAGGGCCCAAATAAGCATTATTCTTGGTTTTCGCACAATAACTTTAGTTTAAGTAAATAGAAATCTATGAAATTTAAACACAAGGTTTATGACCATAAAAGGAAGGTTGGGTTTGATTTTGGGAGTTTTGGTCCCAACAGTTTAGGAATAAAGGGCCCAAAGGGTCCAGATTTAAACTTTGTTTGATTTTATCAAAAATTGAATAATTGGGGTTCTTTGATATGCCGAATCTAACTGTGTATGTAGATTCTTAATTTTTGGTCCCGTTTTCAAATTGGTCTACATTAAGGTCCAAAGGGTCCAAAATTAAACTTAGTTTGATTTTAACAAAAATTGAATCCTTGGGGTTCTTTGATATGCTGAATCTAAAAATGTACTTAAGATTTTTTATTATTGGCCCAGTTTTCAAGTTGGTCCAAATCGGGGTCCAAAATTAAACTTTGTTTGATTTCATCAAAAATTGAATAATTGGGGTTCTTTGATATGCCAAATCTAACTGTGTATGTAGATTCTTAATTTTTGGTCCCGTTTTCAAATTGGTTTACATTAACGTCCAAAGGGTCCAAAATTAAACTAAGTTTGATTTTAACAAAAATTAAATTCTTGGGCTTATTTGATATGCTTTATCTAAATATGTACTTTGATTTTTGATTATGGGCCCAGTTTTCAAGTTGGTCCAAATCAGGATTCCATATCAAGTATTGTGCAATAGCAAGAAATTTTCAATTGCACAGTATTGCACAATAGCAAGAAATATCTAATTGCACAATATTGTGCAATAGCAATTAATTTTCAATTGGAGTTATCTTTCTTTGTATAGAATAGTAGTTGATAATATATGTTGGAAATTTACCAGACATGACTATGATGTCATTTTCTATTTTTATTTGCCAATAACTTTATGTAAATAACTTCATTGGAAATTTGCCAATATAAAATGTTGCTGATGAAGCTTTTTTTCCTTATCTTATCTAAAATGTTTTTAGATAATGTATGTTGGACATTTGCCAGACATAACTATGATGTCATTTTCTATTTTTATTTGCCAATAACTTTATGTAAATAACTTCATTGGAAATTTGCCAATATAAAATGTTGCTGATGAAGTTTTTTTTATTGTTTTATACAATAAACAATGTATATTCACTTTTACTACCAACCAATCTTTACCATTCAGTGATAACAAGCACTTTATTTTACATTTTAATATCTTATGATGTATTTAAAAGAGTAGTTATTGTTGCAAACTCCATTAGAAATTTGAATTGATATCAGTTTTGGAAAAAGGGAAACAGGGATGTGAAAAAAAGGGGGGGGTTTAAATTTTTCTCATTTCAGATTTCATAAATAAAAAGAAAATTTCTTCAAACATTTTTTTAAAAGGATTAATATTCAACAGCATAGTGAATTGCTCAAAGGCAAAAAAAAAACTTTTAAGTTCATTAGACCACATTCATTCTGTGTCAGAAACCTATGCTGTGTCAACTATTTAATTTTAGATTTAAAAAGTTTGAAGAAATCTTTAATTGATTTGTAAAATCTTGACATTTGTTTTGTGTAAAAAAAAAAACATATAATGTCAATAATTTGATCACAATCCAAATTCAGAGCTGTATCACGCTTGAATGTTTTGTCCATACTTGCCCCAACTGTTCAGGGTTCGACCTCTGCGGTCGTATAAAGCTGTGCCCTGCGGAGCACCTGGTTGTAACTTGTATAAAAATCTTTTCTAAAACGACTTGGCCAAATTTAACCAAACTTGGCCACAATCATAATACTAGGGTATCTATTTTAAAAAAAAGTGTCTAATGACCCCGCCTACCAACGAAGATGGCCGACATCAGTAAACACATTAACAGGTGAGCGACACAGGCTCTTGAGAGCCTCTAGTTTAGTTTTACAAAAATGTTATTACATGTATTACAATTTAACTAGAAGATGGATAAGATGAACAAACAGACAATTGAAATTAAATATTTGTTTAATTGTATATCTGAATCATATTGTGGTACTCTGGCCCAAGGTGACATTTGCTATCACAAGTAACGTAATATTTTTTAACGTTTCCATGTTTGCAGTTCATGCAGGTTCCTTTGCATTTGCCTTTTTTTTGTAAAGTCACTAATTATTCTAAAACAATATAGGCCTCCACATTATGTTTACTTACAATATATCTTCAATTTCAGTGATCATAATTCAATTAATGTTTTACTGATCAACATTCTAAATACAAGAGATTGACAGATTTAATTAGCATGTATTTTTGAAATAGTTAAAATATAAAGATTTTATTTCAATTAACATTGAACTTTTTTTATATTAATTTGAGTTAAGTTATGTTGATCAGTTATATGCATTTGTATCTAATAAACTTGAGCAACTTCCTAATATTAGTCAGACTGTACGCGTACTGTCCAACCGTATGAGTATTTTGAAAAAGTACACATACGGTCCAGACCATACACGTATAAAAATGATATTTAAGTTGTGTTTAACATTGACTATGAAAAATAATAGCCAGGGTTTGAGACAAGAGTAGACGACCCTTCGGGTCGTGCACTATTGTATCTCACCCTGGCTACTTTTTTCACATAGTCAATGTAAAACACAACACTATTATATAAATAATTAATCCCCTAAAAATAAATCTTAAAATTCTTAATTCTTAATTTAGTCTCCACATAAATAAGCTGTACAGAATAATATTGCATTTAATAAACTGAAATGTGACTATGAGTCTCCTATAAACCTAGAAAACAATTTATACCAGGCAAATATTGCATGTAAAATACTGAGATGTGAATTTGGGTCTCGTATAAACCTACATTGTAGATTAAAATTATATCGGGCAAATATTGCATGTAAAATACTGAGATGTGACTATGGGTCTTCTATAAACCTGGAAAACAATTTATACTGGTCAAATATTGCATGTAAAATACTGAGATGTGACTATGAGTCGCCTATCAACATAGAAAACAATTTATACCAGGCAAATATTGCATGTAAAATACTGAAATGTGACTATGGGTCTCCTTTAAAACTAAAAAACAATTCATACTGGGCAAATATTGCATGTAAAATACTGAAATGTGACTATGGGTCTCCTATAAACATAGAAAACAATTTATACCAGACAAATATTGCATGTAAAATACTGAGATGTGACTATGGGTCTCCTTCAAACCTAGAAAACAATTTATACTGGGCAAATATTGCATGTTAAATACTGAGATGTGACTATGGGTCTCCTATAAACCTAGAACACAATTTATACTGGGCAAATATTGCATGTAAGAAACTAAGATGTGACTATGGGTCATCTATAAACCTAGCAAACAATTTATACCAGGCAAATATTGCATGTAAAATACTGAGATGTGACTATGGGTCTCCTTCAAACCTAGAAAACAATTTATACTTGGCAAATATTGCATGTAAAATACTGAGATGTGACTATGGGTCTCCTTTAAACCTAGAAAACAATTTATACCAGACAAATATTGCATGTAAAATACTGAGATGTGACTATGGGTCTCCTTTAAAACTAGAAAACAATTCATACTGGGCAAATATTGCATGTAAAATACTGAGATGTGACTATGGGTCTCCTTTAAAACTAGAAAACAATTCATACTGGGCAAATATTGCATGTAAAATACTGAGATGTGACTATGGGTCTCCTTTAAAACTAGAAAACAATTCATACTGGGCAAATATTGCATGTTAAATACTGAGATGTGACTATGGGTCTCCTTTAAAACAAGAAAACAATTCATACTGGGCAAATATTGCATGTAAAATACTGAGATGTGACTATGGGTCTCCTTTAAAACAAGAAAACAATTCATACTGGGCAAATATTGCATGTAAAATACTGAGATGTGACTATGGGTCTCCTTTAAAACTAGAAAACAATTCATACTGGGCAAATATTGCATGTAAAATACTGAGATGTGACTATGGGTCTTCTATAAACCTAGAAAACAATTCATACTGGGCAAATATTGCATGTAAAATACTGAAATGTGACTATGGGTCTCCTATAAACATAGAAAACAATTTATACCAGACAAATATTGCATGTAAAATACTGAAATGTGACTAAGGGTCTCCTATAAACCATAGAAAACAATTTATACCAGACAAATATTGCATGTAAAATACTGAGATGTGACTATGGGTCTCCTTCAAACCTAGAAAACAATTTATACTGGGCAAATATTGCTTGTAAAATACAGAGATGTGACTATGGATCTCCTATAAACCTAGAAAACAATTTATACCAGACAAATATTGCATGTAAAATACTGAGATTTGACTATTGGTCTCCTTTAAAACTAGAAAACAATTCATACTGGGCAAATATTGCATGTAAAATACTGAGATGTGACTATGGGTCTCCTTTAAAACTAGAAAACAATTCATACTGGGCAAATATTGCATGTAAAATACTGAGATGTGACTATGGGTCTCCTTTAAAACTAGAAAACAATTCATACAGGGCAAATATTGCATGTTAAATACTGAGATGTGACTATGGGTCTCCTTTAAAACAAGAAAACAATTCATACTGGGCAAATATTGCATGTAAAATACTGAGATGTGACTATGGGTCTCCTTTAAAACAAGAAAACAATTCATACTGGGCAAATATTGCATGTAAAATACTGAGATGTGACTATGGGTCTCCTTTAAAACTAGAAAACAATTCATACTGGGCAAATATTGCATGTAAAATACTGAGATGTGACTATGGGTCTTCTATAAACCTAGAAAACAATTCATACTGGGCAAATATTGCATGTAAAATACTGAAATGTGACTATGGGTCTCCTATAAACATAGAAAACAATTTATACCAGACAAATATTGCATGTAAAATACTGAAATGTGACTAAGGGTCTCCTATAAACCATAGAAAACAATTTATACCAGACAAATATTGCATGTAAAATACTGAGATGTGACTATGGGTCTCCTTCAAACCTAGAAAACAATTTATACTGGGCAAATATTGCTTGTAAAATACAGAGATGTGACTATGGATCTCCTATAAACCTAGAAAACAATTTATACCAGACAAATATTGCATGTAAAATACTGAGATTTGACTATTGGTCTCCTTTAAAACTAGAAAACAATTCATACTGGGCAAATATTGCATGTAAAATACTGAGATATGACTGTGGGTCTCCTATAAACCTAGAAAACAATTTATACCATGCAAATATTGCATGTAATATACTGAGATGTGACTATGGGTCTTCTATGAACATAGAAAACAATTTATACCATGCAAATATTGCATGTAAAAAAATGAGATGTGACTATGGGTCATCTATAAACCTAGAAAACAATTTATACTGGGGATATATTGCATATGGAATACTGAGATGTGACTATCAGTCTATTCAAATCAAACTACAAATCAATTCATACTGGGAAATATTGTACTGAGATGCATGTGACTATCAGTTTATTGTAAACATTGAAATCAATTTATACTGGGGATATATTGCATGTAAAATACTGAGATGTGTCTCTCAGTTCATTATAAACATATAAAACAATGTAAACTGGGCATATATTGCATGTAATGAATATCTTTTTCAGAGATGGGTTTAAGCTGACAGAAATAACAGAATAAATGTCTCAGTAATTTCTAATAATGGAGTTGAAAGCAAAATAAAACACGAAAATATGAATACTTGCAACTAAGGAAATCCTTCACCTTGAGCCATTTGCTGTCAGTGATGGATATAAATGCCAGGTATGTTTATTGTATCATGAACAAAAAAGCAAAATTTATGGTCTTCTTAGTTCTTGTTTTTTGTTGTCTTTCCTTTGATTTCAAAATAAGAAGATACCTTAGTTTAGTTAAAACATATTTATTTATAGTGTATTGGGAAACAAGTTTCGCAACTTATATTAATCCCTTTATATGTATGCCCTTGTAGCGGCAATAACCTGCTCTTTTTCGAAATCTACAAGGATGTCTTTAACATATTGTTTAAACCCCCCTGCCATGATATAATCTTGTTCTTTATCAAACTAATGTTAAAAACACCCAACAAAGTTTTTGGGTGAATATAGAAATTACCCTGTCTGTCTGTCTGTCCATAAAAACAAAACACCAATTGACCTATCAAATAAATTTAATTATCTGCCCTTGATTCTAAACGTTTTTGTTTTTTTTATAAATCTAAATACGCTTATTCACACTTAGTTTTTTCATAGTTTGATCTACCTTTTCAAGCTAAAGATGTTCCAGCAGTATAATGAATAATACTTGTTAAAATATTTTTAAAACAAAAAAGGTATATTTTGCACCATACCCAAACAGGAAGATCAGAAAAAGACACCATTCCAATTTGAGTTTATTATATCATTGGAAAAGCCAGCCATCTGGTAGAAATATGACCAATACAGTTCAAAGTTTATATTTTTGTTCGTTTTAAATGAATGATTATTTCAAAAATTTAACCATATTTTGTGAATTTTACATGAAAGCAATTCTATTTTAGGTTGATCAAGACTTCAAGTGCCGATACTAGTGTCAAAGAGTGAAGGACAAGAACAATTTTAAAGAAAAGACTTGTTTTATTGTACTTAGGCCTTTTTTTTTTAATTAGTTGGTTTACGGACAACTAGTGTGAAAGGTTAGGGTCGGAGGAGGTAAAAAAAATAAAAATAAAATAGCAATCTTAGATTTTTTTTTTGTTCACGTATAACTGTTCTGAAAAATTTGAGTTGGAGGAAAAAAAAAAAAAAAATGCTGTTCATTCATGACATTACAGGGGTTGAGGAGGAGAAATAGTTTAGCTCTTATCTTGATATGCTTTGCATTTGATGGATGGATGGTCAATTGTTGTTTAATGTCTAGTGGCTAATCAGATGCATAATTAGGATGAGAATATGATAATGAGAAATGAAATGCTAAACTGACACACTGAGCCAGAATTTAAATGTGGTAGCTCACAAGGTAACAGTTCCCCCAAAGATATGTTACCTTACCCAAACACATTATTCTGACTCCTTTAATAATTGCAATTGCCCCAATAATTTTTGCCCCAAAGGACGCAAGCACTTCTACGGGTGTACTGGTAGGGGTGTCTGCCCTAGTTTTGTTTGGTGGCGAAACTGTTTGTACCTTGACAATGGCAACATTTTCATCAGCCATATTGTCGAATATGGCATCGCTGATTGTTTGCTTAGGTTTGCATTTGATAAAAGTGCTCTCAGTACGTTGACCATCAAAGTTAATATTCAACTGAAAGTAGATGAAGCCGTCAGACTCCATGGTCCTCCCTCGTTGGGTTTTTGAATTCGTCTGCGTCATTTCGAAGCTTTTCAAAATACGCCGTTCACTACAAACGCTTTATTGACACAGACAAAACGTTTTGGAACGCCTCGGATTTTTTTATTCACAGCACTCGAAAAATCGGGTCGGCGGAATAAAAAACAACACGAAATCAAAATTTTAATTTTATTTCACTTTTAAACAAAATCGGGTCGGCGGATCCGTAAACCAACTAATTAAAAAAAAAAGGCCTTAGTTTTTAGTTGTTGTTTATGTTTTACCACTATGATGGCTATAGAGTAATGCAAAATTCTGGAAATGTATTTTTTTTATATATCTGTTCTGAATTACTCCTTTTACAGTTACAGTGAAGGTAATGACGTTGCTAACGTAAAATGTTATTTTCGCGACGTCAAACTCTGACATATCGGGAAAAGATGCATTTTTCGACTGATTTTTATCATTCAAACTGATTTAATTTGAAAACGAGTGCATGGACCCCTATTTTTTAAAACAGCAATTTGTTTCATTTTGCAAAGAGATTATGTGACCCAAATTTGATAAAACTGTAATTAGCGCAATTTTTTTAATTTTGATAAACATGCAGCAAAAAATGACGTTTTTTCCTCTATTCATGAACATTTGATAAATATAGAGTTATTTCGGAATAAAAATTGCATAATTTTTAATGATACTTATAAAATGCAGAAATTACCGATTATTTTACAAAAACCATTTTGTGTTTATCTTTTAAAACAAAAAAGTTATGTCTTTCTTTCGAAAAAGAAAATACGGACACAAATCTGAATTTTGAGCAATTATACAAAATTTCGACCTTATTTTACTCAAAAAGTAGCACATGAAGGTATATTTTTTATTACATATTTGATTTAATCAGGTAAAAAATAGCCTATATGCAAATTTTCATCAACTTGTAAATACAGGTTCAAAACTGTATCGTATGCCCTTAAGATATGTTATAGATGGTTTTTTTTTATACCTGTTCCTACTTGAGTACCAAGGACAACTTTTTGAAGTTTTTAGTAAGGTTCCTTTCTTTGGTTTTTTTTTATTACATAAGATTAAGATGTCATTCTTGGATGACTCAGACATGCAGATGTGTTTTTTACTTCTTGTTATGTGTAGTATTAATCCCTCCCCACCTTATATTCAGTTTTGAAAAAAAAATACCGTAAGGACTGTCTACCATGGATGCCTCTTTAAATAAAGATAATATTGGCATACATAATACAAGTAATACAAAAAATTAGGAAGACTTCATACAAAAAAAATTTGAAAGTGTCACATCAGTGATTCTTTTTGTATAATTTAGGTTAGTTTTTAATCTCATTTTTCATTTGGGATTTTCTTTGTTGCATAGAGAATGCATTTATCATAATTTTTAATTAACTCACAATGTGATTTTTAAATGTTGTAAATACAGAAAAACATACATAATAGTCCAGTCAAACCTTATCCAGTCATACTAAGGTTTGACCTCAAACTAATTGCAACAGAAAATGTTTTAGTTCTAATCTATATGAAATTAAGCCCCAGATATACGCAGAAGAAGGTCAAATAAAATCTAACTTGAGGAAAACTCAAAATCAGCAATTTTTATTTCCAACATTAAAAAGGAAAGATAACTCAGCAAAAATGAGTCTTTTTTGTCAGTTTTTTGTTGATTTTCCTAAAATTCATGTAAAGCATGATATTTTAATGGGGTTATAAGTTCGTATTTGACTATATTATATCATCTCCCTCTCTTGAAATGTACAAAACCGAATTGTTATAGGTATTTCTATTGTTTTTGCACATTTTTCATTAAAGAAATTGCAAATTTGTGGCTTTGTGACCATTTTGAAAAAATAATGTAAAAATTTGGTATTGGTTTATTATATCTGTAAGTTATATTTTTTCAGCATCTACTTTGTTTAAAAAGACTTTCTCTAATTCTTCATCAATTTATCCCTTTCTTCACCCATTTTATAAAAAAAATTTAATCAACGTGTGGTTCGTTTGATGTCAGTACTTCATTGGATAAAATCTGATTATGACGTCGAATTTCTTGCTCTCCTCTGAAATTCCTATTGTGACGACATGAAAAAAGGCCACCATGTCTGATGACGTGACAGAGAAAGAACACATCTTTTTTGCAGATCATTGGAAAAGAAGGAATAAGTTTGCCTGCATAATGTTAGAAAATCATTAGAGAAACAGATTCCACCACCAAATCTCTTGTAATACGATATTTATCCACTCTCGACAGTTAAATTTTAAATATTTAAAACGCTTGGGCAAGCCTCGCATTTTAAATTTGAAAATTTAACTGTCTCGAGTGGATAAATATTGTATTACACAGGATGCAGTGGTAGAATCTATATTTAAACCACAAAAAGAAAAACCTATGCTTAATTATTTTTGCTTAACTTATTAAATTTTAGGTTCTTCACCTTGATATGTTAAAAATTTTAATAAATGGTCAACTAATGCATTACGAAATCTTGGTTAAAGCTTGATATGAAAACACATTTAGAGTTGTTTGTTATACTCTAAAGTCAGCTAAAATATCAAGAATCAATACATTCTGCTGTATAGAAGGGGTAAAGTTATAATTTTGAATCAATTTTTATTGATATTCTGCTTTTTTGGCAGAGTTATCTCCCAGTGTAATGCAAATCTCCATAGGAATTATAAAATCTTTATATTTTTATAGTCTTCCTCAAGTTATATTTTGTTGGACTTTTTTCTGTGTATATTTTGGGTATAATGCTTAAGATTAAAACTTTAAAGTCTTCTGTTGCAATTACTTTGAGGTTAGGGTCCAATTTTGGCTTAATTGACTGGACTATAATGATTATTATATATGCTAATACTTCATTTTTGCAAATGATTTTAATTAAATTTATGATAAACATATTTAATATTTAATATTTTATGCTTGTTGATTGTTGATGTTGTATGTTTAAAAACAGAAAGAAGTCAAAGGATTCAGAGTTACAAGAGTGAAAGTCAATAAGTCATTATCAATTAATTTACAATTATCAAATGTATAAAAGAAATTCATTAAATATTGTCTCTTTCTAAGATAAACTGCTTGTGCTTGTGCATTATCAATTTTTGAAAATGGTAAACTTCTTAACTAATTAGTGTGGTCTATAATATATAATAAAAATGCCCATTGAATTAGTCTTTCTATTTAAAAAAAAAAAAACTCAAAACCACTTGTGACCTCTTGCTCTATATTTTACGGTAGTTTGAATACCTTTTTGTCTATTTTGTTTTATACCATAATATAATGCATGATAAATATAAATTGTGCTGTATGCATGTCACCAGGCCTGGGGTAATGGTAATTTGTAATTGTAATGCATTGTAATATTACTTTTTTTGGATGTAATGCAAAGTAATTTGTAATGCACATTTTCTGCATTTTAATTACATGTAATGTAATGATTACTTTAGTTAAAAATTGATGTAATGCCTCCATTACAGAACATTACTTTTCATTACAAATTGGTAAAATAGATAAAATTGAAGAATATTGTATAATAAAAATTAAATATTAACAAAAACAAAAGAAAGTATGGAATAAAATTTTTGTCACAGTTAATTACTGTATTAAATAAATTACATCAATCTTTAAAACACACATTAAGGTAAGAAATATAAAATGGTAAAAAATATCAAGTCTTTGATCTTGGTTTCTGATATTTGTTTAATATGATATGGGAATATTTTGGTGTTAGGTGGTCTTTGAAAAATCTTATAAAAAAAATTATCAAACAAAACTATATAGATCAATGAAAAAAATATGAAGATGAAAATTTCATAATTCTATACACACCTTACATGTATTTCAATGAAATATTGAATATAGTAAGTAAGTAAGTAAGTAATTAGTTTATTACAGTGTCACAATCTAACATTATACATAATATATTATACATCAGATAAAAACATCATAAAAATATATTAGATTCCTGCCTTAAAAGACATGAGACACTTTTACCTCATGCTCATTAAATGCATACACAATTTAAAACATTAAAAAAAAAAAAAATTAAAAATACAAAACAATTACTTCGTAGTTCAAAAAAAAAAATTCTCTTAAAAGAACAAAAAAGGTAGAATTAATTTAAAAATCTAAAATAATATGCTAATAAATAATAATTAAAAATTTAAGTTTTTTTAAAAGTTATAAATTTATCTTTCTCCTCTTAAACATTAAATGCAATGTTTTAGCTAATGCAAATTGAATTTCATCACAGCTCATAATATAATTAAATTTCTCTTCTACACTCAAGATTATAAAAACATAGTTTGATAAAAAGGGTGAATTTAAAAGTTCCTCTCTCAGGTCGGAATAGAAATTACAGTTTCATTAAAAAATGTTGTTCAGTTTCAATCGTATATATCAAACAACATTTTTAAACCAAACTGTGGTTTGGGTCCTGTCTGTGTTGTTATTTCACCTAATTAATATCACAATGTTTTTATTGCAATCAAATCTTCTCTACTTATGTTTGTCCTCACAGAACCCTTAGGCATTTCACAAGATAATCTTTTAATGACACATTTATTATATCCCTTTGAAATCCTTAATGATGTCTTAATGATTAAGTGATCAATGTTAGAAACAAAATTATATGATGATTTATTTATTTTTTACCACCACCTAAGAAACTTAAAAGTGACTTTTTCAGTTTCATGCCTCCTACTACTCAATCAAAGGGTATAGACACAGGTAAGGTGCAGTACATGATGTTGACATCTACTTGTCTGAGCCATGTGAAAAAATTTCAATCAATGCACTGGAATAATGGAAGTCAAATTCAGTGTGCCTTTCTTCTTTGGTTAATACAGCTATCAAGTATTTAGCCATTTCCCACACATAAGCTCCTGTAGAAAGGCTTTTAAGTATTGCCGGAAAGGTGTACAGAACTGATCGCTGTTCTCTTAATGGCATCACATTTAAACCACTTATGATGATAAAGTGCAATGGACATATTAATTAACCAGTATTTGAAGTCTATGTCCCTAACACTGTATACATCTGTACATATACCTCTGTTTTTGAAATGCTTTTTGTTTTTATATTGAAAAAGTAATGTGTAATGTAATGCATTACACAGGCAAAGTAATTGTAATGTAATGCATTACATGTGAGAAAAAATGTAATGGTAATTGTAATTGTAATGGAAGAATCACAAAGTAATTGTAATGTAATGCATTACATTGCAATGTAATGGCCCCAGGCCTGCATGTCACTAATGTATAGATAATTTTCTTTAAATGTTGTATAAACTTTATTCAGGTATTTATGCCACTGCATTCATTTACCTATATACAAATTTAGAAGAAAAAAAAAGTTTTATAATAAAGAACAAAATTAATTAAACATGTTTTGATTGATTTTATTTTATCCAATATACATATCAAAATGAAACCTGTTCCAATAATAGATATGGCGTTTAAATGTAACTTGCATCATATAGAAAATAAAACAACAAATGATAGAAAGCGAAATAGAAAATTGTTTCAACACGGTTGTACTGTCATATTCAAAGTCACATGTCCTGTTTACAGAAGGAATTGAGTGCAATATAAACCCTGAATTGGATTTAATATCGTAGCTAAGCATTTGTGAATTTATTTATTAAGTGATGACTTTACTAATTTTACCAAGTAAAACTAGATTTGACAGGATACAATCTGTTTGAATTATATGGGTTTATTAGAAATAGTCTACTTGTATACATGTATGTATTGTCTGTGGTTCTAAGATATTCTCAGTATCAGGTTCTTATATCTAGTCTGAATGTATTTTCAAATATTCAAATCACAAATAAGACCCACAAAAACAGCATACACGACATACGTTTGAATCACAGGCACTTGTTTCTATCCATACGAAAGTCGACTATCCATATAAATAGAAGAAGCTTCTTCTATTTATATGGATACTGAGTCGACCTTCGTATGGATAGAAACAAGTGCCTGTGATTCAAACATATGTCATGTATGCTGTTTTTGTGGGTCTTATTCAATATTTAATGATTTAGAATTATGATATATGACAATAAACTTATACAGGATGTTACAGGATCATTTTTCTTAAAACACCTTTCATCACAGTTCTTGTCTATTTATATAAAGCTTTATATTTTGAAAAAATAGAAGACCTGGTTGCTGCAGATACCAGATGTTACTGAAATTCCCTCTGTCTAATGTGCATTGCCCTCAACCTCATTTTTATGATTCAGCATCCGCTTATAGAAAGAACAATGATTGTCATGTGAATTTCTGCATATTTTGAGTAATAGGATAACTAAATTTGGTATAGGGGTTCCTTGCAATGTCTACATTTCAGTCAGACAGGTTTCTTCTTACCTTGACCTCATTTTATGTTAAAGTTCTGTGATTTGATCCATATCTAAAATACTGGAAGTAGTAGGTCAAGTATATGTTGTGTATGTAATGATTGTAATGGATACATGTCAGTCTTGCAGGTTTCATCTGACCTTGATCTAATTTTCATGATTCATTGATCAATGTTAAGTGTTTTGGTCTTTTTTCAAATACTTCAAAGCAATGTGTCAACTATCTTTGGTGTATGGAATTATTGTTAGGTGTGCATGTGAATCTGACAGAATTGATCTGAAATGTTAATTGTCTGTGATACTTGTACTGAAACCTTAATCTATAAGACTGATAAAATCAATGGTCATCATTAAAGTAGGTGAGACATTTCAGCGGTTCACTCTTGTGTGTTTTTAGAAGTCAAATATGAGTTGTTTGCCTAAGAAATGTACTTTTACTGTATGTATACAAGCAGATATATACAGCAATTAGTCTAATTTAGTTCAATATAGATTATGAAAGATGTCAGGCAAATGTACATGAGACAATAAGTAAAATAGAGATAATGAAAGATAAAATGCACGAACACAAGACAATGAGTTAAACATATAGATGATAAAATATAAATTAATGCAAATTGAAATAATTTTCCCATGTCAAACCCTGGTATGCATTGTCTGAGGTTCTAATATATATTCTGTAAGTATTGTCTGAGGTTCCTAGATACAGTCTGTAAGTATTGTCTGTGGTTCCTAGATACAGTCTGTAAGTATTGTCTGTGGTTCCTAGATACAGTCTGTAAGTAATGTCTGAGGTTCTAAGTTGCAGTCTGTTAGTATTGTCTGAGGTTCCTAGATACAGCATGTAAGTATTGTCTGTGGTTCCTAGATACAGTCCGTAAGTATTGTCTGAGGTTCCTAGATACAGTCTGTAAGTATTGTCTGAGGTTCCTAGATACAGTCTGTAAGTATTGTCTGAGGTTCCAATATACAGCCTGTAAGTATTGTCTTTGGTACCTACAAACAGTCTGTAAGTATTGTCTGTGGTTCCTAGATACAGCCTGTAAGTATTGTCTGTGGTGCCTAGATACAGCCTGTAAGTATTGTCTGAGGTTCCTAGATACAGTCTGTAAGTGTTGTCTGAGGTTCCTAGATACAGCCTGTAAGTATTGTGTGTGGTTCCTAGATACAGTCTGTAAGTATTGTGTGAGGTTCCTAGATACAGTCCGTAAGTAATGTCTGATGTTCTTAGTTGCAGTCTGTAAGTATTGTCTGAGGTTCCTGGATACAGCCTGTAAGTATTGTCTGTGGTTCCTAGATACAGTCTGTAAGTAATGTCTGAGGTTTTTAGTTGCAGTCTGTTAGTATTGTCTGTGGTGCCTAGATACAGCCTGTAAGTATTGTCTGTGGTGCCTAGATACAGTCTGTAAGTAATGACTGAGGTGCCTAGATACAGTCTGTAAGTAATGTCTGAGGTTTTTAGTTGCAGTCTGTAAGTATTGTCTGAGGTTCCTAGTTGCAGTCTGTAAGTATTGTGTGTGGTTCCTAAATAAAGTCTGTAAGTATTGTCTATGGTTCCTTGATACAGTCTTTAAGTATTGTCTGTGGTTCCTAGATACAGTCTGTAAGTATTGTCTGTGGTTCCTAGATACAGTCCTTAAGTATTGTCTGTGGTTCCTAGATACAGACTGTTCGTATTTTCTGTGGTTCCTAGATACAGTCCGTAAGTATTGTCTGTGGTTCCTAGATACAATCAGTAAGTAATGTCTGAGGTTCTTAGTTGCATTCCTACACATGCATGATATATTTGCCACTGGACGTAAATAGTCTGTACGATGGACGGAGTCAAGCAGTTATGCTTTACCTAACTATTGTATTCATCGATAATATGATGTCGTCTTGAACATGAATGAAATATGTGTTCCCATCCTAAACATGCATGATATATTTGCCACTGGACATAAATAGTCTGTACGATGGACGGAATCAAGCGGTTATGCTTTACCGAACTATTGTAATCATCGATAATATGATCTCGTCCTGAACATGAATGAAATATGTGTTCCCATCCTAAACATGCATGATATATTTGCCACTGGACATAAATAGTCTGTACGATCTACGGAGTCAAGCAATTATGCTTTTCCGAACTATTGTATTCATCGATAATATGATATCGTCCTGAACATGAATGGAATATTTGTTTCTGTCCAAAACTTGCATGATATATTTGCCACTGGACTTAAATAGTCTGTACGATGGACGGAGTCAAGCGGTAATACTTTACCTAGCTATTGTATTCATCGATAATATGATCTCGACCTGAACATGAATGGGATATTTGTCACTGGACGTAAAACAATCAAGCAATCAAGCAATCACTACACTAGTGGCCAGGTATAACTATGTACAAAAAAAACCAGCTTAAATTGAAATACCAAATTAAATTACATGTTCTACATAGTTATTCGATAAGTATATGCATGCTCTATATAACGTTCATACATCAATGAGACATAGTTATCCAATGGGTATAGACCCTATACAACGGCAAGACATCAAGGAGACAGAGTTATTCGATAGGTCTAGACCCTATACAACGATCAGACACCAATGAGACATAGTTATTCAATGGGCATAAACACTATGCAACGGTCAGACACCAATGAGACATAGTTATCCAATGGGCATAGACACTATGCAACAGTCAGACACCAATGAGACATAGTTATCCAATGGGTATAAACCCTATACAACGGCCAGACACCAAGGAGACAGAGTTAATCGATGGGTATAGACCCTACACAACGGTCAGACACCAATGAGACATAGTTATCCAATGGGTATAGACCCTATACAACGGCCAGACACCAAGGAGACAGAGTTAGTCGATGGGTATAGACCCTATACAACGGTCAGACACCAATGAGACATAGTTATTCAATGGGTATAAACCCTATACAATGAGACACAGTTATTCAATGGGTATAAACCCTATACAACGGTCAGACACCAATGAGACATGGTCATTCAATGGGTATAGACCCTAAACAACGGTCAAACACCAATGAGACACAGTTATTCAATGGGTATAAACCCTATACAATGGTCAAACACCAATGAGACACAGTTATTCAATGGGTATAAACCCTATACAACGGTCAGACACCAATGAGACATGGTCATTCAATGGGTATAGACCCTAAACAACGGTCAAACACCAATGAGACACAGTTATTCAATGGGTATAAACCCTATACAACGGTCAGACACCAATGAGACATGGTCATTCAATGGGTATAGACCCTAAACAACGGTCAAACACCAATGAGACACAGTTATTCAATGGGTATAAACCCTATACAACGGTCAGACACCAATGAGACATGGTCATTCAATGGGTATAGACCCTAAACAACGGTCAAACACCAATGAGACACAGTTATTCAATGGGTATAAACCCTATACAACGGTCAGACACCAATGAGACATGGTCATTCAATGGGTATAGACCCTAAACAACGGTCAAACACCAATGAGACATAGTTATTCAATGGGTATAAACCCTATACAATGGTCAAACACCAATGAGACACAGTTATTCAATGGGTATAAACCCTATACAACGGTCAGACACCAATGAGACATGGTCATTCAATGGGTATAGACCCTAAACAACGGTCAAACACCAATGAGACATAGTTATTCAATGGGTATAAACCCTATACAACGGTGCAGACACCAATGAGACATAGTTATTCAATTGGTATAAACCCTATACAATGAGACACAGTTATTCAATGGGTATAAACCCTATACAACGGTCAAACACCAATGAGACACAGTTATTCAATGGGTATAAACCCTATACAACGGTCAGACACCAATGAGACATGGTCATTCAATGGGTATAGACCCTAAACAACGGTCAAACACCAATGAGACATAGTTATTCAATGGGTATAAACCCTATACAACGGTGCAGACACCAATGAGACATGGTTATTCAATGGGTATAGACCCTAAACAACGGTCAAACACCAATGAGACATAGTTATTCAATGGGTATAAACCCTATACAACGATCAGACACCAATGAGACATAGTTATTCAATGGGCATAAACACTATGCAACGGTCAGAAACCAATGAGACATAGTTATCCAATGGGCATAGACACTATGCAACAGTCAGACACCAATGAGACATAGTTCTCCAATGGGTATAAACCCTATACAACGGCCAGACACCAAGGAGACAGAGTTAATCGATGGGTATAGACCCTACACAACGGTCAGACACCAATGAGACATAGTTATCCAATGGGTATAGACCCTATACAACGGCCAGACACCAAGGAGACAGAGTTAGTCGATGGGTATAGACCCTATACAACGGTCAGACACCAATGAGACATAGTTATTCAATGGGTATAAACCCTATACAATGAGACACAGTTATTCAATGGGTATAAACCCTATACAACGGTCAGACACCAATGAGACATGGTCATTCAATGGGTATAGACCCTAAACAACGGTCAAACACCAATGAGACACAGTTATTCAATGGGTATAAACCCTATACAATGGTCAAACACCAATGAGACACAGTTATTCAATGGGTATAAACCCTATACAACGGTCAGACACCAATGAGACATGGTCATTCAATGGGTATAGACCCTAAACAACGGTCAAACACCAATGAGACACAGTTATTCAATGGGTATAAACCCTATACAACGGTCAGACACCAATGAGACATGGTCATTCAATGGGTATAGACCCTAAACAACGGTCAAACACCAATGAGACACAGTTATTCAATGGGTATAAACCCTATACAACGGTCAGACACCAATGAGACATGGTCATTCAATGGGTATAGACCCTAAACAACGGTCAAACACCAATGAGACACAGTTATTCAATGGGTATAAACCCTATACAACGGTCAGACACCAATGAGACATGGTCATTCAATGGGTATAGACCCTAAACAACGGTCAAACACCAATGAGACATAGTTATTCAATGGGTATAAACCCTATACAATGGTCAAACACCAATGAGACACAGTTATTCAATGGGTATAAACCCTATACAACGGTCAGACACCAATGAGACATGGTCATTCAATGGGTATAGACCCTAAACAACGGTCAAACACCAATGAGACATAGTTATTCAATGGGTATAAACCCTATACAACGGTGCAGACACCAATGAGACATAGTTATTCAATTGGTATAAACCCTATACAATGAGACACAGTTATTCAATGGGTATAAACCCTATACAACGGTCAAACACCAATGAGACACAGTTATTCAATGGGTATAAACCCTATACAACGGTCAGACACCAATGAGACATGGTCATTCAATGGGTATAGACCCTAAACAGCGGTCAAACACCAATGAGACATAGTTATTCAATGGTTATAAACCCTATACAATGGTCAAACACCAATGAGACACAGTTATTCAATGGGTATAAACCCTATACAACGGTCAGACACCAATGAGACATGGTCATTCAATGGGTATAGACCCTAAACAACGGTCAAACACCAATGAGACATAGTTATTCAATGGGTATAAACCCTATACAACGGTGCAGACACCAATGAGACATAGTTATTCAATTGGTATAAACCCTATACAATGAGACATAGTAATCCAATGGGTATAAACCCTATACAACGGTCAGACACCAATGAGACAGAGTTATTTGCTACTAGTGTGAGACGGTTATTCGATTGTCCATTGTTGAATAACATAAAATTTATTCAATCCAAGATCTCTGTTGGATAGTTGTTTTATTGTAACGATTGTTCATTGTTGAAGGTCAGATTACCTACAATTGCTTATATCCAATATCTAAGCTAGATAGTTGTCTTATTTAAACGATTGTTCATTGTTGAAGGTCAGATTACCTATAATTGCTTATATACAAGATCTCAGCTGGATACTTGTCTTTTTGTAACGATAATTCATTGTTGAAAGTCAAATTTTGTATAATTGCCTATATCCAAAATCTCAGATGAATAGTTGTCTTATTGTAACGATTGTTCATTGTTGAAGGTCAGATTACCTATAATTGCTTTAATATATCCAAAATCTTAGCTGGATAGTTGTCTTATTGTAACAATTGTTTATTGTTGAAGGTCAGATTACCTATAATTGCTTATATACAAGATCTCAGCTGGATAGTTGTCTTGTTGGAACAAGTGTTCATTGGTGAAGGTCAGATTACCTATAATTGCTTATATCCATGATCTAAGCTGGATAGTTGTCTTATTGTAACGATTGTTTATTGTTGAAGGTCAGATTACCTATAATTGATTATATACAAGATCTGAGCTGGATTGTTGTCTTATTGTAACCATTGTGCATTGTTGAAGGTCAGATTACCTATAATTGCTTACTAGTATATCCAAGATATTAGTTGGATAGTTGTCTTATTGTAACGATTGTTCTTTGTTGAAGGTCAGATATAACTGCTTCAATTCAAGATAATGTAGAACTTGTAACCATTCCATACATCCATACTGTAGAATTTATGCTTACAGTATCCAAGAAACAGACCAAACTGTGAGAATTTAAAATTGACTAATGAACCATATATATGTTGTCATGTTTTTGTAGCTGTCACTGATTTGTTCACCTCACAATCATGTAATACACCAAAATAAAGTCTTTTATGACAGGGGGACAAAATAAAACATAGGCATTCAATCAGCACTATACAAGAAATATCAAATAAATACTTCAAGCCTGACGAAAAAGTGTGGAAAACTGTTAACTTGATTTGACAGATAAAAAAAACAGCTTCAAACCTTTAGTCGGACTGTCCTCTTTGACTTCATCAGTAAGGGACTAATTACTTGCATATAAATCGTTTGAATTGTTTTACATTGTCATTTCGGGCCTTTTATAGCTGACTATGCGGTATGGGCTTTGTTCGCTGTTCAAAACCATACAGTGACCTCTAGTTGTTAATTTTGTGTCATTTTGGTCTCTTGTGGACGGTTGTCTCATTAGCAATCATATCACATCTTCTTTTTTATATATAATACTGGGTTCAAACTAGTAATAACATTTTTTGACACAAATTTTATTTCATTTTTAGTCACAAATAATTAATAAATCATTCGTCAGTTAATGTTCTTATTGCATCTATGCTAATTAGCAATGAAGTTTGTGAGGGCTGACTTTCAAATATCCCTACAACCAAGAATTTTTTTTTAGATAATTTTACATTTATAAGGGTAATAGAGGCATACTAAAAAAAGACCAATAACACACATTCAATAATCAAACTTCCCTTCCTTCCCTCCCACATAAATTGTAATGGAATAGCCCTCACAAATAACATACAGAATTTAAAAAAACATTTTAGCCATAGTGGCTATGTTTCTTGACCTACAAGGTAATAAGATACAAAATTTCTACTAGATACTCTGAAACTCATCCAGCCAAAGTTTAGCTGAAATTGAAAATCGTTTCAAAGAAAAGTAAACCAAACTTAAGATGAACAAATTCATGAAATTGTGAAAATGTCTTTAAAGGGCATCAATTGACAATTTTGGTCATATATATACTTATTTGTAGATCTTAATTTTGCTGAAATTTTTTCTGTTTACAGTTTATCTTTATCACTTTAATAATATTCAAGATAATAACCAAAAATGGCAAATTTACTTAAAATTGCCAAATTAGTAGCAGCAACCCAACAATGGGTTGTTAGATTCATTTGAAAATGTTATGGCTGAAAGAATTTGACCTTCCAGCAATTAACATTTTTATGTCACATCAGATTTGTTATATATGCTTAAAGGGTTTGAGATTTAAGCCAAAAACTGCATTTCACCTCTATGTTCTATTTTTAGCCATTGCGACTGTGTTTTTTCTCACAAAAACAGAAAATATACACATACTTTATTTTAGATACCCTAAGGATCATTTAGCTTAAGTTTGCTTGGAATTAGTTCATTAGTTTCAGACTTGAAGATGTTTGAAAAAGTTTACACCAGACAGACGATTGACGTCAAGTGATGGCAAAAGCTCACTGTTCCATTGGAATGGCGACCTAAAAAGGAGAACATTTTATACATGTGCTATTGTTATGAAGACATACATTAAAATATTTTACAACCATCATTTCAAAAAAGTTTTTCTGTATTTGATGTATTTGCGACATCAAAAATGTAGGTGGATTTGGTTAAAACATTAATTTTTGCATTATTTGGCAAAATTTATGACTGTATTCTAAAAAATATTACAGATTTCCACCATTATTTGCTGAAATATTCATATATATATAAATATAACCAACACGTCAATAGGTGATGAGTGGAGCCACATATAAATCTACAAAAAGATAAAATAAAGGTGCAACATTTATACAAATATGGACAAAAATGAAATCTGTCCTTTGGAATACATATAAGGCCTATATTATTTATCAATTTTTGATGACTTCCTAATACAAGTTAAAAAGTTTGTCAATCACTTTGAACTATCTTAATACATCTGTATAAGTTTTTGTTAAAATCCTGTTATAAGAAGACATTTAAAAAAATTATGATGCACAACTGTGGAAAATAATGATAACCAAAATAAAAAAAATGAAATATTTATGTTAATTTTCACTATTTACTGTTCTTGAATCCATGATATGCTGGACACACTAATATGATGACCTGTCAATATGTTGGCCATATTAAAATAATGGATACTCCAAAAACAATACTAACCTTATCTCAATTTGTGATGGAGTATGCGCTAAATCAGGCCTCATTTAGAATTTGAAATTTTGATGAAATGAACTTCAGACAAATCAGAATAGTTTTATTTTTAAAATAAGAAAAATTGGTGAAAAAAAATCACCTTATGTGAATAGATATTTGAAATTTAAGTTTCTACTAATGAACAAATTTTATCAGGTATATTTGTTCATATGGCAAAGATAACAACAATACCATTATTTGACAGTCAAAAATAGGTGCCATATACAAAAGAAATATTAAGTGCATTTCAAATATTAAATTCTTGCATATCTGTATCTTTCCTCTATCAATTTTCTTCCAAAATGACCTGAAAATAAAATCATTGTTTCATGGCTATTAATTATTAATTATAAATTTTATTTATCAATCTACTTTAATAAAGCTTTTTTTCTCACATATTCCCTTTGATTATAGAATCCATCAAGAGATAGGCTAATTTGCAAAAACTGATCTATGAAGAGTATCAAAATAATGTTAGCTACAGATAATCAAATGTTTTTTGTTTCGAAATTGAAAAAAATGATGTCATATCCAGAATGAGCAGGTAGCCATTTAAATATGTAGTTTATCATAAACATCTGCATCATTAATAGGTCTCTGGTGGAGAGTTGTCTCATTGGCAAACTTATGCAACATCTGGAAACCTGAATTGGAGTAATATAAATTTTATCACAGTTTTTTTTTGCGTTTATCAACTTGAAAAAGATAAAATGTTAAATCTATCATTTTTTTTTAATATATTAAAACACATAAGGGCTGTTCCAGAAAATATATAGCCAACAAAAACACACCAGATGTTTTTACTTTGTTTGTTATTCAAAATTCATGATTTCCCTATACCTATTTATGAAATCAACAAAGAAACTAATAAAATGCTTCACTGAGCGCAGCCTGATACGACTGCAGAGGTAGACCCCTGAACAATTGGGGCAATTTGGACTTAATATTCAAGGTTGATACTGTTGAAATTTGGAAATATGATCCAATTTTTGACATACTATAGGTTTCTGACACAGAACAAGTGTTGTTAAAGATCTTCAAAAATCATTTGTGCAAAACATTGTTTTTTTTTTGGTACTGTGCATATTTTGTAGAATGGAACTTTGTAGTGAAATTTTAGAGAGATCCATACAATACACACTAGCAGTGTTCTCCCCAGGATTTTTTTAAGGCGCAAAATTCAAGGGCACGTAACTCTTTTTTTTTAGAGTGAACTTTTGTGATCTGAAGCAATCAGTCATTAATCCATGACATGCAATATAAATTATAATGCTTTGTGTTATGTGTTTGATAATGCAGAGTATTTAATAATGAATTACAAGAATATATATATATATATGAAATAAATTGATTTTAAACACAAAAGTTATTTATAAGTCAAAATATAAATATTCATCTCTGTACTCTCTGCTCCTTCTAGGGATAATTTTTCAAGATAGTGTTATTTTGTTGGACAGTCTGTTCCTCAATTTTGTCTTTATCCTCTTTAGGGTTGAAACCCCCTCTCACAATAACTTTTGCTTATACCCCCTTTAACATTTGTAAGCCATGAAAACTCAGTCAGCCACTTGTCATTGAAACCAGAAACATGGTGCTTGTTGTTATCACTTACTAAAACTTTAGCTAGGTTGGGATTAGGAGAAGCAATGACATCTGCTTATACTGACAGTGAAGAGGAAGGTGTATTCCCCTTTTCATTAGAAGTCATTATAGCGGCTGGAAAAAAAACTTCTACTTCCATCATCTGCCTTTTGCTTAGAAGTCACCCTTTTGTTATTTGCAGAGAACATGTTCATTCAGAATTAATAAAATCGAATATGGTTAAGATATTTGATCATATTTGGTATACAACTTTTTAAAACAAAAATATGTTAATGAACAGCAGCTGACAAGACAAGTTTCTGTAGTTTTACATTACGCTTCCGTGTGTATTATTGTTAAAACCTATCTCTGGCAGGTAGATATAAATGAAAACTGCAAGTTTTTTAAAGTTAAGACCATTGAAATTATCAACTAGTGACATTATATAGAAGCTGCAGCAATTCTGTACCCGTGTTGATTGTCACATATTTACCAACGGAATTTTACGATCAATGTTCAATGATCATTTTATTTCTAAAAACACGACAGTTTGAGACAATTTACCTTGCAAGTAACATTTTTTCACTTTATATTAAAATAAATCACTTCTCTTTATCTTTAATCAAAGTTTATTTTATTTTTTTCAATTACAAATACTCTCATTCATAATTTTCATCGTAAATATCTTTAGCAATGAGTATTCAAATTTATCAAGTGTATTCATCACGTTCATTGGTCGTGTTAAAATAGATTCTTCTTCTCGACCAATGAAAAAATTCGTTTTTTTAAACAAAATCATCAACTATTATTATTTTAATATTCTTCAAATACAATTATCTTTCAAGTGATTTGCCTACACGTTACCATTATCTTTTTTTTAGTTACTATTTGATGGGTATTATTTCGGTAAAAAGGCCATACATGATATCTATAAGTTAGACTATAACCATGATAACACACATATGTAAAGCAAAATATTGTCCTATGAAATATTGTACGACAAGACAATATTTCATAACTATGTATCATGAAATATTGTCCTCGTCTATGGAAAAATGTCCAGAGAAGGACAGATTTACATAGTGAAATTTTGTCTCTATACAGACAATATTCCATAGATGAATACTATGGAACTGTGACTTGTTAAAGGGAGGTTATTTTTGTGTGAATTGAGACAATATTTCACAGATAAATACAATGAAATTTTGTCCTGTTAAAGGGAGGTTACATTTTGTGATTATTGAGACAATATTTCATAGACAGATTGTCATTGAATTTTGTCTCATGAAGGGGAGGTTAACATATATTCATGTTATATAGGATTTTTTTCTGCGACATGTGCCTGTGTATATATTTACAAAATAAGTGATTGTCAGTGCATTATTTATATTTGTATATTATAATGTAATACAATGAAACATATACGTTAGAAAATTCTTTAATGTATACTTAACCATTTGTAATGTATCTATGCAAACTGGAAACTCACTATTAGTAATAATAGAAATTCCTTGCTATACAAAACCATTTTAATTATAAATCTAAAAATGTGCATGCTGCATGCTTATAATGTACAAAAAATGTACTATTTCAAATTGTGTAATAATTTGATTAAAAAATATTTTTAAAGCCAGTATTTCGTACAGAAGTATTGTCAAGACGAGAATTTCATAGTGAAATATTGTCCAGAAGGAGGTGACAAAATTTCATGGACAAGGACACTATTTCATTAATATGAAATACTGTCAGTGGACAATATTTTTTATGAAATTTTGTCAGACAGACAATATTTCATGGGGGACAATATTTTATGTTACACATACACAACAAAACTGCATGATCAACCTGGCGGCTGAGTATAGTTCTTATAAACAAAATGTTTAAACGGAAAATAAGCAGAAATCTATTTTACTTATTTCTACCTCTTTCATATTGGGATCCTTGTAACTGCAGAAATATAAAGTTCATAATTGAGTGGGATGAAAACATCTCTTTAGTCTTAAAAGTGCATGTTGTTCTTTACCGACCATTACTGTCTTTTTCTAGATTTCAGTTAAGACATGAGGCAGACTTACCTGTATCTGTTATATCCTTTATTTCAAGTTCAATAGTCTAAGAATACATGCATTGAACAAAGTTACCATACTTTGAATTATTCAATAAAAGGAAATCATCTTTATAGCAAATTGTGAAGTCTAGGATAATGCTTCATTTCAAACCTCCTTAGAAGCTCCTGTACATGTATGAAGTCTGCCTCATATGAAAAAAAGAGAACAAATGTATATATTGATCATATGTTGCTTTTTGAGCCCAGAAGTATAGAAAAGATCCAGGTAGACTTATCGATCTTTTAAATTAATTTATTCGAAAAGGTTATCGAATCAACACAATAATTAGTTATTAGATCTTTGAATACTGTTTTTATTGGTATTATTATTGATTTGTTATCTGTAAATTAAAAACAAACTATTATAGTTGTTTACATATGCACATTCATGGATCTACAATCTGTCAATTCCAGTATCTTGGCATTGCACATGGTCATGTTTTTCTCTGACTGTTTATGACGCCTTATCACTAAATCCATTGGCTGAACATTGCATGTGTATTGATTAATTATTTAGTCTTAGATGCATGAATTTTAATAATTATCATTGGCTTTGAACTACATGAACCAGCTGTCAGTAACAGATCTATCCTTAATGTATGTGCCTGTAATTCAGTGGTTGTCTCTTGTAGCTGTGTTAAATATTTGTTTTTCGTTCATTAATAACTTTAGGCTGTTAGTTTTCTAGGTTTATTTTGGTTTTTTTTTAGATGTATTGCTATTCATATCCCATGAGATGAGTTAAGCTTTTTTCAATTGATATTTATAGTTTGTTGTTATAATGACTCATTATAATGTTCACCACTGTTCCCGGTTAGGGGAAGAGGAATGGCACCTTCAAGCAAGTTTAACCCTGCACATTCTGTATGTGCCTGTCCCATGTCAAGAACCTGTAATTCAGTAGTTGTTGTTTGTTGCTGAGTTACATATTATTTTTTACATAAATAAGGCCATTAGTTTTCTCGTTTGAATTGTTTTACATTTTTTATTTTGGGTCTTTTTACAGCTGACTATGTGGTGTTAGTTTTGCTCTTTGTTGAAGGCTTACAGTGACCTATAGTTGTTGACTTCTGTTTAATTGGAAGACAGACAATTTCTTTAAATATTTGCTTAATATCTTTAAGTTATTTCAATTATTTCAGTGCAATGTGGATTACCCTGAAAACATCTTCTCAGTTCTCATGTGTGAACTATTGGTGTCCAATCATGCCAATCGGTATTCTGTGTCATATTGTCTGGGAATTAGTCATGCAGTATCGCTGCTAAATGGGATAGTATCTTGCTCTTTACTTCATCAAACACTTTAACATGTTTAAGGGCATCTGTACCTGAAATATAAGGATTTATTCCTGTACAAAAAAGTATGTGAGTAGAATAGAATAAAAAAAAAAAAAATCCCAAATTACAGGGCCAATAAGGGCATATAATTAGTTACAATCGATAGACATAATTGGTAATTACAACAATAAACATCACAATAAAAGATATATTAACTATGTGAGCATAGGCCAGTTCTGAGATGTGGTTTTCAGACGAATCTGTCATGTGACTTCCATCACCACATGACAAAAATGTATGCATCATCATTCCAAACACATGCATACATGTACGTACATGTTGAACAAACAGGAGAAAAAGTTTGATTTTATACTGCACAAAATATTTGGGAAATTAAAATCCAAAAAGATAGTCACCATCCCTCAGTCATACAGGAATCAAGATTACGTACTTACAGAACATTATTTATTTCTATATTCTATACTACCCTACAGAATAACGATTATGAAAGTGCTAGAGCCTTTTAATAGAGCAAGGATACAGGCGAGCCATCTCTGGTTAATGACGTCATAAAGATGTGCGAAATTGACGATCTTTTCTGGTGAAAAACTTTAATCCAGAAATGACTTAATAATTTGGTCAGAATCGGAGCCAACAACAATATATATAATATAATGTGAATTAAAGAATGAAATTACATTCTATGCGTTCATTAGTTCTATAGTTATCAAACTTAGATCTTAATAGTTTAGAGGGACTTTGTTTTCTGCTCTTTGACACAAACATTAATACAAGTACAAAGTCAGGGGATGTTGAATATGTTAAAATAAAAGTTTTACATTATACATTAACTGCTAATATCTGTATCTTGGTTTCTGTTTCAAGTTTTCTTCCATTGTTGAAAATTTCCAAAAACTGTGCAGTTCATGAATTGAGCTTCAATAAAGAAGATATAAACAAACCATTAATAGCAATCTAAAATCTTTTCACATAATATGGAATTATCATATTACCTACATTGTACATATATACATATTCTATTATTATAAGTATTTATCATATGTTTAGTACAAAATACAGCAATTTTGTATATCTAATAAAGGTTCTTTTTTCCAGTCTGTATCACCTACCCTGTATCGCATACCCCGTATCGCATGGCTAAACCCGTATCGCATACCCCGTATCGCATGGCAAAACCCGTATCGCATACCTGGCATGACGTCACAATTCGAATGACGTCAACGTTTGACATATGACGTTTAGTTGCTGTATTTCCTGGCATAGGAACAAAAATTATGAGTTCCGATTAAAAAAAAAAGTCCTATCATTTCCAAAAATTATTACCCAGTAACTTTACGATCGATTTTTACATATAAAAATGACACAATAAGATATAGAAATACATGTATATGAAGTTTTATTGTTTATTTGGTCATAATTTTGGTGAAGTTTGTTTTCATTACCTGATGGATTAAACAAAAATGTTAATTTTTGCGGTTTAATTTTTGGTTAGAATACATGTAGATAGCAATTTTTTCAAGAAATATTTGTCTTACTGTCCAACTCTTCAGCAAATTAAAATGATCATGAATGATATCATCGCCAAATAAACAATAAAACTTTTAACATTTCTACATCTTATATTTATTTGATAAATGTTAATTTTAGTTGAAATAATAGGACAGTATCGTCAGTGGATGCATTTTAATACATGGTCTTCAACATATATTGAGAATGTAATAAGATTATAGGGGGCATTACGATGTGGATATTAAGCATGTCTATAAAAAAAAAAAAAAACCAAGTAAGCTGGAAAAATACAGGAAAATCATAATAGAATTGAGAATGGTAATGGGGAATGTGTCAAAGAGACAACAACTCGACCATAGAGCAGACAGCAGCTGAGGTCCACCACTGGGTCTTTGCTAACTTATAATTTCAGACGATTTAAAACAAAAAAAATGGATATCCCATAAATCTGATTCTATGAAAATATATGATAAACAGAATAATACATGGCAAAATCCGTATCGCATGCTGTATCACCACTCGACCAATATCAGCCCTCGGGACCTTCGGTTTCTCGTGGTGATACAGCATGCGATACGGATTTTGCCATGTATTATTCTATATGTATTATATGTGGCAATTTTTAAAATTTTTGCCCATCTCTTCAAATTGTCTTTATAACACCACACAAAACACTTAACATGCTTTCCCGTATGAAATTGTAAGGCGTATTACGCCTGGAAATGAGGCGTAAACCAGGCGTAAGTGGTATTTACGTGTCTAGATCCAGGCGTAAGGGAGCAGGAAACGTTAATTTGTAGTCCTTACGGGAGTAGAAAAAAGCAGTAAACCTGGCGTAAATTGAAATAAGCATTGGCCATTGACATTGTACAGACAATACAGCACAGGCACTTGTTTCTATCCATATGAAAGTCGACTATCCATATCATGTAACCGGAGAGCATGTATCTCCTCTACAAATTTATATTGTCACCACCGGGATTCGAACCGTGGTCGCCTGCGTGACAGTCAGTGCTTTAACCCACTGAGCCGAATCCGGGTCCGTCCGCCCTGATTCCTGTTCGCCCTAGTTCCTGTTCGCTCTAATACCGGTTCGCCCAGATTTTATTTTTTAGTATATATAGTGTTGCGTTGTGTGTATATATATATAATTGAATATGTTGAAGTCAGTCTACAATTTCGCCGAATATTTACTATGTATTATGTTGTCTATAGCTAGCTGCTACTAGGTTACAATGTAGCAGTAAATGATTTAGGGTTTCATTTTCATGTACATTTCCATAGTTTATGGAAAATTGCAGCGGTTCCATAATCCACTTCCATATATAACTTTGTCAAAACACACCTCGAGATCAAAGAGCCAAGCTGCGAAAATAATTTCCCTTTCATGCCTAACAATTTTGGCATCAGTTTTTTTACACATCCAAGCTGACTATTTTATTAGAGAAAAATGTTATTTTCATTATTAATCCATCAAGGACAATTCATGTAACAATCAGTAATATCAAAGTTTTCAAATAATACCTAATCAGCAATCAAAATTCAATCATCAGTACTTAAAAGTAATTATAAAATAAAGTGTAACAATGCAGCCAAGAATTTTATTTGATTAATATAAATTTGGCAAATATTCTGTATTTAACTTTTAATAGATATACATAAATTTTAATATATGTTGCTATTTTTAGACATCATAAATTTTAATATATATATTTCTTTCATTAATGTAACATATACATATCTTAAACAGAGATGCAAACAGTTTTTTTTTCCTGTCAGACAATGGGGCCTACAGGGTACCAAGTTTTGCCAGACCCATCAAATTTCTGCCAGACCCATATTTTCACTCAAAAATCAAATGAAATTATGCTATTGAACAAACGTTAATTTTGATTTTGTTGATATTATTATTATTTTAAAATAACCTGTGATTCATAACAATTTTATCGGCCATGACATATTTCCTGAACTTATCAACTATGCTTAATAGACCTCCTTCCTAGAGAGCGAATTTCTAAAACAAAAAACATGACGGAAATACGGAGAATTGTTCGGGGCGAGATGGACAAGGTACGAAAGACTATTACTGGGCGGAAATACTGGTTCCCGGAGTTAGAAAATGCGGGGGAACAGGACATTTACTTTTATTAAAGATGATCGCAATTTTTAATTTATAAACAAAATACTCTGCCGGGGCCGACGGGGATTTCAGTTTTGGCGGACCCAAGCGGACTTAAATATTGCCGGCCATCAGGTCCTGCACAGCTACGAGTTTTGCCGGACCTGCATAAATTCTGCCCCTTAGGTCCGACGATTAGTTGCATCTCTGCTTAAATAAAAATAAGGCGAACGAACCCAGGGAGAACGGACTATCAGGGCGAACAAACTCAGAGCGAACGAACCTACATGTAGGGCGAACATGTTATCAGGGCGAACGATCCCGATACCCACTGAGCCAAAGAATCAATTCCCTAGCTCGGTTGATTAAGACTGGCTTTATATGTTCTTAACAGTCTGCACCAAAAACTTTTTCAACTACTAGTCCGAAGACCAATATTCTGACATTTTTCTTATTGGGCCAAACAAAATTTTGCAAAAACTTACTAGTCTGAATGAAATTTTACTAGTCTGGGGCATCGGACTATTGGCTAACCGTGCCAACTGGTTCTATCTGTACTAAGGAGGGGAAGCAACCCCGCCACACTATTCCACTACCACAAGAGTCTTCATATCTTTATATATGACTCTAAACAACACAAATCCTGGCAATACTCCAGATAACCATCGTGGATTTTTTAGTTGGGCGCCAAATGTAACCAGTGAGCATGCATCTGCTCTACAAATTTATATAATCACCACAGGCATTCGAACCCAGGTCGCCTGCGTAACAGTCAGTGCGTTAACCCACTGAGCCAAAGAATTGATTCCCTAGGCTAGCTCAGTTGATTAAGACTGGCGTTAAATGTTCTACCTGTACTAAAGAGGGGAAGCAACCCCCGCTACACATATAAATAGATTTTTTTTGTATTAATTTAAAGCTTAAAGGGTAGAAAAAGCGTCCGAAGTGGAGACTGACCTATAAAAAACTGTTATCCACCTTCTTCTATTTATGGATAGTCGACCTTCCTATGGATAGAAACAAGTGTCTGTGCGATACATGTATCATATGCTCATTAAAGCCAATACCGGCAGGATCCGCTCACGGTTTTGGTGTTTGACGTTTAACATGAAACAGTAATGTTAAAACATGTCAGTATCGACCCCTGTTATGTGCTTGTCTATATATTTTTTTACCAATACATGCTTTTGTGGCAAATAAATCATAGAATTCTTTCCTCTGATCGCTTCAAAATTCCAAAAATGGCGGCTGGAAACTTACAAATAACACGTGACCCTGGGTATGCATAATACCAAAAGGTAGAAGGTATAGCCTAGATACCAATACAAATAATATAGAATATTAAAAAATAAATCGAGTGATAAATAGGTTAAAACATTTATAAATCCCAGTTTATATTTGATATATATTTATAACTGCTTTTTCAATAAAATGCTTCTTAATTCATGTAAACGAAAAACTATATCTTCAGTAAAGAAAAAAAGATTACAGAAATTGTTGTTTTATTATGTTCTTTATGAGCGCTCAAAATAGTACAACATATAATAGCACATGAAAATACTCCCAAAATACTATATATATGATGCACATGCAACGTACAGGATATTGTCAATAACTGCTTATGGAAACTAGTCTATGCTCAACAGTACACATTATGTCGATCTTTTTAAAATATGTCACTCATATGATAATGGTTATTTGATAGTCCTGATCCATCATGCAGGTATCCAACTGTTATGTAAAAGTCATTTATGCTTATTTTGATACATTTACAACATGTACAACACGCAGGACTGAGGTATCTAACTGTTCCGTCACAGCAACTCTTTCCAATAAAACTGACCTAAAAAATCATAGTGAAGGAAAAAATAGTTCATGCAGTTGTTGGTCTGATGTTTATTGACCAAAGAGCTATTGCCTAGCTTCAGGATGAGATATATATCTATTAAACTAAAACCAACAAATATGAAGCCGGTCGGTGTTAAAAAATAAATAAACTTTTTATGATTCTAAGCAAAATCAGTCTTTGAAGAATAGCAACCATTCGTTTATAAAAAAAAAAGGTAATTAAGGAGTAGTTTTTAACTATTAAAGATGCCTCTTGTAATACTACTCCATTATTAACATTTGTGTTGTTTCAAAAACCGACATATAAGAATTAGCAGTCGCTTTTACCGCAGAAGTTATTTCCGTCGTTGTTCCGGGTAATACAACAAGTACTTTGTCAACATTATCCCGGAAAAGATCCGTGTTTGTACTGAGTAATATATATTGTACGTTGTTACGTTCTACAACTGCTAACATCTTATACTGTGCAGTATAAAAGTATACTGTTGTTAGTGTTACCAGTGGACTAATTTTACTAATAGATCTCCACTATTACTGGCTAACATTGCAGGATCGGGTGATAGTGTATTAGTAGGGTGCCCAGTATCGAAAAAGACGTCTAGTGATCTCTAGTTAACGAGTTTAAGTTAACGGAGAACATACGGCTAAATTTAGATGCAAACTGTTGAAAAATCATTATATTTTCCAATCATGAATGTCGTCGTATGCTGCCGTGGTCACGTTTTTCAAAATTTCGTTGTTTCTTATGGTACCCAAAGATACTGTACAGTACAGGTCATCTTCAACACAAAAAATAAAATTATTCCTCTTTGTTTTATTTGTTCAAATTGTACTTATCATTTAGCTTAAATATCAAATTATTCATATAAAGAAAGCTAAAAAATATTTATATAATTTAAGTATAAGTATTTCATGATTTTAGTAGGTCTATTTTTATAGCTGAAATTAACAACATTTTCAACGAAAGCAATTTTATTACGTGTTACTTTCACGGGATTTTTACTCTGATTACATCAATAAGACATGGTTCATATGTGTGCCACATATATTTCGTGTAATGTTAATCGGTGAAAGAAAATAGCAATTAAAAACACAAATTTAGTGATAATTTTGTCTTGATTCAAACACGCCTTTTCTCGTGTCGTTAATCGTTTTGTAGCTTACACTATTAGGTCATTAACTAGGACAATTGTCACTAACTTCATTTCTTTTTTTTGCTTGTTGTATGGCCAATTTGTTTGTTTTTGATAGTCCAGTTTGTTTGAAGATCGTTGTTTTGTAACTTGAAATATCATTTTGTTGGTTTTTGTAACTTTAATTGTTTTCTTTTAATTGATAGTTTTGTTATAATTGTAATATACAAAACAAATCCTTCGGTCACGTTTCAGACCCGGAATATGGCACACATTCACAGTCCTGTTAAACTATGCTAATCAAACCCTAAGCAAAGTAGGACTGAAATACAATGGGATAAGTGTGTTATAACTTATATGTCATGGTTCTTCTACTGAATTGCCTATTAATATGCGAGGAATTAACACTAAAGCTTTATCGAGGCTATGGGAGGACGGAAAGATCATGTATATTTTAGTATATTGCACGATGCTTCAGACCTAGACTATCTTCGTACTGATGATTACAAAATGTTTTACCATCATTCTTGCTATAAATCTTACACTAGCAGACACAACTGCAGTTATTTTAAAGCTTAATCAAGTTCTTGTTCGTCTGTAAAGTGTTTCAGGGCATTTATAGAAGGTCGTCAAATTCCTGACTGTATAAAATTTCTTTGGGTCAGTGAGAACCAGCAGGCCTTAATCAGATTTCTTGGTGAATTGATTGTTCGGCATCATGGTATATCAACAGTTACTATAATACATGAAGAAGTCATATTCTATTTAACACGTCCAAGGACCCTAAATCAGCTCAGACGGAGTATTCAGGTTTGAAGAATTATTTTGTACGCCCGATGAAGTAGATACTCGTATGATTGTAGATGCTATACATGTAGACAAAGAGTTCGGTGTGAAAGGAATCAAGAGTAGGCTATTAGTAAAAAAGTCACAAGATACAGATGTTCTTATCTTATGGGTTCATAAGTACAAGTGAGAGGTTTAGCGCTATGAAACCAGGTTCAATCCACCATTTTCTACATTTGAAAATGTCTGTACCATGTCAGGAATATGACAGTTGTTGTCCATTCGTATTTTGTGATTTGCATGAGCTATGGTTTCAAACTAGCAATATAGCTTGCACACAAGATTTGCTCCGCTATTTACCTGTCCATGACACATGTAAAAGTATCGGGTTTGCCACCTGTAACATGGTACCAGCCGCACATGATGTTACATGATGCGATACAATGTAATCGGTCCTGTTTAGGATCGATAGGCGCACTGTTTATAAGTCTTAAAGGACAACCCAGATGATTTCACCGATTTGTCAAACCTTTCTTATTGTGACATCGATGAATCGATGAATCGATTAATGCAGCTCGAGATCTTGTTGTTAGGTTGGATGATCTCAAGTCAAAACTAAAAATAGATCATTGTGCTTAAACAAATTGAGCGTAAAATTGGCTACAATTTAAAATTTCTCCCTTGTCAAATTTCCTACTTGTGAATCTACTTTTAAACAATATGAAATAAGCGCTTCACTCCAGACGTAAAGATATCTTCCAAAATAGCAAAACTAACCTAGCATTCTCCTCTTCAGTTCGAATGGGAAAAGAAAAATGACTTGTCTATCTCGAAGGTCAGATGTCATCCGAATTTCTGCAAGATTAGTTTGTACTTGTGAGGGGGAATCTGTGTTTTCAAAGGGTTGCATTTGCTTCGACAAAATCTATCCTGTACATATGTATGCCCATGTCAGGCAAATGACATATGTCAAAATGTAAATACTCATCTGGTTGCAGTAAGAAACATTGATGACGACGAAGATGACGATGCACAAGATTTCATTTTTCTGTATGTACCTTATAAATCATTGTTAGTTATCGAATGAAAATTAAGAGTTAAGTCCATAATATTTTCTAAACAATAAATAAAACATATAATCAATTTTGATATCGTTGGAAATATAGTAATAATCTTTCTAATGGGGATTCCGAAAGATATGTAAATAAAAAAACAAAACAAAAAAACCCTGCCATATGTTCTCTGACCTTGGCATGGTTGATGGGCTAAAACTACAGGAGACCATAGAACGTAGTAGGTAATACTAGCCTCGATCATAATTTTCTACTTGCATTTGATCTTTTTTGTGTGTGTGTTTTAGCAATACTGTTGTCTGCTTGTTTTCATTTTATAAGTTTTTAATGTTCCTTTGGTTTCTTACGCCTTTTTTGTTTGCATTTGTTTGTGCTGTACATAACCCTCTCCCTTATTACATTTTTGGAATACTTATAAACATTATAGCCAATTGTTGCTCAGAAGTTCCTGTATGAAGTCAGCCTCATAAGAAACAAGTCGGCAAGTAGAGGGGCACAGTTTGTTCCCATTTGAATTCCGACAGTCTGTTGAAAAACACGTCCTCCGAACGTAACAAATATGTTGTCAATCAAGAAATCAAGCATCGTGATAATATCAGTTTCAGAGAATTTTTTGTTTGAATCAGAGTGATCCTTTACAAAGTAGGATTTATTCCTCCCTAAGACAAGATACTTGTATCTACGTTGGCCATTCTTTTTTATGAAGCAAAGCAATACCAACTCTTTCAATTTGTCTCTTAGTTTGGAATGTGGAATACTTGTGTAAAGAGTAGAAAAGTCAAATGTTTTAATACTGTCACAAGATGAAAGAGAGTTAGATTGTATGTACTCTAAAAGATCTTTGGAATTTTTAAGTATCCACATCTGATTCACGCCCCCTCTAGAATAGGCAATAACTTTGAAGCCCGTCTTTGATTGCTGATAAAATATATGTTAATAATTTAGAAAGAGGTTTCGTGGAGCACTTGGAAGACCCAGCAATATACCGTTGTTTGTAAGGACACTTATGTAGTTTAGGTATTCAATACAGTGATGGAAGATCCAGTTCTTCATCTTTGGTTGAAATTCCAAAGGAACACAGAACAGACCTATGATTATCCAGGATTTCCTCTTTGGTAAGTGTCGTCAGGGTATATGTTGAGTTTCCAAGTGAATTGTCAATACCTAATTCGTGTATCAAGCAGTTAATGTAATGAGTTTTACACACAAAAACAATGTTGTTTAAGGCTTTATCTGCGGGGACAACAACATATTTGTCATGGAGGTAGGATAGGTGTTCAACATTTGGGTCTTTAAAGATGGACGTAACATGGGCATTGATAGACCCATTCAGTTTCTAAATTCTGATTTGTATCAACGACCTCACTGCCTTAATCCATTCGGAAAGAGTGTCTACGTCTTCCTTCTCGCGCTTTGCCCATTGCCTGACATAATCCTCAACTGAATCCATCAAAATTTTAAAGTTGTATTTCCAATTGATGGATTTAGGCTCACGATATTTCGGACCTTTCGATAACACATTAGGTAGAGAAGTTCCAACTGAGGTGACGCAATAAACCAGAAATATTGACTGGAAAAGCAATCTCTATGACTCGCTAGATTTGTTAAAATCTAAAAGAAAGGGAAATACGATTTCAAGTTCAATACTTTATTATTGGCATGATGTTATGGTCACTTTCAGTATATATAAAGGACTATTAAGAACTACAGTTTACCTATAAAAATATAAATAACAATAGTGTGCTGTTATTATTTGATTAGGGTTTTCTTCAGATACACTGACACTGGTATATAACAATGAGACCAGTAGCAAATATTACATATAACAAATAGACAAATGTACTAGAAACTTAACTAGTAGCGTATGTCTAATATTATTAAACAAGGTATATCTGAGGTATATATGTAGGACTCAAATCAATGACAGATTCCTAATCTATGGCAAATGTGACGTAACAAAAATTTTGATGGATTCAGTTGTATGAGGATTATGTCAGGCAATGGGCAAAGCGGGAAACCCAACGGTCTAATCTATATCAAAACGAGAAACGAGAAGTCCACTTGTTTAAGACAAGTCGTATATATGTACTGCATTGTTTTACATTTGCACAACATTTTGCCATAGATTTTGGAAACAACAAAAAGACGCCATAGATGAGGAAATTACAAAACTTGCCATAGATTTGGGATGACATGACGTCACATTTGCCATAGATTAGGAATCTACCATAGATTTGGAACCCATCATGGATTTGAGTCCTACATATATATATATATATATATATCACTTAACGGTTTAACTGAGTACTTCTGAGTTTAAATTGTGTAACGTTATATAAACAATAAGAATATTTAACAGTTTAGTACACAAGAAAGTGTGCTAGCTGACCCTGTGCTAGAGCGTTATCAAGTGTACAAAATTTAGATAGGCAAGTGTGCTAGCTAACCCTGTGCTAGAGCGTATGACTTAGGTCTAAAAAGTTTTATGTTTAATTTGTTTTAAATATTTATGTTTAATACACCAGAAAGTGTGCTAGCTGACCCGGTGCTAGAGCGTTATCAAGTGTATAAAATTTAGATAGGCAAGTGTGTTAGCTGATCATGGCCTGTCAGTGTGCTAGAGCTTATGCCTAAGATCTAAAGGTTTTTAAATATTTACATGCATGAATGATGAATGTACAAATAGTTTTATAAACAGAAAATAAGTTAATGTCAGCTTTATATACAAATTTAAGCTATTATGACAATTGTGCTAGAGACTTTACTAGCAGTATACATGGTATATGCCATATAATTTATATCAAAGTTTACTCAAAATAGTGTTTATCCGTAAATTGGTTTTCTTATTTACTTCAAGACAATTGCTAGAGACTTTACTAGCAGTGTAGTCCTGAAACCCTTATTCTTATCTCAATTATTTATATCAAAACAAATATACTAGAGACTTTACTAGAAGTGTATGTCTTTTAACTAATCTTCCTCTTTGGCGTTATTTAAACGGAGTGTCTATTCGTCCGGCTAGCCGGACGAATAGTTAAAAATCTCTATTCGTCCGGCCATCCGTGTGCGGATGCGCAAATATTCAATATCAATAAAAGTGTCATGTGACGTGGAAAGTGTCCCGGATGAGGTGTTGGATAACACACGCGGTGTCGGATAACACACGCGCGTATTCAATGGACGTGTTGAGAATTGGAGATCGTGATTCATATTTAAAGATGTCATAGAGAAAACCAGAGAGAATGTGATTGTTTTAAACAAAATTATATAAGAGTGATTCCAGAGCAATCGCGTATACATGTTATTTAAACTGTGAGGATGATAAGCCTGAAATTAAGGTGAAATTGACTCGAGATTTACCCCCATTTAGCTTATGGAGGCAAAACGCATTCGGAAAAAATACTAGATCAAGCTTGCTTGGATGCCTTATTTTTTAGTTATACTACAACGCAGATCTATGAACATACTGATATGCCCGGACTGGGAATAAGACACCAGGGTTTGGGTATCCCCCCTTTTTCTGTTGTATCTTATATATATTTTTTTTCTAAAAAAATCTTATCGAAAACACAATAATACTTTTGAGGACAGGTTACACGTGCTTGCCCTTCTCAAATTTCATATGAATTAAAATCCCGAAGAATCGTGCATAATCATATGAGGACCTTACTTTAACCAAACTTCACTGAAACTATAAATTCAGGATCTTTTGAAATCATAGATGAAGCCAATAATGATTGGCCCGACTATTTACCTTACAGGAAATCCAATACCCAAGCTCCTTTAGAATATTAGAATAAAAAAAAAAATCTGAATCAAATGTATAGTTTATTTTTTTTTATTAGAATGAGTTTTTTTTCATAAAACGAGGTTAGGCAACAACCATTTTCTTATCTGGGGGGCCTGGGATTTTTTTGAAAAAAATATTTTGATGGCCTAGCTGAACGAAAAAAAAATTATGTTTTGCACTGTAGCTGAAAAAAAAATTATACTGTCACCTGCTTGAAAAAAAAATTGTGCACTGCTGAAGTTGAGAATAGTGTAAATAACAACAGTTGAGACAGTGAAACAGCAGATTATAAACATCTGTCCAGTCTACAGATTAAGCTAAGATTTATATTTATACCTTATTACTTTTTGTATTTTCCTGTAATAGTGTTTGATCCAGAAATATTTAAAAGCATTCCAAATCTCCCGCATGTATGCTACTAGATTAAGACATACTTAAAACTGCAACTATTATAAACATGATATGGTCATTTTATAACAGGGATAGATATGGTATCATATTAAAGCAGTCTTTTAAAGTAGCCCTGATTGTGTATGACACAGACTTGTATACTGGTAGTATTTTCCTTTGTATCATTCTGTATCATTTTTTATACCTCTTTTTTCAATGGAATATCAATTATCATAGTTGGAAACAGTGGATGTTTATAATTTGGAGCTACTCACTCTTACATATGGCAATGGTGGCCACTTCAATTGCAGTATTAAAATTCAAGGACTGTGGTACCTGTATGACGGACTCAGAGAATATCATAATGTAGAAAGTGGGCTAAAAAAAAACCAACAGAGACAACAGCCAATGCCAGGATATAGACAGAGCCATGCACTTTACATTTTACATCAATTAAAAAATTAAAATGAATTCTATGTAAATTTTATGGTTTTGAGGGAAAAAAATGTATTTCTGTTCCACATTACAGGAAAAAAAATTTTGCTTTCCTTCTCATAAGAAAAAAAAAATTTATCGGAGGAAGGTTCTGAAAAAAAATTTATGAACATAATAAAAATCCCAGCCCCCCCCCCCCCGGATAAGAAAATGGTTGTTGCCTTAGACAACATATTTTAAAACAACCCGTGCTTCATTCAAAACCTTTAAAACACGATGTTATATCTTCATCATTTATATTTGGCCGGACAAATAGCGAAAAACCGTAAAAATACTATTTGTCCGGCTTGCCGGATGAATAGACATTTTTGACTATTTGTCCGACTAGCCGGACGAATAGCCACTGCCTTATTTAAACAGGACAAGTGTACTAGAAACTTTACTAGTAGCGTATGCCCTATATCCTTATTTATTTAGTTATTTAAACAAAACAGGTGTACTAGAAACTTTACTAGCAGCGTATGTATTGTTTTGTGTCCCTTTTGCCTTATTTAATATTTATTTAAATTACGTAAAGCAAGACAAGTGTACTAGAGACTTTACTAGTAGCGTATGTCTTCAAGCGACTTGTAAAATAGAGGACTATAAAAGTATAACAAAGAACTCTCAGACCGGCATACCTTTGAAAACCTATAACATAGTGTATAATTTAAACGCAAAAATAGTTTGATTGGCTTTGGACTCGTAGGTAGAAAAATCTAACTTTCCGGTAAAATGTATTTAAACAAACCTTACTTTCTATTAAAATTTTGGAAAGCTAATAAAATGGCGTGAAAGTGACTTCAGCGCAGCGTTTTTGAAAGGTTATATAATACCCGCGCAGCACGACAGTGCATTAGTACCTTCTTCTTCTCTGGATCTTTACACCCTTTATAGGGTAACCATACTTTCGTATGTCGAACAGTTCCACCACCAAAAATTAAAAAAATAAATGAAGAATACAATCGTTACACAACAACATTATATACACTTTTTACATTTTTTAAGTCTTTATGTGTTTTTACAAGGGAGGTTTACAGGTTTAATTTAAATTTTACATGGGAAGTTTACAGTTTTTAAGACTTTTTACATGCAAAAGACCTGTTGGTGACCTTCTGCTGTTGTTTTTTTCTATGGTCGGGTTGTTGTCTCTTTGGCAAATTCCCCATTTCCATTCTCAATTTTAAAGTTAGAATTTTTTATGATTTTTACTTTTAGGAGTTATTTTTATACATGTATATATATATATAGTTTTTTTTTTATTTCTTTTTATTCTATTTTTTTTTGGTCTACTGATATTTAATGTGATAACATTTACAGATTAGTTCACATATTCACTTTTTAGATCATGAATTCACAAAATGAAAAAAAGACAAGATTTTTGGTCTTTGACCTTAAGGAATTCGCCTTTATATATCTTAAAAGTTAATTTGACACTAATTTATTCACTGTGTATTATGAGAGCAAATAGAAAGATGATGGTTTTACAACTATATTTTCAGTTAATTCACAGAATATTTATGAACTGAAACTCTTAAGATTTAATAAGAAAGATTATACTGTTAAGAATAGTATTTAGTAGACTATTTTTTTTTTAATTTAGTTTGTTTAAATTTTACAGTGCTGTCCCTGCCATCATTGCACCCACTCTCAGACAGCCTTTTCCTTTGCTTGGTCTTTCATCACCAGTTTATTTCGTGCATTGTGTATGAGGAACACTCGTCTTCTTGATTGCGGAATTCTATTTGAGACATCAGGTCATCAGATGTGACTCTGTATATCTTTTGTAGTTTTGTAATGTCCATTAATACTTGAATTGTCATTTCATATGTGAGATCTCAGTCTTCACGCACATTCCCATTTGTGGTTATTATGTTCTTAATTGTTTGCAGTGATTGGATCTCGCAGGTAATTCCACGCTTCACATTTTATAAGCAAATGTTCTAATGTCTTTTCTTTACAGTCACAGGCTAGACAATGATCTTCAGTTCCTTCTTTGTATATCTTATATCTTAAAGGTTGTAGCATATAAGTTCGATCTTGGTAGGTACCGTCTCTTGCTGTCTCTTCAGGGGCGGATCCAGCCATTTTAACTTGAAAGGGGGGTTCCTAACCCCGGACAAAAAGGGGGGGGGTTCCAATTACATGTCTCGATTCAAATGCATTGATCGTCCAAAAAAAGGGGGGTTCCAATCCCCGGACCCCCCCCCCCCCTCTGGATCCGCGCCTGTTCTTGGAGATTGGTGCTTGATTCTCAATATTGGATGTATTTTTCCTAGCATGAATATATCACTGTTAAGGTATCGAAGGCCGGTATATATAGAGCTTAGCTAGATATGTTAATTATTCGCTCAATCCAGTAGGCACTGATACCCTTTTTAGCTTTATTTAACAGTTCATCCTTTTTTATCTGAATATCTAACCACTCACTTGCATTTCCGAGATGAGGGGGGATAGGAGGGGTCTTGATCCCGAAATCCCGGACTTGAAAAAACGAAATCCCGAGGTCCCGAATTTAAATAAAGCAAATCCCGACATCCCGAAATCCGAAAAAAAGGATTCCCGGATCCCGAAAGGGTCAATCCCGAAATCCCGAGCTTAAAAACACTCGATCCCGGAGTCCCGATAAAGGTCCTATCCCCCCTCCGAGATCGTATTTTAGCATGATTGTTTTTACTTCAATAAACCAACTGTTACTATTCATTGACACTTGATGCACAATTGCCTCCTTGCTAGTCCTTGCCAGACGTCATAATTATTTGGACTACCTCCTTGCTATATGTTTTTGGGTTGGGTACATACATTTCTGAAGAGGGTCACAACCTTTAAATGTAATTGTGCTTCTACTGGTAGTATCGCACAGGGGCATGCACGATAGATCTACCCTTAAGTGCCTCATCTTGCACTGATAGCCAATCAAAAAGCTCCATTCTTTATCAAGTTGAAATGACAAAGAATACAAAATTATTAAAATATAAACTTTTAAATTTTCTAACATTAATCGTAAAATAAAACATATCCAGAACAGTTTCCACAAAAATTAAGGTAAAATACTTTATTCTTTTAATCAACCAATGAAATCGCTAGCCTTTCATCTGAAGTAATGGCGATGCATGCTGTGTGTCACAGATACGCAGATCGACAAGTTTAAACAAAATGCATAACCTTCAGTGGGGAAAAGTAAATTCTTGAACTCGAATTCAGAAAAAGAGTGTATATAAGTAAGTTTGGCTGTCATTGTCCAAAACTGACAGAAAGTATGTCTAAAGTTATCCCGAAAAAGTTTCAGATGAAAAAGTACGGGAACTTTCTCAAAATAACAAACTTGTCTCAAAAATCTGAATATCACAATATTCCTCATTTTCTACCCATTTGCTGTTGGTACAAGTTAATAAACAAACACAATTATTAAAGCATTTGCAATGACTAGATAAACATAAAAATATGGAAAGTAATTTTAACAAAATCTTGTGATGTTTACAATTTATGCAAAAATGAAAACATTCCTGACTTGGAATAATTTATGAAAATATCTCTTCTATAAACAATAAACAAACAGTAAAGTCCTATTATCATAGGAACTTAGCACTCATATAGAATAAATAACATTATCAACAATTTTAAACATATATCTTATCATGGAAGTAATATTGAAAGGAATAACATCGTCGTCACTTCAAAGGTTTCATCTGCGTTACCGCCCATCTTTCGATAACTCGTTAATTGGTTCAATATCTGGCATGGAAGTTGATTCTCCGCATGTGATCGATCAAATCACTGACACTTATCGGTCATATTTGTGTTCACGGAGAATTACGAACAGACGAGTTTTTGTCGTATATACGTGCGAAGTAACCCGAATAGTCCATTCGTTACATTCCGTTGATGTACCCTGCCGAATAGAGTCATTACGGTTGAATTTTTATTTTAGTCCATTTTTTCCTATTTTTGGTTAGTTTCATCTTAATAGTTTAAAGCGACAGCTATCACATACGAAATTGGAGAACAAGGCTGGGTCATTTTCAATTTTAATATTTACAGACAGTTAAAAAACCATTTCCGTAAGTTAAGAAGATGATTGTTAAAAACAATATGTTTGGATCGACCCCCTTTATTAAATACGAAAAATCTAAGTCTTTCGTGTATCAGTCAATTAAAATATTCACAATTCTAAACGGTTCTATCCTTCAATTTAAGTTCTTGATACATGAAGTAATTTGTGTAAAAGTGAATTTGCCGTAAGACAGAGCCCATTTCGTCAGTTTGTTATAATTTTGCTGTAGCTTGTTATATTAATTAATACAAGCATTCCACAATAAACATTTAAAAAAAATATATATATATTTACGAAAATATTATCCACATTTTAGTTGTCCAGTTTCAATAATGTAATGACATTTATGACATATAATACATAAATTTAATACTTGAAAGTAACTATCCTTTTTTCAATCTCGATAAACTTTGCACATTTCAACAGTAAAAAAAAAGATGTCTACATTTGCCTACATTATTTTGTTAAACATCATGTGAAACCTAATCGATTCATCGGTATTTAACTGTTTAACTCGGGATCCGCTTTTAACCGGAAAATACTTTTAAAACAGTTTAAAACAAACGGTAAAAAGCAAAAATATGCTAAATGAAATACAATTTTCCATGCTAAACTGCTATAGTTTGAACAATTCTCGGCCGTTTTTCAAGTTTTTTACATCATACGACTTCTTTCTGAAGGTACAGATTTTATATGATACAGCGCCACCTTCTTATTAATAAACCTCGGATTTCACACAGGTACTTTATAATTACCTGACTCGATAAAATCACTGTTTTATACTGTCAGGTTTGAGGTAATGGTAGGTTATACTTTGTGTATGTTGTATAAAGGGGAGATAATCAATCCAAATGACTTCATAGGGGGTAACCAATAAAGATTTGTTTTATTCTGTGAGGTTTGAGGTAATGGTAGGTTATGCTTTGTGTATAATGTATTAAGGGGAGATAATCAATCAAAATGACTTCATAGGGAGTGAACTATAAAGATTTGTTTGATACTGTCAGGTTTGACGTAATGGTAGGTTATACTTTGTGTACGTTGTATAAAGGGGAGTTAATCAATCCAAATGACTTCATAGGGGGTAACCAATAAAGATTTGTTTTATTCTGTCTGGTTTGAGGTAATGGTAGGTTATGCTTTGTGTATAATGTATTAAGGGGAGATAATCAATCCAAATGACTGCATAGGGTTTGAACAATAAAGATTTGTTTGATACTGTCAGGTTTGAGGTAATGGTAGGTTATACTTTGTGTATGTTGTATCAAGGGGAGATAATCAATCCAAATGACTTCATAGGGGTTGAACAATAAAGATTTATTTTATACTGTCAGGTTTGAGGTCATGGTAGGTTATACTTTGTGTATGTTGTATAAAGGGGAGATAATCAATGCAAATGACTTCGTAGGGTGTGAACAATAAAGATTTATTTTATACTGTCAGGTTTGAGGTAATGGTAGGTTATATTTACTTTGTGTTTAATGTATTAAGGGGAGATAATCAATCCAAATGACTTCATAGGGGGTGAACAATAAAGATTTGTTTGATACTGTCAGGTTTGAGGTAATGGTAGGTTATACTTTGTGTATGTTGTATATAGGGGAGATAATCAATGCAAATGACTTCATAGGGGGTGAACAATAAAGATTTATTTTATACTGTCAGGTTTGAGGTAATGGTAGGTTATACTTTGTGTATGTTGTATAAAGGGGAGATAATCAATGCAAATTACTTCAAATGGGGTGAACAATAAAGATTTGTTTTATACTGTCAGGTTTGAGGTAATGGTAGGTTATACTTTGTGTATGTTGTATAAAGGGGAGATAATCAATGCAAATGACTTCAAAGGGGGTGAACAATAAAGATTTGTTTTATACTGTCAGGTTTGAGGTAATGGTAGGTTATACTTTGTGTATGTTGTATAAAGGGGAGATAATCAATCCAAATGACTTCAAAGGGGGTAACCAATAAAGATTTGTTTTATTCTGTCAGGTTTGAGGTGATGGTAGGTTATGCTTTGTGTATAATGTATTAAGGGGAGATAATCAATCCAAATGACTTCATAGGGAATGAACAATAAAGATTTGTTTGATAATGTCAGGTTTGACGTAATGGTAGGTTATACTTTATGTATGTTGTATAAAGGGGAGATAATCAATCCAAATGACTTCATAGGGGGTAACCAATACAGATTTGTTTTATTCTGTCAGGTTTGAGGTAATGGTAGGTTATGCTTTGTGTTTAATGTATTAAGGGGAGATTATCAATCCAAATGACTTCATAGGGGGTGAACAAAAAAGATTTATTTTATACTGTCAGGTTTGAGGTAATGGTAGGTTACACTTTGTGTATGTTGTATAAAGGGGAGATAATCAATGCAAATGACTTCATAGGGGTGAACAATAAAGATTTGTTTTATACTGTCAGGTTTGAGGTAAGGGTAGGTTATACTTTGTGTATGTTGTATCAAGGGGAGATAATCAATCCAAATAACTTCATAGGGGGTAACCAATAAAGATTTGTTTTATTCTGTCAGGTTTGAGGTAATGGTAAGTTATGCTTTGTGTATAATGTATTAAGGGGAGATAATCAATCCAAATGACTTCATAGGGGGTGAACAATAAAGATTTATTTTATACTGTCAGGTTTGAGGTAATGGTAGGTTATACTTTGTGTATGTTGTATAAAGGGGAGATGATCAATGCAAATGACTTCAAAGGGGGTGAACAATAAAGATTTGTTTTATACTGTCAGGTTTGAGGTAATGGTAGGTTATACTTTGTGTATGTTGTATAAAGGGGAGATAATCAATCCAAATGACTTCATAGGGGGTAACCAATAAAGATTTGTTTTATTCTGTCAGGTTTGAGGTAATGGTAGGTTATGCATTGTGTCTAATGTATTAAGGGGAGATAATCAATCCAAATGACTTCATAGGGAGTGAACAATAAAGATTTGTTTGATACTGTCAGGTTTGACGTAATGGTAGGTTATACTTTATGTATGTTGTATAAAGGGGAGATAATCAATCCAAATGACTTCATAGGGGGTAACCAATAAAGATTTGTTTTATTCTGTCAGGTTTGAGGTAACGGTAGGTTATACTTTGTGTATGTTGTATAAAGGGGAGATAATCAATCCAAATGACGTCATAGGGGGAAACCAATAAAGATTTGTTTTATTCTGTCAGGTTTGAGGTAATGGTAGGTTATGCTTTGTGTATGTTGTATAAAGGGGAGATAATCAATCCAAATGACTTCATAGGGGGTAACCAATAAAGATTTGTTTTATTCTGTCAGGTTTGAGGTAATGGTAGGTTTTACTTTGTGTATGTTGTATAAAGGGGAGATAATCAATGCAAATTACTTCAAATGGGGTGAACAATAAAGATTTGTTTTATACTGTCAGGTTTGAGGTAATGGTAGGTTATACTTTGTGTATGTTGTATAAAGGGGAGATAATCAATGCAAATGACTTCAAAGGGGGTAACCAATAAAGATTTGTTTGATACTGTCAGGTTTGAGGTAATGGTAGGTTATACTTTGTATATGTTGTATAAAGGGGAGATAATCAATCCAAATGACTTCATAGGGGGTTACCAATAAAGATTTGTTTGATACTGTCAGGTTTGAGGTAATGGTAGGTTATACTTTGTGTATGTTGTATAAAGGGGAGATAATCAATCCAAATGACTTCATAGGGAGTGAACAATAAAGATTTGTATGATACTGTCATGTTTGACGTAATGGTAGGTTATACTTTATGTATGTTGTATTAAGGGAAGATAATCAATCCAAATGACTTCATAGGTGGTAACCAATAAAGATTTGTTTTATTCTGTCAGGTTTGAGGTATGTTGTATAAAGGGGAGATAATCAATCCAAATGATGTCATAGAGGGAAACCAATAAAGATTTGTTTTATTCTGTCAGGTTTGAGGTAATGGTAGGTTATGCTTTGTGTATGTTGTATAAAGGGGAGATAATCAATCCAAATGACTTCATAGGGGGTAACCAATAAAGATTTGTTTTATTCTGTCAGGTTTGAGGTAATGGTAGGTTATGCTTTGTGTATAATGTATTAAGGGGAGATAATCAATCCAAATGACTTCATAGGGAGTGAACAATAAAGATTTATTTTATACTGTCAGGTTTGAGGTAATGGTAGGTTATACTTTGTGTATGTTGTATCAAGGGGAGATAATCAATGCAAATGACTTCATAGGGGGTGAACAATAAAGATTTGTTTTTTACTGTCAGGTTTGAGGTAACGGTAGGTTATACTTTGTGTATGTTGTATAAAGGGGAGATAATCAATTCAAATGACTTCATAGGGGGTAACCATTAAAGATTTGTTTTATTCTGTCAGGTTTGAGGTAATGGTAGGTTATGCTTTGTGTATAATGTATTAAGGGGAGATAATCAATCCAAATGACTTGATAGGGAGTGAACAATAAAGATTTGTTTGAAACTGTCAGGTTTGACGTAATGGTAGGTTATACTTTGTGTATGTTGTATAAAGGGGAGATAATCAATGCAAACGATTTCAATGGGGGTGAACAATAAAGATTTGTTTTATACTGTAAGGTTTGAGGTAACGGTAGGTTATACTTTGTGTATGTTGCATCAAGGGGAGATTATCAATCCAAATGACGTCATAGGGGGTAACCAATAAAGATTTGTTTTATTCTGTCAGGTTTGAGGTAATGGTAGGTTATACTTTGTGTATGTTGTATGAAGGGGAGACAATCAATGCAAATGATTTCATAGGGGGTGAACAATAAAGATTTGTTTTATACTGTCAGGTTTGAGGTAATGGTAGGTTATACTTTGTGTATGTTGCATAAAGGGGAGATAATCAATGCAAATGACTTCATAGGAAGTGAACAATAAAGATTTATTTTATACTGTCAGGTTTGAGGTAATGGTAGGTTATACTTTGTGTATGTTGTATCAAGGGGAGATAATCAATGCAAATGACTTGAAAGGGTGTGAACAATAAAGATTTGTTTTATACTATCAGGTTTGAGGTAATGGTAGGTTATACTTCGTGTATGTTGTATAAAGAGGAGATAATCAATCCAAATGACTTCATAGGGGGTAACCAATAAAGATTTGTTTTATTCTGTCAGGTTTGAGGTAATGGTAGGTTATGCTTTGTGTATAATGTATTAAGGGGAGATATCAATCCAAATGACTTCATAGGGGGTGAACAATAAAGATTTATTTTATACTGTCAGGTTTGAAGTAATGGTAAGTTATACTTTGTGTATGTTGTATAAAGGGGAGATAATCAATGCAAATGACTTCATAGGGGGTGAACAATAAAGATTTATTTTATACTGTCAGGTTTGAAGTAATGGTAGGTTATACTTTGTGTATGTTGTATAAAGGGGAGATAATCAATGCAAATGACTTCATAGGGGGTGAACAATAAAGATTTATTTTATACTGTCAGGTTTGAAGTAATGGTAGGTTATACTTTGTGTATGTTGTATAAAGGGGAGATAATCAATGCAAATGACTTCAAAGGGGGTGAACAATAAAGATTTGTTTTATACTGTCAGGTTTGAGGTAATGGTAGGTTATACTTTGTGTATGTTGTATAAAGGGGAGATAATCAATCCAAATGACTTCATAGGGGTAACCAATGAAGATTTGTTTTATTATGTCAGGTTTGAGGTAATGGTAGGTTATGCTTTGTGTATAATGTATTAAGGGGAGATAATCAATCCAAATGACTTCATAGGGGGTGAACAATAAAGATTTATTTTATACTGTCAGGTTTGAAGTAATGGTAGGTTATACTTTGTGTATGTTGTATAAAGGGGAGATAATCAATGCAAATGACTTCATAGGGGGTGAACAATAAAGATTTGTTTTATACTGTCAGGTTTGAGGTAACGGTAGGTTATACTTTGTGTATGTTGTATAAAGGGGATATAATCAATCCAAATGACTTCATACGGGGTAACCAATAAAGATTTGTTTTATTCTGTCAGGATTGAGGTAATGGTAGGTTATACTTTGTGTATGTTGTATAAAGGGGAGATAATCAATGCAAATGACTTCATAGGGGGTGAAGAATAAAGATTTATTTTATACTGTCAGGTTTGAGGTAATGGTAGGTTATACTTTGTGTATGTTGTATAAAGGGGAGATAATCAATCCAAACGACTTCATAGGGGTTGAACAATAAAGATTTATTTTATACTGTCAGGTTTGAGGTAATGGTAGGTTATACTTTGTGTATGTTGTATAAAGGGGAGATAATCAGTGCAAATGACTTCATAGGGGGTGAACAATAAAGATTTTGTTTTATACTGTCAGGTTTGAGGTAATGGTAGGTTATATTTACTTTGTGTATAATGTATTAAGGGGACATAATCCATCCAAATGACTTCATAGCGGGTGAACAATAAAGATTTGTTTGATACTGTCAGGTTTGAGGTAATGGTAGGTTATACTTTGTGTATGTTGTATATAGGGGAGATAATAAATGCAAATGACTTCATAGGGGGTGAACAATAAAGATTTATTTTATACTGTCAGGTTTGAGGTAATGGTAGGTTATACTTTGTGTATGTTGTATAAAGGGGAGATAATCAATGCAAATTACTTCAAATGGGGTGAACAATAAAGATTTGTTTTATACTGTCAGGTTTGAGGTAATGGTAGGTTATACTTTGTGTATGTTGTATAAAGGGGAGATAATCAATGCAAATGACTTCAAAGGGGGTGAACAATAAAGATTTGTTTTATTCTGTCAGGTTTGAGGTAATGGTAGGTTATACTTTGTGTATGTTGTATAAAGGGGAGATAATCAATCCAGATGACTTCATAGGGGGTAACCAATAAAGATTTGTTTTATTCTGTCAGGTTTGAGGCAATGGTAGGTTATGCTTTGTGTATAATGTATTAAGGGGAGATAATAAATCCAAATGACTTCATAGGGGTGAACAATAAAGATTTATTTTATACTGTCAGGTTTGAGGTAATGGTAGGTTATACTTTGTGTATGTTGTATAAAGGGGAGATAATCAATCCAAACGACTTCATAGGGGGTGAACAATACAGATTTTGTTTTATACTGTCAGGTTGGAGGTAATGGTAGGTTATACTTTGTGTATGTTGTATCAAGGGGAGATAATCAATGCAAATGACTTCATAGGGGGTGAACAATACAGATTTTGTTTTATACTGTCAGGTTGGAGGTAATGGTAGGTTATACTTTATGTATGTTGTATAAAGGGGAGATAATCAATCCAAACGACTTCATAGGGGTTGAACAATAAAGATTTATTTTATACTGTCAGGTTTGAGGTAATGGTAGGTTATGCTTTGTGTATAATGTATTAAGGGAAGATAATCAATCCAAATGACTTAATAGGGGGTGAACAATAAAGATTTGTTTGACACTGTCAGGTTTGAGGTAATGGTAAGTTATACTTTGTGTATGTTGTATAAAGGGGAGATAATCAATCCAAATGACTTCATAGGGGGTAACCAATAAAGATTTGTTTTATTCTGTCAGGTTTGAGGCAATGGTAGGTTATGCTTTGTGTATAATGTATTAAGGGGAGATAATAAATCCAAATGACTTCATAGGGGTGAACAATAAAGATTTATTTTATACTGTCAGGTTTGAGGTAATGGTAGGTTATACTTTGTGTATGTTGTATAAAGGGGAGATAATCAATGCAAATGACTTCAAAGGGGGTGAACAATAAAGATTTGTTTTATACTGTCAAGTTTGAGGTAATGGTAGGTTATACTTTGTGTATGTTGTATAAAGGGGAGATAATCAATCCAAATGACTTCATAGGGGGTAACCAATAAAGATTTGTTTTATTCTGTCAGGTTTGAGGTAATGGTAGGTTATGCATTGTGTATAATGTATTAAGGGGAGATAATCAATCCAAATGACTTCATAGGGAGTGAACAATAAAGATTTGTTTGATACTGTCAGGTTTGAGGTAACGGTAGGTTATACTTTGTGTATGTTGTATAAAGGGGAGATAATAAATGCAAATGACTTCATAGGGGGTGAACAATACAGATTTGTTTTATACTTGTCGGAAAATACGCGAAGTACAAACATTATGTTATGGCAACATTGTTACCATACCGCTTTACTCTGTGACGTTATATTATATGCATTAGCTATCACAACGATTAAATGTATAGAAAAACACAACACATGATTTATTAAGATTCTTCAACATTTAATGGTGCCATAACCTTTGGATATATGGATTCAAAGCTGAAGTCAGGTCGTGCTGGACACAAAGGAGCCGTCATGAAGCTACTGGTGAAATTGGACGAGTTAAAGTCAAAAACAGACACAGAAGTTGACGAAGTGAAAGCCCTTGATGATGCCGTCACGCAGAAACAGAAAACATTGATTGACCTGAATAACAGACTTTTGGAACAGACATCGGAGGAAAATCTGGAGCAGGAAATCACGGACTCAGATGAGTATATGTACGAACTTGATTGTAAAATTAGACAAATTCGGAAATTTATTTATCTATATTGTGAATTTACATTTTTTAATTTTCGTTACATATTGCACTTTTGTCGGCCCCCAGAATGTCGGAAAATACGCGAAGTACAAACATTACGTTAACGTTACCATACCGCTTTACTCTGTGACGTTATGTTATATGCATTAGCTATTACAACGATTAAACGTATAGAAAAACACAACGCATGATTTATTAACATTCTTCAACAATACTGTCAGGTTTGAGGTAACAGTAGGTTATACTTTGTGTATGTTGTATAAAGGGGAGATAATCAATGCAAATGACTTCATAGGGGGTGAACAATAAAGATTTTGTTTTATACTGTCAGGTTTGAGGTAATGGTAGGTTATATTTACTTTGTGTATGTTGTATAAAGGGGAGATAATCAATGCAAATGACTTCAAAGGGGGTGAACAATAAAGATTTATTTTATACTGTCAGGTTTGAGGTAATGGTAGGTTATACTTTGTGTATGTTGTGTAAAGGGGAGATAATCAATGCAAATGACTTCAAAGGGGGTGAACAATAAAGACTTGTTTTATACTGTCAGGTTTGAGGTAATGGTAGGTTATACTTTGTGTATGTTGTATAAAGAGTAGATAATCAATCCAAATGACTTCATAGGGGGTAACCAATAAAGATTTGTTTTATTCTGTCAGGTTTGAGGTAATGGTAGGTTATACTTTGTATGTGTTGTATAAAGGGGAGATAATCAGTGCAAATGACTTCATAGGGGGTGAACAATAAAGATTTTGTTTTATACTGTCCGGTTTGAGGTAATGGTAGGTTATATTTACTTTGTGTATAATGTATTAAGGGTAGATAATCAATCCAAATGACTTCTTAGGGGGTGAACAATAAAGATTTATTTTATACTGTCAGGTTTGAGGTAATGGTAGGTTATACTTTGTGTATGTTGTATAAAGGGGAGATAATCAATGCAAATTACTTCAAATTGGGTGAACAATAAAGATTTGTTTTATACTGTCAGGTTTGAGGTAATGGTAGGTTATACTTTGTGTATGTTGTATAAAGGGGAGATAATCAATGCAAATGACTTCAAAGGGGGTGAACAATAAAGATTTGTTTTATACTGTCAGGTTTGTGGTAATGGTACGATATACTTTGTGTATGTTGTATAAAGGGGAGATAATCAATCCAAATGACTTCATAGGGGGTAACCAATAAAGATTTGTTTTATTTTGTCAGGTTTGAGGTAATGGTAGGTTATGCATTGTGTATAATGTATTAAGGGGAGATAATCAATCCAAATGACTTCATAGGGAGTGAACAATAAAGATTTGTTTGATACTGTCAGGTTTGACGTAATGGTAGGTTATACTTTATGTATGTTGTATAAAGGGGAGATAATCAATCCAAATGACTTCATAGGGGGTAACCAATAAAGATTTGTTTTATTCTGTCAGGTTTGAGGTAACGGTAGGTTATACTTTGTGTATGTTGTATAAAGGGGAGATAATCAATCCAAATGACGTCATAGGGGGAAACCAATAAAGATTTGTTTTATTCTGTCAGGTTTGAGGTAATGGTAGGTTATGCTTTGTGTATGTTGTATAAACGGGAGATAATCAATCCAAATGACTTCATAGGGGGTAACCAATAAAGATTTGTTTTATTCTGTCAGGTTTGAGGTAATGGTAGGTTATACTTTGTGTATGTTGTATAAAGGGGAGATAATCAATGCAAATTACTTCAAATGGGGTGAACAATAAAGATTTGTTTTATACTGTCAGGTTTTAGGTAATGGTAGGTTATACTTTGTGTATGTTGTATAAAGGGGAGATAATCAATGCAAATGACTTCAAAGGGGGTGAACAATAAAGATTTTTTTGTTACTGTCAGGTTTGAGGTAATGGTAGGTTATACTTTGTGTATGTTGTATCAAGGGGAGATAATCAATGCAAATGACTTCATAGGGGGTGAACAATACAGATTTTGTTTTATACTGTCAGGTTGGAGGTAATGGTAGGTTATACTTTATGTATGTTGTATAAAGGGGAGATAATCAATCCAAACGACTTCATAGGGGTTGAACAATAAAGATTTATTTTATACTGTCAGGTTTGAGGTAATGGTAGGTTATGCTTTGTGTATAATGTATTAAGGGAAGATAATCAATCCAAATGACTTAATAGGGGGTGAACAATAAAGATTTGTTTGACACTGTCAGGTTTGAGGTAATGGTAGGTTATACTTTGTGTATGTTGTATAAAGGGGAGATAATCAATCCAAATGACTTCATAGGGGGTAACCAATAAAGATTTTTTTTATTCCGTCAGGTTTGAGGTAACGGTAGGTTATGCTTTGTGTATAATGTATTAAGGGGAGATAATCAATCCAAATGACTTCATAGGGGGTAACCATTAAAGATTTGTTTTATTCTGTCAGGTTTGAGGTAATGGTAGGTTATGCTTTGTGTATAATGTATTAAGGGGAGATAATGAATCCAAATGACTTCATAGGGGGTGAACAATAAAGATTTGTTTGACACTGTCAGGTTTGAGGTAATGGTAGGTTATACTTTGTGTATGTTGTATAAAGGGGAGATAATCAATCCAAATGACTTCATAGGGGGTAACCAATAAAGATTTTTTTTATTCCGTCAGGTTTGAGGTAATGGTAGGTTATGCTTTGTGTATAATGTATTAAGGGGAGATAATCAATCCAAATAACTTCATAGGGGTTGAACAATAAAGATTTGTTTTATACTGTCAGGTTTGAGGTAATGGTAGGTTATACTTTATGTATGTTGTATAAAGGGGAGATAATCAATGCAAATGACTTCATAGGGGGTGAACAATAAAGATTTATTTTATACTGTCAGGTTTGAGGTAATGGTAGGTTATACTTTGTGTAAGTTGTATAAAGGGGAGATAATCAATCCAAATGACTTCATAGGGGGTAACCAATAAAGATTTGTTTTATTCTGTCAGGTTTGAGGTAACGGTAGGTTATGCTTTGTGTATAATGTATTAAGGGGAGATAATCAATCCAAATGACTTCATAGGGGGTAACCATTAAAGATTTGTTTTATTCTGTCAGGTTTGAGGTAATGGTAGGTTATGCTTTGTGTATAATGTATTAAGGGGAGATAATCAATCCAAATGACTTCATAGGGGTTGAACAATAAAGATTTGTTTTATACTGTCAGGTTTGAGGTAATGGTAGGTTATACTTTGTGTATGTTGTATATAGGGGAGATAATAAATGCAAATGACTTCATAGGGGGTGAACAATAAAGATTTATTTTATACTGTCAGGTTTGAGGTAATGGTAGGTTATACTTTGTGTATGTTGTATAAAGGGGAGATAATCAATGAAAATTACTTCAAATGGGGTGAACAATAAAGATTTGTTTTATACTGTCAGGTTTGAGGTAATGGCAGGTTATACTTTGTGTATGTTGTATAAAGGGCAGATAATCAATGCAAATGACTTCAAAGGGGGTGAACAATAAAGATTTGTTTTATTCTGTCAGGTTTGAGGTAATGGTAGGTTATACTTTGTGTATGTTGTATAAAGGGGAGATAATCAATCCAGATGACTTCATAGGGGGTAACCAATAAAGATTTGTTTTATTCTGTCAGGTTTGAGGCAATGGTAGGTTATACTTTGTGTATGTTGTATAAAGGGGAGATAATCAATCCAAATGACTTCATACGGGGTAACCAATAAAGATTTGTTTTACTCTGTCAGGATTGAGGTAATGGTAGGTTATACTTTGTGTATGTTGTATAAAGGGGAGATAATCAATGCAAATGACTTCATAGGGGGTGAAGAATAAAGATTTATTTTATACTGTCAGGTTTGAGGTAATGGTAGGTTATACTTTGTGTATGTTGTATAAAGGGGAGATAATCAATCCAAATGACTTCATACGGGGTAACCAATAAAGATTTGTTTTACTCTGTCAGGATTGAGGTAATGGTAGGTTATACTTTGTGTATGTTGTATAAAGGGGAGATAATCAATGCAAATGACTTCATAGGGGGTGAAGAATAAAGATTTATTTTATACTGTCAGGTTTGAGGTAATGGTAGGTTATACTTTGTGTATGTTGTATAAAGGGGAGATAATCAATCCAAACGACTTCATAGGGGTTGAACAATAAAGATTTATTTGATACTGTCAGGTTTGAGGTAATGGTAGGTTATACTTTGTGTATGTTGTATAAAGGGGAGATAATCAGTGCAAATGACTTCATAGGGGGTAAACAATAAAGATTTTGTTTTATACTGTCAGGTTTGAGGTAATGGTAGGTTATATTTACTTTGTGTATAATGTATTAAGGGGAGATAATCAATCCAAATGACTTCATAGCGGGTGAACAATAAAGATTTGTTTGATACTGTCAGGTTTGAGGTAATGGTAGGTTATACTTTGTGTATGTTGTATATAGGGGAGATAATAAATGCAAATGACTTCATAGGGGGTGAACAATAAAGATTTATTTTATACTGTCAGGTTTGAGGTAATGGTAGGTTATACTTTGTGTATGTTGTATAAAGGGGAGATAATCAATGCAAATTACTTCAAATGGGGTGAACAATAAAGATTTGTTTTATACTGTCAGGTTTGAGGTAATGGTAGGTTATACTTTGTGTATGTTGTATAAAGGGGAGATAATCAATCCAGATGACTTCATAGGGGGTAACCAATAAAGATTTGTTTTATTCTGTCAGGTTTGAGGCAATGGTAGGTTATGCTTTGTGTATAATGTATTAAGGGGAGATAATAAATCCAAATGACTTCATAGGGGGTGAACAATAAAGATTTATTTTATACTGTCAGGTTTGAGGTAATGGTAGGTTATACTTTGTGTATGTTGTATAAAGGGGAGATAATCAATGCAAATGACTTCAAAGGGGGTGAACAATAAAGATTTGTTTTATACTGTCAAGTTTGAGGTAATGGTAGGTTATACTTTGTGTATGTTGTATAAAGGGGAGATAATCAATCCAAATGACTTCATAGGGGGTAACCAATAAAGATTTGTTTTATTCTGTCCGGTTTGAGGTAATGGTAGGTTATGCATTGTGTATAATGTATTAAGGGGAGATAATCAATCCAAATGACTTCATAGGGAGTGAACAATAAAGATTTGTTTGATACTGTCAGGTTTGACGTAATGGTAGGTTATACTTTGTGTATGTTGTATAAAGGGGAGATAATAAATGCAAATGACTTCATAGGGGGTGAACAATACAGATTTGTTTTATACTTGTCGGAAAATACGCGAAGTACAAACATTATGTTATGGTAACATTGTTACCATACCGCTTTACTCTGTGACGTTATATTATATGCATTAGCTATCACAACGATTAAATGTATACAAAAACACAACGCATGATTTATTAAGATTCTTTAACATTTAATGGTGCCATAACCTTTGGATATATGGATTCAAAGCTGAAGTCAGGTCGTGCTGGACACAAAGGAGCCGTCATGAAGCTACTGGTGAAATTCGACGAGTTAAAGTCAAAAACAGACACAGAAGTTGACGAAGTGAAAGCCCTTGATGATGCCGTCACGCAGAAACAGAAAACATTGATTGACCTGAATAACAGACTTTTGGAACAGACATCGGAGGAAAATCTGGAGCAGGAAATCACGGACTCAGATGAGTATATGTACGAACTTGATTGTAAAATTAGACAAATTCGGAAATTTATTTATCTATATTGTGAATTTACATTTTTTAATTTTCGTTACATATTGCACTTTTGTCGGCCCCCAGAATGTCGGAAAATACGCGAAGTACAAACATTACGTTAACGTTACCATACCGCTTTACTCTGTGACGTTATGTTATATGCATTAGCTATTACAACGATTAAACGTATAGAAAAACACAACGCATGATTTATTAAGATTCTTCAACAATACTGTCAGGTTTGAGGTAACGGTAGGTTATACTTTGTGTATGTTGTATAAAGGGGAGATAATCAATGCAAATGACTTCATAGGGGGTGAACAATAAAGATTTTGTTTTATACTGTCAGGTTTGAGGTAATGGTAGGTTATATTTACTTTGTGTATGTTGTATAAAGGGGAGATAATCAATGCAAATGACTTCAAAGGGGGTGAACAATAAAGATTTATTTTATACTGTCAGGTTTGAGGTAATGGTAGGTTATACTTTGTGTATGTTGTGTAAAGGGGAGATAATCAATGCAAATGACTTCAAAGGGGGTGAACAATAAAGACTTGTTTTAGACTGTCAGGTTTGAGGTAATGGTAGGTTATACTTTGTGTATGTTGTATAAAGAGTAGATAATCAATCCAAATGACTTCATAGGGGGTAACCAATAAAGATTTGTTTTATTCTGTCAGGTTTGAGGTAATGGTAGGTTATACTTTGTGTATGTTGTATAAAGGGGAGATAATCAATGCAAATGACTTCATAGGGGGTGAACAATAAAGATTTGTTTTATACTGTCAGGTTTGAGGTAACGGTAGGTTATACTTTGTGTATGTTGTATAAAGGGGAGATAATCAATCCAAATGACTTCATACGGGGTAACCAATAAAGATTTGTTTTATTCTGTCAGGATTGAGGTAATGGTAGGTTATACTTTGTGTATGTTGTATAAAGGGGAGATAATCAATGCAAATGACTTCATAGGGGGTGAAGAATAAAGATTTATTTTATACTGTCAGGTTTGAGGTAATGGTAGGTTATACTTTGTGTATGTTGTATAAAGGGGAGATAATCAATCCAAACGACTTCATAGGGGTTGAACAATAAAGATTTATTTTATACTGTCAAGTTTGAGGTAATGGTAGGTTATACTTTGTGTATGTTGTATAAAGGGGAGATAATCAATCCAAACGACTTCATAGGGGTTGAACAATAAAGATTTATTTTATACTGTCAGGTTTGAGGTAATGGTAGGTTATACTTTGTGTATGTTGTATAAAGGGGAGATAATCAGTGCAAATGACTTCATAGGGGGTGAACAATAAAGATTTTGTTTTATACTGTCAGGTTTGAGGTAATGGTAGGTTATATTTACTTTGTGTATAATGTATTAAGGGGAGATAATCAATCCAAATGACTTCATAGCGGGTGAACAATAAAGATGTGTTTGATCCTGTCAGGTTTGAGGTAATGGTAGGTTATACTTTGTGTATGTTGTATATAGGGGAGATAATAAATGCAAATGACTTCATAGGGGGTGAACAATAAAGATTTATTTTATACTGTCAGGTTTGAGGTAATGGTAGGTTATACTTTGTGTATGTTGTATAAAGGGGAGATAATCAATGCAAATTACTTCAAATGGGGTGAACAATAAAGATTTGTTTTATACTGTCAGGTTTGAGGTAATGGTAGGTTATACTTTGTGTATGTTGTATAAAGGGGAGATAATCAATGCAAATGACTTCAAAGGGGGTGAACAATAAAGATTTGTTTTATTCTGTCAGGTTTGAGGTAATGGTAGGTTATACTTTGTGTATGTTGTATAAAGGGGAGATAATCAATCCAGATGACTTCATAGGGGGTAACCAATAAAGATTTGTTTTATTCTGTCAGGTTTGAGGCAATGGTAGGTTATGCTTTGTGTATAATGTATTAAGGGGAGATAATAAATCCAAATGACTTCATAGGGGGTGAACAATAAAGATTTATTTTATACTGTCAGGTTTGAGGTAATGGTAGGTTATACTTTGTGTATGTTGTATAAAGGGGAGATAATCAATGCAAATGACTTCAAAGGGGGTGAACAATAAAGATTTGTTTTATACTGTCAAGTTTGAGGTAATGGTAGGTTATACTTTGTGTATGTTGTATAAAGGGGAGATAATCAATCCAAATGACTTCATAGGGGGTAACCAATAAAGATTTGTTTTATTCTGTCAGGTTTGAGGTAATGCTAGGTTATGCATTGTGTATAATGTATTAAGGGGAGATAATCAATCAAAATGACTTCATAGGGAGTGAACAATAAAGATTTGTTTGATACTGTCAGGTTTGACGTAATGGTAGGTTATACTTTGTGTATGTTGTATAAAGGGGAGATAATAAATGCAAATGACTTCATAGGGGGTGAACAATACAGATTTGTTTTATACTTGTCGGAAAATACGCGAAGTACAAACATTATGTTATGGTAACATTGTTACCATACCGCTTTACTCTGTGACGTTATATTATATGCATTAGCTATCACAACGATTAAATGTAAACAAAAACACAACGCATGATTTATTAAGATTCTTCAACATTTAATGGTGCCATAACCTTTGGATATATGGATTCAAAGCTGAAGTCAGGTCGTGCTGGACACAAAGGAGCCGTCATGAAGCTACTGGTGAAATTCGACGAGTTAATGTCAAAAACAGACACAGAAGTTGACGAAGTGAAAGCCCTTGATGATGCCGTCACGCAGAAACAGAAAACATTGATTGACCTGAATAACAGACTTTTGGAACAGACATCGGAGGAAAATCTGGAGCAGGAAATCACGGACTCAGATGAGTATATGTACGAACTTGATTGTAAAATTAGACAAATTCGGAAATTTATTTATCTATATTGTGAATTTACATTTTTTAATTTTCGTTACATATTGCACTTTTGTCGGCCCCCAGAATGTCGGAAAATACGTGAAGTACAAACATTACGTTAACGTTACCATACCGCTTTACTCTGTGACGTTATGTTATATGCATTAGCTATTACAACGATTAAACGTATAGAAAAACACAACGCATGATTTATTAAGATTCTTCAACAATACTGTCAGGTTTGAGGTAACGGTAGGTTATACTTTGTGTATGTTGTATAAAGGGGAGATAATCAATGCAAATGACTTCATAGGGGGTGAACAATAAAGATTTTGTTTTATACTGTCAGGTTTGAGGTAATGGTAGGTTATATTTACTTTGTGTATGTTGTATAAAGGGGAGATAATCAATGCAAATGACTTCAAAGGGGGTGAACAATAAAGACTTGTTTTATACTGTCAGGTTTGAGGTAATGGTAGGTTATACTTTGTGTATGTTGTATAAAGAGTAGATAATCAATCCAAATGACTTCATAGGGGGTAACCAATAAAGATTTGTTTTATTCTGTCAGGTTTGAGGTTATGGTAGGTTATACTTTGTGTATGTTGTATAAAGGGGAGATAATCAGTGCAAATGACTTCATAGGGGGTGAACAATAAAGATTTTGTTTTATACTGTCAGGTTTGAGGTAATGGTAGGTTATATTTACTTTGTGTATAATGTATTAAGGGTAGATAATCAATCCAAATGACTTCATAGGGGGTGAACAATAAAGATTTATTTTATACTGTCAGGTTTGAGGTAATGGTAGGTTATACTTTGTGTATGTTGTATAAAGGGGAGATAATCAATCCAAACGACTTCATAGGGGTTGAACAATAAAGATTTATTTTATACTGTCAGGTTTGAGGTAATGGTAGGTTATACTTTGTGTATGTTGTATAAAGGGGAGATAATCAATGCAAATTACTTCAAATTGGGTGAACAATAAAGATTTGTTTTATACTGTCAGGTTTGAGGTAATGGTAGGTTATACTTTGTGTATGTTGTATAAAGGGGAGATAAACAATGCAAATGACTTCAAAGGGGGTGAACAATAAAGATTTGTTTTATACTGTCAGGTTTGAGGTAATGGTACGTTATACTTTGTGTATGTTGTATAAAGGGGAGATAATCAATCCAAATGACTTCATAGGGGGTAACCAATAAAGATTTGTTTTATTTTGTCAGGTTTGAGGTAATGGTAGGTTATGCATTGTGTATAATGTATTAAGGGGAGATAATCAATCCAAATGACTTCATAGGGAGTGAACAATAAAGATTTATTTGATACTGTCAGGTTTGACGTAATGGTAGGTTATACTTTATGTATGTTGTATAAAGGGGAGATAATCAATCCAAATGACTTCATAGGGGGTAACCAATAAAGATTTGTTTTATTCTCTCAGGTTTGAGGTAACGGTAGGTTATACTTTGTGTATGTTGTATAAAGGGGAGATAATCAATCCAAATGACGTCATAGGGGGAAACCAATAAAGATTTGTTTTATTCTGTCAGGTTTGAGGTAATGGTAGGTTATGCTTTGTGTATGTTGTATAAAGGGGAGATAATCAATGCAAATGACTTCATAGGGGTAACCAATAAAGATTTGTTTTATTCTGTCAGGTTTGAGGTAATGGTAGGTTATACTTTGTGTATGTTGTATAAAGGGGAGATAATCAATGCAAATTACTTCAAATGGGGTGAACAATAAAGATTTGTTTTATACTGTCAGGTTTTAGGTAATGGTAGGTTATACTTTGTGTATGTTGTATAAAGGGGAGATAATCAATGCAAATGACTTCAAAGGGGGTGAACAATAAAGATTTTTTTGATACTGTCAGGTTTGAGGTAATGGTAGGTTATACTTTGTGTATGTTGTATCAAGGGGAGATAATCAATGCAAATGACTTCATAGGGGGTGAACAATACAGATTTTGTTTTATACTGTCAGGTTGGAGGTAATGGTAGGTTATACTTTATGTATGTTGTATAAAGGGGAGATAATCAATCCAAACGACTTCATAGGGGTTGAACAATAAAGATTTATTTTATACTGTCAGGTTTGAGGTAATGGTAGGTTATGCTTTGTGTATAATGTATTAAGGGGAGATAATCAATCCAAATGACTTAATAGGGGGTGAACAATAAAGATTTGTTTGACACTCAGGTTTGAGGTAATGGTAGGTTATACTTTGTGTATGTTGTATAAAGGGGAGATAATCAATCCAAATGACTTCATAGGGGGTAACCAATAAAGATTTTTTTTATTCCGTCAGGTTTGAGGTAACGGTAGGTTATGCTTTGTGTATAATGTATTAAGGGGAGATAATCAATCCAAATGGCTTCATAGGGGGTAACCATTAAAGATTTGTTTTATTCTGTCAGGTTTGAGGTAATGGTAGGTTATACTTTGTGTATAATGTATTAAGGGGAGATAATCAATCCAAATGACTTCATAGAGGGTGAACAATAAAGATTTGTTTGACACTGTCAGGTTTGAGGTAATGGTAGGTTATACTTTGTGTATGTTGTATAAAGGGGAGATAATCAATCCAAATGACTTCATAGGGGGTAACCAATAAAGATTTTTTTTATTCCGTCAGGTTTGAGGTAATGGTAGGTTATGCTTTGTGTATAATGTATTAAGGGGAGATAATCAATCCAAATAACTTCATAGGGGTTGAACAATAAAGATTTGTTTTATACTGTCAGGTTTGAGGTAATGGTAGGTTATACTTTATGTATGTTGTATAAAGGGGAGATAATCAATGCAAATGACTTCATAGGGGGTGAACAATAAAGATTTATTTTATACTGTCAGGTTTGAGGTAATGGTAGGTTATACTTTGTGTATGTTGTATAAAGGGGAGATAATCAATCCAAATGACTTCATAGGGGGTAACCAATAAAGATTTGTTTTATTCTGTCAGGTTTGAGGTAACGGTAGGTTATGCTTTGTGTATAATGTATTAAGGGGAGATAATCAATCCAAATGACTTCATAGGGGGTAACCATTAAAGATTTGTTTTATTCTGTCAGGTTTGAGGTAATGGTAGGTTATGCTTTGTGTATAATGTATTAAGGGGAGATAATCAATCCAAATGACTTCATAGGGGTTGAACAATAAAGATTTGTTTTATACTGTCAGGTTTGAGGTAATGGTAGGTTATACTTTGTGTATGTTGTATAAAGGGGAGATAATCAATGCAAATGACTTCATAGGGGGTGCACAATAAAGATTTATTTTATACTGTTAGGTTTGAGGTAATGGTAGGTTAAACTTTGTCTATGTTGTATAAAGGGGAGATAATCAATGCAAATGACTTAATAGGGGATGAACAATAAAGATGTTTTATACTGTCAGGTTTGAGGTAATGGTAGGTTATACTTTGTGTATGTTGTATCAAGGGGAGATAATCAATCCAAATGACTTCATAGGGGGTAACCAATAAAGATTTGTTTTATTCTGTCCGGTTTGAGGTAATGGTAGGTTATGCATTGTGTATAATGTATTAAGGGGAGATAATCAATCCAAATGACTTCATAGGGAGTGAACAATAAAGATTTGTTTGATACTGTCAGGTTTGACGTAATGGTAGGTTATACTTTGTGTATGTTGTATAAAGGGGAGATAATAAATGCAAATGACTTCATAGGGGGTGAACAATACAGATTTGTTTTATACTTGTCGGAAAATACGCGAAGTACAAACATTATGTTATGGTAACATTGTTACCATACCGCTTTACTCTGTGACGTTATATTATATGCATTAGCTATCACAACGATTAAATGTATACAAAAACACAACGCATGATTTATTAAGATTCTTTAACATTTAATGGTGCCATAACCTTTGGATATATGGATTCAAAGCTGAAGTCAGGTCGTGCTGGACACAAAGGAGCCGTCATGAAGCTACTGGTGAAATTCGACGAGTTAAAGTCAAAAACAGACACAGAAGTTGACGAAGTGAAAGCCCTTGATGATGCCGTCACGCAGAAACAGAAAACATTGATTGACCTGAATAACAGACTTTTGGAACAGACATCGGAGGAAAATCTGGAGCAGGAAATCACGGACTCAGATGAGTATATGTACGAACTTGATTGTAAAATTAGACAAATTCGGAAATTTATTTATCTATATTGTGAATTTACATTTTTTAATTTTCGTTACATATTGCACTTTTGTCGGCCCCCAGAATGTCGGAAAATACGCGAAGTACAAACATTACGTTAACGTTACCATACCGCTTTACTCTGTGACGTTATGTTATATGCATTAGCTATTACAACGATTAAACGTATAGAAAAACACAACGCATGATTTATTAAGATTCTTCAACAATACTGTCAGGTTTGAGGTAACGGTAGGTTATACTTTGTGTATGTTGTATAAAGGGGAGATAATCAATGCAAATGACTTCATAGGGGGTGAACAATAAAGATTTTGTTTTATACTGTCAGGTTTGAGGTAATGGTAGGTTATATTTACTTTGTGTATGTTGTATAAAGGGGAGATAATCAATGCAAATGACTTCAAAGGGGGTGAACAATAAAGATTTATTTTATACTGTCAGGTTTGAGGTAATGGTAGGTTATACTTTGTGTATGTTGTGTAAAGGGGAGATAATCAATGCAAATGACTTCAAAGGGGGTGAACAATAAAGACTTGTTTTAGACTGTCAGGTTTGAGGTAATGGTAGGTTATACTTTGTGTATGTTGTATAAAGAGTAGATAATCAATCCAAATGACTTCATAGGGGGTAACCAATAAAGATTTGTTTTATTCTGTCAGGTTTGAGGTAATGGTAGGTTATACTTTGTGTATGTTGTATAAAGGGGAGATAATCAATGCAAATGACTTCATAGGGGGTGAACAATAAAGATTTGTTTTATACTGTCAGGTTTGAGGTAACGGTAGGTTATACTTTGTGTATGTTGTATAAAGGGGAGATAATCAATCCAAATGACTTCATACGGGGTAACCAATAAAGATTTGTTTTATTCTGTCAGGATTGAGGTAATGGTAGGTTATACTTTGTGTATGTTGTATAAAGGGGAGATAATCAATGCAAATGACTTCATAGGGGGTGAAGAATAAAGATTTATTTTATACTGTCAGGTTTGAGGTAATGGTAGGTTATACTTTGTGTATGTTGTATAAAGGGGAGATAATCAATCCAAACGACTTCATAGGGGTTGAACAATAAAGATTTATTTTATACTGTCAAGTTTGAGGTAATGGTAGGTTATACTTTGTGTATGTTGTATAAAGGGGAGATAATCAATCCAAACGACTTCATAGGGGTTGAACAATAAAGATTTATTTTATACTGTCAGGTTTGAGGTAATGGTAGGTTATACTTTGTGTATGTTGTATAAAGGGGAGATAATCAGTGCAAATGACTTCATAGGGGGTGAACAATAAAGATTTTGTTTTATACTGTCAGGTTTGAGGTAATGGTAGGTTATATTTACTTTGTGTATAATGTATTAAGGGGAGATAATCAATCCAAATGACTTCATAGCGGGTGAACAATAAAGATGTGTTTGATCCTGTCAGGTTTGAGGTAATGGTAGGTTATACTTTGTGTATGTTGTATATAGGGGAGATAATAAATGCAAATGACTTCATAGGGGGTGAACAATAAAGATTTATTTTATACTGTCAGGTTTGAGGTAATGGTAGGTTATACTTTGTGTATGTTGTATAAAGGGGAGATAATCAATGCAAATTACTTCAAATGGGGTGAACAATAAAGATTTGTTTTATACTGTCAGGTTTGAGGTAATGGTAGGTTATACTTTGTGTATGTTGTATAAAGGGGAGATAATCAATGCAAATGACTTCAAAGGGGGTGAACAATAAAGATTTGTTTTATTCTGTCAGGTTTGAGGTAATGGTAGGTTATACTTTGTGTATGTTGTATAAAGGGGAGATAATCAATCCAGATGACTTCATAGGGGGTAACCAATAAAGATTTGTTTTATTCTGTCAGGTTTGAGGCAATGGTAGGTTATGCTTTGTGTATAATGTATTAAGGGGAGATAATAAATCCAAATGACTTCATAGGGGGTGAACAATAAAGATTTATTTTATACTGTCAGGTTTGAGGTAATGGTAGGTTATACTTTGTGTATGTTGTATAAAGGGGAGATAATCAATGCAAATGACTTCAAAGGGGGTGAACAATAAAGATTTGTTTTATACTGTCAAGTTTGAGGTAATGGTAGGTTATACTTTGTGTATGTTGTATAAAGGGGAGATAATCAATCCAAATGACTTCATAGGGGGTAACCAATAAAGATTTGTTTTATTCTGTCAGGTTTGAGGTAATGCTAGGTTATGCATTGTGTATAATGTATTAAGGGGAGATAATCAATCAAAATGACTTCATAGGGAGTGAACAATAAAGATTTGTTTGATACTGTCAGGTTTGACGTAATGGTAGGTTATACTTTGTGTATGTTGTATAAAGGGGAGATAATAAATGCAAATGACTTCATAGGGGGTGAACAATACAGATTTGTTTTATACTTGTCGGAAAATACGCGAAGTACAAACATTATGTTATGGTAACATTGTTACCATACCGCTTTACTCTGTGACGTTATATTATATGCATTAGCTATCACAACGATTAAATGTAAACAAAAACACAACGCATGATTTATTAAGATTCTTCAACATTTAATGGTGCCATAACCTTTGGATATATGGATTCAAAGCTGAAGTCAGGTCGTGCTGGACACAAAGGAGCCGTCATGAAGCTACTGGTGAAATTCGACGAGTTAATGTCAAAAACAGACACAGAAGTTGACGAAGTGAAAGCCCTTGATGATGCCGTCACGCAGAAACAGAAAACATTGATTGACCTGAATAACAGACTTTTGGAACAGACATCGGAGGAAAATCTGGAGCAGGAAATCACGGACTCAGATGAGTATATGTACGAACTTGATTGTAAAATTAGACAAATTCGGAAATTTATTTATCTATATTGTGAATTTACATTTTTTAATTTTCGTTACATATTGCACTTTTGTCGGCCCCCAGAATGTCGGAAAATACGTGAAGTACAAACATTACGTTAACGTTACCATACCGCTTTACTCTGTGACGTTATGTTATATGCATTAGCTATTACAACGATTAAACGTATAGAAAAACACAACGCATGATTTATTAAGATTCTTCAACAATACTGTCAGGTTTGAGGTAACGGTAGGTTATACTTTGTGTATGTTGTATAAAGGGGAGATAATCAATGCAAATGACTTCATAGGGGGTGAACAATAAAGATTTTGTTTTATACTGTCAGGTTTGAGGTAATGGTAGGTTATATTTACTTTGTGTATGTTGTATAAAGGGGAGATAATCAATGCAAATGACTTCAAAGGGGGTGAACAATAAAGACTTGTTTTATACTGTCAGGTTTGAGGTAATGGTAGGTTATACTTTGTGTATGTTGTATAAAGAGTAGATAATCAATCCAAATGACTTCATAGGGGGTAACCAATAAAGATTTGTTTTATTCTGTCAGGTTTGAGGTTATGGTAGGTTATACTTTGTGTATGTTGTATAAAGGGGAGATAATCAGTGCAAATGACTTCATAGGGGGTGAACAATAAAGATTTTGTTTTATACTGTCAGGTTTGAGGTAATGGTAGGTTATATTTACTTTGTGTATAATGTATTAAGGGTAGATAATCAATCCAAATGACTTCATAGGGGGTGAACAATAAAGATTTATTTTATACTGTCAGGTTTGAGGTAATGGTAGGTTATACTTTGTGTATGTTGTATAAAGGGGAGATAATCAATCCAAACGACTTCATAGGGGTTGAACAATAAAGATTTATTTTATACTGTCAGGTTTGAGGTAATGGTAGGTTATACTTTGTGTATGTTGTATAAAGGGGAGATAATCAATGCAAATTACTTCAAATTGGGTGAACAATAAAGATTTGTTTTATACTGTCAGGTTTGAGGTAATGGTAGGTTATACTTTGTGTATGTTGTATAAAGGGGAGATAAACAATGCAAATGACTTCAAAGGGGGTGAACAATAAAGATTTGTTTTATACTGTCAGGTTTGAGGTAATGGTACGTTATACTTTGTGTATGTTGTATAAAGGGGAGATAATCAATCCAAATGACTTCATAGGGGGTAACCAATAAAGATTTGTTTTATTTTGTCAGGTTTGAGGTAATGGTAGGTTATGCATTGTGTATAATGTATTAAGGGGAGATAATCAATCCAAATGACTTCATAGGGAGTGAACAATAAAGATTTATTTGATACTGTCAGGTTTGACGTAATGGTAGGTTATACTTTATGTATGTTGTATAAAGGGGAGATAATCAATCCAAATGACTTCATAGGGGGTAACCAATAAAGATTTGTTTTATTCTCTCAGGTTTGAGGTAACGGTAGGTTATACTTTGTGTATGTTGTATAAAGGGGAGATAATCAATCCAAATGACGTCATAGGGGGAAACCAATAAAGATTTGTTTTATTCTGTCAGGTTTGAGGTAATGGTAGGTTATGCTTTGTGTATGTTGTATAAAGGGGAGATAATCAATGCAAATGACTTCATAGGGGTAACCAATAAAGATTTGTTTTATTCTGTCAGGTTTGAGGTAATGGTAGGTTATACTTTGTGTATGTTGTATAAAGGGGAGATAATCAATGCAAATTACTTCAAATGGGGTGAACAATAAAGATTTGTTTTATACTGTCAGGTTTTAGGTAATGGTAGGTTATACTTTGTGTATGTTGTATAAAGGGGAGATAATCAATGCAAATGACTTCAAAGGGGGTGAACAATAAAGATTTTTTTGATACTGTCAGGTTTGAGGTAATGGTAGGTTATACTTTGTGTATGTTGTATCAAGGGGAGATAATCAATGCAAATGACTTCATAGGGGGTGAACAATACAGATTTTGTTTTATACTGTCAGGTTGGAGGTAATGGTAGGTTATACTTTATGTATGTTGTATAAAGGGGAGATAATCAATCCAAACGACTTCATAGGGGTTGAACAATAAAGATTTATTTTATACTGTCAGGTTTGAGGTAATGGTAGGTTATGCTTTGTGTATAATGTATTAAGGGGAGATAATCAATCCAAATGACTTAATAGGGGGTGAACAATAAAGATTTGTTTGACACTCAGGTTTGAGGTAATGGTAGGTTATACTTTGTGTATGTTGTATAAAGGGGAGATAATCAATCCAAATGACTTCATAGGGGGTAACCAATAAAGATTTTTTTTATTCCGTCAGGTTTGAGGTAACGGTAGGTTATGCTTTGTGTATAATGTATTAAGGGGAGATAATCAATCCAAATGGCTTCATAGGGGGTAACCATTAAAGATTTGTTTTATTCTGTCAGGTTTGAGGTAATGGTAGGTTATACTTTGTGTATAATGTATTAAGGGGAGATAATCAATCCAAATGACTTCATAGAGGGTGAACAATAAAGATTTGTTTGACACTGTCAGGTTTGAGGTAATGGTAGGTTATACTTTGTGTATGTTGTATAAAGGGGAGATAATCAATCCAAATGACTTCATAGGGGGTAACCAATAAAGATTTTTTTTATTCCGTCAGGTTTGAGGTAATGGTAGGTTATGCTTTGTGTATAATGTATTAAGGGGAGATAATCAATCCAAATAACTTCATAGGGGTTGAACAATAAAGATTTGTTTTATACTGTCAGGTTTGAGGTAATGGTAGGTTATACTTTATGTATGTTGTATAAAGGGGAGATAATCAATGCAAATGACTTCATAGGGGGTGAACAATAAAGATTTATTTTATACTGTCAGGTTTGAGGTAATGGTAGGTTATACTTTGTGTATGTTGTATAAAGGGGAGATAATCAATCCAAATGACTTCATAGGGGGTAACCAATAAAGATTTGTTTTATTCTGTCAGGTTTGAGGTAACGGTAGGTTATGCTTTGTGTATAATGTATTAAGGGGAGATAATCAATCCAAATGACTTCATAGGGGGTAACCATTAAAGATTTGTTTTATTCTGTCAGGTTTGAGGTAATGGTAGGTTATGCTTTGTGTATAATGTATTAAGGGGAGATAATCAATCCAAATGACTTCATAGGGGTTGAACAATAAAGATTTGTTTTATACTGTCAGGTTTGAGGTAATGGTAGGTTATACTTTGTGTATGTTGTATAAAGGGGAGATAATCAATGCAAATGACTTCATAGGGGGTGCACAATAAAGATTTATTTTATACTGTTAGGTTTGAGGTAATGGTAGGTTAAACTTTGTCTATGTTGTATAAAGGGGAGATAATCAATGCAAATGACTTAATAGGGGATGAACAATAAAGATGTTTTATACTGTCAGGTTTGAGGTAATGGTAGGTTATACTTTGTGTATGTTGTATCAAGGGGAGATAATCAATCCAAATGACTTCATAGGGGGTAACCAATAAAGATTTGTTTTATTCTGTCAGGTTTGAGGTAATGGTAGGTTATGCTTTGTGTATAATGTATTAAGGGGAGATAATCAATCCAAATGACTTCATAGGGGGTGAACAATAAAGATTTATTTTATACTGTCAGGTTTGAGGTAATGGTAGGTTAAACTTTGTGTATGTTGTATAAAGGGGAGATAATCAATCCAAATGACTTCATAGGGGGTAACCAATAAAGATTTTTTTTATTCCGTCAGGTTTGAGGTAACGGTAGGTTATGCTTTGTGTATAATGTATTAAGGGGAGATAATCAATCCAAATGACTTCATAGGGGGTAACCATTAAAGATTTGTTTTATTCTGTCAGGTTTGAGGTAATGGTAGGTTATGCTTTGTGTATAATGTATTAAGGGGAGATAATCAATCCAAATGACTTCATAGAGGGTGAACAATAAAGATTTGTTTGACACTGTCAGGTTTGAGGTAATGGTAGGTTATACTTTGTGTATGTTGTATAAAGGGGAGATAATCAATCCAAATGACTTCATAGGGGGTAACCAATAAAGATTTTTTTTATTCCGTCAGGTTTGAGGTAATGGTAGGTTATGCTTTGTGTATAATGTATTAAGGGGAGATAATCAATCCAAATAACTTCATAGGGGTTGAACAATAAAGATTTGTTTTATACTGTCAGGTTTGAGGTAATGGTAGGTTATACTTTATGTATGTTGTATAAAGGGGAGATAATCAATGCAAATGACTTCATAGGGGGTGAACAATAAAGATTTATTTTATACTGTCAGGTTTGAGGTAATGGTAGGTTATACTTTGTGTATGTTGTATAAAGGGGAGATAATCAATCCAAATGACTTCATAGGGGGTAACCAATAAAGATTTGTTTTATTCTGTCAGGTTTGAGGTAACGGTAGGTTATGCTTTGTGTATAATGTATTAAGGGGAGATAATCAATCCAAATGACTTCATAGGGGGTAACCATTAAAGATTTGTTTTATTCTGTCAGGTTTGAGGTAATGGTAGGTTATGCTTTGTGTATAATGTATTAAGGGGAGATAATCAATCCAAATGACTTCATAGGGGTTGAACAATAAAGATTTGTTTTATACTGTCAGGTTTGAGGTAATGGTAGGTTATACTTTGTGTATGTTGTATAAAGGGGAGATAATCAATGCAAATGACTTCATAGGGGGTGCACAATAAAGATTTATTTTATACTGTTAGGTTTGAGGTAATGGTAGGTTAAACTTTGTCTATGTTGTATAAAGGGGAGATAATCAATGCAAATGACTTAATAGGGGATGAACAATAAAGATGTTTTATACTGTCAGGTTTGAGGTAATGGTAGGTTATACTTTGTGTATGTTGTATCAAGGGGAGATAATCAATCCAAATGACTTCATAGGGGGTAACCAATAAAGATTTGTTTTATTCTGTCAGGTTTGAGGTAATGGTAGGTTATGCTTTGTGTATAATGTATTAAGGGGAGATAATCAATCCAAATGACTTCATAGGGGGTGAACAATAAAGATTTATTTTATACTGTCAGGTTTGAGGTAATGGTAGGTTAAACTTTGTGTATGTTGTATAAAGGGGAGATAATAAATGCAAATGACTTCATAGGGGATGAACAATACAGACTTGTTTTATACTTGTCGGAAAATACGCGAAGTACAAACATTATGTTATGGTAACTTTGTTACCATACCGCTTTACTCTGTGACGTTATATTATATGCATTAGCTATCACAACGAATAAATGTATAGAAAAACACAACGCATGATTTATTAAGATTCTTCAACATTTAATGGTACCGTAACCTTTGGATATATAGATTCATAGCTGAAGTCAGGTCGTGCTGGACACAAAGGAGCCGTCACGAAGCTACTGGTGAAATTCGATGAGTTAAAGTCAAAAACAGACACAGAAGTTGACGAAGTGAAAGCCCTTGATGATGCCGTCACGCAGAAACAGAAAGCATTGATTGACCTGAATAACAGACTTTTGGAACAGACATCGGAGGAAAATCTGGAGCAGGAAATCACGGACTCAGATGAGTATATGTACTAACTTGATTGTAAAATTAGACAAATTCAAAAATTTATTTATTTATATTGTGAATTTACATTTTTTAATTTTCATTACATATTGCACTTTTGTCGGCCCCCAGAATGTCGGAAAATACGCGAAGTACAAATATTACGTTAACGTTACCATACCGCTTTACTCTGTGACGTTATATTATATGCATTAGCTATCACAACGATTAAACGTATAGAAAAACACAACGCATGATTTATTAAGATTCTTCAACAATACTGTCAGGTTTGAGGTAACGGTAGGTTATACTTTGTGTATGTTGTATAAAGGGGAGATAATCAATGCAAATGACTTCATAGGGGGTGAACAATAAAGATTTTGTTTTATACTGTCAGGTTTGAGGTAATGGTAGGTTATATTTACTTTGTGTATGTTGTATAAAAGGGAGATAATCAATGCAAATGACTTCAAAGGGGGTGAACAATAAAGATTTATTGTATACTGTCAGGTTTGAGGTAATGGTAGGTTATGCTTTGTGTATAATGTATTAAGGGGAGATAATCAATCCAAATGACTTCATAGGGGGTAACCATTAAAGATTTGTTTTATTCTGTCAGGTTTGAGGTAGTGGTAGGTTGTGCTTTGTGTATAATGTATTAAGGGGAGATAATCAATCCAAATGACTTCATAGGGGGTGAACAATAAAGATTTGTTTGACACTGTCAGGTTTGAGGTAATGGTAGGATATACTTTGTGTATGTTGTATAAAGGGGAGATAATCAATCCAAATGACTTCATAGGGGGTAACCAATAAAGATTTTTTTTATTCCGTCAGGTTTGAGGTAATGGTAGGTTATGCTTTGTGTATAATGTATTAAGGGGAGATGACCAATCCAAATGACTTCATAGGGGTTGAACAATAAAGATTTGTTTTATACTGTCAGGTTTGAGGTAATGGTAGGTTATACTTTGTGTATGTTGTATAAAGGGGAGATAATCAATGCAAATTACTTCAAAGGGGGTGAACAATAAAGATTTGTTTTATACTGTCAGGTTTGAGGTAATGGCAGGTTATAATTTTAGTATGTTGTATAAAGGGGAGATAATCAATCCAAATGACTTCATAGGGGGTAACCAATAAAGATTTTTTTTATTCCGTCAGGTTTGAGGTAATGGTAGGTTATGCTTTGTGTATAATGTATTAAGGGGAGATAATCAATCCAAATGACTTCATAGGGGTTGAACAATAAAGATTTGTTTTATACTGTCAGGTTTGAGGTAATGGCAGGTTATACTTTATGTATGTTGTATAAAGGGGAGATAATCAATGCAAATGACTTCATAGAGGGTGAACAATAAAGATTTATTTTATACTGTCAGGTTTGAGGTAATGGTAGGTTATACTTTGTGTATGTTGTATAAAGGGGAGATAATCAATCCAAATGACTTCATAGGGGGTAACCAATAAAGATTTGTTTTATTCTGTCAGGTTTGAGGTAACGGTAGGTTATGCTTTGTGTATAATGTATTAAGGGGAGATAATCAATCCAAATGACTTCATAGGGGGTAACCATTAAAGATTTGTTTTATTCTGTCAGGTTTGAGGTAATGGTAGGTTATGCTTTGTGTATAATGTATTAAGGGGAGATAATCAATCCAAATGACTTCATAGGGGTTGAACAATAAAGATTTGTTTTATACTGTCAGGTTTGAGGTAATGGTAGGTTATACTTTGTGTATGTTGTATAAAGGGGAGATAATCAATCCAAATGACTTCATAGGGGTTGAACAATAAAGATTTGTTTTATACTGTCAGGTTTGAGGTAATGGTAGGTTATACTTTGTGTATGTTGTATAAAGGGGAGATAATCAATGCAAATGACTTCATAGGGGGTGCACAATAAAGATTTATTTTATACTGTCAGGTTTGAGGTAATGGTAGGTTAAACTTTGTCTATGTTGTATAAAGGGGAGATAATCAATGCAAATGACTTCAAAGGGGGTGAACAATAAAGATTTATTGTATACTGTCAGGTTTGAGGTAATGGTAGGTTATGCTTTGTGTATAATGTATTAAGGGGAGATAATCAATCCAAATGACTTCATAGGGGGTAACCATTAAAGATTTGTTTTATTCTGTCAGGTTTGAGGTAGTGGTAGGTTGTGCTTTGTGTATAATGTATTAAGGGGAGATAATCAATCCAAATGACTTCATAGGGGGTGAACAATAAAGATTTGTTTGACACTGTCAGGTTTGAGGTAATGGTAGGATATACTTTGTGTATGTTGTATAAAGGGGAGATAATCAATCCAAATGACTTCATAGGGGGTAACCAATAAAGATTTTTTTTATTCCGTCAGGTTTGAGGTAATGGTAGGTTATGCTTTGTGTATAATGTATTAAGGGGAGATGACCAATCCAAATGACTTCATAGGGGTTGAACAATAAAGATTTGTTTTATACTGTCAGGTTTGAGGTAATGGTAGGTTATACTTTGTGTATGTTGTATAAAGGGGAGATAATCAATGCAAATTACTTCAAAGGGGGTGAACAATAAAGATTTGTTTTATACTGTCAGGTTTGAGGTAATGGCAGGTTATAATTTTAGTATGTTGTATAAAGGGGAGATAATCAATCCAAATGACTTCATAGGGGGTAACCAATAAAGATTTTTTTTATTCCGTCAGGTTTGAGGTAATGGTAGGTTATGCTTTGTGTATAATGTATTAAGGGGAGATAATCAATCCAAATGACTTCATAGGGGTTGAACAATAAAGATTTGTTTTATACTGTCAGGTTTGAGGTAATGGCAGGTTATACTTTATGTATGTTGTATAAAGGGGAGATAATCAATGCAAATGACTTCATAGAGGGTGAACAATAAAGATTTATTTTATACTGTCAGGTTTGAGGTAATGGTAGGTTATACTTTGTGTATGTTGTATAAAGGGGAGATAATCAATCCAAATGACTTCATAGGGGGTAACCAATAAAGATTTGTTTTATTCTGTCAGGTTTGAGGTAACGGTAGGTTATGCTTTGTGTATAATGTATTAAGGGGAGATAATCAATCCAAATGACTTCATAGGGGGTAACCATTAAAGATTTGTTTTATTCTGTCAGGTTTGAGGTAATGGTAGGTTATGCTTTGTGTATAATGTATTAAGGGGAGATAATCAATCCAAATGACTTCATAGGGGTTGAACAATAAAGATTTGTTTTATACTGTCAGGTTTGAGGTAATGGTAGGTTATACTTTGTGTATGTTGTATAAAGGGGAGATAATCAATCCAAATGACTTCATAGGGGTTGAACAATAAAGATTTGTTTTATACTGTCAGGTTTGAGGTAATGGTAGGTTATACTTTGTGTATGTTGTATAAAGGGGAGATAATCAATGCAAATGACTTCATAGGGGGTGCACAATAAAGATTTATTTTATACTGTCAGGTTTGAGGTAATGGTAGGTTAAACTTTGTCTATGTTGTATAAAGGGGAGATAATCAATGCAAATGACTTCATAGGGGATGAACAATAAAGATGTTTTATACTGTCAGGTTTGAGGTAATGGTAGGTTATACTTTGTGTATGTTGTATCAAGGGGAGATAATCAATCCAAATGACTTCATAGGGGGTAACCAATAAAGATTTGTTTTATTCTGTCAGGTTTGAGGTAATGGTAGGTTATGCTTTGTGTATAATGTATTAAGGGGAGATAATCAATCCAAATGACTTCATAGGGGGTGAACAATAAAGATTTATTTTATACTGTCAGGTTTGAGGTAATGGTAGGTTAAACTTTGTGTATGTTGTATAAAGGGGAGATAATAAATGCAAATGACTTCATAGGGGATGAACAATACAGATTTGTTTTATACTTGTCGGAAAATACGCGAAGTACAAACATTATGTTATGGTAACTTTGTTACCATACCGCTTTACTCTGTGACGTTATATTATATGCATTAGCTATCACAACGAATAAATGTATAGAAAAACACAACGCATGATTTATTAAGATTCTTCAACATTTAATGGTGCCGTAACCTTTGGATATATAGATTCAAAGCTGAAGTCAGGTCGTGCTGGACACAAAGGAGCCGTCACGAAGCTACTGGTGAAATTCGATGAGTTAAAGTCAAAAACAGACACAGAAGTTGACGAAGTGAAAGCCCTTGATGATGCCGTCACGCAGAAACAGAAAACATTGATTGACCTGAATAACAGACTTTTGGAACAGACATCGGAGGAAAATCTGGAGCAGGAAATCACGGACTCAGATGAGTATATGTACTAACTTGATTGTAAAATTAGACAAATTCAAAAATTTATTTATTTATATTGTGAATTTACATTTTTTAATTTTCATTACATATTGCACTTTTGTCAGCCCCCAGAATGTCGGAAAATACGCGAAGTACAAATATTACGTTAACGTTACCATACCGCTTTACTCTGTGACGTTATATTATATGCATTAGCTATCACAACGATTAAACGTATAGAAAAACACAACGCATGATTTATTAAGATTCTTCAACAATACTGTCAGGTTTGAGGTAACGGTAGGTTATACTTTGTGTATGTTGTATAAAGGGGAGATAATCAATGCAAATGACTTCATAGGGGGTGAACAATAAAGATTTTGTTTTATACTGTCAGGTTTGAGGTAATGGTAGGTTATATTTACTTTGTGTATGTTGTATAAAGGGGAGATAATCAATGCAAATGACTTCAAAGGGGGTGAACAATAAAGATTTATTTTATACTGTCAGGTTTGAGGTAATGGTAGGTTATGCTTTGTGTATAATGTATTAAGGGGAGATAATCAATCCAAATGACTTCATAGGGGGTAGCCATTAAAGATTTGTTTTATTCTGTCAGGTTTGAGGTAATGGTAGGTTGTGCTTTGTGTATAATGTATTAAGGGGAGATAATTAATCCAAATGACTTCATAGGGGGTGAACAATAAAGATTTGTTTGACACTGTCAGGTTTGAGGTAATGGTAGGATATACTTTGTGTATGTTGTATAAAGGGGAGATAATCAATCCAAATGACTTCATAGGGGGTAACCAATAAAGATTTTTTTTATTCCATCAGGTTTGAGGTAATGGTAGGTTATGCTTTGTGTATAATGTATTAAGGGGAGATAACCAATCCAAATGACTTCATAGGGGTTGAACAATAAAGATTTGTTTTATACTGTCAGGTTTGAGGTAATGGTAGGTTATACTTTGTGTATGTTGTATAAAGGGGAGATAATCAATGCAAATTACTTCAAAGGGGGTGAACAATAAAGATTTGTTTTATACTGTCAGGTTTGAGGTAATGGCAGGTTATAATTTTAGTATGTTGTATAAAGGGGAGATAATCAATCCAAATGACTTCATAGGGGGTAACCAATAAAGATTTGTTTTATTCTGTCAGGTTTGAGGTAATGGTAGGTTATACTTTGTGTATGTTGTATAAAGGGGAGATAATCAATCCAAATGATTTCATAGGGGGTAACCAATAAAGATTTTTTTTATTCCGTCAGGTTTGAGGTAATGGTAGGTTATGCTTTGTGTATAATGTATTAAGGAGAGATAATCAATCCAAATGACTTCATAGGGGTTGAACAATAAAGATTTGTATTATACTGTCAGGTTTGAGGTAATGGCAGGTTATACTTTATGTATGTTGTATAAAGGGGAGATAATCAATGCAAATGACTTCATAGGGGGTAACCAATAAAGATTTTTTTTATTCCGTCAGGTTTGAGGTAATGGTAGGTTATGCTTTGTGTATAATGTATTAAGGGGAGATAATCAATCCAAATGACATCATAGGGGGTGAACAATAAAGATTTATATTATACTGTCAGGTTTGAGGTAATGGTAGGTTATACTTTGTGTATGTTGTATAAAGGGGAGATAATCAATGCAAATTACTTCAAAGGGGGTGAACAATAAAGATTTGTTTTATACTGTCAGGTTTGAGGTAATGGCAGGTTATACTTTAGTATGTTGTATAAAGGGGAGATAATCAATCCAAATGACTTCATAGGGGGTAACCAATAAAGATTTGTTTTATTCTGTCAGGTTTGAAGTAATGGTAGGTTATACTTTGTGTATGTTGTATAAAGGGGAGATAATCAATCCAAATGACTTCATAGGGGGTAACCAATAAAGATTTGTTTTATTCTGTCAGGTTTGAGGTAACGGTAGGTTATGCTTTGTGTATAATGTATTAAGGGGAGATAATCAATCCAAATGACTTCATAGGGGGTAACCATTAAAGATTTGTTTTATTCTGTCAGGTTTGAGGTAATGGTAGGTTATGCTTTGTGTCAAATGTATTAAGGGGAGATAATCAATCCAAATGACTTCATAGGGGGTGAACAATAAAGATGTGTTTGACACTGTCAGGTTTGAGGTAATGGTAGGTTATACTTTGTGTATGTTGTATAAAGGGGAGATAATCAATCCAAATGACTTCATAGGGGGTAACCAATGAAGATTTTTTTTATTCCGTCAGGTTTGAGGTAATGGTAGGTTATGCTTTGTGTATAATGTATTAAGGGGAGATAATCAATCCAAATGACTTCATAGGGGTTGAACAATAAAGATTTGTTTTATACTGTCAGGTTTGAGGTAATGGTAGGTTATACTTTGTGTATGTTGTATAAAGGGGAGATAATCAATGCAAATGACTTCATAGGGGGTGAACAATAAAGATTTATTTTATACTGTCAGGTTTGAGGTAATGGTAGGTTATACTTTGTGTATGTTGTATAAAGGGGAGATAATCAATGCAAATTACTTCAAAGGGGGTGAACAATAAAGATTTGTTTTATACTGTCAGGTTTGAGGTAATGGCAGGTTATACTTTTAGTATGTTGTATAAAGGGGAGATAATCAATCCAAATGACTTCATAGGGGGTAACCAATAAAGATTTGTTTTATTCTGTCAGGTTTGAAGTAATGGTAGGTTATACTTTGTGTATGTTGTATAAAGGGGAGATAATCAATCCAAATGACTTCATAGGGGGTAACCATTAAAGATTTGTTTTATTCTGTCAGGTTTGAGGTAATGGTAGGTTATGCTTTGTGTATAATGTATTAAGGGGAGATAATCAATCCAAATGACTTCATAGGGGGTAACCATTAAAGATTTGTTTTATTCTGTCAGGTTTGAGGTAATGGTAGGTTATACTTTGTGTATAATGTATTAAGGGGAGATAATCAATCCAAATGACTTAATAGGGGGTGAACAATAAAGATTTGTTTGACACTGTCAGGTTTGAGGTAATGGTAGGTTATACTTTGTGTATGTTGTATAAAGGGGAGATAATCAATGCAAATGACTTCATAGGGGATGAACAATAAAGATTTATTTTATACTGGCAGGTTTGAGGTAATGGTAGGTTAAACTTTGTGTATGTTGTATAAAGGGGAGATAATCAATGCAAATGACCTCATAGGGGATGAACAATAAAGATTTGTTTTATACTGTCAGGTTTGAGGTAATGGCAGGTTATACTTTTAGTATGTTGTATAAAGGGGAGATAATCAATCCAAATGACTTCATAGGGGGTAACCAATAAAGATTTGTTTTATTCTGTCAGGTTTGAAGTAATGGTAGGTTATACTTTGTGTATGTTGTATAAAGGGGAGATAATCAATCCAAATGACTTCATAGGGGGTAACCATTAAAGATTTGTTTTATTCTGTCAGGTTTGAGGTAATGGTAGGTTATGCTTTGTGTATAATGTATTAAGGGGAGATAATCAATCCAAATGACTTCATAGGGGGTAACCATTAAAGATTTGTTTTATTCTGTCAGGTTTGAGGTAATGGTAGGTTATACTTTGTGTATAATGTATTAAGGGGAGATAATCAATCCAAATGACTTAATAGGGGGTGAACAATAAAGATTTGTTTGACACTGTCAGGTTTGAGGTAATGGTAGGTTATACTTTGTGTATGTTGTATAAAGGGGAGATAATCAATGCAAATGACTTCATAGGGGGTGAACAATAAAGATTTATTTTATACTGGCAGGTTTGAGGTAATGGTAGGTTAAACTTTGTGTATGTTGTATCAAGGGGAGATAATCAATGCAAATGACCTCATAGGGGATGAACAATAAAGATGTTTTATACTGTCAGGTTTGAGGTAATGGTAGGTTATATTTACTTTGTGTATGTTGTATAAAGGGGAGACAATCAATGCAAATGACTTCATAGGGGGTGAACAATAAAGATTTGTTTTATACTGTCAGGTTTGAGGTAATGGTAGGTAATGCTTTGTGTATAATGTATTAAGGTAAGATAATCAATCCAAATGACTTCATAGGGGGTAACCATTAAAGATCTGTCTTATTCTGTCAGGTTTGAGGTAATGGTAGGTTATGCTTTGTGTATAATGTATTAAGGGGAGATAATCAATCCAAATGACTTCATAGGGAGTGAACAATAAAGATTTGTTTTATACTGTCAGGTTTGAGGTAATGGTAGGTTATACTTTGTGTATGTTGTATAAAGGGGAGATAATCAATGGAAATGACTTCATAGGGAATGAACAATAAAGATTTGTTTTATACTGTCAGGTTTGAGGTAATGGTAGGTTATACTTTGTTTATGTTGTATAAAGGGGAGATAATCATTGCAAATGACTTCATAGGGGGTGAACAATAAAGATTTGTTTTATACTGTCAGGTTTGAGGTAAAGGTAGGTTATATTTACTTTGTGTATAATGTATTAAGGGGAGATAAACAATCCAAATGACTTCATAGGGGGTGAACAATAAAGATTTGTTTTATACTGTCAGGTTTGAGGTAATGGTAGGTAATACTTTGTGTATGTTGTATAAAGGGGAGATAATCAATGCAAATGACTTCAAAGGGGTTGAACAATAAACATTTGTTTTATACTGTCAAGTTTGAGGTAATGGTAGGTTATACTTTGTGTATAATGTATTAAGTGGAGATAATCAATCCAAATGACTTCATAGGCGTTGAACAATAAAGATTTGTTTTATACTGTCAGGTTTGAGGTAATGGTAGGTTATACTTTGTGTATAATGTATTAAGGGGAGATAATCAATCCAAATGACTTCATAGGGGTTTAACAATAAAGATTTGTTTTATACTGTCAGGTTTGAGGTAATGGTAGGTTATACTTTGTGTATGTTGTATAAAGGGGAGATAATCAATGCAAATGACTTCATAGGGGTGAACAATAAAGATTTGTTTCACACTGTCAGGTTTGAGGTAATGGTAGGTTATACTTTGTGTATGTTGTATAAAGGGGAGATAATCAATCCAAATGACTTCATACGGGGTAACCAATAAAGATTTTTTTTATTCCGTCAGGTTTGAGGTAATGGTAGGTTATGCTTTGTGTATTATGTATTAAGGGGAGATAATCAATCCAAATGACTTCATAGAGGTTGAACAATAAAGATTTGTTTATACTGTCAGGTTTGAGGTAACGGTAGGTTATACTTTGTGTATGTTGTATAAAGGGGAGATAATCAATGCAAATTACTTCAAAGGGGGTGAACAATAAAGATTTGTTTTATACTGTCAGGTTTGAGGTCATGGCAGGTTATACTTTTAGTATGTTGTATAAAGGGGAGATAATCAATCCAAATGACTTCATAGGGGGTAACCAATAAAGATTTGTTTTATTCTGTCAGGTTTGAGGTAATGGTAGGTTATGCTTTGTGTATGTTGTATAAAGGGGAGATAATCAATCCAAATGACTTCATAGGGGGTAACCAATAAAGATTTGTTTTATTCTGTCAGGTTTGAGGTAATGGTAGGTTATACTTTGTGTATGTTGTATAAAGGGGAGATAATCAATGCAAATGACTTCATAGGGGGTGAACTATAAAGATTTATTTTATACTGTCAGGTTTGAGGTAATGGTAGGTTATACTTTGTGTATGTTGTATAAAGGGGAGATAATCAATGCAGATGACTTCATAGGGGTTGAACAAGAAAGATTTGTTTTATATTGTCAGGTTTGAGGTAACGATAGGTTATATTTACTTTGTGTATAATGTATTAAGGGGAGATAATCAATGCAAATGACTTCATAAGGGATGACCAATAAAGATTTGTTTTATACTGTCAGGTTTGAGGTAATGGTAGGTTATACTTTGTGTATGTTGTTTAAAGGGGAGATAATCAATCCAAATGACTTCATAGGGGGTAACCAATAAAGATTTGTTTTATTCTGTCAGGTTTGAGGTAACGGTAGGTTATGCTTTGTGTATAATGTATTAAGGGGAGATAATCAATCCAAAAGACTTCATAGGGGGTGACCATTAAAGATTTGTTTTATTCTGTCAGGTTTGAAGTAATGGTAGGTTATGCTTTGTGTATAATGTATTAAGGGGAGATAATCAATCCAAATGACTTCATAGGGGGTGAACAATAAAGATTTGTTTGACACTGTCAGGTTTGAGGTAATGGTAGGTTATACTTTGTGTATGTTGTATAAAGGGGAGATAATCAATCCAAATGACTTCATAGGGGGTAACCAATAAAGATTTGTTTTATTCTGTCAGGTTTGAGGTAATGGTAGGTTATACTTTGTGTATGTTGTATAAAGGGGAGATAATCAATCCAAATGACTTCATAGGGGGTAACCAATAAAGATTTGTTTTATTCTGTCAGGTTTGAGGTAATGGTAGGTTATGCTTTGTGTATAATGTATTAAGGGGAGATAATCAATCCAAATGACTTCATAGGGGGTAACCATTAAAGATTTGATTTATTCTGTCAAGTTTGAGGTAATGGTAGGTTATGCTTTGAGTATAATGTATTAAGGGGGGATAATCAATCCAAATGACTTCATAGGGGGTGAACAATAAAGATTTGTTTGACACTGTCAGGTTTGAGGTCATGGTAGGTTATACTTTGTGTATGTTGTATAAAGGGGAGATAATCAATCCAAATGACTTCATAGGGGGTAACCAATAAAGATTTTTTTTATTCCGTCAGGTTTGAGGTAATGGTAGGTTATGCTTTGTGTATAATGTATTAAGGGGAGATAATCAATCCAAATGACTTCATAGGGGTTGAACAATAAAGATTTGTTTTATACTGTCAGGTTTGAGGTAATGGTAGGTTAAACTTTGTGTATGTTGTATAAAGGGGAGATAATCAATGCAAATGACTTCATAGGGGATGAACAATAAAGATGTTTTATACTGTCAGGTTTGAGGTAATGGTAGGTTATACTTTGTGTATGTTGTATAAAGGGGAGATAATCAATGCAAATGACTTGATAGGGGGTGAACAATACAGATTTTGTTTTATACTGTCAGGTTTGAGGTAATGGTAGGTTATATTTACTTTGTGTATGTTGTATAAAGGGGAGACAATCAATGCAAATGACTTCATAGGGGGTGAACAATAAAGATTTGTTTTATACTGTCAGGTTTGAGGTAACGGTAGGTTATACTTTGGGTATGTTTTATAAAGGGGAGATAGTCAATCCAAATGACTTCATAGGGGGTAACCAATAAAGATTTGTTTTATTCTGTCAGGTTTGAGATAATGGTAGGTTATGCTTTGTGTATAATGTATTAAGGGGAGATAATCAATCCAAATGACTTCATAGGGGGTGAACAAGAAAGATTTGTTTGATACTGTCAGGTTTGAGGTAATGGTAGGTTATACTTTGTGTATGTTGTATAAAGGGGAGATAATCAATGCAAATGACTTCATAGGGGGTGAACAATAAAGATTTATTTTATACTGTCAGGTTTGAGGTAATGGTAGGTTATACTTTGTGTATGTTGTATAAAGGGGAGATAATCAATGCAGATGACTTGATAGGGGTTGAACAATAAAGATTTGTTTTATATTGTCAGGTTTGAGGTAACGATAGGTTATATTTAGTTTGTGTATAATGTATTAAGGGGAGATAATCAATGCAAATGACTTCATAAGGGATGACCAATAAAGATTTGTTTTATACTGTCAGGTTTGAGGTAATGGTAGGTTATACTTTGTGTATGTTGTTTAAAGGGGAGATAATCAATCCAAATGACTTCATAGGGGGTAACCAATAAAGATTTGTTTTATTCTGTCAGGTTTGAGGTAACGGTAGGTTATGCTTTGTGTATAATGTATTAAGGGGAGATAATCAATCCAAAAGACTTCATAGGGGGTGACCATTAAAGATTTGTTTTATTCTGTCAGGTTTGAGGTAATGGTAGGTTATGCTTTGTGTATAATGTATTAAGGGGAGATAATCAATCCAAATGACTTCATAGGGGGTGAACAATAAAGATTTGTTTGACACGGTCAGGTTTGAGGTAATGGTAGGTTATACTTTGTGTATGTTGTATAAAGGAGAGATAATCAATCCAAATGACTTCATAGGGGGTAACCAATAAAGATTTGTTTTATTCTGTCAGGTTTGAGGTAATGGTAGGTTATACTTTGTGTATGTTGTATAAAGGGGAGATAATCAATCCAAATGACTTCATAGGGGGTAACCAATAAAGATTTGTTTTATTCTGTCGGGTTTGAGGTAATGGTAGGTTATGCTTTGTGTATAATGTATTAAGGGGAGATAATCAATCCAAATGACTTCATAGGGGGTAACCATTAAAGATTGGTTTTATTCTGTCAAGTTTGAGGTAATGGTAGGTTATGCTTTGAGTATAATGTATTAAGGGGGGATAATCAATCCAAATGACTTCATAGGGGGTGAACAATAAAGATTTGTTTGACACTGTCAGGTTTGAGGTCATGGTAGGTTATACTTTGTGTATGTTGTATAAAGGGGAGATAATCAATCCAAATGACTTCATAGGGGGTAACCAATAAAGATTTTTTTTATTCCGTCAGGTTTGAGGTAATGGTAGGTTATGCTTTGTGTATAATGTATTAAGGGGAGATAATCAATCCAAATGACTTCATAGGGGTTGAACAATAAAGATTTGTTTTATACTGTCAGGTTTGAGGTAATGGTAGGGTAAACTTTGTGTATGTTGTATAAAGGGGAGATAATCAATGCAAATGACTTCATAGGGGATGAACAATAAAGATTTGTTTTATACTGTCAGGTTTGAGGTAATGGTAGGTTATACTTTGTGTATGTTGTATAAAGGGGAGATAATCAATGCAAATGACTTGATAGGGGGTGAACAATACAGATTTTGTTTTATACTGTCAGGTTTGAGGTAATGGTAGGTTATATTTACTTTGTGTATGTTGTATAAAGGGGAGACAATCAATGCAAATGACTTCATAGGGGGTGAACAATAAAGATTTGTTTTATACTGTCAGGTTTGAGGTAACGGTAGGTTATACTTTGGGTATGTTTTATAAAGGGGAGATAGTCAATCCAAATGACTTCATAGGGGGTAACCAATAAAGATTTGTTTTATTCTGTCAGGTTTGAGGTAATGGTAGGTTATGCTTTGTGTATAATGTATTAAGGGGAGATAATCAATCCAAATGACTTAATAGGGGGTGAACAAGAAAGATTTGTTTGATACTGTCAGGTTTGAGGTAATGGTAGGTTATACTTTGTGTATGTTGTATAAAGGGGAGATAATCAATGCAAATGACTTCATAGGGGGTGAACAATAAAGATTTATTTTATACTGTCAGGTTTGAGGTAATGGTAGGTTATACTTTGTGTATGTTGTATAAAGGGGAGATAATCAATGCAGATGACTTCATAGGGGTTGAACAATAAAGATTTGTTTTATATTGTCAGGTTTGAGGTAACGATAGGTTATATTTACTTTGTGTATAATGTATTAAGGGGAGATAATCAATGCAAATGACTTCATAAGGGATGACCAATAAAGATTTGTTTTATACTGTCAGGTTTGAGGTAATGGTAGGTTATACTTTGTGTATGTTGTTTAAAGGGGAGATAATCAATCCAAATGACTTTTTACAAAAGTGCTTTATTCTAGTTTCCACAAACGGGAAGTGAAATATTTCATTGTTAAAAGGCAACTGATAAAGATTTGTTTTATTCTGTCAGGTTTGAGGTAACGGTAGGTTATGCTTTGTGTATAATGTATTAAGGGGAGATAATCAATCCAAAAGACTTCATAGGGGGTGACCATTAAAGATTTGTTTTATTCTGTCAGGTTTGAGGTAATGGTAGGTTATGCTTTGTGTATAATGTATTAAGGGGAGATAATCAATCCAAATGACTTCATAGGGGGTGAACAATAAAGATTTGTTTGACACTGTCAGGTTTGAGGTAATGGTAGGTTATACTTTGTGTATGTTGTATAAAGGGGAGATAATCAATCCAAATGACTTCATAGGGGGTAACCAATAAAGATTTGTTTTATTCTGTCAGGTTTGAGGTAATGGTAGGTTATACTTTGTGTATGTTGTATGAAGGGGAGATAATCAATCCAAATGACTTCATAGGGGGTAACCAATAAAGATTTGTTTTATTCTGTCAGGTTTGAGGTAATGGTAGGTTATGCTTTGTGTATAATGTATTAAGGGGAGATAATCAATCCAAATGACTTCATAGGGGGTAACCATTAAAGATTTGTTTTATTCTGCCAGGTTTGAGGTAATGGTAGGTTATGCTTTGAGTATAATGTATTAAGGGGAGATAATCAATCCAAATGACTTCATAGGGGGTGAACAATAAAGATTTGTTTGACACTGTCAGGTTTGAGGTAATGGTAGGTTATACTTTGTGTATGTTGTATAAAGGGGAGATAATCAATCCAAATGACTTCATAGGGGGTAACCAATAAAGATTTTTTTTATTCCGTCAGGTTTGAGGTAATGGTAGGTTATGCTTTGTGTATAATGTATTAAGGGGAGATAATCAATCCAAATGACTTCTAAGGGGTTGAACAATAAAGATTTGTTTTATACTGTCAGGTTTGAGGTAATGGTAGGTTAAACTTTGTGTATGTTGTATAAAGGGGAGATAATCAATCCAAATGACTTCATAGCGGGTAACCAATAAAGATTTGTTTTATTCTGTCAGGTTTGAGGTAATGGTAGGTTATGCTTTGTGTATGTTGTATAAAGGGGAGATAATCAATCCAAATGACTTCATAGGGGGTAACCAATAAAGATTTGTTTTATTCTGTCAGGTTTGAGGTAATGGTAGGTTATACTTTGTGTATGTTGTATAAAGGGGAGATAATCAATGCAAATGACTTAATAGGGGATGAACAATAAAGATGTTTTATACTGTCAGGTTTGAGGTAATGGTAGGTTATACTTTGTGTATGTTGTATAAAGGGGAGATAATCAATGCAAATTACTTCAAAGGGGGTGAACAATAAAGATTTGTTTTATACTGTCAGGTTTGAGGTAATGGCAGGTTATACTTTAGTATGTTGTATAAAGGGGAGATAATCAATCCAAATGACTTCATAGGGGGTAACCAATAAAGATTTGTTTTATTCTGTCAGGTTTGAGGTAATGGTAGGTTATACTTTGTGTATGTTGTATAAAGGGGAGATAATCAATCCAAATGACTTCATAGGGGGTAACCAATAAAGATTTGTTTTATTCTGTCAGGTTTGAGGTAACGGTAGGTTATGCTTTGTGTATAATGTATTAAGGGGAGATAATCAATCCAAATGACTTCATAGGGGGTAACCATTAAAGATTTGTTTTATTCTGTCAGGTTTGAGGTAATGGTAGGTTATGCTTTGTGTCAAATGTATTAAGGGGAGATAATCAATCCAAATGACTTCATAGGGGGTGAACAATAAAGATGTGTTTGACACTGTCAGGTTTGAGGTAATGGTAGGTTATACTTTGTGTATGTTGTATAAAGGGGAGATAATCAATCCAAATGACTTCATAGGGGGTAACCAATGAAGATTTTTTTTATTCCGTCAGGTTTGAGGTAATGGTAGGTTATGCTTTGTGTATAATGTATTAAGGGGAGATAATCAATCCAAATGACTTCATAGGGGTTGAACAATAAAGATTTGTTTTATACTGTCAGGTTTGAGGTAATGGTAGGTTATACTTTGTGTATGTTGTATAAAGGGGAGATAATCAATGCAAATGACTTCATAGGGGGTGAACAATAAAGATTTATTTTATACTGTCAGGTTTGAGGTAATGGTAGGTTATACTTTGTGTATGTTGTATAAAGGGGAGATAATCAATGCAAATTACTTCAAAGGGGGTGAACAATAAAGATTTGTTTTATACTGTCAGGTTTGAGGTAATGGCAGGTTATACTTTTAGTATGTTGTATAAAGGGGAGATAATCAATCCAAATGACTTCATAGGGGGTAACCAATAAAGATTTGTTTTATTCTGTCAGGTTTGAAGTAATGGTAGGTTATACTTTGTGTATGTTGTATAAAGGGGAGATAATCAATCCAAATGACTTCATAGGGGGTAACCATTAAAGATTTGTTTTATTCTGTCAGGTTTGAGGTAATGGTAGGTTATGCTTTGTGTATAATGTATTAAGGGGAGATAATCAATCCAAATGACTTCATAGGGGGTAACCATTAAAGATTTGTTTTATTCTGTCAGGTTTGAGGTAATGGTAGGTTATACTTTGTGTATAATGTATTAAGGGGAGATAATCAATCCAAATGACTTAATAGGGGGTGAACAATAAAGATTTGTTTGACACTGTCAGGTTTGAGGTAATGGTAGGTTATACTTTGTGTATGTTGTATAAAGGGGAGATAATCAATGCAAATGACTTCATAGGGGATGAACAATAAAGATTTATTTTATACTGGCAGGTTTGAGGTAATGGTAGGTTAAACTTTGTGTATGTTGTATAAAGGGGAGATAATCAATGCAAATGACCTCATAGGGGATGAACAATAAAGATTTGTTTTATACTGTCAGGTTTGAGGTAATGGCAGGTTATACTTTTAGTATGTTGTATAAAGGGGAGATAATCAATCCAAATGACTTCATAGGGGGTAACCAATAAAGATTTGTTTTATTCTGTCAGGTTTGAAGTAATGGTAGGTTATACTTTGTGTATGTTGTATAAAGGGGAGATAATCAATCCAAATGACTTCATAGGGGGTAACCATTAAAGATTTGTTTTATTCTGTCAGGTTTGAGGTAATGGTAGGTTATGCTTTGTGTATAATGTATTAAGGGGAGATAATCAATCCAAATGACTTCATAGGGGGTAACCATTAAAGATTTGTTTTATTCTGTCAGGTTTGAGGTAATGGTAGGTTATACTTTGTGTATAATGTATTAAGGGGAGATAATCAATCCAAATGACTTAATAGGGGGTGAACAATAAAGATTTGTTTGACACTGTCAGGTTTGAGGTAATGGTAGGTTATACTTTGTGTATGTTGTATAAAGGGGAGATAATCAATGCAAATGACTTCATAGGGGGTGAACAATAAAGATTTATTTTATACTGGCAGGTTTGAGGTAATGGTAGGTTAAACTTTGTGTATGTTGTATAAAGGGGAGATAATCAATGCAAATGACCTCATAGGGGATGAACAATAAAGATGTTTTATACTGTCAGGTTTGAGGTAATGGTAGGTTATATTTACTTTGTGTATGTTGTATAAAGGGGAGACAATCAATGCAAATGACTTCATAGGGGGTGAACAATAAAGATTTGTTTTATACTGTCAGGTTTGAGGTAATGGTAGGTAATGCTTTGTGTATAATGTATTAAGGTAAGATAATCAATCCAAATGACTTCATAGGGGGTAACCATTAAAGATCTGTCTTATTCTGTCAGGTTTGAGGTAATGGTAGGTTATGCTTTGTGTATAATGTATTAAGGGGAGATAATCAATCCAAATGACTTCATAGGGAGTGAACAATAAAGATTTGTTTTATACTGTCAGGTTTGAGGTAATGGTAGGTTATACTTTGTGTATGTTGTATAAAGGGGAGATAATCAATGGAAATGACTTCATAGGGAATGAACAATAAAGATTTGTTTTATACTGTCAGGTTTGAGGTAATGGTAGGTTATACTTTGTTTATGTTGTATAAAGGGGAGATAATCATTGCAAATGACTTCATAGGGGGTGAACAATAAAGATTTGTTTTATACTGTCAGGTTTGAGGTAAAGGTAGGTTATATTTACTTTGTGTATAATGTATTAAGGGGAGATAAACAATCCAAATGACTTCATAGGGGGTGAACAATAAAGATTTGTTTTATACTGTCAGGTTTGAGGTAATGGTAGGTAATACTTTGTGTATGTTGTATAAAGGGGAGATAATCAATGCAAATGACTTCAAAGGGGTTGAACAATAAACATTTGTTTTATACTGTCAAGTTTGAGGTAATGGTAGGTTATACTTTGTGTATAATGTATTAAGTGGAGATAATCAATCCAAATGACTTCATAGGGGTTGAACAATAAAGATTTGTTTTATACTGTCAGGTTTGAGGTAATGGTAGGTTATACTTTGTGTATAATGTATTAAGGGGAGATAATCAATCCAAATGACTTCATAGGGGTTTAACAATAAAGATTTGTTTTATACTGTCAGGTTTGAGGTAATGGTAGGTTATACTTTGTGTATGTTGTATAAAGGGGAGATAATCAATGCAAATGACTTCATAGGGGTGAACAATAAAGATTTGTTTCACACTGTCAGGTTTGAGGTAATGGTAGGTTATACTTTGTGTATGTTGTATAAAGGGGAGATAATCAATCCAAATGACTTCATACGGGGTAACCAATAAAGATTTTTTTTATTCCGTCAGGTTTGAGGTAATGGTAGGTTATGCTTTGTGTATTATGTATTAAGGGGAGATAATCAATCCAAATGACTTCATAGAGGTTGAACAATAAAGATTTGTTTATACTGTCAGGTTTGAGGTAACGGTAGGTTATACTTTGTGTATGTTGTATAAAGGGGAGATAATCAATGCAAATTACTTCAAAGGGGGTGAACAATAAAGATTTGTTTTATACTGTCAGGTTTGAGGTCATGGCAGGTTATACTTTTAGTATGTTGTATAAAGGGGAGATAATCAATCCAAATGACTTCATAGGGGGTAACCAATAAAGATTTGTTTTATTCTGTCAGGTTTGAGGTAATGGTAGGTTATGCTTTGTGTATGTTGTATAAAGGGGAGATAATCAATCCAAATGACTTCATAGGGGGTAACCAATAAAGATTTGTTTTATTCTGTCAGGTTTGAGGTAATGGTAGGTTATACTTTGTGTATGTTGTATAAAGGGGAGATAATCAATGCAAATGACTTCATAGGGGGTGAACTATAAAGATTTATTTTATACTGTCAGGTTTGAGGTAATGGTAGGTTATACTTTGTGTATGTTGTATAAAGGGGAGATAATCAATGCAGATGACTTCATAGGGGTTGAACAAGAAAGATTTGTTTTATATTGTCAGGTTTGAGGTAACGATAGGTTATATTTACTTTGTGTATAATGTATTAAGGGGAGATAATCAATGCAAATGACTTCATAAGGGATGACCAATAAAGATTTGTTTTATACTGTCAGGTTTGAGGTAATGGTAGGTTATACTTTGTGTATGTTGTTTAAAGGGGAGATAATCAATCCAAATGACTTCATAGGGGGTAACCAATAAAGATTTGTTTTATTCTGTCAGGTTTGAGGTAACGGTAGGTTATGCTTTGTGTATAATGTATTAAGGGGAGATAATCAATCCAAAAGACTTCATAGGGGGTGACCATTAAAGATTTGTTTTATTCTGTCAGGTTTGAAGTAATGGTAGGTTATGCTTTGTGTATAATGTATTAAGGGGAGATAATCAATCCAAATGACTTCATAGGGGGTGAACAATAAAGATTTGTTTGACACTGTCAGGTTTGAGGTAATGGTAGGTTATACTTTGTGTATGTTGTATAAAGGGGAGATAATCAATCCAAATGACTTCATAGGGGGTAACCAATAAAGATTTGTTTTATTCTGTCAGGTTTGAGGTAATGGTAGGTTATACTTTGTGTATGTTGTATAAAGGGGAGATAATCAATCCAAATGACTTCATAGGGGGTAACCAATAAAGATTTGTTTTATTCTGTCAGGTTTGAGGTAATGGTAGGTTATGCTTTGTGTATAATGTATTAAGGGGAGATAATCAATCCAAATGACTTCATAGGGGGTAACCATTAAAGATTTGATTTATTCTGTCAAGTTTGAGGTAATGGTAGGTTATGCTTTGAGTATAATGTATTAAGGGGGGATAATCAATCCAAATGACTTCATAGGGGGTGAACAATAAAGATTTGTTTGACACTGTCAGGTTTGAGGTCATGGTAGGTTATACTTTGTGTATGTTGTATAAAGGGGAGATAATCAATCCAAATGACTTCATAGGGGGTAACCAATAAAGATTTTTTTTATTCCGTCAGGTTTGAGGTAATGGTAGGTTATGCTTTGTGTATAATGTATTAAGGGGAGATAATCAATCCAAATGACTTCATAGGGGTTGAACAATAAAGATTTGTTTTATACTGTCAGGTTTGAGGTAATGGTAGGTTAAACTTTGTGTATGTTGTATAAAGGGGAGATAATCAATGCAAATGACTTCATAGGGGATGAACAATAAAGATGTTTTATACTGTCAGGTTTGAGGTAATGGTAGGTTATACTTTGTGTATGTTGTATAAAGGGGAGATAATCAATGCAAATGACTTGATAGGGGGTGAACAATACAGATTTTGTTTTATACTGTCAGGTTTGAGGTAATGGTAGGTTATATTTACTTTGTGTATGTTGTATAAAGGGGAGACAATCAATGCAAATGACTTCATAGGGGGTGAACAATAAAGATTTGTTTTATACTGTCAGGTCTGAGGTAACGGTAGGTTATACTTTGGGTATGTTTTATAAAGGGGAGATAGTCAATCCAAATGACTTCATAGGGGGTAACCAATAAAGATTTGTTTTATTCTGTCAGGTTTGAGATAATGGTAGGTTATGCTTTGTGTATAATGTATTAAGGGGAGATAATCAATCCAAATGACTTCATAGGGGGTGAACAAGAAAGATTTGTTTGATACTGTCAGGTTTGAGGTAATGGTAGGTTATACTTTGTGTATGTTGTATAAAGGGGAGATAATCAATGCAAATGACTTCATAGGGGGTGAACAATAAAGATTTATTTTATACTGTCAGGTTTGAGGTAATGGTAGGTTATACTTTGTGTATGTTGTATAAAGGGGAGATAATCAATGCAGATGACTTGATAGGGGTTGAACAATAAAGATTTGTTTTATATTGTCAGGTTTGAGGTAACGATAGGTTATATTTAGTTTGTGTATAATGTATTAAGGGGAGATAATCAATGCAAATGACTTCATAAGGGATGACCAATAAAGATTTGTTTTATACTGTCAGGTTTGAGGTAATGGTAGGTTATACTTTGTGTATGTTGTTTAAAGGGGAGATAATCAATCCAAATGACTTCATAGGGGGTAACCAATAAAGATTTGTTTTATTCTGTCAGGTTTGAGGTAACGGTAGGTTATGCTTTGTGTATAATGTATTAAGGGGAGATAATCAATCCAAAAGACTTCATAGGGGGTGACCATTAAAGATTTGTTTTATTCTGTCAGGTTTGAGGTAATGGTAGGTTATGCTTTGTGTATAATGTATTAAGGGGAGATAATCAATCCAAATGACTTCATAGGGGGTGAACAATAAAGATTTGTTTGACACGGTCAGGTTTGAGGTAATGGTAGGTTATACTTTGTGTATGTTGTATAAAGGAGAGATAATCAATCCAAATGACTTCATAGGGGGTAACCAATAAAGATTTGTTTTATTCTGTCAGGTTTGAGGTAATGGTAGGTTATACTTTGTGTATGTTGTATAAAGGGGAGATAATCAATCCAAATGACTTCATAGGGGGTAACCAATAAAGATTTGTTTTATTCTGTCGGGTTTGAGGTAATGGTAGGTTATGCTTTGTGTATAATGTATTAAGGGGAGATAATCAATCCAAATGACTTCATAGGGGGTAACCATTAAAGATTTGTTTTATTCTGTCAAGTTTGAGGTAATGGTAGGTTATGCTTTGAGTATAATGTATTAAGGGGGGATAATCAATCCAAATGACTTCATAGGGGGTGAACAATAAAGATTTGTTTGACACTGTCAGGTTTGAGGTCATGGTAGGTTATACTTTGTGTATGTTGTATAAAGGGGAGATAATCAATCCAAATGACTTCATAGGGGGTAACCAATAAAGATTTTTTTTATTCCGTCAGGTTTGAGGTAATGGTAGGTTATGCTTTGTGTATAATGTATTAAGGGGAGATAATCAATCCAAATGACTTCATAGGGGTTGAACAATAAAGATTTGTTTTATACTGTCAGGTTTGAGGTAATGGTAGGGTAAACTTTGTGTATGTTGTATAAAGGGGAGATAATCAATGCAAATGACTTCATAGGGGATGAACAATAAAGATTTGTTTTATACTGTCAGGTTTGAGGTAATGGTAGGTTATACTTTGTGTATGTTGTATAAAGGGGAGATAATCAATGCAAATGACTTGATAGGGGGTGAACAATACAGATTTTGTTTTATACTGTCAGGTTTGAGGTAATGGTAGGTTATATTTACTTTGTGTATGTTGTATAAAGGGGAGACAATCAATGCAAATGACTTCATAGGGGGTGAACAATAAAGATTTGTTTTATACTGTCAGGTTTGAGGTAACGGTAGGTTATACTTTGGGTATGTTTTATAAAGGGGAGATAGTCAATCCAAATGACTTCATAGGGGGTAACCAATAAAGATTTGTTTTATTCTGTCAGGTTTGAGGTAATGGTAGGTTATGCTTTGTGTATAATGTATTAAGGGGAGATAATCAATCCAAATGACTTAATAGGGGGTGAACAAGAAAGATTTGTTTGATACTGTCAGGTTTGAGGTAATGGTAGGTTATACTTTGTGTATGTTGTATAAAGGGGAGATAATCAATGCAAATGACTTCATAGGGGGTGAACAATAAAGATTTATTTTATACTGTCAGGTTTGAGGTAATGGTAGGTTATACTTTGTGTATGTTGTATAAAGGGGAGATAATCAATGCAGATGACTTCATAGGGGTTGAACAATAAAGATTTGTTTTATATTGTCAGGTTTGAGGTAACGATAGGTTATATTTACTTTGTGTATAATGTATTAAGGGGAGATAATCAATGCAAATGACTTCATAAGGGATGACCAATAAAGATTTGTTTTATACTGTCAGGTTTGAGGTAATGGTAGGTTATACTTTGTGTATGTTGTTTAAAGGGGAGATAATCAATCCAAATGACTTTTTACAAAAGTGCTTTATTCTAGTTTCCACAAACGGGAAGTGAAATATTTCATTGTTAAAAGGCAACTGATAAAGATTTGTTTTATTCTGTCAGGTTTGAGGTAACGGTAGGTTATGCTTTGTGTATAATGTATTAAGGGGAGATAATCAATCCAAAAGACTTCATAGGGGGTGACCATTAAAGATTTGTTTTATTCTGTCAGGTTTGAGGTAATGGTAGGTTATGCTTTGTGTATAATGTATTAAGGGGAGATAATCAATCCAAATGACTTCATAGGGGGTGAACAATAAAGATTTGTTTGACACTGTCAGGTTTGAGGTAATGGTAGGTTATACTTTGTGTATGTTGTATAAAGGGGAGATAATCAATCCAAATGACTTCATAGGGGGTAACCAATAAAGATTTGTTTTATTCTGTCAGGTTTGAGGTAATGGTAGGTTATACTTTGTGTATGTTGTATGAAGGGGAGATAATCAATCCAAATGACTTCATAGGGGGTAACCAATAAAGATTTGTTTTATTCTGTCAGGTTTGAGGTAATGGTAGGTTATGCTTTGTGTATAATGTATTAAGGGGAGATAATCAATCCAAATGACTTCATAGGGGGTAACCATTAAAGATTTGTTTTATTCTGCCAGGTTTGAGGTAATGGTAGGTTATGCTTTGAGTATAATGTATTAAGGGGAGATAATCAATCCAAATGACTTCATAGGGGGTGAACAATAAAGATTTGTTTGACACTGTCAGGTTTGAGGTAATGGTAGGTTATACTTTGTGTATGTTGTATAAAGGGGAGATAATCAATCCAAATGACTTCATAGGGGGTAACCAATAAAGATTTTTTTTATTCCGTCAGGTTTGAGGTAATGGTAGGTTATGCTTTGTGTATAATGTATTAAGGGGAGATAATCAATCCAAATGACTTCTAAGGGGTTGAACAATAAAGATTTGTTTTATACTGTCAGGTTTGAGGTAATGGTAGGTTAAACTTTGTGTATGTTGTATAAAGGGGAGATAATCAATCCAAATGACTTCATAGCGGGTAACCAATAAAGATTTGTTTTATTCTGTCAGGTTTGAGGTAATGGTAGGTTATGCTTTGTGTATGTTGTATAAAGGGGAGATAATCAATCCAAATGACTTCATAGGGGGTAACCAATAAAGATTTGTTTTATTCTGTCAGGTTTGAGGTAATGGTAGGTTATACTTTGTGTATGTTGTATAAAGGGGAGATAATCAATGCAAATGACTTAATAGGGGATGAACAATAAAGATGTTTTATACTGTCAGGTTTGAGGTAATGGTAGGTTATACTTTGTGTATGTTGTATAAAGGGGAGATAATCAATGCAAATGACTTGATAGGGGGTGAACAATACAGATTTTGTTTTATACTGTCAGGTTTGAGGTAATGGTAGGTTATATTTACTTTGTGTATGTTGTATAAAGGGGAGACAATCAATGCAAATGACTTCATAGGGGGTGAACAATAAAGATTTGTTTTATACTGTCAGGTTTGAGGTAACGGTAGGTTATACTTTGGGTATGTTGTATAAAGGGGAGATATTCAATCCAAATGACTTCATAGGGGGTAACCAATAAAGATTTGTTTTATTCTGTCAGGTTTGAGGTAATGGTAGGTTATGCTTTGTGTATAATGTATTAAGGGGAGATAATCAATCCAAATGACTTCATAGGGGGTGAACAAGAAAGATTTGTTTGATACTGTCAGGTTTGAGGTAATGGTAGGTTATACTTTGTGTATGTTGTATAAAGGGGAGATAATCAATGCAAATGACTTCATAGGGGGTAACCAATAAAGATTTGTTTTATTTTGTCAGGTTTGAGGTAATGGTAGGTTATGCTTTGTGTATAATGTATTAAGGGGAGATAATCAATCCAAATGACTTCATAGGGGGTAACCATTAAAGATTTGTTTTATTCTGTCAGGTTTGAGGTAATGGTAGGTTATGCTTTGTGTATGTTGTATAAAGGGGAGATAATCAATCCAAATGACTTCATAGGGGGTAACCAATAAAGATTTGTTTTATTCTGTCAGGTTTGAGGTAATGGTAAGTTATGCTTTGTGTATGTTGTATAAAGGGGAGATAATCAATCCAAATGACTTCATAGGGGGTAACCAATAAAGATTTGTTTTATTCTGTCAGGTTTGAGGTAATGGTAGGTTATACTTTGTGTATGTTGTATAAAGGGGAGATAATCAATGCAAATGACTTCATAGGGGGTGAACAATAAAGATTTATTTTATACTGTCAGGTTTGAGGTAATGGTAGGTTATACTTTGTGTATGTTGTATAAAGGGGAGATAATCAATGCAGATGACTTCATAGGGGTTGAACAATAAAGATTTGTTTTATATTGTCAGGTTTGAGGTAACGATAGGTTATATTTACTTTGTGTATAATGTATTAAGGGGAGATAATCAATGCAAATGACTTCATAAGGGATGACCAATAAAGATTTGTTTTATACTGTCAGGTTTGAGGTAATGGTAGGTTATACTTTGTGTATGTAGTATAAAGGGGAGATAATCAATCCAAATGACTTCATAGGGGGTAACCAATAAAGATTTGTTTTATTCTGTCAGGTTTGAGGTAACGGTAGGTTATGCTTTGTGTATAATGTATTAAGGGGAGATAATCAATCCAAATGACTTCATAGGGGATGACCATTAAAGATTTGTTTTATTCTGTCAGGTTTGAGGTAATGGTAGGTTATGCTTTGTGTATAATGTATTAAGGGGAGATAATCAATCCAAATGACTTCATAGGGGGTGAACAATAAAGATTTGTTAGACACTGTCAGGTTTGAGGTAATGGTAGGTTATACTTTGTGTATGTTGTATAAAGGGGAGATAATCAATCCAAATGACTTCATAGGGGGTAACCAATAAAGATGTTTTTTATTCCATCAGGTTTGAGGTAATGGTAGGTTATGCTTTGTGTATAATGTATTAAGGGGAGATAATCAATCCAAATGACTTCATAGGGGTTGAACAATAAAGATTTGTTTTATACTGTCAGGTTTGAGGTAATGGTAGGTTATACTTTGTGTATGTTGTATAAAGGGGAGATAATCAATGCAAATGACTTCATAGGGGGTGAACAATAAAGATTTATTTTATACTGTCAGGTTTGAGGTAATGGTAGGTTATACTTTGTGTATGTTGTATAAAGGGGAGATAATCAATGCAAATTACTTCAAAGGGGGTGAACAATAAAGATTTGTTTTATACTGTCAGGTTTGAGGTAATGGCAGGTTATACTTTTAGTATGTTGTATAAAGGGGAGATAATCAATCCAAATGACTTCATAGGGGGTAACCAATAAAGATTTGTTTTATTCTGTCAGGTTTGAGGTAATGGTAGGTTATGCTTTGTGTATGTTGTATAAAGGGGAGATAATCAACCCAAATGACTTCATAGGGTGTAACCAATAAAGATTTGTTTTATTCTGTCAGGTTTGAGGTAATGGTAGGTTATACTTTGTGTATGTTGTATAAAGGGGAGATAATCAATGCAAATGACTTCATAGGGGGTGAACAATAAAGATTTATTTTATACTGTCAGGTTTGAGGTAATGGTAGGTTATACTTTGTGTATGTTGTATAAAGGGGAGATAATCAATGCAAATGACTTCATAGGGGATGAACAATAAAGATGTTTTATACTGTCAGGTTTGAGGTAATGGTAGGTTATACTTTGTGTATGTTGTATAAAGGGGAGATAATCAATGCAAATGACTTGATAGGGGGTGAACAATAAAGATTTTGTTTTATACTGTTAGGTTTGAGGTAATGGTAGGTTATATTGACTTTGTGTATGTTGTATAAAGGGGAGACAATCAATGCAAATGACTTCATAGGGGGTGAACAATAAAGATTTGTTTTATACTGTCAGGTTTGAGGTAACGGTAGGTTATACTTTGTGTATGTTGTATAAAGGGGAGATAGTCAATCCAAATGACTTCATAGGGGGTAACCAATAAAGATTTGTTTTATTCTGTCAGGTTTGAGGTAATGGTAGGTTATGCTTTGTGTATAATGTATTAAGGGGAGATAATCAATCCAAATGACTTCATAGGGGGTGAACAATAGAGATTTGTTTGATACTGTCAGGTTTGAGGTAATGGTAGGTTATACTTTGTGTATGTTGTATAAAGGAGAGATAATCAATCCAAATGACTTCATAGGGGGTAACCAATAGAGATTTGTTTGATACTGTCAGGTTTGAGGTAATGGTAGGTTATACTTTGTGTATGTTGTATAAAGGGGAGATAATCAATCCAAATGACTTCATAGGGGGTAACCATTAAAAATTTGTTTTATTCTGTCAGGTTTGAGGTAATGGTAAGTTATGCTTTGTGTATAATGTATTAAGGGGAGATAATCAATCCAAATGACTTCATAGGGGTTGAACAATAAAGATTTGTTTTATATTGTCAGGTTTGAGGTAATGTTAGGTTATACTTTGTGTATGTTGTATAAAGGGGAGATAATCAATCCAAATGACTTCATAGGGGGTAACCAATAAAGATTTGTTTTATTCTGTCAGGTTTGAGGTAATGGTAGGTTATGCTTTGTGTATAATGTATAAAGGGGAGATAATCAATCCAAATGACTTCATTGGGGGTGAACAATAAAGATTTATTTTATACTGTCATGTTTGAGGTAATGGTAGGTTATACTTTGTGTATGTTGTATAAAGGGGAGATAATCAATCCAAACGACTTCATAGGGGTTGAACAATAAAGATTTATTTTATACTGTAAGGTTTGAGGTAATGGTAGGTTATACTTTGTGTATGTTGTATAAAGGGGAGATAATCAATGCAAATGACTTCAAAGGGGGTGAACAATAAAGATTTGTTTTATACTGTCAGGTTTGAGGTAATGGTAGGTTATACTTTGTGTATAATGTATTAAGGGGAGATAATCAATCAAAATGACTTCATAGGGGTTGAACAATAAAGATTTGTTTTATACTGTCAGGTTTGAGGTAATGGTAGGTTATACTTTGTGTATGTTGTATAAAGCGGAGATAATCAATGCAAATGACTTCATAGGGGGTGAACAATAAAGATTTATTTTATACTGTCAGGTTTGAGGTAATGGTAGGTTATACTTTGTGTATGTTGTATAAAGGGGAGATAATCAATGCAAATTACTTCAAAGGGGGTGAACAATAAAGATTTGTTTTATACTGTCAGGTTTGAGGTAATGGTAGGTTATACTTTGTGTATGTTGTATAAAGCGGAGATAATCAATGCAAATGACTTCATAGGGGGTGAACAATAAAGATTTATTTTATACTGTCAGGTTTGAGGTAATGGTAGGTTATACTTTGTGTATGTTGTATAAAGGGGAGATAATCAATGCAAATTACTTCAAAGGGGGTGAACAATAAAGATTTGTTTTATACTGTCAGGTTTGAGGTAATTGCAGGTTATACTTTTAGTATGTTGTATAAAGGGGAGATAATCAATCCAAATGACTTCATAGGGGGTAACCAATAAAGATTTGTTTTATTCTGTCAGGTTTGAGGTAATGGTAGGTTATGCTTTGTGTATGTTGTATAAAGGGGAGATAATCAATCCAAATGACTTCATAGGTGGTGAACAATAAAGATTTGTTTGACACTGTCAGGTTTGAGGTAATGGTAGGTTATACTTTGTGTATGTTGTATAAAGGGGAGATAATCAATCCAAATGACTTCATAGGGGTTGAACAATAAAGATTTGTTTTATACTGTCAGGTTTGAGGTAATGGTAGGTTATACTTTGTGTATGTTGTATAAAGGGGAGATAATCAATCCAAATGACTTCATAGGGTGTAACCAATAAAGATTTGTTTTATTCTGTCAGGTTTGAGGTAATGGTAGGTTATACTTTGTGTATGTTGTATAAAGGGGAGATAATCAATGCAAATGACTTCATAGGGGGTGAACAATAAAGATTTATTTTATACTGTCAGGTTTGAGGTAATGGTAGGTTATACTTTGTGTATGTTGTATAAAGGGGAGATAATCAATGCAAATGACTTCATAGGGGATGAACAATAAAGATGTTTTATACTGTCAGGTTTGAGGTAATGGTAGGTTATACTTTGTGTATGTTGTATAAAGGGGAGATAATCAATGCAAATGACTTGATAGGGGGTGAACAATAAAGATTTTGTTTTATACTGTTAGGTTTGAGGTAATGGTAGGTTATATTGACTTTGTGTATGTTGTATAAAGGGGAGACAATCAATGCAAATGACTTCATAGGGGGTGAACAATAAAGATTTGTTTTATACTGTCAGGTTTGAGGTAACGGTAGGTTATACTTTGTGTATGTTGTATAAAGGGGAGATAGTCAATCCAAATGACTTCATAGGGGGTAACCAATAAAGATTTGTTTTATTCTGTCAGGTTTGAGGTAATGGTAGGTTATGCTTTGTGTATAATGTATTAAGGGGAGATAATCAATCCAAATGACTTCATAGGGGGTGAACAATAGAGATTTGTTTGATACTGTCAGGTTTGAGGTAATGGTAGGTTATACTTTGTGTATGTTGTATAAAGGAGAGATAATCAATCCAAATGACTTCATAGGGGGTAACCAATAGAGATTTGTTTGATACTGTCAGGTTTGAGGTAATGGTAGGTTATACTTTGTGTATGTTGTATAAAGGGGAGATAATCAATCCAAATGACTTCATAGGGGGTAACCATTAAAAATTTGTTTTATTCTGTCAGGTTTGAGGTAATGGTAAGTTATGCTTTGTGTATAATGTATTAAGGGGAGATAATCAATCCAAATGACTTCATAGGGGTTGAACAATAAAGATTTGTTTTATATTGTCAGGTTTGAGGTAATGTTAGGTTATACTTTGTGTATGTTGTATAAAGGGGAGATAATCAATCCAAATGACTTCATAGGGGGTAACCAATAAAGATTTGTTTTATTCTGTCAGGTTTGAGGTAATGGTAGGTTATGCTTTGTGTATAATGTATAAAGGGGAGATAATCAATCCAAATGACTTCATTGGGGGTGAACAATAAAGATTTATTTTATACTGTCATGTTTGAGGTAATGGTAGGTTATACTTTGTGTATGTTGTATAAAGGGGAGATAATCAATCCAAACGACTTCATAGGGGTTGAACAATAAAGATTTATTTTATACTGTAAGGTTTGAGGTAATGGTAGGTTATACTTTGTGTATGTTGTATAAAGGGGAGATAATCAATGCAAATGACTTCAAAGGGGGTGAACAATAAAGATTTGTTTTATACTGTCAGGTTTGAGGTAATGGTAGGTTATACTTTGTGTATAATGTATTAAGGGGAGATAATCAATCAAAATGACTTCATAGGGGTTGAACAATAAAGATTTGTTTTATACTGTCAGGTTTGAGGTAATGGTAGGTTATACTTTGTGTATGTTGTATAAAGCGGAGATAATCAATGCAAATGACTTCATAGGGGGTGAACAATAAAGATTTATTTTATACTGTCAGGTTTGAGGTAATGGTAGGTTATACTTTGTGTATGTTGTATAAAGGGGAGATAATCAATGCAAATTACTTCAAAGGGGGTGAACAATAAAGATTTGTTTTATACTGTCAGGTTTGAGGTAATGGTAGGTTATACTTTGTGTATGTTGTATAAAGCGGAGATAATCAATGCAAATGACTTCATAGGGGGTGAACAATAAAGATTTATTTTATACTGTCAGGTTTGAGGTAATGGTAGGTTATACTTTGTGTATGTTGTATAAAGGGGAGATAATCAATGCAAATTACTTCAAAGGGGGTGAACAATAAAGATTTGTTTTATACTGTCAGGTTTGAGGTAATTGCAGGTTATACTTTTAGTATGTTGTATAAAGGGGAGATAATCAATCCAAATGACTTCATAGGGGGTAACCAATAAAGATTTGTTTTATTCTGTCAGGTTTGAGGTAATGGTAGGTTATGCTTTGTGTATGTTGTATAAAGGGGAGATAATCAATCCAAATGACTTCATAGGTGGTGAACAATAAAGATTTGTTTGACACTGTCAGGTTTGAGGTAATGGTAGGTTATACTTTGTGTATGTTGTATAAAGGGGAGATAATCAATCCAAATGACTTCATAGGGGTTGAACAATAAAGATTTGTTTTATACTGTCAGGTTTGAGGTAATGGTAGGTTATACTTTGTGTATGTTGTATAAAGGGGAGATAATCAATGCAAATGACTTCATAGGCGGTGAACAATAAAGATTTATTTTATACTGTCAGGTTTGAGGTAATGGTAGGTTATACTTTGTGTATGTTGTATAAAGGGGAGATAATCAATGCAAATGACTTCATAGGGGATGAACAATAAAGATGTTTTATACTGTCAGGTTTGAGGTAATGGTAGGTTATACTTTGTGTATGTTGTATAAAGGGGAGATAATCAATGCAAATGACTTGATAGGGGGTGAACAATAAAGATTTTGTTTTATACTGTCAGGTTTGAGGTAATGGTAGGTTATATTGACTTTGTGTATGTTGTATAAAGGGGAGACAATCAATGTAAATGACTTCATAGGGGGTGAACAATAAAGATTTGTTTTATACTGTCAGGTTTGAGGTAACGGTAGGTTATACTTTGTGTATGTTGTATAAAGGGGAGATAGTCAATCCAAATGACTTCATAGGGGGTAACCAATAAAGATTTGTTTTATTCTGTCAGGTTTGAGGTAATGGTAGGTTATGCTTTTGTATAATGTATTAAGGGGAGATAATCAATCCAAATGACTTCATAGGGGGTGAACAATAGAGATTTGTTTGATACTGTCAGGTTTGAGGTAATGGTAGGTTATACTTTGTGTATGTTGTATAAAGGGGAGATAATCAATCCAAATGACTTCATAGGGGGTAACCAATAGAGATTTGTTTGATACTGTCAGGTTTGAGGTAATGGTAGGTTATACTTTGTGTATGTTGTATAAAGGGGAGATAATCAATGCAAATGACTTCATAGGGGGTGAACAATAAAGATTTATTTTATACTGTCAGGTTTGAGGTAATGGTAGGTTATACTTTGTGTATGTTGTATAAAGGGGAGATAATCAATGCAAATGACTTCATAGGGGATGAACAATAAAGATGTTTTATACTGTCAGGTTTGAGGTAATGGTAGGTTATACTTTGTGTATGTTGTATAAAGGGGAGATAATCAATGCAAATGACTTGATAGGGGGTGAACAATAAAGATTTTGTTTTATACTGTTAGGTTTGAGGTAATGGTAGGTTATATTGACTTTGTGTATGTTGTATAAAGGGGAGACAATCAATGCAAATGACTTCATAGGGGGTGAACAATAAAGATTTGTTTTATACTGTCAGGTTTGAGGTAACGGTAGGTTATACTTTGTGTATGTTGTATAAAGGGGAGATAGTCAATCCAAATGACTTCATAGGGGGTAACCAATAAAGATTTGTTTTATTCTGTCAGGTTTGAGGTAATGGTAGGTTATGCTTTGTGTATAATGTATTAAGGGGAGATAATCAATCCAAATGACTTCATAGGGGGTGAACAATAGAGATTTGTTTGATACTGTCAGGTTTGAGGTAATGGTAGGTTATACTTTGTGTATGTTGTATAAAGGAGAGATAATCAATCCAAATGACTTCATAGGGGGTAACCAATAGAGATTTGTTTGATACTGTCAGGTTTGAGGTAATGGTAGGTTATACTTTGTGTATGTTGTATAAAGGGGAGATAATCAATCCAAATGACTTCATAGGGGGTAACCATTAAAAATTTGTTTTATTCTGTCAGGTTTGAGGTAATGGTAAGTTATGCTTTGTGTATAATGTATTAAGGGGAGATAATCAATCCAAATGACTTCATAGGGGTTGAACAATAAAGATTTGTTTTATATTGTCAGGTTTGAGGTAATGTTAGGTTATACTTTGTGTATGTTGTATAAAGGGGAGATAATCAATCCAAATGACTTCATAGGGGGTAACCAATAAAGATTTGTTTTATTCTGTCAGGTTTGAGGTAATGGTAGGTTATGCTTTGTGTATAATGTATAAAGGGGAGATAATCAATCCAAATGACTTCATTGGGGGTGAACAATAAAGATTTATTTTATACTGTCATGTTTGAGGTAATGGTAGGTTATACTTTGTGTATGTTGTATAAAGGGGAGATAATCAATCCAAACGACTTCATAGGGGTTGAACAATAAAGATTTATTTTATACTGTAAGGTTTGAGGTAATGGTAGGTTATACTTTGTGTATGTTGTATAAAGGGGAGATAATCAATGCAAATGACTTCAAAGGGGGTGAACAATAAAGATTTGTTTTATACTGTCAGGTTTGAGGTAATGGTAGGTTATACTTTGTGTATAATGTATTAAGGGGAGATAATCAATCAAAATGACTTCATAGGGGTTGAACAATAAAGATTTGTTTTATACTGTCAGGTTTGAGGTAATGGTAGGTTATACTTTGTGTATGTTGTATAAAGCGGAGATAATCAATGCAAATGACTTCATAGGGGGTGAACAATAAAGATTTATTTTATACTGTCAGGTTTGAGGTAATGGTAGGTTATACTTTGTGTATGTTGTATAAAGGGGAGATAATCAATGCAAATTACTTCAAAGGGGGTGAACAATAAAGATTTGTTTTATACTGTCAGGTTTGAGGTAATGGTAGGTTATACTTTGTGTATGTTGTATAAAGCGGAGATAATCAATGCAAATGACTTCATAGGGGGTGAACAATAAAGATTTATTTTATACTGTCAGGTTTGAGGTAATGGTAGGTTATACTTTGTGTATGTTGTATAAAGGGGAGATAATCAATGCAAATTACTTCAAAGGGGGTGAACAATAAAGATTTGTTTTATACTGTCAGGTTTGAGGTAATTGCAGGTTATACTTTTAGTATGTTGTATAAAGGGGAGATAATCAATCCAAATGACTTCATAGGGGGTAACCAATAAAGATTTGTTTTATTCTGTCAGGTTTGAGGTAATGGTAGGTTATGCTTTGTGTATGTTGTATAAAGGGGAGATAATCAATCCAAATGACTTCATAGGTGGTGAACAATAAAGATTTGTTTGACACTGTCAGGTTTGAGGTAATGGTAGGTTATACTTTGTGTATGTTGTATAAAGGGGAGATAATCAATCCAAATGACTTCATAGGGGTTGAACAATAAAGATTTGTTTTATACTGTCAGGTTTGAGGTAATGGTAGGTTATACTTTGTGTATGTTGTATAAAGGGGAGATAATCAATGCAAATGACTTCATAGGCGGTGAACAATAAAGATTTATTTTATACTGTCAGGTTTGAGGTAATGGTAGGTTATACTTTGTGTATGTTGTATAAAGGGGAGATAATCAATGCAAATGACTTCATAGGGGATGAACAATAAAGATGTTTTATACTGTCAGGTTTGAGGTAATGGTAGGTTATACTTTGTGTATGTTGTATAAAGGGGAGATAATCAATGCAAATGACTTGATAGGGGGTGAACAATAAAGATTTTGTTTTATACTGTCAGGTTTGAGGTAATGGTAGGTTATATTGACTTTGTGTATGTTGTATAAAGGGGAGACAATCAATGTAAATGACTTCATAGGGGGTGAACAATAAAGATTTGTTTTATACTGTCAGGTTTGAGGTAACGGTAGGTTATACTTTGTGTATGTTGTATAAAGGGGAGATAGTCAATCCAAATGACTTCATAGGGGGTAACCAATAAAGATTTGTTTTATTCTGTCAGGTTTGAGGTAATGGTAGGTTATGCTTTTGTATAATGTATTAAGGGGAGATAATCAATCCAAATGACTTCATAGGGGGTGAACAATAGAGATTTGTTTGATACTGTCAGGTTTGAGGTAATGGTAGGTTATACTTTGTGTATGTTGTATAAAGGGGAGATAATCAATCCAAATGACTTCATAGGGGGTAACCAATAGAGATTTGTTTGATACTGTCAGGTTTGAGGTAATGGTAGGTTATACTTTGTGTATGTTGTATAAAGGGGAGATAATCAATCCAAATGACTTCATAGGGGGTAACCATTAAAAATTTGTTTTATTCTGTCAGGTTTGAGGTAATGGTAAGTTATGCTTTGTGTATAATGTATTAAGGGGAGATAATCAATCCAAATGACTTCATAGGGGTTGAACAATAAAGATTTGTTTTATATTGTCAGGTTTGAGGTAATGTTAGGTTATACTTTGTGTATGTTGTATAAAGGGGAGATAATCAATCCAAATGACTTCATAGGGGGTAACCAATAAAGATTTGTTTTATTCTGTCAGGTTTGAGGTAATGGTAGGTTATGCTTTGTGTATAATGTATAAAGGGGAGATAATCAATCCAAATGACTTCATTGGGGGTGAACAATAAAGATTTATTTTATACTGTCATGTTTGAGGTAATGGTAGGTTATACTTTGTGTATGTTGTATAAAGGGGAGATAATCAATCCAAACGACTTCATAGGGGTTGAACAATAAAGATTTATTTTATACTGTAAGGTTTGAGAAAATGGTAGGTTATACTTTGTGTATGTTGTATAAAGGGGAGATAATCAATGCAAATGACTTCAAAGGGGGTGAACAATAAAGATTTGTTTTATACTGTCAGGTTTGAGGTAATGGTAGGTTATACTTTGTGTATAATGTATTAAGGGGAGATAATCAATCAAAATGACTTCATAGGGGTTGAACAATAAAGATTTGTTTTATACTGTCAGGTTTGAGGTAATGGTAGGTTATACTTTGTGTATGTTGTATAAAGCGGAGATAATCAATGCAAATGACTTCATAGGGGGTGAACAATAAAGATTTATTTTATACTGTCAGGTTTGAGGTAATGGTAGGTTATACTTTGTGTATGTTGTATAAAGGGGAGATAATCAATGCAAATTACTTCAAAGGGGGTGAACAATAAAGATTTGTTTTATACTGTCAGGTTTGAGGTAATGGTAGGTTATACTTTGTGTATGTTGTATAAAGCGGAGATAATCAATGCAAATGACTTCATAGGGGGTGAACAATAAAGATTTATTTTATACTGTCAGGTTTGAGGTAATGGTAGGTTATACTTTGTGTATGTTGTATAAAGGGGAGATAATCAATGCAAATTACTTCAAAGGGGGTGAACAATAAAGATTTGTTTTATACTGTCAGGTTTGAGGTAATTGCAGGTTATACTTTTAGTATGTTGTATAAAGGGGAGATAATCAATCCAAATGACTTCATAGGGGGTAACCAATAAAGATTTGTTTTATTCTGTCAGGTTTGAGGTAATGGTAGGTTATGCTTTGTGTATGTTGTATAAAGGGGAGATAATCAATCCAAATGACTTCATAGGTGGTGAACAATAAAGATTTGTTTGACACTGTCAGGTTTGAGGTAATGGTAGGTTATACTTTGTGTATGTTGTATAAAGGGGAGATAATCAATCCAAATGACTTCATAGGGGTTGAACAATAAAGATTTGTTTTATACTGTCAGGTTTGAGGTAATGGTAGGTTATACTTTGTGTATGTTGTATAAAGGGGAGATAATCAATGCAAATGACTTCATAGGCGGTGAACAATAAAGATTTATTTTATACTGTCAGGTTTGAGGTAATGGTAGGTTATACTTTGTGTATGTTGTATAAAGGGGAGATAATCAATGCAAATGACTTCATAGGGGATGAACAATAAAGATGTTTTATACTGTCAGGTTTGAGGTAATGGTAGGTTATACTTTGTGTATGTTGTATAAAGGGGAGATAATCAATGCAAATGACTTGATAGGGGGTGAACAATAAAGATTTTGTTTTATACTGTCAGGTTTGAGGTAATGGTAGGTTATATTGACTTTGTGTATGTTGTATAAAGGGGAGACAATCAATGTAAATGACTTCATAGGGGGTGAACAATAAAGATTTGTTTTATACTGTCAGGTTTGAGGTAACGGTAGGTTATACTTTGTGTATGTTGTATAAAGGGGAGATAGTCAATCCAAATGACTTCATAGGGGGTAACCAATAAAGATTTGTTTTATTCTGTCAGGTTTGAGGTAATGGTAGGTTATGCTTTTGTATAATGTATTAAGGGGAGATAATCAATCCAAATGACTTCATAGGGGGTGAACAATAAAGATTTGTTTGATACTGTCAGGTTTGAGGTAATGGTAGGTTATACTTTGTGTATGTTGTATAAAGGGGAGATAATCAATCCAAATGACTTCATAGGGGGTAACCAATAAAGATTTGTTTTATTCTGTCAGGTTTGAGGTAATGGTAGGTTATGCTTTGTGTATAATGTATTAAGGGGAGATAATCAATCCAAATGACTTCATAGGGGGTAACCATTAAAGATTTGTTTTATTCTGTCAGGTTTGAGGTAATGGTTGGTTATGCTTTGTGTATAATGTATTAAGGGGAGATAATCAATCCAAATGACTTCATAGGGGTTGAACAATAAAGATTTGTTTTATACTGTCAGGTTTGAGGTAATGGTAGGTTATACTTTGTGTATGTTGTATAAAGGGGAGATAATCAATGAAAATTACTTCAAAGGGGGTGAACAATAAAGATTTGTTTTATACTGTCAGGTTTGAGGTAATGGCAGGTTATACTTTTAGTATGTTGTATAAAGGGGAGATAATCAATCCAAATGACTTCATAGGGGGTAACCAATAAAGATTTTTTTTATTCTGTCAGGTTTGAGGTAATGGTAGGTTATGCTTTGTGTATAATGTATTAAGGGGATATAATCAATCCAAATGACTTCTTAGGTGGAGAACAATAAAGATTTGTTTGATACTGTCAGGTTTGAGGTAACGGTAGGTTATATATACTTTGTGTATGATGTATTAAGGGGAGTTAATCAATCTAATTGACTTCATAGGGGGTGAACAAAAAGATTTGTTTTATACTGTCATGTTTAAGGTAATGGTAGGTTATACTATGTGTAGAAAGTATTAAGGGGAGATAATCAATCTAAATGACTCTTTAGGTGGAGAACAATAAAGATTTGTTTTATGCTGTCCGGTTTGAGGTAACGATGGGTTATATATACATTGTGTATGATGTATTAAGGGGAGATAATCAATCCAAATGACTTCATAGGGGGTGAACAATAAAGATTTGTTTGATACTGTCAGGTTTGAGGTACTGGTAGGTTATACTTTGTGTTTGTTGTATAAAGGGGAAATAATTAATCAATCTAATTGACTTCTTAGGGGGGTGAACAAAAAGATTTGTTTTATACTGTCATGTTTAAGGTAATTGTAGGTTATACTATGTGTAGAAAGTATTAAGGGGAGATAATCAATCCAAATGACTTCATAGGGGATGAACAATAAAGATTTGTTTGATACTGTCAGGTTTGAGGTACTGGTAGGTTATACTTTGTGTTTGTTGTATAAAGGGGAAATAATTAATCAATCTAATTGACTTCTTAGGGGGGTGAACAAAAAGATTTGTTTTATACTGTCATGTTTAAGGTAATTGTAGGTTATACTATGTGTAGAAAGTATTAAGGGGAGATAATCAATCCAAATGACTTCATAGGGGATGAACAATAAAGATTTCTTTGATACTGTCAGGTTTGAGGTAGTGGTAGGTTATACTTTGTGTTTGTTGTATAAAGGGGAAATAATCAATCCAAACGACTTCATAGGGGGTGAACAAAAAAAAATTGTTTTATACTGTCAGGTTTGAAGTAACAAAAGGTTATACTTTGTGTATAATGTATTAAGGGGAGATAATCAATCTAAATAGCTTCATAGGGGGTGAACAATAAAGATTTGTTTTATACTGTCAGGTTTGAGGAAATGGTAGGTTATACTTTGTGTTTGTTGTATAAAGGAGAAATAATCAATCCAAACGTCTTCATAGGGGGTGAATAATAAAGATTTGTTTGATACTGTCAGGTTTGAGATAATGGTAGGTTATATATACTTGGTGTATAATGTATTAAGGGGAGATAATCAATCCATATAGCTTCATAGGGGGTGAACAATAAAGATTTGTTTTATACTGTCAGGTTTGAGGTAACGGTATGTTATACTTTTTGTATAATGTATTAAGGGGAGGTAATCAATCAAAATGACTTCTTAGGTGGTAAACAATAAAGATTTGTTTTATACTGTCAGGTTTGAGGTAACGGTAGGTTATATATACTTTGTGTATAATGTATTAAGGGGAGATAATCAATCCAAATGACTTCATAAGGGGTGGACAATAAAGATTTGTTTTATGCTGTAAGGTTTTAGGTAATGGTAGGTTATACTTTGTGTATGTTGTATAAAGGGGAGATAATCAATCCAAACGACTTCATATAGGGGGTGAACAATAAAGATTTGTTTTATACTGTCAGGTTTGGGGTAACGATAGGTAATATATACTTTGTGTATAATGTATTAAGGGGAGATAATCATTCCAAATGGCTTCATAGGGGGTGAACAAAACAGATTTATTTTATACTGTCGGGTTTGAGGTAACGGTAGGTTATACTTTGTGTATAATGTATTAAGGGGAGATAATCAATCCAAATGACTTCATAGGGGGTGAACAATAAAGATTTGTTTTATACTGTCAGGTTTGAGGTAATGGTAGGTTATACTTGTATTAAGCGGAGGTAATCAATCGTAATGACTTCTTAGGGGGTGAACAATAAAGATTTGTTTGATACTGCCAGGTTTGAGGTAACTGTAGATTATACTTAGTGGATAATGTATTAAGGGGAGATAATCAATCGAAATTACTTCATAGGTGGTGAACAATAAAGATTTGTTTGATACTGTCAGGTTTGAGGTAATGGTAGGTTATACTTTGTGTATGTTGTATAAATGGGAGATAATCAATCGAAATTACTTCATAGGGGGTGAACAATAAAGATTTATTTTATACTGTCAGGTTTGAGGTAATGGTAGGTTATACTTTATGTATGTTGTATAAAGGGGAGATAATCAATCGAAATGACTTCATAGGGGTGAACAATAAAGATTTGTTTTATACTGTCAGGTTTGAGGTAATGGTAGGTTATACTTTGTGTATGTTGTATAAAGGGGAGATAATCAATGCAAATGACTTGATAGGGGGTGAACAATAAAGATTTGTTTTATACTGTCAGGTTTGAGGTAATGGTAGGTTATACTTTGTGTATGTTGTATAAAGGGGAGATAATTATCCAAATGACTTCATAGGGGATGAACAATAAAGATTTGTTTTATACTGTCAGGTTTGAGGTAATGGTAGGTTATACTTTGTGTATGTTGTATAAAGGGGAGATAATCAATGCAAATGACTTGATAGGGGGTGAACAATACAGATTTTGTTTTATACTGTCAGGTTTGAGGTAATGGTAGGTTATATTTACTTTGTATATGTTGTATAAAGGGGAGACAATCAATGCAAATGACTTCATAGGGGGTGAACAATAAAGATTTGTTTTATACTGTCAGGTTTGAGGTAACAGTAGGTTATATATACTTTGTGTATAATGTATTAAGGGGAGGCAATCAATCAAAATGACTTTTTAGGTGGTGAACAATAAAGATTTGTTTTATACTGTCAGGTTTGAGGTAATGGTAGGTTATACTTTGTGTATGTTGTATGAAGGAGAGATAATCAATCCAAATGACTTCATAGGGAGTGAACAATAAAGATTTTTTTATGCTGTCAGGTTTGATGTAATGGAAGGTTATACTTTGTGAATAATGTGTAAAGGGGAGATAATCAATCCAAATAACTTTACAGGGGGTGAACAATAAAGATTGTTTGATACTGTCAGGTTTGAGGTAATGGTAGGTTGTGCTTTGTTTAAAATGTATTAAGGAGAGATAAACAATCCAAATGACTTCATAGGGAGTGAACAAAAAAATTGTTTTATACTGTCAGGTTTAAGGTAACAGTAGGTTATTCTCTGTGTATAATGTATTTAGGGGAGGTAATCAATCGAAATGACATCTTGTGTGGTGAACAATAAAGATTTGTTTTATACTGTCTGTTTGAGGTAACAATGGTAGGTTATATACACTTAGTGTATAATGTATTAAGGGGAGATAATCAATCCAAATGACTTCATAAGGGGTGAACAAAAAGATGGTTTTTGTCGAGCCTGCAACTTTTGTTGCAGAAAGCTCGACATAGGGATAGTGATCCGGCTGCGGCTACGGGCTCGGCGTTAGCTCACTTCTTAAAAGCTTTATATTTTAAAAGGTGGAAGACCTGGATGCTTCATACTTTGTATATAAATGCTTTATGTTACGAAGTTTCCGTCAGTCACATGTCCAATGTCCTTGACCTCATTTTCATGGTTCAGTGACCACTTGAAAAAAAAGTTCAAATTTTTTGTAATGTTGAATTCTCTCTTATTATAAGTAATAGGATAACTATATTTGATATGTGCGTACCTTGCAAGGTCCTCGTGTCTGTCAGACAGTTTTCACTTGACCTTGACCTCATTTCATGGATCAGTGAACAAGGTTACGTTTTGGTAGTCAAGTCCATATCTCAGATACTATAAGCAATAGGTCTAGTATATTCGGTGTATGGAAGGACTGTAAGGTGTACATGTCCAACTGGCAGGTGTCATCTGACCTTTACCTCATTTGCATTGTTCAGTGGATATAGTTAAATTTTTGTGTTTTGGTCTGTTTTTCTCATACCATATGCAATAGGTCTACTATATTTGTTGTATGGAATGATTGTTAAGTGTACATGTCTAGCGGGTAGATGTCATGTGACCTTGACCTCATTTTTATGGTTCAGTGGTCAAAGTTAAGTTTTTGAGTTTTGGTCTTTTTATCTAATGCTATATGCCATAGGTCAACTATATTTGGTGTATGGAAATATTTTATGATCTTCATGTCAGTCGAGCAGGTTTTATTTAACTGTGACCTCATTTTCACGGTTCATTGCACAGTGTTAAGTTTTTTTGTTTTGGTCTATTTTTCTTAAACTATAAGTAATGTGTCAACTATATATTATGTTGTATAGAAGCATTGTTAGCTGTACCTGTCTGCCTGGCATGGTTCATCTGACCTGGACCTCTTTTTCAAGGTTCATTGGTCTTTGTTTAGTTATCTTGGTTAATGTTAAGTTTATGTGACAGTTGTAATAAAGCTTACCTTTATACTTAGGACTATCAACATAATATCAATGATTAGTATAGAAGGCGAGACATTTCAGCGTGTGCTGAATCACAAGATTTGTTTTATACTGCCAGGTTTGAGGTAATGGTAGGTTATATATACTTTGAGTATAATGTATTAAGGGGACATAATCAATTCAAATGACTTCTTATAAGGTGAACAATAAAGATTTGTTTGATACTGCCAGGTTTGAGGTAACTGTAGATTATACTTAGTGGATAATGTATTAAGGGGAGATAATCAATCCAGATGACTTCATAGAGGGTGAACAATAAAGATTTGATTTATACTGTCAGGTTTGAGGTAATGGTAGATTTAACTTAGTGTATAATGTATTAAGGGGAGATAAACAATCCAAATGAATTCATAGGGGGTGAACAAAAAGATTGTTTTATACTGTCAGGTTTGAGGTAATGGTAGGTTATACTTTGTGTATAATGTATTAAGGGGAGATAATCAATCCAAATGAATTCATAGGGGGTGAACAAAAAGATTGTTTTATACTGTCAGGTTTGAGGTAATGGTAGGTTATACTTTGTGTATAATGTATTAAGGGGAGATAATCAATCCAAATGACTTCATAAGGGGTGAACAATAAAGATTTGTTTTATACTGTCAGGTTTGAGGTAATGGTAGATTTAACTTAGTGTATAATGTATTAAGGGGAGATAATCAATCCAAATGACTTCATAGGGGGTGAACAAAAGATGGTTTTATACTGTCGGGTTTGAGGTAATGGTAGGTTATACTTTGTGTATAATGTATTAAGGGGAGATAATTAATCGAAATGACTTCATAGGTGGTGAACAATAAAGATTTATTTTATACTGTCAGGTTTGAGGTAATGGTAGGTTATATATCTTTTGTGTATAATGTATTAAGGGGAGATTATCAATCCAAATGACTTCATAGGGGATGAACAATAAAGATTTGTTATATACTGTCAGGTTTGAGGTAACGGTAGGTTATACTTTGTGTATAATGTATTAAGGGGAGGTAATCAATCGAAATGACTTTTTAGGTGGTGAACAATAAAGATTTGTTTTATACTGTCAGGTTTGAGGTAATGGTAGATTATATATATTTTGTGTATAATGTATTAAGGGGACATAATCAATTCAAATGACTTCTTAGGGGTGAACAATAAAGATTTGTTTGATACTGCCAGGTTTGAGGTAACTGTAGATTATACTTAGTGGATAATGTATGAATGGGAGATAATTAATCCAAATGACTTAATAGGGGGTAAGCAAAAAGATTTGTTTAATACTGTAATGTTTGAGGTAATGGTAGGTTATACTTTGTGTATAATGTATTCAGGAGAAATAATCAATCCAAAGGACTTCATAGGGGTTGAACAATAAAGTAGGTTATATTTATTTAAATATCGTTCATCTTGGCCTCTAGTAAGTGTTCTTCAACTAATCTTTCAGTGCTCTGAACTAGTTCATTAACTACTATTAAAGAGCTTATCATAAACTATTGTAATAAAATATATGAACATAGTGGTATAAACCATTTTTGGAGTGTAAAAAAATCTTTGGATGTTTTAGATAAATTATGTGCTTTTGATGGTCCTTTTGATTCTGTAAATAGTTTTGATTTTTCTACTCTTTACACACACTTCCACACTATCTTATTAAACAAAAGTTTTCCTATTTATTTAAATGGTCGTTTGGTAAAGCTGAATGTAGATATATTTGCTGCAACTCATTTAAAGCCTTCTTCTCTAATGAGAAAGGTAAATATACTAGATATTCTTACTGGAGGTGTGATGAGATGATTGAAGCTGTTAATTTTCTCCTTGATAATATTTATGTACATTTCGGGAACAAAGTTTATCGACAGGTTGTAGGTATTCCGCATGGGCATTAATTGTACCCCTTTAATAGCAGACTTGTTTTTGTACTGTTATGAATCACAGTTCATGACTAAACTCAGTAAAGACCCGTCGAAATTGCATTTAATTGATAAATTCAACAACACTTACCGTTATCTTGATGATATTTTTTCGTTAAATAATCAAGAATTTTCTCAATATACTGCTGAAATTAACCCCAAGGAATTTACTTTAAATAAATCAAATTTATTCGGTAATAACTGTCCTTTCCTGGATTTAGATATTTTGGTTTTAAACGGGAAACTCAACACTAAAATTTTACAACAAAAGAGACGATTTTTCGTTCCCTATTGTTAATTTTCCATTTTTAGATGGTGATGTTCCTTTGGCACCATCTTACGGTGTTTATATTTCACAACTTGTTCGCTATGCCCTGTCTGTTGTGACGTTTTTGAATTTAACAAACGCAACCTATGTATTACTGGTAAATTATTAAACCAGGGATATCGTTACCATAAATTACTTAAAACCTTTACTAAATTTTTCCATAGATATAAAAATTTGGTTTTAAAGTTTGGTTGTACCTGTAGAAAACTTATTTCAAACTGGATAGCACATCCTCATTTTTACGGAAATGTTGTTAACCGTGCCTGGAAATTTAGAAATGATCCATGTAAACTTGTCGCTCCTTTAAATAAACTTATTCTAAAAGGTTACCTATTTAACACTGTAATAAGATCATTGAATATTGTTTTTATTGGTATAAATATTGATTTTGTTATCAGTAAATTAAAAGCTAACTAAATATTACTAGTATGTTATATAGATATACATATTCATGGATCTACAATCTGTCGATACCTGTAACTTGGCATTGCATAAGGTCATGTTTTTCTCTTGCTGTTTATGACGTCTTTACTCTAAATCCATTGGATGTTGGATGTGTACGGATTGATAGTTTAGTCTTAGATGCATGATTTTTATACGACCGCAAAAATTTTAATTTTTTGGTCGTATATTGCTATCACGTTGGCGTCGTCGTCCTGCGTTGTCGTCATCGTCGTCCGAATACTTTTAGTTTTCGCACTCTAACTTTAGTAAAAGTGAATAGAAATCAATGAAATTTTAACACAAGGTTCATGACCACAAAAGGAAGGTTGGGATTGATTTTGGGAGTTTTGGTCCCAACATTTTAGGAATTAGGGGCCAAAAAGGGCCCAAATAAGCATTTTCTTGGTTTTCGCACTATAACTTTAGTTTAAGTGAATAGAAATCTATGAAATTTTGACAAGGTTTATGACCACAAAAGGACGGTTGGGATTGATTTTGGGAGTTTTGGTTCCAACAGTTTAGGAATTAAGGGCCCAAAAAGGGCCCAAATAAGCATTATTCTTGGTTTTCGCACAATAACTTTAGTATAAGTAAATAGAAATCAATGAAATTTAAACACAAGGTTTATGACCACAAAAGGAAGGTTGGGATTGATTTTTGGAGTGCAGGTCACAACAGTTTATGAATTAGGGGCCAAAAAGGGGCCCAAATAAGCATTATTTTTGGTTTTTGCACCATAACTTTAGTATAAGTAAATAGAAATCTATGAAATTTAAACACAAGGTTTATGACCATAAAAGGAAGGTTGGGTTTGATTTTGTGAGTTTTGGTCCAATCAGTTTAGGAATAAGGGGCCCAAAGGGTCCAAAATTGAACTTTGTGTGATTTCATCAAAAATTGAATAATTTGATATGCTGAATCTAACTATGTATGTAGATTCTTAATTTTTGGTCCCATTTTCAAATTGGTCTACATTAAGGTCCAAAGGGTCCAAAATTAAACTTAGTTTGATTTTAACAAAAATTGAATCCTTGGGGTTCTTTGATATGCTGAATTTAAAATGTACTTAGATTTTTAATTATTGGCCTAGTTTTCAAGTTGGTCCAAATGGGGGTCCAAAATTAAACTTTGTTTGATTTCATCAAAAATTGAATAAATGGGTTCTTTTATATGCCAAATCTAACTGTGTATGTAGATTCTTAATTTTTGGTCCAGTTTTCAAATTGGTCTACATTAAGGTCCAAAGGGTCCAAAATTAAACTAAGTTTGATTTTAACAAAAATTAAATTCTTGGGCTTATTTGATATGCTTTATCTAAACATGTACTTTGATTTTTGATTATGGGCCCAGTTTTCAAGTTGGTCCAAATCAGGATTCCATATCAAGTATTGTGCAATAGCAAGAAATTTTCAATTGCACAGTATTGCACAATAGCAAGAAATATCTAATTGCACAATATTGTGCAATAGCAATTAATTTTCAATTGAAGTTATCTTTCTTTGTATAGAATAGTAGTTGATAATATATGTTGGAAATTTGCCAGACATGACTATGATGTCATTTTCTATTTTTATTTGCCAATAACTTTATGTAAATAACTTCATTGGAAATTTGCCAATATAAAATGTTGCTGATGAAGCTTTTTTTCCTTATCTTATCTAAAATGTTTTTAGATAATGTATGTTGGACATTTGCTAGACATGATTATGATGTCATTTTCCATTTTTATTTGCCAATAACTTTATGTAAATAACTTCATTGGAAATTTGCCAATATAAAATGTTGCTGATGAAGTTTTTTTTATTGTTTTATACAATAAACAATGCATATTCACTTTTACTACCAACCAATCTTTACCATTCAGTGATAACAAGCACTTTATTTTACATTTTAATATTTTATGATGTATTTAAAAGAGTAGTTATTGTTGCAAACTCCATTAGAAATTTGAATTGATATCAGTTTTGGAAAAAGGGAAACGGGGATGTGAAGAAAAAAAATGGGGGGGGGGGGGGGGAGGTTTAAATTTTTCTCATTTCAGATTTCATAAATAAAGAGAAAATTTCTTCAAACATTTTTTTGAGAGGATTAATATTCAACAGCATAGTGAATTGCTCAAAGGCAAAAAAAGATTTTAAGTTCATTAGACCACATTCATTCTGTGTCAGAAACCTATGCTGTGTCAACTATTTAATTTTAGATTTAAATAAGTTTGAAGAAGAAATCTTTAATTGATTTGTAAAATCTTGACATTTGTTTTGTGTAAAAAAAAACATGTAATGTCAAAAATTTGATCACAATCCAAATTCAGAGCTGTATCACGCGTGAATGTTTTGTCCATACTTGCCCCAACTGTTCAGGGTTCGACCTCTGCAGTCGTATAAAGCTGCGCCCTGCGGAGCACCTGGTTTTATTAGTTGTTAGTGGCTTTGAACTAGCTGTCAGATAACTGCAAGTACTCTCAGATCTGTTCATTGTGTCTTTTTGTGTCGGGATGTATAAGTACGCGGCCACGTCCACTTGTATTTTTGTCCATCTGATGAGTTAAGCCTATTTCAACTGATTTTTATAGTTCGTTCTTATGTTGTACTGTTATACCACTGTCCCAGGTTAAGGGGAGGGTTGGGATCCCGCTAACATGTTAAACCCCGCCACATTATTTATGTATGTGCCTGTCCCAAGTCAGGAGCCTGTAATTCAGTGGTTATCGTTTGTTTATGTGTTACATATTTGTTTTTCGTTCATTTTTTTTACATAAATAAGGCTGTTAGTTTTCTCGTTTGAATTGTTTTACATTGTCTTATCGGGGCCTATTATAGCCCACTATGCGGTATTGGCTTTGCTCATTGTTGAAGGCCGTACGGTGACCTATAGTTGATAATGTCTGTGTCATTTTGGTCTTTTGTGGATAGTTGTCTCATTGGCAATCATACCACATCTTCTTTTTTATATACTTTGTGTATAATATATTAAGGGGAGATAATCAATCCAAATGACTTCATACGTGGTGAACAAAAAGATTTTTTATACTGTCAGGTTTGAGGTAACAGTAGGTTATACTAATTGTATAATGTATGAAGGGGAGATAATCAATCCAAATGACTTCATTGGGGGTGAACAATAAAGATTTGTTTTAAAATGTCAGGTTTGAGGTAATGGTAGGTTATACTTTGTGTATAATGTATTAAGAGGAGAAAATCAATCCAAATGACTTCATAGGGGGTGAACAATAAAGATTGCTTTATGCTGTCAGGTTTGAGGTAACGGTAGGTTATATTTACTTTGTGTATAATGTATTAAGGGGAGATCATCAATCCAAATGACTTCATAGGGGATGAACAATAAAGATTGTTTGATACTGTCAGGTTTGAGGTAACGGTAGGTTATACTTTGTTTATAATGTATTAAGGAGAGATAAACAATCCAAATGACTTCATAAGGGGTGAACAAAAAGATTGTTTTATACTGTCAGGTTTAAGGTAATGGTAAGTTGTACTTTGTGTATAATGTATTAAGGGGAGATAATCAATCCAAATGACTTGATTGGGGGTGAACAATAAAGATTTGTTTTATACTGTCAGGTTTGAGGTAACGGTAAGTTATTCTTTGTGTATAATGTATTAAGGGCAGGTAATCCAGTGATATTGTTTGTCTTAAATTAGTGGAGAATAAAGGCTTTTTCCCCTGGAGAAGAATCCCAATTTGAAAAAATGGCTTAAAATTATTCACAAAAAGGCAACTTTTTTCCCAAACAGTGCAGTCTTAGACAGCAGTAATTGTGCATGAATACAAACTAAAAAACACTCATTTAAAACATTTTTCATGCCTAAAATGACTATATGTGCAGATTTGAGGGTCTATTTATGTGTAATCACTCACAAAAAGGGGTCTTATTTCAAAGCAGGGGTTGACTCTTGAAAGGGGGTCTATAAATTGAAGTTTCAGTCAGATTTGTGGTTTATTTTAAATTTCCCAATTTGATGAAAATGACACATATTTTCCCAATAAAAAAGGGTAGAGGTAGTTTTAAAAAAGCCAACAATATCACTTAAATCAATGGAAATGACTTCTTAGATGGTGAACAATAAAGATTTGTTTTATACTGTCAAGTTTGAGGTAATGGTAGGTTATATATACTTTGTGTATAATGTATTAAGGGGAGATAATTAATCGAAATGACTTCATAGGTGGTGAACAATAAAGATTTGTTTTATACTGTCAGGTTTGAGGTAATGGTAGGTTTTACTTAGTGTATAATATATTAAGGGGAGATAATCAATCCAAATGACTTCATGGGGGTGAACAATAAAGATTTGTTTTATACTGTAAGGTTTGAGGTAACTGTAGGTTATACTTTGTGTATAGTGAATTAAGAGGAGATAATCAATCCAATTGACTTCATAGGGGATGAACAAACAGATTCGTTTTTGGCAGTGTCTGCGCGTACCCGCATGCGGGTACGAATAGCAAAATTGTCGTTCATAGGCTACGCGTACCCACATCCGGTTTTATAATAAATTGCCATCGGATTGGGAATTAAACGTAAAATATATACAGAAATTATCGCAATTAGTGAATAAAATTGATCAACTACTTAGAAGTTTTGTAAACATTTATATATATGTATATTAAAGTGAACAGTTTTTCTCGGTTAATAAATATTCTTAAAATGGGAAAAGAGTGATACATGTGGGGCAGACATTTCAAAGTTATCATGAATAACAAAATGTTTGACGAAAATGTAAACCTTCAGCGCATCAAAAAACATTTTGCCTCTGAGGCGTGGTAGCAACTTAAAATTCGGATATTATATATTATAGGACTATATATAGTTTACAGGGACTGTATATTTCATTTTCAATCAGTATACATGCATTTTTAAAATTTGCAAGGTTTATTATATATTATCAACTTATAAATACAATTCGAAAATATTATTTGTCATACCCTTCACTCGTTCTACTCGAAATCCCCATATTATCGATAATTTCTGTATATATTTCACGTTTAATTCCCGATTTGATTGCATTTTATTATAAAACCGGATGTGGGTACGCGTAGCCTACAAATGTCAATTTGACTATTCGTACCCACATGCGGGTACGCGCAGACACTGCCTTTGTTTTTACTGTAATGTTTTAGGTAATGGTAGGTTATACTTTGTGTATAATGTATTAAGAGGAGATTATCAATCGAAATGACTTCATAGGTGGTGAACGATATCGATTTGTTTTATACTGTCAGGTTTGAGGTAACGGTAGGATATAAATACTTTGTGTTTAATGTATAATAATCAATCCAAATGACTTCATAGGGGGTGAACCAAAAAAAATTGTTATATGCTGTCAGGTTTGAGGTAAAGGGGGGGGGAGGGGGGGTCATTCAAATGCATAGATCGTCCAAAAAAAAACCTGTAACCCCCCACTGGATCCGCCACTGTGCTTACAGGAAAGCAAACAAAACTGTTACTATCGATGTTGCTACCGAATTGCTGATTGAGAAGGAATCAGAAGAAGACGTCGATCATTGTGTTGATGATAGTGGGCTACCCCTAGAAAGACAGACTGCCCTGAAACGAATGAAAACTTGGAAAAGAGCATGCACGAGTGGCGAGAGATTATGCGGTCTTACCATGCTTCATGTTCCACGCGATAAGGATATTGGCAGACCAAATATTCTGTACTGATTTGACGAAACCATCTGAAGAAAAATTTGGCCAACTCAACTGAATCGATGATTGATCTATGTTCTGCCGACAGACTCAAATTGAAATTTGGATGATTATCTAACATATAAATTTAAAGGAAGTTGTTTTTGGTGTTAGTAAAAGTTTTTAGATATGAAAAAATTATAAAAAGTGCCCAAATTTTAAACATTGTCAACTATCTTGAAATGCCTAGAATGCAGAATTTTGCACCATTCATTTCATACCCTCCCAAAAAAAAATTCGCCACGCTTCGCTTGGCTCAATTATTTTGCCTCACTAAAATAATATGCCTAGTTATGGCCTTGGTAGGTTATACTTTGTTTACCAGAAATTTCATCATCAGGACCAATTAAAGTACTTTCCTGTCCTTTTAAATTTTGTGGTAGTTAGTTGAAGTTGTTCGGACGTCTCTGAACTTTCATCGTATTGGACGAAAAGTTCCGAGAAACGACATCATGGAGGAAAGTGTGGAAAAAGAAATCGAAAAAAATGCTGTTCCCAATTTATTATATCCAGAATTGATGTCAGTTGGAGATTTGATTTCAGTTTTAGAACAAGTATGTCTCCAGTTCGAAAGAAAAAGATATGTCTGCATTTCTGTTCGAACAGACATGCGATGTATTCTCTTGCCCTTTTCTTTCCAAAACTCTTCACAAGGTGATGTTATGACTTATGGAAAACATGTGTCTTTAAAATTCAATTTGCTCATGATAAAATATATGAAAGGCGGACTGCTTGTTTTTAAATGAATCTGTTCAGCGTCAACACTTTCACTTTCAGCCTCATGGGTTTATAATGTCTGATGTGATATACCTTTATCATCGGGTCGCTACATACATGTAAGCCAAATGCTTCTACTAACCCCTCATTTTGGATTGTCTTATATGATTTCTCATATATATCATAATAATATATTTATATATAATAGGCAGTTTCAATCAGTTTTCTCAGAACCAATAAAAGTCACTGCTACTGAATTTGAAAACAATCAGTACATGCAACAAAAAACAGCTTATCCTATCATGCCAGACATAAACATAACCATCAACGGTATCACCAAACTACTTTTAAATTTAAACCCATCAAAAGCAAGTGGACCAGACGAACTTAAGCCGCGCCTCCTTAAGGACTTAGCACATGAAACTTCACCTATACTGTGCATCATATATCAGAAATCACTAGACACTGGCGAAGTCCCCACTGACTGGCATACTGCACATGTTTCTCCCATCTTTAAAAAAGGGTCCAAATATAATCCAGAGAATTATAGGCCTATTTCTTTAACATGCATATGTTGTAAAATTATAGAACCTGTTGTAGTTATTGCAATCATGACACACGCAGACAACCATAACATCCTGTATCCCCTTCAACATGGCTTTCGAAAAAATAGATCTTGTGAAACTCAGCTTTTGGAATTTATAGATGATGTCACTAAAAATATTGAAACTTCAAAACAAACAGATGTACTCATAATGGACTTTTCTAAAGCTTTTGATAAAGTCAGTCATAACTTATTATCACACAAACTAAATTACTATGAGATACAGTGGAAAACAAATGCATGGATACAGGGCTTTTTATCATGTCGTACCCAAGCAGTTATCCTAGAGGGTGAGACTTCAAGCTATGTCCCTGTGAAGTCAGGAGTGCTTCAAGGATCTGTTCTTGGCCCAAGTCTGTTTCTATTTTATATTAATGATATACCAGTCGGGCTAAATTCCACCATACGCCTATTCGCAGACTAACTATTGCTTACCTGGTTATAAAATCTAACCGACTGCGAGACCCTAAAAAAAGATCAACACACTAGGCATCTGGGAACATACTTGAAAAATCGCTTTTCATCCTGACAAGTGTAATGTTATGTCCATCAGTCGAAATAAAAATCCAATTACTTATAATTACACTCTACACGTTCATGTTCTTGAACATGTGGACAAAGCAAAATACCTAGGCCTGACAATACAATCAGACCCAAAATGGCACAGTCAAATAAACACCATCTGTAATAAGGCTAACAGTACACTAGGTTTTCTAAGAAGGAATGCAGACTTAAAATTATTCAGAGTCTTTGCCGTCACTGTTAAATCTGACAGGTTATTCCACTGATCCACTACTCTAATTGAAAAAGTATTTAGTCTATGTGTACATGGTGTAGTCTTACACTGTTTTTTAAAGTTTTAATGAGTGACCTGCTGACCTCTAGTATTATTAGATGGTTCTAAAGTAGATAGGTTCATCCAGTCGATGTCATCTATACCATGCAACGCTTTGTAGACTTGTATATCATTCCTATCCCTACGATATTCCAAGATTGGCAAACCCAATGAACGTAGCCTGTCTTCATAATTAAGATGACAAATATTTTTTACCAGTTTTGTGGCCCTTCTTTGTACAGATTCCAGTTTGCGGATGTCTTTTTTAAGATACGGTGACCAGACACATGTCCCATATTCTAACAGCGGACGCACCATTGATTTATGTAATCAAAAGAATGATGAATAAGTGATAACACTCTCTGCGCTTTGTTATAAATATCACTTATATGTTTTTCAAATTTTAAATTAGACTCCCAGTTACTCCCAGATCCTTTTCTTCATTCATTGTAGATCATGCAATAAAATTTCAGGATTTATCCAACATGGTATAACGATATTGCAGGTCATTGTCAGGATTAATATGTACTTTACATTTAGCAGCATTAAATTTTAATTTCCACATATCTGACCATTCACATAATCTGTCCAAATTTTCCTGTAACTTACATCGCTCATAATCTGACGAGACTTTAGAATAAACTTTACAATCATCAGCAAAAACTTTCACTATGCCCTCTACTACGTACATCAGGAAGGTCATTTATAAATGTTAAAAAAAGAACTGGCCCTAAAACACTGCCCTGAGGTACACCACTCACCACTTCTGACCATGTTGAAGTTGTGTTATCTATACAAACACATTGCTTACGCCCAGATAGAAAACTTTTTATCCGATTCAAAATGCAGCCCCTTTATTCCAAGTTTTTCAAGTTTCAAAAATAAACGCTGATGTGGCACGGTATCAAACGCCTTGGAAAAAATCAAGGAAAATAGAGTCCAGTGGAAAACCATTATCAATTAATTCTGACCACTCATCCAGAACTTCTAGGAGTTGAGTAACACATGATCTACCGGGACGGAAGCCATATTGACTACTAGTGAAAAGATTGTTCGTGAGAATAAACTTATAATATTGTCTCTAATAATGGAATCACAGATCTTACATACCACTGATGTTAAGCTTACAGGTCTATAATTACCAGTTTTCAGCTTTTTCCCTTTCTTAAATATCAGTGATACTATGGCATTTTTCCAATCGTCTGGAACTTTACCCTCTTTTATAGACTTATTAAAAATTAGAAACAATGGATAAAAAATTGCATGTCTAACTTCATATAAAACTTTCGGATGAAGACATCAGGTCCTGCAGATTTATCTGTCTTTAATTTATTAAGTTTCTTTAACACATCTTCCTAGCAATATCAATATCATTTAAAAATTGTTTGACTCTGAATTAGTATCATAATCTTTCAAGTCCTCTGTTTGAGTAAAAACACTAGTAAAAAACTGATTTAAAACTTCAACTTTGTCAGCAGTACTGGATGCTAAAGTACCATCCGGTTTCTCAAGCGTGCCTATTCCTGATCTAGTCTTGAGTTTACTGTTAACATAATTCCAAAACGACTTAACATTAGTCTTTGATTCTAAGGCCACTTTTTTTTCAAAACTAAGTTTGGCATTTCTAACAGCATTTGTACATTCATTACGATCCTTCACATATTTAACATATATGGCAAATTATTTCTTTAATATTTATATTTTTTCCATAATTTATGTTTCTTGACAATTACAGACTTAGTAGCTCTATCCATTCACAAAGGTGGGCTTTAATATAAATTTACGGTCAGTATTTTTCTTTGGAATAAATCTATCAATGTTTTCGGACATAATAGAAGAGAAACATTTCCACATTTCATTAATGCTTTTATAATTAAGCAGAACATCTAAGTCAATGTCGTTTAGACTCTCATTAAAAATTTCATAGTTGCCTCTAAAATATGAAAAACGATCGCCAGAAGTATTCTCATTATTCAAATAGCAACAAAACTCAAAGTTATGCAATGGTCACTCTTTCCAACTGGCGAATTCATTTGTATAGAGTCTTTGGCTATCATGTTTTCTTCATTGGTAAAAACCAGATCATGTAAATAAGCATTTTGACCAGTGCGAAAACAAGTCGGTGTACATATATGTTGAAAAAGGAAATTGTTTTGCATACACTCATAAAATTTCAAAGGATCTTGATACTTCATTATCAACCCACTTGATTTCAGGGTAGTTAAAGTCTCCCATAATTAAATAATGGCTGTACTTTAAGTTACGAGCATGACATATTAAATCGTTCAATTTCTTATTATACCCCATGCAACGAAGTTGCGGAGGGTATAATGTTTTTGACCCGTCCGTCCGTCAGTCCTGTTTCTTGTCATCGCAACTCCTCTCAAACCACACAACAGGATTTCACGAAACCTTTTCAGATGAAAAGGACATACTATGTAGTTGTGCATATCGACAGGAAATTGCGATTCAATTTTTTTTAAAAGAGTTACGCCCCTTTGAACTTATTTGCTTAATGTACTACTCCAACAGTTTGTCATCGCAACTCCTCTGAAACTACACAACAGAATTTCATGAAACCTTTTTAGATAATAAGGACATACTATGTAGATGTGCATATCGACAGGAAATTACGATTCAATTTTTTTTCTAGGAGTTACCCCCCTTTGAACTTATTTACTTTATTGTACTACTGCAACAGTTTGTCATCTCAACTCCTCTGAAACCACATATCAGAATTTCATGAACATTTGTAGATAATAAGGACATACTATGTAGATGTGCATATCGACAGGAAATTACGATTCAATTTTTTTTTCTAGGAGTTACGCCCCTTTGAACTTATTTGCTTCAATGTACTTCTGCAACAGTTTGTCATCTCAACTCCTCTGAAACCACACAACAGAATTTCATGAAATTTTGTAGATAATAAGGACATACTATGTTGATGTGCATATTGACAGGAAATTATTATTCAATATTTTTTCTTATACAATTTTTTTTTTCTTACACTTATTTAATTTCTCCAATGACAATGTGGGGACGTGTTGTATGTGAGCGTGCTCACTAAGGTTCTTTAATTATTACATGGTACAGACAACGGACTCCTATAAATACGGCCCAATAACAGTTTATCAGTTCCTTCTAATTTTACTTCACACCACACTGATTTATTAAATCTAGATTCTGATAAAATGTCAACTTTAAAAGCTGTCAAAGACTTGTGAATAATGAATATAAATAACTACACCTCTATCCCCCACTTTGTCCGGTATATACTTTTCGTAATCAGCTAGATTTAGCATGGATGCTATAGATTTATCCATAGAGTTCTTATGATATATTTTGCATAAACCTATTATATGTGGCTTCTCAATCGATAAATGTGCCTCAAACTCTGAACGCTTATTTGACAGGGTGTCAACATTAGAAAACAAAACTCCCAACGACTTCATATTATCCTTCAAAGTAAATTTCTTATCCTCCTTAATTGATTGGGTATCAGAAACATGTTGATTTTAAAGAGTCATTCGCTGTAAAATTCATGTTCACTGTTTTGACTCAAATTCCCATATTTGATTTGCAACAGTTACATACAAAAGCATATCTATCCAAGTTATAAAAATTATCACTTAAAACAATTGACAATGCATGTGCTAGCTACCTTGTATCCACATTTCATATGAATTTTAGTCAGAAGACGCCATCTGATTAACCATATGGGTGACCTCAGAAGACTGCCAACTGTTATATATCTGATGAAACATAAATAGAAATAGAAAGCAAACTCATTCAATTGCATTTTCTAGGTGTTTGTTTCCATATTATAGTCTAGAAATATATATTAATCATCGTTTTTACCTGTTTAAATATGAGGTTTTGTGGATCGAATCAATCAATCAAATGGTTGACACTTGTTTCACTTTCAATGTTGGCATTATTTTTCTTTTATTAACTGAACACGCCTAATTTATGTGTAAACCATCTGTAGCTAAAATGTTAAACAGAAGGTCACATGAATATAAACTCAATGAAGTAAAAAAATTCACTTGATTGTGAATAATCCATCAGCTATATTTATTAGCTTATTTTGACAAAATTGAACAAAACTTACAAATTGGCTGCTAAAAGCAAATGATTATTTCACTATTTCACTTATTAATGATTGAATAAAACAAATAATGGTTTTTTTTTTAGATATCTTGGAGCGCCTTTAATGTAGAACATTTACAATATCTAACTTAATATCAGCTAGATTATGCCTATTTCAGAGATACATACAAAATGAAGACTTGTCATCGCTATGCAAGGAAGGCTTAGTAGAACTCTATTATAGATATGTATTACCACTTCCTCAGAGGAAATATCGTATGAACAGACGGGGACGGGAGATGACCAAGAAACAGGTCATAATGGCAAAGAAGAGAAAGATCGCAATTAATGATGATAATGAACCTCCAAAAAAGTAAGCACATTCACATTATATATATACATGTAAAAAGAGATACTTGTTTACAGTCATATTTTTAGGTAAAAAAATCAAAACCTTATGGGACTGACTTGTCATCTAAATGTTCCAAGGCTTATCACTAATTTTTTTGATACACAAAATAAAGTGCATTGATCATATTAAACATTCTATACATCCTATCCATAAACATTTCCAGAAATTTATCAATGTAATATATGCTCAGATATTCAAGGCACAAAATGAAGTTAGACTTGTCAAGAAAATAACATTACTTTTGCAAGGTGCAGGAATCTTAATATCTAATCTATAAATATTAATTATGTCATTGTTAACCTCATCTTTTAAAAATTGGAGTTATCTTCCTTTGTCTAGAATAGCTGTTAAATCAAACACAATTTTTACCTCTGCCTGATGCATTGCGGGAGGCATTGAAATACTGTTTGTGCAGTGTTGTTAGCGCTCTCACAAGTACAATTCCTGAATTTATAAAACTTAATATCAGCAATGTCTGGGACTAGTTCACAAATTTGTGCAGATCAACTGTTCTTAAAAGAATTATGTCCCTTGGAAATATCAATTTAAATGGAAAATTGCATTGTAAAAAAGTGCTCTCAATTGTGTAATTATGGCCAAAATTATTATGAAAGTTATATCAAGTTTATATCAACAATGTCTCAGACAATATTAAATTAATTATGGGTATGTATGCATGGCTAAGAGGGGTTAGTTTGTTCGTACTAAAATATCTGAGAAGGGAGCTTGAACCTTAGTCATGTTAGTCATGCATGAATACCTAACCCACAAAAGTTGATTTAGTTTTCATTATATATATATCTTATACATTTTCAGATTTCATAATAATTCCATATTCCAATAGTATCTTGCTTGATCTGTATTGATATAGTATTCGGATTTAGCAATTATATTAGAAACTGCATGTGCTCTCAAGCCTACTTTTTTTTTTAAATATTTTTAAAAAGTTTTAGTCCAGAACGATTTTTTTTTATTGCAATTGGACAGCTGAAATATGTTAATGTTAAGTTGTTTATCGGTATATTAAAAGATTTTTGCAATTTCTTATATTTTTTCTGTAATTATTTTGTTTCCAGGAAATCATCTGTTGATTCAAATTCAAGACTTATTTCATCCTACAATATTTCATCTGTTGTTAGTGATCGACTGAAGCCACCACCATCTTGTATAGACTTTACCAAGAAGAAAATTTCATTAAGTTCTAAAAATAAAACTGAGCAGAGTTTAACGGCAAAGCTTGAAAACGCTAATTTAAATAATGACAGTAAAGAAACTAAAGAAACGAGAACATTACGAAAGAAAATTATAAAAATTACATTAGATTCATCATCAACAGAGAATGACAAAAGTGTATCACCTGACATGACAAAGAAAATTAAACTCAACTCATCAACATGTAGTGACGTTAGTGACGAAAATCAGAAATCTAAGAAAATTAAATTGAATTCACCAACTTCTCCAAATAAAGCAGCAAGTTTTCAGTCATCTGTCAGTCTTATCAACAAACATTTGGGTGGAAAAACAGACCTAAACCATAAAGAAGAGCAGAGTACAGTCAACAATAAATCAGAAAATACAAAGGTATTATTATGTACAGCTTATTAATACAAAGTTATTCAATATTGCAATTGTACACAAATAAACATTAGATTAGTATAAAAGAAGGAGAGTCATTCAACCCCAAAATCTTTAATGTCCAGCTGAAAATTGAAAGCATATTAAGGACGAGGACATGGTAATGTAATTTGAATATTAAACCTGCTTTGTTACTTACTTAGTATGAGTGAAAACTTATTATGAGTGATAGGATAACTATATTTGATATTTGGGTTCATTGTAAGTTAGTTTAAACATATTTATTTATAGTGGATTTGGAAACAAGTTTTTGCAACTTATATTAATCCCTTTCCACTTTGTGGGTGAGAGTGCTACATTGTAGCGACAATTAGCCTGCTCTTTTTCGAAATCTACAAGGTTGTCTTTAACATGCACGGGTCAGCCCTTTATCGTCCCCTTCCGACGGACTATCATTGTTTCCTCGAGACCATACTCGCAAGTGGTGTCAAGGGAGAGCCGAAAATTCAGTCCCTGAAATTTTCATCCCGGACGGGAATCGAACCAAGAACCTTTGTGTTAGTAGTCTGATGCACTAACCACTACACCACGGCTCTCTATTGTAAGTTGTAATGTCTACATGTTCATCAGGTAAAGTTCGCCTGATTTAACATCATTTCATGGATCAGCAATCAAGATTAAAGTTATGTGGGTCAAATCTAGATCTGTATCTCAGATTCAATAAGTATGATAAGCATTAAGTCCACAATATGTGGTGTATGTAATGATTGTAAGGTGTACATGTCCAATTGGTATTTTTCATCTGACCTTGACTTTAATTACAGATCATTGTACAATGTTTAGTTTGTGTGATTTAGTTAGTTTCTCAGATAGAATAATCATCGGACAATTCTATTTGGTGACTGGAACAATTGTAATGTGTGCATTTCTTTCTGGAAGGCTTCATATGAATAGACCGCTTTTGAGTTCATCTGTCACCAGAAAAAACTTGTCAGTTATACGTGCCCTTGTGACATCATTTACCAGATAGAGGGGCTCGCCTGTATACCTGCACTATAAACGTTCATCAAGCGTCTTAGTGATCGTTATTGTGCAGGATAAACTAGAAATAAAGTTTGTTCAGTAGGTACTCAATCACAATTCCCTAATGACAGCGGTGCAGATTGTCAATTATGAGAATTTAATTTACGAACTAATTCGTGCAATATAGCTTTTATAGTTTTTCAACCACTCGCTCAACATGGAAACGGAAGTGACGACACACCTAAATGCATAAATGACGTTCACTAAAACCAAAGTTTTTGACGGAAATGCATCGAACTCTAAAGATGTCTATTGCCCTCATATTCAGGGTTTATTAGTTAATGTTTATATTTTGATGTTTGATCAATCTTGAGGTACTATTAGCAATAGGACCCTTGTATTTGGTGTATGGAATGATTGTAAGGTGTACATGTCTGTCTCATATTTTTATGCCCCACCTACGATAGTAGAGGGGCATTATGTTTTCTGGTCTGTGCCTCCGTTCGTCCGTCGTTTTTGGTCGAGGTAGTTTTTGATGAAGCTGAAGTCCAATCAACTTGAAACTTAATACACATGTTGCCCATGATATGATCTTTCTAATTTTAATGCCAAATTATAGTTTTGACCCCAATTTCATGGTCCACTGAACATAGAAAATGATAGTGCAAAGTTCAGGTTAAAGTTTTTGGTCAAGGTAGTTTTTGATGAAGTTAAAGTTACATCAACTTGAAACTTAGTACACATGTTCCCTATGATATGATCTTTCTAATTTTAATTCCAAATTAAAGTTTTGACCCCAATTTCACGGTCCACTGAACATAGAAAATGATAGTGGGAGTGGGGCATCCGTGTAGTATGGACACATTCTTGTTCATCATGACCTCTTTTTCATAGATCATCCTAATCATTGATAATGTTTAGTTGATGTGATGCATGTAGTAAAACTTTCATATTACAGACTTTCAACTTCAATTCCACGATAAGAAAAAAGTGCGAACATTTCAGTGTGTCAGTCTTTTATATAAAGGTTACCCTAACTTCTTTTGTCAATAGAAACAGCATTTTCTGTAATTTTTTATAAAGCATATATTCATGATATTGTTTCATTTCAGCCAACTACATCAACAGAAGGGTCTGCAAAGAAGAATTCTAAGATCAGCAGAGTTTCATGGCCATAACAAGTTACAATTAAACATTTATAGAAACATACATTGTAATATTATAGTTGGGTTCAAGGTTATATAGTTCTTATTTTGCTCCATTTGCTTGTTATGCTTGGTAAATAGGTCATAAAACAAAGGACTTTTTTTGAAAAGATCTGTCAACATATAAACGAATTTAATTGGTATGAAGTGATGTTCTTGTTCAAACAACTTACCTAAAATAAACTTGGTTTATCTTTGTAGATGCAGCACCAATGTTTTAAATAAAACTATTAATAAGTGTCATCATGAAATTACTTAAATGAAAACTTACCTAAAAATGTGTCAGATAATCAAATTTTAAAAAATCGAAAGTCCTTGTTTGTATTTTTATTTACTGAGGAATATACAACTTTTTTTAGCTTGGACGACATACAGTCTTTTTTTAGTTCATTTAATTCAAACTCCTTTTTATTTCATCATATGTTTGGCAGTCAGATTGTCCAATTATAATTCTTATATCTTCTTAAGTCATTTCAAATTAAAAGGAGTAACTCAATTTTTGTCAAGATAATGGAATTTTATGCAACTGTCTATAAATTAGAGGTTAAGCCAGCTATAGTTTTATAAACCATTTTCTACATAAGAAAATGCCTGTACTAAGTCACAAATATGACAGTTGTTATCCATTTGTTTGATGTGTTTGGGCTTTGATTTTGCCATTTGATGAGAGACTTACTGTTTTGAATTTTCCTTTGAGATATCTGTATTTCTGTTATTTTACTTTTCACTGAATATTTGTCTACATACTTAAACTTGAAGAACCATATCATATAAAAATAGTATGTATGAAAATATCATTTAGCCATTTTATTTAAGATTTTTAGTAGAGACAAGTTATTTGAATATGATGAATACAGTTTAAGTTTACTCCCTTTTTCACATTAAAAGTTTTTTGAAAATTTTGTAATTTGTATATATATATTAAATAACTCCTAAGTTTTTACATTTGGTCTACATATAACATGGTCCTCTACTTTCCAGATCAACATAAATGGTTAAGCTGAGTCACGTGTTAAAATTAGATATGTCTAATATCACTACACCGAGTTTTTTGGTTTTCACATTGGGTCCTTGACCGATATGTGTCAGATATCAGAATACAGACAAGGTTAACTTAATGACACTTACTCTGCAGCAGGGGCATAACTAGCATTGTAAATTCTAATGGCATTATTGGTTTACATTTCCCCCTTAATTTGCATTGGTTAACTTCACATTTTTGTCTGTTTTTGAACTTTAAAAAATGCAGCATTATTTTTGTAATTTATTTTTGAGTATTTGTTTATACATTGTATTGTCACCTATTTTCATAAACGTGTAAACATTGATTGGTTGAGGTTTATAAGAGAACATTATTTTTATGTCATTACCGGTAAGATAAATATTTATTAATATGTATATTTATTGTAATTTTCGGCCAATGTAGTTACTTTGTGTGAAACACATTAATCAGTCAATATATGGTGCAGCATATTTTTATAAAATTGAATAAATGATATTTCCAACAGGACTACTATTTTTTTTTCTTCACTTTGTAAACTTTTGCCTTCTCTTATTGCAGAATTTTCTCATAAAAATAATAGACCCGTTTGATGGAATCGACAGAATGCAATAAAATTGGCTAAAACCTATATGAATTTGACTGTTAATAGATATAGGAAGATGTGGTATGAGTGCCAATTTGACAACTCTCCATCCAAGTAACAATTTATAAAAGTAAACCATTATAGGTCAAGGTACAGCCTCCAACACGGTCAGTTGATTCACTAGTTTTCATAGGAAACTTTTTTTGATTGATTGATGGATTGGTGTTTTGAGCCATTTTCTGCAATATTGTGCTATATTTTGGCAGTCAGTTTTTATTGTTGGAGGAAGGGGGAGAGAACCACTGATCTTTGGTAACAAAGCTGATGAGCTCAATATTTATTGGTTGAGCATGCCTACCAAATGCAGGATTCAAACTTGCAACCTCAATGTTGAAAGACCAGTGATACTGTAGTTGGACTACTTGGACTACTTGCACCATTTGGCCTCTAAGGACCTCTACCAATGTTCATGGATGGATGAAAAGGTTTTTTTTGTTCATATATGATTTCATGGTGTTGCAAAATTTCATATATTAGCCTATAGCAAAATTTGAACTTCAGTTTTACCTTGCCTGCGACAACAGATGCAATATACGAGACATAGGTCCGACTCCGGAAGAAGCGCTATTTGCATGAAGCTTAATATTTCTGAAGGTAAAAGACCTTAGTGTTTCATATTTTGTGTGATAGTACCTATGTTACAAAGTTTCCATCTGTCATATTTACATTGCCCATGACCTCATTTTCATGGTTCAGCAACTGCTTGAACAAAAAATTATGATAAACATTTATTGGTCATGCGAATTTCTCACTTATCATGATTAATGGGATATTAACTATATTTGGTATATTAGTTCCTTGCAACATCTACAAATCCTTCAGACAGATTTCACCTGATGTTGACTGCATTTAATGGATCCATTAATAAAGGTTGAAACTATGGGATTTGGTGCGTTTCTAAAATAAGCAGTAGGTCAGCTATAATTGGTGTATGGAATCATTGTATGGTGCTCATGTCTGTCTGGCAGGTATCATCTAACCTTGACCTCTTTTAACAGTTCATTTGTGAATCAAGTTTTTGTCTGTTTTTCGAATACTAATGACAATAGGTCACCTATATTTGGTGTCTGTTTTGCAGGTATAATCTAACCTTGACCTAAATTTCATAGTTTATTGGTCAATTTTAGGTTTTTGTGTTTCTGTCTGTTTTTCAAATTACCATACACAAAAGATTACTATGTTTGGTGTATAAAAAATTGTAAAGGAGTAGGTCCGGTAAGGACCGATTTTGGCCTCAAATTTCAGGTTCATCTTAAGAAAGATTTTGACCACTTTTTAAACACTTAAGTGTCTATTTCATTTGAATCAATTAGTTTATGAAAGATTTTAACTGATTTGGTCATAAAAAATGACCCGATTCAAGCTCAAATATGAAAAATCTACCAAATATGCCGGAAAATGTCACTTTTCAGATGGTTTTTGTCAAAAATTAAAGTGGCCGCATCTGTGTTCATCCTCAACCTTTATATATGTTATGTATTATCATAAAATACAACTTACATTTCAATATTAAGGATGAACACGAATGCAGCCACTTTCGTTTCACACGAAAACTGTCTACAACTTAACTGAAATGCTAGAATTGTGAAGATTTAAGTAATTTAGTATGACTTAATGGTGCTAGTACCCGATATATGTGCATTGTATTGTCAAAAACAGCCCATATTGATGTAGAAGTAGCATTTTACTGTCCAATAAATATCTAAAAGTTTACATTTTAACAATTTTGTAAAACTGCTATATTTTGGGGCCAAAAAAGGGGTCTTACTAGACCTACTCCTTTGTCTGAAACAATTTATCTGACTTTTACCTTTTTGTCATAGATCTTTGTCAAGTTTCAGTAAATCTTTTTCTTTAAAACTTACTACATTAAAGCAGGCGAGACATTTCATCATGTGCACTTGTTTAAATTTGTGGTTTACTTATACAAACAAATCCATTAAAATTAGTATCCCTTGAATAATAATGAATCACAGTACGAGTTGTAATTAATCTTGATTGACATTAACCTTATCAAAATTAATTATTATACCTCATAAGTGTCATCTTGAATTTTTTGTTGGTACAAAAGTTTTAAGTCGTATTTAAAACAGCTGATGTTTTACCTGGAGAGTTGTTTCCAAGCATTTCTTGTAACATATCTGTGACAATAAAAACACATAAAGAAACATAAGAAAGTAAGAATTTTTATTCAAAGCATAAAATGGAATGTATACTTATAAAACAAATAAGGTATAAGAAAGACATTTGAGGATTACAGATATGTGTGATGAGCAACAGAAATATTATTTGACATTTATATCATAAAAAGAAAAGATACATATGAGGTTTCAAACAGCCCTAAAAAATAGGGAACAAATAAAAGAATACAAGAATATATTGCTGCTTGTATATATGCAAGATTCATTAAAGGGACATTATTTGAAACGGTGAAAAAGACTAACACCCAAATTGATATATGATCTGCGTTTGGTGGTAAAAAGCATTGTTTGAAGTTTGTTAGCACTTGAGGCAAACTAAAGTAAGAGAGCTGGAACTTAATTTGGGATGTACTTACAGATGGACAAGTGTATACCTAAATGCTGCTTCATATACAAACTAGAGGCTCTCAAGAGCCTGTGTTGCTCACCTTGGTCTATGTGCATATTAAACAATGGACACAGATAAATTCATGACAAAATTGTGTTTTGGTGATTGTGATGTGTTTGTAGATTTTACTTTACTGAACATTCTTGTTGCTACAATTATCTATATCTATAATGAACTTGGACCAGTGGAAAATATTTTTTAAAAATTAACAAAAATTTATGAAAATTGTTAAAAAATGACTATAAAGGGCAATAACTCCTCAAGGGGTCAACTGACAGTTTTGGTCATCTGACTTATTAGTAGATCTTACTGTGCTGAACATTATTGTTGTTTACAGTTTATCTCTATCCTTAATAATATTCAAGATAATAACCAAAAACTGCAAAATTTCCTTAAAATTACTAATTCTGGGGCAGTAACCCAACAACGGGTTGTCCAATTTGTCTGAAAATTTCAGGACAGATAGATCTTGACCTAATAGACAATTTTACCCCATGTCAGATTTGGTCTAATTCTTTGATTTCAGAGTTATAAGCCAAAATCTACATTTTACCCCTATGTTCTTTTTTTAGCCATGGTGGCAGGGTCACGCCACACATTTTTTAAACTAGATACCCCAATGATGATTGTGGACAAGTTTGGATTAATTTGGCCCAGTAGTTTCAGAGAAGAAGATTTTTGTAAAAGTTTAAGAACGACGGACGCCCAGTGATGAGAAGAGAGGAGGGCTTTTCCCATTTTTTAACACCTGAATATATATCCAATGTCAAGAACGGTCTCTCTAAAGTCTTACTAAACATGATGAGATCTATTTATTCTAATTAACCCAGTTATTTGCAGGATTTTCTTAATATTGTGTTGACCACAATTTTTCAAACTGATATAAATAAGATGCAAGATTTACTATCATTATGGAGGGATTCCATATAACAAGAATTGTTATGAATAAAAATAATAACCAAGTCTTCTATTAATTTTGATGCAGCATATACAAAATACTGATGCTATAGTAGGACAATATTTATGAGCATAATGTTTTCTGGTCTGTGGGTCTGTTCGTGCATCTGTTGGTCTATGTACTATGGACACATGCTAGTTACAATATACATTATTTTGAGGAGATGCAATTAAGTATATAGATATGGCTTAAAATCTATTACATGACTGACTATTTACAAAGATGCATTAAGGGAAGTCTAGATAATTCATGTAAGATAAAGTGGAGATAACTCGTGTAAACTTTTTGTTTTGTTTTGTATGTGTTATTTGCTATATGCTGATATTTATCAAGCTTGTTTTTAAATCATTTCAATGCTATTTCCACTTCCTGAGAGGTTTTTGTTGTCAAAAAATAGACATCAAATGGAATTGTCTAGGGAACTTGCTAATTTTTTACACAAAAATCAATGATGTTAACTAGACGTCAAAACAATGTGGAAAATATTTTGAAACAATGATTATTATTTTAAATAATGCTAGTGTACAGACTTCAAAACAAACACATATATTCAAAAACATAAACCTTCAATTGCAATTTTGAACAGTCAAAAGTCAAAAGACATCCAGAATGTTAAGTATTGAATATGCAATAATTTTACTTTAAGTTACCCAACTAAATGTCACATACTGTGTCCTAAGCGCCCAACCTTATTCAAATAGTATTGGGTTCCATAATGTAAAATAGGGCTTACACTTAGAAATAAAAGGTGCATTCCATGTATATAGAACTCATATATTGTCACATAGCACCAATCACATAAATTTAAACATAAACAAAACATCAAACAATAACATATAAAAATATTGCATAAGTTACATGTAGAACACATTTGGTATGTACAATATAAAAATATATGTTATAATATATAATCAGATCTAAACACCAATGATATTTTTTGAATGGTTTATGCAAACAATTTTCTTTTAACAAGTCAATTCTATTCAGATTGTTACAAAAACTATTAAAACTTCTGATAGCTGCTCCAAAATGGTGTAGATAAATATTAAGTAGAGTTACTCCAATCAATATATATAACTGTAACAAATTTTCATGTATAGTTTCAACCACACATTGGATTTCTGCAAAGGGAAATAACCCATCAATTTTGATTATCAAAGATCCCTCATTGTTCACTATGCTGTATTGTCTCCGCTGTCTGTGTTTCCTGTGATGACTAGAGTGGATGAGGGAGTGAATCTTATTGGAATGTAACCATCAATGTTGGCACTTACAACACAGGGATCATCATCTGTAAACAAATAAGACAAATAATGAAAAATTTTATGATGATAAATTAAGTAGATGGCTATGCCTGTTTTTTTTAATGTTCCTTTTTATATAAGTCATTGCAGTTCAATTCAAGAGAGAAACTGTTACCTGTTTATAAATTAAGAGTAAAATTATTGAAATTATGTAATCTTCCTAAACTAAACAAACACTTAATTCTAAAGGAGTTTGGTTTGGACAATTTCACTGTAATAAGGTTAAATATTTTACTAAATATTGTATTAAGCTTTTCATTTGCATTCTAAAGATTTTTTTCATACTATTTGTAATCTCAATTTTTCAAAATTAATTTGAAATCTTAGCCTGATATAATTTGCAGAACAAAATGTTACAAGTTGTGATGAATCAGAACTTACCAATAAATATCTCTAATGTTGTAAGCTGGAATGCTGTTTTCACAATTTCATATTGTAATCTTCCATTATCTAACAGGAAAGATTTTTTCTTTGTTTCCACACCAGGACATTTACAATGTATTTGTATTACTTCTGAAAATAATTTAGAAACATGTTTTGATTAAATAAAAGTACATTTGAATAAGAGCAGTGGCTTATCATTACACAAAAACCTAGACAACATGAAGTCAACATGAAGTCAACATGAAGTCTTTACCAAACAAGAATGTGTCCTCAGTACACGAATGCCCCACTCGCACTATCATTTTCTATGTTCAGTGGACCGTGAAATTGGGGTAAAATCTCTAATTTGGCATTAAAATTAGAAAGATCATATCATAGGGAACATGTGTACCAAGTTTGAAGTCGATTGGACTTCAACTTCATCAAAAACTACCTCGACCAAAAACTTTAACCTGAAGCGGGACAGACGGACGAACGAACGGACGAACGGACGGACGAACAGACGCACAGACCAGAAAACATAATGCCCCTCTACTATCGTAGGTGGGGCATAAAAATAGGTGTCTTTACAATTTTTTTACTAAATACCATCCAGCCTTTTTTTCCTTTCTTTGTAGATTTTAAAGCTAAAGTTTTTTTACAGAAATGACTCTGTTGTGAAATGAATAACTGTTATACATTAAACATGCACATAGAAGAGTGTAATTAAACGGTTGTTGTTTGTTTATGTTTTACATATTTGTTTTCAGTTCATTTTTTGTACATAAATTAGGCCATTTGTTTTCTCGTTTGATTTGTTTTACATTGTCATTTTTGGGCCTTTAATAGCTGACTATGCGATATGGGCTTTTCTCATTGTAGAAGGCGGTTCAGTGACCTATAGTTGTTAATTTTTGTATCATTTGGTCTCTTGTGGAGAGTTGTCTCATTGGCAATCAAACCACATTTTCTTTTTTAAGCACACATAAGCAATTTTAAGTTCTTAGAATTATAGGATTCTACTGCAGCAGACAAGGAATAGTTAAACTAAAACAACTGATATCAAATTACCTGGTTGACTCTGTGACTGGTATTTTGTAATTATAGTAGATTCTTTGATAAGCCTGAAAATTAAAAAAAAATATATATCATTTCCAGAAATCCAAGATCATATTACAAAAACATACTTACAACCAATCTAAGTCATACAATATTTTGTTGCAGGATCTAAAGGATCCCACTTATTTAAATCCGACTTAAAGAACAATCATTATTATCTTTAAACTGTCTTGAACATTTTAAAGACCAGTCATCTTAAGGTAGTACTCAACACCTTGACTAAAATTAATTTGGCACGTTTAATTTTCATGAAATTTTGACAAAATGTTTACTTTGACCCTTTGAAAAAAATGTATAATAAAATTTCAAAAAATTTGAACCAACCACTTTATCAGAAAAATTTCTTTGGTTTTATAGCAATTTGACAAATACTAATTTTGATCATTCAGAAACTTAATATTTCCTTAACAATACAATGTGATTAAAACATTTAGCTGATTTTTACAGAGTTATCTCCCTGTAGTGTTAGGTACCACCTAATAAGATATCTTGTGACCTTTCATTAAGTATCATTTATTCCAAAACTGTCCAAGTGTAAGACCAAAATTATTCTGAAAACACTTACCTGTCAACTGTCTACAGTTTAGGATGGTTATCATAAAATAGCAAATAATGCCTGCAGGTTATCAAAAAATTGTCCTATCATTAAGATTAATCTGATTTATAATACTTACTCAGTAAGATGTGATACTTTCATCTTCAATTCTTCTATTCTGTGGTTCTGAAACAAAATTGAAGCAAATTCATTGTATTGTTTTTTGCTGAAAATGATTATCAATTTCATGAACCTTTGCATATTAAAGATACACTGTACATATACAATTAAAATAAAAAAAAGAATTATTGAATTTTAAAAATTTCTTTAAGCTAAAATGGAGACATTTCTTAAATTATGCCACTTGAAAAATCAATTAATATTTTATACTTTTAAAGAAGAGAGATTTTTTATTCATTTACTGGACCAACAATGGTTAAAAAAAAATGAACAGAATCAATCTAAGGTCAACTTCCCTTTCTTGAAAGGAGACAGACCTCAGAAAAAATTGCAACTATAGTTCGGTAACTTTCTATCTAGGCGTATAGACCAATGATTGACAAGTGTGTATGTTTTTTTTAAATCAATATTAGTATGTTTCATAATGTCCATAATTATTGACAACAAGTTAATAATTATGACTTACATTTTCCCCAATTACCATTGGAAATATGTAAATAGATTTTGATTTTTATATCAAATATTTTTTTGGAATTATTTAAATTTTCATAAATATCATTCTTAACAGTTATTTATGAACAAATGTATAGGTTTAGTAATGACTAGTATATCATTATCAGACACACAAAACAAAGATCTATATTACACCTGATAGTGTAAAACAGAACGTTACAAGCTATTGGTCATGTACACTGATCAATACCCTGAGAAAGTGAAGCGATGCATCAACTTGCATTATGAAATTGTGTAATAAGAGTTTTTAAGCCGACAGGAATCGCTTGCATACCAGGATGTGTCACCTCACAATAACTCTGGGAATAATTCCAAGAAAGGAGATTTTAAATCATTTACTGCACTTACAAGTTTATCAATCTCAAGTTGCATCCTTTCTTCTTTTGTTGAATCTGTATTTGTTACAAACGATGTACTAGAGGTTGCCATAGATACAGCAGAATCATCAAGACAGGTTGTAACCTTTGGCCTATGGACTGGTTTCTCTTCAACATCATGTTGATCACTTACTGGTTTTATTAACTGATCCGTTATAGAGTCATGAAAGGATGTATCTATGTTATTCTGAAAATATGGAGTTTTAGCAGAAAATTCTGTTGTCTCAGTTTCAAGTTCACTCCCAGAATTCCCTGAACCAGTCAAGTCTTCAACTAATGATTTACCTCCCTTAGATTGACTTCCTATAATAATATCTCTTGGAGATGAATCAGTGGAATTGGTTTCAGAGAAATCTTTGAGTTCAGTGACTGTTTCTTGTTTCCTTATGAGAAGATCACGATCATAATTATCACAGGAATCATTTTCAGAATGTTTTTCAGTTTGGTTTCCATGAGCAACTGCTTCCTTGATATTTTCTGGTATGTCAACTGTATCTGAAACCTTTTCAGCATTTTCAATTACAGATTTTGAACTCTCTGACTCTTTAAATTCCAATGATCCCTGCTGTTCTTTGAGGTTCTTTAGTACATTTTTATCTGTCAAAAGGAAACAAAATCATTTATTATACCTCAGTTATCATTTTCTATATAAAATAAGTACACAATATTTTCACTATTTTGCAAATAACAAGCTTTGAACTATTGGACCTGTCAAAAATTTCCAACTATTGGGAAACTATTTGACCGCAAGCGTCATTATATCTCATAAAACCATTAAGGTTAAAATTGAGAATGGAAATGGGGAATGTGTCAAAGAGACAACAACCCGACCAAATAAAAAACAACAGCAGAGGGTCACCAACAGGTCTTCAATGTAGCGAGAAATTACCGCACCCGGAGGCGTCCTTCAGCTGGCCCCTAAACAAATAAATACTAGTCCAGTGATAATGAACGCCATACTAATTTCCAAATTGTACACAAGAAACTAAAATTAAAATAATACAAGACTAACAAAGGCCAGAGGCTCCTGACTTGGGACAGGCGCAAAAATGCGGCGGGGTTAAACATGTTTGTGAGATCTCAACCCTCAAGTAAACGGTTATATATATATACTTGTCACAGCTTACCTTTAAAGACAAAAAGCTGTCAACCGTCTTGTTACAATTTTTTTTCACATTTATTTCATTTCAATCATTTGTGTATCATTTAGGTCAGAAGCCTGTTGTTTAATGGTTGTCATTTGTTGATGTGGTTTATAGGTGTTTCTTGTTTTTTATATAGATTTAAACATGGTTTTTTTTTCTGTTTGAAATGTTTTACACTAGCCATTTCCATGCCCTTTATAGCTTGCTGTTAGGTGTGAGAAAAGGCTCTGTGTTGAAGACTTTACATTAACCTATAACTTTTTATACATTGTGACTTTAACGGAAAGTTGTCTGATATTGGCACTCATCACATCTTATTATTTTGATATATATATATATATAAAGTCTGAATGATTGTATAATAAAAACTATAACACAAATTCCCATACGTTTCGGCCATTACGGCCTTCTTCATTGGAATAAATTACATTCTTGAACTATATATATATATGTAACATACCAATTGTAAAAGGAAAGAATTTCAATTTTATTTCCATAGCTGACCCTGAACTGGATGTTAGAAAGGCTGAATCTGAACTGGCTCTTCTTCCTATTGCTAAAAGGATACCAGTCTGGTTTGTAAGAGGAGGTAACATCTGAGAGATTCCTTTTGGTCTTTCTTGTTTGTCAAGTTTCTACATGTATTGAAATAATACTGAGATACAACAACTTGTTTTAAAATAAACATAATCAGAAAATAATCATGGTGTTAAAGACATTATTTTATTTAATGACATCTATTTGTATGTGAGAAAAGGATTGTGAGTATAAGTGTCAGGGTAAGAATACCTTTTAATGTCAGGCATCCAACTATTGTTTTTGGTTACCATTGGCATCACATTGGTTAAAATTCTACCGTCATTCTCAAAATATCCTTATTGTGATTTGTCAGAGGTCTCAAATAATTATTGTTACCGTTATTTTTGGATTGAACTTAACGTGATTAGTCAAAATCTGACAATTTTATTATTGTTTTAAAGAAAGTGTTCAGTTTATCATCATGCATCAAAAATTACCATTAACGTCATTTGACACAATTTTTTTACAGTTTTTGTCATGAAGATATCCCCATTACTACCCTCAGTTATGAGACGCATATTTTGACAAGTTGGATATTTTCAAAATCATATAAAACTTACGACTTCTGCTGTTTTTGTTAAGGCTGATGTTATGCTGCCATTTTGAAATGTAAAAACTTGCAATAGATTCTGTGTATTACTGCCAACAACAACTGATTTTATGTTTGGCTGAAAAAGAAAAAAATATTTTTTCAAATACAAAAATATATATATGGATGACTGATGACAATGTGTTTTAAATTGCCATATTTTGATTGGCTGATACGAGGATGTTAATGCCTACTACTACTACTATACAGGGATGTTAATTTACTCTATCACATGGCTGAGTAGGTGACAATTTTTTTGAATGTTACCTTCTCGTCCAGACCAATCAATAATCGATAATTTAAAGGACAATGAATTGAAGTTACATAAAGTTATAAATACAATACTTAATTTTTACGTTTTGGCTCAGATTTATTATTTTACCGTCACAATAAAAAAATAAAACATCTTTGTTGTTTTTTCTCATACCCACGTTGATATGTATGTGATGTCATAGATACTACTTTTAAAAAAATATTAATCTGTAAAAGACAATAATGATAGGACATTCACTATAATAAATTAAATAACACATAGCTGAGAGGGTGATAGAGCAGATTGGTACCCCTCGAAAAAGCATGGTCAACCTTGGCTTCGTTTTCTTATAAATTGTTGTACTATTCAATTTTTAAATTAATATGGCATCAAGAACAAAAAGCCATTTCACAAAAACCAATTTCCTGACTCAAAGTTTACTAGTTTCTTATTTTGGTTACGAATAATTTCCATTGATAGTCCGGCGGCTACAAGCATATTTCAGACGAATTGTGCACATCCTGCTACAAGCATGCAATTTGGCATAGATCTTCCTCAACTATTTCTCTTTCATTTCAGATAGGGAGGCATTTGAAAAAAAATGTCTCACTTCCGGTAAAATCCAAAATGGCGGACATCATACTTAAATCAGCCCTATATCGAAGGCTATTAAGTGAAAAGGTGTTATTATCATGCTATACTAACATAATATTTGGTATCAACCTTTGTTTTGTACTACTTTTGGATATATGATATAAATAAGATGTCTTCAAAAACCCTACTTCCAGTAAAATCCAACATGGCGGATATAGTACTAGAACAAGCTTTTTTTAGGGAGGGTAATTGAAATGTGTTTTAATGTATCTATCATTACACTGGGCAGGAACCTTTCTTTTGTGCCGCTCATGGATACAATGTATAAGACATATCTCTTTAAAAACCTTACTTCCGGTAAAATTTAGAATGGCGGACAAAGAAATATCAATTTTCTATTTTAATATTCAACTTTTTTCAAAATGTAAAGAAAATGTTTTTTGTTGTTTTTTTTTTTGCTTGACATTAAACTATTGGTTTCTAGTTATCCTCAAAACCACTAAATGTTTTCTAATGTAAATTTTTAAATCACACTTCCAGTATTAAAAAAAAACCAATATGGTGGAAATTTCAAAAATGAGTCCTCAATACATATCTTTGATTTATAGTTTTAGATAGATTGGTTAAAACAAAATAAATTACTGAAGTACTAAAACATTTTTCAAATTATTACTATTTGGCTGAAAATACATGTTTATTCACAGTCAACACCACATGTAAACAAAACGGTGAACGGGAGACCCGATTTTCCACGTTAACAACGACCGCGACATCCTCTGTATCTGTATCTGTATGAATGCGTTGTCAATACCAATTCTGGCTTTAATATAACGGTTTGAGAGAGCGCCGCTGATTTATTGATGAGGAGTAAGAGCAGATTTGACGCTCTATACGCTTGATGTGCGCACTACAGTGTCGTCTTGCTGATTCGACGCGATCACTGTCTTTACAAAGAATGAGTTTGAGTATTGTGGTGTTTTGCTTAGTGGAATGTCAAAACGCTTAGAGTGATTCTTTACTTGTTTTTCCACAATATTTGTTGCGTGGTATTCTTCGAACTTCTTTGCAGTTATGTTTCTCTTAGGACGTGCTTTTTGGAGAAATTCGTCTGGTTCAATAGCGGGAATCAGCCCCTAAACCACTTTGTACATAAATATCAACTTCTAGCTTGTTCGTCTTGCAATTGTCTGGAGGTCTTGTAGTTCCAGTTTGGCAAGCCAGTGATATTGTTGTCTGTTTTCAAAACTACCTCTACCGTTTTTTATTGGGAAAAATGCATATTTTTTTATTGAAATTGGGAAATTTGTATATTTTATTCTAAACACATCTCCAATTTTTTGCTGACCTTTGCTGTCTTTTTTGCACTGTTTTTTCTTGTATATTTTGGTTGTCAGACATTTTCAACCTGAAAGGTACTTTTCGGAGAGGGGAAAGAAACAGAAGCAATGATGGTACTTTAAGCATTGAAAACTACATGTGTTACAAACACCACGATGATTCTGAACAGAAAACCACAGAAAACCGGATCTCAAAAGTGCTTTCTAATATCAAAATAATAACATGAATACGATATTTACAAACATTACTACCAATGCCATCACTGTTTGGGGAAAATGTAAAACTTTATGGGAGGAATTTTAAGCCATTTTTTTTAGTAATTGGGAATTTTCTCTAGGGGAAAAGGCCGAATTTCGGCTGTAATTTGAGGCAAACAATATCACTGCAAGCATATTGGAGACACACCCGTCCTCTGTTGACTTGTAACCTATGGTGATAAATCTTGCCGCTTGACGTTGTATCCTTTCTAGCTTATTTATGTTTGTTACCATACTATGGCTCCACATTTCATCGTTGATCAATGGGCGAGATATAAGCTGTTTTTTGCAATCTTGTGGGCAGTATTTTAAGTTTCTTCTTTGAAAGCCTAGTGTTGAATTTACTTTCTTTGCCATGTTTAATATGTGGGTGATCCATTTGAGGTCTTCCGAAATTTGTAGGCATAGGTACGGGTTATGCTTGACTTGTTGTAGTATGTGTCCATTTTAACTGTAGATTTTATGGCTTTTATTTCTGATGCTTAGGATGTAGCATGTTTTGGCATTGAACCGCATTCCCAAGTACATCCACATTGTACAAGCTTCTGACAAAATAATGAGGCATTAGAAAGAGTTATTTAAAAGTTATCCTCTCTGTCCCTTCGCCATTCATAAGCGCTTGAACTGGGTATCATAAGAGTCAATTCCGAGCTCGTCCCCCTAAACACCTGCCTTAGTATATTGCATGTTTTACCCTCAATTAGTCTTCCCTTTTGCGCAAATAGTTATTTTCTTGATTCGTTAACCATGTTAACCCCATCTGATAAGTTTGTGTGATCTTACAGTTAAGCCTTGGTGATTTAGGCTGATCAATCATCATTCTTTATGTCAAAGTCACATCTTCAAATGCCATCAATGTCTCCCAAGCAGTCTTATTTTCCTTTTTCAAGCAATCAGAGAACCATATCACAACTGGTAAAGACATGGAGCACAATAAGTGTGTGTAGTCACTCATTGCCAGGTGCATTTGTAAATACATTAATCCAAAGCTTTTTGCCCTCCCAAACACAATCCATAGTTCGTCTACCCCTGTCACGGAATAGCGAAACAATAACGACTATTCGAATCATGACTTGTGCAAGTTCGTGGTTCATTGCATCAAACACATGCACCATGATTATATTGTCAGCCTCTTAATGTGAACATGTTATAAACTTGAAATACAATATAAGATAGAATATCCTGAACATTTGTTATAAGAAGCAAGAACTACATTTAGGGGAAAGGGAATACACTGACGAATCAAGAGTCAAAACTAGATTACAACAATAAGAAAGAAATTTTAAGTTTTCATTCGCAACAGCTTGCTCAATAGATTTTGAGGGAAAGGTAGATGCAGTGAAACACAGACTTAACTGAGTCATGACTCGGACATTCGATACTGATGTTGCTGTCATTGCGGTTTCGCTTTTCAGTGACCTAGGGGCAGACAAACTTTGGCTTGTATTTGGAAGTGGGAAAAGCTTCAGATATATATCTATCCATGATCTTTCAAATACACTAGGCATTGAGATATTACACGTTTGCTGGAAAAGGAACTGTGTTGGTGACATGGATGGTGTTTAAAGATATGACTCTATCATTTAGAATGATGATTGATCAGCCAACATCACCAGATATGGATTTGACAATGTCATTGATAGAACGATACGTGGTTTTGTTGTACGATCGAACAAACTTATCAGATGGGGTTAACGATCAAGAAAAAATGTGTTTTTGGAAGAGGAAATACTTATTGAGGCTATTCCCACGACTCGGTCTAGTCTTTTTCAGCAAGTAAAACGTGCAATATACCATGGCGGATGTGAATGAGTAACCAGCTTGGTATTGGTTCCTTTTCTAACTAGTCCATCCCTTATGAATGGCGAAGGGGAAAATATTATCCATGGCACCCTTTTCAACAACTCTTTTGTGAGGCCTCTTAATCTTATCAGGAGCTTGTACATTATAGATGTAGGAAACAATACCACGATCTTTGTAAATTTGGAAAATAAGCTCTCCAATTGTGAGTAAACATGTATATGCGGCCATAAATAAGTCATTCTAAAGATGTTTAACAACTTTAGTGACTTTATTTTGTTTTAATCAATCTGTCCAAAACTCTACATCGAAGATATGGATTGAGGACTCATCTTTGTAATTTTCGCCATATTGATTTTATACCGGAAGTGTTAATTTTGTATTGAAACATATGCAGCTGAATAGAATTAGGGGTTTTGAGGATGACTTAAAGCCAAAAGTTTAATGACAACCCCAAAAAAATTCATTTTATTTACAGTTTGAAAAAAGTTGAATATAAAAATGAAAACTTATCAATATTTCTATGTCCGCCATATAGATATTACCGGAAGTAAGGGTTTTAAAGACATATGGCTTATACATTGTATCCATTAGAAGCACCAAAGAACGGTTCCTGCACAATATAATGATAGTAGCAATACTTTAAAACACATTTCAATTATCCTCCCTAAAAATAAGCTTATTGTAGTACTATATCCGCCATGTTTGATTTTACCGGAAGTAGGGTTTTTGAAGACATCTTGTCTATATCATATATCCAAAAGTAGTACAAAACAACGGTTTGTACCAAATATTATGATAGTAGCATGTTAATAACACCTTTTCACATACTAGTCTTCGATATTGGGCTAATTTAAGTATGATGTCCGCCATTTTGGGTTTACCGGAAGTGAGGCATTTTTTTCAAATGCCTCCCTATCTGAAATGAAAGAGAAATAGTTGAGGAAGGTCTATGCAAAATTTCATGCTTGTAGCAGGATGTGCACAATTTTTCACAAAGCCGCCGTACTATGAACACACAGTCACACGCATAAACTAAAAAAAATTGTAACAGGCACTGATTGATGTTTTTTAGTTTTTTATGTTGTTTTTTTTGTTGTAAAACTTAAGCTGTTGTTTTGTTGTTTTTTTTTTTGTGTAGTTAGGGTTTGTCTTATTGACATATATCAAAGTATCTTAATATTCATATTTACACAAAACTTTACACTTACGATATAAACTAAGAGTTCTGGTGTAAGTATTCCTTTGATCCCTGTCATAGAAATGCTACAAGGATCTTTACACAAAACTTTACACTTACGATATAAACTAAGAGTTCTGGTGTAAGTATTCCTTTGATCCCTGTCATAGAAATGCTACAAGGATCTTTTTCATCTTCTAGACTAACTGTCACCAGCTGAGTTGTAGATTCAATGTCAAAATGTGGATTTCTAGATAAACTGAACAATGCTTCTGTTGCAGATACAGATTTCTTCTGTGAGATTATATCCTCTTGTAAACTGTTTGTGTTTTCATTTAAATCTGAAAGTATTTCATTATGTCAATAATTAATACCTTAATTAAAATGAATAACTTTATATAATGATTTAAATTTCTGAATATATAAAAGTATTCATACTTCAATACAAGAGGATGTTAACATCAGAAATAACAAATCCACAGATAGTGTTAAAAATCAATGGCTCTTGTAGTTATTTATTTTTTGGATATACAACATTTACATATTCATATTTACTTTTTGTTTCCAATGTAAACAAGATGGCTGCAATCAATAACACAAACCGGCTCGATGTTAAAAATATTTATTTTCACTTAAGTTTATTCTACAAAATAATAATATAAACACAAAGCATTCATTTGAATGATAATAAGATATTTCTCTAATTATTTTTTTATAAGATAGCAAATTTCATGGCCTGAGTCTTTGAAACCGTTAAAGCATTGCTGTGAGCTTAACATAGTCAAAAAAGTAGTTCCATCTCAAATTAAAAAAAGTTAAAAAAAAAAAAACCAGGGAGACTTCAGAATGATTGTGTCAAATCATGATGTTAAGTTTTCTGTTAAAACATTTTATTTTTTTAAGATAAATTATCTTATTACATTGGTTGCAATGAATTACATTGATTTCCCAGTCAAATAAAAACCGATAATTTCACATGTGAAATAATATCAGATTATTACATGGCATTTTTCATATTGCATCTATTATCAGCCCTAGGTTCAATATCAGCCCAAGAGCCGCATGGCTCGAGGGCTGATATTGACCGAGGGCTGATAATGCATGCAATAGGAAAAATGACATGTTATGATCTTTTTATCATATGCTTTAACAGTAGAGAAAAATAACAGATTCATATATTGATCCTTCTACATTGTTCCCGAAAAGAAGTTGAAAGAGTTAAAAGTTCACTGACGTCGGACCCAAAATTTGATACATTTGATATGAAATCTTTCTATCATATGCCTCAACAGAGAAAAAAAAAATCATTTAAATATTGACGAATCGACAAAAAATAATTCAACAATATACATAATGAACATTGTTTGGAAAAGTCAACTTTTTTAAAGTAACTTTCTAAACTATGTTTCAGAAAAACTTAAAAACTGCATTTATTTAATTTTTTTATTTTTTTTTTTTATTTTAATTTATCATATACTTAGCATTGATATGATAGCTTTTGCATATGTGTAATGAGCGGAAGTACACAAGCCATAATTTCCCACCCGGGCTGATAACCCATATCAGGTGCATCTAGTGCACAAAACCCATAATAGTGCCTCTCTTGCAAGTTACTTCCGGTGTTTCCGGTATCGGTTGTTTACTTTTCCATTGTGACGTCAGATGTTTTTTATGACGACGTCAAAATTTACGGGAACTTTTGTGGGGATAGTTTAATACTTGCTAACAAATGCCATTGACAATTATGAATCATTTTATAGTACAACAAACATGGAGTAGTAATGATCGTAAAACTCTTCCAAATTTTCAATGTTTCAAAATGCCTCTATAGGAAATGTTACCATAAATATATAAGGAGTTAATGATGCTGTTGTTGGACAACTATAGTATATTTGATTCATAATTTTAATTTTCTTTATAAAATGTTTGACTGTTTTAGTTATTGCATTAGTTTATTTGCCTTACATAAAACTATTGTCGGAAGTATATGATAAAGCGATTAATACATGGCCTTTTCCATATCAGCCTGGGTATCATCCCTCGACCCATATCAGCACCTCGACTCCGTCTCGGGCTGATATGGGGGTCTTGGGATGATACCCAGGCTGATATGGAAAAGGCCATGTATTAATCTCTATTTAATCATTTTACACAATATACTTTCCACTATTCAAATAATTGTTTTGTACACTACTTTGTAATGTTTTTCATTGAAAACGTAGAATTGAGGTGTATTTACCGGAATTTGCGGAGTATCACCGGAATGCCATGTGATAACGTTACGGAAAGGCATGTGATAACGTTACGGAAAGGCATGTGATAAACTTTTCATATCAGCCCGCTAAGCACCAATTCGGAAAATATGGAAAATACTTTAATTTAATCCTATTATCATATGGTAAAAATCATATGTTATTTAGTCTAAGTATATGATAAACGCGGTCATTTCACTCTCTGACGTCATACAACAATAGGCGTTGTCAAGACGTTGCTAACGTCGGATCAAAACATGCGTAGGAAAAACATATAGTTCCTTACATTTTCTACATTAATTTCATAAAAAAAGAGCCATTTGCCAATGTAATAAAAAGAATAACTAATCAAAGAATTCAAATATCGAAAAATATTCAACTCATGACCGAACAACACTGATAATTAACTCATGTGCTACACACATTCGTGAATTAATGTGTTGTTCATTCACTCGTTGAATATTTTTCTCTATTTGAATTCTTCGATTAGTTATTCTATAATTCTACATCATACGTCTGGATGATATGGCCAAAATAATACACTTGTTATTATCTCCCCTAAAACTATTGGTGCAGCCCTAAAGTCAAAGAACTCTATCAGGAAGCTCATAACACAAAAATTTACCTGGAACCACAAAAGTGTCCTTGACCTTACAAAGACTTTCCAAAGGTAATTCAGCAGCACACAATACAATGCTATCTGATAAAGACACAATGGAGGTCACACATCCATCTAAACTGAAAAGAAACAGAATACAAACAAAAGGTTAATTAAATAAGGGTGTGCATATTTTACTTACATAGCCTCCTTCTATCCAGAATGGTTTTTAATGTAATGTAGAAAAAAGGTTCATACAAATCACCATAAAAGGGTATTAACTCCAATAAGGAATTATCTTAGCAGTTCCATGGACCAACAGTACAAGCTCTTTTTTTATCTTAGCCAGATTTTCTCTATAATAATGAGTGATGTCTTTTAAACATAGATGTGTATTGTCACACTAGGGGTGCAGTGTACTGAAAATTTTGTTGTGTTTTTAATATTGCCATGATGGACAAACATTTCTTGCAAAATCTCGATTCTTGGTGTGGCATACTGCTTTTTAAACTTTCTAAAGAATATTTCTTTAAAATCAAAGTTTAGTTTTCTTTAAATATCAATATGTACTTTTAAAATCATACACCAGGGTGCACTGTTATAAACATCTCTTTCTGCTTATTCCTCAAACTGTACCTATTGTACATGCCAAGTCTGATGAATCTACATTAAATATATTCCAATATAATAATTTTGAATTAAACCCTAACCCAAAGCAGTGGATCATATGTATTTTTTTTTTTACATTTGCCTTCTTTCACTTGAATATTAGCCGTTTTGTTATGGTGTACCAACATGCAAGTTTATAATTAGATGAACATACAACTTGTAGATAAGAAAACAATTGTGAACAAAGAAACTTACTTAGGAATTCTCCATACTGCTGACTTATAATCACTTATAGTGTCATCTATATCTGGCCAGGAATACAACTGTAAAAGTAATATTAATTAAACATTTCCAAATTAAACTTTTAAAACCTCTTCTTTAATCAAAGAGCAGAATGCTCTGAGGGATACGATTGCCATAGCTTTCATTGACACATGTATAGCAGTTCTGCCAACTTTTCATTAAGCAAATGCGTGAGATTTGGCCAAAATTGAAAAGATCAAAGAGGGGAAAAAAAAGATCCAAGGATACTGCCGCAAAAAAGCATGAACATGGGTGAGTCTCGCGCATTTTTGGCAGCCCTGGTACAGCTGGATAGTATTATTTTCAAAACTATTAAATTCAACTGCACATGCAAAATGTAATAATCTGAATAGTCACTCAACTTTAAAAATAGCCAATCCCGGATACAAGTGTATGAGCAATGTACTTATTGTGTTTTATTTTTGTACTATCAACTATCAAAAGTTTACCTTCCACAGCAGTCACTGAGAGTGAGAGAAGGTATTTCACTTCGTATCTTATCACCGTTAATTCTAGGAGGAACCCCATTTCTAACTCTTTAAATATTAATTTCCTTTGGGTCAGTGGGCATGACTCCTTTCCGTACACACCCCTCTGTTTAAATTGAGATCGTTCTGAATATAATACGACGTTTATCGACATCTAACGAGTTAATTTTTCTTGACGAGTCGTATTGTATTTCGATTTAACGGAAAATACTTCCGGAAGGGAGACAACTCGAAACGTTAATATGGAAGACTCCATTTCGGCTGAAGGGGTGTTAGGTAAACTGTGGACTACATTTATTTTAATTTAAATGATGCATATGATTTAAAATTATGCAACAACAATAACCCTCAATAGCAGACAGACATAGAAAGAATCCCATGAGTTTCAAATTAATCAATGAAGCGGGGAATACAGAGCAACCACTCAATCTGATACCCCTTGAAATCAAGAAAACTATACGCATGCGTATTAATACATAAACAAACCCGCGACTTGCGATTTGGAACAAGGACGTTTATTAAATGATATGATGAATGGTTCTCCACATTTCTTTATCGGAGAGTACAATATCAAATATCAGTTTCATAACGGTAAAATCTGGAAAAACTCCACTTCAGTTCTTATATGACAGAAATAGAATTATCGGAATTCAGAAAACTCGCATTTATCAAAACTGGGGAATTCCCTCTGACGTGTTTCTAAATTTATAAAAACACTAAATATAAATACTGCTTAATTCTGATTTTTCCGTGTTGATAAAAACATGCATATAAGTCAAAGGAAATATCAAGCATGAAGATAATGAGAAGAACATTACAGGAAAGTTGTTTATGTTCAATCCTTTTGCCTGTTTTTACCTTTTAAAGCAAGACAATCATAAGAATCTGAGATGTTGCTGAATGTTTAGAATAAAACGGTTGACGTGAGGGAATGCAGCCCTGAGTCAGCGGTAAAAGTCTACAGATTGCTTGAAAGCAATCGTATCCCAAAAACAGGTAGTTGCTTTGCTTTAATCTACCTTTTACCAAGTATAAGGTACAAAGTTGAGCAAATGAAATATAGGAATGATTTTAAAAATCCTCTACATATCTGTAACAATTCAAATTTAAATAGACAAGAATATTTCCCAGTTTTTCAGGGTAAAAGCACTTTTTATATACTTTTGAATTTCTAGGATCCAGTCCAGAATATAACATAGAAAGCAGAGGAGTCATGAATAAGAGTTTAATATATTAATAGATTAACAAAAAAGTATATCTATCTGGCATCTGTATTTCACAAGTATTAAAACATTATTCATATTCTGAAATAGCTGAAATTTTTAACTATCCTGATATATATCAGACTGTACACAATGTTAGGCATACTGTAAATTTAACACAGCTCATATCATAACGTCGCTGGGGTTCTAAAATGTTGCAAATAACAAATTTTTTCTTGTTCAAAACAAAACTGAATGTGAGATTAACAAATGCCATTTCATTCCAAGTTCTGTCATCATTATTCCATAAAATGAAAACATATGGCTGAGTCTGATAGAAATCGATTTTATGCAAATGAATACCAATACATTTTGTACTTCTGATTATTTATTTCGGATTGAAAATTATTAAAAAACTTTATGCAAAGTTTGTAAATGTTTGAATATTGAGTTGATATACGGACCTTTAAAAACAGATAAAAAATCATCCTTTTTGTAATTGATTGTTCCAAAATGGATTAAAATCATATATGCATGTACATGTATTCTTTCACTTACATATGGTCGATTTCTATCTGACACAACTCATATCATAATGTCGCTGGGCTTCTAAAATGTTGTAAATAACAAATTTTTCAAGAAAAAAATATCTCACAAACAGGCTTTGAAAATTTTGGCAAAATGCATGCTTCCAAAATGTCGTCTGTGAACTTGAACATTTTTGTAAAAAGCAGTGAAATAAAAACTTTGACATTTCTGGATAATCCAAGAACTTAAATTATTTTCACAGAAATAAAGAAATGTATAATTATTTTTTCCCAAAGCCATTCTACAACAATTTTCAAGACCGCCCAGACCATTGGTGTCAAAAAGTATTTTTAGCCAAAAAAGTAATATACGACATTTTAGAAGCCTAGAGACGATAAGTTTCTGAATAAACGGAATAGGATTTAGATGAGTTAAAGGAGCTGGTATCTTTAAAATCAAACTGCTTGTAAGCAATGAACGGTAAAGATTGCTTCAATTTACCAGGGGGAAGTAAAATTAAATATTGCATTTTATAAAGCATTGGTTGTACCAGTAGTTGATTTAACAGTCTAAACAATCAGTTTGTAAAGATACTTTAACAATGACATCATTAAAAGTTTTAAAAACAGATATTAGATTCCTGCACCTTGCAAAAGTTATGTAATTTTCTTGACAAGTGTAACATCATTTTGTACCTTGAATATCTAAGCATATATTACATCCATAAATTTCTGGAAATAATCATGGGTAATATGTAATTGTACAGAATGTTATGATCAATGCACTACATTTTGTGTAGTAAGGTAATGATCAGACTAATAAGGTAGTGATCAGACTTGGAAGATTTTGATATCAAGTCTGTTTTGATTGCATTTCATGCAATCTTTACCTAAAAAATGTGTACAAGCTTATTATGAAAGTTTTTAGGAATAATTGCATTTCATCACCTGCATAGCATGCAATATTTGCACCTAAATGTTACAGTAATCAATCAACCATCAACTTGACATCCCCAAAGAGTCCTTACTTTGTCATACCTGGAAATATTTTTCAAAATTTTATCACAGATCAATGAATAAAATCTTACCAGCAAACATGCACCAATACACAAAACTAACTTATTTCCATCATCTGTCCAGGTACCACATCTTATCTTCTCACTGAAACAGAAAGTACAAGTATATTATGTGGGTCTGCAGTTAATAAAATCCAAATGGTTTAAAAAAGAAATAACAATACTGTATTCTTAAGATTGCTATCATCATCAATTCTTGATTTGACTGTTGCTATTGTAGTTTTGATAGCAAAGCTGAGCTAAGCCAACACAATGGATATTTGCAACTGTCAAACTCCAATTAGGCCATTCAAAATACAGTATTTTATTCTAATGCAAAAGTCATAAAACATTCAAATTAAAAACTTTAGAATTATTACATAACTGTTGAGTTTGATTGCAGAAGATTGTTGCCAATGAATCAACTTGAACTTCAACCTAGGAATGGAAGTCAAACATCTCCAAATGAAAAGTGGTGTATCATACAACATCTTCTTTTTTTATATCACATGTCAAATGTCATATTGCGTTATGAGAATGCTCTTGGATAAAGATTTGCCATTTTTGAAAAATCTAGAATGTCAGAAAATATTTAAAAGATTTCTATCATTTCAAAAAAAAAATTAAAAAAATATTGAAAAAATTATCAGTCATTTGTATTTTCAAATCTGAATACAAAAGACAGTAGGGAATAGTTCAAAACCTTTATCGATAAACGATATATGAAACTATTTTTAACTGTATTTAGTTTCCAGATTTGAAAATATAAATAGTTTTGTATATTGATGCATGTTTGCTGGTAAGATCTGTAATATAATTTTGAAAAAGGACAGTTATCGTCAAATTTATATACATAATACAGGAAAAATTGGTTTCTAAAATGCAACAGTTTAAGAGAATGTTTTAATATAAAGTGTTGTAATGTAGCTTTCTAAAATTTATTCCACATAATCCTTTCATTTGCCTGCAATTGCTGCTGTCGGTGAAAATGTTTAATGTTGACTACCATTCCATGAAGTTAGTGATGTCTTAAATTTTTGAACCTCCAAAAATGTAAGGATAATTGCCAGTATAAAGGAGAACAAGATAAAACATATTTTCAAAATTTTGTTTCAGATATTACGTCTTTTAAAACCATTGTATTTTTGTGTTTTATTGCTGTTTTTTTTTTCTTTAAATGAATGTCCATCTTAAGGATTCCTCATGTATACTACATTTTTATTGATCTGAGAATTTTTTATAGAAAGGTTAATCCATTTTGAACATATCATATACTTAACGTATGGTTCACTTTTGTATGTAATATAAATCTTACTCTTCCAGAGGAGAGAAGGCAAAAGTTCCTTTGTCATCTGTATGGTGAAAGAAGAAACTACATTGTTGTTTGGCTAAAACACATAAAATATCTCTATCTGGATTCCATAAACAACCTAAAAAACAAAATAAACTAGTTTTGTTTTTTACTTATAACTTAAAATATTCTTTATTTACATTCCACGTACATATACTGTTAATTCAGAAATAATTGTGTGCATTTATTATTGCCATTTTATTATTTTAGACTAAAATTTCATTTTTTGCAATTTTCAGAAAATTCCTATTAATTGAAATAAAAAAAATTCATCAAAATGCGAGTTTTAATTTTTGTGATTATAACCCTGTTGCATTTTTTCGCAATAATTTCAGAATTTACAGTAGACATTTCTTCTAAAATTTGTTGTGACTATTTAAGCGTTATCCTCACATTGGCTCCCAAATAAATATATCATGTGGGTTTGAGATCTTAGTGCACAATAAACTGTTAAAAAAAGTCAATTAAGTATTAAATTTCAAACTGTGTACCTCAAATAACTTTACCTACCAGTTCAATAAAATATTTGTATCACAATCTATAGCAATACTTCCATCAATACTTTTAAAAGAGATTTAAAAGTGTACTACCATTACCAGTATGCATTTAGATGTTACAACCAGTACACAACTTAAGTGACAGTCTTTCAAGGTCATGTTTTTCTCTGAATGGCAATGACGTCTTTACACTAAATAGTTGAATGTATACTGATTGATATTTTAGTCTAAGATACATGATTTTTTTCTTTAGTTGTTATTGGCTTTGAACTAGCTGTCAGTACCTGGATGTACTCTTAGATGTTTTTTTTGGGGGGTTGTATAAGTTCTCTTCTGCATCCACTCTGTTTTTTTGTTAGACATATTTTTATTTGTTTGTATCTGAAGAGTTAAGCCTTTTTCAACTGATTTTTATAGTGTTTTTTTTTTTTTTTTTTTTTTTGCACTGTTATACCACTGTCCATTGTTAGGGGACGGTTCAGCACTCACAAACATGTTTAACACTGCAATATTCTTTATGTTCCTTTTCCCAAGTCAGGAGCCTATAGTTCAGTCAGTGGTTGACATTGATTCATGTGTCATATTTGTTTTGTAAATTGTTTTGTTATAAATTAGGCTGTTAACTTTTCTCAATTGAACGATTTAATGTATTTCTCATTGTTGAAGGCCATATGGATGCCTAAAATTGCTGACATCAATTAAGGGGAGATAACTCAAATGAACTTTGTTGAATAGTTGTCTCCTTGGCAAGAATTATCAAGATAAATTTTGGTTAGAATGATAGCATATTATTGAGTTATCTCCTCTTAATTTAATCTGAACTTAAACTAATGTAAAGCTAAGTGGGTTTTTATTTGTCATATTTTCACCCCTACCTGATGCTTAGGAAGATTGGCAATTAATCCAAGTCTACACAATAAAATCATCATATATTTAGTTAACCTATTTCTTTCATTTTAAATAAAATTACAAGATTTGGTATCCTTTAAATTGTCTTTTTTCATATTTCCTTCCTTCACTAACCTTGTTGAATGGGTTGTACATTGAGCTTTCTAACTACCGGTAACCTTGTGGATTTGGTTGTACATTGAGCTTTCTAACTAACCTTGTGGAACTGATTGTGCATTGAGCTTTCTAACTAACCTTGTGGAATTGGTTGTACATTGAGCTTTCTAACTAACCTTGTGGAATTGGTTGTACATTGAGCTTTTTAACTAACCTTGTGGAATTGGTTGTACATTGAGCTTTTTAACTAACCTTGTGGAATTGATTGTACATTGAGCTTTCTAACTAACCTTGTGGAATTGGTTGTACATTGAGCTTTTTAACTAACCTTGTGGAATTGGTTGTACATTGAGCTTTCTAACTTGTTTAAAGTTAAGTTTAGGTACCACTCCGTCAACTTTCCATAATGATACATGTTGACTGTGAACTACAGATAAATAACAGGTACTAGGTCCAATATTACTGCTCCAGTGTACTGACAGGACATCATGTCTATACAAAATAAAATATATATATATGTATAACTGGTTTTGAATTTATACTCTAATAGATATAGGAAGATGTGGTATGAGTGCCAATGAGACAACTCTCCATCTAAGTCACAATTTATAAAAGTAAACCATTATAGGTCAAGGATCGGCTTTCAACACAGAGCTATAAAGGGCCCCTAAAATTACTAGTGTAAAACCATTCAAACGGGAAAACTAACGGTCTAATCTATCATGTCTATATAATAACGAGAAATCTAAAGTATGTATTAATTTTCTATTGATTTGTTTGACTTGTCAACTCTCTGAGTGAAAACAAAAGATGTAAAGGGTTCCACGAATATTTTGCTGTCAATTTAATAAAACATGTTATATAGACTGCCTAAATAAGTGTTTATAAGTAAAATAGATTTTTTTGTTTAAAGAATTAATTTTTTCTTCTTCAGTTGATATATTTAGATCTTGAAATGCAACATTTTTTTTGAATTTGCTTCATCTTTTATTGATCTTTTATTAACTTGGTTAAAATTTTGTAGGCATCAATAATTTTGTCAAACCTTCATGGAATTTTATGATGAAGCTTTGGCAGAAGCCTTTTTTATTATTTTTTTTTTAAAACTTTTAACTTTTACCATAGACTGAACCTAAATTTTGACACTGGTGACGAAGCATACCACTGCTGACAACCTGACAAATATTGAACAAGCTTCCATGACAGGCTAGACAAAAAGGTTTAAACCTTATCATATGTACAGCTGTGTGATAGACATCTAGCTAAGAATTGTGCTCAAACAAGTCTAGTTTCTGTGGGTTGGGAGATTTTCTAATTGTTGAAGATATGAATTTTGAGATGAAGAAAAGCTTTTGGTATTTGACAAATTTATGCATATATAGGGATTTTGTCTGCTCAATTAATAAACATTGACCTTATGTATACATTGATATACCTCTGATGATCAATCACATTTGCATTCTATTAATATAGGCAGAGTTAAATTAAAATCTTTTTAATAATAAATGAATTCAATATTTGCAACACTGCCAGGTAAAGTTTTTTAACTTGTGATTGAGTTTATGAATTATATTTTGACATGTGAAGAATGACCGAGCTAATCGTGCTATTTGTCAGGATGTAACACTTTGTCAGATGATCAGGAAATAGTTTCACCTCAGAAAACAAAAGTCCAATATGATTCAGTAATAAACTATTTACACATATATGTTTTACTACTTCATCATCTTTAATAAAGTACTCTTTTTTCGTTTAAATTCATAACCTGATTGAAAAGATATAAACTTTGTATTTGATATATATGTAAATTAATAGCCTGGATAATTTTTCGGATATAAAACTGAATTTGTTGTAGACAATAGCTAGGTTTATGTTATTCATTCCAAGATAGACCAGTTTTGAAAGACATTGAATTGAAAGTCTACATTTAATTTTTCATATTTATAATTCTTCACAAATTTTCAATAAACATGATAAATCAAAAAAACTGGAATTAAATTTCAAAATTGATTTTATCTCATTTACATCCTACATATTTTACTGTTCAATTCAAAGTTAAATAAATTTTTCAAAAATCCTTTTCTATGATATAAAAATATGTGTTTAATTGTTAAAATTGTTCAAATGACTAAAGAATTTTAAGCAGATTATTTGACATTCCCTAGTACTTACTGGAACTCTCCAAGCTTCAGTGGCGAGTTGTTTTCTACTTGACCATCAAGTAAACTGATGTTTTCCAGTTGAATGGTTTTCCCAATAGACCACACTAAACCATGCTGTCGATGAATAGCTAAAAAGACCCAACAGGTAGAAGACAGATAAAAATAACTAGAGGCTCTAAAGAGCCTGTGTTGCTCACCTTGGTCTATGTATAAAAGATGTGGTATTATTGCCAATAAGACAACTGTCCACAAGAGATGTTGTCTCATTGGCAGGGTGAGCTAAAAAGCATTGAGAGATATAATGGATATATGTTCAACTAAGCAAAATTTCAAAGACAATAAACCATAACTGAGGGGGCAAGGTCAAGTAATCTCCATGGTAATGAGATGTACCAATGTTAATACATGTACAACTGCATACCACACATCATAGACCTACCACTAGTGGTTCCCCATAAACCAACCTAATCACAAACTAATACATGAAAACTTTAGCAAAAGTTTCAAAGGCTTTAAAGCCAATAGACCATGACTGAGGAGGCGGGGCCAAATACTCTTCATGGAAATGAGATATATGCCAATGCTTATACAACTGCATACTGATTATCATTAATTTACCACTAGTTCCCCATTAACTGACCTAAGCAAAAGTTTCAAAGGCCAATAGACCATGACTGAGGAGGCGGGCCAAATACTGTCCATGGAACCGATATATATGCCAATACTTATACAACTGCATACTGATTATCATTAATTTACCACTTGTTCCCCATTAACTGACCTAATCACAAACTAATACATGAAAACTAAGCAAAAATTTCAAAGTCAATAGACCATAACTGAGGGGTCAAGGTTAAATAATCTCCATGGTAATGAGATCTGCCAATACTAATACAACTGCATACCAAATATCTTTAACTTAGACTAGTGGTTCACCATTAACTAGACCTAATCACAAACTAATACATTGAAAATGAAAATAACAAATTTTGAAATAACATACAATTATCATGATTATGATTTATGCAAAAAACAATAGGGCTAGAACAGCCAATTGACTTGGTCCCTGAAGCTATCAACTGATCATCATGATCATAGGGATGCTATGAAGGTAATCATGGTAATTGTAAGTATATTTTTGTTGTAACTATAGCAGATATATACAGATCATAAATACATGTACCATTAAAACTAATACACCTTGTAGATATTTGTCTGCCATTACTGGACACCACACAGGTTCCCGTAAAATTTTGACTTTATAAGTAGGGATTATCAGGTTGTCTGCATGTTGATATTGTAAAATATCAGCTGCGAGTCACAATATGAGGCTTTTTGCTTTATAGTGAGCACACTTTTTGTCGAGTGAGCGCAGTGAACAAAATCAAAATGCCTTCATATTGCGTCTTTTTAATTAAACAGCTGATATTTTACAATATTATATTAATTCGTATATTTTAACAAATTTGATTCATTTAGCGATAGTCACATGTTAAACTATAGCTATATTTTCGAAGGTAGAGAGAAAACGGCGGATAGCAAAAAGCATATTGCACAGCAAAACGCATATCGCAAGGTTATTTTTAGAATATCTAAAAAACGGTATACTTTGTGACGTCATGTAATGAATTTCAGGATATTGTTAAACGTTTTGCAACAAAGGATATCTGTGATCGATTATTTGACGAAAATATCTTCAAATACAGTATTATGTCATAAGATTTGTCAATCAAACCAAAAAAGTAAATTAAATAACTAATATTTTGTTATTGTCAATGAGACCATATGATATCTACAAACAAAATCAAATGACGATTTTGATACAAATATGGTCGGAAATTAATAATATAACAAATATAGCCTTTGTATGAGGTCAATACAGGATATATCGACCCAAAGAAGTATATCAACCTCGAACTTTGTCCTCAGTCAATATACTTCTTTCAGGTCAATATGTATAGATTATTACATGGCATTTTTCATATCAGACCCTTTATCGGCCAAAGGTTATGATATCAGCCCAAGAGCCGCAGGCTCGAGGGCTAATATCATGAACGAGGGCCGATAAAGGGTCTGATATGAAAAATGACATGTAATTATCTTTTTATCATATACTTCAGCAGAAGAAATACAGACAAGATCTATTAAAATTTAATTTTGTTTGTCTTTGCACTTTCAGATAATATTTACAGCCAACAACAAAAACAAAATCTTAACTTTAATTGTTTTTATTGATATTACAAGCATTTTATTTATCTTGTCACAACAATTATCATGTTCTTCAATAATATTGTTACCTCATTTATGTCTTTCAAAACATATTTAACTTAAATCTTTTTTGCTCCTCAAACATTTGTGAAAAGTCTTATCACTTGCCGTTTTCCGCGTTCTTTTGTCGTTTCAAACAAATTTCCGGAAATGCACGAAGTTGCATGTGATAAACGTCACGTAAATTAACGGAAAGGCATGTAATAACATTCCGGAAGCAGTCAATAAAGGTACCTTTATCAGCCCGCTATGTAGTTTCTTAGGAATCTGGTCAATAAACCTAGTAATCCTTTCATAGCCTTTTGATATTTTCAAATGTTATTGAACTGTCAAATTTTAGTAATATTTTATACAAGTATATGATAAATCCTTGTATCGACCTCATACAAAGGCTATATTTGTATAATATCCATATGCAGATAACCTAGCTGATAATCAATTTATCGAGTTGTCTATACTATTTTTAAAGTGTTTTCTGAGTTTCACCAGCAACTTGACAAATGCTTGAGGATGACTTGCAACATTGGTTCAAACATTATGACTTCGCTGATATGTCTGGGTCAAAGTTATTAAGGCTGTGACAACCTATTTGACTTCACAAAGCTGTGATATGCAATTTTATTAAGAGCTGATCAGGGTGATATAGACAGCACTTACTTGGAAAGACTGATAATACAAAATGTCTGACACCACAATGGAAAAGTGATTGTTGTAATGTATCGAAGTCATTAGTTCAATGTGGACAGATTCTCGGGTCAACCAGGAATAGCGATAAGGTGGATCATAAATTCATCAGCCTCAGCATGGAAGTATTATATTGACAGGAACTACTACGACCCGACTTCAAATGTTTCATCTGCGATGCCGCGAGCAATTTGATGACATGTTAGTTAGCATGAATCATGGCACATTATTTACACATCAGTGTGTGGCACCTTACAATATTGTCATTCTCGAAAGTTGTGATAAATTCTTAGGAAACAGCTATCGGCAAACTATCGGCAGATTCTGTTACCCTACATCTACATATGTGTGCCGATTGAGTGATTGATGGATTAATGCGAGTCATCATTAATTCTACAAATGTTCTATAGAAAAAAATATTGACAATGGAAAGGAGTAAGTCCGGTAAGGACTCATTTTGGCCTCAAATTTCAGTTTCATCTGACGAAAGATTTTGCCCACTTTTTAAAGACTTAAGTGTCTATTTCACTTGATTTAATTAGTATAAGTGAAAGATTTTAACTGATTTAGTCATTAAAAACGATCCGATTCAAGCTCAAATATGAAAAATCTCTCAAATATGCCAAAACACGTCACTTTTGAGATGGTTTTTGTCAAAAATGAAAGTGGCCGCATCCGTGTTCATCCACAACCTTTATATATGTTATGTATTATCATAAAATAAAACTTACATTTCAATATGAATGCGGCCACTTTCGTTTTACAAGGAAACCGTCTAAAATTTAACTAAAATGATAGAATTTTGAAGATTTCAGTAATTTAGCATGACTTAATGGTGCTACAAGTTGTCCCGATATATGTGCATTGTATTGTCAAAAACAGCCCATATTTATGTAGCAGAAGCATTCAACTGTCCAATAAATAACTAAAAGTTTACATTTTAACAATTTTGTAAAACTGTTATATTTTGGGGCCAAAAAGGGGTCTTACCGGACCTACTCCTTTGTACCAAATTTATTGAATAAATGTCCCATTTTCATTGATTTATTTTTCGGTAGAAATGCACCATACGTATTATATATCACAAGGAGTGATTATATAACTACTGTTTACTCAGTCCAGTGGCACACATTTCCTGCATATTCAAGACGATTGTAAATGATTGTTCTGATAAAAACAAAAGGAGATTTTAGCTAAATGTAGGAATTATTAAGCTTTGCTCTAAATCCAGGGTAAGATCATTGGTTGGTATATACGAATGTTCAGCTTAACCTCGATGTGTTGAATTTTTTTTTAGTACTACGACTGTTTAATACCCTGAGGTTCAATAATATTCACCAGTATCATTTGGACAGATAGTGATAAAATATTTTATGGGACAGAGATGTATAGATCATGTATATATAGCTACATAACGTATTTAGATCTCTGTTTTTTTTCTGCTGTATTTTGTGATTGGTATTAGCTTGATTCATTTCCATATTTTAAACTGGAAATTTCTACTTTCCAGGTTTAACCAGTAACTAAACCATACATGCCATATATACTTATTTACTACTCGAAACTTCACAGTTTGAATATTTTTCAAATTTACTTATTGTTAACCGACGGTAACAAGAACACACCTTAATCACGATTTAAACTTAAACGACAAACTAATAAAATAATGTCAATCACTACTTCAAATCGTTGTATAATAATTAATTCTGGGCCGATTTTCATTTTTTATGCAGTAGTTGATCTGTTTAAATATGTTATTAACGAATAAAGGTCTACCGACTCGATTGAAATTAGTAGAGGTGTTTTCTAAGTTTTCCGATAGGTAATGATGTATAAAAAGCTGTCTTGATAAAAACCATGTGATTGATAAGAAGTATCTCTGGTCAATTTATAACCACGGCATCGCAGATAGTCACAAACGAAATTAACGACACCGTACTAATTAGACAGTTTCCATATCTTTTCTACAGGGCTACACGGGTTATAAATTAGTGCTAATTAATCATTGTAGTTCCTGTTTATATAATACTTTCATGGCCTCGGGTATTTTTCAAATCAAGAATGATACTGTCATTTACTGATAGCTATCTTTTAAGACAAGTGAGGGGTACTCTGATACTCAATGCCTCAGCTGCTCTACCAAAAATAAAGTCTTTAATACGGTGTGTCAATGTTTTTGTCAAAAAACAAAAAATTCTCATTACCAACCATGCAGTATACCGACTATTTCATAGTCTATAGTATAGAAACATATTTACTTCTTCTTCTTCTTCTTTTAGTTTCCGCACTCCATCATAATATTGATGACTATGTGCTGTGCATGCGTGGGTAAAATTTACAATTTTATATTATAGTTCTATATAGTTTACTATACTCCAGTTGAGCCTGTTTCACTTCCCTATCCAACAGTGCTGTTTATAGCCAAATTAAGAAAACCATTTTACATGACAACATCTCACCTTGATATAATAAGTTGACATTTTGTCCTCTGACACTGACCCTTCCTAATTCCATTGTTATTAACCGACAATTCTACTATATTTCTCTTATGACTCTACTATAGCAAATTACAAAAATGTGTTTTGGATAAATAGACTGTTAGCACCTCCAACAATGAAGAGTTTTGAGTTGATTTTGGTGGGAAATTTAAATTAGTAAAGGGAGTTAATCGTGTCATAGAAATTGAATATATCAAGACAACTATTTTGTTTCTGAATTTTCTAAGTTTACAAAAATAACTACTAATTTCTTCCTATATGTTTAGTCTGATCATCCATTTGCTTATTTAAAGTTTGAATTAAATGAACTGTGGGCATTGCACAAGGTAGGATCTTCCTGTAGGGTTCATGATGCTTCTGTATAAAATCTTCTATAGAGTACAGTGATGTTAAACAACATAATTCCATAAGGGAGCTACCAGTTGATTTTGATGAGTGGGACAATTTATGTAAAAAAAAGTCAGGATAAACTAAGAACAAAAGGCAGGACCGAAAAGAGTGAAAAAAAGGCAGGACAGAGATTACAGCTATAAAAAAAAATGCAGGATTTTTTTTTTTCATCCAAACAAAAAGTTTGCAGGAACACAGAAAATAGTGTTTGCAGATGTTTGCCTCTAGCTGCAAACTTCCGGCAAACATTGCTGCAAGCTTGCGGCAAGTTTTCAGAAACATCAATGTTTGTCGTAAGGGAGCTACCATTTGATTTTAATGGGGGGGGGGGGGGGGGGGGGGGGGGGAGGGGGGGCCTAGGATGAAAAATTTTGTCCTGCTTTTTTTTAGGGGGGGGGCTAAATTTCATCCTAGCCCCCCCCCCCCCCCCCCCCCCCCCCATAAAAATCAAATGGTAGCTCCCTAAGATTGCCAGAAAGTTTAAAATAATAAAGAATGTTTGCCCACAGGCACTTGCATACCTGTCAACCTGTGACGATGAAAATGCAGGTCATGACCTGCATTGAAGAATCAAATCTCAGGTCATAACGCGTACGAACTTTTTCGAGCTGAATTTCAGTATTTATGGTACATTTTCTTATAATGTATATCAAAGATACCAAAACATCAATGCATGTTCACTTTGTTAAGTCATTTAAGTCTTATTAAATATTTTTTCATTGCACTTTTAAAGATTTTTTTAATTTTGTGTAACTCAGTCTTACATGCTTTACTTTTTTGAGAAAAATGCTACAATCATCAAACACTAGAATTTAAGATAATTCTTAAATATTTGAGACTATTGGCTATGTAACTTTATCCATAATGCTTTTCATTTTTCAAGGAAATTAGACTATGATAAAATATAGTAATACAGTTAAAGGAAGTATAAATGTAAAAAATAATTTTCAACTTTTTTTAAAAAATTGTATAAAGGTATAAAAATAATGAAAAGTTATTTTTCAATATGTATATGTATTTGAATTTTATATTTTTATGATTTAATCCTTTTCACCCATAAAACGTAAATATAAGGAATAATTTTGAATGGTGACAAATAAGGGGAAGCAACTCTAGTTCAGTTGCAATTTATTTACGACCTAAAGCTAAGGTAATTGGTGTTAATTAACATTGTGTTTGACACCAAAGCTGTCAAGTATACCCATGCACTTAATGGGTCACTTAATTTGACAGTTTACATAGCTAGATGAACTTCCTGTTCATGGAAGAATTACGAATTTGCCGGTATTTCAAAGGAATATTACTTATGAAATCAATCTCAAGGCTAAGAAATACGGGTGAAATCGGGTAATTTTCGGAATTCCCGGGTTATTTCAATGACCCGGCGGGTGTTCCGGGTCATCCCTCAGAATTGTGAAAATCTCGGGTCACACCTGCAGAATACGGGTCAGTTGACAGGTATGCACTTGTCTCTGAAAAAAAATTATATTAAGGTATATAGGAATTTTTTTTTCTGAGACAAGTGCCTGTGTGTTTGCCGCAAGATTGCAGAAAACTTTGACCATTCTATATGTTTGCCAGAACATTGCAGGAAATACACAATATTGACTGGGCATGCCTAGGCTAGTTGGCACTTCCTGGATGCTAACAATTTGAAATTGTGGCTAGGTCAATGTTGGTTGTGTTTGGAAATGCATTTCACATATAAGAGATCAAGGAGGCATTTTGATTCAATAATATGGGATAATCAGTATGTAATTTTGTAAGTACAAATGATTAATAGAACTTCATGCATTAATGAAATAATTAATGTTATCATCATACATAATTAAGTAAGCAATAAAATTGAGAATGGAAATGGGGAATGTGTCAAAGAGACAACAACCCGACCAAATAAAAAACAACAGCAGAGGGTCACCAACAGGTCTTCAATGTAGCGAGAAATTCCCGCACCCGGAGGCGTCCTTCAGCTGGCCCCTAAACAAATATATACTAGTCCAGTGATAATGAACGCCATACTAATTTCCAAATTGTACACAAGAAACTAAAATTAAAATAATGCAAGACTAACAAAGGCCAGAGGCTCCTGACTTGGGACAGGCGCAAAAATGCGGCGAGGTTAAACATGTTTGTGAGATCTCAACCCTCCCCCTATACCTCTAACCAATGTAGAAAAGTAAACGCATAACAATACGCACATTAAAATTCAGTTCAAGAGAAGTCCGAGTCTGATGTCAGAAGATGTAACCAAAGAAAATAAACAAAATGACAATAATACATAAATAACCACAGACTACTAGCAGTTAACTGACATGCCAGCTCCAGACTTCAATTAAACTGACTGAAAGATTATGATTTCATCATATGAACATCAGGCACAATTCTTCCCGTTAGGGGTTTAGTATCATACCATCATACCATATATGAGAAGAACATAACCCGTGTCATGCCAACAACTGTAACTATATATACATGTATGTGTGATTGAAGAACTTAAGCTATTATAACTTTTGATTTGTAACTGATGTACTGCACCATCATAATGATGTGTATTAAGATTAAGTTAAATTCTGTAATGCAATTATTACCTAGCTTTATAGTCTCAATACACATTTGAGATTTACCTTGCATTTTTAATACAGGTATATTATGTCATTTGAGAATGACTCCTGCCCTATTTTCTAAACTTAAATGCATGTATGTATTTCCTTAAATCTCATGAGTTTGCAAGAATTCTTTCAATGACTGTTTGTATAAAGACAGAAATTGACTTTGTAAAAATGTTGCTGTGTAATTTGAAAGAGATAAATTGAATGCGTCTTCACACATGACATTAGTATATGTGTAGTTCATGCAAGTTTGCCGCAAGTTTGCAACAAACATTTGCCGCAAGCTTGCAGCAAATCTAATTTGCATAATTATGTTTGCAGCAAGCTTGCCGTTAAACTATTTCAAACTGGGTTGAGTTCAATATCGTAGCAGCTACGTAGTGCTACGTAGATTTTGACTATTGAACGTGTAGCTATAGACTAGATGTTACATAGATATTGATAGCCGCTACGTAGCCCAAATGCAGTAGATCTTTATCTCATATATTCGTTTTAAAAATTGCTAAGTGCCATGAAAACTGGCTCGTGACATTGTAAGTAACGTATGGTCCATTGCAATGACTTACGAAAATTTATGTATTCCTGGGTCCGGTTTCACGAAGCTATCCTATAAAGACCTGTCCTAGAATATGTCTTAGGACATGTCTTATGATCCTCTTATGACTATCCTAGGACATATCTCAGACCTCGTCTCGAAGTTGTCTTAGGCTGACCTTAGTTAGGAGCAGTAAAGAGAGATTTGATAATTAGATAATAGATAAATAATTTGCAAAAATAAGTAAATTATATAAATAAACGTATGACTATCCTTATACCATCATAAGACACCTCTCATGTAGTCCTAACTTTATGACCAACTTTAAGAGATGTCCTAAGCTAGGACCACTTTGTGAAACCCACTTAGGACTAAGATGTGTCATTAGACCATCATAAGACATGTCTTAGTCCTAAGGCAGCTTCGTGAAACTAGCCCCTGTATATTTCCTTTTCTTTTTTTTTTGTTTGTTTTAGTTTAAATCGATTTAACTTATATTTTCGGTAAACAACAAATCTTTCCTTAGCAGCTGTATATTGATATATGGGGTAGCTTGTAATAAAAACAATGTTGTGTTCAATAATTAAATTAATGAAGATAATGCTGACATTTGTTGAATTAAATAAACAGTTAAGTCTTGCTCAAAATTGTAAATGAAGTAACAGCTCAATAAACTTTTAAAACTGTGTCAAATTGTAATACCGGTCACTGACGCGAAACGGGTGTTAATTGTGGAAAAGCAGCAAAATACGAAAATTGTGAAATGTGGTTCCGATTCTGTAAAAAGGATTATTGCGCTGTCATGCACCGTGACGTACAAAAAGTCTTGGAATAAATGAACATGTTTTCTGTTTATATGAGATAAATTTTAGTCTGCGATAACGATGGGTAGGTTGATTTAAGTTTAACGACCATAACTGGCTATTAGTCGGCATTCTCTTACGACTTTTAATGCATTAAAAAAACCATGTATTTACGTTTGGGGCATTTAATAAAAGTCTACCTACCAAATTAAAATGAACAAATACATTATTAAAAAAGAATGGAAAAGAAACAATTATGCATTGTTGCTCTGATATAATTTTATTAACTATATTTGAGCGGTAATTTCTAAATAAAAACTTATTGTCGTAGAAATAAAATATTTCATGTATGTGCTCTCGTTGAATTTAAGTTCGCGTTACATGTTAAAATGACTTTCATTGCTCGGAACGTTTGCAAACTTTCAATCCAGTTGCTCTCATCGAGTTCCGCGTTCATGTTTCAATTCAATACATAATATGAAGTCCAGTACGGTTCATCATTAAAAATTTTACAGAAAAAAACTCAAGAAGACTTGAATAGTATAAGCAAACGGTGCTCAAATTGGGGCTTTTTACTTTCACCTTCAAAAATAGTTACAGTTATTGTTGCTAGGAAATCGAATTGTAATAATATTATATTAAAAATAGGAAATCACATTTTAGAAGTTGTTAAAGAAGTTAAATTTCTTGGAATGATTTTTGATAGATATCTTACTTGGAATAGTCATGTTCAGTATATTAATACAAGATGTACAAAAATTTTAAACTGTATAAAAACTTTTAACGGGAACGAAATGGGGAGCAACAAGTTATACTCTAAGAAAAATTTATATTGCTTTAATAAGATCAAAAATTGACTATGGTTGTGAGGTATACAATACAGCCTCTGCATCTATTAAGAAAATACTAGATAAGATACAAACACAATCCTTACGTTTATGTACAGGTTCCATGAAGTCAGCATCGTTAAAAGCACTACAGATGGAAATGGGAGACCCTCCTTACGAAATCAGAAGAAAAGCGTTAATCGCAAAATCATATTTAAATATTTCTACATTCGAAAACAACCATCCAGTTAAAAATCAATTCAAGATACAGCTATACTTTTGAATTTTATAGTAAAAATATTAAACGTAAACCATTTACATTAACTGCAAAAGAAAATTACGCCAGACCAAAAAATCAGATAGAGTTTTGGAATATTTTGAATAGTATTGGGTCAAATAAAAAAAAGGCGTAGACCCTGAAATTTCTATTGAAGCTCTCTATGACTATTTCAAAGATATGAATAGATGTGACTCAAATACTGAGGAACCAGAAGTTAATTTTAATGTAAATAATTTACAAGATGAATTGTATAGCTTATTGAATGGTGCTGTAACCGAAGATGAGATTTTAAAAAAGTGTAAAAAACTTTAAAAATGATAAAGCTATAGTGGATGTGACAAAATAATTAATGAATATATAAAATGTACTGTATATGATCTTATGCCAATGTATGTTAAACTTTTCAATTTAGTATTAGATACAGGAATAGTTCCAGAGTTATGGTCTCTTGGTATTATGATTCCTATTTTTAAGAATAAAGGTTCCAAAGCAGACCCTGCAAATTATAGAGGTGTAACATTAAACTCTTGTTTAGGAAAAACTTTTTCATCAATAATAAATGAGAGATTAAATAGTTTCTCAGATGAAGTTGAACTTATATCAGAATCTCAGGCTGGATTTAGAAAAGTATTTTCAACTACCGATAATATTTTTATGCTGCATTCAAGTTTATCTATATTTTTTTTCGATGGGCAAAAAATTATTTTGCACATTTGTGGATTTTAAGAGAGCATTTGACACTGTTTGGAGAACAGGGTTATGGCAAAAGTTACAAAAATCTCACATTACTGAGAAAATATTTACAGTTATTTATAATATGTATCAAAATATAAAGACATGTGTTCGATATGGTAACCAATGTTCAACTTTCTTCAACTGTGGCGTTGGTGTTAGCATGGAAGTAATAATTACTTCCATGGTTTAGAGAACCCCAACACATCAATTGGAACCATAACTTCAAAATAATTATGGATTCCATTGAGGACTACGCCAGAGCATGGGCTAAGCGAGAAGAAGTTGAACTGGACACTTTGTCAGAATGGGTTAAAACTATCAGGTCTCTGATAAAACATCGCATTCACAAGTTGAAAAACTTTGATTTTTCAACCCTGTATACCACCATTCCCCATGTGAAATTGAAAAATCGCCTAAAAGAAATAATCCACAATGCCTTTCAACATAAAAATGGTAGCATACGCTATAAATTTATTACTTTGGGATTTCATAAGGCATATTTCGTTAATAGTGACAAACAAAAAGGTAAAACATGCTACACAGAAGAACAAGTGATCAGTATGCTGGAGTTTCTTTTTTTTTTTTATTTTAACAACATAATAATTTTATTCATCAAATATTGCTTGTTACAAAAACTATCAAGATTCCAAGCTTCTCTTGATGTACCCTGTTACACTCCACTGACTACCCATGGAATAATCAGATGATTAGATATACATTTATACATTTTATTAGCTATATAGGTACAGTTACTATAAAATAACTTTACTATAAAATTATTCATATGTTATGTTATTTTTAATTTTTAATAACATTGGACTTATTATCTTATCAGGGGCGGATGCAGGAATTTTCGAAAGGGGGGGGGTGCTAACCCAGGGCACCCAGGGCAAAGGGGGGGTGCAAAACATATGTCCCGATACAAATGCATTGATCGGCAAAAATAAAGGGGGGGTGCGCACCCCCGGAACACCCCCCCCCCCCTGGATCCGCCACTGCTTATCTCTATTTGTGTCTACTCTCTTATTAAATTCATTCACAAAAATTCTGTAGACATCTATATTTTTTGTTTTCTGTTCAGATACATAGTATGTCTTATATATAGAAAAACTAAGTATTGTAATTAAAAAATTGATGGAGAAATACTTGTTGTCTGTGATTTTGTACCCAAATATTAGGTGTTGTAGTTTTATCACAAAATCTATATTACATCTTATAAGGAGGTCATCTATTTGTTGCCAAAATCTTGTCAAATAAGAACATTTAAAAAAAATAATGATTATAGTCTTCTTCTAGGTTACAAAAATTACACATATTATTGTTAGTTATTTTCCATTGTGATGGAAGCTTTTTTGTTGGTACAATAAATTGTAGCAGTTTCCATCTGAAAATCTTTAATTTATTTTCAGTTAAAAGTTTAAAAATAAAATTATACAATGACCTCATATTTGGAGCTTCTTGCATTGATAAAACTTTAAGCCACTTGTTTATCCCTATTGGTGAATCATATAACATTTTATTTGAAAAACATGTAGTCTCAAAATGACGATTTTTCCATGTGATCTTATTTCTCTGGACATTTACTGTACTTTTAACAGAATTTTCTTTTTTAACAATATGAATCCAATTATGTGGAATAGATTGTTTCAATTTATGAAATTCAGCAATCCAGTTTACCTTACTCTTTAATTTTTTAAAAATATTATTTTCTGATATTGACATAGTTTCGTCAAGAATGTCATTTAAGTATATTATATCACTCTTTATCCAGTTTTCAAAGATGATTGGTTCATTATGAAATGTAATGAATTTATTTCCCCATATTATTTGCTTTCTTATATCAAAATATGTGGCTGGTTGTTTTGTTTGCCCACCCCCAGTCAAAATCCAAGCCTTTATTACTTCCCTATAAAATTCGGGAACATATCTAAAGTATTCTATATGTTTTATATCATTTAAATTCATGTTGAATATAAACAAAATATTATTTGACACTTTGAGATATTTAAAAGGTATAAGCTTCCAATTGGCAATTTTACCATTAACAAGTCTATATACCCATGATGCCTTTAGCGACAAAAAATAACTTTTAAAATCAACCATTTGTAAGCCCCCTTTTTCATATGGACGTATTATCAGATTTCTTTTTACTTTGTCAGGCTTCCCATCCCAAATATATTTAAAGCTTCGTGTTTCTAGTTCTTTAATATAACTTTCGGGAATTATGCAAACGCTTCCCAAGAATGTAAATAAAGGCAAGATAAGTGTTTTTATAATAAGTATTTTCCCTAAAATTGAAAGATTTCTTTTTTCCCACGTCTTGAACATTTTAATCATTTTTTCTATTTTGCAATCCCAATTTAATTTTTTGCATTCCTCTTTATCATGGCCAAAAAAACACCCCTAAAGCTTTCATTGGTTTATCTCCCCAATTAATGCCGGCTATTTTATCTTTACATGATTTCAACTTCCCAATCCATAATCCTTCTGTTTTATTTCTATTTATCAATAAACCTGAAAACGAGCCAAAAATTTCTATTACATTCATTGCAGATACTACATCGTGTCTATCTTTACAAAATAAGGTTGTGTCATCTGCTAATTGCGAGATCTTGATACTATGACTTCTTCCATCTAATTTAACATTGATTCCTTTTACCTCTTTGCTATTTCTCAATTTTAGAGCCATAATTTCAACCGCCAAAACAAACAATAAAGCTGATAAAGGACAGCCTTGTCGAATTCCCCGTGAATTTTTGAAATTTTCTGATACCCACCCATTATTCATGACACATGTTTGAACGTCTGTATACATAGTTTTAACCCACTTAATAAATGATTCATTAAAACCAAAATGTTTCAAAGTTCCAAGCATAAAGTACCATTCTAACGAATCAAAGGCTTTCGTGAAATCTATAAAAACAATTGCCCCCTCAATTTTGTATGTTTCTGCATAGTCTATAACATCTTGGATTTGTCTTAGATTAAACCCAATAAATCTATTTTTAACATAACCAGTTTGATCCTCATTTATAATTTTTGGAAGTACTTTTTTTAAACGTTGAGCAAGAACATATGACAAAATTTTACAATCTATATTTAGAAGAGATATTGGACGATAGTTTTCCAAAAGTAAAGGGTCCCCCTTTTTGAATATCAAAGTTAATATAATAGTACGTTGTGAATATGAAAGACTGTTTCTATCGTATCCTGTATTTAAGACATTTACAAGTAATGATTTAAGTTTATTCCAAAACATTTTATAAAATTCTACCGTAAGCCCATCAAGACCTGGAGATTTATTTAATTTCATTTTATAGATACCATGTGTGCATTCCTCCAGTGTAACTTTTCCATCACATAAAAGTTTATCATTTTCATTAACTTTATTTTCTAATTTTGTTTCACTGATATATGTTTCAGTTAAATATTTGTTTCAACTATTTCTATTATACAATTTTTTATAATAATCTTTTATTTTATTAAGGAGCTTCTCTTGATCCGAAGTTATTTCCCCATTATCTCCCTTTAACTTACTTATGGATTTTTTTACTTGTCTTCTTTTTTCTAATCCAAGAAAATAAAAATTATTTTTCCCCCAAACTCTTCCCATTTTTCTCTAGATCTCACTTGAGCTCCTTTCGCCTTTTCTTCGTATATTTTACCTAGCTTTTCTTCAATATAATTTATTTCTTTTTCTATTTCATTATCATCTATGTGCGTCTTGTCTCTTATTTTAATTTTTTCTTCCAGGTCTTTTTCCAAACTAAGTCTTCGCCCCTTGGTTAACTTTGCTTTATTTTTACAATAATTTGTTGTTACTTCCCTTACCGCGATTTTAAAACCATCCCATAATAATCTACAATCTAGGGTTTCTTTTTCGAAAACATATGTATCTATCAAATTATTAATCAGTGCTGGAGTTTCTTATCGACAACATATTTGTTGAGTTTGGAGGTAGACTTTTCTAACAAATTGTCGGCATTCCTATGGGAACAAACTGTGTGCCTCTTCTTGCCGACCTCTTCTTATTATCATATGAATCGGAGTTCCTCCAGACACTTGTCAAAAACAAGAGGATCAAAGAAGCCAGATTATTTAATTTCACTTTCAGATATATTGATGATGTTCTTTCCATAAACAATCCGAACTTTTCTGATTGGGTTCCATTAATATATCCCCCAGAACTAGAGATTAAAGAAACAACAGACACGGCTTCCTCCGCCTCATTTTTAGACTTATATCTCGAATTTGACTTACACAGTCATCTCAGTACCAGAATCTATGACAAACGAGACGATTTTAATTTTGAAATTATAAATTTCCCCCACCTTATAAGTAGCAATATACCAACTTCACCTGCATATGGGATATATATTTCCCAACTTATTCGATATTCAAGAGCTTGCAGCTCCTACTCCGACTTTGTAAATCGTCATCAGTGTCTGAGTAGAAAGTTGATGAACCAGGGTTATGTCAAAGAACGTCTCGTCCTTTTTCTAAAAAAGTTCATCGGAAGGTACCAAGACCTTGTTGATAAATATTCCGTATCAACTTCTCAAATAATACACGATGGTCTCGATGTATAGATTCTGCGTACTGATGTTGTTTATCATCTTAACAACGTGTTTTATAGTTCTCTCATTTGTCTTTGTTCTATATTAATATTATTTTTACTGTTGAATGGTTTTATGTGATATTCGTTTGACGTGGCTCGGTACTTATACATCTCGTCAATGTGTTTGTATTGGCTTTCATTTTTTGGTGGTTTGTTTTGTATATGCGACTTTTTGTATTTCTTTTGTTCTTATAACGTGACTCCCGTCAGTATGATATTGTTCTATTATATGTCATTATGATATATTTCTATTATGAATTACTTTATACGTTGAACCACATACGTCAAAATCATTCAATCGCGTAGTGGAATTAACTATTTGTGGATTCTTATGAATTCTATATATAACTTTTGGACTAGTTTAAATCTCGGTCTATTTCTGAAATTCATTCTTACATACATTGATTTTTTAACCCTGTATGCTAACATTGCCTATGTAAAATTTTAAAATCGTTTGTATGCACATTGAACGACAAATTTATAAAATTTCCTTAAAATTACTAATTCGGGGGCAGCAATCCAACAACAGATTGTCCGATTTGTCTGAAAATTTTAGGGCAGATACATCTTTACCTTATAAACAATTTTACCCAATGTCAGATTTGCTCTAAATGCTTTGGTTTTTGAGTTATAAGCCATTGGGAAAAAAACAAATCAACATAATTTGATATTAAATTTAAATGGAAATAAAATTTCTAGTGAAAAAAATGTTAAACTTCTTGGAATAACTATAGATTCGGACTTAAATTTTAACAATCATATTTCTGAAATATGTAAAAAGGCATCAAGACAATTAAATATTCTAAAACGTATGGGTAAATATTTAAACAGGCTAGGTAGGTTAACAGCATACTACTCATTCATACTTTCGAACTTTAACTATTGTCCAGTAATTTGGCACTACTGTAGTGAAAAAAATTCTTTTAAAATGGAAAAAATTCAAGAAAGAGCTCTAAGATTCATTTATGAAGATTATGATATTCCTTACGAAAAATTGCTAGAAAAATCTAAATTACCATCTTTAAAAATAAGAAGAATAAAAACAATTGCAATAGAAACATTTAAAATAATTCACCAAAAAAGTCCGAGCTACCTTCATGATTTGATTGATATAAAAATTAACAAGTATGATTTAAGATCACAGGAAACAGCAGTACTCCCAAGAGTTCGAACTACTAAATATGGCTTAAGATCGTTTCGCTATAATGCTGCACAAATCTGGAATGAGCTACCGAACCATTGTCGAGTGGAAACATCTTTCGACCAATTCAAAAAATTGGTACAAACATGGGATTCAAGTAACAGCTCATGCCAGTGCAGTGCATGCATATAGTGTTTATGCCTGTTTTATTTTACTTTTATTTTCTGTGTGACTATTTGATTTGTGCAATCTTATTATTAACTTGTGCTATGTTTTAAGTGTACTATATGCTTTTAACTTATATATGTCATTATGGTATCTTACTATGCATTATATGTTTAAAATTGTGTTGTTTTCATGACTTTTGTATGTGTGTATTGTATTGTGTGTGTGTGTGTTTTGTTATTAAGTTAATTTGAAAAGCTCACTAGAGCTTGTGTTATGTAGTTTATTGAATATCGACTCTAAATAAAACTTTGAATTGAATTGAATTGAATTGAATTGAATTAAATTGAATTGAATAAGCAAAAAACTTCATTTTACCCCTATGTTCTATTTTTAGCCATGGCGGCCATATTGGTTGGAAGGCCGGGTCACCGGACACATTTTTTAAACTAAATACCCCAAAGATGATTGTGGCCAAATTTGGATTAATTTGGCCCAGTATTTTGAGAGGAAAAGATTTTTGTAAAAGATTACTAAGATTTACGAAAAATGGTTAAAAATTTACTATAAAGGGGAAGATTTTTGTAAAAGTTAACGACGACGGACGACGGACACCGGACGCCAAGTGATGAGAAAAGCAAAGGGCCAAGTGAGCTAAAAATCAATGTTGGTCAGAGCAATACTGGCACAAAACAAACATGAGAAAAACTCAGTAATAATAATATGCATGTTATAAATAGTTATTGGTCTCCTTTCATTAGGGCTGTAAATGACTCTTTAATACACAAAACGACTGCTTTGACTGTTGATGGATTTAGTATCAGTTTATAAGTTGAGTCAGTAATCTTTCAATTTTCGTTAAAAAAGTTAAACTTCAAATAATTAAAAAACCTATATATGTATGTATTCCATTCTCTGTTTTTCATATGTAGAGCAATAGAAAGTACATACTTGTTGATCTTAATATTTTGTATTAAAACTAATGTACAATATGAGTAATTGTTTTTACGAGATCATCAGAAATTCTTCTAGTTATACATTTTTCAATTTATAACATGTTCATATATGCAATGCTTTACAATTAAAAAAAAATGTCAAAAGACTGTGAATAAATAAACATTACTACCAAAAAAGAACTGAAACCACAGATTTCAATCATCTGCATTCAAACAATCTAACATGTATTTTCCTGGAAGTGTGGTCAGGTACACAGCCATGTAATTTAATTTTTAATCTTGAAGTAAATGAGGTAAGCACCATCTTGATCTGTAGACGGACTGAAAAGAAGAATAATGCTTAAATTATGAAAATGAGGGCATAAAAACCAGTCAAAAAAAGCTGAAATAAGAGAAAATGATTACAAGTCTTATAAATCGAGGGAAGATCAATCTTTTATATAAGACGCATACCGCTTTAGCCATAAATAAAAAAAACCCATGAAACGCTGCATATACAAGTAAATATTGAGGGACAGAAGTGAAATAAAGCATTGGATATTGAGATCCGAAAGACAAGTGTGAATTCAACTTCGTACTTTGTTTGGCCTTTTTAACATTTTTTGTTTCGAGCGTCACTGGTGAGTCTTTTTTTTTAGACGAAACGCGCGACTGGCGGTAATATAAAATTTCAATCCTGGTATCTATGATGAGTTTATTTGTTTTTTTCTCATTAGTGTAAGGTTGTTGCGGCTGTGAACAGTGAAGTTTGAATGTTCAAACAAATAATTAAAACATTCAAAATATGACGTCAAGGGATTGATCGAACAATAACATTAATCATGCAATAAAGGTACTGGTATGTTGACAAATATAATCAAACTTTGTTACGTGCAACTTACTGTGGATTCATTTATTTTCGTTGGTATCAATTTTCGTGGATTGAAGAACATTTTCATTTCGTGGATATTTGATTTTGTGATTTTGCCATAGTCTGCATACATTTCTATATGGCGTTGGTATTTCGTTAGAAATTGAAATTCGTGGTTCCTAGGTAACAGAAAAATCCACGAAAATTGGTATCCAACGAATAATAATGAATCCACAGTATACAATAATCAAGAACTACTATTATATACTAAAAACCAACGTTCAACTTCTGTTTGAATACACAAAGCTTACTTTTGAGGCTAAATTAAACATTGCATTTCATTGTTTAGGTAGTAAATGCTTCAAAATTGGAATAGTTTTGTTCAATATCAACACTATATTTAATAAAATATTTTTCTTACCGAGAGTGCTCGCTTTGAGTTATAAAAAATATTTTACAGCTACCTGTACATGTGTTATCCCCACATTGAGTTGCAACAAAGCAAACTAAATACAAAAGTAAGAAGATGTGTTATAATGCAAACAAGACAACTCTCACCAAAAACAAAAAAAAATATCAATCAATAAGAGGTGACCAAAGGACCTTCAAATATGAGCAAAACCTATTCCGCATATAAAGCTGTAAAAGATACAGAAATGACAAATGAAAAAAAATCAAATGAGACAACGGCCTAAATTATGTACAAATTTCAGTTTATTTACAACCACTTGGTCGATGCCACTGCTGGTGGAGTTTTAATTCCCCGAGGGTATCACCAGCCCAGTAGTTAGCACAAAGTGCTGACATGAATTATCATTTATGTGGTCAAATTTATAAATTCAATGTTTACAAAACATTTGAAATCTTTATATACTAAGGCTCTACTACCTCAAGAATAGATTACGTTACTGTATTTGGCAAAGCTTTTAGGAACTTTGGTCCTCAATGCTCTTCAATTTCGTACTTTATTTGGCCTTTTTAACTTTTTTGAATTCGAGCGTCACTGACAAGTCTTTTGTAGACGAAACGCGCGTCTGGCGTAAATACAGAATTAAATCCTGGTATCTATGATGAGTTAATTTTCAACAATAAGCCCATTTAGTATATGTGTTCGAATAAATGTTTTTCTTCAATTTTTTTGAAGTGAAAGATAACCTACAAACACAATCGTCCTTTTATTTTTATTTACATAACAAGTTCACCGACATTGATACCACTAGAATTACTTGTTGATTAATATTTAAGAATTGAATGGTTCATTTGGGTGCAATCTAACTAAAATATTGATCTCTGATTGCGTTATACTATATATGTACATGTAGTTTAAATCAGCGATCAATATTTTAATTAATTGATTTGGGTGTAAAAGTGGTGACCGAAGTACATTTTGTATTTCCGACCTTCATTCTAAAAATGTGCGCACAGTCAACGCTTTTACAACCATATAAAGTTACAGAAGCATTCAATACTTATAGTTACATTTTTTAAGATAGGATCATGAAAACACGATTTTTATCAAGATTTTATTTAATTTACATTGCGGGACCTCGTGTCATCATGAAAGATACATTTTATTGTGTAATGAAGTTGATTAAGGAATAACGCGAGATTGCAGTTTGGCCAATCAGAATAACGTATTATAAGGATCTATGATGAGTTTATTTTATGTGTATCGAATATTAAATAAGACCAGTTAGTGGGTACAATTAAAAAAACTACCGAAAACACTAATAGTGATATATCATTGTGTATGCTTGCAAATATTCTCATTAGGAGTACCAATAGCTTTCAAAATGCGTAGTAGAAACTGTTAACCGTATTTCTGAATCCTTCACCCCATCCCACTATATCCTTTTTTTTTTTAACAACGGCAATAAGAGTATAAGTAAAATTCGTGAAACTTTACAAAATACGTTTTCACTTAAAATTACTCTAACAAGGCTAATATAAATTGAAGATCGCATAACACTTGTATCGCCACCAATATACTCTGTTTCTAGGTTTACTTCAATGTACCCTATAGTGTCTAGAATATTGTTTCAAGCATAACATGAAATGCTTGCTTTGTTTATGCATCTGATTTCCTTCTATACAAACCTTATTAGACATGTTAGATTCCGATTGTTTTTGTTTATAATGTCTGTCCGTTTTAGTTGACTTCCCCCCCAAAAAAAATGAGCTAGAAAAAACAAATTTCTAGCAATTTAATCTTTGAGTATAAACCTTGTAAATAAAAAAAAATGTTTACTGGTTATTGTTATGTTTACTTACTTGTATCCTTCACGGCGTAGAGTGTTCTGAACCGATGTAATCAATATTGGTTGTTTGTCTTTACTGCGGTTTCCTTTTCCCGTAACTATTGTTAAACCAAATGGCACAGTGAATGCTTGCGTTGAACATTTAGATTTTAGTTCTATTAATACAAGATATAAAAACTACTAGTAATTAAAAAAATTACAGACTTATTAGTTGCTATAGTAGTCAGTTGGATATTCAAAATTTATGAAAATCATAAAAAAATATAGTATTTGATAATATTAATAGCATTATTTGGAGCGAAAAGATACGTAGGAAATCGTTTTATGACCCCATCAAGTTGTCTTATTAACTATCGTTGTCCTCGAATATAAACCCTTATCAATGCTTATAATTGAATGTAAGTTGCATATTTGTCTTTATGATATATAGGCTTTTATCAATAAGACAACCATGACTGACAACATCAAAAATGTTAATTTATATCTAATATTTCTTATAAAACAAAAACAAAAACCGATTACTCTAGAAACATTTAGAACTATAAATAGAAATAAATATGGAAAGCCCAAAAACAGAATTCTATAGTTTAAACATACTTGAGATCGCTTAAATGACGGTCAGACCTTCCGTGTTCTTTCAATGTACATAAAATTGGATGAACTCATAGACTCTGCATGTATATATATAAAAGATTGTATCAAAAGGATTTCCGATAATAATGTCATCTTCTATGGTGGTCTTAGATTGTCACTTTTCAGCTAAAAATTGTCAAAATTTCAGGACATAGGGCACAGGGCAATGGTGAGAGGTAAATGTCCTAAAATTTTGACATTTTTTGGCTTTCCATACCAATTTCAATTTATAATTATAAATATTTCTACAGTTATGTGTTTTTCATTTCGTCTTCAGAAATATTATATACAAAAGTACATCTTTGAAGTCGTTTTATTGACAAAAATCTATTTTACATAAAGACAAATATGTAATTTAGAAAATTTTTTTATATTCGAGACAACGAGAAATTAACTTCACATACATTATATTTCCTCACTTCAAAAACTGTCAGTTCGAATGTAGCAGGAGACTTAATTTCCGAGTAATCACGTCTTTTTGTATCATAGTTCATTATATCATAGTTTAAAGGTTCTAATTCTGAGTTTTCTTGCTAGTAAACGCTTATATTGTTCACCAAAATGTCTTGTATTTTGAAGTACGACGCTTAATGAAAAAAACACACAGTTGATTGAAATGTTATCTGTAAGTGAACTACATTTAAGTCATGGATTTCAAAACAAGACTTGCATGTTAATAATCGCGCAAGGAAAGCATAAAAAGATAAATGGAGAATGTATCCCCATGGACACAGATGATGCCCCGGCTTGCATACAACATAACCCAAGAATGGTTAAAGTGACCCCACCAAAATTCTAACATGATCTTTATTTTGTGGTAATAAGCATTGTGTATAAGTTTCATAACATTTGGTTTGAGGCAAAATTAAGTAACAGAACGGAAACTAAAAAAATTGCAATTTTTCTATTTCTAAAGGAGCATAACTCTAGAAAAGTTAAAGTGACGCCACCAAAATTCGAACTTGATCTGTGTTTTGTAGTAATAGGCATTGTGTAAATTAAGTTTCATAAAGTTTAATTGAGGCAAACTTTAGTTAGAGAACGGAAACTAAACATGTTTCCATTTATAAAGATGCATAACTCTAGGACAGTTGAAGTGACACAGCCAAAATTCAGACTTGATCTGTGTTTTGTAGTAATAAGTATGTGCATAAGTTTAATAACAGTTGGTTGAGGCAAACTTAAGTTAGAGAACGGGTACCAATTTTGAGACATACGAACAGACGAACAAGAGTAAAGTTAATATCTCCTCCGCTACGGTCCGGTGGGGGGGGATAAAAATAAACGTGTTAAACATAATAATACCATTTTTTATGGCGGATAGTAATATTTTCAACGAATCTCTGGCTTCATCCTGGAACAAATAATGTAGATCCAAGTTATGATTGTCTTGAAGCAGATCACACCTATTTATAAAAATAAAACAGTTAATAACGTTGCAAATGCAGCTTAAAGGAATATATTGCATCAACCGTTGCACAACACAAGAAACGGAGAAAATGTCCGCGAAAAAGAAACAATTTTTCAATTGCGTATACTTCCCTTTGGGTTTAGTGTATTTTTTCTTCAAACAGTACACATTGGTCCATTAGCTAGGTTATTTTCTCTAACGACATATAAAATAATGGTGTCTCTGATGGTTTCCAAAAGCCTACTAACCATAGAAATCGAAATTTTATCTAAAAGCTATCCTTTTGTTTTATTCATATTACTAGTATTGCAAATATTGTAAGTTTGAATAGGTTCAATTTGCATTTTAAATCATGCGATCTAATGACAGATTGACCCATATATTATCACATGTAACTACTGAGTGTTGTATTTGAATATGATTGATTTAACGGATATTTCTTGAACTCAGAAACCGAAAAAGACATTAATTATTAATTTAGAATGACAGATGACCATTTGATGCATAACCAGTTGATATATACGTTTACAATTAATAATAAGAGATGCTTCCGCTAAATTTACTTACGGAGGAAAAAAAGAAAATGTTTTGAACCAAAGTCAATAAGTACCATAGTAGATATACAATAGAAGATGTGGTACGATTGCCAATAAGACATCTCTCCACAAGAGACTCAATGACAAAATTAACAACTATTGTTCACCGTACGGCGTTTAACAATGAGCAAATAGATATAGGAAGATGTGGTGTGAGTGCCAATGAGACAATTCTCTATCCAAATAACAATTCTATAAAAGTAAACCATTATAGGTCAATGTACGGCTTTCAACACGAAGCCTTTGCTCACACCGAACAACAAGCTATAAAGGGCTCCAAAATTACTAATGTAAAACCATTCAAATGGGAAAACCAACTTTCTAATCTATAAATAAAGCCCATACAGTAATGTCAGTTATAAAAGGCCCCGAAATGACAAAAACTAATGTACAACAATTCAAACGGTAAAACTAACGGCATAATTTATGTACCTTTCGTTTGTTTTTATTGTTGTGGTGCTATTTGATTTATTCATATGCGGCATCTCCTTAGTTTATATAGGTGTTTGTGTCAAAAGTTTGATATGAGACATAATTTCTGTGTCATTTTGATCTCTTGTGGAGAGTTGTCTCATTGGCATTTATACCACATCTTTTTTTTTTATATTGTGACCTACCGGATCATACTCTTTACCGGGTTATCAATAACATGAGCAACACGACAGGTGCCACATGTGGAGCAGGATCTGCTTACCATTCCGGAGCACGTGAGATCACCTTCAGTTTTGGTGGGGTTCGTGTTGCTTAGTCTTTAGTTTTATATGTTGTGCTTTATGTACTTATATTTGTCTGTTGTCTTTTTTTTCTTTTTCGGCCATGGTGTTGTCAGTTTATTTTCGATCTATGAGTTGGATTTAGAACAAATCATTTGTAATGTTTCTGTATTAAACAAAACTGATAATACATAGATATTAGTATATAGCCAGAAACAATATTCTTTGGTTGATATCATTTTAGAGTGACTGTTTGTTAGCGGAAATCTAATCTTCATGTTATAATTGTAAATAGGAATACAGGAATCAAACACACTGTTGCTTCATATTTTGGAATGCGGAGTACACGAATGAAAATTTTACCAATGATATATTTGTTTTTTCTTTGTACGCTGTTGATTCCTTAAAATACTAAAGATACTACATTGCGCAGATTTCGTGTGTAAAACGAGTTAATGAACTTAATTATTTCAAGTCATTTTAATAATAGAAACTTATCAATTCATCAATTCATTAATTGAAGTACCCTTCAAAACCAAAGGAGTAGGTTCAGTAAGACCCCTTTTTGGCCCATAAATATAGCAGTTTTACAAAATTGTGAAAATGTAATCTTTTAGCTATTTACTGGAAAGTGGAATGCTTCTGCTACATAAAAATGGGCTGTTTTTGACAATGCAATGCACATATATCGGGTATTAACATCATTAAGTCATGCTAAATTACTAAAATCTTCACAATTTTAGCATTTTAGTTAATATTAAGACGGTTTCCGTCTTAAATGAAAATGGCCGCATTCGTGTTCATTCATAATATTGAAATGTAAGTTGTATATGATGATAATACATAACATATATAAAGGTTGAGGATGAACACGGATGCGGCCACTTTCATTTTTGACCAAAAAAAACCATCTGAAAAGTGGCATTTTTTTGGCATATTTGATAGATTTTTCATATTTAAGCTTGAATCGGAGCGTTTTAAATGACTTAATCAGTTAAAAATTTTCACATAAACTAATTGAATCAATTGAAATAGACACTTAAGTGTTTACAAAAAAGTGTCCAAAATCTTTCGTTAGATTTACCTGAAATTTGAGGCCAAAATCAACCCTTACCAGACCTACTTCTTTGAATCGTCAATAACGAAAATTGATTCCATAGGGGTTAATAAATGAACAAAAATAAATTAAAGTACTCACCGGGATAGTAACATTTGTTCTGCTGCCCAGATGTTTGCTTCTTTAATTTTTGGTCCTAATTCTCTACCCTATATAGACAAAATATATAATGATAAAAGTTAATTATTAAATCATTAGGAAACAATTGTCGATTATGTTGTTGTACAACCATTCAAAAAATCCCCCCGAACCCTTAAAAATACAATAGCACGATATGTAAGTAAAACTATTTTAGATTAATGGACAATGACAAAACTTAATAAAGATATTGGGAAATTTCAACCTCATTATGCTCAAAGTGAGAATTAAAACAAAAACTTCACTGCAAATGTAATGGTTCTAATGTTGTTGTTTTTTTCAACTGCGACAAAGAAGGTACAAATCAATCAGTACAAACACACTTAATATTTATTTTTCAAGAAAAGTAAATTTATCGATTCATATGATTATACCAATTGTGCTTTCTGAATTGCTTCACTAGTAGTCTTCTTTTGAACAGCCGCTCTGATTGCTTCTTGGAAATATTTATGTCTTAACATTCTGAGTTGACGTCCTTTCCATCGATATTCTGTGTATTTCAATTCAAAATCAGTATCCATCTAAATATCAATTATATATATATATATATATCTGTGATACATGTTTATTTTTACATCGAAGGAAGCAAATTCAATAAATATTAGGAAAAAAGGAAAACTAGCAGAGCCCAACCGTTACATATACATAAATTTTAACGCGCGTTCAATAATTGACTTACAAAAGGGTCTTGATATCAGCTGTAGCTTTTTTCATAATTGTTTAAACCAACAAAACACTGGAATATTTGGCCATGTCACTGAGGTGGACTCCAACTGTCAAGAGGAAAGGGGGAAGACCAAAAGAAACATGGAGAAGAACAGTGGAAAGCGAGATGAAGGAGGTTGGTATGTCATGGCAAGATGTAGAGAAGAAAGCACAAGACGGAGTGTTATGGAAAGAGCTAGTGTCGGCCTTATGTGCATCAAAGCACGAAGAGGATTCAATAAGTAAGTAAGTACAGCGTACAATCATTAGTAAATCCCAAACGATATAGTCAGATATAAAAGGGCCCGATGTTACAAATGTAAAACAAATCGACGAAAAACTAACGGTATAATATATGTACGAAATAAAGAACTAAACACAAATTTAGTACACAGCAACAAACGAAAACCACTGAATGACAGGCTCTTGAATCTAAAGAGGCTCATACAATTTAGTTTTATATTGTTCAAAATTAATTCCTAGCCGTTGCATATAAGTGACACTATAATCAGTATACAAATACTAAAGCCAACAGTTGCTTTTCACCTTCCTACTTTTTGAATCTTTCAAAAACAAATATGCAGCAGTTGGAACTTAAAAAAAAACATGTATAAAGCAATTCAGATTCTAACAAGAGTCTCGTTCGATGGTGGTATGATGAAGAAAGCAACAAAAAATACCACTAAAAGCAAGACACATATTAGCAGTTCCTGATCAATCAGACAGAATTGTTTCATCTTCTTGATGAATTATAACTTTTTCTTATCTTTTATGCAGCCAATGTCGATTGAAAAATCCATTTTGTATTGTTTATGTTATATAATCGCCGGACTTTACACGTGTGTAGATACAGCGTTTTGTATTGGCTTGTGAAATAAACGTCGAGATCGACCAACATGTCTACCAGAATAAGAACAGAGTTAAGTGAAAGACCAAAAAACAATAACAATGACACTTAACAATTTAATACTTATTACAAATATTTTGCAAAGCAATAAATACTTGCAAGCATTTGAACCGAGTGTTTGCGTAAGGATTCTAATAACATTACCACCCCTTCTTTTTACAGACATACATGTTCAATGACATAAATTATAAAAAGTTGCTTTTGTTTTTGAATTTCTAAAATTAGGACACAAATGTACATTGGTATTACTAAATTCAAAATCTGATGAAAAAGAAATCATGGTTAAAATACAAAGTCACATAATGGTCTTATCAATATCTTATAACTATGTAAAAAAAACTTAATAGATACCAGATGCAATCAACGTCATACATATAGTAATTGAAAAGACACTATAAATCTGAGAAAACACCTAACATCAAAAATGCAATTTAAACCTGATTTGAACATGTTGAACATGATAGGTATTTGCTTTTATAACAGAATTGTTTCATTTCTGAAATTTTGTAGACTTGTTCTCGAGATTTCAAATCAGCAAATTAGTCTGTGGTATCACAAATCTATAGCTTTGTATATAGTGATTATATAAATGGTACATTCAGCAAGATTGCACTATGTTTAGACCGTGGCAATTAATCTTTTGATTCTTTATGCAAAAATTATCAAATAACAATTCCATTTTTAATCATTGTATACACAGTCATATTAAGATAATCATCAAAACAAAACAAAACAAAAAACGACAACAAATCAAATTTAAAGACTTTCAGGAGTGAATGTTTAAATATAACTCATGATATTGTTTAAACAATTTATTTGTTACGTCCCATTGGTTTTATCATTACAACCAATTTCAAGTAACGCGGAGTCACTTTTGATGTTACATTTTTGATATGATGATTATGAAAATGTCTGTGGATTTTTTCAGAAGTATATCCATAACAACTTATGATGTTTTCTGTTACAATCATTGTATAAAGAACAAGAGGCTGTCACAACGACAGCAAACCGGATTTATTAACATTTATTTGTGTCCTGGCAATATCACAAGAACCATATCTGATGAACCATCAAAGTGAAAATCGTTAATATCAAATTTGACCTCCATTTTGTCATCAGTATCAACATATTTAAATTTGAAAAGCTTAGGTTAGTGGTCATGAGTAAATGCAACAACATGAATGGAAACGCCATTTTTTCTTTTTTATCTTTCAAGAACCAGAACTCCTGAACGGTAAAAGTCAAAATCGACATTATTGAACTTGACCTCCATTTTGTCATCAGTAAAACCATATCAAAATTTGAAAAAGCTTTGGTTGAACAGTTCATGAGTAAATGCACGGACACGACTCGAAACGCCATTTTTCAATCTTTCAAGAAACATAACTCCTGAACGGTTAAAGTCAAAATCGTCATTATTGAACTTGACCTCCATTTTGTCATCAGTAACAACATATTAAAATTTGGGAAGCTTTGGTTGAACAGTTCATGCATAAATGCACGGACACGACTGGAAACGCCATTCTTCAATCTTTCAAGAACCATAACTCCTCAACGGTAAAAGTCAAAATCGTCATTATTGAACTTGACCTTCATTTCGTTGTCAGTAACAACATATTAAAATTTTAAAAGCTTTGGTTGAACGGTTCATGAGTAATTGCACGGACAACATTTGGTTGCCGCCCGCCCGACAGACCGGCCGACTGCACGACCGCCCGACCGCCGTACATCCCCAAATCAATAACCGACATTTTTGTCACAAAAATCCGCTTAAAAATTGAGCAAAAAATTTTTGGGGACGTTTTATTCTGGACAATATATGTTATCATCTATGAAAATTTGTTAAGTACTCGAGGAATATCTGTGAACATCATATACTGGTAAATAATGTTTAACTGTTGAATACATTACACACTTTGAGTTATGGAATTATCGTTTATCATTGGACATTAAGAAATTGTCCGAATCAAAATTAATTTACCGCATTTCATATATAAGTCCAAAATTTGACTGAAAGACTGAAAATGACTGAGAAATTAATTTCTAGAGTTATCGATTGATGTTCACATCTAAATGACCGACTGTGCAATAAACCATGATTCATAATATAACCGGAACACATTTCCATTGAAAGAAACATCAATGAATGTTCCTTTGGTATCTTTCGCCTCTCTTTTTTTTTTAAAGATGGTAAAATATATTCTAAACTGGAGAACAAATGACTACAGTTTTTGAAGTGTCCGAATAATTTATTACTTTACTTTACTTCGTGTCAATGATGACCAAAGAAAAGACATTTACAATAATTTGCAGAGAAGATCAAAAGTAAAATGCGAATTGAAATTATGACACTTAATGACACTTTATTTTCCAAGGATATTGATAATAGCAGCCATGTTAATATAAAAACTCTTCCAAATGCAAGAATTGCAACAGATGACTACTCTTTAACGCATACAATCCCAAAGTAACAAATTATATTTTTAAAAAACGATATGTACATGAACTAGTTTGAAATGGAAAAGTAATGTGACAAAAAATACTGTTGAAAGAATTAAAAACATAAAACCAATCTCGAACCTCAAATTTTTATAATTGGGGAAAAACAGAACACTCAAATGTAACTAGTTGTAGTAGTTACAAGAAAACAAATAAATTTGTTACAAAGAGATAAAAGTGTATCTCAGTCTTTGTTACTTGTGGACGTTGTTTGAAGATCAATGTATATTAACCATTTATTTTTCATCATAATTTGAATTTAGAAATAATATCAATTTACATTATTTTGTGTCCTAAATTTAGAAATTTAAAAACAAAACCATCTTTCATATTAGGACTTTTATGTCGATGTTAGGAATAAGGTTTATTTCATTATAAAGGTTCGGAGATATGGTATATACTTAGTAATAAAATGTAAATGCAACATTAGAGGTTAAAACCGAAAAAAATAAATAACAAAATACCAAACTTCAAGGTAAATTTAAACGTTATAAGTATTTTCTACGAAAAATGATGAGTTAAACCTGTTTTTTGGCTAGCGTAATCTCCCACTTGTTTTACAGTTGCTTATAGTACTGTTATCAAATAAGGAGCGCAATCAGTGCAAAAATAATAGATTCATGTCGCAATAACTGTCTAAAACAAAAAAATGGGGAGTTGTAGTTGATAGTCAATTTGACAAAGAAACCAACCAAACTTTTTGGAGTTGAACGTCGATTTGGTAAGGACTCCAACAACAACAAAAAAGTAGACGACAGTTCATAAAGTATACACTTTCTCTAAAAGTACAGATTAAGAAAACGGTAAAAGTAAAAAAAAGCAGAGGGAATAAAAAAAAAAAAAACAATCAATAAAGAGATAAAATATAATATCCTCACCATAATATCTTTAATGTATTCTGAAATTGCATTCCCCAATAGATTAATTTCATTACCTGAAATGCAAAAAGGAAACCAAAAAATTACTTGTTTATCAGGTCCTTATGGCAACGGTATATCGGATTATTGTCTATCTTTCTAGTATGGAGTTGAATCGAATTACCCCATATAAACAAATGATTAAAGTGGGCTTAAATTTACAAAAAAAACATCTTTTCCTTGATTTAGAAATCTTACTTTCAATCGGTACCACAAACAATATATGTGTGCTTATAAAACGCTTTATGATGCTAGTTGTGTTACTATTGAAATAATGGAAGTCAACAACACGAAAACAAATCTCATAATGGCAGTCATAGATCCAATTTTAAAATCACCATCTGTGTTTATTAGAAGACAAATATCCAGAAACTGAGTAGACTTTCTAGTTTTAGAGGAACCTAGTAGGGTTTCGCAATCGTTACTTATTGTTATATCGATTGTTTGTTGAAAGATCAATTCACAAAAGTCGACAAATATATTGTGGATCAAAAGGTCTACCTATATATACAATATCAACGTATTTCATGTTTTTGATATGTGAGTAAATGTTGATCATCACAAGTAAGGATTTTGTTAAACAGGACATCTGTACGTAAGTATTACATCTAACTTTTTGAAAGCACTTTCAAATGAAGATCTAAAGTCAATCTTTCAATTGAGCATATTTATTATTAGCCACTATTAGAAATCACATGAAACTTCAAATTGAAAAAAAAGGTTGAACATGTTTTATATAATTGTTTTACTCTAAAAGAAAGTGATCGTGATATTTTTAAAAGAAAATTTTTAACGTTATTAAAATCTTCATAAATTTGTACCTTTATTAAAATATTGAGTTTCCCAGACACTACTTTGCCGATATTTTCCTGTATGAGGTGACATTAACTACTAGATCTATCGTCATAACTTTTCCACCTTACAGCGCAAGTGCGAGGGGAATACTGACACGAAAGAATGTCAACACAGGTGCTCTGGGGGGGGGGGGGGGGGGGGGGGGGAGATATAAATGACAGATTCTCAAAGAACAAATTAATACAACAAATAATTTAACACTGTTAAGGAAAAGTTTATAATGAAGAAATTGGAAAAAAAAGCAAAATACATAAAGGTTGCATTTCTGTAAATATTGACAATGCAATTTCCCATAGGAACTCCTTTTATGGCTAAAACTGTACCACTTTTACTATGAAGTTTTGAAAAAAATCTTATCCTAGAATTGAAAGTTCATATGCACCACAATTTTTTTCAAAGGTCAAAATATAGGGCTGTGCGGCATATTTTCAACGTTTATATGCCCTGAACTTCTCAGAGTTTAAACTTACACTAATTTTCTTAACTACCCCTACCTCGAATGAAAGGTTACCACAGATTTCAATGTAAACAATATGCACGTGTTTATTTACTGGTAACATTCCCAAGTTCTGTCTCTGCGATATGGAACACAGAGAGCACAACTGGGAACCAGTATGTAAACAAAATGAATTTTCTATGAATATTCAATTACTCCCCAAAAGAGGCGTGTTTTGAGAAACAGCTGTATTTACAAAGTGCAACCTAAACAAACGTTACGGCTCTCTCATTTCAAATATCACGCTTTCCACATGCTCTGTTTTTATTGTTTTTTGATGTTTCAGCCCGTTAAACTTCTAAAAACAACCTCGAAAATTAAATAGTTTTTTCGATAAACTACCACTACTGTATAATATACTATTTGTCGATAATACGCTTTAGATGTAAAACGTTGTTTAGTATATAAGCATGCATTGGTTCAATTACTTCGATAATTAGAATTTCAAGAAACTCGTTCAATATGACTTTAATAAAAACTAAAGGAAATAAGAAAAAGGAAATAACTTGTTATACAGATGCTTATTTTTAATATCCTTTTTGCCTTTTTGCGTCATATTTTGGACTGTCCATGGACATGTTTTTTTATTGTTTTGTTTCATTGATATTTCTTGTATGATCAAATGTTCTCATACCAATGCGAAATTTTGATAAAAAAAAATATGAAATTGAAACTGTATCATTTAATAAAAAAAACTAAATTGAAAAAAACAAAACTGTTTACTTTAAATTTGATGTTATACATCTCTTACGAATTTAACGACTATAATACTTAATCCATGCATACATTCTCTATTAATTCCTCCACATTCTTGTTGTCCACATATCTTCTCAATGCCTAAAACGATAATTTAAAATGAATTTGCTATCTGCCGAAACTGACTCAAATATGTCTAGAAACTGCCTGTTACAGCCTTCTCAAATATAGAAATGAATTAAAACCAAATTAAGAACAGTTGGAGGTCTTTCCACCCATAAAGATCAATTTTGATACAGAACTATGAAAAGTCACTTTAAAGTATCATCCAGCGTCAAATGATACCTTATTGTACACTGATTCCAAAAATATATGATTTCTATATATATAGATAAGTTTTGTTCTATATAAGGGAAAAACACTGTACTTCCGGTTTGAAATATGTCACTTCCGGTCTTATTTGATAGTTTACTTGATACTGGTTCAAAAGAAAAATATTGTTCAATATACTTTTACATTGAATAAGTACAAAAAATAGATATTCCGGTTTACTCCAAGTCACTTCCGGTTGACTTTCCCATGGTCAAGTGGCTTGCAACGTAATGCAAAAAAAAAAACATTAGTCCAGCAGCTAAGTCCAATATTTTGGGACAATTGATCACTTTATGGTAAAAGCATGAAACTTTGCACCGTGTTAGTTATGATGCTTATACAATTTTTGGATATGGACCCATAAAAAAAAATCCTCAATGGCTACCAATTTTAAAATGGCCGCCAACAGTCATGAACAAATATAGTATAATTTATCATTTGAAAATAAAAGCACAAAACTTTGCATACTGCTAGTTATGACGGTAATTAATATTTAATGAATATGGAAAAATAAAAAAATAATTCCATAATGGCCGCCAATTTCAAAATGGCCGCCCACAGTCATGAGGCAGAGTCCAAAAATGAGGTATAATATATCAATTGAAAATGAAAGCACAACACTTTGCATATTGCTAGTTATGATACTTATTAATCTTTTATGAGAAAGAATATGGATCAATCAAAAATAATTCCCAAAAATTCATGGCTTCGATCCAAATTAGCCAAAAAATCCTGAGTATGTAACGAACAAATTAGATAAATAATAATTTCGACATCTTTTTTTTACGAAGGAGATAAACTCATTTGATAAACAGTGAATAGAGAAATAACTCTTACGAAAAAAATTGTTCGGCTTAGAATGGATGAAAATAAAAAGCCCCATAAACTATATGATACTATATCAGAAATATCTTAGCAACATATTGCAAAACAAAAATTCATGAGTTACATCTGTTTTAAACTCCAGAAGAACAGTCAAACTCATCAATCAAATATAAACTGACAACACCATGGCTAAAAAAGAAAAAGACAAACAAACAAATATTATTACACAAGACACAACATAGAAAACTAAATACTGAGCAACACGAACCACACAAAAAACTGGGATGATATCAGGTGCTTCGGAAGAGTAAGCAGATCCTGCTCCACATGTGACACCTGTCGTGTTGTACATGTTATTACAAACCCGGTAAATAGTCTAATTCGGTAGGTCACATTTATGAATTGGAAGGGAATTGTAAAATTGAAGTTAAGACGTAAAAAACATGGTCAAAATTAATAGCGCTTCATAAACATATAGTTATATAATATAAACAAATATCTAAGTCACATGTTTGCGAAACAAAAATTACACTCAAGAACAAAATTTGACGACAGAAAACAATGATTATCAGAACAAATACAATAGGTCTTTCCACTTACAAAATCAAAATGATCTGTGCACAGAAAAGTGGAAGGACCTTATTATATGCAGAAAGATAGCCAGGAACCTTTCTACTTTAATTCGAACATTCCGTTAAAGATATGATCTATAACTTTGAAATTAACAAAGTAAATTACGATGACAGATACAGTACGGCATTGAATTATGGAGCGGCATAAAACATGTCAGAACAATAGATACAATCATCTTCATTCAGTCTTATACATTTTCAAAGATTTTTTGTACTTATCCACTAATGTTCAAAGAATTAAGAAGTCTCAATTTAGTAATATTCAGTAACTTATGAACCAATTCTGTATGTGAATAGGTTTGAAAATTGACTGAAAGACTTAATTAATAATTCATTGTTATGTTTTTTACAGCTCAAAATTACCATCTCAGATCACAATAATTTACAAGTGGTGAGACTGGTCAAAATCAGACCTGTTTACAAGTCTGGTCTGGTCTGGTCTAGAGCAGATATGTCTTTACAGATGGTAAAAAAGAGTAGCCCTGTCAAAAGAACTGAAGCAGTCCTAAAAAGGCAGTTATAGGTCTGACCTATCCAAAGGAATGTGTTCAGTATATTTGGAAGGCTCAAAAATAAATTCCGTACAGGTGAACCAATCTGTTAAAAAAATTGAGATACAAAATTTATTCAACTTGATGGATGATTAACAAAAACTCATTTGGACAGAAACATCTGAAATCTTTTTTGTTGAGTTATTTTTTAGTATCTAGCAATGAAAGAAATAGATAATTTTTTGTAATTACAAATTTAAGATGCAGTTCACTGAATCAGTACACCTAACAAAAAAGAGTAAACAGCAAGCAAAATGTATTCACAGTACATGTATAAGAAAAATTAAAATACTATCTTACTTACGCTTGCAAATGCTGAAGTAGTACTTAAAACGCTTCTCAGGCATTGACAGTAATGTTGGCAAACGCAGCATGCATCTTTCATTCCTTTCAAATTCTTTACATTTTTCATCAAATTCTCTATTGTCATTGCGAAGATCCAGCAGCCTTTTCTTATTTTCTGATAGTGTAGAAATGTATTTCCTATACAACTGCAACATCATTAACAAAGACAGTTATAAAAAGAGCGTTCCGTTAATTTTCTTTTACCCTTATTGTTTAGGGTTATCATTAATCGGCTTGTGTGTTGAGGAGTATCTTATACATGTTTCTGGCAAATAAAGTGTGCTGTGCTTCTATACCTGTTATAAATTTTATTTTTTTATGTTTCTTAATTGTTAATGGCTCTTTGTCGATGTTGTTTTGCCATGTAGTCGTGATCAACTCAAAATGTAGAAACGTTCCTTTATTTCATTTCTGTTGATGTCTTATTTATTTTTATTTTGAGCATATTCATCTAAATCATGATTTTATTAAGTTTTTTTTTTTAGAAAACAGGAAAGACAGTTGATAATAGATAAATAAGCATCAGTTCCAAACATGCTACACTTTTCAAACATATTTTCAATGTCATTATTCAGAAGAAAAGTGTATGTCAAAAATATTTTATAATGTAAAAGTAGGAAAATAGTTGGGATCATTTCAACCTCAAATTCAAGGTTTTGTCATATTTTTCTTTTGCCCGATAAATAAAATAAGAAAAATAGTATGAAAATCACATACATAATTGCCGTCTTTTTATTTATGGTTATAGTTGATATTTCAGAAATTGTTAAGCTTTTCACAGCGGTATAATATATTTACTTTCAGTATTCAACCCTTACTTTTATTAAGGTTGTACTTACATTGTTTCATAGATCAAATTCATTCGTTCATTGTATGTTCATTCGTATTACTACGTCTTTTGATTGAAATAGGCAATCCAATTGATATTTCATAGTGTTTCTTTCTGTGCATGTTGTGATGTTACACTATTGTTTCAGATAAGGGAGAAGGTTTGGTACGATTGAAATATTTAATCCCGCTGCAATTGTTTGTACCTGTATTAAGTAAGGAGTCTGATGTTCAGTCGTTGTCGTTTGTTGATGTGGTTCATAAGTGTTTATCTTTTCTTGTTTTTGATATAGATTAGACCGTTGGTTTTCCCGTTTGAATGGTTTTACACTAGTCATGTTTTGGGGAACCTATATAGCTTGATGTTTGGTGTGAGCCAAGGCTCCGTGTTGCAGACCGTACATTGACCCATAATGGTTTACTTTTATAAATTGCGACTTGGATAGAGAGTAGTCTCATTGACACTCATACCACATCTTCCTTTATCTAGTTTTGAATTTATTGGAATTACAAAATTATAGAAGACCTCTATACTTACAATATAGTTTCCTTCTTCAAATATTTCTGAAACAAACAATTTAAGATCCGATGTTTCCTTAAGCCCTTTGACTAACAAATGCTTATGAACATCAACCATTTTTTGTAATGTTGTTGCACATTCTTGCAAATCCTCTCCCACATTCTTCATAAATTTCTGCCAAATGAATGATTGTAAACGATAAATTTTCAATTGGTAACATAATATATGATGAAAAATGAGTAGAATTAACAATTTTTTTTAAATCTTGTACAGTTTTTGTAATATTTAGAAGGTAAATCCTGTTTTTTTTCCCGACGTCCCTGCGGCTTTACTTGAATTCACAGTCCCAGTGAGTCGTTTGTATAGACAAAACTTGGAATTGTGGAAATTTTTCTTAAATCATACTATGAATGCTGTTAAATTGTAGCAATATATTTTTGCAAATGTTGAGTGTTTGCCTTTTTACTTCAACATCGAGACAAGACATTCCAAAGCAAATCAACATTATGTATGTGTTGAAAAGGAAGTAAAATATTGTTTAACATGCACAAATACCATTATTGAGGTAAGCTGTTATAAAAATTGCTTTACTGACAGTGTTTTTTACATTCCAATTTGACGGTTGTTGATAAATGTTGACAAACCTTTTTTACAGATAGATTTTAACCTTGAACAGACTTTTATGTTGACTATCAATTTTCTTAATTGAGCTTTTGTATGCGTTATTGCTATGAGGTTTGAATGCATTTTTTTTAATTGAGCTTTTGTATGCGTTGTTGCTATGAAGGTTGAAGGCAATTTCTTTTTTATTACATTTTGATCGGGACCAACAAAAGGATTTTGAATGACGTGTAGTGGTGGCCATGAGCTTTTATATCATTACCTTTAATTCTTACGAAAGGGAAATATATGTTTTATCCGATACTATAACAGGTGCTCCAGCTCCTATCTGTAGAGTCAGTTCTTACTGTTTTGATGAAAAACATAGTTTTGTATCGGCTGAAATTTTTGTCCCTTTGTATTAGTCTTATTTGCAATAGAAACGGATGCAATGTTAGTATACTATGGAAGTCTTGTAAACTACACCTCTCGTAGTATATCATTAAATTATTCAGGTCCAGATATATAACATTCTTTTTTATTTACAAAAAATCCGATAAAAACTGAAGAAAATTCGTTTATTTTCGATATGTTTTCTAAGTTTTTGGACTAAATTTAGTATATACGCCAGACGCGCGTTTCGTCTACAAAAGCAGACATTTGATCGTATTTAGTGTATCTTTGAATAAGTTTTAGTTACTTGTGTGTATATAAGAGTTGTATATCACTATCATTATCTTTTCTGTACGATTTATTACTGAGGTTTGTATTTCATGTTGTTATTCACTTTTACATGTCTGTGTTACTGTTTTAGTTTCAGCTTTCACTTTAAAAACAAAGGGGTCTTTAATTTGTGCATATGCATGTAAAAAGAATCGATTCTTATCAATACATTATTGGTTGGTGAAAATGACGTCATCAAATATTTTCGAAAAAGATTATGGACGTGTTGTGTATGAATGCACATATTAAAAAACTTTATTTTTAAGTACGTACATTGACAGTTTCCAGGCTTTCAAAATAATCTTGTTCTGTTAACGCAAGCTCTTTCATTATGCACAATATCTGTTCCTGTTAACATGTATAAAATGAAGTAATAGACATTTAAAAGAATGTAAAATCAGAAGAAATAAACTCTTCGCGTCATTCTGAATGGACATTAATTGTTTTCTGTCATTGTTTTCACTTTGTTTCGATTGAAAAGTTTTACATTATGAATTGATTACGCTTATGTATATCATAATTATGATAAAAGCAAAATAAGGACACAGAAAAGAGGTTACTTAATGAATAATTTGTGTTCCTCACATATCTATCAGTTGATACTTTTAAGCATTGAAATTTCTACCGATGAAAAACAAGAAAACCGAAAATCGGTTGAACTGTAAAACAAAGACCTTTATTTGACTTGAAATTTTTTAAAACATGATAAATGTGTTATTTTTTAGTGTTTCCAACGTTCCCTTTTTTGTTGTTAATATAGAATCTAAAACAAAACCAAATATAAACAAATGAAATTAAATATCTAATTTGTTATATGTATTTTTTCGCAACTTCTTATGATGTTTTATAAACGATTACTAGTATACTAAATTGGCATTGATAATCACAGAAAAGTCATTTACTATTGGAAGTCAATGGCGCTGGAAAATTTATATCGTTAATGTTATTCAATGCAATAATTTTGATTGTCGCTATTTTGTGCATTTTTCCTTTTTTTGTGATAATTTTTCTACTCGCTTGAGATGGAAAAATTATCGCTAGAAACTAAGGATGCACGTGTCGTTGTTAAGTAAATTGAAATGAAATTGACATCGTCGTCAAAGGTAAAATAGCGATATACAGATTATCATCGGTCATCTCAACTCGATTGCTTTTCTCGCTTTCGCTGTACCTGCTGTATGATAACTTTCTTTCTTAGCGGAGTCGAGTGATATGAAAATTATCACTAGAAACTAAGGGAGCACGTGGCATTGCTTATGAAATTGACATGAAATTGACAACGGCGGCATAGGTAAAATAGCGATTAACAAATTATCATTGGTCATCTCAACTTGATTGCATTTCTCACTTTCACCGTCCGGGCTCAAGCGAGAAACGACAATCAACAATTAATAAGAAATGAGCACTTCTGTGCTTACATGATCTATCATTTACATGGTTATACATATATAAATTGATTGTTTAATTTTTGAAATATTAACGGGCTTTTCTATATCAGGAATAAATTTCTTTAGCTGTATTTGCCAAAACTTTTAGGAATTTTGGTCCTGAATGCTCTTCAACTTCGTAATTTATTTGGCTTTTTTTTACCTTTTTGGATTCGAGCGTCACTAATGAGTCTTTTGTAGACGAAACGCGCGTCTGGCGTAATTACAAAATTTAATCCTGGTATCTATGATGAGTTTATCTATATAAAACAAAATCAGTTAGCTCGGTTTTTTAATTATATACGTACCTTCTGTGACAAAAATGAGCTCACATACGCAGACACAATTACATAGAGCAGTTCTTTCCTCCCACCAGAAAAAAATTCGGGAAATCTGTGATGTTCCTGAAATAAAGTACACATAAATTCAGGAATCTTCAAACTATATTTGTTTCGTATATTTATTTACAAATATATGTAGATAAATGCAATAACTACAGACGTCTTATACAAGTTACAATGCATACGGCTGTACATGTTTGTATTTCAGCACTCTTTCAAGTTACACAAGTACTTGTGAGCGGTAATATATAGTGTTCAGGGGATGTTGTAGTTGCCTTCTGAAATAAACATGCTTACAATGTTCTTATATACCTTGTTTGTTTTTTGTTCTGTTTTTCTGCAGTAGCAGTTGCCCAAATGTCTGAAAAAAATAGTTGTCTTGCAGTCTACTAACATGTTATAGTTTTTCCGACAAACAACTTACAGTTATTCCCTCCGCAACGGAAAGAAAGACAAAACTGACGAATTCAGATAGAAATTCATCCAAGATAGTTATTTTGCAGATTGGTAAATTATGAAATACTCCTGTCATTGCTAATCAAATGATTGTGTACAGACATAATGTGATTAATAGATTAACCAATTGTTGAGGTCTGTAGGTTTATTTCTAGCGCGATAGAGTTGTTTTTCATGCAACCTGCACAATCATAATACATTGTAGTTTTAACTCATCTGTTTTGGTGTCGAGAGATAATTATCTGTTTCTAGATAACATGCAACATACACAGTTATTGTACGGACAGGTGAAATCAAAGATGGATGCTTTGTGAAACGCAAACCGAGCTACTTACCAAGTAAACACATTGATTAAAATATGATAGCGAGATGTTGATGCAGCTTTCTATACAAGCTACATGTAGATTGTCTGCTTAAATATACACAACTTTCAAACTAAAATACATAGACTTATTTGAACTGAAACTAATTATGAAGTGTCAGGCTGTGTTAAGTCAGAAATTGAGTGCAAAATAGAATAATTAAATACAAAATCATATTACCAAATTCATTTCACCAACTGGATACCTAACATTCACTAAATTCTAAAAAAAAAAAAAAACAAAGACAAAATATAAAACTGTAGTATTGTAAACATCTCAAAGTTGCAGTATTTTAAGCAATCACTTATTTCGATAATGCTTGCTTTAAATTAAAGTATTTTTTTAAATTTCAACACACGCAAATATTTTTTTTTATTGATACTGAGTGAGCCTAGTCTTTTACAAAGTATCTTTTAACACTGTATCGAATGTTATATTTCTATTCTCAAGACAATTACAGATTTAAATATGTTTTTGACTGAAATATTCATCGACATTGTCTGAGTTTACCTAAATATTTCTCGTCATTGTATGAGTTTACCTAAATATGCATCGGCATTGTCTGAGTTTACCTAAATATTTATCGACATTGTCTGAGTTTACCTAACTATTCATCGACTTTGTCAGAGTTTACCTAAAAATTCATCGACATTGTCTGAGTTTACTTAAATATTTCTCGACATTGTCTGAGTTCACCTTAACATTCATCGACATTGTCTGAGTTTACCTAAATATTCATCGACATTGTCTGAATGTACCTAAACATTCATTCCTAGTTGACCATCGTTAAATGTACTTACTTATAAAAATGTCATTATCTAAGAGAGCAGATGAACTCAATGACATCAATAAAGGGTTAACCAACTCTGGTGACGAAAATGTTGTGTTTAGTAAAAACTACCGATTCAATGGTTATAATTTGTTTGTGATATTTCAACTTCAATCAAAAATGAGGAATTAAATTGCCATAAAAAAATAAAGGGATTATTTTGAAGGAAAAGACACATCAATATAGCTTTTGATTCAAGAAAGGGGGTGAAGGGATAAATTGGAGGCAAAACTGTTAATCTATGTGGCTAGCCTATATGTTGAAAAGGAAAGATATACTTGGATTGTATCATCATCAATCGAATTATGAAAATGTGCTAACAAACAAAAACTGAGAACATGGTACATTATTTACTTTGAGTTTGTATTGCAGTTTTTACTATCAAATCTATCATGCCGACGATTACATAATAATTTGTTGCCGACATTCAAGATAATTTGTGACACTTGATTCTATGATCTCAAATTGATTTATATTAAACTTTCAGTCTATAAACACCTTGTGTTTTTGTTAAATGTATTTCTATTTGTATCCATCTGACGAGTTTAGCTTTTAGCAACTGATTTGTATAGTTCGTTCATATGTTGTACTGTTGCAACACTGTCCCAGGTTCGAGGGAGAGTTTGGATCCCGCTAATATGTTTAACCCTGCTACATTCTGTATGTATGTGCCTGTACCAAGTCAGGAACCTGCAATGTAGTGGTTGTCGTTTGTCGATGTGTTACATATTTGTTTTTCGTTCATTTTTTGTACATAAATAGGCTGTTAATTTTCTCGTTTGAATTGATTGACATTTTTCATTTCGGGGCCTTTAATAGCCGACTATGCGGTATGGAATTTGCTCATTGTTAAAAGCCGTACGGTGTCCTATAATTGTTAATTTTCGTGTCATTTTTATCTCTTTTGGAGAGTTTACGATTTACTGCCCCAATGAGCATCTCGACAACTATTAGAATATAACATCGAAACCGGGAACGTGTCAAATGGATACCAACATGACCAAAGAGCCCAATGCCAATAACGGGTCATAAACCAGCAAGAAAAATCGCGCATTTCTTCAATGATGCTCAGGACAAAAATATTTGAAAAATTCACAAATTAATATAATCGTTGAAGGACTGAGTAAACAAAAAATAACAACAACATTTATATTAGCCAAACTCGGACAAAAATCAGAGCTTTGAATGCAAGAAATGCATTCCTTTATTTTAAATTATATTTGAACAAATAGAAAATACATTTGGATAATACAATGTCAGTATTTACATTCAAGTACAAACGTAATGGTTACTTAGCTGGTGATACCATCGTTAATCTTCAATCAAGCAGATGTATCAAAACATTAAAAGTAAAATATCATTTGAATGGAAATTGACAATAGAAACTAACAGTGTGCCATTTATCATAGCTCATAGATTCAAATAACAATTTCCAATACAATAGCAAAGATGATTTATATACATGTCAATACTAATACCTTATTCTCATTTGGAGATGACGTTTTAGGATTCTGCTTTTTTTCAACCTTTTTTCCTTTTACATTAGCTGCTGTTTCAAGATCTGGAAACTCCTTTTCAAAGCTGTAATGAATCAGATATGGGACATGTAATTTGAATAGTACATAGCAACAGTCAATCACAGTCTTATATAACACTGAACCTGCATTATGTACATGTACGTATACGTGAAAAATAGAGTCTGAAAAACAAGATCGAACTCTTTACTTATTCATAACGGCTATTTAATTTGACTCAATAGAAGTTAATCCTTTTCGGTAACAAAATGAATAGATACATATATACCCAAATCTTAATTTATTAGTATTGTCAGTTTTCTTATCGAAGATCGGTTGATCTTTCCGGGCACTCCGGCGTTGTCAGCCAATAAAAACTGACCGCCGTGAAGTAGCAAAAAAAGTGTTAAAAGTGGCGTTAAAAACAAATCAGCTTATGATATGATCTTTCTAATTTTAAAGCCAAATTAGACTTTTGACCCTAATTTCACAGTCAACTAAACATAGAAAATGAAAGTGGGAGTTTCAGGTTAAAGTTTTTGGTCAAGGTAGTTTTTGATGAAATTGAAGTCCAATCAACTTGAAACTTTATACATATGTTCCCTATAGTATAATCTTTCTAATTTTAATGCCAAATTAGATTATTGGGGCATCCGTGTACTTTGGACACATTCTTGTTTATATATATACAACTCGTCTAAACATCAACCCAACAATGTTAGATCTGTAAATTTGCTTTCGCAAATTTTTGGTTCTTCCCTCGCCGGGATTCGAACCCATGCTACTGTGATATCGTGACACCAAATCGCCTGCACTGCAGCCGTCCAGCTAGACCACATGACCACCTGGGCTCTACAATAATAGAGCTTGCGCTGGCCGTGTGTTACCTTTCCTCGTCAGTTTTAATCTAGCGGCGTACTACAGTACATGATATATAAGGCATGAAGATGTTATTGTTACAGATCAGCTAAATTATCTATAGTAAAGGATCCTACAAATTAATGTAATATACAGTCACAGAAAATAATTATATTTATAAGTACGTCTGAGTCAGTGACAACTCTACAACAGATGTATCCATCGGATCACCATCAATGATGGTGATGGTGATCCATGGCTGTGTACATAATGTATATACAACTCGTCTAAACATCAACCCAACAATGTTGGATCTATAAATTTGCTTTCGCAAATTTTTGGTTCTTCCCTCGCCGGGATTCGAACCCATGTAAACCAAATTTCGTTGTAAAAGAGTCTAATTATAGCACAAACAACATTTTCCAAAAGACCAAAAAAGTGAAAAAGTGTATTTAAACAAACACATTTGACTAACAGGTCGAACAACTGATGTTCTTAAACCCTACTGACTGCCATTGGCGATTGTCAAATAAAATTGATCACGAGATGTAACAAAATGGATCTTAATATAAATTTAATACTAAACAGAAAACGATAAACTTGTGGCCAAGATGTTATGCCACAAACACAAGGTGTCAATATTTGTTTTGTATACCAGATCCGGATTTCGACAATAAATGTCTCTTCAGTGATGTTCGGGATCGAAGCGGTATTTGGAAGGCCATATAATTTACCCTCAATTTCAGATAAACTCTTGAATTTTAAGAGTCGATATAGGATGAAGGGATCATATAAACCGGAGGGAAAATATGATACAAGTCAAAACGAAAAAATATAAACGAGTCTAAATTGAAAACTACGTTCAAACCTATGATTGCGTTGGATAAAAACCGCAATTTTTATACGTGTGCATGTAAAACAAATTTCGTTGTAGAAGGGTCTAAATACAGCACAAACAACATTTTTCAAAGGACCAAAAAAGTGAAGAAGTATATTTAAACAAAATGCATTTGACTAACAGGTCGAACAACTGATGTTCTTTAACCCTGCTGACTGCCATTGGCGATTGCCAAATACAATTGATCACAAGATGTAACAAAATGGATCTTAATATAAATTTAATACTAAACAGAAAACAATTAACTTGTGGCCACGATGTTATGCCACAAACATAAAGTGTTAATATTTTTCTTGTACACCAGATCCGGATTTCGACAATAAATGTCTCTTCAGTGATGTTAGGGATCGAAACGGTATTTGGAAGGCCATATAAAATGTACCCTCATTTTTAGATAGACTCTTGAATATTAAGAGTCCATATAGGATGAACATATATATATATATATACATCTCGTCTAAACATCAGCCCCACAATGTTAGATCTGTAAAATTGCTTTCGAAGAATGTTTGTTCTTCCCTCGCCCGGATTTGAACTCATGCGTCGGATTATTGCAGGCGATTTGGTGTCCTAATATCTCAGTAGCATGAGTTTGAATCCGGCGAAGAAAGAACAAACAATCTGAGAAAACAAATTTACAGATCTAACATTGTTGGGCTGATGTTTAGACCAGTTGTATTTAAAGAATGTACACAGCCATGCATCACCATCGCTGCTGGTTATCCGATGGATAAATCTGTTGTAAAGATTGCATATTTTGGCGTTAATATTGATTCACTTATAGGGTCTTTGCATCGGAACTAACACATTTATTCAAAAACCAGTTGTTGGCATGACACGGGTTATGTTCTTCTCATATATGTTATGATGGTATGATACTAAACCCCTAACGGGAAGAATTGTGCCTGATGTTCATATGATGAAACCATAATCTTTCAGTCAGTTTAATTGAAGTCTGGAGCTGGCATGTCAGTTAACTGCTAGTAGTTTGTTGTTATTTATGTATTATTGTCATTTTGTTTATTTTCTTTGGTTACATCTTCTGACATCAGACTCGGACTTCTCTTGGACTGAATTTTAATGTGCGTATTGTTATGCGTTTACTTTTCTACATTGGCTAGAGGTATAGGGGGAGGGTTGAGATCTCACAAACATGTTTAACCCCGCCGCTTTTTTGCGCCTGTCCCAAGTCAGGAGCATCTGGCCTTTGTTAGTCTTGTATTATTTTAATTTTAGTTTCTTGTGTACAATTTGGAAATTAGTATGGCGTTCATTATCACTGAACTAGTATATATTTGTTTAGGGGCCAGCTGAAGGACGCCTCCGGGTGCCGGAATTTCTCGCTACATTGAAGACCTGTTGGTGACCTTCTGCTGTTGTTTTTTTCAATGGTCGGGTTGTTGTCTCTTTGGCACATTCCCCATTTCCATTCTCAATTTTATTGTCACAGGTTCAGACGTACTTATATAATTATAGAAGATTTCCCTAAACCATGTACAAATGTTTCTTCTACAACACCTATATAGTCGTTGTCCATCACAATCTCTATAAATGGGTCCAAAATTAACTTAAAATGGTCTACCACCCCCTTTTTCATTTTGTCAATTTCACAATATCTTTTTTTTAACCATAACTTCAGATTTTCGGACATAAACCACTCTGATGATTTTCCTAAACGATGTATCAATGTTTTCTCTACAACACCTTCATAGTCGTTGCCCATCACAATCTCTATCAATGGGTCTAAAATTAACGTTAATTTACAATTTACCTACCCCCCTTCTTAATCTCACAATATCAGTTGTTTAACTGTAACTTCAGATTTTCAGACATAAACCACTCTGAAGATTTTCCAAAACGATGGATGAATGTTTTCTCTACAACACCTTTATAAATGCGCATCTGGTGCAAGAAAATTGATACCGTTAATTTTATTATAGTCGTTGGCCATCTCAATCTCTATCAATGGATCCAAAATTAACGTTAATTTACCTATCCCCCCCCACCCTATCTCACAATTTCAGTTGTTTAACCGTAATTTCAGATTTTCGGACATAAACCACTCTGATGATTTTCCTAAAAGATGTACCATGTTTTCTCTACAACACCTTTATAGTCATTGCCCATCACAATCTCTATCAATGGATCCAAAATTAACGTTAATTTACCATCCCCCTACCCCTAATTTTGATTTTGTCAATTTCACAATTTTAGTTTTTTAACCGTAACTTCTGCTTTTCGAAAATAAACCACTCAAGTGATTTTCATAAACGATGCACCAATGTGTCCTCTACAACACCTATTTGTCGTTGTCCGTCACAATTTCTATAAATGTGTCCAAAATTAATTTAAATTAACTTAACTTAATACCCCTAATTTTGATTTTGTCAATTTCACAATTTTAGTTTTTTTTATTAAAATAATTTAAAAACCATATATAAAAATAATTAGTTTTCAAATAAATCTTGAAAGGCAGGATACATCAAAGAATATTTCCAAATTTTATTTTTTTTTATTTTAGAAAAAAGGGGGAGGGTCAACCCCAAATGTGCCGGTGTATTTTCCTAAAACTTTCAAAGTTTTACAATTTTGTGTTTAAAACATCTGTTAGTTAAGTAATACTATCGGTCGCCTTATCAGTATGAATGACAGATTTATAGCACTACTTAACCATTTTATAATTGAGAGAAGATATGAAATTTTCACTTTCTTGTGCATGGATCTAGGACTGACTAGTAATTGTGGGGCCCTTTATAGCTTGTTGTTCGGTGTGAGCCAAGGCTCCGTGTTGAAGGCCGTACATTGACCTATAATGGTTTACTTTTTTAAATTGTTATTTGGATGGAGGGTTGTCTCATTGGCACTCACACCACATCTTCCTATATCTATATAAGAAATAGGAAGCGAATAAACTCTAAAGACGAATCTTATGCATTCTATGTAACATTTCCAAATAGTTATCAAAGGTACCAGGATTATAATTTAGTACGCCAGACGCGCGTTTCGTCTACATAAGACTCATCAGTGACGCTCATATCAAAATATTTATCAAGCCAAACAAGTACAAAGTTGAAGAGCATTGAGGATCCAAAATTCCAAAAAGTTGTGCCAAATATGGCTAAGGTAATCTATGCCTGGGATAAGAAAATCCTTAGTTTTTCGTAAAATTCAATGTTTTGTAAACAGGAAATTTATAAAAATGACCACATTATTGATATTCATGTCAACACCGAAATGTTGACTACTGGGCTGGTGATACCCTCGGGGACGAAACGTCCACCAGCAGTAGCATCGACCCAGTGGTGTAAGTAGTTATCAAAGGTACCAGGATTATAATTTAGTACGCCAGACGCGCGTTTCGTCTACATAAGACTCATCAGTGACGTTCATATCAAAATATTTATCAAGCCAAACAAGTACAAAGTTGAAGAGCATTGAGGATCCAAAATTTTTTCAAAAAGTTGTGCCAAATATGGCTAACATAATCTATGCCTGGGATAAGAAAATCCTTAGTTTTTCGTAAAATTCAATGTTTTGTAAACAGGAAATTTATAAAAATGACCACATTATTGATATTCATGTCAACACCGAAATGTTGACTACTGGGCTGGTGATACCCTCGTGGACGAAACGTCCACCAGCAGTAGCATCGACCCAGTGGTGTAAGTAGTTATCAAAGGTACCAGGATTATAATTTAGTACGCCAGACGCGCGTTTCGTCTACATAAGACTCATCAGTGACGTTCATATCAAAATATTTATCAAGCCAAACAAGTACAAAGTTGAAGAGCATTGAGGATCCAAAATTTTTTCAAAAAGTTGTGCCAAATATGGCTAAGGTATTCTATGCCTGGGATAAGAAAATCCTTAGTTTTTCGTAAAATTCAATGTTTTGTAAACAGGAAATTTATAAAAATGACCACATTATTGATATTCATGTCAACACCGAAATGTTGACTACTGGGCTGGTGATACCCTCGGGGACGAAACGTCCACCAGCAGTGGCATCGACCCAGTGGTGTAAACAGTTATCAAAGGTACCAGGATTATAATTTAGTACGCCAGACGCGCGTTTCGTCTACATAAGACTCATCAGTGACGCTCATATCAAAATATTTATCAAGCCAAACAAGTACAAAGTTGAAGAGCATTGAGGATCCAAAATTCCAAAAAGTTGTGCCAAATATGGCTAAGGTAATCTATGCCTGGGATAAGAAAATCCTTAGTTTTTCGTAAAATTCAATGTTTTGTAAACAGGAAATTTATAAAAATGACCACATTATTGATATTCATGTCAACACCGAAATGTTGACTACTGGGCTGGTTATACCCTCGGGGACGAAACGTCCACCAGCAGTGGCATCGACCCAGTGGTGTAAGTAGTTATCAAAGGTACCAGGATTATAATTTAGTACCCCAGACGCGCGTTTTGTCTACATAAGACTCATCAGTGACGTTCATATCAAAATATTTATCAAGCCAAACAAGTACAAAGTTGAAGAGCATTGAGGATCCAAAATTCCAAAAAGTTGTGCCAAATATGGCTAAGGTAATCTATGCCTGGGATAAGAAAATCCTTAGTTTTTCGTAAAATTCAATGTTTTGTAAACAGGAAATTTATAAAAATGACCACATTATTGATATTCATGTCAACACCGAAATGTTGACTACTGGGCTGGTGATACCCTCGGGGACGAAACGTCCACCAGCAGTAGCATCGACCCAGTGGTGTAAGTAGTTATCAAAGGTACCAGGATTATAATTTAGTACGCCAGACGCGCGTTTCGTCTACATAAGACTCATCAGTGACGTTCATATCAAAATATTTATCAAGCCAAACAAGTACAAAATTGAAGTGCATTGAGGATCCAAAATTCCAAAAAGTTGTGCCAAATATGGCTAAGGTAATCTATGCCTGGGATAAGAAAATCCTTAGTTTTTCGTAAAATTCAATGTTTTGTAAACAGGAAATTTATAAAAATGACCACATTATTGATATTCATGTCAACACCGAAATGTTGACTACTGGGCTGGTGATACCCTCGGGGACGAAACGTCCACCAGCAGTAGCATCGACCCAGTGGTGTAAGTAGTTATCAAAGGTACCAGGATTATAACTTAGTACGCCAGACGCGCGTTTCGTCTACATAAGACTCATCAGTGACGTTCATATCAAAATATTTATCAAGCCAAACAAGTACAAAGTTGAAGAGCATTCAGGATCCAAAATTTTTTCAAAAAGTTGTGCCAAATATGGCTAAGGTAATCTATGCCTGGGATAAGAAATCCTTAGTTTTTCGTAAAATTCAATGTTTTGTAAACAGGAAATTTATAAAAATGACCACATTATTGATATTCATGTCAACACCGAAATGTTGACTACTGGGCTGGTGATACCCTCGGGGACGAAACGTCCACCAGCAGTAGCATCTACCCAGTGGTGTAAGTAGTTATCAAAGGTACCAGGATTATAACTTAGTACGCCAGACGCGCGTTTCGTCTACATAAGACTCATCAGTGACGTTCATATCAAAATATTTATCAAGCCAAACAAGTACAAAGTTGAAGAGCATTGAGGATCCAAAATTTTTTCAAAAAGTTGTGCCAAATATGGCTAAGGTAATCTATGCCTGGGATAAGAAATCCTTAGTTTTTCGTAAAATTCAATGTTTTGTAAACAGGAAATTTATAAAAATGACCACATTATTGATATTCATGTCAACACCGAAATGTTGACTACTGGGCTGGTGATACCCTTGGGGACGAAACGTCCACCAGCAGTGGCATCGACCCAATGGTGTAAATAGTTATCAAAGGTACCAGGATTATATTTTAGTACGCCAGACGCGCGTTTCGTCTACATAAGACTCATCAGTGACGCTCATATCAAAATATTTATCAAGCCAAACAAGTACAAAGTTGAAGAGCATTGAGGATCCAAAATTCCAAAAAGTTGTGCCAAATATGGCTAAGGTAATCTATGCCTGGGATAAGAAAATCCTTAGTTTTTCGTAAAATTCAATGTTTTGTAAACAGGAAATTTATAAAAATGACCACATTATTGATATTCATGTCAACACCGAAATGTTGACTACTGGGCTGGTGATACCCTCGGGGACGAAACGTCCACCAGCAGTAGCATCGAACCAGTGGTGTAAGTAGTTATCAAAGGTACCAGGATTATAACTTAGTACGCCAGACGCGCGTTTCGTCTACATAAGACTCATCAGTGACGTTCATATCAAAATATTTATCAAGCCAAACAAGTACAAAGTTGAAGAGCATTGAGGATCCAAAATTTTTTCAAAAAGTTGTGCCAAATATGGCTAAGGTATTCTATGCCTGGGATAAGAAAATCCTTAGTTTTTCGTAAAATTCAATGTTTTGTAAACAGGAAATTTATAAAAATGACCACATTATTGATATTCATGTCAACACCGAAATGTTGACTACTGGGCTGGTGATACCCTCGGGGACGAAACGTCCACCAGCAGTGGCATCGACCCAGTGGTGTAAACAGTTATCAAAAGTACCAGGATTATAATTTAGTACGCCAGACGCGCGTTTCGTCTACATAAGACTCATCAGTGACGCTCATATCAAAATATTTATCAAGCCAAACAAGTACAAAGTTGAAGAGCATTGAGGATCCAAAATTCCAAAAAGTTGTGCCAAATATGGCTAAGGTAATCTATGCCTGGGATAAGAAAATCCTTAGTTTTTCGTAAAATTCAATGTTTTGTAAACAGGAAATTTATAAAAATGACCACATTATTGATATTCATGTCAACACCGAAATGTTGACTACTGGGCTGGTGATACCCTCGGGGACGAAAGGTCCACCAGCAGTGGCATCGACCCAGTGGTGTAAGTAGTTATCAAAGGTACCAGGATTATAATTTAGTACGCCAGACGCGCGTTTTGTCTACATAAGACTCATCAGTGACGTTCATATCAAAATATTTATCAAGCCAAACAAGTACAAAGTTGAAGAGCATTGAGGATCCAAAATTCCAAAAAGTTGTGCCAAATATGGCTAAGGTATTTGATGCCTGGGATAAGAAAATCCTTAGTTTTTCGTAAAATTCAATGTTTTGTAAACAGGAAATTTATAAAAATGACCACATTATTGATATTCATGTCAACACCGAAATGTTGACTACTGGGCTGGTGATACCCTTGGGGACGAAACGTCCACCAGCAGTGGCATCGACCCAGTGGTGTAAGTAGTTATCAAAGGTACCAGGATTATAATTTAGTACGCCAGACGCGCGTTTTGTCTACATAAGACTCATCAGTGACGTTCATATCAAAATATTTATCAAGCCAAACAAGTACAAAGTTGAAGAGCATTGAGGATCCAAAATTCCAAAAAGTTGTGCCAAATATGGCTAAGGTATTTTATGCCTGGGATAAGAAAATCCTTAGTTTTTCGTAAAATTCAATGTTTTGTAAACAGGAAATTTATAAAAATGACCACATTATTGATATTCATGTCAACACCGAAATGTTGACTACTGGGCTGGTGAAACCCTCGTGGACGAAACGTCCACCAGCAGTGGCATCGACCCAGTGGTGTAAATAGTTATCAAAGGTACCAGGATTATAATTTAGTACGCCAGACGCGCGTTTCGTCTACATAAGACTCATCAGTGACGCTCATATCAAAATATTTATCAAGCCAAACAAGTACAAAGTTGAAGAGCATTGAGGATCCAAAATTTTTTCAAAAAGTTGTGCCAAATATGGCTAACATAATCTATGCCTGGGATAAGAAAATCCTTAGTTTTTCGTAAAATTCAATGTTTTGTAAACAGGAAATTTATAAAAATGACCACATTATTGATATTCATGTCAACACCGAAATGTTGACTACTGGGCTGGTGATACCCTCGGGGACGAAACGTCCACCAGCAGTGGCATCGACCCAGTGGTGTAAATAGTTATCAAAGGTACCAGGATTATAATTTAGTACGCCAGACGCGCGTTTCGTCTACATAAGACTCATCAGTGACGCTCATATCAAAATATTTATCAAGCCAAACAAGTACAAAGTTGAAGAGCATTGAGGTTCCAAAATTCCAAAAAGTTGTGCCAAATATGGCTAAGGTAATCTATGCCTGGGATAAGAAATCCTTAGTTTTTCGTAAAATTCAATGTTTTGTAAACAGGAAATTTAAAAAAATGACCACATTATTGATATTCATGTCAACACCGAAATGTTGACTACTGGGCTGGTGATACCCTCGGGGACGAAACGTCCACCAGCAGTAGCATCGACCCAGTGGTGTAAGTAGTTATCAAAGGTACCAGGATTATAATTTTGTACGCCAGACGCGCGTTTCGTCTACATAAGACTCATCAGTGACGTTCATATCAAAATATTTATCAAGCCAAACAAGTACAAAGTTGAAGAGCATTGAGGATCCAAAATTTTTTCAAAAAGTTGTGCCAAATATGGCTAAGGTATTCTATGCCTGGGATAAGAAAATCCTTAGTTTTTCGTAAAATTCAATGTTTTGTAAACAGGAAATTTATAAAAATGACCACATTATTGATATTCATGTCAACACCGAAATGTTGACTACTGGGCTGGTGATACCCTTGGGGACGAAACGTCCACCAGCAGTGGCATCGACCCAATGGTGTAAATAGTTATCAAAGGTACCAGGATTATATTTTAGTACGCCAGACGCGCGTTTCGTCTACATAAGACTCATCAGTGACGCTCATATCAAAATATTTATCAAGCCAAACAAGTACAAAATTGAAGAGCATTGAGGATCCAAAATTCCAAAAAGTTGTGCCAAATATGGCTAAGGTAATCTATGCCTGGGATAAGAAAATCCTTAGTTTTTCGTAAAATTCAATGTTTTGTAAACAGGAAATTTATAAAAATGACCACATTATTGATATTCATGTCAACACCGAAATGTTGACTACTGGGCTGGTGATACCCTCGGGGACGAAACGTCCACCAGCAGTAGCATCGACCCAGTGGTGTAAGTAGTTATCAAAGGTACCAGGATTATAACTTAGTACGCCAGACGCGCGTTTCGTCTACATAAGACTCATCAGTGACGTTCATATCAAAATATTTATCAAGCCAAACAAGTACAAAGTTGAAGAGCATTGAGGATCCAAAATTTTTTCAAAAAGTTGTGCCAAATATGGCTAAGGTAATCTATGCCTGGGATAACAAATCCTTAGTTTTTCGTAAAATTCAATGTTTTGTAAACAGGAAATTTATAAAAATGACCACATTATTGATATTCATGTCAACACCGAAATGTTGACTACTGGGCTGGTGATACCCTCGGGGACGAAACGTCCACCAGCAGTAGCATCGACCCAGTGGTGTAAGTAGTTATCAAAGGTACCAGGATTATAATTTAGTACGCCAGACGCGCGTTTCGTCTACATAAGACTCATCAGTGACGTTCATATCAAAATATTTATCAAGCCAAACAAGTACAAAGTTGAAGAGCATTGAGGATCCAAAATTTTTTCAAAAAGTTGTGCCAAATATGGCTAAGGTATTCTATGCCTGGGATAAGAAAATCCTTAGTTTTTCGTAAAATTCAATGTTTTGTAAACAGGAAATTTATAAAAATGACCACATTATTGATATTCATGTCAACACCGAAATGTTGACTACTGGGCTGGTGATACCCTCGGGGACGAAACGTCCACCAGCAGTAGCATCGACCCAGTGGTGTAAGTAGTTATCAAAGGTACCAGGATTATAATTTAGTACGCCAGACGCGCGTTTCGTCTACATAAGACTCATCAGTGACGTTCATATCAAAATATTTATCAAGCCAAACAAGTACAAAGTTGAAGAGCATTGAGGATCCAAAATTTTTTCAAAAAGTTGTGCCAAATATGGCTAAGGTATTCTATGCCTGGGATAAGAAAATCCTTAGTTTTTCGTAAAATTCAATGTTTTGTAAACAGGAAATTTATAAAAATGACCACATTATTGATATTCATGTCAACACCGAAATGTTGACTACTGGGCTGGTGATACCCTCGGGGACGAAACGTCCACCAGCAGTGGCATCGACCCAGTGGTGTAAACAGTTATCAAAGGTACCAGGATTATAATTTAGTACGCCAGACGCGCGTTTCGTCTACATAAGACTCATCAGTGACGTTCATATCAAAATATTTATCAAGCCAAACAAGTACAAAGTTGAAGAGCATTGAGGATCCAAAATTCCAAAAAGTTGTGCCAAATATGGCTAAGGTAATCTATGCCTGGGATAAGAAAATCCTTAGTTTTTCGTAAAATTCAATGTTTTGTAAACAGGAAATTTATAAAAATGACCACATTATTGATATTCATGTCAACACCGAAATGTTGACTACTGGGCTGGTGATACCCTCGGGGACGAAACGTCCACCAGCAGTGGCATCGACCCAGTGGTGTAAGTAGTTATCAAAGGTACCAGGATTATAATTTAGTACGCCAGACGCGCGTTTTGTCTACATAAGACTCATCAGTGACGTTCATATCAAAATATTTATCAAGCCAAACAAGTACAAAGTTGAAGAGCATTGAGGATCCAAAATTCCAAAAAGTTGTGCCAAATATGGCTAAGGTATTTTATGCCTGGGATAAGAAAATCCTTAGTTTTTCGTAAAATTCAATGTTTTGTAAACAGGAAATTTATAAAAATGACCACATTATTGATATTCATGTCAACACCGAAATGTTGACTACTGGGCTGGTGATACCCTTGGGGACGAAACGTCCACCAGCAGTGGCATCGACCCAATGGTGTAAATAGTTATCAAAGGTACCAGGATTATATTTTAGTACGCCAGACGCGCGTTTCGTCTACATAAGACTCATCAGTGACGCTCATATCAAAATATTTATCAAGCCAAACAAGTACAAAGTTGAAGAGCATTGAGGATCCAAAATTCCAAAAAGTTGTGCCAAATATGGCTAAGGTAATCTATGCCTGGGATAAGAAAATCCTTAGTTTTTCGTAAAATTCAATGTTTTGTAAACAGGAAATTTATAAAAATGACCACATTATTGATATTCATGTCAACACCGAAATGTTGACTACTGGGCTGGTGATACCCTCGGGGACGAAACGTCCACCAGCAGTAGCATCGAACCAGTGGTGTAAGTAGTTATCAAAGGTACCAGGATTATAACTTAGTACGCCAGACGCGCGTTTCGTCTACATAAGACTCATCAGTGACGTTCATATCAAAATATTTATCAAGCCAAACAAGTACAAAGTTGAAGAGCATTGAGGATCCAAAATTTTTTCAAAAAGTTGTGCCAAATATGGCTAAGGTATTCTATGCCTGGGATAAGAAAATCCTTAGTTTTTCGTAAAATTCAATGTTTTGTAAACAGGAAATTTATAAAAATGACCACATTATTGATATTCATGTCAACACCGAAATGTTGACTACTGGGCTGGTGATACCCTCGGGGACGAAACGTCCACCAGCAGTGGCATCGACCCAGTGGTGTAAACAGTTATCAAAGGTACCAGGATTATAATTTAGTACGCCAGACGCGCGTTTCGTCTACATAAGACTCATCAGTGACGCTCATATCAAAATATTTATCAAGCCAAACAAGTACAAAGTTGAAGAGCATTGAGGATCCAAAATTCCAAAAAGTTGTGCCAAATATGGCTAAGGTAATCTATGCCTGGGATAAGAAAATCCTTAGTTTTTCGTAAAATTCAATGTTTTGTAAACAGGAAATTTATAAAAATGACCACATTATTGATATTCATGTCAACACCGAAATGTTGACTACTGGGCTGGTGATACCCTCGGGGACGAAACGTCCACCAGCAGTGGCATCGACCCAGTGGTGTAAGTAGTTATCAAAGGTACCAGGATTATAATTTAGTACGCCAGACGCGCGTTTTGTCTACATAAGACTCATCAGTGACGTTCATATCAAAATATTTATCAAGCCAAACAAGTACAAAGTTGAAGAGCATTGAGGATCCAAAATTCCAAAAAGTTGTGCCAAATATGGCTAAGGTATTTGATGCCTGGGATAAGAAAATCCTTAGTTTTTCGTAAAATTCAATGTTTTGTAAACAGGAAATTTATAAAAATGACCACATTATTGATATTCATGTCAACACCGAAATGTTGACTACTGGGCTGGTGATACCCTTGGGGACGAAACGTCCACCAGCAGTGGCATCGACCCAGTGGTGTAAGTAGTTATCAAAGGTACCAGGATTATAATTTAGTACGCCAGACGCGCGTTTTGTCTACATAAGACTCATCAGTGACGTTCATATCAAAATATTTATCAAGCCAAACAAGTACAAAGTTGAAGAGCATTGAGGATCCAAAATTCCAAAAAGTTGTGCCAAATATGGCTAAGGTATTTTATGCCTGGGATAAGAAAATCCTTAGTTTTTCGTAAAATTCAATGTTTTGTAAACAGGAAATTTATAAAAATGACCACATTATTGATATTCATGTCAACACCGAAATGTTGACTACTGGGCTGGTGAAACCCTCGGGGACGAAACGTCCACCAGCAGTGGCATCGACCCAGTGGTGTAAATAGTTATCAAAGGTACCAGGATTATAATTTAGTACGCCAGACGCGCGTTTCGTCTACATAAGACTCATCAGTGACGCTCATATCAAAATATTTATCAAGCCAAACAAGTACAAAGTTGAAGAGCATTGAGGATCCAAAATTTTTTCAAAAAGTTGTGCCAAATATGGCTAACATAATCTATGCCTGGGATAAGAAAATCCTTAGTTTTTCGTAAAATTCAATGTTTTGTAAACAGGAAATTTATAAAAATGACCACATTATTGATATTCATGTCAACACCGAAATGTTGACTACTGGGCTGGTGATACCCTCGGGGACGAAACGTCCACCAGCAGTGGCATCGACCCAGTGGTGTAAATAGTTATCAAAGGTACCAGGATTATAATTTAGTACGCCAGACGCGCGTTTCGTCTACATAAGACTCATCAGTGACGCTCATATCAAAATATTTATCAAGCCAAACAAGTACAAAGTTGAAGAGCATTGAGGTTCCAAAATTCCAAAAAGTTGTGCCAAATATGGCTAAGGTAATCCAAAAGCGTACACTAAACCGTTGTAATTGATTTTAAACGTGATAAACAATAGAAATTCAACCAATGAGGTAACGTTATTTTTATTTCGGTGTAAGAACAATGCGATTACCCATAGTCCTTAAGATTTTGAAAAGGCGAATTGATTTATGGGCATACGTGATGCAAATACATTATATTATCAACTACACAAATCTCTTTTGTTGGTGCCCTTGTAAGAATACTTTTTAATTTTGTTTGGAATGTTTTCAGTCAGTTGTTTTGAATATCAATAATGTTTGTTTACACACTGTTAGCTGCTTGATACCATGAATTTTCACGTAAACCAATTATGGACGTTTGTGTTGTTCACACAATTTTGTCATTTCGCAATATGACGGAACTGTAAACAGCTGTCACACAAGTGAGAAGTGATGCAAACCAAACTCAACCTACCGTTTTCTTATTAAAATGACTGTACGGAAAAGAGAGGCGAAAGATACTTAAAGGACATTCGAACTCACACCAAAAACTTAGAGTGATCCCAGGTACGAAGTTAGAGAGTGACAGTTGTTTCTAGTTCGTTCCTTTAAATTATGTTGATAAAGAAAAGCATTTGATTTTGTCAAAGTTTAATGGACTCCTCCATTTCAAATTAAAAAATGCATTTCGATATTTTAGTACGTACTTATTGCTTACTTCCATACCAGAACTCTTCCTGTAAAGAAAATATATCTTATCAAGATCATTATGATTCAAGTTAATGACATAACTAAACCATGATTAGCTGGAAGGGAATTGGCTGTTAAATATTAAAAGGACTAAAAAATATCCCAAAACCACTTTAAAAACACCCTATAACTACAATTATCCCTATGTAACAGATTATCTCTTCCCTTTTTTTTTTTATATCATTTTATTTTCCTTTAAAATCCGAAAAATATTTTCTAAACGGTATAAGATGCCGTAAACTAAACATACAGTATGTTTACCATAGCTTGCATAAGAAACCGTATGCTTGTGTAAAAATTAGAGTTCATTTGTCTTACTTTGATTCAAAATGCAGCCTCATAAATTTGATTGTAAAATGAAGTTACACAAAATAAAAGTTTTAATAATTGAATCCTCCTATGGTCAAATATCCAATATTCCACGTTTTATTATTTGACTTAAGTAAAGAAATATATATAAAGGTATAGTGAAAAAAATATTTACCGTGTGGAATCTGTTAGATACTGTAGAATAATTTCATTTCCTTGAAGTATATCAATATGTTTCTCTATAAATATAGTAAATATATATACAAATTTTTAATAAATTTTATTTGAATAATATTCGGATATAGATTCTCTTTTGCTTCTTTAAAATACTTCTGAACGAAACAAACAAAAACAAAAAAAAACAAAACCCGAAAAATTCGCATAACGTAAGTAAACACTTATAAATTCTGATAATTTCATCAACAAATTCTAACTTTTTTAATTAAAAAAGACTAATCAATATATGAAGACAGAAAGGTATACAATTTTATGAAATAAAAGACACCATAGAATTTTGGTTAAAATATGTGATTTGTAAGTACAACGCAAAAGAACATAAATAGAATAATGAAGTTTATTGTATTCCAAAGGAAAACAGCGATGAGAAACCGGACTGCGCCATGGCGAAACAAACAGAAAGCAACTTACATAAAAACACTTTAACAAAATCCAATCGTTGGGCATCAATAACCCTATAAAATTCTAAGAGGGGGATATTCTGTTCTACCATGTTCAACAGCCGTGCTATTCCTGTAGCCATTGGCGAATAAAAAATAATCAACAAAAAGAAAATCAGCTTTATCAAAAAAAACTCAGCATACAAAACTAATTAAAGACCAAGCAATACAAACCCTACCAAAAAAACAGTTTAGTTATAATCATATATTGAGCTTCTTTAATTATATATATGTAGACCCATATTATTTCCCCGTTTGGTCAATTTAATTTCAGAATACTTTAAGGACAGATTTATTATGACCTCTATTAAATGGCAATATATCAATTCCTTTCTTATACCTTTAGACTTTTTCATGGTTTCTGAACAGAAAATTGATGATCATACTCGGCGTTTCTAAGGAAGAGAGGAATACCGCTTTCAGTATTAATCAAAATTGAAATGAATATGTTAGGCCATTCAATCAGATAATCATCAACTATATACAGATAAGAATCACAAAAAACTTTATAGAGGTTTGATGAATGTTTTTGAATGTTCTACAGATTTATGCACATTAGTGTTAATATAATTTCGGGACAATATCCCATTTAAAGATTATATATAGTAAGGCACTCCATATGTGAATAATGAACTGGAAAACTGTCAACTGGGAACTTTTTTATGATTTATTAATTACCCATTGATCCATTGATCATATTTCCTTATTGAAAAAACATTACTAACGTGTAACAAAAAAGGAAGATTCAGGTATAGATTGTTCTTATCCGGTGTCTCTGCTGAAACTTGAGGTCAGATTTTGTTTACAAACTTTTGATTTCACTGTTAACTAATAATGGTTATGGTGCTAACACTTGTTCTGTGCACAAACTTTGATAGACGTGTTTATATTTATTTGCAATGGTGAGAGTCAATTAATGGTAAAAAGCTTTTTTCGGTTGAACATTTGGTATTTAAAGTGCTTATTGATTTTTCTTGAGCCATTCCACCATGAATACCGATCTATTCACACAAAAGACCCAACGATTAGGGCATTCAATGTTATAGTTTGGATTCTCAAGTTGATTCATACCGCACCCTTTAATAACTGACAAAGTTGAGAAAATCCAAGATGCAACGTTTTCATAATAATAATATCTTATCTCTTACATATTTCGATTTATGTGATAAACAATCAGCAAATTTCACAACTTAAATCACTAATTTAAGTATATAAGTTAGGAAACATCAAAATATTACAACAATGACAATTAAAGTAGTGCTTTAAGTTGTGAAATTTGCAATTAGTTCAGGGAGTAAGTGAGTTGCACTCCGTAGACATTCCGTAGACATCGAAATATTTAAAAGACGAGTCAAAATCAATTTACGATTACACTTGTTATAAAAGAGGGACGAAAGATACCAAAGGGACAGTCAAACTCATAAATCTAAAACAAACTGACAACGCCATGGCTAAAAATGAAAAAGAGAAACAGAAAAACAATAGTACACATGACACAACATAGAAAACTAAAGAATAAACAACACGAACCCCACCAAAAACTAGGGGTGATCTCAGGTGCTCCGGAAGGGTAAGCAGATCCTGCTCCACATGTGGCACCCGTCGTGTTGCTTATGTGATTACAAATCCGGTAAATTGTTATAAGATCATTGCAGCTTGTTTTTTTAATTTTGTCGGGTGTTACCAATAATATGATTATTAATTTATTGTTTAAAACACGACTTGCAGTTTTTTATTTTATTTCTATGTTTATCCACCTATAGTATGACATATCTTTATCCTTTATTTGTTCAGGATTGCAAAATAACACAATAGCCTCGCTCAATTAAGAGTTCCGTCTAAGATCGACGACTGATTAATCTACAAAAACCCTTACAAATATGCTCTTAAATCTTTGAAATGAATTTTTGGTAGAGTTTAACTATGTTTGTAACGTTATGTTGCTTTTATTTTTGGTTCACAATATAACTCTCCCCAAATTACTGACGCAATATTTGCCTCAGAACTTTTATGAAGAATCCGTATTTAAATATTTCTTAAAAACGTGTCATGATTTTCATGTGCATCTAATTTTAATAAACTACCTTTAAAATGTTTCACAAATAGTGCACTATCATCTTCATCTGGATAGGAAATCTCAATTTTAAAGCTGCAATACTCTGGAAAAAAGCACCGGCACAAATATTTGTATTATTTACAGATTTGTGAATACGTTGAAATAACTTTCTGTAAACGTGTCTTTTAAAAGTTGTCATTGAATTGCTGCTTCATTTTTTGTGGTGTTCTTCTAAGGTTGATGTAGAAATGAAATAATTTAAACATTTTAACATTTAAAAGTTCATCGTTAAGACTTATCTTATAGATTAAAACTTCATATGCATACTATTTATTTGGTGGTCTTTTTTACAAAAAAAGGAAGGGAAATAAAAGTGAAAACCAATCATATGTTCAGTAAAGACTGTAGTAGTATAGTAAACATCAAAATGTACACTTTTGCTAATTATCAGAAGCCTTACTAAACATATACATATTTACTTGTATGCAATGTTTTGATTGGATACTAATTCGCTTTCCACTTAACCGATAAGTATAGTAGAAACTATAAATTCAAACCACATTCAAAAAATCCCTGATTAAAATCATCTTTGATGGTGCAGTCATTCCCTGACGTTGCCGATTCCTCTTCATCTAAATTGGTCAGGGTCGAATGTGTATGCATGTTGTCATCAGTCTGTAATACAAATAAGTGAATTAAGGAAAATGACTTGCGTAATGTATGGCTGTTTAACTCGGATTACACCAATAAATGAATAGAGGCAAATTAGATTGATGAAAACCTTTGTTTTTCTTTCTCATAGTAATAGCTTTGTAAACATAGACATATATTTTTTTTTTTATATTTATGATAAAAAAACCTTGGTTGTCATTTACATCATAAGAAACATAACTGATAGTAAATTTATCTGACTTTGATATCTTTCAGCTAATATATAGCTACATGTGTTATGATGTATTAAGATTAATCAAAGTTCACTTATTTCATTTAGAGCATATTAGGTTGTACTACGAAATCGATAAATGTGTTTTCGTCGAAAATCCACAATCAACACCATAGCCGACAGAAATTGCAAAACGTCCAACAACAGAACACAAAAAAGAAGAAAAAAGAAAACTACAGATTGAGCATCATAAACCCTGCAAAAACCGATGATGAAAGCAGGTGCTCTAAAAGAGTAAGTAGTTCTTGATTACCCAAACACCTGCCATGTCGATTTACGAGCAAAATATTGGTGATTAGTCAGAAATAAAGATACATAAAAACAAAGAAATAGAGAAATTGAACTAAGACAGCATGGAAAATTTCTTTATCTGATAAATCAAAATCATCAAAAATGCCAGACTTAAACTTCGAAACACCATTTGACATTTCATCTTCATCAGAATCTTCAGTTGCGTACAAATAAAACAATAAAAAAGTTAAAGGTATTTTAACAAAACGTATTTGACTAACAGGTCTTAAACCCTGCTGACTGTCATTCACGAGTGCCAAATCAATTTCTTAATAGAGGGATCTAAATACAGCACGAACAACATTTTTCAAAAGACCAAAAATGTGAAAAGTATATTTTAACAATACACATTTGACTAACAGTCGAACAACTGATGTTATCAACACTTCTGACTGCCATTGACGATTGTCAAATAATTTGATCACGAGATGTAACATGGATCTTAATTATTAATTTGATACCAAACAGAAAAAATGAACTTGCGGAGAAAAAACTGTATACAACCAACATGAGGCGCAAACATGTGAACACCATATCTGTATTTCGATAATTAATGTCTCTTTGGTGATGTTAGGGGTCGAACGGTATTTGGAAGACCATACAATTTACCTAATTTAGGATAGACTCTTGAATATCAAACAGTAAAAATAAGATGAACGGATTGTATAAACCGAATAGAAAATATAATACAAGCCCAAACAAAAAAATATAAACAAGTCTAAATTGAAATATATATATAACGTTTAAAAATAATAACGCATAACAAAATCACATTTTAATCAAACAAAACATCTGTTAGCACTTTCATTGCATCTTCTACAGGGACACCTCCCATCGGACAGAATTTTTATCGTTTATAGTAACGACTTGTGACGTTCCTAATATTAACGTCTTGCAGTAGTTTGTATATATTAAGGAACCATATTCACGGACCGAATTTCGCTTCATAATGTAAGTCGGCTTGTACAGTTCAATGAAATATTGTTCCTTGGCTTACGCGGAATTTTATCTTCGGTCCACATCGTAAAATGGGATATATTTTAAATTTTCCTTTTCCACATTGGTCAAAGAGTTCGGAACATGGAGAATACCTAAAAGAGGGTCCTTTTAATTTAATCTTTAAGAAGTAAAATCACAAAGGTTCTGAATTCCGAGGAAAATACAAAACGGAATGTCTCCAATCAAATGGCAAAATCAAAATCTCAAACACATCAAACGAATGGATAATAACTGTCACATTCCTGACTTGTTTTTGGCATTGTCTTATGTAGAAAATGGTGGATTGAACCTAGTTTTTTAGCTAGCTAAACCTCTCACTTGTATGACAGTCGCATCAAATTCTATGATATTGACAACGATGCATGAACAAAAACAAACCGACATAAAAGGTACAAATATAACAAATACAGCAGGTAACATTGTTTTATAGTCTTAATCACTAAAATAAAATACAAATATGTAACAAAAGCGCATTAGCAAAGATTAAAGACAAGAATGCGACAATATTATAAAGAATAATGACAGGATGTACAAATACAACAAGTTAAAAAAAAACCAAACAAACAAAGAAGCACAAAAAGGCAAATATAAAATTTGAAAACCTCATTCATTGCTTTTTTATTTTTGAATTTTATTTATGTATTTTAGATCCACCAATTAACGATTGAAATATTTTAAGATTGGGACCGACTGGCCAGATGAACATGGCTCTAACGCAGAATCGTGATATGACGTCAGAATGTAAACGGCACACAGGTAGAGATATACAATAATTTTATCGTTCAAAGTATGAAAATAATATAGTCTATTGTTCTTTAACCATATCCTTTTCAGAATGTAAATTAGAAGTTTTCATTTCCTTCTTGCCGCTTGTCTATAGATTAATTGTGTATTTCTTATATAAAAGAGCCACGTAATTATGCATAAAAAAAACCCACAAAAGATGATATAGACAAATAATTAGCAAATATGAAAGACCTTGACACAAAAGTTATAAAAAACAATAAAACAATAGCGAGATTTTTTAAGTACAATGCCACGCCGTATGTATCAAAAATCACAAAATTTAGCACGGACAAAGCAAATATGAAAGATAAAAAAAACCACAATGACGGGATGCATAAGTACAGAGTCAAGCTAAATGGATATAACCAAAAACAGACCAAATATAGTAAAAGAAATATTAATAAGTACAAAAAATAGAACACTTTAACATGTATTACATGTATTAAGATGCATTATAAACAACGTCAGTACGCATAACTTCAAGACCATCGTGTAATATTTGTGTAGTTATTACGGAATATTTTTCAACAAGGTCTTGGTACCTTCCAATGAGTTTATTTTAGAAAAGGACTAGACGTTCTTTGACATTACCCTACGCATCCGTTGGAGTTTGCCATACAAACCCTTGCCATGGCTCCGTTTTACTGATGATATTGACATAAAATGGAACGATAATGCAGCACATCAACATATTATTTTAGACCATTGTTACCAGTTCCATCAATAAATAAAATTTACATCTGAATTATCAAGCAAGACAAATGCTTTCCTGAACAGTACTGCAATTGCACAAAACGGGGTCATGACTGTCACAACTGATCTCAACATAAAGAAAAGTGTCTCTCTCCGAAAAGTTGTCATACGAAACATTGCATGCAAGGAGAATTCATTACAGTCAAACCATCACACTAAAGCGAATTTGCTCCTCGGAATCGAAACTCAACTATCGTTTGGGACAACTTAGAAAACAACTTAAAATCAAGAGGATAAAAAAAAAAGAAATATCACAGAAACTTTCGATAAGGCCGCAGAAAATAATAGAAAGATCTTCATGAAATATAAAGATAATTATCAAAAGGGAAAAATATTTTTAAAAGTTTCTTGTTTCTAAATATAAAATAAAACCGACAAAAAAGGAAGAGACATTGTATCTAACTTTTTGAAGGACTTACCTGCAATGTTTCTGTGGCTGACACAATTGGCTGTTCTGGACTTTCATGGCGAAGCATACAGTTGTCACCATATAAACAGCCATTTGGATCTCTTCTATTGATATGTAAAATACATTTATAATTATTATTGTGAAGAATTATATGTTCCTTACTATCTTTATGTTCACCATTGATACATGTAGCTATAGATTATCAATGTTCCTGGTTTAACATTTGTCTAATTCATTTTAATTTACTGGACCTGAAAAAGATGTCTACATAAACCGTCAGTTCTTCCTATTCGTATGAGTTGCATGCGCATACAGTAAAAACAAGAAATAATCATGGGTTTTGACATGTTCATTTGGAATATAATCATTTATACAACAAACCCAACAAAACATCATAATAAAAATATAAAAAAACACAAAATCTATGAGATCTTGAGAGCTGTTTGAATTTCCAAGACATGACATTTCACCCTATTGAAATTTTGTTTGAATAGTTCAGTTTACCACCTTATCATGCTAATATGGCCTGAGATGAAGTTCAAAGTTGCAGAATATTTCTTATTACTTTTTTGAAAACTACGTTATTATCATTCTAGTCTTATAAATATTATCAGATGACAGAACTGTTTAAAATATTAGAACGTTTTTGGATGGAAATAAAGTTATATGTATTGTCAGAATTATAATTTGTATTTGGTCATTAAAACCAGCTTCTTGTAGTACAAACTTTGTATGGTATATGTGTTTGTATTTCATTTCAGGCATATTATAAGGTATATGGTGAAACAATTTGCTTTTGTATCATTGTTCCAGTTAGGATTTCAAAAGGGCAGGGTGCCAATCCTGAAATAGGACATTTAACGCGTGATATGATACAGTATCATTGTCATTTTACTTAGTTTCTTTTGTTACCTATTCTGACATCGGACTCCGACCTTTCTAAAATGCGTTAACTGTGCGTATTGCTGTGTGTTTCTTTATTCTACATTGGCTAGAGGTATAGAGACAGGGTTAAGATCTCACAAAACATGTATAACCCCTCCGCATTTTTGCGTCTGTCCCATTTCAGGAGCCTCTAGATTTTGTTAGTCTTGTATGTAATTTAATTTAAGTTCATTCATATGTTTCGGAGTTAAGTGTGACGTCCATTTTCACTGAACTAGTACACAATTTAATTTAGGGGCCAGCTGAGGACCACCTACAGGTGCGGAATTTCCACGCTGAGTTGAAGACCCTTTGGTGGCATTAGGCTTCTATCTTCTCTTTTATTGTCTCTTTGAAATATTCCCCATTTCGATTCTCAATTTAATCAAAATTAACACAAAAAGCAAAAGTGTTTTAAGATCCCGAATTCCACAACAATCATTTTGCTATATGATAAATTACTATCAGATGATAAAATTACACACAGTCATGATTCTACTTCGTCAGAATTATTTCCCCATTACGCCAGTCAGATTTTACAATCGTAGACTAAGAAGCAATTGCAGGAATGACAAGCTGCCAATTTTGCTCTTGTAAACCGATAATAATATAAATTTATCCAAACAGCACCATACCGATCTTTATTTTCCAGTTGTATTTTCAAAGACAAATGAATCTACTAGATATTGAGCATCATGTTATGTACTTTTCTGCATTCAATCAACTTAAGATTATTGTCTGATCGGTTATCAGGTGGAATTTGGGAACGTTCCAATTAAAGATTTCGTGGAATATCCGACTAAATATTTTTAGAAATTGAAGACTACTAACCATAGAAAACGCACACAAAAATTTTAAGTTATGCATTTTCATGATCCAATTGAACAGTCCGTCGTCAAGTACATTTGGTAAAAGAATACTATGTTTTTATGACTCCTTAGAGAGGTTTTTTCACTCAACCTATTCATTTCAATTTTTAAAATACAGTGAATTGTATTAATCAACCTGTAGCCTTGATTTATAAACGTATTTGAAGCGAGATGATGTACCAAATATTTTAGCTTACTTTGTTTTCAAACAGATCAGTCAATTCAAACACGTCCGAACATGAACAGGTGCATTCGGCTCTCTTTTTTTCGATACAAATATTGCCTTTTTGGGGAATGTTTTAAAAACACCTTTTGCAGATATATGAGGTAGTCTGAAATGTATTTGTGGTATTCGTTATAACAACTTCGATGGATTAGTTACATTAAATATAGTCACCGAATTTTCAATTATATATTTAGGTGAAATCACTCTTAAACAGACGTTTCTGTAAAAATTCTGCCTCATATGAATAATGGAACAAGTCGACAAGAAAACGAGCTCAGTTGATTCCAATTGGATTACCGATTGTTTGTTCAAAACGATAAAAATGTTGAAATAGTGTCAGAGAATATTTTGTTTGAATCTTAAAGGTTTTAAACCAATTATGATTTAACGCTCCCAAATACAAGACATTTGTATTTGCGTCTACCTTGCAGATGCCATTTTTTTTTTACTTTTATCACTTCATCTTGACTTATTTTTAGAAGTCTGGAAATTGTCTGACCGCACTGTTAATAGTCTATCATGTTTGATATAAGGCATGTCGATCTTAAGTAACTCATCCCTAACTTGTCTAGAGTACATCAGAAATTTAGTTAAGTTGCAGTTGTAATTTTTTATATGGATTAGATACACATGTGTATTTAATGTAATAATTTTATTTGTAATTATTGATTATGGCTACAAAAAAACGAAAAACCGCTACCGTTGTCGGTTCAATTTATGCTAGCAAAAAATCAAAAGAGGAATTGGAGTTAATGCACCCGCTTCATTTATTCAACAAGAAATGTGTCCCAAGTACACAGATGCCCCATCCATTGATTCGCTTCAACAAGTTTCCGTTTGTTTTCATGTCTTTATTCTTAAATTATTTGTTAGTATGAAATATTTGATGTGTTCATTAATTAATGTGTATATTTTCGTTGTTTTGGAGAAGACGTTACTAAGTTGTAAAACTTGTGTGTAATCCATTTGTCATTTTGAACAATAAAATATTTTTAAACTGAACTAAACTAGTCTATCTTGTTTGATATAAGGAATGTCAATCTTAAGTAACTCATCCCTTACTTGTAGTTTATTTTTTTTTATCATATAGCAAATTTTAAGGAGTACATATTTTTTCTTTAACCAACAAGTATATCCGTGCGTCAGACCAATTCTATGATATATATATATATACAATTACGTGTGATAAAGGCTACAAATGTAGAAAATAAATTCATTATCACCAATTTTCAAGAATTCTAAGGATAAAACGCGTTTTTAAAGGAATTTATTGGTGTATAAACTTAATGAACATATCATACAAGTCATCCGGACTGGTATTTGTTTGTGAGTGAATTGGTCGAGTTTATACACAAATAACTTTCTTTAAAAAGGCGTTCAATCCTTTAGTAAAATGGATGTTAATGTTGGGAAATCAGTTCTTGGTATTCATCATTGCGTATATTTCGAAGACACACAAAACAGATCTATGTTATTCGGGATTTCCTCATTGGTAAGTGTCGCAGAGGTATATTTTAATTCTCCAAGTGAATTATCAATATATTTAATTCCGTTATAAGTCAGTTTATATCCTAAGATTTATACATATGCTGTAAGGAACATCATATATATAAGAGCTGATGAGCAGCAGTTTGATCTCAAGATCTATATTGAAAGAAAAAAAACCAGACGCGAGTTTCGTCTAATTAGGTCATGAGCCGCACCTTAAAGTGTATGACCAGAAATACCATAAACATTAAAGGTTAAAAATGTACAAGGACAAATAAAAAGAACGCTACGCCATGTCATTGAGATGATAAACAATATAAGTCAATACCATGATGTACTATTTGTGAAGTTGATACGGAATGTTTCTAAACAAGATCTTGGTATCTTCCAATGAACTTTTATAGAAAAAGGAAGAGACGTTCTTTTCATAACATTGGTCCATCAACTGTCTACTGAGAAACTGGTGACGTTTTATAAAGTCTGAGTAGCAGCTGCAAATTCTTGAATACCGAATGCGTTGGGAAATGTATATCCCATATGTATGGCGTATCATAAGGGTCAAAAGTATATTTTGTTGCAAATGCTATATCTTCAATTGCAAATGCTATATTAAATACTGCAAATGCTATATAATTAGTGCAAATGCTATAATAAATACTGCAAATGCTGTAATTATTATAGCAAAAGGTAGTTTACCTTAATTTGTAGCAAATGCTGTATGCCTACGTATCAAAAGGCTCAAAAGTATATAATGGTGCATTTGCCATCACAAATGTAGCATTTGGACTAATAAGTATAGCATTTGCACCAATAGTTTTAGCATTTGCCATCATAAATGTAGCATTTGGACTTATAAGTATAGCATTTGCACTAATTAAAATACCATTTGCACTAATTCAGTTACCATTTCAAGTTATAAATAAAGCGTTTGCAATAGTTTAAATTATTTAAATTTTCAAGAATTATGGAAACGCCTTGTTATTTCTTTTTACTTGAGTCTCCACCCATTTCTAAAATTATTTCAACCACTTTTAACTACATGCTAGACATGGCAGAATAAGAACTCTTCTGACATTATTCCTGTAATCTTGGTAAACTTCTACAACATGTGCAGCGTTTTTCGTTAACTGTTTTCAAAATGGCGTATAACAATAATTTGCACGGATTTCTGAGCGTATTTCAAAACATTGTAAATGACAAAGAACGTGCTTTAGAAAATGACGATGGTTCCTTTAATTTTATGGATGTTGCATTGAACCGGCTGAATGCATTGAAAATGCATCTTCAAAACATCTGTTCGAGCAAGTAAAATACATACAAACTACTCATTGAAGTATAATTACTACAAAAATGAGTTATAACAGCTAGAATTTTTAAATTAAAAGGTCTATAGTAGGGGGTTCAATATGGGGGATTTTTTAAAATTTAACGTCCATAGTAGGGGGTTCAATGTAAAATACGGGGGTCGCCCCGATATGTTCCGATACCCCATTAGTCCGACACTCCAATAGTCCGACAAAGTTTAATAACTGCAGTAATTGAAAATCTACTTCATGAGAGTGTGGATGGGGTTTACAGAACAGAGAACATAATGGGCGAATATATACAGAATAGAGAAAAAAGGACCAAGAAATAAAGAAAAGCGTATAATAAGATGCTAAAATATAAATACATACAAATTAAAGTATACAGAAATGTCCCTCTCAAATCCAGACCCTCCTTCGTAGAATCGTTGTTGACGTGGTATTTGAACTACTCTTTTTTTGTAAGTATATCACAGAACAGATAATACCATACCACCTATCTGGTATTACTATTAAAGAAATACCATGACTCGAGAACCTTGCAAGTTTTGGTAAACATATACAAAATGTGATCTATATGGGAACATATGGAACGCCATAGCTGTCTTATGTGTCTTTTTTATTGCTTTTTTATTATAAGATGGTGGTTTTTTATTATAAGATGGTGGTTTTCTATTATAAGATGGTGCTTTTCTATTATACGAAGGTGCTTTTCTATTATAAGATGGCGCTTTTCTATTATAAGATGGTGGTTTTCTATTATACGAAGGTGCTTTTCTATTATAAGATGGTGGTTTTCTATTATAAGAAGGTGGTTTTCTATTATACGAAGGTGCTTTTCTATTATAAGATGGTGCTTTTCTATTATAAGATGTAGGTTTTCTATTATAAGGTGCTTTTTTGTTATAAGGTGCTTTTTTTATTATAAGGTTCTTTTTTATTATACGATGGTGCTTTTCTATTATACGATGGTGGTTCCCGTGATTAACCGGAAGTGTGGAGTTTATTTGAAAAAAGGGACGGACCAATTGCTATTAATGAAATATGAAGAAAAAAAATCAAGAAAATCAATTAAGTCTTTAAAAGTTTTAAACTAAATAACAAAGTATTTTGATACTTCTTTTACAACTTCTGTGATATATTTAGATATCTTGTTAAGTTTTTTGAAAAATCAAGGAATATTTCTGAAAACTTAACTACTTTCTTTCTTTATATATAGAATGAAATTTAAAACAGTGTGGCTGTGGCCATTGATTGACACATTAAACTCATCCATTGACTGGGACAATTTAGGTGAACGTTTGTATGTAACGACCACTGCTCACTATGTACTTTTTAAAGACACTTAAACTATGGGGTCACCAAAGGTTCTCAACACCTTAATAAAGTAATTCGAAAAATTAATCAGAAATAACACGATGTTTTGATTTATATCAATTATATAAATCAAAACATAAAGGTTATTCCTGATTAATTTTTCGAATTATTTTATAATTAAAGGTGTTAAGAAACCTTTGGTGACCCCACAGTTTAAATGTCTATCGTAGGTACGTCGTGAACAGTGGTCCTTACATACAAACGTTCACGTAAATTGTCCCAGTCAATGGATGAATTTAATGTGTCAATCAATGGCCACAGCCACACTGTTTTGAATTTCATTCTATATATGATTTATACATGTTATATTCTTATCAAAGCATGTGGCTGCGATATTTCTCGAGATTTCACAAAGTTGCTTATCTCTAGTATAATATGTCTCTGGTTGAAGTACTTTTTAATTTGGCAAATTGTAAGACCAATGACTTAATATTCAGGACACAATGATTTTCAGTTCAAACAAACACATTTATATATGTGTTCATTATCGATCAAATTCTTTTAATGCATGTAAAAGTCACAGTTACATAAGTTTTCATTTAATGCATTATCGAAGAATTTTATTTAGCTGAACCATGTAGCCAACCTTTATATATAAAAAATAAAGATAAAACAGGGAATGGGAATAATTCGATATAAAACATCAAACAGCACCAACACCACCAATCAAGCCATCAAAATAGAGACATACAGCGACAACACAAAAAGGAAAATGTACAGAAGGAAGAGAGAATTCCCGACTTGATACAGGCACTCTGGCAAAACTTGGCAGAGTGGTGGGATTGAACCATGTTTATGGGTACACTAACCTTGCCCCTCAATCTACTCGACTTCCTATCAAGATTCGAAAGACGCGCAGCAAAAAGACTTGCACAATTCAATTGCCAACTCAGCGTCCTTATAAGTTAGAAAAATTGGTTATAATGTTTTTTACTTTTCTACATTGGCTAGAGGTATAGGGGGAGGGTTGAGATCTCACAAACATGTTTAACCCTCGCCGCATTTTTGCGCCTGTCCCATGTCAGGAGCATCTGGCCTTTGTTAGTCCTGTTTTATTTTATTTTAGTTTCTTGTGTACAATTTGGAAATTAGTATGGCGTTCATTATCACTGTACTAGTATATATTTGTTTAGGGGCCAGCTGAAGGACGCCTTCGGGTGCGGGAATTTCTCGCTACATTGAAGACCTGTTGGTGACCTTCTGCTGTTTTTTTTTTTAATTGTCGGGTTGTTGTCTCTTTGACATATTCCCCATTTCCATTCTCAATTTTATAATAAATACTAAAATAGTTAGAGGATCTACAGATCTGTACGTTGTTCGTGTACTACCTCTACACAAAATGATACAGTTATATATAACCATGCAATATACCACTTTAAAGCTTAAAGTTGTTGAAAGTCATGGGGTTTTATAAGATTAAGTATATAAAGATGTTATTCAGTTATGCATTTACGTTCAAGATATGAAGGCAATTTAGTAAATTACAAATAACTTTTAATAACCAGTTTAGTTATTTCTTTCAATGACTTCCAAACATTCAAAATAATAATCTATTCCAAAGTTAGTATTGCTTCTTATCAATTGTTGAGTTAAATCCAGCCTGCATTGATCACTTATCATGTGTGCAAGGGGTCCAAATATTGGTCTCTCGCCCTCTTCTACATCATTTTGATCCACATAGCCTTCAATTCCTTAGTCTTGCAAATTTGCTTCTCCTTCGGTAATTCCTACGGCATTTTTAAGTTGACCTGAAGTCCACAAGCTCAATGGAGATGAATTAACAGTGCGTAGTCTATGACCAGCCCATGCCTCTGCCCAAAATTGCAGCTTCCTGTTTATTTCGTCCATGAAAACAAAGTGGAGAGCAGCTAAGTTTGTCAGTTTTAGTGGGTCTAGATAACCTTCATCTTCCATGAAATAAAATAAGTTGTAAAAGTAACTAAGCACACCTTCATACACATCTCTCCATAGTCTTTCAATCCGTTGATTATGAGTGCTTTTTCCCGTTACCATACTGTTTGGGCCTTTTTGAATCAAAATGTAGTTTGCCACAGAAACATTTTCCAATCCTTTGTCAGACCTAACTTTATTGGGTATCCCATATTTTGCAACACCGGAGAAGAAACAATCCAAAACTGTTCTTGATGTGTTGTTGTCGGTACATTTTTAAAATGTAATAAAACGACTAAACCCGTCAATGCCACCTACAATTACAAATCTCCACCGGACAAGTTTATGGTTTGTATCTATGTGCCAGAGGTGATTTGGACCCATGACATTGTAAACACGCCTATGAAGCCTACCCGTACGTCTCGCCTGTACACCGGCGGTATCTAATCGATGCATGCACTCCCTCAGTCTCCATCTCTGTACTCTTATACCTTTTAATAGAAGAATCTGTTGCAATAGTGTTTCGCCACACAATGGAAACTCTTTTATTATTTGTCCAAGTGTCAAGTCTAAATCACTGTCATCAATTTGTGTAAAATTCATTTTGCTTAATCCGAACTGAGACATTCTTCGGTAAATGGTGCTTTCAGACACGGACAACAATTTAGAAATGTCGGATATTTTAAATCCATTTTCCAGAACACTTTTTAGAACAGACTTTGGAATATCAAATTTCGGAGGGCCGCATTCAGAGTTTATTTTATTAGGGGCGGACGTTCCATATTTTACACATTCAGTTCTTAACTTCATCATATCTGCCCTACTAGATATACCTATTATTTCCATTTCATGTGTCGTAAGCCTACATACAATGTCTGGAGTGATTTTCTCTCTCTCAAAGTTTGGAAATGCTTGCTGCAAGTTTAATTTCTGTAAAACATTTTTAACATTTTAGTATTCACAGCCATGGCCGCCATGTTGGTTCGGTGAGATTCAAATACACGCCACGCTTCCGGTTAATCACGGGAACCACCATCGTATAATAGAAAAGCACCATCGTATAATAAAAAAGCACCTTATAATAAAAAAGCATTATAATAAAAAAGCACCTTATAATAAAAAAGCACCTTATAATAGAAAACCACCATCTTATAATAGAAAACCACCATCTTATGAAAGAAAAGCACCTTCGTATAATAGAAAACCACCATCTTATAATAAAAAACCACCATCTTATAAAAGAAAACCACCATCTTATAATAGAAAACCACCTTCGTATAATAGAAAACCACCATCTTATAATAGAAAACCACCATCTTATAATAGAAAACCACCTTCGTATAATAGAAAACCACCATCTTATTATAGAAAACCACCTTCTTATAATAGAAAACCACCATCTTATAATAGAAAACCACCATCTTATAATAAAAAAACAATAAAAAAGACACATAAGACAGCTATGGCGTTCCATAGGAACACGTTGTACTAAGAAGGACATGTCATCAGATGTGGAGATGTCTCTCATCATAAAGAATAATGTTCACATGATTAGGTCTCGGATACAGTCAAAACTGTAAAAACTTAAAGTGTCATTTTACCATAAAGTGGGACTATTGTATCGAAACATTATTATTTACATTCATCAGCTACAATGTATACTGTACACGAAACAAAGATCAAAAACTTTTAAAACAGAGAGTTATCGAATTGTTAATTGATAATACACTCAAAAATTGGCGAGTAAACTGTGACATCGATAGTAAAATTGTTCAATCGGTGACAATTTTTCTATACAAACAAATGTGGACACAGATCAGTGTCAATCGTACGTTTTGATGTTTGACAGTGTTTTCTAAAAAAAAGAGTTTTCTGGTTTTCTGCATAGGGTTCTATGTTGAACTGTTGTCCCCAGTGACAGTCAACCTGTACCACTGAAAATAACAGTCTTACATTCAATATTGTGTTTTACTGATCAATATATATAAGAAGATTTGGTATGAGTGTCAATGAGACAACTCTCCATCCAAGTCACACTTTGTAAAAGTAAACCATTATCAGGTAAATCAAGACTGGCATGAAGGAGACACTACTTTAAATCAGTGCTGACCGTTCATAGATTTTATTTAGCTAGACATTGCTTTGAATATTAAATCTACATATTTGGGAGAGATAACTATATAGCTGCATTTCTTCACGTTAGTTATTCGACAAAACTTCACAAATAGATATAGGAAAATGTGGTATGAGTGCCAATGAGACAACTCTCCATACAAGTAACAATTTGTAAAAGTAAACAGTTATAGCTCAAGGGACGGCCTTCAACACGGAGCCTTGACTCACACCGAACAGCAAGCTATAAAGGGCCCCACAAATTACTAGTGTAAAACCAAAAACAAAAACCAGAAACGAGAAACACTTATGAACCACATAAAGAGACGACAACCATTGATTCACAGAGTATATTTAGTTTGACAAAATGTTCGCTACTCCGCGTCTCAATTATTCCAAATCATACATTAAACGTTGTTTGGGTAAATATATCCCACTATTTTCACTAAAGCATATCTACCAACCAACCTTGATAAATTGCATTATCTGTTCTTAGTCATTCGATGGACAAGGTCGAGTGATTTTAAAATATATTTACAATGCAAGTGGGTATAGAAATATGATCACTTTGGTCTTTTTCCGAATGGTAGTAAACCCTTGCCAAAGTTGGACGTCCGTTTGGTTGTGCGGGATGCAACAAATGTCATGCAGAGTGGTGACGTGGTATCCCATGCATTGTGTATATCTCTCACTGCAGGTTAAGAACCATTGCAACAACTCCTTGAGGGACTGTCGGTGGCATTTGTCTGAGCCCGTTGCAAGGCAATTTCCTGTCCATATTCAATATTCTGAGTGTCCAGTCGCAATCCAAGTTTTTATTGACCTTTTTTCATCGCGGATAGCATCTGTTACAGGACCTACCTATTCTATTTATTATTACATTGTTTTCAACCTGAGCATGCATGTAATATTTGCCACTGGACATAAAGCAAAATTTTGATATCTTAAATACTTTATGAATATTTTATTATTATTTCAAGGGATTAGCTCTTAACTAATGGGGTTATTCTCTTGAAATAAAGATTATTTATATAAAATATTGTTGAATTATTCAATGTCGGACTACTGGGGTGTCGCACTAATGAATCGTTGGACTATGTCGGACCAATGGTGTATCGGACTAATAGGGCGTCGGAATAACAGGGCTGCCCCATCATTCCGACAGCCCATTACTACAACAGACCATTATTCCGAAATCCCTTTATTCCGACAGCCCATTATTCCGACAATGCATCTTTCATAACATCTTTGCTTTCCAAGGGGTACGCTCCATTCCCCTCTCTCTGCTAGCCAAGGGGTACGATCCATTCCCCTCTCTTTGGAGGGTACGATCCATTCCCCTCTCTCTGGTTTCATAAGTGTATGGATAAATTTTTCTCTTAAAAGACCAACTCCGTTTTCTATAATATGTATGGTTGTCCGTTTAGATTCCGATTGTTCTTCTCATGCGGGGTATTTGTCTCAGTATATTGGAGTTGATACACATACTTATTGCAACTGCTCAGTTATCCTCGTTCTTCTTTCGTTGTTTGTGTGTCCACTGTCCTTCTGTGGTGTTCTAGTTCGCTGTTTTTTTTATCTTGATCTATTTTCTTTTTACTAGATCTTCGGTTTCCCCCTTTCGTTTCAACGGATTGATTCACCACTATTTACTACACAAATAAAAATATAAGAGTTGGATAACCCTATGTACCCGCCTTCTTTGGTCATAACACTTTCTACCAAGATTCAAGATTTAAGATTTATTGATAACGCTCAGACACATTAATGTGTAACATGAGGTCAAAGTATAATACATAAACAATTGAATGACGAAATGAGCATGCAGTACTATCTAAACATATAGAAATACAATAATTATTGTAGATATTTTAGAATAAACAAGCAATTTTCTTAATAAAAAATGACAATCGTTTGTAGGACTTTGTAGACTTCCATATTACATATGGACAATAATCCTTCCAATTTAATATATTGAGGATTAATAGTATAATATTTAGGTAAGTATTTGTTTCTATAATTAACAATAGAATCATGTTGACATACAAATAAAACATGAAATTCATCACCAATAAATTTATGAGATAAGGTATATATTCTCTCTGGTCTAGGTATATTTTGCCAACGGCCTGTCTCGATTGGAATACGTAGGTTCGATGTCCTTAATTTAGTTATCCACCCTCTATTCTGTTCAGATAGTCTGATCAGATATTTTTCTAGTCCAAAGTCCTTTTTGAATGTCCCATAAAATTGTCCCCGGGATGAATTTTCTATATCGCCAAACCATGAGGTAATAAACTGATCACTCAATATACGATCAAGATAATTTTTATCACAAAAGCCAATTTGGTTTATGAAAATATATCCTAGACCAGTGTTGTTAAATATTGATTCGACAGAATCAATCCATTTGAAAACATAATGGCCATGATTCTTCAATGATAACATCAGCCTGTACAAAGAACTACTTAGTTTACTGCTATTGTTTACAACTTTACACCAATACGAAATCATTCTACATTTAACTCGAATTTGCAGAGGAAATCTTCCCAATTCTCCATACACCATGAAATTGGGTGTAGTATTTCGAACTTTTAATATTCTTTTGCAAAATTTCAAATGCATCTGTTCAATAATTTTCAAATTCTCAAAACCCCAAACTTCAGAACCATATAAAAGAATGGGTTCTATCATGGAATCAAATAATTTCAGTTGCAAATCTATAGAAATGTTTTCGTTTTTAACAATTCTATGTATAAAATGCATCGATTTATGTGCTTGATCAATAAGTTTCTTTTTGGTATCTAAAAAAGTACCGTTATATTTAAAGATAACACCTAAATAAGAAAATTTTTCAACAATCTCAAGTTCTTTGTCTTGTAATAAAAATTTAAATTTCTTTTTACTTTTTCTCTTTCTAAAAATCATCACCTTTGTTTTATTTAAATTGACTTCTAATTTCCACTTTTCACAATATGATTGAAAAATATTTAATGATCTCTGCATACCTTCTTCTGTTTCAGATAAAATTACAGTATCATCTGCATATAATATAACAAATAATTCAAAAAATATGTGCAATTCACTTTGAAACTTCTCTTTAACAGTTTCTAGTGGAATCCCATCTAGATTCTTAAAGTAGTCTTCTAAGTCAATAAGAAAAATTGAAAACAAAAATGGCGATAAATTCTCCCCCTGTCTTACACCTGCTAAACAGGGAAAAAATCTGACTGACATCCATTATATTTTACACATGATTTGATTCCTTGGTACATATTAAAAATAACTTTAAAGCACTTCCCTTTAATATTACTCAATTGAAGTTTTTCCCATAAACCAGATCTTGATACAGTATCGAATGCTTTCCGAAAGTCTACAAAAGTACAAAAAAGTTTTTTTCCAAATGAGAAATACAGCTCTATGAGTGCATGAAGCACAAAAATATTGTCTACAGTTGAATACCCCTTTCTAAAACCCGCCTGATTTTCATGTATAAGTGAAATTTCATTTGCAAAAAAATTCAATCGAGTATTGATTATGGAAGTGAATAATTTCCCTATACAACTTATTAATGTTATAGCTCTATAGTTATCTGGATCCTTTGGACAACCCTTATTTTTAAAAACTGGTATAATTATTCCTGCTGTCCAAGTTTCAGGAATTATACCTGTATCCAATATCACATTAAATAGTTTAGTGTAAATACAAATAAAAAATGGTGGAGAGTTTTTCAAAAACTCATTCAGTATCTTGTCAGTACCAGATGCTTCACCATGTTTCAAGTTCTTAACGGCATCCACAACCTCTTGTTCTGTAATGACTCCATTTAATATTTCATTATAAATGGGGTCACTACACAACGCATTGATGTCGATGCCGTCAAGATCTTCTTCGTCATTTGCATTCATGTTTTTTAAATATTCATGAAATGCTTCAATTCTGATAGAGGGGTTGTCTTTTTTGTAGCCAGAATATTTTTTAAGTGTCTTCCAAAATCCCTTAGAGTCATTTTTTGAGAGTGCCCTCAGTTCATCCGAACATTTTTCTTTATACTGCTGATAGTTAATGTTAAGTGTCTTGCGGTATTCCTTGGCCTTGCTATTCATTGCCAGTTTATTACCACCTGATTTCGCTCTGCTATATTAGTTTCTAGCCTTGTGAAACTCATTACGTTTGTCTTGGCAATTTTTATCAAACCATGGTTTATTTTTGCGGTCGGGATAAACCGGTCTTTTTTTAGTCTTGCCTAGAACTCCTTCTGCCGTATCTAACAGTACATTGCCAAGGTCATCAACTAGACCGTTTATCTTTTCAGGCGTAAAATTATTTGTGTCAATACTACTCAAAACGTGATCAATCTGTTGTAAATTACCTGAGACACTGGATAACGCTTGAAAATATTCGTCTGCTTTTCTACAGTCCCATTTAATGTGAGTTTCTGTGTTACCTGTATTTTTTTTCTGTGTTTACCTTATCAGTGTAATTACTATCAGTATTGAAAGACAATGTAAAACATATACTGTTATGGACATCTGAAAACATGGGATTAAACTCATCTACTCTAAATTCAGAGATATAATCAGACATGTGAGGAGATACAATTAAATAATCTACTACGCTGGAGTCTTTACATGTAGTATGACCTATAAATTTGTCTGAGAAAATACGACCATTACATATAAAAATTCCACATCTTTTACATAGTTCTAAAAGAAGAGTACCATATTTATTCACTCTACCTTGATCATAACTGTATCTTTGTAGAGGAATATTTTTACTTTCTAACAACAGATAAGAAAAAATATCTTTATTTATAACATCGTCTTCTACCTGTAAAATTTCTAGTAAATTTTCATCAGGTATAACATGATCACTATCAATAGAGGTTCTAGAATTAAAATCACCAATCAGTGCTACTTCTTTTGAAGTATTTGAAAATCGAATAAGTTCATCTTAAATCTCTGAAAAAGATTCATCAGATGAATATCTGGAGAATTCTGGAGGTATATAAACACACCCAAGTAAGATATCTTTACCCGTATCAAAATTTCCATGTAAAATTTCTACCCACTGAACAAACTCAGATTCTGAGTTAATAAATTTAAGAATATGTGACAGTTTCTTTTTATAAATGATAATAATACCTCCTGATTTCTTTTTAAATTTTTGTCTATTCTTAGTAAATAGAGTATAATCTGTTGGTAATTTAATTTCGTCATAATCATCAGTTTTTGTTTCTACAAACACCAGAATATCATGTTTTTTAATAAAATTATCAAAGTCAGGGTTCAACAATTTTGATTTTAAACCACAAACATTAAGGTAAGTGATATTGAGTTTATTTACATTGTTATTTAGCGTTCTACGACTGTCTGATGCGTTATCCTAACGGTGTCCCGTCTGATTACTGTGTATTGGGTTGCGAGGCTCTTCACGGGCTGGTTCAAACGGTTGACCGTCTACAAAAATCTGATCATACACTAATGATGCCCGGATATTACGCCTATGGAGTTCCTTTAGCTTTGGTAACAGTTTTTGACGACGGTTGCTGATCTCAGTGGGATATTGCTGGTTAACTGTAAATTTTGGTACATGTATCACTCATCTGAGTTTTATCTAATTTTATAGCGAAAATTAGCGACTAATGTAACTCAGCGAAAAATGAGAAAATCAGGAGACAAATTCAAACCCAGGTCCTTAAAAAATAAGATGACAAATAGGATGAAATATGTGCTCCAAAAAGATGAGCAATTCCAGATTCTATCAATTTATTAAGACACCCAACCGTGCGATTTGATGAATATCGTGGTGACCAATCAGACATAGATGATGACACTCAATATAGGGGTACCGATTTTATATCGCGAGCTTATTTTAAAATTCCGAAAAACATGCTTCTTTTATACTGGTTGGGGGAGGGGCAAGCATTATGAATTATAATAAAACAAGTTACGAAAAACAAATATGACAGCCATGAACCAACGACAACCACCTAACTACCAGATATACTGACTTGGGCAATTCCTGACTTGGGACAGGCACATAAAGAATGTGGCGGGGTTAAATATTTGAAGGCACCAACCCTCCCTAAACCTGGGACAATGGTGTAACAGCACAACAACCTGAAAAACAAACTATAACAAGAATGAGTCCATAGTACAAGGATGCCGAAATCGCACTATCACTTTCAACTTGATAAAAAAACTACCTTAACCAAAAATTTGAACCTGAAGCGGGACAGACGACGGATGGACGGACAGAGGTAAAACAGTATACCCACACGGGGGGTATAGATTGGGTCAACATTAAGATATTACAATACTAGTATAATATAGTTATTATTATATCACCATAAGCCTCAGTCAGAGTCGGAGCCAAAACAAAATAGAAATAACAACTAACACATTGATATCAAATAACAGTATCAAGACCTGTTCTTTACATAAACCAAAAGAACAACCAATACAATCATCATTTTGTTTCCATTATAGTTCAGTTTTTTTTGTGTTAACATCAAAACAAATTTTGAAGATTTAACATATTTATCTTAATTCTTTAAATTTTAACAATATAAACGGCCTTTTCATAAAATCAATGATATCAAAATAATTCTCTTCATGGAACCAATCTTTGAATGAAAAATAAGTGTGTATTTGTGTTAAAAGTTTGTGTGCTTTTTATCGATATGATGAGTTCAGCCCTTTTCGACCTATTTTTATGCCCCATTTGTGGGCATAATGGTTTTCTGGTCTGTGCGTCCGTTCGTACAGCAGCACAGAAGTACGGATGGATGAACGGACGCACAGACCAGGAAACATAATGTCCCTCTACTATTGTAGGTGGGGCATACTTTCTTTGTTCAGTGGACCGTGATATTGGGGTCAAAAATAAAGGAGACACATCTGACCCGAACAGCTCTTATAGACCCATTACGCTAGTTTCGCTGTTCTTTTGTAGACTTTTATAAGGTTTTGGCACTCTATCACGGTCCGAATTGTGGATCAAATTACGAACATCAGAAACCACAGGTAAAGTGTTTAAAATCACCCATAATTTGTATAGCGATGTCAAATCTTGAATCAAAGACGGTGACGAAATGTCATCATTTTTTAATTGCGATAATGGAGTTCGGCAAGGAGAAAACATTTCACCCTTTCTTTTTGCAGTGTACTTAAATGATCTTGAAGACTTCGTCTTAGAGAACGATGTTTCCCACTTGCAAAGCCTCGAGATCAAATGTCATAAGCATTTGTCTATGATCTATCAAAGCTCTGTTAGCGTTTGAAAAGTTTTGTCTACAATGGAAATTAAAAATAAATCAGTTGAAAACGAAGGTTGTTACCTTTTGTAAGAGGAAAACCGAATTATTTGCCATTATCATAAACTTTCTTCCATTTTGTACCATACAATGTTCAAATCGAACGAATCCGAATTGCATAAGTTTAAATGGATTGAACATATTTAATCCATATTTGACAACACTGGATTTAGCTTTATATGGAATATTCAATCAATTTTGTAAAGTTTTGACGGCCGTTGTTCTTATAACTTGAAAAAAATACATCATTTTAAACTGAAAACTATCCCCTTTTTGTAAAGTCGCATACGTGTAGTCGAAAAAACTTATTTAATGATCTAATAGATTTCCACTTTGTAGATGAAAATTGAATAAGGAAGAAAATAGATTCAATTTGTCGATCGTTCTTCTGTAAAAAGGGTATTTATTCAAATTGGCATTAGATATTCAATTTTGTTTTTACTTGAAAACGGCATGCGACCTTTGACCTTGATTTTTGAAATACTGCACCATATTTTCTATTGACGACCAAAATAATCTCAAAGTGTTTTTATTATCAGATGTAAATATGGTATGTGTGTGCGCCAAAACCGCGGTCATTTGATTTTAAAAAGGCGTAAAACTTTTATATATTAATGGAATTGCGAAAATAAAGTACATTGGTCCAAAAGAACAACCAATACAATCATCATTTTGTTTCCATTATAGTTCAGTTTTTTTTGTGTTAACATCAAAACAAATTTTGAAGATTTAACATATTTATCTTAATTCTTTAAATTTTAACAATATAAACGGCCTTTTCATAAAATCAATGATATCAAAATAATTCTCTTCATGGAACCAATCTTTGAATGAAAAATAAGTGTGTATTTGTGTTAAAAGTTTGTGTGCTTTTTATCGATATGATGAGTTCAGCCCTTTTCGACCTATTTTTATGCCCCATTTGTGGGCATAATGGTTTTCTGGTCTGTTCGTCCGTTCGTACAGCAGCACAGAAGTACGGATGGATGAACGGACGCACAGACCAGGAAACATAATGTCCCTCTACTATTGTAGGTGGGGCATACTTTCTTTGTTCAGTGGACCGTGATATTGGGGTCAAAAATAAAGGAGACACATCTGACCCGAACAGCTCTTATAGACCCATTTTATGGTGAGGTTTTTGTTGCTCAGTCTTTAGTTTTCTATGTTGTGTAGAATCACTACTGTTACTTTATTTGATATACTATGTGCCAAATACCAAATTTCAAGTTTGTTACGTATCGCCTATTCAATTCGATCTGCAATGTTTTGCTGATTTTCAGGAAGAAGTCATTATGATGTCTGATTTAAAACATTGTGGTAATTGGTAATCTACAGTCAAGTGAAAAGCTTCGGGCGAGAATGCGAAAATCATTAAAAATATTGCAAAGATGGTTACCTGTGGGAAATTATATTGACTATTGTCCTAAAGGAATTATCAAAAAGGTACATATATGCGTGTATCAAAATACCTAAGGGCTCCGGAATAGTCTAACACAAAGAGCTATCAAATATTCAACTACACAACAATTTATAACTGTTTTATGTCAATTAATTATGTAAAAAGGACGAGAAACAAAAACGACGATTGAGTAACTGTTTTATAATACTGCTAACTAATGACGTGTCGTATTGAAAAAAGAAAAAATGAAAACTGAAATTTACAAGTGTTTAAACGAACAGTACAATGCGATGAATGCCATGAAATGTGGAATTAAATATGGAAATTCAGAAAAAGAAAACATTGCATTTGGTTGTTTAAAAAATACATATACATACTTGAAATATTTACATAGTTTAATTTCAGATGGATCTAACTTAGTGTGTCTAAATTCACAATCCTCGCCATTTTTACATCCCGCTAGACTGTTGAAGAATTTGCAAACTGTTTCATTCATATTGTAGATCTGTATGACTGAAAACATACGTCAATTGTCTTAACAAGCAAAGAATACAAAGAAACTAAATAAAAAAAAATCTGTTCTACAAACCGGAATCCACAATTTTCAGGAAAACGATATGGTTTCAAGCTAAGGTGTACTGAACTTTTAAATTCAGGTCCCTTTGTTGTACGAATATCGGATGTATGTTTGTTTTCTTTTCGATCTGTACGACAAATAATCTCATGTTTAGTTGCTTCCCTTCGATCAATTGGAACATGCTAGTTACTTGGAAAAGATGTGTTCCGTTCATACCAAGTTAAAATGATTATCATCAGAATCATAGTTAAAAACAATCTTGAAAGGGACCTGCGCACTTTCATTTTGATTCAATGTCGTAAATGTTGTTGAAATCTAGAAAATTTCATCTCTTTTAAGCGGACTTGTTTTGTAAAATGTGAACGCATTATGAAAACAAAATCGATCAATGTTTTGTATCTAAAGCAAAATCGTCAATTTGAAACTCGAAACTATTTTCATCTTGAAAAAATAGGGTAGATATATGGATATTTATAAAGAAAGGCAACAGTAGTATACCGCTGTTCAAAACTCATAAATCCATGGACAAAAAACTAAATCGGGGTATCAAACTAAAACCGAGGGAAACACATTGAATATAAGAGGAGAACAACGACACAACACTAAAATGTAACACACACAGAAACGGACCAAGCATCAGACAAAATCCCACGAGAATAACATATATAACATCAAAACCAAATACATAAATTTGGGATAGACAAGTACCGTGACACGTCTTATCGCGATGTGAATTTACAATAAAAGATTAGAGAAAACAAACGAAGCAACATTAAAATGTAACACACACAGAAACGAACAATAACATAACAATGGCCATAAACCTGACATGGTACAGGACATTTTTAAAGGAAAAAATGGTAGGTTGAACCTGGTTTTGTGGCATGCCAAACCTCGCACTTTACTTTACCTATTTTTTAAATACTATTTTGTTTTCTTGGTGGTTTTTTTTTGCAGTTGTCTTAGTTCTTAGTCTTGATTTGAAGGATTCTAGAATAAGGTAGCAAAACACAGTTAAGGATGTACTTAGGTGAGGTTAGGTAAAAATTAAGAAATCAAGAAATTAAAATTGATACTAGAAGCTGGTAGAAAATATATTGAGGATAAAGATAAGCTAAAAATATTGATAGGTCATGGACCTCCTTTTCCAGATATTTGAGATTTAAAAAATGGCGGGAAAAGGCTGACTCGGACTTTTACCTTATTTTAGAACTGGTATTATTTGGATCTCAAAACAAAAGAAAGAAAATCAAGAATCTTCTAAAATTTTGGTAAATGACCTTTCATGAGCTATTAAGTCTTATATGAAAATATAAATGGGTGTTATGGGGCAAAATATTTTACATTGTATTGTATGGAAAAACACCAAGGAGTCCGAACATTTGACACAAATTCTAAAACCTCACCTAAGTACATCCTTAAGAGTTTGGTTTTGCGTTTTTGCCCCGGTGGATTTTTCAAAATAATATGAAAGTCATTGATAACATTCATTTTTCGACAGCTGAGTACTAATTAAGCCATCAGAGATTGTTTATGAGAACATCAAGATTAATTTTTACATGTTGTATGGGCTATTTTCTGTTTGACTCTCCGTAGTGTCATAGCTAGACCTGCCATATGTTCAAAAAAATATGTAATATTTAAAAACACTTTTTTTTCTACAAGAAATTTTTGACACAGTTTTACCAAATATTGAGATGAAAGACATATGCTTTTCATTGGATTTCCTAATAGATACCGGTATGGGTTTCTTATTACTTCAAGCGATTGAAATTCTACTTCTGGCCAAATTTTAGGGAAACATGTGACATCTTTCCTCTCTTTCTTTGCAATATTTGAAAACAAATAAACCCAGAATGTTGCAATGGATATACAGTAAATAGATGAAATTAGGAATTACATGTAATTACTAAAATTTAGGAATTACATGTAATTCCTGATGCACTTAGTTGAGTAACACCTGAAAGTGCCTAGTTATTACCAGTAATTGCTATTTTTAAATGAATTTTTACACCTATTTACTTACTGTTAAAACAATGTTGTAATATGGTCAGCTGATCAAAACTGAAAAATGAAAAGATCAGTGAATATTATTAAAAAGTGATCATCCTAAAATATACCGTTTTGTTAAAGGGTCATTAGCTATATAATACAAAAAAAAATGAAGTTGTTAAATGAAATTGTAATTTGCTTTTTGCATTTTTTGTTCATTTAAAAAAAAAAAAAGCTAAGATACATGATGAGTTATTCACTTGCAAGTGAAGAAAACAACCCCATTGATTATTCGACCTCATAAAATTTGACCTAATTGGATCTTTATTCATGTGACCTCTAATGTAACCGTTTAGCTGGAGATGGTTACGCATGTTTTCAGCTATTTCAAAAGTAAAACAAAAAGGATGAACCATTTGGTTGACTGGTTCGTTCCACAAAAAAGATCATTCTTATACATCTACAGGTAAGCACGACGATAAGCATAATTTTTAACCTACAATTTGAAATCAAACAGACATAGAAAAATAAAATTGCATGTGGGTGCTATCTGTATATATTTACATGTTTGTTTATATCTAGTTACTAGTATATGATCGTTGGCAAACTTCGGAGGTCATCTCGATAATTGATTATATGACGTTTAGACAAAAATGCAAATGAAATTTGAAAACATATTATCGCGTTCATTCATTGTTTATTGTTTATTTAAAACTTTTTGTAATTTGGATATAAGTTTTAGTATATTATAAATCAAATATGAGTCAAATCGATGAACATGAATTTGACAGCTTATGCCCCTTTAAACTGTCTTTAACACGTTTTTGAAAATGCACGACAAGAAAGAAAAGATATCTACGGATGAAATATTCAAATTGTACAATTAAAGATGTGACATAGTCTAAATACCAAGGGAAAAGCTAAACACTATAATCAATATATTAAAAACTTTGTTTGAAAAATGAAACTATAAAATTAGAATCTTCTCTCCTGGTAAGCAACGGTATTCATGACTTTTCTGTTGTTCTTCAAATAATTCAACCTCTACAATTTATTTAACAATCCTATTCAAAGGGCTTAGGCTATAGTAAAAGGGGAACGGGTGTTCATGTGCACCCCTTGCTTTGCCAAATGTATGCTCCTACCAGGTCTTTTCCTTGTAATTCGTCATCCCAACGTAAGTGTTTCTTCCATAAATCCTGAAGAAATATGAAACGAAATTGGAGACAATAATCCTAGCAGATCAAACACTTTTGATATTTTCTTTAATGTCTTCTGTTTTGTTTTGTTTCCTGAGATGATAAAGGACTGAGAAGGTTTCACTTGATAGAGGGTTGCTGCTCACAAGGAAGCTATTAAACCAAATGGTGAAGTTGAAATCATCCCTCCGTTAATTTTACGGACGCCATCACGAGTTGGTTGACCGTTATGGAATAACCGTTTCACAAATGGTATCGGATATGTTCCTAATGTCGTCACTACAATCCCCTTCCCTTTCATGAATGTGACCTTCCGAATTAGACTATTTACCGGATTTGTTATCACATAAGCAACACGACGGGTGCCACATGTGGCGCAGGATCTGCTTACCCTTCCGGAGCACCTGAAATCACCCCTAATTTTTGGTGGGGTTCGTGTTGTTTATTTCTTTAGTTTTCTATGTTGTGTCAATTCTGCTATTGTTTGTCTTTTTTATTTTCAGCCCTGGCGTTGTCAGTTTGTTTTCGATTTATGAGTTTGACTGTCCCGTTGGTATCTTTTGTCCCTCTTTTCACAGATAATGTATCATTATCAATATTCCAAAGATGTCCAAGAACGTTGATTTGTTTCACTTTTGGTTTGTTTCCTCGTAGGAAGAATTCATTCACTGACTGGATATTCGAAATCTATTCTCGTAGATGCATGAAAGCATCCTTGAACATTTTTTGTAATTCTGAGTAATGTGTCACATAAACTCATCATATATACCAGGATCAAAAACCTTATATAACGCCAGACGCGCGTTTCGTTTACATAAGACTCATCAGTGACGCTCGAATAAAAAAATTTAAATGGCCAAATAAAATACGAAGTTGAGCATCTATTACGGTATTTGCCCCAGTTATGAGATTATCCACATAAATGTTTTTCCTGATTTCCTCTGCTATTGGCATTTTGTACTTGTTAAAATGACTTTCAAGCTAGCTGCAAAAACGAATAGGCAGACGGCGAAAGAAATTCCTGAATATTTTCATTATTTAATAAGTTCTCAATTTTACACCTCGATCGCGTTTTTGAAGCCCGAATCGAATAAATGCCTTCTCAATATCTGCAACAAGAGATATTTTGTGAAGCCTGTATCTTATTAACATATAACAGATATTGCGGATAATGACCAGACCTCTATAAAAGCACTCCTTTAACCTATTAACAACCTTATTCACTTTAACAGAAGCATCATATACTATTCTCAGCTTAGTTGTTAAATTCCTGTGGAGTTATACCTGCATGATGTGGAATATACTTTTTTATTCAATCACCTCTACTCTTCTACCAATTCAATTATACCTTTCTTTAACTGATCTTTAATAACTGAATTATATTGAGTCATCAAGTCTGGTTTATTTCGTTTTCGCGGAGCACACTGCTTCAATCGACCAATGGCAAGTTCTATTAACTGGTATTTCACGATTTTCTAATATCTATGGCCATTTAAGAAATTTCCTCGTATTTTCATATTGTAAATTTGTCTTTGAATACTTCCATGGCCTTTTAATCACAAATTACTTTAATTTGTTCTGTAAGTCCTGTTTAATCTAAATTTCAAAGATCTGGTATGACAGAAACCAAAGAATCAGTTGTATATTGGTTTGTCATAAAACTTGTACTTGAAAGGCTCAGCAATCCAGTTTCGGTTTTTCTATCATCCGTTTTCTGTGATCTTCCTGTTAAAATCTATCCTAACTTTGAAATATACGTCCTCTGTGATCCAGAATCAAATAGAATTCTTGTCTTCTGTTCCATATAATTAGCAGCTGGAATTCCCATTTTAGTTTAAGCCGTTTGCATCAAAATCATTTCACTAGATGAAATAAACACATTTTCATGAACCACTGCACATCCTTCATTAGAAATAGCGCCTAATGCTATACCATTTACACATTACTCGATTAAAAAATTACAATTAAATTCTTTTGACAAATGAACATTGGTTAATCTCATCTTGAACTTCTATGGTGAGAATCTCTTTCATTAACATGGATGCATTTTTGTTTCTTTTGCAATCAGCTGAGCAATGTTCATATTTTAGACATTTATAACAACTTCCCTTTGATTGGTGTTTGCATTCCCCAATATTTTTTTGCAAAATTAAAACTGCAACTTCATAATTATCATTTGACAGGATTAAACCTGATATCGCTTGTTTTGATTCACCAGCAAGTTTACTTTTCAAATAATTAAACTTCTCAATCTTTGAAAGCGTTTTGTTCTTGTGTATAGAGCTTTCAAAGGATACCCAGAATTGTTTCCATTTATTTTTGTCACCATGAAATAAAATTATATCTATTTTTGGAAGCTTCGCGGATGACTCGTTATTTTCTTTTATTTGATGTCTTCTTTATATTTTATTTCGATGTTTCATTTGAGTTTCATTTCTCTTTTAAGTTCCACTATTTGCCTATGATTGATTTTTTTCTATATATTTTTTACCAATTACCTGTTTGATAAATTCACTTAAACTTTCTCTGTACTGATCCCATTCTAGATAACAATCCTTAGCCTGAGAGCACAGTTGACAATCTGCTTCTATTACATTGTCAATGTCTTCTGTCTCTTCTTATCCGAGTGCATTTGTCGTTTTACAGCTCTGAACTTCAAATTTGTTAACATAAAATTTTTCAACACACTTTGCCGTCTTGAACACATATTGCTGATGTTCAGAAGAGGCATATCTGTCTTTGGAATTGCAAATACCAATCGGTTTTCCATTTATAGACATGTCTTGTTGTTCTAACACCTTTCAGATAACTAGCAGTTGGCATTTTGCACAATATTTTGTTAATTCACTGTAACTTGTTTTCACTCCCGGGTTCCGGCACCAAACAATGCATAAGTCCTTCTTAACACAATCATTGGAAATAAATATACACAACTTAAATCACCGTATAACTTAAAATTTAACTCTATATTCAAATTAAAGAATTATGTCTTTTATAAAAAAAAAAAAACACAACTCCGTTTCTCCGTTGAATAAATATCACGCAAAATCAATTACACGAATAAGATACAATTAGCGGAGTTATACGTATAATGATCGGATATATAGGTTACAATCAATAATAAAATATTACGGGCAAATCAATTATATGAAGATAACTTTGTATTCAGAATTAAGAATATGGCTAATCCTGAATGGTCGATATGTGCATCCGGGTTTTTTTTATTATTAGACACTTCGTGCACTTAGCATTATACCATTTGACAAAATAATATATTTGACTTTATAGCCACAACGGAACTGAGATGTCTTGTTGTACGCTAGAATGAGACACGTGGTTTTATGTAAAGATGGATAGGCAAGGGAGAAAAGTACAAATAACGTTAAGAAAAGCCACGACAACCTATACTTTTTAACCAAAAATATACTGTCTGAATAATTTGTCTTTAATTGAAGCAAGTTTTTTTTTTTAAATAAATCAACTTTCTAAAGTCTGTATCTCGAAAAAGGCTATCATTGTCACCTATAGGGAAATTAATTGTTTATTGCGATGTTTAAATTGAATAATACTAACTATGGATTACAATAACCATGACAATGATGCAATGAATAGAGATCGCTGTTCGCGACATAAATGACGTATTTTCTAAGGTTCTTAATTCGTCAATTAATTATGTTTCCTTTTACTGACATATGCCTTTAAAGGGGAAAAGAAACTGAAATCGCTCCTACCATATATATTGTACTGATAAAGTTTACCTATCGTTTTGTTTATTATGAGTATGTTACACTATATAGCATATTAATCTATTGTAATAAAAACTCATTATCTATAATACTAAAATTACGAGGTCCAATTTGTCAGCCGTCATCACGTAAAAACGACGAATCACAGAATTCAACTTTATATATAACTAATATAGTACAAAGGTGTAGATTAAAAATTACACCACTCCAGGCCAATAATGAAGAAGTTCCGGGTCGAGTCCGCTACCGATACCAATAGTATATTCACCTGTTACCTATTACCTTATCTGTACGTTCCGCATCTGACAGGCGCACCACCAAACGTTGTATTCAGGATTAATATGCTATATACACGGGTCATAACCACAGGGTTGACACTACTAAATTGTCAAATTGTTACCTATTGTAGTATTTTAATCAGTAAGACTTTCTAAGATAACAATACGAATACTAAAAATCTGCACTAAAAATAAGGCGTATAGGTACAGTTTTCAATTTGTTAGTGGGCATGACGTAAAACAGCGAGGCAAAGAATTCAACTTTACTTATAACTTATACAGGACAATGCTGTTGATTAAAAAATACTCCATTCCAGGACCTTTTGTTTTCCAAATAATTAATACTACCAATAATTGATAAGTTCCAGTTCGACGGGTTCAAACAGAAAGACTTGAAAGCAGAGAAAAACTGTGTATCTTATAATCGGCATGACTTTAACAGATGACAATACTAATACTAAAATAAGGTTTGCGCATAGTTATATACTTTAATTCAATCACGGACCCGTGATATCACGGGTGTGTTCTAGTATCTAATAAAACTTGTAGATTTAGCTAACAAAGTCCTTATATTTCACGGTCGACACTCGGCTAACCGAGAGATTGGTTGGTTAATCTATATTGAGTATACGGCTATATCGGCGGTTGGTCTGTTAATCGGGTTGGCTAAAGTCTGTTAATCAGGTGTAATCGACAAAATCATTGAAAGTTCAGAATGTTTCATTGTATAACTTTTTAAATATATTCTTATCATGAAAATAATTCATGTCTAACAAAACAATTCAATGTACTGAATCCTGTGGTGTAATTTTTATTATTTTTAGCTTCGATGTACGATCTATAAAATGAAAAGGCGGGTTACTCATCAATAAATTTATACACATTTTACACACACAAAATGTACACAAAATGACACGTTGGGTGAATTTACTTGCATGCAATATTTTGAACATCGAAAAAAGACAGGCATTATGTTTGTTGACCAGATTGATATCATTTTGTGAAAAATCTACACGAAAATCTGTATTTTGGTGACATAAATCAATCTTTGTTTAAAACCTGGTCTGTTAATGGGTCGGATGTATAAAACCCGGTCTGTTAATTGGTCTGTTAAGAGTTATGAAAGGTAATAAAAGTATATTTTTATTGCTATATGGGGTGTTATCGGATCAAATGGGTAAGCTCTAAACGGAAACAACACATGAGCAATGAAACATAAAATATACGATAATAACAAATGAACAAAGAACAATTAAGACAATGGAAATTGAAAATTGATAAAAATGGTTTCAAAAAGTGTAATATTAAGACTATTAAAGTAACATTAATTTCATCCAAGAATGGAAAAAATATTGGGATGCTAAAATATAAAGAATAATAAGATAAAGAAAATGTAGAGAAAAGTGACATTACAATTTAAAGAATACAGAAATAAAAAACATCCCCAATCTGGACCCTCATGGAATACACAAGTGTCAGGACGGAAACGCAGAATATAGAATAATATGGAAGGGCAGAAGAGAGTGATGCATTGCTAAAAAAGAAAAAAAATAATAATTGTTTAAGAATACAGACATGAAACACCCCTGGGTGTTGAAACAGTAATGGATTGCGATTTACTCATATTTGTGATAATGCTAGAAGTTTACATGCGAACAACTGCAGTTCTCCTGTCCACTTATGTAGAAAGGAACTAAACGGAATAAAATGAATTAAAACTTAAGATAACCAAATATAATTGCATTCGATCCTTTCCATTTACTTCTTAAGAATGAGTTGTAAACAATATATGATTAAGTAATAAAAGAAAACAGCCAATTGGATGAAGCTGGCGAATTAGGGTTTAATGTCCAGTGACAAATATCATTTGCATATGAAAACGACAACACGTTATATGTACCCTGTGTTGTATTAGAAAGACACTTTCAGTCGGATTTGAGAACGTGCTACTTTGAACAGACACATTAAGGCTGATTGAAAACGTTAATAATAAATTCATGAAATTGAGAATGGAAATGGGGAATGTGTTAAAGAGACAACAACCCGACCATGCATGGAACAGACATCAGCAGAAGGTCACCAACAAGTCTTCAATGAGAAACTCCCGCACCCGGAGGCGTCTTTCAGCTGGCCCCTAAACAAATATATATACTAGTTCAGTGATAATGAACGCCATGCTAAACTCCAAATTGTACACAAGAAACTAAAATTAAAAATGATACAAGACTTACAAAGGCCAGAGGCTCCTGACTTTGGATAGGCGCAAAAATGCGGCGGGGTTAAACATGTTTATGAGATCTCAACCCTCTCCCTATACCTCTAGCCAATGTATAAAAGTGAACGCATAACAATACGCACATTAAAATTCAGTTCAAGAGAAGTCCGAGTCTGATGTCAGAAGATGTAACCAAAGAAAATAAACAAAATAACAATAATACATAAATAACAACATACTACTAGCAGTTAACTGACATGCCAGCTTCAGACTTCAATTAAACTGATTGAAAGATTATGTCTTCTTCATATGAATATCAGGCATAATCCTTCCCGTTAGTGGTTTAGTATCCCATATACCATCATAAAATATATCAGAAGAACATAATCCGTGTCATGCCAACAACTGGTTTTAAATAAATGTGTTTAGTTCCGATGCAAAGACCCAATCCATATCACGCTATATTGAAGTGACACACCCTTTAAAAAAGTGCAAAGAAAGTCAAAATAAAAATGTTCTTACTAGAAGGATACTATTGCACCGTATTGTCAATTTTTTTTACTCAAGAACATCTTATTCTTAACTTTTTCAATGGGAAGGAACCTATAAAGGTAGCAAAACTATTATCGTGGCTAAATAGCTTTTAACTGACACAATTTCAATTGTCCAACCCATTAATAGACTTTATTCCCATAATTTTCACTAAAACGTGGTATTGTTCACGTTTTACTACAATTATGAAATATTTACTGCTGTCAATTTTTTTTTTAGAACCAAAGTACTATTTTGTGTCCTCTAAATTATATCTAAAATTGTTCGCTTCGCCTTTTATCAAAAAAAAATTGCTATGCGTATAAGCATAAATTCTACGTACTTGGGCGACTCCTTTTAGTTTTACTGAAAACTGCGCAAACTATTAAATGTTTTTACAGGAGGAAAATGTTCTATGATGGATATCATTTTGTCAGACACTTTTCTTTTTTTAATTTGGTTCTTATAATATGCCAAAAATCTGTATATTTAATAGAGTTAAACATTAAATTGTGCGTTTTACTTTTAACAGACGTATAACCAACCCGATTAACAGACCAATCGCCCATATAGCCACATACTCAATATAGATTAACCGACAAATCTCTCGGTTAGCCGAGTGTCGGCCGTTTATTTGTATAAAGTATCATTCGTTTATAGTGGAAAATTGTTTTAACGTTGAATAAGCTACAATTAAAAATTCCTTGCTAGTCCCTCTCTGTGATTATTATTAGATAACTCTGGTTTATTTTCCAATCAATCTATCATGAAGGGGAGATTAATAATTCAAATCCCATTTATCGTATTTTTCTAAAATGATGAACGGTTCTTTATATTGGTATGTCATCATTTTAAACGTTTCAAATTTCTGAAATTTTAATCGTACATCAGTGTTTTTGATACATCAATAACAAAAACTGAAATATATTGAATTGATACATGTTGTAGTTATTCAAAATTATATCAGAAACCTATACTTAATTATAAAATAATGAAATTGTTAAAGGGAGACAATACTCGCATAACCTTTTTTCGAATCGCCACATAATACAAAGGAATGTCACTCTTGCATACAAATGACACATCAATATAATTAATTAACTGTGCATTCGTGCTCCGACTTCAATGAATATTCTAAATTATAAATACAACCAAAAGTTGTTAATCTATAGGATAGTGAAGACTAAAGAAAGCTAACCCATTGTAAAAAGTGTTTCTTTGAAAATGTTTAAAACTTCCTCAGAAAAATGCTCGAGCGACTTGACTTTCATAGCTCATAATTAACGTTTTTACACAATATTTTAATAGATTAGTTCAAGATTATTTGCTTCTCAAAGTGTAAGACGCAATAAAAATCGTATGTTTTCATCATCTTACCCAAATACAGATTTTATTAAGTCCTGAACATTTCGACATTGTTTGTTTATTCTAATCAAAACCGGTTTAAACAAATCACAACTTCATGTAAGATCGGACTAAATATACACATGGAAAAAAGTATTGCAACACTTTGATTTTTTAAAACTTGAAAAATCAGCCTCTTATTTTGGATGGAATATGATAAAATATTTGTAAAATAATATTGAAACGTAGTTAATGATAACATTGGCATTAAAACGAACAAAAAATGTATGAAAAAAAATGTTTTATCTAACCAAAAATTTTTTAACAAAATTAAGTGTTTTTTGTACAAAAAAATGCATTTTACAACTTTTACTGTAGTCAAACTTTACAATGTCAGACATTTCAAAATTAATCTTTAGATGATTGTTCACATCATGGTGGATCGTTATACGCCAAAGAATTAGCACTTTGTGTGCAGCCTCTATTCAAACGGTTAACCGCGTCTTAACGTCATCGTTAACAGTAAAAGTTGTAAAATGCATTTTTTTGTACAAAAAACACTTAATTTTGTTAAAAAATTTTTGGTTAGATAAAACATTTTTTTTCATACATTTTTTGTTGCATTAAAACGAACAAAAAATGTATGAAAAAAAATGTTTTATCTAACCAAAAATTTTTTAACAAAATTAAGTGTTTTTTGTACAAAAAAATGCATTTTACAACTTTTACTGTAGTCAAACTTTACAATGTCAGACATTTCAAAATTAATCTTTAGATGATTGTTCACATCATGGTGGATCGTTATACGCCAAAGAATTAGCACTTTGTGTGCAGCCTCTATTCAAACGGTTAACCGCGTCTTAACGTCATCTGATTCCTGACATAAGTCGACTAATTTGTTGCTAAGGTAACAACAACGATTCCTGACGAAGGGTATTTTTATTTCATGACGTGTTTGAACTGGGGTGTCCTTTTGTGCACTTAACGCCCAATAGTTTCCCATATATGATTGATATGGTTCAAATTCGGGCTACGATCGGGCCAAGGAGGATAAACCGAATTCCATTGGAACAATGGATTTTCCTCCACGATGCTAATTTCCAACTTTGGCGAGCTCTGTACTATATTGGATACAGGCAACTGTGTGTCTGTTCGTATGCAAAGGTCCCCGAAATGGTCTTATAGCACGATAACCAGTATCGATGAGCCGAACTCGAACAGTTCTTGTTTACATGCTCCTGTATGGTCATCACTCTCTTTTTAGGATTGTATTGTTTGCAATGGGTTTTCTTCTGACCAACCTTCCTTATGCTTGATTTTCCCTAGCAGATGTTATAGGGGATCTTCTTGATCTCGGAACGTCTTTAACATCGTTTGTTGCCTGATTTTTTTCTCTCAAAACGACTTATAGTGGAGTGGTGATGACCAACAATACGTGCCATTGTCACAGCAACATACATGCTTCTCTCGTGCTGATTATCTGCCATCTTGCTGCAGTTATGAGTTGTGGATGACCAATTACAAGGTGTCAATCACATCTATACTATTAAACGAGAAGACCTCATTTTTGGTGTCGCTTCTCTTCTTTCCAGAATAAATTAATCAACACGCCTCTGTGTCCTATAGGTACAGTGCATAGTCGCATTTGTCATCCATTCATATGATTATTCAGATTGAGTTATTTTAGGAGAAAAACGAGAAAAAAGGCATCAGGATATTGTCCCGTCATTGTACGAAATTTTAAGTCAGATTAGACTTCCGGTTTGCGTTTTTCTGTATACTTTGAACATACATATACTACGAATAAAGTGTATTTTTAGAATTTTATCTGCTATCATTTTCAAGTTTACTATCCACGGCGGTCACAGAGTTTATTAAATAGAGAGGGTCTGTATAGTATATCAATGATCACCATGGATCGATTAGTAAACTTAGAATTGAAAGTAAATACGCTTTATTTATATAGTAATGAATGTTCATAATATACAGATAAGCGCTAAAATTATTCATGTGAATTTTTGATACTTTTTCTGAAATTCTCCAGTCATTAAATCTTTTACAAAATTCATTGATTACATAAAAAAAAAAAAGAAGATGTGGTATGATTGCCATGTTAAGACAAATCTCCGCAAGAGACCAAAATGACACAGATATTAACAACTATAGGTCACCGTACGGCCTTCAACAAAGAGCAAAGCCCATACCGCATACTCAGCTTCAAAAGGCCCGAAATGACAATGTAAAACAATGCAAACGAGAAAACTAGCGGCCTTATTTATGTACAAAAAATGAACGAAAAACAAATATGTAACACATAAACAAACGACAACCACTGAATTACAGGCTCCTTACTTAAATAAATGTTCATAACATACTAAATGTATGTTCATATTGAAATTGATAGAAAACCAAAAATTGGGAACTTAATTTGGAAATAAAGGTGGAGGGTAAAAAAACATTTTCCTGTCCCCAATAACCTATGACTTATGATACTTTTGCTGAAATTCTCCAGTCATTCTGTATTTTACAAAATTCTTCCAACAACACTTTACATACTTTAAACTACGCTCTGAATGCCCGCGATTTCGCGGGTGTGTTCTAGTAACTTTATAAACTTGGTTATTTAAAGTGTTGAAAACAACGAGGATACAAACATCTGTTTTATTGTTTACGAGTACAGTAGCTGCATTTGCAGATAAGAATTTATCGAGTCGATAGTTATTGATATCATTAATTCGTATAATTTAACAAATTCGATTCGTTAAGGGATAGTCACATGTTAAACTATATTTTCGAAGGTAGAGAAAAACGGCGGATATGTATAGCAAAAAGCATATTGCACAGAGCATATTGCACGGTTATGTTTAGAATATCTAAAACCCGATTTTCTTTGTGACGTCATGTGTTGAATTTCAGGATATCGTTAAACGTTTTGAAACAAATGATATCTGTGATCGATTATTTGACGAAAAAAATCTTCAAATACATAAGATGTCAAACAAACAAAAAAAAGTAAATTAAATAACAACTAATATGTTGTTATTGTCAAGGAGACAATATGATATCTATAAAATTCAAACAAAATCAAATGACGATTTTGATACAAATATGCATAATGATCTGAAATTAATAATATAACAAATATAGCCTTTGTATGAGGTCAATACAGGATATATCGACCCAAAGAAGTATATCAACCTCGGACTTCGTCCTCAGTCAATATACTTCTTTCAGGTCAATATATCCTTGTATCGACCTCATACAAAGGCTATATTTGTATAATTAAACTCAGGTGATATTTGAATAATGTTTTACTAGTTCTATTTCAACAAAATATATCACAAAAAATAAAGAGTGTTTTTTTAATTTTAATTTGAATTTGGTGTTGCAATACTTTTTTCCATGTGTATACATATATCCCGATATCGTCAGGTAAATATGCTACACCATATATCAATCCACCCTTGTTTTCTGTTGTATTTTCGGAACATAATAATCTGAAATTTACCCAAAACATGTATCCTTTTTTTTTAAACAGCACAAAACAGGAAGTACATATAGTATATTTAGATTATATCAATCCATCCTTGTTTTCTGTTGTATTTTCGGAACATAATAAACTGAAAATTTACCCAAAACATGTGTCATTTATTTATTTTTTTAAACAGCACAAAACGGGAAGTATATAATCTAAATATAGTCTGCATTAACCAATGTCCAAATTAATTCGTTTGTTTCATGTATTGAATGCAGGGATGGGCATGATTACTGACAAATGTAATCGATTAATAATCGATAACATGTGAGGTATTTTGTGCAATCAATGAATAATCGATTACTCAGATTTTTGTATGTAATCGATTGCAATTGATTTCTTTGTCAAAAGTATTTACATTAGTTTTCGATTACTGTCAATTACATGATTCAAAATTTTAAAAAAGTAAAAAAAAGAAATCATCAGATTATGTTACTCAACGTTTGTATAGTGGAAATGTAAAACTTTACAAAAAAAAAAGAATTGTTTCCAAATTATAAAGTTGACAGTTGTCATCTAGATGGAATCTCTTACTGAGGATCAGAATTATTAAAAAAATCTTAAATTTTGACTTTCAACATAAATTAGAGATGACATCCCATTCCATCAATCACTTATATATGTTACAGTGAATTTGTATAATCAGGGATTATGTAGAATCCCTGATTTTTCAGGGAATATGTAGAATCACTAAAATCATTAGTAATTATATATAATCCCTGAAAATGACCAGTGATTTTACATAATCACTGAACATTTGAATAATTATTCTACAAATTCCCTAATACAATTTCAGGAATTATGAATAATTTAAGGATTCTTTGTTTGATAAAAAAAAAATATATACAGAACAAGTTTATTCGTTCATAGTGTGTTAATTTACCATTTATTTTATTGAGTTAAGCCTTCCAATTGATATTTTATCGTGTGTTTTTCTATGTTGTGATGTTATACTATTGTTTCAGAAAAAGGGAGAAGGTTTGGTACCATTAAAACGTTTAATTTCGCTGCAAATGTTTGCACCTGTCTTAAGTCAGGAATCTGATGTACAGTAGTTGTCATTTGTTTATGTAACTTATACATGTTTCTCGTTTTTTGTATAGATTAGACCGTTGGTTTTCCCGTTTGAATGGTTTTACACGTCTAGTAATTTTGGAGCCCTTTATAGCTTGTTTTTCGGTGTGAACCAAGGCTCCGTGTTGAAGGCCGTACATTGACCTATAATGGTTTACTTTTATAAATTGTTATTTGGATTTAGAGTTGTCTCATTGGCACTAATACCACATCTTCCTATATCTATCAAATTATCATTTTTTTTACTTTCATATTCCTTGCCAGATGAAATAATTTTGCTTTTAAACACAGAGGATGGTCTTAAAGATATAACCATACAGGGTTTCGAGATAAAGTTGAAGACTTCAAAATTAATAATATCAAGATTCCCTTTATAGCAATAACTTTACATATATTGTTTGCTTTTAAAAGCCAGCATCAAATGGATATTCATGTTCTATTTGTAAATCTACAGATAAAATTGAGAAAGGAATTGGGGAATGTGTCAAAGCGACAACAACCCGACCATAGAGCAGACAACAGCCGAAGGCCACCAATGGGTCTTCAATGTAGCGAGAATTCTCGCACCCGTAGGTGTCCTTCAGCTTGCCTCAAAAAATATGTATACTAGTACAGTGATAATGGACGTCATACTAAACTCCGAATTATACACAAGAAGAGGGCATGTTTTTTGTGGTACATGTAAAACAAATGTGAAGAAGATCATGGAACATCTGTATTTTGGTGCTTTTGTTTTTTTTTCATCAAATGAACAAGAAATTCAAACAGAGAGAACTTACGCATCTAAATGTGTAGAAAAACTAAGGATTGACAATTAGAACAAAATTGTAGAGGAAGCTGGAATTTGGTGTAATATTCTCATAGCAAATCCACACGGTAAAAAAGGAAACGAAATCCAAAAAAAACATAATTGTAATTGTTCACCAAAAGTCGGAAAAAGGATATCGCCTGGCCAAAAAAACATGGGGTCTTGCAAGAACCAGTTCGAGGTTGCTTATTCTCTTTTTTGGGGTACCTACAGATGTTTTTACTGAACACTTTATTTCTCTTAGGCGGATCATAAAATCTGATTCGATATGTGAAGGTAAATGTTTTCTAAAATATGGATATTGTGGTTAAAACAGATGTAAAGCATATTATTTTGATATATTGTGTTTAACATTTTGATATATATATTGTGCCTAACATTTAAAAAATAAATAAAGTTATAATTTTGATATTTTGCGCTTAACATTTTACAATTTATGTTTATACAGTGTAATGCTGTTTTAATATGATTTTATAGCATACATTATTTGACTTTAATTCATTTTCTTAATAAATAAAACTATTTCTTCATTTCAGTTATTATGTATAATCCCTGACGTTTTTTCTAGTGATTATACATAATCCCTGAAAATTTTAGTGATTATATATAATCCCTAAACTGGCCAGTGATTCTACATAATCCCTGAAATTTTCAGGGATTCTACATAATCACTGATTATACAAATTCACTGTAACATATATACGTTTAAGGTTTTTTCAATAATTTTTATTCCTTACTGACTAAAGTTAGCTTTTTTGTTATTATTCATTAAAAGCCGATGTATTTAATTATAGTTATTTACAATATCGGAATTTTCTCTGAAAAAAAAATTAAAAAAGTATTAATTAGTTCTGCTAATTTTAAAGATTAAAATTTAAAATTATAATAACGCGCATGATTTAATTCTTTTGTAGGATAACCATTCTAACTGATGAGGGTATGTTTTACCGAACCTTAATAGTTTTGTGAAAAGGACAAAAAGTTGATATTTTTTCTGACAGTGATCTATCGTTTATTTCATACTTCAAATAAAAATGGCTGCAATTAGTAATCAAAATATAAACACAACAATAAAACTATTTTCCATCCTTTAAAGAGCCCTGTAGTAAAGATAAAGTCAAGCGAACGCATAAATTCTCCAAACATTGGTATATACAAAGGTAAAAAAGGATGAAATTGTAGTAGTAAATTCATTGTTACAAGATGTAGTGCAATAAATCTATAATCAAGAGTTATAAAAACAGCAACCATAACAACAACATTTTACGGGAAAACTTAATCAGGGATGAGATTAAATAACGTTTTCTCTAAGGTTCCTAATTCGTTAATTACTGAAATTACGTTTACTGACATGCGAGCGTAAAAAGGAAAGAGAAAATGAAACCGTTCCTTTCTTACTGATAACATCTACTTATCATTGTGTTCATTGTAACTAATGTAACATTTAACGTCCTGTTTTGTGCCGATTTAAAAGAAAATTAAATGACACATTTCTTTGGTTGCTTTTTAGATTACTATATTCCAAAAATACAACAGAAAACAAGGGTGGATTAATATTCTAAAAATAGGCTGCATTTACTCGTGACCAAAATAGTTCGTTTGTTTGATTTACAGTAACAGTTGAATGTTTTTTGAAAATGATTGTATATCCAATTCTAGGTCAATGTAAGAAAAAAACATGTTGCTGGTTTTTTTTAGACTTGAAAACTACGGAAGGACAGGTTTTACCGAGACATCAACAGTTTTGTGTCAAGTACAAATTAATAGTTGTTATATTTCTGACGGTTATCTAACATTGTATTCATACTTCATCTAAAAATAGCTACACTTATAGTAATCGAAATTCAATTGAAAATGTAAATTGAACCCAGTTCATATTGTCCATAATTGTAAACATTGTCAATTTAAAAGCATGTACCAACACATTTTAATTAAATGGCGTTGTTTAAAGGAATTTTGAGAAATTATCAATATAGGTTTATTTCAATTGAATCATAATCTAAAAAAACTTAAAACATATAGTAATAGATTATAAAAAAAGAGAGAACGGGTAAATTGGTTTCAATATAGTTCTGACAATTACAGGGTTTGCAATCTATAAATATTATCATATATATTAAAACCAATGAAAAAGTAAAATCACGAAAATACTAACCTCCGAGAAAAATTCAAAACGTAAAGTTTCTAATTAAATGGCAAAATCATATAATAAACACATCAAACGAATGGACAACTATCATATCCTTGACTCGGTACAGGCATTTTCAAATGTAGAAAATGGTGGATTGAATCAACTGATGTATTCATCATTTTTTTAATCAGAATTTGATTATATGTAAAATCATACAATATGGACGAAAAAACACTAAAGTCCGAGGGTTTGAATGTATAATCTGAAAATAAAGAAGAACGATAAACGAAAATGATAGTCATAGAATTTGTTTGAATCAGAAAGATTCTCGAAACTATATAAATAAATATAAAACTTACCCGATATGTTATAAATGCAAACATAAGGAAGAAAAATTAGCTCAGCAAATTCCACAATTAATATACACCAACAATCATGATCACCCCTTTAAACAAGGCAGTTGGAAGGCAAACGCCTGAATCTGACAGATAAAGGTCAATTTGTCGACACAAAAAGGACCCGTATGTAAAAGGTTTACGCCCACAAACAGCGCCACCTATAATTTTTTCTAAGGCATCTTTGAGAACGATGTCCCGTTCTGTAGTAAATTAAAACATTAAATTAACTAAAACATAGAAAAGTATGTGTAAAAAACAAATTGAAAGATATATTTGCAGATGACTGGTTATGCATGATGCGTTGGCAATGTGCGCAATGTCCTTTAATCGAAGATTGAAAATTAGTTTGTTTCCTACGTCAAAATGGCGGATTTCAATGTTTACATTTTTTCCTCTATTTATAATCTGACACAATTTCGTATCCAATCATTTATTAGCAATTTTATTATTGATCTTTGGAGATCATCCAATTAGATTTGCCGTTAGAAAGTGGCTACACGTTACCAGCCATCGTTACAAAGTAGCCATGTGTTTTGTGGGGATACCTTGGGAATGTTGTGTATTCAAAAGTTACGGTAAAAATCAATGCTTTCTTCATTATATATCCATGCATACACAAGTCATAACATCAAATCCATTCTTTACAGACCTCATAAGGTAAACAGACATATTTAACTGTTTAGCAAAAATTCGCGTAAATAAGGCCTGATGGGTCGTTTTGAATTCAAACATAGCAGACAAACACGTGGTAGATTGTTTATGTTTGACAGTTTGCTTACCTTAATTGCACGTTGATGTTACTATATACTTAGCAATAATCTTTATCGTGTTATACTTTCAAGAGTTATATAATACATCTTGTCTAAGAAACATGTCTAGCGAGATGCAGGGACTTCCTTTACTAGGTCTTTAAATAGTGAGGGTGTAATGATGTTTGGCATTTGATAGATTTAAAGTACACAAAGAACCATAGAGTAAATAAACATGCATGGGTTTAAGACATTTAATTCCCACCCTAGGTATAGCTTGGAACAAATAGAGCAGATTGCAATTGACATTGTTATGTATTAAATGTCTAAAATCCTGATTGATGGGGCCAAATCCTCAACATATTTTTTTCTATAAAGTATACAGCAGCTCCTCCAAGGATTAGTAAGGGAATACTTTACATATAGTCCAATGGCCAAGTTTTGTCTTTTTTGTCTCTGATGTTTCCTTATTTATATTATCATTTCTATTATTCTCTTGTACATGTAGTAAGACAAAAGCTTTTGATACTCTTATTTTCCTCATTTGCCTGAAAACAATGGAATGTATTCATTGTTGATGTATGTAAAGTGACTTGTAATTTAACTGTCACTGCTAACAGGCACTTGGACTCTGGTGATAAGTTTCTAGACTGTTATCTTATTGGCAATTATACCATATTTAAATGTCAGTTTCCCCTTTATAACTTTTAAAGAAAAGAATTAAATGATAGTAAAAGTTGTAAAAAAATTGAAATGTTAAGCACAAGTGCAAAATTTAATTGACTTTTTATTCAAGAAAATCTAGAGGTATTGAAAAGTGTTACAATTTAAAATAAATGTTTTGAACTCAGAAAACTATCAATACAGTACAGATATTGTTTTAATTAAGACTTTGAGAATATTTGCCTGTTTAATAATCATGATAATAGAAGATATAATTGTTATGCCCTTTTTTCTAATATTTGTGTGGCCAGACTGATCTGGCTGTGGTTTAAAATCTAAGAATGGAGTTGGTTATATTCATATTTATCTGATTTATATCAACATTATTGTGTCAATTATATAAATCATTGTAATACATTACTTTGCTCTTCATTGCCTTTTTAAATTGGAATATTAAATATCTTATCTTATCTTATACCACATCTCTTTATTTTAGTACTAACAGGTTAAAAGCATTTGAAGTAAGTGAGATGTTGACAAGCTTTTATATAGTCCATGATTGTAAATATAGATAATATCACGATTTTTTTTTTATAAAAGTAAATAATGTGATTAAATTGATTATCTCAATTAAAAGAACTGACATTCTGATGTGATACTATGAGATTATTTCTGATATCAGAATAATAAATATCTTATTGTTGTCCTTTTTACAAAAAAACATGAACATACTTTATTTAAGTCAGTTTTATTAAATTGTCTAAGAGTGACTACTATAACATGGGAAGTGACCAATCTCTATGTTATACATTGTAGTATTCTCAGGTTTTGTTTTTCAATTGATTATGCATTTTAGAGCAGGTAAATATGAATTTGGATTAAATTTGAAGTTGATTCAGTATATTTTATGATATAATACCACTTAATATTGTTTTTCAACAAAGCATTTTCAAACTTTATTTACTGGTCAGCTTTATAGCTTGTTATTCAATCAATAATTTAATTGAATGTACTCAACAGTTGGTTGCAGGACTTTTGAATTCAAATATAAGAAGAAGAAAAATAAAGCAAAATTTGAAATAATACATATAATAGGAATTATGATGAGAACTGCATGATATCAGGTTGCAATACAGCTTTTGCTCAGTTATCTTTGTGTTGATTAATGTTTTAAATCCCTTTCTGGTTCTTGGGGTTCAGATATTTTTCTCTTGATTAAGACAAACAACATAACTTGTACATCTTATAAAGGTTCTTATCTCAGGGTGAATCCAGACAATTTTAAACATAAGTGGTGGTATTCTCAACCAAGGATAAAAAGGAGGGTTCCAACTATATGATCCCATTCAAATGCATTAATCTTCCATAAAAAGAGGAGGTCAACAGAGTTCCTGGGGGATCCACCACTGTATCTTAAAGCAGGTTCAATAAAACAAGCATTGTACATACATGTACTTCTGTCCACTGCAAATTCATATTATTTTCATTCAAAAGTATAAATGTTCACAATTTTAAAGACTATATTTTCTTTGCTTCCATATTCAGTTTGTTTTCGTGTAATGAAAAGTTCAATTCTATTGTAACACAGGTTCTGCTGACAACTGATAAACCCCTCTTGTATCCTTCTATCTACCAAAAGGGTGTTTGAAAAAATACAATAAGTCCAAGTTCAGAATGTTCTTCTTTGGAAGTGTTCAATAACCTGTAAGTACTTGAAAAATATGTCATATTCAACCTTTCCATGACTATTCTAATGTTACAACAGTAGAGGAACATGGAATATTGAAAATTTATTCAAGAAATCGTCGAAATATATCAGCAATCATTAATTTTACTCGAATTTACTGTTGTGAACTTGCAATATCCAACGATGCGCGTACCGAGTTATCTCCCTTTGATCCCCGCTTCGCAACGAATAATCTGACACAATTGCGTATCCGGGGTTTTTGTGATCTGATAGAGTAGAATAAGAACCAAAAAATGGTTTTACTTCATATTTAATACCCCTCTACACGTTACCAAACCTATTTAAGGAATAATTAAGGATTTTCCGTGGACCTACGCAAATTTTCAGAAAAAAAGTTTCATTTCACTCGTGAATTTATAACATTTTAAAAACACTTTTTAATAATAATTATATAAAATTCGGAAGCTAATTCAATCAAGAATTGAACACTTTGGTTTTTATTAATCTACGAGTACAAATAAGACGATACGAGTCCAAATACCACGAGGCATGCACGTTTACCAAGATTTTATTGTACACTCTGACAGTTTACACTGTTACAAGAGGCAGATATACATAATATACAGCTTGACAGAAGTGGTATAATAACAGAACAAAACTGAAATAAACATATATACAGGTCAATTTAATATAAGTCATCAAACACACCGTAACATACGGTTGTTTAACACGTGATTTAAACGATCCAAACAAATACACATATCATGACATATATATATATATATATATATCATATCATATCATTAATTGGATTATAACACACAACTTGAATTAGGTAAGTACTAAACAGTTTCTTTTATCAAAAATACTTCATGATTTTTTGCAAAAATAATGCAACATTATTGAGCACTTTTATATTACAATAGTATAGCAAAATATCGTAAACTCTGACCTTTTATCACGTGACCAATGTCTTGACCTTAGAAGCCATTAAATCGTTTGCCGTCCAACTGAAGGTAAAAAATTCGATCAAGAAAATCAATACCCAATGGACACGCACTTACTTATTTATGCAAATTGTCAACGATATGATAGGACAGATAAATAATTTCTGATGAGTGCACTGTGTTATTGTTGTACTGTGAAACTTGTCCAAACGGGCCAGTTATGGGACTATGAAAAAGGACATGGTTGTACAGTGAGCAGGTTTATTTAAACATGTTGTCGTTTTTACCGGAAGTTAATGTGACGTCAAATATTTTGCATGTAAAAGTTTTGTCTGATAATAAATTGTAAACTAATGAATACAATACCATACTAACTATGAACGATCGTTCACTGTTCGAGTCTTCGTTTTCATTGGCTAAATTGTTTTTTTTTCAAATCCTGTTTCGTACAGTATATTGTCGTCATCCGGGTCTTCTTCATTTTCAGGATCGTTGGTATCAGGGTTCATAACATGGAACCCAGCATTTTTAAAACACAATGTAAACTTCTTACTCCGAGATTTGAAAAAAAAAATTTCAAAGTTACAATGTTAGTTCTATTCGAAATATATTCGGCGTTTCTTTTAGTTTCATTTTAATTAAAAAAATTATAGTGTTTCAATAACACAGCTCACTACTGTTATCTCACGGTTTCACACCTTGCTAATTGATTAGCTTGGGAAAAACAATCTTCTATTAACAATTACGTTTTTTTATGAATATCGATTAATATTGTTATAACTTTAAATCAATTAAACAAATAGGTTTTGACAGGTAATAATTGATTTAATTAACATTATTGGAACTGCATAATTAGACTGGAATACGGAATACACAGGGTCGAGTTTACAAACGGTATTTTTTACAAAGACTTTGAATTAAAAAAAATTGGACTTCATTTTTCTCACGAAATTGACTGGAAACTGGTTAATTCAGGGTCTGCTTTACTCAGGTTTGACTGAGTATATTTATTTTATAGTATTATTCTAACATAAAATAGAAGATAAAATACTTATCTTTATAAAACCCTGCTCATATAGATCTTACTTTTATTAGAGAATAGCCCCCAAAGGTGATTTGAGGATAGCAATATCACCATTGGTCTCCCTCCGACTAGGTTAGTTCACTCTGTAAAATATCCAGTATGCCTTCGGAATATACAAATATTAATTTATAAATATCGAAAGGGAGCTCTTGTCAATAGATATAAACAATTCACGAAAATTTCTTTCAAGTTGGTGAAAGCATTCTTGAATTATCGTTTGAAAACTGGAAATCACCCTTTTTTAATGAATAATAGTCCGGAAACGTAAAATTTATTAAGAAAAAATGACAGAGAGCTCACGGCATCAACAGATATAAACAATTCCCCTTTCTTTTATGCAAATGGTAAAAGTATAACCTACCATTACCTCAAACCTGACAGTATAAAACAAATCTTTATTGTTCACCCCCTATGAAGTCATTTGCAATGATTATCTCCCCTTTATACAACATACACAAAGTATAACCTACCATTACCTCAAACCTGACAGTATAAAACAAATCTTTATTGTTCACCCCCTATCCCCTATGAAGTCATTTGCATTGATTATCTCCCCTTTATACAACATACACAAAGTATAACCTACCATTACCTCAAACCTGACAGTATAAAACAAATCTTTACTTTTTAACCCAAAACACAAGAGATGATTAAAAAAAGTCGTCATTTGGGGCAATCGTTACTTGAAAAAGTCTACTTACTATAACGCAACTTTGACTTGTATGTAGATCTTAGCTTGTTGATCATTTTTGTTTTGAAAGGTTTTAGCCGAATCTTTTATAAATCTTTATACAGGTTTTTTTTTAGATAATTGGCAAAACACTAGTTATCTATGCCGGCGTAATACCTGAGCAGATATTTGTGCATTTGCGATAAGTACCTTAAACATGCATTACCTGAAAGATGTTCTAACATAAAGTATGATCCAACATAATGCGTAACCAGATAGATTATTACCTATAATTATCATCAATGCTTTCGTAAATATCCCAGTTGTAATTCTGTGCTCAGTGTCATTAATGATTACGTCAAAACATCAATAAGGACAGGTAAAACACAATGTCACCAGGTGTTTGGTCAGTAGAATCATCCAAATGTTCAAAATCTTAATGCTGTTCAAGGAAACCTCAAACCAAAAACAGAATTGTTCAAAAAATCTTTTATGTATTCTGGACCATTCTTGTGGAATAATTTGCCAATACCGTTAAGAAATATTACAAATGTTAATTCTTTCAAATACAAAATAACAGATCATTTATTGAAATCGACCTAGCTGTATACATACTATTAAACTGAACTGATTATGTCATCATGTTTATTTTTTCATCACATTTTATCAAGTTGTATTGAACATTATTATCATACTTGACTTTTTATACTAATGTATGCAATGTATATGTTTGCATTTTGTTTGATTTTTCATGATGAGGGCATCAGGGAAGATTAGTTGTATAGCTAACTGTGTAACCCTCTTAAAATAAAGTATTGTTGTTGTTGTTGTTGTTGTGAAATAAAGTATTAATTCCGTCAAAACTTGAAAAGATCAGAGGAGAATGGGTTTTCAGTTGTCTTGACATAGCATCCAAATCTTTAAAAACTACCAATATGAAATAAAAGTAAATTTCAAATTTCAACTTTCCTCTAGTGTGAATGAATATAAATTCATGTCTATGTTGACATGTGAAGCTGGATCTGTTTATCTTTCCAGAGACACTGAGATCACCCCCAATTTTGGTGAGATTCGTGTTGATCAGCCTTTAATTTTTATGTTGAGTTTTGAGTAGTATTGTTTGTCGTAAGGGCGTAATGGACCTTTTCAAAAAAAAAAAACCTATCGTAATTTGCTAATATTGTATTGAATATGGCAATTTATCATATTCATTCAAATTAAACTCTGATTCCTTTTTATACTGATTCCCCAATCCGATGGGTGACTTAGACACCTTTTTAAACAAACAAAACGGTAAGTAGATCTATACATGAAATGGTTGTTTTGTGTGACACTTTCCCATTGGCTATCTTCATCTACCCGGAGGATATTCACTATATATATATGATCATATATGATACCGGGTATGTTCTGACAAACGGGGTTGCATTTTAAGCTAAATTGTCTGAAATGGGATTATGTTTTTTTTCGCCTTGCATTGGAAGGGGTCAGATTTGACTATCTAGAACGGGGTATTATAAATACAATATTGCACTATTGTTTCAGATAAGGGTGAAGGTTTGGTTGCATTAAAACGTTTAAACCCGCTGCAATTGTTTGCACCTGTCCTAAGTCAGGAATCTCCGTTTGAATGGTTTTACACTAGTGATTTTTGGGACCCTTTAAAATTTATAGCTTGCTATTCGGTGTGAGCCAAGACTCCGTGTTGAAGATCGTACTTTGACCTATAATGGGTTACATTTATAAATTGTGACTTTGATGGAGAGTTCTCTCATTGGCACTCATACCACATCTTTGTATATCTACTAAATTGAAAACAACGTTCAAACCTATGCTTGCGTTGGATAAAAACCGCATTTTTATCGTTGTGCATGCAAAACGAATTTCTTGGTAAAGGGGCCTGAATACAGCACAAACAACATTTCCAAAACAGTGAAAAGGTATATTTAAACAAAACGGATATATATAAAAAGTTCAGAATTTTTTTTAAGTTATCGTTAAAGATTTATTTTTCATTGTTCATGCCCATTTCATGTGACCTTTTAACTGAATTTACAACTTCTTCCAGAGATTTGATATCCACATGTTAATCAGTACATAATTTGAATGATCCGAAGGCAGACTATTTTCACCAATCTGTATCATGGAGTCTGTACTTCATAAATTGATGCTAATTGGTTGAATTCCAGGAGGCGAGCTTCTGACCTTCCCCATGGACCCTTTACCAGGGCAACTGGAAATACGCCTCCTGTTCATAAAATCCTGGTCTTGGACTATTGAAATGTAAAGTAACGCCTTTAATATGTACCCTAGAATTTGGAATTTCTTGTTATTGGTCTCCTGCTCGTAAGATCCACCCAAGCATTTTACTATACCATAACTAATGGAGAGAATTCGGCATAAAAAATATCAAACCCTGACACATTAACTATAAAATATACATGTTCCAAATCAAGAACCGTTACATTCAGTGCCGCATGATTTCATAATTATTTTATGTTTCTAGCCAAAAAAGGTCCAAAAATATTTTCGCCTCGTTATGCTCGGCAAAGATTGTATTCTACGCCCCCTCTTTCTAATATCCTGGACACGCCCCTGAGGTTTTTGTATGTTTTCTGTCCATTGGCATTATACAAGCAAAAGATGCAACGAAAATCACCAATGCAAAACATCGCAATAAGATACACCACATCACTCATTCTGATTCAAGGCAATCGAAAAAAAGAAACCAAGAAAAAACGATTAAAAATCTTTTATTTTTAATGCATTTATCTATTTATCTTTCCGTTTAAACATATGTTATACTATATATAAAAAAAAAAAAGACAACATGCCTATATAGATAAAATAACCAAAAAGGAAATATGCTAATTCTTTATTTTTACGGTTTGTGTTTCCGTTCCGTTTTGCTTTCCCGCGGTTTAGCAACACCGTATTGGGACTAGGTCAGTCTTTTTTTTTATTAAGGAGGTACCATTTAATATTTAGGGGGACTAGGATGAAAAAATGTCCTGCATTTTTTTTTACTTGTAGTCTCTGTCATGCTTTTTTACTATTCATTTTTTTTGTCCCAACTTTTTTTTTACAAAATATTTTTTTATTGTCTTTTTATGACCTAAAACTATTATCTTGCCTAGTTTTCGAATTTCATACTAGTCCGCCCTAAAAAAAATCAAATGGTAGATCCCTCATTGACAAAACAAATGGCCGACTATATTTGCATGGTAAGTGACAAAGTGTTTTCTTTACAAATTATGAATGTTTAACTTTAATGCCGAGAACGAGTTAAAATAGTCCAGCTGGTCATATTATTACTGGTGACCTTGGTATTGTTACCAATGAACAACTAAGAGAGTTGCTAGCCAAGGGACCAAAGTATAGAATCCCCCAGCCCATCAACTGGAAAAAGAATTTCAAGTTACTGATGGATGCAGTTGAGGACTATGCAAGAAAATGGATAAAGCGCGAACCAGACGAACCCGACCTGAACACTCTGTCTGAATGGATCAAAGCTATTCGATCATCAAGAATCCGGAGGTTGTGGATGCTTTATCCTCTTTGCATGACAAATATGTCATTGTTCTGGCAGATAAAGCCTCCAATAATATTGTCTTCATATGTAAAAAAACATTATTTGCAATGTCTCACTACAGAGCTTGGAATTGATAAAACTACTGGTAATCCTACATATTCTTTAACATCATTTACCAAGGATGAAATTTTACAAAATCATAAATCTGTCCTTCTTTCTTTTGGTATCAACATCAAAGAAAACGAAGAAAACTTGCCCTCATTATACTGGATACCTAAATTACACAAAACTCCATATAAAGAACGATACATAGCTGGGTCTTCAAAATGTTCGACTAAACATCTTTCTAAAGTATTGACTACTATTCTTTCTACAGTTAAAGATGGGCTTCAAAAATATTGTGAGGAGATATATTCTACCAGTGGTGTTAACCAGATGTGGATTCTCAAAAATTCGAAAGATCTACTGCTTAACCTTCGATCACAATCTTTGCAATTTTGCAGCAACATAAAAACTTTTGATTTTTCTACGCTATATACTACTATTCCCCATGCTCAGTTGAAAGATCGACTTCGCCATCTCATAAAACAGAGCTTTTTCTATAAAAATGGGAATCGTAGATACAAATTTCTTGTTTTGGGATACAATAATTCATATTTTGTTAAGAATCACACTGAATCTTCCAGAAAATATACTGAAGATGATATTATTAAAATGCTGGACTTTTTGATCGACAATATATTTGTTGAGTTTGGAGGATTAATATTTCAACAGACAGTCGGTATTCCAATGGGTACTAATTGTGCACCCCTGCTGGCTGATTTGTTTTTGTATTCGTATGAAGCAGAATTTATTCAGAACCTTCTAAAAGACAAAAAGAAAAAGCACCTTGCGAAATTCTTTAATTTTACTTTCCGATATATTGATGATGTTTTATCATTGAACAACCCATACTTCAGCCAATACTTACATCTCATATATCCCAGTGAACTTGAAATTAAGGATACTACTGATACTAGAAGGACTGCTTCATACCTTGATCTTTTCCTCAATATTGACGTAGATGGACGACTTCACACGAAAATCTATGATAAACGGGACGATTTCAACTTCCCAATTATCAATTTCCCATTTCTCAGCAGTAACATACCCTCTGCCCCTTCGTATGGTGTTTACATATCACAATTGATACGTTATTCACGTGCTTGTTCACACTATACGGACTTCATATACAGGAGTGTGCTCCTTACGCAGAAACTGCTCCAACAAAGTTATGAGGAGGACAGATTAAAATTGACACTCCGTAAATTTTATGGACACCATCACGAATTGGTGGATCCATATGATGTCTCTTTAACCAAACTAGGTAAGGACATTTTTATCACATGGTAGATTGTGGTTTGTCATTATGTCGTCTAATCTTTTAATTACCAAACGTGACTTATTCCCGATTGTGACTATTTTGCTGAATGTGAATTCGCATTACTATAAGACGTGTTTCTGTACTTGTTGATCCCAAATTCATGTATTTAGTTTACATGTTTAATGTTATATTTGTAATTCTCATCGGATTTTGTCAAATGTGTTGACGTCTTTTTATTATATTTAGGTGTTACGGATAGAAAAATTAATCACCGCCTTTATTGATTATATTAAATTTTGTACGATTATTTACGTTTGAAGTTGGATTCATAACAAACTGGACATATATATATTACAGTTAATTGTTATTAATAAGTATTGCAATATGCATTTTGTTTAAATGAATTATCAGTATTTAGTTCTAATATAATCTTAAATCAATCCTAATTCTATCTCACTTTGATAGTTTTTCATATGTGACGTCATGCTGTTTCTAAATTTCATAAATTCAAATGTGGCATAACGTTTGTGCCTTTTCGCCATCGTATGTGACGTCACATTTTTGTAATTACGTTGACGCCTGGACTGATTCGGGTGTGTCTATTCTGTGTTAAACTTTAATAGCATTATGTATTCGGGTTTAGTTTTCTGTAATTAGTTAATACTTCAGTTTCATTATGTATATCTCTTTCATATTCATTTGTTAAAATTTACTGTTTGCAATAGCATGAATTGTTCTATATAATAAGGATGTTCTTATCCCGGGCATAAAAACAATGCCGTATTTGGCAATGCTGTACAACTTTGTACCTTTTTCACTTTCGATCCTTTATTTCTGGGCGTTATGTATTCGGGTTTAGTTTTCTGTAATTAGTTAATACTTCAGTTTCTTTATGTATATCTCTTTCATATTCATTTGATAAAATTTACTGTTTGCAATAGCATGAATTGTTCTATATAATAAGAATGTTCTTATCCCGGGCATAAAAACAATGCCGTATTTGGCGAAACCTTTTCAACTTTTGATCTTCAGTGTTGTACAACTTTGTACTTTTTTCACTTTCGATCTTTTATATCTGGGCGTCACTTGTAGGTCTTGTGTGGACAAGGCGCGTTTTTGGCGTATTGAATTTTAAACCTGATGCTTTTTGTTATCTATTAATCATGTTTTTCTTTGTCTAATATGTTCTATTAATTTGTATTGTAGTCCTGTAATATTATGTTGTCATTTCAATGTTATATTTAACTTTGCCATTAAAGTGCGAGGTTTGGCATGCCACAAAACCAGGTTCAACCCATCACTTTTATTCCCCTTTAAAAGTGTCCTGTACCAAGTCAGGAAGATGGCCATTGTTATATTATTGTTCGTGTCTGTGTGTGTTGCATTTTAACGTTGAGTCGTTTGTGTTTTCTCTTATTTTTGAGAAATTGAGATAAGACGTGGCACGGTACTTGTCTATCCCAAATTCATGTATTTGGTTTTCATGTTATATTTGTTATTCTCGTGGTTTTTTGTCTGATGCTTGGTCCGTTTCTGTGTGTGTTACGTTTCGGTGTTATGTCGTTGTTCTCCTCTTATATTTAATGCGTTTCCCTCGGTTTTAGTTTGTTACCCCGATTTTGTTTTTTGTCCATGGATTTATGAGTTTTGAACAGCGGTATACTACTGTTGCCTTTATTTAAAAACACAAGGAGATTTTGTATGTTACGACCACTTTTAGATATATTAAAAGGGTACGACAGTTTGTTTTTCTGGTGAGGGAATTTCAGTTTTCTTGGAAGGAATGTTCAAATTGTTTATATATTGTCAGGTTTGAGGTAATGGTAGGTTATACTTTGTGTATGTTGTATAAAGGGGAGATAATCAATGCAAATGACTTCATAGGGGTGAACAGTAAAGATTTGTTTTATACTGTCAGGTTTGAGGTAATGGTAGGTTATACTTTGTGTATGTTGTATAAAGGGGAGATAATCTATCCAAATGTCTTCATAGGGGGTAACCAATAAAGATTTGTTTTATACTGTCAGGTTTGAGGTAATGGTAGGTTATACTTTGTGTATGTTGTATAAAGGGGAGATAATCAATGCAAATGACTTCATAGGGGGTGAACAATAAAGATTTGTTTTATACTGTCAGGTTTGAGGTAATGGTAGTTTATACTTTTTGTATGTTGTATAAAGGGGAGATAATCAATGCAAATGACTTAATAGGGTGAACAATAAAGATTTGTTTTATATTGTCAGGTTTGAGGTAATGGTAGGTTATACTTTGTGTATGTTGTATAAAGGAGAGATAATCAATGCAAATGACTTCATAGGGGGTGAACAATAAAGATTTGTTTTATACTGTCAGGTTTGAGGTAATGGTAGGTTATACTTTGTGTATGTTGTATAAAGGGGAGATAATCAATGCAAATGACTTCATAGGGGGTGAACAGTAAAGATTTGTTTTATACTGTCAGGTTTGTGGTAATGGTAGGTTATACTTTGTGTATGTTGTATAAAGGGGAGATAATCAATCAAAATGACTTCATAGGGGGTAACCAATAAAGATTTGTTTTATACTGTCAGGTTTGAGGTAATGGTAGGTTATACTTTGTGTATGTTGTATGAACGGGAGATAATCGATGCAAATGACTTCATAGAAAGTGAACAATAAAGATTTGTTTTATACTGTCAGGTTTGAAGTAACGGTAGGTTATATTTACTTTGTGTATATGTATAATGTATTAAGGGGAGATAATCAATCCAAATGACTTCATAGGGGGTGAACAATAAAGATTTATTTTATACTGTCAGGTTTGAGGTAATGGTAGGTTATACTTTGTGTATGTTGTATAAAGGGGAGATAATCAATGCAAATGACTTCATAGGGGGTGAACAATAAAGATTTGTTTTATACTGTCTGGTTTGAGGTAATAGTAGGTTATACTTTGTGTATGTTGTATAAAGGGGAGATAATCAATGCAAATGACTTCATAGGGGGTGAACAATAAAGATTTGTTTTATACTGTCAGGTTTGAGGTAATGGTAGGTTATACTTTGTGTATGTTGTATAAAGGGGAGATAATCATTGCAAATGACTTCATAGGGGGTGAACAATAAAGATTTGTTTTATACTGTCAGGTTTGAGGTTATGGTAGGTTATACTTTGTGTATGTTGTATAAAGGGGAGATAATCATTGCAAATGACTTCATAGGGGGTGAACAATAAAGATTTGATTGATACTGTCAGGTTTGAGGTAACGGTAGGTTATATTTACTTTGTGTATAATGTATTTTGGGAAGATAATCAATCCAAGTGACTTCATAGGGGGTGAACAATAAAGATTTGTTTTATACTGTCAGGTTTGATGTAATGGTAGGTTATACTTTGTGCATGTTGTATAAAGGGGAGATAATCAATGCAAATGACTTCATAGGGGGGTGAACAATAAAGATTTGTTTTATACTGTCAGGTTTGAGGTAATGGTAGTTTATACTTTTTGTATGTTGTATAAAGGGGAGATAATCAATGCAAATGACTTAATAGGGTGAACAATAAAGATTTGTTTTATATTGTCAGGTTTGAGGTAATGGTAGGTTATACTTTGTGTATGTTGTATAAAGGAGAGATAATCAATGCAAATGACTTCATAGGGGGTGAACAATAAAGATTTGTTTTATACTGTCAGGTTTGAGGTAATGGTAGGTTATACTTTGTGTATGTTGTATAAAGGGGAGATAATCAATGCAAATGACTTCATAGGGGGTGAACAGTAAAGATTTGTTTTATACTGTCAGGTTTGTGGTAATGGTAGGTTATACTTTGTGTATGTTGTATAAAGGGGAGATAATCAATCAAAATGACTTCATAGGGGGTAACCAATAAAGATTTGTTTTATACTGTCAGGTTTGAGGTAATGGTAGGTTATACTTTGTGTATGTTGTATGAACGGGAGATAATCGATGCAAATGACTTCATAGAAAGTGAACAATAAAGATTTGTTTTATACTGTCAGGTTTGAAGTGACGGTAGGTTATATTTACTTTGTGTATAATGTATTGGGGGTAGATAATCAATCCAAATGACTTCATAGGGGTTGAACAATAAAGATTTGTTTTATACTGTCAGGTTTGAGGTAATGGTAGGTTATACTTTGTGTATGTTGTATAAAAGGGAGATAATCAATGCAAATGACTTCATAGGGGGTGAACAATAAAGATTTGTTTTATACTGTCAGGTTTGAGGTAATGGTAGGTTATACTTTGTGTATGTTGTATAAAGGGGAGATAATCAATGCAAATGACTTCATAGGAGGGTGAACAATAAAGATTTGTTTTATACTGTCAGGTTTGAGGTAACGGTAGGTTATATTTACTTTGTGTATAATGTATTGGGGGAAGATAATCAATCCAAATGACTTCATAGGGGGTGAACAATAAAGATTTGTTTTATACTGTCAGGTTTGAGGTAATGGTAGGTTATACTTTGTGTATGTTGTATAAAGGGGAGATAATCAATGCAAATGACTTCATAGGGGGTGAACAATAAAGATTTGTTTTATACTGTCAGGTTTGAGGTATGGTAGGTTATATGTACTTTTTGTATATGTATAATGTATTAAGGGGAGATAATCAATCCAAATGACTTCATAAGGGGTGAACAATAAAGATTTATTTTATACTGTCAGGTTTGAGGTAATAGTAGGTTATACTTTGTGTATGTTGTATAAAGGGGAGATAATCAATTCAAATGACTTCATAGGGGTTGAACAATAAAGATTTGTTTTATACTGTCAGGTTTGAGGTAATGGTAGGTTATACTTTGTGTATGTTGTATAAAGGGGAGATAATCAATGCAAATGACTTCATAGGGGGGTGAACAATAAAGATTTGTTTTATACTGTCAGGTTTGAGGTAACGGTAGGTTATATTTACTTTGTGTATAATGTATTGGGGGGAGATAATCAATCCAAATGACTTCATAGGTGGTGAACAATAAAGATTTGTTTTATACTGTCAGGTTTGAGGTAATGGAAGGTTATACCTTTTGTATGTTGTATAAAGGGGAGATAATCAATGCAAATGACTTCATAGGGGGTGAACAATAAAGATTTGTTTTATACTGTCAGGTTTGAGGTAATGGTAGGTTATACTTTGTGTATGTTGTATAAAGGGGAGATAATCATTGCAAATGACTTCATAGGGGGTGAACAATAAAGATTTGTTTTATACTGTCAGGTTTGAGGTAATGGTAGGTTATACTTTGTGTATGTTGTATAAAGGGGAGATAATCAATGCAAATGACTTCATAGGGGGGTGAACAATAAAGATTTGTTTTATACTGTCAGGTTTGAGGTAACGGTAGGTTATATTTACTTTGTGTATAATGTATTGGGGGTAGATAATCAATCCAAATGACTTCATAGGGGTGAACAATAAAGATTTGTTTTATACTGTCAGGTTTGAGGTAATGGTAGGTTATACTTTGTGTATGTTGTATAAAGGGGAGATAATCAATGCAAATGACTTCATAGGGGGTGAACAATAAAGATTTGTTTTATACGGTCAGGTTTGAGGTAATGGTAGGTTATACTTTGTGTATGTTGTATAAATGGGAGATAATCAATGCAAATGACTTCATAGGGGGGTGAACAATAAAGATTTGTTTTATACTGTCAGGTTTGAGGTAACGGTAGGTTATATTTACTTTGTGTATAATGTATTGGGGGGAGATAATCAATCCAAATGACTTCATAGGGGGTGAACAATAAAGATTTGTTTTATACTGTCAGGTTTGAGGTAATGGTAAGTTATACTTTGTGTATGTTGTATAAAGGGGAGATAATCAATCCAAATGACTTCATAGGGGGTGAACAATAAAGATTTGATTTATACTGTCAGGTTTGAGGTAATAATAGGTTATATTTTTTGTATGTTGCATAAAGGGGAGATAATCAATGCAAATGACTTAATAGGGGTGAACAATAAAGATTTGTTTTATACTGTCAGGTTTGGGGTAACGGTAGGTTATATTTACTTTGTGTATAATGTATTAAGGGCAGATAATCAATCCAAATGACTTCATAGGGGGTGAACAATAAAGATTTGTTTTATACTGTCAGGTTTGAGGTACGGTAGTTTATATGTACTTTGTGTATATGTATAATGTATTAAGGGGAGATAATCAATCCAAATGACTTCATAGGGGGTGAACAATAAAGATTTATTTTATACTGTCAGGTTTGAGGTAATGGTAGGTTATACTTTGTGTAAGTTGTATAAAGGGGAGATAATCAATGCAAATGACTTCATAGGGGTCGAACAATAAAGATTTGTTTTATACTGTCAGGTTTGAGGTAATGGTAGGTTATACTTTGTGTATGTTGTATAAAGGGGAGATAATCAATGCAAATGACTTCATAGGGGGGTGAACAATAAAGATTGGTTTTATACTGTCAGGTTTGAGGTAATGGTAGGTTATAATTACTTTGTGTATAATGTATTGGGGGGAGATAATCAATCCAAATGACTTCATAGGCGGTAAACAATAAAGATTTGTTTTATACTGTCAGGTTTGAGGTAATTGCAGGTTATACTTTGTGTATGTTGTATAAAGGGGAGATAATCAATGCAAATGACTTCATAGGAGGTAAACAATAAAGATTTGTTGGATACTGTCAGGTTTGAGGTAATGGTAGGTTATACTTTGTGTATGTTGTATAAAGGGGAGATAATCAATGCAAATGACTTCATAGGGGTGAACAGTAAAGATTTGTTTTATACTGTCAGGTTTGAGGTAATGGTAGGTTATACTTTGTGTATGTTGTATAAAGGGGAGATAATCAATCCAAATGTCTTCATAGGGGGTAACCAATAAAGATTTGTTTTATACTGTCAGGTTTGAGGTAATGGTAGGTTATACTTTGTGTATGTTGTATAAAGGGGAGATAATCAATGCAAATGACTTCATAGGGGGTGAACAATAAAGATTTGTTTTATACTGTCAGGTTTGAGGTACGGTAGGTTATATATACTTTGTGTATATGTATAATGTATTAAGGAGAGATAATCAATCCAAATGATTTCATAGGGGGTGAACAATAAAGATTTATTTTATACTGTCAGGTTTGAGGTAATGGTAGGTTATACCTTGTGTATGTTGTATAAAGGGGAGATAATCAATGCAAATGACTTCATAGGGGGTGAACAATAAAGATTTGTTTTATACTGTCAGGTTTGAGGTAATGGTAGGTTATACTTTGTGTATGTTGTATAAAGGGGAGATAATCAATGCAAATGACTTCATAGGGGTCGAACAATAAAGATTTGTTTTATACTGTCAGGTTTGAGGTAATGGTAGGTTATACTTTGTGTATGTTGTATAAAGGGGAGATAATCAATGCAAATGACTTCATAGGGGGTGAACAATAAAGATTGGTTTTATACTGTCAGGTTTGAGGTAATGGTAGGTTATAATTACTTTGTGTATAATGTATTGGGGGGAGATAATCAATCCAAATGACTTCATAGGCGGTAACCAATAAAGATTTGTTTTATACTGTCAGGTTTGAGGTTATGGTAGGTTATACTTTGTGTATGTGGTATAAAGGGGAGATAAACAATGCAAATGACTTCATAGGGGGTGAACAATTAAGATTTGTTTTATACTGTCAGGTTTGAGGTAATGGTAGGTTATACTTTTTGTATGTTGTATAAAGGGGAGATAATCAATGCAAATGACTTCATAGGGTGAACAATAAAGATTTGTTTTATACTGTCAGGTTTGAGGTAATGGAAGGTTATACTTTGTGTATGTTGTATAAAGGGGAGATAATCAATCCAAATGTCTTCATAGGGGGTAACCAATAAAGATTTGTTTTATACTGTCAGGTTTGAGGTAATGGTAGGTTATACTTTGTGTATGTTGTATAAAGGGGAGATAATCAATGCAAATGACTTCATTGGGGGTGAACAATAAAGATTTGTTTTATACTGTCAGGTTTGAGGTACGGTAGGTTATATATACTTTGTGTATATGTATAATGTATTAAGGAGAGATAATCAATCCAAATGACTTCATAGGGGGTGAACAATAAAGATTTATTTTATACTGTCAGGTTTGAGGTAATGGTAGGTTATACTTTGTGTATGTTGTATAAAGGGGAGATAATCAATGCAAATGACTTCATAGGGGGTGAACAGTAAAGATTTGTTTTATACTGTCAGGTTTGAGGTAATGGTAGGTTATACTTTGTGTATGTTGTATAAAGGGGAGATAATCAATGCAAATGACTTCATAGGGGGTGAACAATAAAGATTTGTTTTATACTGTCAGGTTTGAGGTACGGAAGGTTATATGTACTTTGTGTATATGTATAATGTATTAAGGGGAGATAATCAATCCAAATGACTTCATAAGGGGTGAACAATAAAGATTTATTTTATACTGTCAGGTTTGGGGTAATGGTAGGTTATACTTTTTGTATGTTGTATAAATGGGAGACAATCAATCCAAAAGACTTCAATGGGGGTGAACAATAAAGATTTATTTTATACTGTCAGGTTTGAGGTAATGGTAGGTTATACTTTGTGTATGTTGTATAAAGGGGAGATAATCAATGCAAATGACTACATAGGGGGTGAACAATAAAGATTTGATTTATACTGTCAGGTTTGAGGAAATAATAGGTTATACTTTTTGTATGTTGTATAAAGGGGAGATAATCAATGCAAATGACTTAATAGGGGTGAACAATAAAGATTTGTTTTATACTGTCAGGTTTGAGGTAACGGTAGGTTATATTTACTTTGTGTATAATGTATTAAGGGCAGATAATCAATCCAAATGACTTGATAGGGGGTGAACAATAAAGATTTGTTTTATACTGTCAGGTTTGAGGTAACGGTAGGTTATACTTTGTGTATGTTGTATAAAGGGGAGATAATCAACGCAAATGACTTCATAGGGGATGAACAATAAAGATTTGTTTTATCCTGTCAGGTTTGAGGTAATGGTAGGTTATACTTTGTGTATGTTGTATAAAGGGGAGATAATCAATCCAAATGTCTTCATAGGGGGTAACCAATAAAGATTTGTTTTATACTGTCAGGTTTGAGGTAATGGTAGGTTATACTTTGTGTATGTTGTATAAAGGGGAGATAATCAATGCAAATGACTTCATAGGGGGTGAACAATAAAGATTTGTTTTATCCTGTCAGGTTTGAGGTAATGGTAGGTTATACTTTGTGTATGTTGTATAAAGGGGAGATAATCAATCCAAATGTCTTCATAGGGGGTAACCAATAAAGATTTGTTTTATACTGTCAGGTTTGAGGTTATGGTAGGTTATACTTTGTGTATGTGGTATAAAGGGGAGATAAACAATGCAAATGACTTCATAGGGGGTGAACAATTAAGATTTGTTTTATACTGTCAGGTTTGAGGTAATGGTAGGTTATACTTTTTGTATGTTGTATAAAGGGGAGATAATCAATGCAAATGACTTAATAGGGTGAACAATAAAGATTTGTTTTATACTGTCAGGTTTGAGGTAATGGAAGGTTATACTTTGTGTATGTTGTATAAAGGGGAGATAATCAATCCAAATGTCTTCATAGGGGGTAACCAATAAAGATTTGTTTTATACTGTCAGGTTTGAGGTAATGGTAGGTTATACTTTGTGTATGTTGTATAAAGGGGAGATAATCAATGCAAATGACTTCATTGGGGGTGAACAATAAAGATTTGTTTTATACTGTCAGGTTTGAGGTACGGTAGGTTATATATACTTTGTGTATATGTATAATGTATTAAGGAGAGATAATCAATCCAAATGACTTCATAGGGGGTGAACAATAAAGATTTATTTTATACTGTCAGGTTTGAGGTAATGGTAGGTTATACTTTGTGTATGATGTATAAAGGGGAGATAATCAATGCAAATGACTTCATAGGTGGTAAACAATAAAGATTTGTTTTATACTGTCAGGTTTGAGGTAATGGTAGGTTATACTTTGTGTATGTTGTATAAAGGGGAGATAATCAATGCAAATGACTTAATAGGGGTGAACAATAAAGATTTGTTTTATACTGTCAGGTTTGAGGTAACGGTAGGTTATATTTACTTTGTGTATAATGTATTAAGGGCAGATAATCAATCCAAATGACTTGATAGGGGGTGAACAATAAAGATTTGTTTTATACTGTCAGGTTTGAGGTAACGGTAAGTTATACTTTGTGTATGTTGTATAAAGGGGAGATAATCAACGCAAATGACTTCATAGGGGATGAACAATAAAGATTTGTTTTATCCTGTCAGGTTTGAGGTAATGGTAGGTTATACTTTGTGTATGTTGTATAAAGGGGAGATAATCAATCCAAATGTCTTCATAGGGGGTAACCAATAAAGATTTGTTTTATACTGTCAGGTTTGAGGTAATGGTAGGTTATACTTTGTGTATGTTGTATAAAGGGGAGATAATCAACGCAAATGACTTTATAGGGGATGAACAATAAAGATTTGTTTTATACTGTCAGGTTTGAGGTAATGGTAGGTTATACTTTGTGTATGTTGTATAAAGGGGAGATAATCAATGCAAATGACTTCATAGGGGGTGAACAATAAAGATTTGTTTTATCCTGTCAGGTTTGAGGTAATGGTAGGTTATACTTTGTGTATGTTGTATAAAGGGGAGGTAATCAATCCAAACGTCTTCATAGGGGGTAACCAATAAAGATTTGTTTTATACTGTCAGGTTTGAGGTTATGGTAGGTTATACTTTGTGTATGTGGTATAAAGGGGAGATAAACAATGCAAATGACTTCATAGGGGGTGAACAATTAAGATTTGTTTTATACTGTCAGGTTTGAGGTAATGGTAGGTTATACTTTTTGTATGTTGTATAAAGGGGAGATAATCAATGCAAATGACTTAATAGGGTGAACAATAAAGATTTGTTTTATACTGTCAGGTTTGAGGTGATGGAAGGTTATACTTTGTGTATGTTGTATAAAGGGCAGATAATCAATGCAAATGACTTCATAGGGGGGTGAACAATAAAGATTTGTTTTATACTGTCAGGTTTGAGGTAATGGTAGGTTATACTTTGTGTATGTTGTATAAAGGGGAGATAATCAATGCAAATGACTTCATACGGGGTGAACAATAAAGATTTGTTTTATACTGTCAGGTTTGAGGTAATGGTAGGTTATACTTTGTGTATGTTGTATAAAGGGGAGATAATCAATGCAAATGACTTCATAGGGGTGAACAATAAAGATTTGTTTTATACTGTCAGGTTTGAGGTAATGGTAGGTTATACTTTGTGTATGTTGTATAAAGGGGAGATAATCAATGCAAATGACTTCATAGGGGGGTGAACAATAAAGATTTGTTTTATACTGTCAGGTTTGAGGTAACGGTAGGTTATATTTACTTTCTGTATAATGTATTGGGGGGAGATAATCAATCCAAATGACTTCATAGGCGGTAAACAATAAAGATTTGTTTTATACTGTCAGGTTTGAGGTAATGGTAGGTTATACTTTGTGTATGTTGTATAAAGGGGAGATAATCAATGAAAATGACTTCATAGGGGTGAACAATAAAGATTTGTTTGATACTGTCAGGTTTGAGGTACTGGTAGGTTATACTTTGTGTATGTTGTATAAAGGGGAGATAATCAATGCAAATGACTTCATACGGGGTGAACAATAAAGATTTGTTTTATACTGTCAGGTTTGAGGTAATGGAAGTTATACTTTGTGTATGTTGTATAAAAGGGAGATAATCAATGCAAATGACTTCATAGGGGGTAAACAATAAAGATTTGTTTTATACTGTCAGGTTTGAGGTAACGGTAGGTTATATTTACTTTCTGTATAATGTATTGGGGGGAGATAATCAATCCAAATGACTTCATAGGCGGTAAACAATAAAGATTTGTTTTATACTGTCAGGTTTGAGGTAATGATAGGTTATACTTTGTGTATGTTGTATAAAGGGGAGATAATCAATGCAAATGACTTCATAGGGGGTGAACAATAAAGATTTGTTTGATACTGTCAGGTTTGAGGTAATGGTAGGTTATACTTTGTGTATGTTGTATAAAGGGGAGATAATCAATGCAAATGACTTCGTAGGGGTCGAATAGTAAAGATTTGTTTTATACTGTCAGGTTTGAGGTAATGGTAGGTTACACTTTGTGTATGTTGTATAAAGGGGAGATAATCAATCCAAATGTCTTCATAGGGGGTAACCAATAAAGATTTGTTTTATACTGTCAGGTTTGAGGTAATGGTAGGTTATACTTTGTGTATGTTGTATAAAGGGGAGATAATCAATGCAAATGACTTCATAGGGGGTGAACAATAAAGATTTGTTTTATATTGTCAGGTTTGAGGTACGGAAGGTTATATGTACTTTGTGTATATGTATAATGTATTAAGGGGAGATAATCAATCCAAATGACTTCATAGGGGGTGAACAATCAAGATTTATTTTATACTGTTAGGTTTCGGGTAATGGTAGGTTATACTTTTTGTATGTTGTATAAATTGGAGACAATCAATCCAAATGACTTCAATGGGGGGTGAACAATAAAGATTTATTTTATACTGTCAGGTTTGAGGTAATGGTAGGTTATACTTTGTGTATGTTGTATAAAGGGGAGATAATCAATGCAAATGACTACATAGGGGGTGAACAATAAAGATTTGATTTATACTGTCAGGTTTGAGGTAATAATAGGTTATACTTTTTGTATGTTGTATAAAGGGGAGATAATCAATGCAAATGACTTAATAGGGGTGAACAATAAAGATTTGTTTTATACTGTCAGGTTTGAGGTAACGGTAGGTTATATTTACTTTGTGTATAATGTATTAAGGGCAGATAATCAATCCAAACGACTTGATAGGGGGTGAACAATAAAGATTTGTTTTATACTGTCAGGTTTGAGGTAACGGTAGGTTATATTTACTTTGTGTATAATGTATTAAGGGGAGATAATCAATCCAAATGACTTCATAGGGGGTGAACAATAAAGATTGATTGTATACTGTCAGGTTTGAGGTAATGGTAGGTTATACTTTGTGTATGTTGTATAAAGGGGAGATAATCAATGCAAATGACTTCATAGGGGATGAACAATAAAGATTTGTTTTATCCTGTCAGGTTTGAGGTAATGGTAGGTTATACTTTGTGTATGTTGTATAAAGGGGAGATAATCAATCCAAATGTCTTCATAGGGGGTATAAACCAATAAAGATTTGTTTTATACTGTCAGGTTTGAGGTAATGGTAGGTTATACTTTGTGTATGTTGTATAAAGGGGAGATAATCAATGCAAATGACTTCATAGGGGGTGAACAATAAAGATTTGTTTTATACTGTCAGGTTTGAGGTAATGGTAGGTTATACTTTTTGTATGTTGTATAAAAGGGAGATAATCAATGCAAATGACTTAATAGGGTGAACAATAAAGATTTGTTTTATACTGTCAGGTTTGAGGTAATGGTGAGTTATACTTTGTGTATGTTGTATAAAGGGGAGATAATCAATGCAAATGACTTCATAGGGGGTGAACAATAAAGATTTGTTTTATACTGTCAGGTTTGAGGTAATGGTAGGTTATACTTTGTGTATGTTGTATAAAGGGGAGATAATCAATGCAAATGACTTCATACGGGGTGAACAATAAAGATTTGTTTTATACTGTCAGGTTTGAGGTAATGTTAGGTTATACTTTGTGTATGTTGTATAAAGGGGAGATAATCAATGCAAATGACTTCATAGGGGTGAACATTAAAGATTTGTTTTATACTGTCAGGTTTGAGGTAATGGTAGGTTATACTTTGTGTATGTTGTATAAAGGGGAGATAATCAATGCTAATGACTTCATAAGGGGGTGAACAATAAAGATTTGTTTTATACTGTCAGGTTTGAGGTAACGGTAGATTATATTTACTTTCTGTATAATGTATTGGGGGGAGATAATCAATCCAAATGACTTCATAGGCGGTAAACAATAAAGATTTGTTTTATACTGTCAGGTTTGAGGTAATGGTAGGTTATACTTTGTGTATGTTGTATAAAGGGGAGATAATCAATGCAAATGACTTCATAGGGGGTGAACAATAAAGATTTGTTTGATACTGTCAGGTTTGAGGTAATGGTAGGTTATACTTTGTGTATGTTGTATAAAGGGGAGATAATCAATGCAAATGACTTCATAGGGGGTGAATAGTAAAGATTTGTTTTATACTGTCAGGTTTGAGGTAATGGTAGGTTATACTTTGTGTATGTTGTATAAAGGGGAGATAATCAATCCAAATGTCTTTATAGGGGGTAACCAATAAAGATTTGTTTTATACTGTCAGGTTTGAGGTAATGGTAGGTTATACTTTGTGTATGTTGTATAAAGGGGAGATAATCAATGCAAATGACTTCATAGTGGGTGAAAAATAAAGATTTGTTTTATACTGTCAGGTTTGAGGTACGGTAGGTTATATGTACTTTGTGTATATGTATAATGTATTAAGGGGAGATAATCAATCCAAATGACTTCATAGGTGGTGAACAATAAAGATTTGTTTTATACTGTCAGGTTTGGGGTAATGGTAGGTTATACTTTTTGTATGTTGTATAAAGGGGAGACAGTCAATCCAAATGACTACATAGGGGGTGAACAATAAAGATTTGATTTATACTGTCAGGTTTGAGGTAATAATAGGTTATACTTTTTGTATGTTGTATAAAGGGGAGATAATCAATGCAAATGACTACATAGGGGGTGAACAATAAAGATTTGATTTATACTGTCAGGTTTGAGGTAATAATAGGTTATACTTTTTGTATGTTGTATAAAGGGGAGATAATCAATGCAAATGACTCAATAGGGGTGAACAATAAAGATTTGTTATATACTGTCAGGTTTGAGGTAACGGTAGGTTATATTTACTTTGTGTATAATGTATTAAGGGCAGATAATCAATCCAAATGACTTGATAGGGGGTGAACAATAAAGATTTGTTTTATACTGTCAGGTTTGAGGTAACGGTAGGTTATATTTACTTTGTGTATAATGTATTAAGGGGAGATAATCAATCCAAATGACTTCATAGGGGGTGAACAATAAAGATTTATTGTATACTGTCAGGTTTGAGGTAATGGTAGGTTATACTTTGTGTATGTTGTATAAAGGGGAGATAATCAACGCAAATGACTTCATAGGGGATGAACAATAAAGATTTGTTTTATACTGTCAGGTTTGAGGTACGGTAGGTTATATATACTTTGTGTATATGTATAATGTATTAAGGAGAGATAATCAATCCAAATGACTTCATAGGGGGTGAACAATAAAGATTTATTTTATACTGTCAGGTTTGAGGTAATGGTAGGTTATACTTTGTGTATGTTGTATAAAGGGGAGATAATCAATGCAAATGACTTCATAGGGGGTGAACAATAAAGATTTGTTTTATACTGTCAGGTTTGAGGTAATGGTAGGTTATACTTTGTGTATGTTGTATAAAGGGGAGATAATCAATGCAAATGACTTCATAGGGGGTGAACAATAAAGATTTGTTTTATACTGTCAGGTTTGAGGTAATGGTAGGTTATATTTACTTTGTGTATAATGTATTGGGGGAAGATAATCAATCCAAATGACTTCATAGGCGGTAAACAATAAAGATTTGTTTTATACTGTCAGGTTTGAGGTAATGGTAAGTTATACTTTGTGTATGTTGTATAAAGGGGAGATAATCAATGCAAATGACTTCATAGGAGGTGAACAATAAACATTTGTTTGATACTGTCAGGTTTGAGGTAATGATAGGTTATACTTTGTGTATGTTGTATAAAGGGGAGATAATCAATGCAAATGACTTCATAGGGGGTGAACAGTAAAGATTTGTTTTATACTGTCAGGTTTGAGGTAATGGTAGGTCATACTTTGTGTATGTTGTATAAAGGGGAGATAATCAATCCAAATGTCTTCATAGGGGGTAACCAATAAAGATTTGTTTTATACTGTCAGGTTTGAGGTAATGGTAGGTTATACTTTGTGTATGTTGTATAAAGGGGAGATAATCAATGCAAATGACTTCATAGGGGGTGAACAATAAAGATTTGTTTTATACTGTCAGGTTTGGGGTACGGTAGGTTATATGTACTTTGTGTATATGTATAATGTATTAAGGGGAGATAATCAATCCAAATGACTTCATAGGAGGTGAACAATAAAGATTTATTTTATACTGTCAGGTTTGGGGTAATGGTAGGTTATACTTTTTGTATGTTGTATAAAGGGGAGACAATCAATCCAAATGACTTCAATGGGGGGGGGGGGGGGGGGGGGGAACAATAAAGATTTATTTTATACTGTCAGGTTTGAGGTAATGGTAGGTTATACTTTGTGTATGTTGTATACAGGGGAGATAATCAATGCAAATGACTACATAGGGGGTGAACAATAAAGATTTGATTTATAATGTCAGGTTTGAGGTAATAATAGGTTATACTTTTTGTATGTTGTATAAAGGGGAGATAATCAATGCAAATGACTTAATAGGGGTGAACAATAAAGATTTGTTTTATACTGTCAGGTTTGAGGTAACGGTAGGTTATATTTACTTTGTGTATAATGTATTAAGGGCAGATAATCAATCCAAATGACTTCATAGGGGGTGAACAATAAAGATTTGTTTTATACTGTCAGGTTTGAGGTAACGGTAGGTTATATTTACTTTGTGTATAATGTATTAAAGGCAGATAATCAATCCAAATGACTTCATAGGGGGTGAACAATAAAGATTTGTTTTATACTGTCAGGTTTGAGGTACGGTAGGTTATATGTACTTTGTGTATATGTATAATGTATTAAGGGGAGATAATCAATCCAAATGACTTCATAGGGGGTGAACAATAAAGATTTATTTTATACTGTCAGGTTTGAGTTAATGGTAGGTTATACGTTGTGTATGTTGTATAAAGGGGAGATAATCAATGCAAATGACTACATAGGGGGTGAACAATAAAGATTTGATTTATACTGTCAGGTTTGAGGTAATGGTAGGTTATACTTTGTGTATGATGTATAAAGGGGAGATAATCAATGCAAATGACTTCATAGGGGTCGAACAATAAAGATTTGTTTTATACTGTCAGGTTTGAGGTAATGGTAGGTTATACTTTGTGTATGTTGTATAAAGGGGAGATAATCAATGCAAATGACATCATAGGGGGGTGAACAATAAAGATTTGTTTTATACTGTCAGGTTTGAGGTAATAGTAGGTTATACTTTGTGTATGTTGTATAATGGGAGATGATCAATCCAAATGACTTCATAGGCGGTAAACAATAAAGATTTGTTTGATACTGTCAGGTTTGAGGTAATGGTAGGTTATACTTTGTGTATGTTGTATAAAGGGGAGATAATCAATCCAAATGACTTCATAGGCGGTAAACAATAAAGATTTGTTTTATACTGTCAGGTTTGAGGTAATGGTAGGTTATACTTTGTGTATGTTGTATAAAGGGGAGATAATCAATGCAAATGTCTTCATAGGAGGTGAACAATAAAGATTTGTTTGATACTGTCAGGTTTGAGGTAATGGTAGGTTATACTTTGTGTATGTTGTATAAAGCGGAGATAATCAATGCAAATGACTTCATAGGGGGTGAACAGTAAAGATTTGTTTTATACTGTCAGGTTTGAGGTAATGGTAGGTTATACTTTGTGTATGTTGTATAAAGGGGAGATAATCAATACAAATGACTTCATAGGGGTGAACAATAAAGATTTGTTTTATACTGTCAGGTTTGAGGTAATGGAAGATTATACTTTGTGTATGTTGTATAAAGGGGAGATAATCAATGCAAATGACTTCATAGAAAGTGAACAATAAAGATTTGTTTTATACTGTCAGGTTTGAGGTACGGTAGGTTATATGTACTTTGTGTATATGTATAATGTATTAAGGGGAGATAATCAATCCAAATGACTTCATAGGGGTGAACAATAAAGATTTATTTTATACTGTCAGGTTTGAGGTAATGGTAGGTTATACTTTGTGTATGTTGCATAAAGGGGAGATAATCAATACAAATGACTTCATAGGGGGTGAACAATAAAGATTTGTTTTATACTGTCAGGTTTGAGGTAATGGTAGGTTATACTTTGTGTATGTTGTATAAAGGGGAGATAATCAATGCAAATCACATCATAGGGGGGTGAACAATAAAGATTTGTTTTATACTGTCAGGTTTGAGGTAATAGTAGGTTATACTTTGTGTATGTTGTATAATGGGAGATGATCAATCCAAATGACTTCATAGGCGGTAAACAATAAAGATTTGTTTGATACTGTCAGGTTTGAGGTAATGGTAGGTTATACTTTGTGTATGTTGTATAAAGGGGAGATAATCAATCCAAATGACTTCATAGGCGGTAAACAATAAAGATTTGTTTTATACTGTCAGGTTTGAGGTAATGGTAGGTTATACTTTGTGTATGTTGTATAAAGGGGAGATAATCAATGCAAATGACTTCATAGGAGGTGAACAATAAAGATTTGTTTGATACTGTCAGGTTTGAGGTAATGGTAGGTTATACTTTGTGTATGTTGTATAAAGCGGAGATAATCAATGCAAATGACTTCATAGGGGGTGAACAGTAAAGATTTGTTTTATACTGTCAGGTTTGAGGTAATGGTAGGTTATACTTTGTGTATGTTGTATAAAGGGGAGATAATCAATACAAATGACTTCATAGGGGGTGAACAATAAAGATTTGTTTTATACTGTCAGGTTTGAGGTAATGGAAGATTATACTTTGTGTATGTTGTATAAAGGGGAGATAATCAATGCAAATGACTTCATAGAAAGTGAACAATAAAGATTTGTTTTATACTGTCAGGTTTGAGGTACGGTAGGTTATATGTACTTTGTGTATATGTATAATGTATTAAGGGGAGATAATCAATCCAAATGACTTCATAGGGGGTGAACAAGGTTATACTTTGTGTATGTTGTATAAAGGGGAGATAATCAATCCAAATGTCTTCATAGGGGGTAACCAATAAAGATTTGTTTTATACTGTCAGGTTTGAGGTAATGGTAGGTTATACTTTGTGTATGTTGTATAAAGGGGAGATATTCAATGCAAATGACTTCATAGGGGGTGAACAATAAAGATTTGTTTTATACTGTCAGGTTTGAGGTAATGGTAGGTTATACTTTTTGTATGTTGTATAAAGGGGAGATAATCAATGCAAATGACTTAATAGGGTGAACAATAAAGATTTGTTTTATACTGTCAGGTTTGAGGTAATGGTAGGTTATACTTTGTGTATGTTGTATAAAGGGGAGATAATCAATACAAATGACTTCATAGGGGGGTGAACAATAAAGATTTGTTTTATACTGTCAGGTTTGAGGTAATGGTAGGTTATACTTTGTGTATGTTGTATAAAGGGGAGATAATCAATGCAAATGACTACATAGGGGGTGAACAATAAAGATTTGATTTATACTGTCAGGTTTGAGGTAATGGTAGGTTATACTTTGTGTATGATGTATAAAGGGGAGATAATCAATGCAAATGACTTCATAGGGGTCGAACAATAAAGATTTGTTTTATACTGTCAGGTTTGAGGTAATGGTAGGTTATACTTTGTGTATGTTGTATAAAGGGGAGATAATCAATGCAAATGACATCATAGGGGGGTGAACAATAAAGATTTGTTTTATACTGTCAGGTTTGAGGTAATAGTAGGTTATACTTTGTGTATGTTGTATAATGGGAGATGATCAATCCAAATGACTTCATAGGCGGTAAACAATAAAGATTTGTTTGATACTGTCAGGTTTGAGGTAATGGTAGGTTATACTTTGTGTATGTTGTATAAAGGGGAGATAATCAATCCAAATGACTTCATAGGCGGTAAACAATAAAGATTTGTTTTATACTGTCAGGTTTGAGGTAATGGTAGGTTATACTTTGTGTATGTTGTATAAAGGGGAGATAATCAATGCAAATGTCTTCATAGGAGGTGAACAATAAAGATTTGTTTGATACTGTCAGGTTTGAGGTAATGGTAGGTTATACTTTGTGTATGTTGTATAAAGCGGAGATAATCAATGCAAATGACTTCATAGGGGGTGAACAGTAAAGATTTGTTTTATACTGTCAGGTTTGAGGTAATGGTAGGTTATACTTTGTGTATGTTGTATAAAGGGGAGATAATCAATACAAATGACTTCATAGGGGGTGAACAATAAAGATTTGTTTTATACTGTCAGGTTTGAGGTAATGGAAGATTATACTTTGTGTATGTTGTATAAAGGGGAGATAATCAATGCAAATGACTTCATAGAAAGTGAACAATAAAGATTTGTTTTATACTGTCAGGTTTGAGGTACGGTAGGTTATATGTACTTTGTGTATATGTATAATGTATTAAGGGGAGATAATCAATCCAAATGACTTCATAGGGGTGAACAATAAAGATTTATTTTATACTGTCAGGTTTGAGGTAATGGTAGGTTATACTTTGTGTATGTTGCATAAAGGGGAGATAATCAATACAAATGACTTCATAGGGGGTGAACAATAAAGATTTGTTTTATACTGTCAGGTTTGAGGTAATGGTAGGTTATACTTTGTGTATGTTGTATAAAGGGGAGATAATCAATGCAAATGACATCATAGGGGGGTGAACAATAAAGATTTGTTTTATACTGTCAGGTTTGAGGTAATAGTAGGTTATACTTTGTGTATGTTGTATAATGGCAGATGATCAATCCAAATGACTTCATAGGCGGTAAACAATAAAGATTTGTTTGATACTGTCAGGTTTGAGGTAATGGTAGGTTATACTTTGTGTATGTTGTATAAAGGGGAGATAATCAATCCAAATGACTTCATAGGCGGTAAACAATAAAGATTTGTTTTATACTGTCAGGTTTGAGGTAATGGTAGGTTATACTTTGTGTATGTTGTATAAAGGGGAGATAATCAATGCAAATGACTTCATAGGAGGTGAACAATAAAGATTTGTTTGATACTGTCAGGTTTGAGGTAATGGTAGGTTATACTTTGTGTATGTTGTATAAAGCGGAGATAATCAATGCAAATGACTTCATAGGGGGTGAACAGTAAAGATTTGTTTTATACTGTCAGGTTTGAGGTAATGGTAGGTTATACTTTGTGTATGTTGTATAAAGGGGAGATAATCAATACAAATGACTTCATAGGGGGTGAACAATAAAGATTTGTTTTATACTGTCAGGTTTGAGGTAATGGAAGATTATACTTTGTGTATGTTGTATAAAGGGGAGATAATCAATGCAAATGACTTCATAGAAAGTGAACAATAAAGATTTGTTTTATACTGTCAGGTTTGAGGTACGGTAGGTTATATGTACTTTGTGTATATGTATAATGTATTAAGGGGAGATAATCAATCCAAATGACTTCATAGGGGGTGAACAAGGTTATACTTTGTGTATGTTGTATAAAGGGGAGATAATCAATCCAAATGTCTTCATAGGGCGTAACCAATAAAGATTTGTTTTATACTGTCAGGTTTGAGGTAATGGTAGGTTATACTTTGTGTATGTTGTATAAAGGGGAGATATTCAATGCAAATGACTTCATAGGGGGTGAACAATAAAGATTTGTTTTATACTGTCAGGTTTGAGGTAATGGTAGGTTATACTTTTTGTATGTTGTATAAAGGGGAGATAATCAATGCAAATGACTTAATAGGGTGAACAATAAAGATTTGTTTTATACTGTCAGGTTTGAGGTAATGGTAGGTTATACTTTGTGTATGTTGTATAAAGGGGAGATAATCAATACAAATGACTTCATAGGGGGGTGAACAATAAAGATTTGTTTTATACTGTCAGGTTTGAGGTAATGGTAGGTTATACTTTGTGTATGTTGTATAAAGGGGAGATAATCAATGCAAGTGACTTCATAGGGGGTGAACAATAAAGATTTGTTTTATACTGTCAGGTTTGAGGTACGTTGTATAAAGGGGAGATAATCAATGCAAATGACTTCATAGGGGGTGAACAATAAAGATTTGTTTTATACTGTCAGGTTTGAGGTACGGTAGGTTATATGTACTTTGTGTATATGTATAATGTATTAAGGGGAGATAATCAATCCAAATGACTTCATAGGGGGTGAACAATAAAGATTTATTTTATACTGTCAGGTTTGAGGTAATGGTAGGTTATATTTTGTGTATGTTGTATAAAGGGGAGATAATCAATGCAAATGACTTCATAGGGGGGTGAACAATAAAGATTTGTTTTATACTGTCAGGTTTGAGGTAACGGTAGGTTATATTTACTTTTTGTATAATGTATTGGGGGGGAGATAATCAATCCAATTGACTTCATAGGGGGTGAACAATAAAGATTTGTTTTATACTGTCAGGTTTGAGGTAATGGTAGGTTATACTTTGTGTATGTTGTATAAAGGGGAGATAATCAATGCAAATGACTTAATAGGGGTGAACAATAAAGATTTGTTTTATACTGTCAGCTTTGAGGTAACGGTAGGTTATATTTACTTTGTGTATAATGTATTAAGGGCAGATAATCAATCCAAATGACTTCATAGGGGTGAACAATAAAGATTTTTTTTATACTGTCAGGTTTGAGTTAACGGTAGGTTATATTTACTTTGTGTATAATGTATTAAGGGTAGATAATCAATCCAAATGACTTCATAGGGGTTGAACAATAAAGATTTATTGTATACTGTCAGGTTTGAGGTAACGGTAGATTTTACTTTGTGTATGTTGTATAAAGGGGAGATAATCAATGCAAATGACTTCATAGGGGATGAACAATAAAGATTTGTTTTATACTGTCAGGTTGGAGGTAATGGTAGGTTATACTTTGTGTATATGTATAAAGGGGAGATAATCAATTCAAATGTCTTCATAGGGGGTAACCAATAAAGATTTGTTTTATACTGTCAGGTTTGAGGTAATGGTAGGTTATACTTTGTGTATGTTGTATAAAGGGGAGATAATCAATGCAAATGACTTCATAGGGGGTGAACAATAAAGATTTGTTTTATACTGTCAGGTTTGAGGTAATGGTAGGTTATACTTTGTGTATGTTGTATAAAGGGGAGATAATCAATGCAAATGACTTAATAGGGTGAACAATAAAGATTTGTTTTATACTGTCAGGTTTGAGGTAATGGTAGGTTATACTTTGTGTATGTTGTATAAAGGGGAGATAATCAATCCAAATGACTTCATAGGGGGTGAACAATAAAGATTTGTTTTATACTGTCAGGTTCGAGGTAATGGTAGGTTATACTTTGTGTATGTTGTATGAAGGGGAGATAATCAATGCAAATCACTTCATAGAAGGTGAACAATAAAGATTTGTTTTATACTGTCAGGTTTGAGGTAACGGTAGGTTATATTCACTTTGTGTATATGTATAATGTATTAAGGGGAGATAATCAATCCAAATGACTTCATAGGGGGTGAACAATAAAGATTTATTTTATACTGTCAGGTTTGAGGTAATGGTAGGTTATACTTTGTGTATGTTGTATAAAGGGGGAGATAATCAATGCAAATGACTTCATAGGGGGTGAACAATAAAGATTTGTTTTATACTGTCAGGTTTGAGGTAACGGTAGGTTATATTTACTTTGTGTATAATGTATTAAGGGGAGATAATCAATCCAAATGACTTCATAGGGGGTGAACAATAAAGATTTTTTGTATACTGTCAGGTTTGAGGTAATGGTAGGTTATACTTTGTGTATGTTGTATAAAGGGGAGATAATCAATGCAAATGACTTCATAGGGGGTGAACAATAAAAAAAAAATTTATACTGTCAGGTTTGAGGTAATGGTAGGTTATACTTTGTGTATGTTGTATAAAGGGGAGATAATCAATGCAAATGACTTCATAGGGGGTGAACAATAAAGTTTTGTTTTATACCGTCAGGTTTGAGGTAATGGTAGGTTATACTTTGTGTATGTTGTATAAAGGGGAGATAATCAATGCAAATGACTTCATAGGGGGGGTGAACAATAAAGATTTGTTTTATACTGTCAGGTTTGAGGTAATGGTAGGTTATACTTTGTGTATGTTGTATAAAGGGGAGATAATCAATCCAAATGACTTCATAGGGGGTGAACAATAAAGATTTGTTTTATACTGTCAGGTTTGAGGTAATGGTAGGTTATACTTTGTGTATGTTGTATAAAGGGGAGATAATCAATCCAAATGACTTCATAGGGGGTGAACAATAAAGATTTGTTTTATACTGTCAGGTTCGAGGTAATGGTAGGTTATACTTTGTGTATGTTGTATAAAGGGGAGATAATCAATGCAAATGACTTCATAGGGGGTGAACAATAAAGATTTGTTTTATACTGTCAGGTTTGAGGTAATGGTAGGTTATACTTTGTGTATGTTGTATAAAGGGGAGATAATCAATCAAAATGACTTCATAGGGGGTAACCAATAAAGATTTGTTTTATACTGTCAGGTTTGAGGTAATGGTAGGTTATACTTTGTGTATGTTGTATGAAGGGGAGATAATCAATGCAAATCACTTCATAGAAGGTGAACAATAAAGATTTGTTTTATACTGTCAGGTTTGAGGTAACGGTAGGTTATATTCACTTTGTGTATATGTATAATGTATCAAGGGGAGATAATCAATCCAAATGACTTCATAGGGGGTGAACAATAAAGATTTATTTTATACTGTCAGGTTTGAGGTAATGGTAGGTTATACTTTGTGTATGTTGTATAAAGGGGGAGATAATCAATGCAAATGACTTCATAGGGGGTGAACAATAAAGATTTGTTTTATACTGTCAGGTTTGAGGTAACGGTAGGTTATATTTACTTTGTGTATAATGTATTAAGGGGAGATAATCAATCCAAATGACTTCATAGGGGGTGAACAATAAAGATTTATTGTATACTGTCAGGTTTGAGGTAATGGTAGGTTATACTTTGTGTATGTTGTATAAAGGGGAGATAATCAATCCAAATGACTTCATAGGGGGTAACCAATAAAGATTTGTTTTATACTGTCAGGTTTGAGGTAATGGTAGGTTATACTTTGTGTATGTTGTATAAAGGGGAGATAATCAATCCAAATGACTTCATAGGGGGTGAACAATAAAGATTTATTGTATACTGTCAGGTTTGAGGTAATGGTAGGTTATACTTTGTGTATGTTGTATAAAGGGGAGATAATCAATGCAAATGACTTCATAGGGGGTGAACAATAAAAATTTGTTTTATACTGTCAGGTTTGAGGTAATGGTAGGTTATACTTTGTGTATGTTGTATAAAGGGGAGATAATCAATGCAAATGACTTAATAGGGTGAACAATAAAGATTTGTTTTATACTGTCAGGTTTGAGGTAATGGTAGGTTATACTTTGTGTATGTTGTATAAAGGGGAGATAATCAATCCAAATGACTTCATAGGGGGTGAACAATAAAGATTTGTTTTATACTGTCAGGTTCGAGGTAATGGTAGGTTATACTTTGTGTATGTTGTATAAAGGGGAGATAATCAATGCAAATGACTTCATAGGGGGTGAACAATAAAGATTTGTTTTATACTGTCAGGTTTGAGGTAATGGTAGGTTATACTTTGTGTATGTTGTATAAAGGGGAGATAATCAATCAAAATGACTTCATAGGGGGTAACCAATAAAGATTTGTTTTATACTGTCAGGTTTGAGGTAATGGTAGGTTATACTTTGTGTATGTTGTATGAAGGGGAGATAATCAATGCAAATGACTTCATAGGGGGTGAACAATAAAGATTTATTGTATACTGTCAGGTTTGAGGTAATGGTAGGTTATACTTTGTGTATGTTGTATAAAGGGGAGATAATCAATGCAAATGACTTCATAGGGGTGAACAATAAAAAAAAAATTTATACTGTCAGGTTTGAGGTAATGGTAGGTTATACTTTGTGTATGTTGTATAAAGGGGAGATAATCAATGCAAATGACTTCATAGGGGGTGAACAATAAAGTTTTGTTTTATACCGTCAGGTTTGAGGTAATGGTAGGTTATACTTTGTGTATGTTGTATAAAGGGGAGATAATCAATCCAAATGACTTCATAGGGGGTAACCAATAAAGATTTGTTTTATACTGTCAGGTTTGAGGTAATGGTAGGTTATACTTTGTGTATGTTGTATAAAGGGGAGATAATCAATCCAAATGACTTCATAGGGGGTGAACAATAAAGATTTATTGTATACTGTCAGGTTTGAGGTAATGGTAGGTTATACTTTGTGTATGTTGTATAAAGGGGAGATAATCAATGCAAATGACTTCATAGGGGGTGAACAATAAAAATTTGTTTTATACTGTCAGGTTTGAGGTAATGGTAGGTTATACTTTGTGTATGTTGTATAAAGGGGAGATAATCAATGCAAATGACTTAATAGGGTGAACAATAAAGATTTGTTTTATACTGTCAGGTTTGAGGTAATGGTAGGTTATACTTTGTGTATGTTGTATAAAGGGGAGATAATCAATCCAAATGACTTCATAGGGGGTGAACAATAAAGATTTGTTTTATACTGTCAGGTTCGAGGTAATGGTAGGTTATACTTTGTGTATGTTGTATAAAGGGGAGATAATCAATGCAAATGACTTCATAGGGGGTGAACAATAAAGATTTGTTTTATACTGTCAGGTTTGAGGTAATGGTAGGTTATACTTTGTGTATGTTGTATAAAGGGGAGATAATCAATCAAAATGACTTCATAGGGGGTAACCAATAAAGATTTGTTTTATACTGTCAGGTTTGAGGTAATGGTAGGTTATACTTTGTGTATGTTGTATGAAGGGGAGATAATCAATGCAAATCACTTCATAGAAGGTGAACAATAAAGATTTGTTTTATACTGTCAGGTTTGAGGTAACGGTAGGTTATATTCACTTTGTGTATATGTATAATGTATTAAGGGGAGATAATCAATCCAAATGACTTCATAGGGGGTGAACAATAAAGATTTATTTTATACTGTCAGGTTTGAGGTAATGGTAGGTTATACTTTGTGTATGTTGTATAAAGGGGGAGATAATCAATGCAAATGACTTCATAGGGGGTGAACAATAAAGATTTGTTTTATACTGTCAGGTTTGAGGTAACGGTAGGTTATATTTACTTTGTGTATAATGTATTAAGGGGAGATAATCAATCCAAATGACTTCATAGGGGGTGAACAATAAAGATTTATTGTATACTGTCAGGTTTGAGGTAATGGTAGGTTATACTTTGTGTATGTTGTATAAAGGGGAGATAATCAATGCAAATGACTTCATAGGGGGTGAACAATAAAAAAAAAAATTATACTGTCAGGTTTGAGGTAATGGTAGGTTATACTTTGTGTATGTTGTATAAAGGGGAGATAATCAATGCAAATGACTTCATAGGGGGTGAACAATAAAGTTTTGTTTTATACCGTCAGGTTTGAGGTAATGGTAGGTTATACTTTGTGTATGTTGTATAAAGGGGAGATAATCAATCCAAATGACTTCATAGGGGGTAACCAATAAAGATTTGTTTTATACTGTCAAGTTTCAGGTAATGGTAGGTTATACTTTGTGTATGTTGTATAAAGGGGAGATAATCAATCCAAATGACTTCATAGGGGGTAAACAATAAAGATTTATTGTATACTGTCAGGTTTGAGGTAATGGTAGGTTATACTTTGTGTATGTTGTATGAAGGGGAGATAATCAATGCAAATGACTTCATAGGGGGTGAACAATAAAAATTTGTTTTATACTGTCAGGTTTCAGGTAATGGTAGGTTATACTTTGTGTATGTTGTATAAAGGGGAGATAATCAATGCAAATGACTTCATAGGGGGTGAATAATAAAGTTTTGTTTTATACCGTCAGGTTTGAGGTAATGGTAGGTTATACTTTGTGTATGTTGTATAAAGGGGAGATAATCAATCCAAATGACTTCATAGGGGGTAACCAATAAAGATTTGTTTTATACTGTCAGGTTTGAGGTAATGGTAGGTTATACTTTGTGCATGTTGTATAAAGGGGAGATAATCAATCCAAATGTCTTCATAGGGAGTGAACAATAAAGATTTGTTTTATACTGTCAGGTTTGAGGTAATGGTAGGTTATACTTTGTGTATGTTGTATAAAGGGGAGATAATCATTGCAAATGACATCATAGGGGGTGAACAATAAAGATTTGTTTTATACTGTCAGGTTTGAGGTAATGGTAGGTTATACTTTTTGTATGTTGTATAAAGGGGAGATAATCAATGCAAATGACTTAATAGGGTGAACAATAAAGATTTGTTTTATACTGTCAGGTTTGAGGTAATGGTAGGTTATATTTACTTTGTGTATATGTATAATGTATTATTACTGTAATCTCAAACCTGACAGTTAAAAACAAATCTTTATTGTGCACCCCCTATGAAGTCATTTGCATTGATTATCTCCCCTTTATACAACATACACAAAGTATAACCTACCATTACCTCAAACCTGACAGTATAAAACAAATCTTTATTGGTTACCCCCTATGAAGTCATTTGGATTGATTATCTCCCCTTTATACAATATACACAAAGTATCACCTACCATTACCTCAAACCTGACAGTATAAAACAAAACTTTATTGTTCACCCCTATGAAGTCATTTGCATTGATTATCTCCCCTTTATACAACATGCACAAAGTATTACCTACCATTACCTCAAACCTGACAGTATAAAACAAATTTTTATTGTTCACCCCCTAAGAAGTCATTTGCATTGATTATCTCCCCTTTATACAGCATACACAAAGTATAACCTACCATTACCTCAAACCTGACAGTATACAATAAATCTTTATTGTTCACCCCCTATGAAGTCATTTGGATTGATTATCTCCCCTTAATACATTGTACACAAAGTAAATATAACCTACCGTTACCTCAAACCTGACAGTATAAAACACATCTTTATTGTTCACAGCCTATGAAGTCATTTGCATTGATTATCTCCCCTTTATACAACATACACAAACTATAACCTACCATTACCTGAAACCTGATAGTATAAAATAAATCTTTATTGTTCACCCCCTATGAAGTCATTTGGATTGATTATCTCCCCTTAATACATTATACATATACACAAAGTAAATATAACCTACCGTTACCTCAAACCTGACAGTATAAAACAAATCTTTATTGTTCACCTTCTATGAAGTCATTTGTATTTATTATCTCCCCTTCATACAACATACACAAAGTATAACCTACCATTACCTCAAACCTGACAGTATAAAACAAATCTTTATTGGTTACCCCCTATGAAGTCATTTGGATTGATTATCTCCCCTTTATACAACATACACAAAGTATAACCTACCATTACCTCAAACCTGACAGTATAAAACAAATCTTTACTGTTCACCCCCTATGAAGTCATTTGCATTGATTATCTCCCCTTTATACAATATACACAAAGTATAACCTACCATTACATCAAACCTGACAGTATAAAACAAATCTTTATTGTTCACCCCCTATGAAGTCATTTGGATTGATTATCTCCCCCCAATACATTATACACAAAGTAAATATAACCTACCGTTACCTCAAACCTGACAGTATAAAACTAATCTTTATTGTTCACCCCCTATTAAGTCATTTGCATTGATTATCTCCCCTTTATACAACATACAAAAAGTATAACCTATTATTACCTCAAACCTGACAGTATAAATCAAATCTTTATTGTTCACCCCCTATGAAGTCATTTCTATTGATTATCTCCCCTTAATACATTATACACAAAGTAAATATAACCTACCGTTACGTCAAGCCTGACAGTATAAAACAAATCTTTATTGTTCACCGCCTATGAAGTCATTTGCAATGATTATCTCCCTTTTATACAACATACACAAAGTATAACCTACCATTACCTCAAACCTGACAGTATAAAACAAATCTTCATTGTTCACCCCCTATGAAGTCATTTGCATTGATTATCTCCCCTTTATACAACATACACAAAGTATAAACTACCATTACCTCAAACCTGACAGTATAAAACAAATCTTTATTGTTCACCCCCTTTGAAGTCATTTGCATTGATTATCTCCCCTTTATACAACATACACAAACTATAACCTACCATTACCTTAAACCTGACAGTATAAAACAAATCTTTATTGTTCACCCCCTATGAAGTCATTTGGATTGATTATCTCCCCTTTATACCCAACACAAAGTATAGCCTATCATTACCTCAAACCTGATAGTACAAAACAAATCTTTATTGTTCACCCCCTATGAAGTCATTTGCATTGAATATCTCCCCTTTATACAACATACAAAAAGTATAACCTACCATTACCTCAAACTTGACGGTATAAAATAAATCTTTATTGTTCACCCCCTATGAAGTCATTTGCATTGATTATCTCCCCTTTATACAACATACACAAAGTTTTACCTACCATTACCTCAAACCTGACAGTATACAATGAATCTTTATTGTTCACCCCGTATGAAGTCATTTGGATTGATTATCTCCCCTTCATACATTATACACAAAGTAAATATAACCTACCGTAACCTCAAACCTGACAGTATAAAACAAATCTTTATTGTTCACCCCCTATAAAGTCATTTGCAATGATTATCTCCCCTTTATACAACATACACAAAGTATAACCTACCATTACCTCAAACCTGACAGTATAAAACAAATCTTTATTGTTCACCCAATATGAAGTCATTTGCATAGATTATCTCCCCTTGATACAACATACACAAAGTATAACCTACCATTACCTCAACCCTGACAGTATTAAATAAATCGTTATTGTTCACCCGCTATCAAGTCATTTGGATTAATTATCTCCCCTTAATACATTATACACAAAGTAAATATAACCTACCATTACCTCAAACCTGACAGTATAAAATAAGTCTTTATTGTTCACCCCCTATGAAGTCATTTGCATTGATTATCTCCCCTTTATACAACATACACAAAGTATAACCTACCATTACCTCAAACCTGACAGTTTAAAACAAATCTTCATTGTTCACCCCCTATGAAGTCATTTGCATTGATTATCTCCCCTTTATACAACATACACAAAGTATAACCTACCATTACCTCCAACCTGACAGTATAAAACAAATCTTTATTGTTCACCCCCCTATGAAGTCATTTGCATTGATTATCTCCCCTTTATACAACATACAAAAAGTATAACCTACCATTACCTCAAACCTGACGGTATAAAATAAATCTTTATTGTTCACCCCCTATGAAGTCATTTGGATTGATCATCTCCCCTTAATACATTATACATATACACAAAGTAAATATAACCTACCGTTACCTCAAACCTGACAGTATAAAACAAATCTTTATTGTTCACCCCCTATGAAGTCATTTGCAATGATTATCTCCCCTTTATACAACATACACAAAGTATAACCTACCATTACCTCAAACCTGACAGCATAAAACAAATCTTTATTGTTCACTCCCAATGAAGTCATTTGGATTGATTATCTCCCCTTAATACATTATACGCAAAGTAAATATAACCTACCGTTACCTCAAACCTGACAGAATAAAACAAATCTTTATTGGTTACCCCCCATGAATTCATTTGGATTGATTATTTCCACTTTATACATTATACACAAAGTATAACCTTTTGTTACCTCAAACCTGATAGCATAAAATTATTTTTTTGTTCACCCTTCTATGAAGTCATTTTGATTGATTATCTCCCCTTAATACATAATACACAAAGGAAATATAACCTAACGTTACCTCAAACCTGACAGTATAAAACAAATCTTCATTGTTCACCCCCTATGAAGTCATTTGCATTGATTATCTCCCCTTTATACAACATACACAAAGTATAACCTACCATTACCTCAAACCTGACAGTATAAAACAAATCTTTATTGTTCACCCCCTTTGAAGTCATTTGCATTGATTATCTCCCCTTTATACAACATACACAAAGTCTAACCTACCATTACCTCAAACCTGACAGTATAAAACAAATCTTTATTGTTCACCCCCTATGAAGTCATTTGGATTGATTATCTCCCCTTTATACCCAACACAAAGTATAGCCTATCATTACCTCAAACCTGATAGTACAAAACAAATCTTTATTGTTCACCCCCTATGAAGTCATTTGGATTAATTATCTCCCCTTAATACATTATACATATACACAAAGTAAATATAACCTACCGTTACCTCAAACCTGACAGTATAAAACAAATCTTTATTGTTCACCCCCTATGAAGTCATTTGCAATGATTATCTCCCCTTTATACAACATACACAAAGTATAACCTACCATTACCTCAAACCTGAGAGTATAAAACAAATCTTTATTGTTCACCCCCTATGAAGTCATTTGCATTGATTATCTCCCCTTTGTACAACATACACAAAGTATAACCTACCATTACCTCAAACCTGACAGTATCAAACAAATCTTTATTGTTTACCCCCTATGAAGTCATTTGGATTGATTATCTCCCCTTAATACATTATACGCAAAATAAATATAACCTACCGTTACCTCAAACCTGACAGAATAAAACAAATCTTTATTGGTTACCCCCCATGAATTCATTTGGATTGATTATCTCCACTTTATACAATACACAAAGTATAACCTTTTGTTATCTCAAACCTGATAGCATAAAATGATTTTTTTGATTACCCTTCTATGAAGTCATTTTGATTGATTATCTCCCCTTAATACATTATACACAAAGTAAATATAACCTACCGTTACCTCAAACCTGACAGTATAAAACAAATCTTCATTGTTCACCCCCTATGAAGTCATTTGCATTGATTATCTCCCCTTTATACAACATACACAAAGTATAACCTACCATTACCTTAAACCTGACAGTATAAAACAAATCTTTATTGTTCACCCCCTTTGAAGTCATTTGCATTGATTATCTCCCCTTAATACAACATACACAAAGTATAACCTACCATTACCTCAAACTTGACAGTATAAAACAAATCTTTATTGTTCACCCCCTATGAAGTCATTTGGATGGATTATCTCCCCTTTATACACAACACAAAGTATAGCCTATCATTACCTAAAACCTGATAGTACAAAACAAATCTTCATTGTTCACCCCTTATGAAGTCATTTGCATTGATTATTTCCCCTTGATACAACATACACAAAGTATAACCTACCATTACCTCAAACCTGACAGTATACAATAAATCTTTATTGTTCACCCCCTATTAAGTCATTTCTATTGATTATCTCCCCTTAATACATTATACACAAAGTAAATATAACCTACCGTTACGTCAAACCTGACATTATAAAACAAATCTTTATTGTTCACCGCCTATGAAGTCATTTGCAATGATTATCTCCCTTTTATACAACATACACAAAGTATAACCTACCATTACCTCAAACCTGACAGTATAAAACAAATCTTTATTGTTCACCCCCTTTGAAGTCATTTGCATTGAGTATTTCCCCTTTATACAACATACACAAAGTATAACCTTTTGTTACCTCAAACCTGATAGCATAAAATGATTTTTTTGTTCACCCTCCTATGAAGTCATTTGCATTGATTATCTCCCCTTAATACATTATACACAAAGTAAATATAACCTACCGTTACCTCAAACCTGACAGTATAAAACAAATCTTCATTGTTCACCCCCTATGAAGTCATTTGCATTGATTATCTCCCCTTTATACAACATACACAAAGTATAACCTACCATTACCTCAAACCTGACAGTATAAAACAAATCTTTATTGTTATCCCCCTTTGAAATCATTTGCATTGATTATCTCCCCTTAATACATTATACATATACACAAAGTACATATAACCTACCGTACCTCAAACCTGACAGTATAAAACAAATCTTTACTGTTCACCCCCTAGGCAGTCATTTGCATTGATTATCTCCACTTTATACAACGTACACAAAGTATAACCTACCATTACCTCAAACCTGACAGTATAAAATAAATCTTCATTGTTCACCCCCTATGAAGTCATTTGCATTGATTATCTCCCCTTAATACATTATACACAAAGTAAATATAACCTACCGTTACCTCAAACCTGACAGTATAAAACAAATCTTTATTGTTCACCCCCTATGAAGTCATTTGCATTGATTATCTCCCATTTATACAACTTACACAAAGTATAACCAACCATTACCTCAAACCTGACAGTATCAAACAAATCTTTATTGTTCACCCCCTATGAAGTCATTTGGATTGATTATCTCCCCTTAATACATTATACGCAAAGTAAATATAACCTACCGTTACCTCAAACCTGACAGAATAAAACAAATCTTTATTGGTTACCCCCCATGAATTCATTTGCATTGATTATCTCCACTTTATACATTATACACAAAGTATAACCTTTTGTTACCTCAAACCTGATAGCATAAAATTATTTTTTTGTTCACCCTTCTATGAAGTCATTTTGATTGATTATCTCCCCTTAATACATAATACACAAAGTAAATATAACCAAACGTTACCTCAAACCTGACAGTATAAAACAAATCTTCATTGTTCACCCCCTATGAAGTCATTTGCATTGATTATCTCCCCTTTATACAACATACACAAAGTATAACCTTTTGTTACCTCAAACCTGATAGCATAAAATGATTTTTTGTTCACCCTCCTATGAAGTCATTTGCATTGATTATCTCCCCTTAATACAACATACACAAAGTATAACCTACCATTACCTCAAACCTGACAGCATAAAACAAATCTTTATTGTTCACCCCCAATGAAGTCATTTGGATTGATTATCTCCCCTAAATACATTATACGCAAAGTAAATATAACCTACCGTTACCTCAAACCTGACAGAATAAAACAAATCTTTATTGGTTACCCCCCATGAATTCATTTGGATTGATTATCTCCACTTTATACATTATACACAAAGTAAATATAACCTACCGTTACCTCAAACCTGACAGTATAAAACAAATTTATTGATCACCCCCTTTGAAGTCATTTGCATTGATTATCTCCCCTTTATACAACATACACAAAGTATAACCTTTTGTTACCTCAAACCTGATAGCATAAAATGATTTTTTGTTCACCCTCCTATGAAGTCATTTGCATTGATTATCTCCCCTTAATACATTATCCACAAAGTAAATATAACCTACCGTTACCTCAAACCTGACAGTATAAAACAAATCTTTATTGTTCACCCCCTATGAAGTCATTTGCATTGATTATCTCCCATTTATACAACTTACACAAAGTATAACCTACCATTACCTCAAACCTGACAGTATAAAACAAATCTTTATTGTTATCCCCCTTTGAAATCATTTGCATTGATTATCTCCCCTTTATACAACATACACAAAGTATAACCTACCATTACCTCAAACCTGACAGTATAAAACAAATCTTTATTGTTCACCCCCTATGCAGTCATTTGCATTGATTATCTCCACTTTATACAACATACACAAAGTATAACTTACCATTACCTCAAACCTGACAGTATAAAACAAATCTTTATTGTTCACCCCCTATGAAGTCATTTGCATTGATTATCTCCCCTTAATACATTATACACAAAGTAAATATAACCTACCGTTACCTCAAACCTGACAGTATAAAACAAATCTTTATTGTTCACCCCCTATGAAGTCATTTGCATTGATTATCTCCCATTTATACAACTTACACAAAGTATAACCTACCATTACCTCAAACCTGACATTATCAAACAAATCTTTATTGTTCACCCCCTATGAAGTCATTTGGATTGATTATCTCCCCTTAATACATTATACGCAAAGTAAATATAACCTACCGTTACCTCAAACCTGACAGAATAAAACAAATCTTTATTGGTTACCCCCCATGAATTCATTTGGATTGATTATTTCCACTTTATACATTATACACAAAGTATAACCTTTTGTTACCTCAAACCTGATAGCATAAAATTATTTTTTTGTTCACCCTTCTATGAAGTCATTTTGATTGATTATCTCCCCTTAATACATAATACACAAAGTAAATATAACCTAACGTTACCTCAAACCTGACAGTATAAAACAAATCTTCATTGTTCACCCCCTATGAAGTCATTTGCATTGATTATCTCCCCTTTATACAACATACACAAAGTATAACCTACCATTACCTCAAACCTGACAGTATAAAACAAATCTTTATTGTTCACCCCCTTTGAAGTCATTTGCATTGATTATCTCCCCTTTATACAACATACACAAAGTATAACCTACTATTACCTCAAACCTGACAGTATAAAACAAATCTTTATTGTTCACCCCCTATGAAGTCATTTGGATTGATTATCTCCCCTTTATACACAACACAAAGTATAGCCTATCATTACCTCAAACCTGATAGTACAAAACAAATCTTTATTGTTCACCCCCTATGAAGTCATTTGCATTGATTATTTCCCCTTTATACAACATACACAAAGTATAACCTACCATTACCTCAAACCTGACAGTATAAAACAAATCTTTATTGTTCACCCCCTATGAAGTCATTTGCATTGATTATCTCCCCTTTATACAACATACACAAAGTTTTACCTACCATTACCTCAAACCTGACAGTATACAATGAATCTTTATTGTTCACCCCCTATGAAGTCATTTGGATTGATTATCTCCCCTTAATACAACATACACAAAGTAAATATAACCTACCGTAACCTCAAACCTGACAGTATAAAACAAATCTTTATTGTTCACCCCCTTTGAAGTCATTTGCAATGATTATCTCCCCTTTATACAACATACACAAAGTATAACATACCATTACCTCAAACCTGACAGTATAAAACAAATCTTTATTGTTCACCCCCTATGAAGTCATTTGCATTGATTATCTCCCCTTTATACAACATACACAAAGTTTTACCTACCATTACCTCAAACCTGACAGTATACAATGAATCTTTATTGTTCACCCCCTATGAAGTCATTTGGATTGATTATCTCCCCTTAATACAACATACACAAAGTAAATATAACCTACCGTAACCTCAAACCTGACAGTATAAAACAAATCTTTATTGTTCACCCCCTTTGAAGTCATTTGCAATGATTATCTCCCCTTTATACAACATACACAAAGTATAACATACCATTACCTCAAACCTGACAGTATAAAACAAATCTTTATTGTTCACCCCCTATGAAGTCATTTGCATTGATTATCTCCCCTTTATACAACATACACAAAGTATAACCTACCATTACCTCAACCCTGACAGTATAAAATAAATCGTTATTGTTCACCCGCTATGAAGTCATTTGGATTAATTATCTCCCCTTAATACATTATACACAAAGTAAATATAACCTACCGTTACCACAAACCTGACAGTATAAAACAAATCTTTATTGTTCACCCCTATGAAGTCATTTGCATTGATTATCTCCCCTTTATACAACATACACAAAGTATAACCTACCATTACCTCAAACCTGACAGTATAAAACAAATCTTTATTGTTCACCCCCTATGAAGTCATTTGCATTGATTATTTCCCCTTTATACAACATACACAAAGTATAACCTACCATTACCTCAAACCTGACAGTATAAAATAAATCTTTATTGTTCACCCCCTATGAAGTCATTTGCATTGATTATCACCCCTTTATACAACATACACAAAGTATAACCTACCATTACCTCAAACCTGACAGTATAAAACAAATCTTTATTGTTCACCCCCTATGAAGTCATTTGCATTGATTATCTCCCCTTTATACAACATACACAAAGTATAACCTACCATTACCTCAAACCTGACAGTATAAAACAAATCTTTATTGTTAACCCCCCTATGAAGTCATTTGCATTGATTATCTCCCCTTTATACAACATACAAAAAGTATAACCTACCATTACCTCAAACCTGACGGTATAAAATAAATCTTTATTGTTCACCCCCTATGAAGTCATTTGGATTAATTATCTCCCCTTAATACATTATACATATACACAAAGTAAATATAACCTACCGTTACCTCAAACCTGACAGTATAAAACAAATCTTTATTGTTCACCCCCTATGAAGTCATTTGCAATGATTATCTCCCCTTTATACAACATACACAAAGTATAACCTACCATTACCCCAAACCTGAGAGTATAAAACAAATCTTTATTGTTCACCCCCTATGAAGTCATTTGCATTGATTATCTCCCCTTTGTACAACATACACAAAGTATAACCTACCATTACCTCAAACCTGACAGTATCAAACAAATCTTTATTGTTTACCCCCTATGAAGTCATTTGGATTGATTATCTCCCCTTAATACATTATACGCAAAATAAATATAACCTACCGTTACCTCAAACCTGACAGAATAAAACAAATCTTTATTGGTTACCCCCCATGAATTCATTTGGATTGATTATCTCCACTTTATACAATACACAAAGTATAACCTTTTGTTATCTCAAACCTGATAGCATAAAATGATTTTTTTGATTACCCTTCTATGAAGTCATTTTGATTGATTATCTCCCCTTAATACATTATACACAAAGTAAATATAACCTACCGTTACCTCAAACCTGACAGTATAAAACAAATCTTCATTGTTCACCCCCTATGAAGTCATTTGCATTGATTATCTCCCCTTTATACAACATACACAAAGTATAACCTACCATTACCTTAAACCTGACAGTATAAAACAAATCTTTATTGTTCACCCCCTTTGAAGTCATTTGCATTGATTATCTCCCCTTAATACAACATACACAAAGTATAACCTACCATTACCTCAAACTTGACAGTATAAAACAAATCTTTATTGTTCACCCCCTATGAAGTCATTTGGATGGATTATCTCCCCTTTATACACAACACAAAGTATAGCCTATCATTACCTAAAACCTGATAGTACAAAACAAATCTTCATTGTTCACCCCTTATGAAGTCATTTGCATTGCTTATTTCCCCTTTATACAACATACACAAAGTATAACCTACCATTACCTCAAACCTGACAGTATACAATAAATCTTTATTGTTCACCCCCTATTAAGTCATTTCTATTGATTATCTCCCCTTAATACATTATACACAAAGTAAATATAACCTACCGTTACGTCAAACCTGACATTATAAAACAAATCTTTATTGTTCACCGCCTATGAAGTCATTTGCAATGATCATCTCCCTTTTATACAACATACACAAAGTATAACCTACCATTACCTCAAACCTGACAGTATAAAACAAATCTTTATTGTTCACCCCCTTTGAAGTCATTTGCATTGATTATTTCCCCTTTATACAACATACACAAAGTATAACCTTTTGTTACCTCAAACCAGATAGCATAAAATGATTTTTTTGTTCACCCTCCTATGAAGTCATTTGCATTGATTATCTCCCCTTAATACATTATACACAAAGTAAATATAACCTACCGTTACCTCAAACCTGACAGTATAAAACAAATCTTCATTGTTCACCCCCTATGAAGTCATTTGCATTGATTATCTCCCCTTTATACAACATACACAAAGTATAACCTACCATTACCTCAAACCTGACAGTATAAAACAAATCTTTATTGTTATCCCCCTTTGAAATCATTTGCATTGATTATCTCCCCTTTATACAACATACACAAAGTATAACCTACCATTAACTCAAACCTGACAGTATAAAACAAATCTTTATTGTTCACCCCCTATGAAGTCATTTGGATTGATTATCTCCCCTTAATACATTATACATATACACAAAGTACATATAACCTACCGTACCTCAAACCTGACAGTATAAAACAAATCTTTACTGTTCACCCCCTATGCAGTCATTTGCATTGATTATCTCCACTTTATACAACATACACAAAGTATAACCTACCATTACCTCAAACCTGACAGTATAAAATAAATCTTCATTGTTCACCCCCTATGAAGTCATTTGCATTGATTATCTCCCCTTAATACATTATACACAAAGTAAATATAACCTACCGTTACCTCAAACCTGACAGTATAAAACAAATCTTTATTGTTCACCCCCTATGAAGTCATTTGCATTGATTATCTCCAATTTATACAACTTACACAAAGTATAACCTACCATTACCTCAAACCTGACAGTATCAAACAAATCTTTATTGTTCACCCCCTATGAAGTCATTTGGATTGATTATCTCCCCTTAATACATTATACGCAAAGTAAATATAACCTACCGTTACCTCAAACCTGACAGAATAAAACAAATCTTTATTGGTTACCCCCCATGAATTCATTTGCATTGATTATCTCCACTTTATACATTATACACAAAGTATAACCTTTTGTTACCTCAAACCTGATAGCATAAAATTATTTTTTTGTTCACCCTTCTATGAAGTCATTTTGATTGATTATCTCCCCTTAATACATAATACACAAAGTAAATATAACCAAACGTTACCTCAAACCTGACAGTATAAAACAAATCTTCATTGTTCACCCCCTATGAAGTCATTTGCATTGATTATCTCCCCTTTATACAACATACACAAAGTATAACCTACCATTACCTCAAACCTGACAGTATAAAACAAATCTTTATTGTCCACCCCCTTTGAAGTCATTTGCATTGATTATCTCCCCTTTATACAACATACACAAAGTATAACCTACCATTACCTCAAACCTGACAGTATAAAACAAATCTTTATTGTTCACCCCCTATGAAGTCATTTGGATTGATTATCTCCCCTTTATACCCAACACAAAGTATAGCCTATCATTACCTCAAACCTGATGGTACAAAACAAATCTTTATTGTTCACCCCCTATGAAGTCATTTGCATTTATTACTTCCCCTTGATACAACATACACAAAGTATAACCTACCATTACCTCAAACCTGACAGTATCAAACAAATCTTTATTGTTCACCCCTATGAAGTCATTTGCATTGATTATCTCCCCTTTATACAACATACACAAAGTTTTACCTACCATTACCTCAAACCTGACAGTATACAATGAATCTTTATTGTTCACCCCGTATGAAGTCATTTGGATTGATTATCTCCCCTTAATACATTATACACAAAGTAAATATAACCTACCGTAACCTCAAACCTGACAGTATAAAACAAATCTTTATTGTTCACCCCCTATGAAGTCATTTGCATTGATTATCTCCCCTTTATACAACATACACAAAGTATAACCTTCCATTACCTCAAACCTGACAGTATAAAACAAATCTTCATTGTTCACCCCCTATGAAGTCATTTGCATTGATTATCTCCCCTTTATACAACATACACAAAGTATAACCTACCATTACCTTAAACCTGACAGTATAAAACAAATCTTTATTGTTCACCCCCTTTGGAGTCATTTGGATTGATTATCTCCCCTTAAAAAAAACATACACAAAGTATAACCTACCATTACCTCAAACCTGACAGTATAAAACAAATCTTCATTGTTCACCCCCTATGAAGTCATTTGCATTGATTATCTCCCCTTTATACAACATACACAAAGTATAACCTACCATTACCCCAAACCTGAGAGTATAAAACAAATCTTTATTGTTCACCCCCTATGAAGTCATTTGCATTGATTATCTCCCCTTTGTACAACATACACAAAGTATAACCTACCATTACCTCAAACCTGACAGTATCAAACAAATCTTTATTGTTTACCCCCTATGAAGTCATTTGGATTGATTATCTCCCCTTAATACATTATACGCAAAATAAATATAACCTACCGTTACCTCAAACCTGACAGAATAAAACAAATCTTTATTGGTTACCCCCCATGAATTCATTTGGATTGATTATCTCCACTTTATACAATACACAAAGTATAACCTTTTGTTATCTCAAACCTGATAGCATAAAATGATTTTTTTGATTACCCTTCTATGAAGTCATTTTGATTGATTATCTCCCCTTAATACATTATACACAAAGTAAATATAACCTACCGTTACCTCAAACCTGACAGTATAAAACAAATCTTCATTGTTCACCCCCTATGAAGTCATTTGCATTGATTATCTCCCCTTTATACAACATACACAAAGTATAACCTACCATTACCTTAAACCTGACAGTATAAAACAAATCTTTATTGTTCACCCCCTTTGAAGTCATTTGCATTGATTATCTCCCCTTAATACAACATACACAAAGTATAACCTACCATTACCTCAAACTTGACAGTATAAAACAAATCTTTATTGTTCACCCCCTATGAAGTCATTTGGATGGATTATCTCCCCTTTATACACAACACAAAGTATAGCCTATCATTACCTAAAACCTGATAGTACAAAACAAATCTTCATTGTTCACCCCTTATGAAGTCATTTGCATTGCTTATTTCCCCTTTATACAACATACACAAAGTATAACCTACCATTACCTCAAACCTGACAGTATACAATAAATCTTTATTGTTCACCCCCTATTAAGTCATTTCTATTGATTATCTCCCCTTAATACATTATACACAAAGTAAATATAACCTACCGTTACGTCAAACCTGACATTATAAAACAAATCTTTATTGTTCACCGCCTATGAAGTCATTTGCAATGATCATCTCCCTTTTATACAACATACACAAAGTATAACCTACCATTACCTCAAACCTGACAGTATAAAACAAATCTTTATTGTTCACCCCCTTTGAAGTCATTTGCATTGATTATTTCCCCTTTATACAACATACACAAAGTATAACCTTTTGTTACCTCAAACCAGATAGCATAAAATGATTTTTTTGTTCACCCTCCTATGAAGTCATTTGCATTGATTATCTCCCCTTAATACATTATACACAAAGTAAATATAACCTACCGTTACCTCAAACCTGACAGTATAAAACAAATCTTCATTGTTCACCCCCTATGAAGTCATTTGCATTGATTATCTCCCCTTTATACAACATACACAAAGTATAACCTACCATTACCTCAAACCTGACAGTATAAAACAAATCTTTATTGTTATCCCCCTTTGAAATCATTTGCATTGATTATCTCCCCTTTATACAACATACACAAAGTATAACCTACCATTAACTCAAACCTGACAGTATAAAACAAATCTTTATTGTTCACCCCCTATGAAGTCATTTGGATTGATTATCTCCCCTTAATACATTATACATATACACAAAGTACATATAACCTACCGTACCTCAAACCTGACAGTATAAAACAAATCTTTACTGTTCACCCCCTATGCAGTCATTTGCATTGATTATCTCCACTTTATACAACATACACAAAGTATAACCTACCATTACCTCAAACCTGACAGTATAAAATAAATCTTCATTGTTCACCCCCTATGAAGTCATTTGCATTGATTATCTCCCCTTAATACATTATACACAAAGTAAATATAACCTACCGTTACCTCAAACCTGACAGTATAAAACAAATCTTTATTGTTCACCCCCTATGAAGTCATTTGCATTGATTATCTCCAATTTATACAACTTACACAAAGTATAACCTACCATTACCTCAAACCTGACAGTATCAAACAAATCTTTATTGTTCACCCCCTATGAAGTCATTTGGATTGATTATCTCCCCTTAATACATTATACGCAAAGTAAATATAACCTACCGTTACCTCAAACCTGACAGAATAAAACAAATCTTTATTGGTTACCCCCCATGAATTCATTTGCATTGATTATCTCCACTTTATACATTATACACAAAGTATAACCTTTTGTTACCTCAAACCTGATAGCATAAAATTATTTTTTTGTTCACCCTTCTATGAAGTCATTTTGATTGATTATCTCCCCTTAATACATAATACACAAAGTAAATATAACCAAACGTTACCTCAAACCTGACAGTATAAAACAAATCTTCATTGTTCACCCCCTATGAAGTCATTTGCATTGATTATCTCCCCTTTATACAACATACACAAAGTATAACCTACCATTACCTCAAACCTGACAGTATAAAACAAATCTTTATTGTCCACCCCCTTTGAAGTCATTTGCATTGATTATCTCCCCTTTATACAACATACACAAAGTATAACCTACCATTACCTCAAACCTGACAGTATAAAACAAATCTTTATTGTTCACCCCCTATGAAGTCATTTGGATTGATTATCTCCCCTTTATACCCAACACAAAGTATAGCCTATCATTACCTCAAACCTGATGGTACAAAACAAATCTTTATTGTTCACCCCCTATGAAGTCATTTGCATTGATTACTTCCCCTTGATACAACATACACAAAGTATAACCTACCATTACCTCAAACCTGACAGTATCAAACAAATCTTTATTGTTCACCCCTATGAAGTCATTTGCATTGATTATCTCCCCTTTATACAACATACACAAAGTTTTACCTACCATTACCTCAAACCTGACAGTATACAATGAATCTTTATTGTTCACCCCGTATGAAGTCATTTGGATTGATTATCTCCCCTTAATACATTATACACAAAGTAAATATAACCTACCGTAACCTCAAACCTGACAGTATAAAACAAATCTTTATTGTTCACCCCCTATGAAGTCATTTGCATTGATTATCTCCCCTTTATACAACATACACAAAGTATAACCTTCCATTACCTCAAACCTGACAGTATAAAACAAATCTTCATTGTTCACCCCCTATGAAGTCATTTGCATTGATTATCTCCCCTTTATACAACATACACAAAGTATAACCTACCATTACCTTAAACCTGACAGTATAAAACAAATCTTTATTGTTCACCCCCTTTGGAGTCATTTGGATTGATTATCTCCCCTTAAAAAAAACATACACAAAGTATAACCTACCATTACCTCAAACTTGACAGTATAAAAGAAATCTTTATTGTTCACCCCCTATGAAGTCATTTGGATGGATTATCTCCCCTTTATACACAACACAAAGTATAGCCTATCATTACCTCAAACCTGATAGTACAAAACAAATCTTCATTATTCACCCCCTATGAAGTCATTTGCATTGATTATTTCCCCTTTATACAACATACACAAAGTATAACCTACCATTACCTCAAACCTGACAGTACAAAATAAATCTTTATTGTTCACCCCCTATGAAGTCATTTGCATTGATTATCTCCCCTTAATACATTATACACAAAGTAAATATAACCTACCGTTACTTCAAACCTGATAGTATAAAACAAATCTTTATTGTTCACCCCCTATGAAGTCATTTCCAATGATTATCTCCCCTTTATACAACATACACAAAGTATAACCTACCATTACCTCAAACCTGACAGTATAAAACAAATCTTTATTGTTCACCCCCTATGAAGTCATTTGGATTGATTATCTCCACTTTATACATTATACACAAAGTATAACCTTTTGTTACCTCAAACCTGATAGCATAAAATGATTTTTTTGTTCACCCTTCTATGAAGTCATTTTGATTGATTATCTCCCCTTAATACATAATACACAAAGTAAATATAACCTACCGTTACCTCAAACCTGACAGTATAAAACAAATCTTCATTGTTCACCCCCTATGAAGTCATTTGCATTGATTATCTCCCCTTGATACAACATACACAAAGTATAACCTACCATTACCTCAAACCTGACAGTATAAAACAAATCTTTATTGTTCACCCCCTATGAAGTCATTTGCATTGATTATCTCATCTTTATACAACTTACACAAAGTATAACCTACCATTACCTCAAACCTGACAGTATAAAACAAATCTTTATTGTTCACCCCCTTTGAAGTCATTTGCATTGATTATCTCCCCTTTATACAACATACACAAAGTATAACCTACCATTACCTCAAACCTGACAGTATAAAACAAATCTTTATTGTTCACCCCCTATGAAGTCATTTGCATTGATTATCTCCACTTTATACAACATACACAAAGTATAACCTACCATTACCTTAAACCTGACAGTATACAATAAATCTTTATTGTTCACCCCCTATGAAGTCATTTGGATTGATTATCTCCCCTTACTACATTATACACAAAGTAAATATAACCTACCGTTACCTCAAACCTGACAGTATAAAACAAATCTTTATTGTTCACCGCCTATGAAGTCATTTGCATTGATTATCTCCCCTTTATACAACATACACAAAGTATAACCTACCATTACCTCAAACCTGACAGTGTAAAACAAATCTTTATTGTTCACCCCCTATGAAGTCATTTGGATTGATTATCTCCCCTTTATACACAAAACAAAGTATAGCCTATCATTACCTCAAACCTGATAGTACAAACCAAATCTTTATTGTTCACCCCCTATGAAGTCATTTGCATTGATTATTTCCCCTTTATACAACATACACAAAGTATAACCTACCATTACCTCAAATCTGACAGTATACAATAAATCTTTATTGTTCACCCCGTATGAAGTCATTTGGATTGATTATCTCCCCTTAATACATTATACACAAAGTAAATATAACCTACCGTTACGTCAAACCTGACAGTATAAAACAAATCTTTATTGTTCACCCCCTATGAAGTTATTTGCAATGATTATCTCCACTTTATACAACATACACAAAGTATAACCTACCATTACCTCAAACCTGACAGTATAAAACAAATCTTTATTGTTCACCCCCTATGAAGTCATTTGCATTGATTATCTCCCATTTATACAACTTACACAAAGTATAACCTACCATTACCTCAAACCTGACAGTATAAAACAAATCTTTATTGTTCACCCCCTATGCAGTCATTTGCATTGATTATCTCCACTTTATACAACATACACAAAGTATAACCTACCATTACCTCAAACCTGACAGTATAAAATAAATCTTTATTGTTCACCCCCTATGAAGTCATTTGCATTGATTATCTCCCCTTAATACATTATACACAATGTAAATATAACCTACCGTTACCTCAAACCTGACAGTATAAAACAAATCTTTATTGTTCAACCCCTATGAAGTCATTTGCAATGATTATCTCCCCTTTATACAACATACACAAAGTATAACCTACCATTACCTCAAACCTGACAGTATAAAACAAATCTTTATTGTTCACCCCCTATGAAGTCATTTGCATTGATTATCTCCCCTTTGTACAACATACACAATGTATGGTTATTCTATATTAACATCCCAAGTAAAATCTGTAACAATAGAACCAAAATTGGAAACATTACGGTATTTCTGTTTCTTTTTTTTTTAATAATTATAAGTTACAAAATAAAATAATTCATACAGACTTCGTCCCCATTCACAGGCCTGCCTCATATCATATAAATAGATGATATATGCATATATTAATATAATATATAACAACAAACCAGTGTATTCTCTTGGACTATTATTACATTAGTATAATAGTCCAAGGTATACTGATTGTATCACTACAATATGATAGTTATTACAGTGAGGTTGAATTTCCTGTCATTTATTCATCATCCAAGCACGAACTTGTATCAGAAAAAAATATCTCTGTAAATTAACCTCAGTTTCAGGTATAGAGATGTGGTCTGTTTCTGTGACATGTGCTTTTGGTCATCCACAAGAACGAGCGGTCATCTAATACACCTTATAGCTATTTGTCCGCCATTACTGGATATCACACAGGTTCCCGTAAAATTTTGACGTCATAAAACAAAATATCTGACGCCACAATGGAAAAGTGATTGTTGTATGCGTCAAAAGGTCAAGCGGTCGGGTCGGCCGGCCGAATAGGCTAATAGAGATAAGGTGTATGTTCAGTACTTCAGTACTTTGATTTTATATTTGTATTGTGCTGTAAATATGTTTTTCCTTGTTATAGATAAGATATATGTTTAAAATTGTTGATAATGTTATTTTTTTTCATGAGTGCTAAGTTCCTATGATAATAGGGCTTTACTGTTTGTTTATTGTTTATAGAAGAGATATTTTCATAAATTATTCCAAGTCAGGAATGTTTTCATTTTTGCATAAATTGTAAACATCACAAGATTTTGTTAAAATTACTTTCCATATTTTTATGTTTATCTAGTCATTGCAAATGCTTTAATAATTGTGTTTGTTTATTAACTTGTACCAACAGCAAATGGGTAGAAAATGAGGAATATTGTGATATAAGCTCAGATTTTTGAGACTTGTTTTGAGAAAGTTCCCGTACTTTTTCATCTGAAACTTTTTCGGGATCACTTTAGACATACTTTCTGTCAGTTTTGGACAATGACAGCCAAACTAACTTACATACACTCTTTTTCTAAATTCGAGTTCTAGAATTTACTTTTCCCCACTGAAGGTTATGCATTTGTTTAAACTTGTCGATCTTCGTATCTGTAACACACAGCATGTATCGCCATTACTTCAGATGAAATGCTAGCGATTTCATTGGTTGATTAAAAGAATAAAGTATTTTACCTTAATTTTTGTGGAAACTGTTATAGAAATGTTTTATTTTACGATTAATGTTAGAAAATGTAAAAGTTTATATTTTAATAATTTTGTATTCTTTGTCGTTTCAACTTGATAAAGAATGGAACTTTTTGATTGGCTATCAGTGCAAGATGAGGCACTTAAGGGTAGATCTATCGTGCATGCCCCTGTGCGATACTACCAGTAGAAGCACAAATACCGAGACAAATACACTTAAAGGTTATGACTCTTTTCCTAAATGTATGCACCCAACCCAAAAACAACTAGCAAGGAGGTATTCCAAATAATTATTAGTTTACGTCTAGCAAGGACTAGCAAGGAGGCAATTGTGCATCAAGTCAATGAATAGTAATAATTTTATTTGCAAAAATACACCCATACACAAATACAACATTTAATACAGACAGTGAAGAATTACAAATATAAACATAAAAAAAACCATAGTTATAAATGGTAATTAATGTAGCCTTTGATGGACATGGACCTCATTTTCGCAATTCTAATGATTGCTTTATAAAGTCACCAATTTCTGTCAAAAGCTCAGATTTAGGAATTAAAAGTTGTTTTAGCTTTAAAAGTGGTTGATAATTTGTAAAATCAGGATTTAAATTATTAATCTTTAAAAATAAGCAATCTCTTAAAGTTGAGTTTAGTTTGCAGTATAGTAAAAAATGGTATTCATCATCAATTTTATTACAAAGTTTACATAACCTTTGATCTCTGGGTACATTTTTATATCTTCCCATTTCAACTTCTAGGTTATGGTCACTAACCCTTAATTTAGAAATTAATTGTCTGGTTTTAAAATTTGATTCTTTTAATAAATAATTTTCAATTTTTATCTCAGTTTTTATTTGACCATATAGAAATAATTTCGAACTGTCTGTTATAGAAGAAAGTTTATTCAAGACTTTTTTGTATAAAATTCATGTGATACCTGTTTAAACTTCATCTTTAAGGAATATTTAATTTTATTGTATGGTTTATCACAAGTTTCAAAATCTTTAGCATTTAATCCAGTCTCTTTAAAAATATTTAGAGCAAATGTATACCAACTATGAAAACCATCATTATGCAGGGACTTATTTAATTCATAGGCTTCTTTTAACAGAGGATTAATATCATGGGTATGGAATCTACAGAAATATAGCATAACTTGTGGTTTAATAAATAAAGCCATAGAAAATCTGCCCAGTTCTGTTTTGGCTGAAATATTACATGCAGTTTTCCTAAGCCCTAGGACAGATTTACAGTATTTATTATGAATCATTTCATAGCAAAATTTATCTTCTAACGACAAAGTATCACAAACAGAACCATGTTGTTCTGAACGTTTCAAAGATTTAAACATGGATAAATAATCTTCCATAAACCATACCTCACTATTATATAATAAAACAGGTCTTATTAAGACATCAAAAAGTTCGCATGATAAATTAACAGGGATGGATTGAAAGTTAGAAAATCTACTTTTTAAAGCAAATAGGACCTTCAATCCCTTTTTTGATAGTTCTTGCATAGCATTTTTAAAATTACCCTTATAGTTAATAATGTTTCCTAAAAAATTGTATTCTTTAGTCTCATTTAATTGGATGTTTTTATAGCATACCACAGGGGTGGGAGAAAATTTATTCTGAAACGTCATAACTTTAGTTTTTTTAGTATTAACTGTTAATTGCCAGTCATAGCAGTACTTCTCTAGTTTATTTATTGCATTCTGCAGTCCTATATGTGAACTTGACATTATTACCAAATCGTCTGCAAAACTTAAGCTGGACAATTCAGATTTTTGAAGGACTAAAGGTTTACAAGTATTGTCAAAAATCTGATGTATATCATTAATAAAACAATTAAAAATAGTAGGGCTTAAACTATCCCCTTGCTTAACACCTCTTTCCAATATGAAGGATTTAGAAATTTTATTATCAATTTTAATAGAAGATTCTGTTAAGTTATACATATCACTAATTACCTCATAAAATGTTTTCCCTAGCCCATTTTTTATGAGTTTGTATCGTAACCCATTATGCCACAAAGTGTCAAATGCTCTGCGTAAATCAACAAAGCAGGCAAATATCTTTTCTTTCTTTTTATTTACATATTTTGAAATTAAAGATTTTAATATAAACAAACTATCTGTGGTTCTATGATTGACTCTAAATCCAAACTGTTGATTTGCAAAAATGTTTTCATAATGTAATGTTAGTCTATTATTTAATGCAGAGCTAAAGAGTTTTGCAATACAATTTTGGAGAGATATACCCCTATAATTATTAAGATCAGTACAGTCTCCAGATTTAAAAATTAATATTGTGTATGACTTTCTCCATTGAATCGGATATTTACCTGTTTCTAAAATTAAATTAAAAAGTTTAGTTATGGATTTACATGTAACATAACTGCTATATTTAATGACTTCATTAGCAATTCTATCTGGTCCTGCACTTTTCCCCATTTTTAATTTGTTTATACACTTTTTAACTTCTGTTATAGTGAAAGGTGCATCTGCCAATACATTTTCCTTTAAAATATTTTTATAATCTTTAACATATGCATCTATTTTATCCATAAAAGGTACATTTATATGTTCAGGTTTCCCCTGGGACTGAAAATGTTGACTTAAATTTCCCATATTAATAAGTTTACTTAAGTTTGAAGAACTACTATCATCATTTTTAAGTGAATTTAAATGCTGCCAGTACTGTTTTGGATCAGTTTCTTTCCAATTTAAAAGTTTATCATAAATATTTTTCTTAAATAGATATTTCTTCCTTTTTATCATCTTTTTAAGATTCTTACATTGATAAAAAAAATTATGACGTAGCTGCAAATCAAATGGTTTAGAACGCATTTTATTGCCTAAATCAACCACTGTTTTTTTCAAATCGTTAACTTCATTGTCTGACCATGATTTCTTCTTTTTTATTTTTACTTTTTTGTGTCTTATTATTTTACAGGACGTTTTTGCCAAATTATCAAAAATATTTGTTAGTTGTTCTGAGGCTTTATTGATGCCATTGCTGTTTTCATCAAAAATATTATTTTCAAAAGAGACTATCTTATGTAATACATCACAATCACTAATAGTGTCGATTAATTTGTTTTTAGAAATAGCTTCCCATTTGTATGTACACTGTAAAGGTATAAAATTAGGAGAATCTTCCTCAAAATCAGGAGTAATATTACAATATATATGAACAGAAATCTGTGAGTGATCTGATAAATATGTGGCACTATCAACTTGAAAAAAATTAATAGAAGTTAAGAGGTCCATGTCCGCCAAAGCATAATCAACAACACTTGATCCATATGACTTATGGCAAGTAAAATTCCCCAAAATATCACCTACAAAGCGACCATTTAACACACGGAGCTGGGAAGCAATGCAGAGGTCTATGAGACCTTGACCTTGAGTATTAAAAATGTTATCTCGTGTATTTCTGAGAATAGTACAATCTTCACTATAATCATCAGGCAGCACATTTTGCAGAGAGTCAAGAGACAGACTTTCATTATCAATAAAATCTATCTTTTCTCCAATTCGAGCATTTAAATCACCAAGAATTAGAATATTAGATGTCTTTGGAATATTAGATATTTCATTTTCTAGATTCAAGAAATCATCATCATAATAATTGGAGCTAACAGGAGGAATATAGCATGCACAAATGTAAACATCTTTATTTAAACCGAAAAAGGCTTTATTTAATTTGAACCATAATCTGTTTTCTGATGAAGAAATATGTGGCATTTCAGTTATGCCTTTCTTATATTTTGATTGATATAAAACAATAATGCCGCCACTAAATCTCTTTGATCGCCTTTTTTTCTTTCGGCATCTCTGAAAAGTGCTAAATTCAGGAATATCTAAATTAGAGTCTGATCCCTTCCATGTCTCAAGAAGTATATTTATATCATGTTTTAAATATGAGTTAAAAGTTTCATCACTAACAGTTGGTTTATTGAAGTAAAAACAATCATGTCAGAAGAGGGACGAAAGATACCAAAGGGACAGTCAAACTCATAAATCTAAAACAAACTGACAACGCCATGGCTAAAAATGAAAAAGACAAACAAACAACAGCACGTCACATGACACAACATAGAAAACTAAAGAATAAACAACACGAACCGGCCCACCAAAAAAACTAGGGGTGACCTCAGGTGCTCCGGAGAGGTAAGCAGATCCTGCTCCACACCCTGTGGCACCCGTCATGTTGCTTATGTGATAACAAATCCGGTAAATAGTCTAATTCGGTAGGTCACATCCATGAAAGGGAAGGGGATTGTAGTTACGACGTAAGGAACATATCCGATATCATTTGTGAAACGGTTATTCCATAACGGTCAACCAACTCGTGATGGCGTCCGTAAAATTTACGAAGGGATGATTTCAACTTCACCATTTGGAACTCTTGGTTTAAAAGCTTCCTTGTGAGCAGCAACCCTCTATCAAGAAAATCATGATAGGAAATGCAAGCACGGGAATATTGTATCAATTGGGAGATATATACCCCGTATGTAGGTGCTGCTGGAATGTTGCTACTTAGAAATGGAAAGTTCACCATTGGAAAGCTGAAATCATCTCTTTTGTCGTAAAGTTTTTTTTTCAACCGACCCTCATTGTCAATTTCTAGATGTAAGTCAAGATATGAGGCCGATTTAACTGTATCTGTAGTATCCTTTATCTCTAGCTCGATGGGATAGATGCGTTCCACATAGTCACCAAATTTTGAATTATTTAGTGAAAGAACATCATCTATATAGCGGAAAGTAGAGTTAAATGATATTAATAACTTCTTATCTTTCTTCCTAAGAAGTTCCTGCATAAAGTCAGCCTCAAAATAATAAAGAAACAAGTCGGCAAATAGAGGGGTACAGTTTGTTCCCATTGGAACGCCGACAGTCTGTTGAAAAACACGTCCTCCGAACGTAACAAATATGTTGTCAATTAAGAAATCAAGCATCGTGATAATATCAGTTTCAGAGATTTTTTTGTTTGTATCAGAGTGATCCTTTACAAAGTAGGATTTATCCCTCCCTTAGACAAGATACTTGTATCTACGTTGGCCATTCTTTTTTATGAAGCAAAGTACGTAATACCAACTCTTTCAATTTGTCTCTTAGTTTGGAATGTGGAATACTTATGTAAAGAGTAGAAAAGTCAAATGTTTTAATACTGTTACAAGATGAAAGAGAGTTAAGGTGTCAGTATTCACCTCAAAAACTAACAAAACCTTTGAATAGACTTATTAAGAAGGGATAAAGTTACGAGACTGTTGTCAGGTCATTAAAGATTGCATATTTTGGCGTTAATATTGATTCACTTATAGGGTCTTTGCATCGGAACTAAACACATTTATTCAAAAACCAGTTGTTGGCATGACACGGGTTATGTTCTTCTCATATATGTTATGATGGTATGATACTAAACCCCTAACGGAAAGGATTGTGCCTGATGTTCATATGATGAAATCATAATCTTTCAGTCAGTTTAATTGAAGTCTGGAGCTGGCATGTCAGTTAACTGCTAGTAGTCTGTTGTTATCTATGTATTATTGTCATTTTGTTTATTTTCATTGGTTACATCTTCTGACATCAGACTCGGACTTCTCTTGAACTGAATTTTAATGTGCGTATTGTTATGCGTTTACTTTTCTACATTGGCTAGAGGTATAGGGGGAGGGTTGAGATCTCACAAACATGTTTAACCCAGCCGCATTTTTGCGCCTGTCCCAAGTCAGGAGCCTCTGGCCTTTGTTAGTCTTGTATTATTTTAATTTTAGTTTCTTGTGTACAATTTGGAAATTAGTATGGCGTTCATTATCACTTAACTAGTATATATTTGTTTAGGGGCCAGCTGAAGGACGCCTCCGGGTGCGGGAATTTCTCGCTACATTGAAGACCTGTTGGTGACCTTCTGCTGTTGTTTTTTTCTATGGTCGGGTTTTTGTCTCTTTGGCACATTCCCCATTTCCATTCTCAATTTTATTAGATTGTATGTACTCTAAAAGATCTTTGGAAGCTTTAAGTATCCACATCTGATTCACGCCCCCTCTAGGATAGGCAGTTTCACAATAACTTTGAAGCCCGTCTTTGATTGCTAATAAAATAGATGTTAATAATTTAGAAAGAGGTTTCGTGGAGCACTTGGAAGACCCAGCAATATAACATTGTTTGTAAGGACACTTATGTAGTTTAGGTATCCAATACAGTGATGGAAGATCCAGTTCTTCATCTTTGGTTGAAATTCAGACCTATGATTATCCAGGATTTCCTCTTTGGTAAGTGTCGTCAGGGTATATGTTGAGTTTCCAAGTGAATTGTTGTTTAAGGCTTTATTTGCGGGGACAACAACATATTTGTCATGGAGGTAGGATAGGTGTTTTGCAACATTTGGATCTTTAAAGATTGACGTAGCATGGGCATTGATAGACCCATTCAGTTTCTTAATTCTGATTTGTATCAACTACCTCACTGCCTTAATCCATTCGGAAAGAGTGTCTACGTCTTCCTTCTCGCGATTAGCACATTGCCTGACATAATCCTCAACTGAATCCATCAGAATTTCAAAGTTGTATTTCTAATTGATGGATTTAGGCTCACGATATGAGTGAATCCTTCACGAATTTATCATTATACTGAATCCATTTGAGAACTAAGGAAAATAAACGGCCTGACTAAATGGTGGGGGTATATCCCCCTTTTGTCCGACATATTGTTATTTTTTTAGTACTTCTTTCTGATATTTGACTGCCTTAATCAATTAACAAGTTGAATTCATTATGTCGACTTCTTATTACTATGTCATTACATTTATATTAACAAGTCGACATTGTATTGCAATTATTTCTTCATCATTCCAAGTTGATTCCACATGATGATTAGATTCCAGCTTATAACACACAACATAACTAATAGTTCCGACTTATTAGCAACAAAATAACTTTACCAGGGGTGTACCATATGCGCTTCCATACCATAATATCTGCTATAACTTGTACGAACTGAGAGTGAGGAGGCTCAAAAGTCAAAACACTTAAACATTGAGAGTTAAATATACATTTTAACCTAGGACAAGATACTTGTATCTACGTTGGCCATTCTTTTTTATGAAACAAAGCAATACCAACTCTTTCAATTTGTCTTTTAGTTTGGAATGTGGAATACTAGCGTAAAGAGTAGACAAGTCAAATGTTTTAATACTATTTAAATTGATTGGGGACTTTCCTTTTTGAATTTTCCTTGGAGTTAAGTATATTTGTGATTTTACTTTTTACAAGATGAAAGAGAGTTAGAGTGCATGTACTCTAAAAGATCTTTGGATTTTTTAAGTATGCACATCTGATTCACTCCACCTCTAGAATAGGCAGTTTCACAATAACTTTAAAGCCCGTCTTTGATTGCTGATAAAACAGATGTTGATAATTTATAAAGAGGTTCCAAGGAGCACTTGGAAGACCCAGCAATATACTCTTGTTTGTAAGGACACTTATGAGGTTTAGGTATCCAATACAGTTATGGAAGATCCAGTTCTACCATCACTGTATTGTTGATGCTTGTTTTTTGTCATACATTTTAATGTTTTGAATTTTTTTGAATTGAGTGTTGATGGTTGATTCTTTAAATATAGCCTATCTTTAATTTTTCTATATTTCGGACAACTTAGAGATTGATATATTGTTAAAGACCTTACGCCAAGACTAGCTAGGGAATTTAAAAATTCAAATACATGTATTAAGGGGGTACCCAACACCATGACTAAAATTAATTTGGCTCGTTTAATTTTCATAAAATTTTGCCAAAATATTTACTTTGACCACTTGAATAAAATATAAATATTTAAAAAAAAATATGAACCAATCACTTTCTCAGAAATAATTGGTTGGATATATAGCAGTTTGATAAACACCAATTTTGATCATTGAGAACCTAAATATGTCCTTAACAATACGTGATTAAAACGTTTAGCTGATTTTTCAGAGTTATCTCCCTGTAGTGCTAGGTACCACCTTAAAGTGTCAAACAGAAATGAAGCTCATAAAAACTAAAAACTTAGAAAGCAATATTTGTCTCCGTTTAGAATTTGGGTTTATAATTCTTTACACTATTGTTGATTTTAATGTTATAATTCCATAATGGTCAGTCAACCAAAACATTGAGAAAGTGTCAAACAATTTTAAAAAAGCAACACCGTCTACATACTGATATCATAATAAAGAAATAAAACAACCAATAGCAACAATAACAACTTAACTTCCTTACCATGGTATATAATAATATGTAGTTTCCACAAGTTCAAGCATGGTGCATTCTGATTCATATACATAATATGTACTAGTACATGTTTATATTTAGGGGCTAACTAAAGCCCGCCTCGATTTTCTTGCTGTTTTGAAGACCCATTGGTGGCTTTGGGCTGTTTTCTACTCTTCGGTAGGGTTGTTGTCTCCTTGACACATTCCATATTTCCATTTTCAATTTTACTTATACATACATAAAGTCAAATTGTCAGTATCGGTTCCAGTGGTATATGTTCAAAGGGAAAGCTTGTGATGAGTTCAAACATTTACCCTTCAACTATTCATTTGATGTTTTCTTAGAAGGGAGTTATATCATATGTTAGCCTGAACAACATTGTATTTCGAGATAAACTATTGTTTTCAGAGAAATTCATTTAAATGAAGTGGATTAAACAGCATTTTTTCTGTACAGGAAATATATTTACTGTGAGAAACAACTAGAGGCTCCTAAGAGCCGGTGTCGCTCACCTTGGTCTATGTGCATATTAAACAAAGGACACACATGGATTCATGACAAAATTGTGTTTTGGTGATGGTGATGTGTTTGAAGTTCTTACTTTACTGAACTTTCTTGCTACTTACAATTATCTCTATTTATAATGAACTTGGCCCATTAGTAACAGAGGAAATTATTAAGAAACAAGAATGTGTTCAAAGTACACAGATGCCCCACTCGCACTATCATTTTCCATGTTCAATGGACTGTGAAATTGGGTAAAAAAAAATAATTTGGCATTAAAATTTGACAGATCATACCATAAGCAACATATGTACTAAGTTTCAAGTTGATTGGACTTCAGCTTCATCAAAAACTACCTTGACCAAAAACTTTAACCTGAAGCTGGACAGATGGACGAACAGACGAATTAACGAACAGATGAATGAACAAACAGACGGACAGACCAGAAAACATAATGCCCCTCTACTATCATAGGTGGGGGCATAAAAAATTTACAAAATATATGAAAATTGTAAAAAATTAACTATAAAGGGCAATAACTCCTAAAGGGGACAACAATTTGTTACAGAAATCGCTCAAATTTTACAATAATTAAGTTTAAGTACAGCTTATATGGAAATTATATTAAAAAAAATAGGTCACCGATGAGTTAAAAAGATATTTCAATTTTAAAGCCAAAAAATGGCATTTTTCCACCAAAGGGAGATAATTTCGAACTTTTTCAATAATGTATACATTTTAAAAGTCATCTGGGGCCAACACAAATTGTTTGTTTTGAATGATTTTTGTACCATATGATAAGTAACAACTACAAAAGGTAACAAATAAAATTTGAAATGAAAACCAAATATTTATTTTTTTTCTGAAATTTTTATACCCTCGATCCTCCTCAAGTTGATTCAACTACTATTCTGGACAAAGAAAGATAACTCCAATCAATTGAAAATTTCTTGCTATTGCACAATATTGTGCAATTAGATATTTCTTGCTATTGCGCAATACTGTGCAATTGAAAATATTTGCTATTGCACAATACTGTGCAATTGAAGATTTCTTGCTATTGCGCAATACTGTGCAATTGAAAAAAATTAAGAATCTACATACACAGTTAGATCAAAGAACCCCAATTATTCAATTTTTGATGAAATCAAACAAAGTTCAATTTTGGACCCTTTGGGCCCCTTATTCCTAAAAACCTGTTGGGACCAAAACTCCCAAAATCAAACCCTACCTTCCTTTTATGTTCATAAACCTTGTGTTTAAATTTCAAAGATTTCTATTTACTTATACTAAAGTTATGGTGCGAAAACCAAGAATACAGGGCTTTCCATTGAAGCCGGTAGCCGGCGGAAATCCGCCGCTTACGGTGGTTTCAAGTGCCGGCTACTTCACTGCCAAAAATATAAATTCAAAAAGAAAAAAATATCTTTTTCAAATGTTTACAGGCAGCCGAGAGACGTATATTGTCGCAAAGTCGCGGTCACGATAAACAAGGATGAGAAGTCAATGTTTACCTTGGTCTAAATATAGTTCACATGAATTCAGGTCACTGATTGGTTGTCTATTTAAAGTCAGAATGCATCGTTTCTTTTCAAAGATAACAAGAGAGACGTTCCGGTGGTCATTGAATGATAACAATAGAGACGTTCCGATTGTCATTAACTCGTTGGCTTTTTTTGGCTTTTAAAACGTGAAGACAATCAGATAGGATGACAATCTTATGCTATGGAATAATATTTAGTCAAATTAAAGAAAGTGTAGTAGATCATATTGTTCAGAATCTGGAAAACAGTATCTTTTGAAGTTCATTTTTTCAAAGCCCACGTGGTGTTCAGAGAATCAAGGTCAAAAACGAAAGTAGAATATTGTCGACTCGACCTCAAATAAATAAAATTTCCAAATGATTTATGTATCCGACTTATTGAACAGTTTACAAAAAAAGAGAAAATCAGAGGATATATCAATTTTCTGTCAATGCTTGAGAAATAATTGTATGATTTAAATACGCGTAACAGTCTTTAGAGAGAAAAGGGGGGTCATTTAATTGTTTACAAATGCACGTAGTTATGCAAAATAAATCGATCAAGATTTCTAACAAACCGGATGATTATTTAAATAAAACTCCTTTAAAAGTAAATGAATTTTAAGCATAAGGTAATGAAAATAAAAAACTGACATAAAAAAAAAAATGAAATTTCTTTGAGTTTTTTTTTTTTTTCTTTCTTTAATTTCCTACATAAAAAATGGTCATTTGAAAGATTAAATTAGGTGCCAGGAGATTGCGAGAATGCAGGATTTTGCTCTATTTATGCCAGAGCTTCTGGGGGCCTTGAGCGGCCCCCAGACCCCCTGCCGTAAGTCACCAAGCTTACAGCTTGGTGGGCGTCCGGCTTCGCCGAACGCATGTTATAGCCGCCTATAATTTTAATTCAGCCTTCTACTTCCATTTCAATAGAAAGCCCTGAGAATAATGCTTACTTGGGCCCCTTTTTGGCCCCTAATTCCTAAACTGTTCAGACCTCAACTCCCAAAATCAATCCCAACCTTCCTTTTGTGGTCATAAACCTTGTGTTTAAATTTCATTGATTTCTATTTACTTATACTTAAGTTATTGTGCAAAAACCAAGAATAATGCTTATTTGGGCCCTTTTTTAGCCCCTAATTCATAAACTGTTTGAACTAAAACTCCCAAAATCAATCCCAACCTTCCTTTTGTGGTCATAAACCTTGTGTCAAAATTTCATAGATTTCTATTTACTTAAACTAAAGTTATAGTGCGAAAACGAAGAAAATGCTTATTTAGGCCCTTTTTGGCCCCTAATTCCTAAAATTTTGGGACCAAAACTCCCAAAATCAATCCCAACCTTCCTTTTGTGGTTATAAACCTTGTGTTAAAATTTCATATATTTCTATTCACTTTTACTAAAGTTAGAGTGCAAAAACTAAAAGTATTCTGACGACGCAAGATGACGACGACGACGCCCACGTGATAGCAATATACGACGAAAAATTAAAATTTTTGCGGTCGTATAATAATATTCAAGATAATAACCAAAAACGGCCAAATTTCCTTAAAATTACCAATTCAGGGGTAGCAACCCAACAACGGGTTGTCCGATTCATCAGAAAATTTCAGGGCAGATAGATCTTGACCTGATAAACAATTTTACCCATAATTCTTTGGTTTCAGAGTTATAAACCAAAATCTACATTTTACCCCTATGTTCTATTTTTAGCCATGGTGGCCATCTTGGTTGGTTGGCCGGGTCACTGGACACATTATTTAAAAAATTCCACAATGATGATTGTGGTCAAGTTTGGTTAAATTTGGCCCATTAGTTTCAGAGGAGAAGATTTTTGTAAAAGTTAACGTCGATGATGAAGGACGACAGACGCCAAGTGATGAGAAAAGCTCACCTGGCCCTCCAATAATTAATTTTTGTTTCTCATAGTAAATGACTATGGTAATAAAGATTCCCCTAAGTCTCCAGTCATTGGCTAAGGAGTGTGTAGATGGGACATGTCAGAGGCCTTTTTTGCCATGAAAAGGCAAAAACAAAGTCAAAGGTGCCAAAATGTCTTTAAAAAGGTAAAATAAAAAATGGTCAATATTCAACAGCTGATTTAGATTGGAGGAAGGTTTTGATAAAGAACAGGCAGATATATGGATGCTAATATAAAATTGTTTGTTTATTCATTTAACTGATGCTGTATGGAATTTGCTCATTGTTGAAAGCCATAATATTACAGAGACCTATAGTTGCTAAATTCTATGTCATTTGGTCTGGTGGAAACCCGACTCATTGGAAATCATATCCCATTTTTTTATTTAAATATTTAATTTAATTTTGGATTATTTAATCCCAGATTTTTGCAGTTATGATGAATGCTATAATTATAACATTGTTAAAATATTTAATACATTGTACAACTCATTAAAAATGTGTTTACATAAATTAATTAACATGAAATGCATAAAATGTGCATTGTTGTTTTAATAAATGCTGTTTCACACATTTCTTTATGAATCTTTTTGTTAATAATGAGGAATACTGTTCATGTATAAATTTTCCCTTCATACATTGCTTTTTATGAATTTCATACCAATGTCTTGGTATAGAATAGTCTTAGGAATGTTTAAAATTTGGGTTGTATCACTTTATGTCTGAAACTGCAACATTCCAACATCAACAAGTTTCTTTATTTTCTTTTTCTTCTCACCGTCAGCATCTAATAACATCCTAAAATTTAACAGAAAAAATATTGTTTAGTTCATATTCTTATAAACATTACAAAAATTAATTTTTAATGCCAGTAATAAAGATTTATAAAAATAAATATAGAAAAAAAAAGATGTGGTATGATTGCAAAACTAGCTTGTGATCTTTTATTCATAAAAAAAAGGGTGGAGGATACCAATGGGAAATCCAACTATGCTAAACCAGCCATTCAAGGTCGTTAAAAACCACACAGTTAGTTACCAATTGGATATTCAAACCCATAAGTATAAGTTGAAGGTTAACAACAGTGGCAAAACAGCAAAAATAATTTTCAGATGATCAGTTTACAAAACACAACATATTATAAGTTCTATAGTTTGCTACTGACCCCCTACTGATCCATATAGGGTTAGTAAAATCCATAGGGGGTGAGACCGTAGACTGAGTCCCCTTTGGATGTTACTAACCCTCTATGGATTCATAGTAGTGAACCATATAAAGAATTTACCTTACGCAGGACTTCTCCTGCTGCGTTTTGTAGGAAAAAAACCAATGAAATTCAAAAACAATTACATCAATAGATGACGTCAACATCAACATTATGTGATGTCATGAACCCCCTATGAAATTTACTAACCCCCTACGGATACATACATGCAACCTTAGATTTCACTTTCACATGCACAATAAAATAAGTAAATTTATATTTGATATGAATTAAAATTCAATAAAATAACCCAGTAGGCCAATCAAATATTCATATTTCACTTTACCTTTGTCCACTCCCTGGGTCATTTCTTAAAACATGAAATAGATTTTGTATCCAAGGATCCATTAGAACGTCCATCACATCTGGTTGAGATAAAATATCTTGCATTTTATTCTCATCTTCTGCAGTAGCCTGTTTTGGATTGGTTGAACTTCTGACAGACATGTCAGCGCCACCTTGTGACTGTCTTGTAAGGATTGTCCCCATTTGGGAAGCAGACGGAGGGTTTGTAGGGTTATATATATTACTGTCTGCAGGATCTATTTCCTCTATAATCTTGGGTGATGGTTTTTGTGGTGGTGGTGTCTTCTCTTCTGTTTTACCGCCATCTTTGTCAGCAATGTTTGTGAAATGATTTCCTGAAAAATAAAAACATCCAAGAATCAAAACTAAGATTTAAACTAGAGGCTCCAAGGAACCTGTGTCGCTCACCTGATATATTTTTTTGTAAACTGCATTTTACCCCCATGTTCTATTTTTAGCCAAGTCGGTCATGTTGGTTTTAACGGGCAGGGTCATCCGACAATTTTTTTAAACTTAATACCCTAATGATGATTGTGGCCAAGTTTGGTTAAATTTAATAGTCTCAGTAGTTTCAGAGTACAATGTATCAGATTAACAAATATTTATGAAAATTGTTAAAAATTGACTTTAAAGGGCAATAACTCCTCAAGGGGGCAGTTGACAATTTTGGTCCTGTTGACTTATTTGTAGATCTTATTTTGCTGAACATTATTGCTGTTTACAGTTTATCTCTATCTATAATAATATTCAAGACAATAACCAAAAACAGCAAAATTTCCTTAAAATTACCAATTCAGGGGCAGCATCCCAACAACCGGTTGTCCAATTCATCTGAAAATTCCAGGACAGATAGATCTCAACCTGATAAACATTTCTATCCATGTCAGATTTACTCTAAATGCTTTAGTTTTAGAGATATAAGCCAAAAACTGCATTTTACCCCTCTGTTCTATTTTTAGCCATGTCTGCCATCTTGGTTGCCGTGCTGGGTCATCGGACACATTTTTTAAACTAGATACCCCAATGATGATTGTGGCCATATTTGGTTTAATTTGGCACAGTAGTTTCAGAGTAGAAGATTTTTGTAAAAGTTAACAGACGACGGACGCCAAGTGATGAGAAAAGCTCACTTGGCCTTTTAGGCCAGGTGAGCTAAAAAGGATTTGGTTGTCTGATTTTAAATTCACTCCATTAAAGCATAATGTATTTATAGCCACATTGTTATTCTTTTTTGTGTTTTATAATCTGAATAATCTAACAAAGGAAGAAACGATTGTTCATAGTGAAAATTATACCTTGAAATTAGCTCTTTATATATGTGCTAATATTTCCTGAGTCTGATAATATAATATTGGGTCAAAATGAGTCAGGAGAGAGAAGTATTCAAACATACAAAGGACATGAATTGACATTATTGGATTCTGTTTCTAATAAATGACATTTGTTAAATAAAATACTGTAAGGGGAGATAATTTCGTTATTCTTAGGCATAATCTTTTAGTCTTAGAATCAAATTGTTACAATACTAAATATTCAAATACTTTGAGTTCTTTTTAATAAGAATATGGGATTTGTTTTTAAATTTTGGATCACAAAGACCCGAAAATAATAAGTTTTTAATGAAATAAGCAAATTTTGATGCTTTAAAGCAATTCAATTGTGATACTTTATTACTATCTTCTTAAGTTTTTTGCAAACAACACAAAACTAAAGTTAAAAAAAAATTATAAAAGGACAACAACTCTTGGTAAGAGTCAAATAACTATTAAGGTAAAATGTTTATGTTTTAGTAGTTCTTGTCTTGCTGTTCCTTTTCACTATTAAAAATGTCTATTTAGCTTTTACAGTTTTCAAGGAAAAGACAGAACAGTAGGCAAACACTTATTTGTAGATCTGGTCTTGCTGACCATTAAGTCTTATGCCATTAAAATTTTCTCTACATCTATTAATAATGTCAAGATAAAAGGCAAAATAGATGAAAAACAAGAATGTGTCCAAAGTACACGGATGCCCAACTCGCATTATCATTTTCCATGTTCAATGGACCGTGAAATTGGGTAAAAAATCTAATTTGGCCTTAAAAGTAAAAAGATCAACTAATAAGGAACATGTGTACTAAGTTTCAAGTTGATTGGACTTTAACTTCATCAAAAACTACCTTGACCTAAAACTTTAACCTGAAACTCACACTTTTAATTTCTATGTTCAGTGGACAATGAAAATGGGGTGAAAAGTCTAATTTGGTTTAAAAATATGAAAGATCATATCATAAGAAACATGTGTACTAAGTTTCAAGTTGATTGGACTTCAGCTTCATCAAAAACTACCTTGACCAAAAACTTTAACCTGAAACTCACACTTTTAATTTCTATGTTCAGTGGACCATGAAAATGGTGTCAAAAGTCTAATTTTGTTTTAAAATAAGAAAGATCATATCATAAGGAACATGTGTACTAAGTTTCAAGTTGATTGGACTTCAGCTTCATCAAAAACTACCTTGACCAAAAACTTTAACCTGAAACTCACACTTTTAATTTCTTTGTTCAGTGGACCATGAAAATGGTGTCAAAAATCTAATTTTGTTTTAAAATAAGAAAGATCATATCATAAGGAACATGTGTACTAAGTTTCAAGTTGATTGAACTTCAGCTTCATCAAAAACTACCTTGACCAAAAACTTTAACCTGAAACTCACACTTTTAATTTCTATGTTCAGTGGACATGTTGGATAAAAAGGAAATTATGTGTTAAAGCTGACGAATATCTTCCTCATATGAAGATGACCATGAAATGGTGTCAAAAGTCTAATTTTGTTTTAAAATAAGAAAGATCATATCATAAGGAACATGTGTACTAAGTTTCAAGTTGATTGGACTTCAGCTTCATCAAAAACTACCTTGACCAAAAACTTTAACCTGAAACTCACACTTTTAATTTCTATGTTCAGTGGACCATGAAAATGGTGTCAAAAGTCTAATTTTGTTTTAAAATAAGAAAGATCATATCATAAGGAACATGTGTACTAAGTTTCAAGTTGATTGAACTTCAGCTTCATCAAAAACTACCTTGACCAAAAACTTTAACCTGAAACTCACACTTTTAATTTCTATGTTCAGTGGACCATGAAAATGGTGTCAAAAGTCTAATTTTGTTTTAAAATAAGAAAGATCATATCATAAGGAACATGTGTACTAAGTTTCAAGTTGATTGAACTTCAGCTTCATCAAAAACTACCTTGACCAAAAACTTTAACCTGAAACTCACACTTTTAATTTCTATGTTCAGTGGACATGTTGGATAAAAAGGAAATTATGTGTTAAAGCTGACGAATATCTTCCCCATATGAAGATGACCATGAAAATGGTGTCAAAAGTCTAATTTTGTTTTAAAATAAGAAAGATCATATCATAAGGAACATGTGTACTAAGTTTCAAGTTGATTGGACTTCAGCTTCATCAAAAACTACCTTGACCAAAAACTTTAACCTGAAACTCTCACTTTTAATTTCTATGTTCAGTAGACCATGAAAATGGTGTCAAAAGTCTAATTTTGTTTTAAAATAAGAAAGATCATATCATAAGGAACATGTGTACTAAGTTTCAAGTTGATTGGACTTCAGCTTCATCAAAAACTACCTTGACCAAAAACTTTAACCTGAAGTGGGACGAACGGGCGGACAGACGGACGCACAGACGGAGGGACGAACAGAGGCACAGACCAGAAAACATAATGCCCCTCTACTATCGTAGGTGGGGCATAATTAGTAAAATTAAAGAACCTTTGTGAGCACACGCACATACCCCACATCCAACATTGTCACTGGCCAAACAAAATTCACCTGATTCCTTTTTATTTTTATTCAACAACAAATTGCACTTTTCTGCTGTTAACAATATACCTCACTAGTCCAGCATACAAGTGAAGAGTCCCTGTTTGTTAATACCAGAAATCCAGGGTTGTTTTCAGGTAAGCATCAATATCTTAAATCAACATTAGTCTTGTAATCTAACAGCTAAGTTGTAAAATTATCAGCATGAAATAATAAACAAGTAAATATCAGCGAGACTTATTTGATTACCTATATATATATATTAATAGAAAAGAATACTATATATATATCATCTAGCAATAAATGACTTTTGAGTATAGTTTCCGGAAATTTTCCATATTTTCTCCGTTAACGTGTGCGTTGTTTTCCTATCAAATAACTTCCTGGTTTGAAACAAAATTGTCACACCGGTTTATATGACTTTAAAAATAGAAACAAACAGACGTGATGTAGCATTTTAACAGGTATGTCTAGATCAAAATGTATCAGTAGTGTAAAGAAGATCAAGAGTAAATACTTGTTTCTTTTTAAAATCTTCTTTTTGTAACGGTAAATTGATTTAAATAGCCTCATATAAATTCACCAGATTCCTATGTTCAGACTAAAAACCTAAATCCTACAAAAGTCAACTTTAAAAATTTCTTTTGAATATGCACATCTACATTTTATGTGCTTATTATCAACAAAGTTTCATGAGATTCTGTTTTGTGGTTTTAGAGGAGCTGCGATGACAAACTGTTGCAGGTAGTATATTTTGGCAAAAATTCAAAGTTCAATGGGGCATAACTCCTAGTAAAAAATTGAATTCAAATTTCCTGTTAATATATGTGCACGTCTACATAGTATGTCCTAATTATTTACATGGTTTCAACTTTCATGTTATAATGTTGTGTGGATTCAGAAGAGTTGCTATGACAAGAACAGGACTGACGGACTGATGGAGGGTCAAAAACATTAAAACTATTATAATAAGTCATTTACAATGTAAGGGCAGAATGAGAAGATGTCTAATAATTTAAATATAATTTAACAGTAGTAAACTGTTCAAGAACTCATCTACTGTAAATTCAGAAACTATTGGAAGGTTTTTATTATTTCTTATAATGCGACAGAGTTGTAAACGCAATAATTTTAAACTCGTATTTTGAAATATGTTATATGAATTAAACAGGATTTTTCTCAAAATCGCAAAAATATATGCACGCAATAATTTCTGAATTTATAGTATCTTAAACTGGTTCACAGATTTATTAATCAGAAATTCATTAATGGTAGTCAACACTTTTATTGCATATTTTCTAGAAGTAACATAATGATGTTAATTGAATATGTGACTCACTTAACAGGAACATGTTTATAATGTCATTACCAGAATCAGTTTTATTTAACTGAAAAAATAGATTTAAACTAAGCAGTAAAAGATGCCTTTGTGTTAGCAAGATCATTGAAGCTGATCTTTTATGGCTTACAAGAATTGGAATTAAGTTTCATCTTTGCACTTATGATGTTGAGTGTTTAACAAAAAAGTCAGCTACCGTATTCTGCCGTGTTTAGTACTCATTTATGTATAGTCCTCACCCCTTTTGTAAACTAAATGCAATCTGAAGTCTTACCCATAAGTCCACAAAACTGCATAAATGCTTCTTGCGTTTCTTTATCATTCTTATATCTTTCCATAGCAGCAGTAGGGTTTGTTTGAAACATATTTACTGCCTCCATAAATCTAGGATCTTGTAATTTCTTTAGAAGTGTTTCATTTTTTTCTACCTTACTTAGTAAATCGTCTGTCATCCATTCATCTGTTAAAAGACAATAATGTTTTTGATAGATACATTTATAGTACACAGTTTAAAATGCTAAAAACAATTTTGCAAGTTTTATTCATGCCTCATGTATTCAAAAGTATTTGTCAGATTTTTTACAGGATTGAACATGTATTTTCAATAGAATAGGTTAAAAATGGATAGATGCCAGATTTAAAAACTTTAAATGTTGTGTTATTTTAGAAGAACTCTTAAAGACCTTATCTCTATTTGTGATTCTGTGACACTAGACTTATTGAGGTGATTTTGTGACATTTGAACAATCACTTTTTCACTTTGGTGTCAGATATATCTCTTCTTGCTTCAACATATCTTGTAATTGTTAATGAAATAGTAAACAAAAGGGTGTATGGAAGTCACTAGATCTTTCAAAATATTGTCTTTTTTATTTAACAATAAAGCAAATAATGTGCATATTTTATATTACAACTCAGAAAAAAGAAAACTTTGCACTATCGTTAACTATGAGATAGATCACAATTAAAATTTTAAACTTACTAAGGAAATACCAGGATAGTTAACTAAAAAAAAAAATTTGAAGCTGTGTTAACAAAATACAGTTTCAAATATAAATGTGCTTCTTAATAACAAGTACACAACGTAAAGCATATCCAACTAACCTTTCTTGCTTGTTATGGTATCACTCATAGCTTGCTGTACTTCATCAAGTTTTAATGATTCCTCATTTTTCTTTACATAGGGTACAGATGCTTCCTTTGTTTTTTCTTGTGATGGTTTAGGTTTTGATGAGCCTCCACCAAACATGAACCCTTTTTTCATTCCTCCAAAGCCAGAGGATGATTGTGATACTGCTGCTGATGGTTTTGGGTTTGGTTTTGGTTCTGTGTTTTCAGGCTTTGATTGGATTTGTGCTGGTTTATTGGCAGGAGCCTTGTTTTTGTCTGATACTGTACAGTGTCCATTTGAAACGGTTTTCTAAAATATGAAAAATATTATTCTTTAATCATTAATACATATTTTAGATTTATTTTACATATGCTGTACTGGTGTCTTCCTCGAATGCCAACATTTTATATGTAACCTATTCCTTGAATGCCAACAAAAATATTTCAATGGATGTTTATATAATAACAATAGGTGTTTTTATAAGTACTTACCTGATAAAAATAATTAGTGAACTTGACAAAATTGCAACATTTTATCACTTTTTGATTAGAAAAAATAGCAAAATTTTAGGGTTAAAATTATTATGAATTTAAAGAAATAAAATGAAAACATTTTATGACTTTTAATTGAAAAAAAAAATCAAAATTTTGGAATGGAAATGTTTATTAACATAAGAAACATTGGAAATATTAAAGACATTTAAGTTAAATACAATTATTTCAAACTAAAAAAAGGTATTAGAGATTTATCAAATTTCATATAATTTCGCATAGTTTCATGTACATGTAAGTATATACATGAACTATATGAAGATTTCAACTAAACAGTTATTGTTTATTAAACTTTTAAAATCATCAGAAATAATTAAGTAAATTTTATAACTTCCAAACTGGCACTCTGCAAAGCTTGAAGAAAATCCAAAAAATAGGGTAACAACATGAACAAGAATTCAGTCTTAGTGGCATGATTTTTTTTATTAGTATTCAGTGGATTTATACTATTTGTCCGTAACTGCGAGTACTCTCAGTTCTGTACTTAATGTCTTTTTTTTTTGTTCGTATAAAAAGTACACGGCCACGTTCACTCTGTGTAATATTTTTTTAACCACCCGATGAGTTAAAATTGAGAATGGAAATGGGGAATGTGTCAAAGAGACAACAACCCGACCAAAGAGTAAACAACAACCTTTTTCAACTGACGTGTATTTTTCGTTCTTTATATGCTGTACTGTTACAACACTGTCCCAGGTTAGGGGGAGGGTTGGGATCCCGCTAACATATTTATCCCCGCCACATTCTGTATGTATGTGCCAGTTCCGAAGTCGGAATCCTGTAATTTTCCCCTTACCAATATCTATTTATGAATCATGATCTACAAAAAAGGGTGCAGTATTATAACAAAGAAAAATATCCTGAATAAACTGAACATACTAAAACATAGTAATCAACACATCAAACAAAGTTACAAGAACTTCTATCAATACGGGAGGATATTACACAGCACACACATCTATAGAAATATTGTAGAAAAACTTCAAAGTTGTAGAATTTGTGTTAATTGGAATTCCTGACAATATGACTATGTACATGTTGAGTTTGTGATGCAAGACTTTTCAAAGTTTCATTTTAAGAAAATCCATATTTGTTGAAGCATTTACAGCAAAAAAAATATTTTCAACAACTTGTAAAACATGAATTAGATATTACCTATCTGTTTAATTAGTATGATTGTTTTCATAAGCATGCAATTTTGTTGTGATAACTTCTTGCACCTATTCCTCGAACGCCAACATTATTTTACAGGTAAATAGTCGGTATATCAAAGGATGTTGGCATTCAAGGAATAAACCGCTGTACTTAAGGAGGCTCAAGGGTATAAAAATTTCAGAAAAAAATTAAACATTTTTTTTTCATTACACATTTTATACATTACTTTATTAGTTGTTACTTTATCATATGGTAAAAAATCATTAAAAAAAAATAATCTGTTTGGCCCCAGATGGCCTTTGAAATTTATATATCATTGAAAAAGCTCCAAATTATTTCCCTTTGGTGCAAAAATGCAATTTTTTTAACATTAAAATTGAAATATCTTTCTTAACTCATCGGTGACCTATATTTTTTATTTTTATTTTCAAATAAGCTCTACTTAAACTAAACTATTGTAAAATTTGAGCGACTTCTGTAATTTAGTTCTTTTTTCAATTTAATATTACCTCTATTTCTCCTATAAGTTCAACAGAAAAAAGTATCTTTACAAAAATGTATGCTTCTTTCGAAGGCAGATAATGTGAGTGTAAATGAACAGTGACCCCATTTTTTTATTTTATTTTTCTATAATTTATAGAAAAATATAGCGAAATCTTATATAAAAGAAAAAAAGTTATTTAGACCCGTGAGCCCCTTAAATATTTTTTATGTGGATTTGCATCATACATACTCCTATAAACAATCATTTGACAATTATCACCGACAGACATTTTTCACACTCCTAAATAGAAATAATCCTAATTCAAGAACAGACTACAAGGAGCCTGTACTGGTCAGTTATGTGGAAATACAATGTACTGACTCAATAAAATACTTTATCCAGATTTAGAGTAATTTCTAGCAATTTGATTGACTGATATTGTCCTAATGAATTTCAGTACAATTTTTTGTGACATCAATTGAAATTATCTCCCTTATACCATTGACATAATAAAAATACAAAAAAAAATTAGCTGCTTTATAGTCCTAATATTTGAATTTTTAATATATAAATTTGTAATAAACAAAATCAGGATAAGTTCATTACACACTGTGTAATTGTCATAATACAACTTCTATTGACCTGAGAAATCCTCATATTGGGACAACTGCACAATGTGACAGGATTAAATAAACATTGATTTATTTTTTTTAAGCTGACTTCAAAGATGTTTGGTTGATTTCATTGCAAAATATTATAAATGCATTTGAAAAAATATGGAAGAGCAAATTTTACAATTAAGTAATTTACTCACATTCCAAGATAAATAATTTTTGAAGTAAAACAGGATGCATGAAATTCATCAACATTCCTATGTAAATATGCTTGTGTAATTGTCATACCTTTTCTGTTTTAACTTGGTTCTGGGAAGATGTCTTTGTTCTTTTTTCTTTAATTATCTGAACTTTCTGTAACAAATCAGACATGTCCTCCAAGGGAGGGACATCTGTAACAAAAAACAAAATAACATTATTTCAACATTAAAAAGCATTTTAAAGATAATTGTATTCAAGCTCTATTATGGTTTTCCTGTTTGAATTGTTTTAATTTATACTAGTCATTTTGGGGCCCTTTACAGCTTGCTGTCCCTGTGAGCTAAGGCTCTGTGTTGAAAGCCATACTTAAACACATAAATGTGAACTTTTTCGCATTAATATTGTGACTTGGATGAAGAGTTGTCTCATTGGAACTCATACTACATCTTTTTTATGTATGTCTAACAACACTATTTGACCAGATACAGCCTTTTTTACTAATGTGTAAATAGCTTTGTTTTTATCATCACATTTTTTATCTGTACAGCAACGTTTGTGAATATTTTTGTTTGACCAAAAGTGGCAGAATAATCAGAAATGAAACATCCAAATAGCAGAGGGATATTTCAACAAGATTGTCTTATTTCCTGAAATTCCTGTTACCGTAAAATTTATTTGACAAAAAGTTAAATTGAGAATTTCTTTAGGTAACTGGTACTGGACCAGTAAGACGTTTTTGAAAGCTGCAGGATTATGCCAAATTTATCATTTATGGATAGGATACATTGAGTACAAGTCAAATTATCATGGTGGTCAATTTGGCACCTGTACAAAAAGTCAAATCAGCACCTATTTAAAGTCATAACAGCATTTAGTCCATTTGGCACCAATTAACTTTTTTATCTTTTTCTTTCTTTTTTATTTGGGGTATTTTTAAAGACACTACGTACAATAGCAGAGGTTAGTTGAAAATATACATTTACTATATCATAAAAAGAAAAAACACAGACATGTAAAATGTATCTTTGTAATTAAGCAGTTATAAGAATACACAATCAAAAATAATCAATTGTTTGCTATTGCTTAATCCACATATGTCATGTTAAAGACAAATTAAATCATTGTAATCTAAATTAATTTTTTCCTGCATTTCCCATATACTTATTTTTATATACATGTACAAATGTATACTGAATAATGCTGACACCCATTTTGTGTGTTACAAGCAATAAACTAGAGGCTAAAGAGCCTGTGTCGCTCACCTTGGTCTATGTGAATATTAAACAAAGGAAGCAGATGGATTCATGACAAAATTGTGTTTTGGTGATGGTGATGTGTTTGTACGTCTTACTTTACTGAACATTCTTGCTGCTTACAGTTATCTCTATCTAGTTTCAGTGGAAAATGTTAGTAAAAATTTACAAATTTTATAAAAATTGTTAAAAATTGACTATAAAGGACAATAACTCCTTAGGGGGTTAATTGACCATTTCAGTCATGTTGACTTATTTGTAAATCTTACTTTGCTGTACATTATTGCTGTTTAAAGTTTATCTCTATCTATAATAATTATTAATATTCAAGATAATAACCCAAAACAGTAAAATTTCCTTAAAATTACCAATTTAGGGGCAGCAACCCAAAAACGGGTTGTCCTATTCATCTCAAAATTTCAGGGTAGATAGATTTTGACCTGATAAACAATTTCACCCATGTCAGATTTGCTCTAAATGCTTTGGTTTTGAGTTATAAGCCAAAAACTGCATTTTACCCCTATGTTCTATTTTTAGCCATTGCGGCCATCTTGGTTGGATGGCAGGGTCACCGGACACATTTTTTAAACTAGATACCCAAAGATGATTGTGGCCAAGTTTTGATTAATTTGGCCCAGTAGTTTCAGAGGAGAAAATTTTTGTAAAAGATTACTAAGATTTACGAAAAATGGTTAAAAATTGACTATAAAGGGCAATAACTCCTAAAGGGGTCAACTGACCATTTCGGTCATGTTGACTTATTTGTAAATCTAACTTTGCTGAACATTATTGACGTTAACAGTTTATCTTTTTAAAATTTCCTTAAAATTATCAATTTAGGGGCAGCAACCCAACAACGAGTTGTCCGATTCATCTCAAAATTTCAGGGCAGAAAGATCTTGATCTGATAAACAATTTTACCCTTGACAGATTTGCTCTAAATGCTTTGGTTTTTGAGTTATAAGCCCAAAACTGCATTTTACCCCTATGTTCTATTTTTAGCCATGGTGACCATTTTGGTTGGATGGCCTTTTTGGCCCCTAATTCCAAAAATGTTAGGACCAAAACTTCCAAAATCAATCCTTACCTTCCTTTTATCGTAATAAACCTTGTGTTTAAATTTCATACATTTCTATTTACTTAAACTAAAGTTACAGTGCGAAGACCAAAAGTATTCGGATGACGACGACGACGATGCTGATGCCAACATGATACCAATAAACGACCAAAAAATTTTCAATTTTTGCACTCATATAAAAAGTTAAGGACGACGACGTATGATTACAACGAACACCAAGTGATGACAATACATGTAGCTCAATTGGCACTTTGGGTCAGGTGAGCTTAAAATGGTCACAATGGCTTGAAATATTGTATAGATCAGAATATAATGAAGAAGACCTCTAGAAACTTTTCGTTTAATTATCTTGTTTGATTTTCTGTCTGCCCTACAACTTTAATAGTGTTCATGATCATTATTCCATGACTGTCAATAAATTAACATTAGGAGCTACCATTTGTTTTTAGGAGGGGCGTGGTTAGGAGGAAATTTGATATAAAAATTAGTAAGGGTTCCGCCTACTTTTGCTGTTAATTGCACACTCAACAAAAATGAGGAAAAAAATCAATAAAAATATTCCTCTCGATACTCTCTTTTGATTGTAAGAAGCTTCTGTCCAAGTTCAGTAAAAATCCAGTATAGTTTATGAATCTTATAATGTTTTAAAATCTTTAACTGCAGACTGTATGTAATGTTTCCTGCCATTTATAAGTAAAATTAGGAAAAAATGGAATAATTTTTACAAAATTTACTTCTGGATACTATCTTATGTTCAGAAACAACGCTTCTGTCCAAGTTTGGTACAAATCTAAAATTTAAAAACTTTAACCAGAGTGAATGTCATGTTTCCTCTCAGAAATTCAAGATAGTATAAGAAAGTTATTAAAATTTTAAAAACTTAAACAATAGAGTGAATGTATTGTATCCTGGCAAAAAAAAGTAAGTCTATTTATAAGTAAAATACAGAAAAAAAATGGAATTTTATTTTTACTAAATTTTCTTCTGGATACTATCTAATGAGCATAAACAAGCTTCTGTCCAACAGTTTGGTACAAATCCAGGATAGTTTAATAAAGTTATTAAAACTTCAAAAACTTTAACCACAGAGTGAATATTTGTGGACGACTCCAACAATGGAATGTAGGATCGCTATGTCTCGCTTTTTCAACTAAATTTGAAGCTTAAAGCGTTCAGTGCACTATGTTGACTTAAACATCACACACATTTAGTGGTATAAAATCTGAAGTTATAATAGAACATAAATTGATAAGAGTATAGAATATTAGAATTAAACTATGATCAAATTAACAGAATTTACCTAGTTATTTCAAAGAAGATTTTTGGGGGAGTTGATGGGTGTAAGTTTCAACTGACACACAAAATACTGACAATATATTTCTCACTGTATCTACCAGACCAATAAGCTAAACGAATTTCAGTATATTTCTTGATTCTATAATGTTTATAAATATGAGGTTTACAACAGTGCATTGTAAACAATGGTGACTTGATATAAGAAGATGTGGTATGAGTGCCAATGAGACAACCTTCAATCCAAGTCATAATTTTTAAAAAGTAAACCATTAAATTTCAAAGTACAGCCTTCAACACAGAGTCTTGGGTCACATTGAGATCTATTTTATATAATGATTTTGTCATTTGAAAAGGGACTTTTCTGATTTGAATTTCCTTGCAGTTCTGTATTTTTGGCTCACAAAATCCGCTTGGAAGAAGGGGATGTGATGAATTATTTATATCACACTTGACTCAGAACTTTTTTTTTACCTTTCTTACACAATTACCACAAAGCAAGTACTTAATGGCCAATAGCCTGTTAAAACATTTAAACCAGCAGCATTTATGCATTTGTTTGCACCTGTTGCAAGTCAAGAACCTGTTGTTCAGTGGTTCATAAGTGTTTATCATATCCCATTTTTTATTTAGACCAGACAGTTGGTTTTCCTGATTGAATGGTTTTACACTTGTCATTTTTGTGGCCCTTTATAGCTTGCAGTTCGGTGTGAGCCAAGACTCCATGTTGAAGACTGTACTTTGACCTATAATGGTTTACTTTTTACCAATTATGACTTGGATGGAGAGTTGTCTCATTGGCACTCATACCACATCTTCTTAAATCTATCAAACACAGTAGAAGACATAAATTGAATAAAATAAACAAATCTGGTTATCTGAATTTAATCAATACCTCAAATGACTATTAACTACTTAGTATTCATAGTGTGTTTTATTACACTTATAAAACTTATTGAATTTCTTATCAGTTGTACTTCATGATGTAATCTACAAGGTGAAGATAATTTCAAAATATATTTGTATGTGAATACATGTAACACACCTAGTAAATTTTGTGTGTCCTAATAAAAAAAGGATGCAGGTTTTTTTTAGCACATAATATCATACCGGTCATTTTTAAGATAAATGAATAATTTTGACCTGCTTACAATTGCTCCCAAATTAATTTTGTTTGGAATAGATGGGTGGTGTACATGTTGGAAACAAATACTACTTTGAGACAGGCCTTCTACATAAATCTATACTACAAATAAGTTATGGCTGTTTCAAAAGAAGCCTACGGAGAAGGACAAGCTCCTATGTTATGTCAAATCTGTGAGATTGCCAGAGGTATAGAGTGGAAATGCTTGGATTGTGATTTATTTATGTGTCAAAAATGTAAGGAAAAAATTCATCCAAAGTTCAAGTTAGCCAATGAACACAAAATCGTCCACATCAAAGATATTGAAAATAAAGAAGTTCAAGTCAGAAACTATGAAAATGAGATACATTTTGGTGATATAAAATGTACTGACCATTCCGATCAAACCTGCTGCATGTATTGCAAATCATGCGATAAACTTGTCTGCGTGCAATGTGTAATAAAAACACATAAATCACATGTCTTTGAAGAAATAAGCAGTGGATATTCTTTAAAGAGAGAAAACTTGAGGAAACATACTTTTATTTGGAAAAAACAAGCAGAAATTTTAACAAATGAAATTGAAAAATTGGAAAATATCCAAGAAGATAACAAAATTCAATACAAAGAAGTAAATGAGAAAATTATAACTCATGAAAAGGCAGTAAAAGATGAAGTAGAAAAGTTTACAAAATCAGTAAAAGACGGACTGGATACAAAATGGGATCTAATACAAGTGGGCACTGAGAAGGAAATTAACAGAGTCAAGGAAAGGAAAATGAACATTCAAGAAAGAATGAAGAAAGCAGAGGACCTAATGAACATTAAAGACGGAAACAAGTTTTTCAAGGATATAAAAGATATGGAAATTTCTTTGAAAGAAGGTTTTCAATACACTGCACCAAACAAATATGTCAAAGAAATCTTACCAACCTTTGTTCCAGGAATGTTCATTCAAGACAATTTCGGAAATCTGAAATTGAACAATTGCTCTTCAAATGATGAGGAAAATCCTTGTACAAAGATTGAGTTAAAGATCGGAAAAGAATACCTAACAACTGTTGACACTGTTTATAGAGTTGCACACTGCAAAGATGGACACATTTGGATATGTTCAAACATTGGAACGTCTGAAATCCTACAGAAAGTCAAACCAACAGGTAACGAGCTAAAAGAAATCTCAAGCTACAAAATCATACATGTAGTTTATGATATGGCTGTTTCCCAGTGGAATAATATTCTTTTATGTACAAATGACAATCAAATTCAAAGTATTGAGGAAAGGACTGGTCAATTAAGAAATACTAAGTTCGGTGTAGAATATTTAATCCCGTCAGCAATTTGCAGTAGGGAATTTCTAATTGTGGTAGGAGCCATTAATAATGACTACCCCAAACACGGAAAAAGAGTAGTGATAAAGATGAACGAAAAGGGCGAACATGAGCATGTAATGGAATATGATAAAAATGGACAACCAATTTTCACATATCCTCTTTCTGTAGCTTGCACAAATAACCTGCAAACTGTATTTGTCATTGATGGATTATCTCATGATACCTATAGTGCATTCAGACTAGTCATTCAAACAGGATCAGATAGCTTTGAATATTACGAAGGACACTCAACCTTAAATAATTCTTTTGACAAGAGATTTTGCCCGATTGCTATCCAAGCTGCACCATCAAACAGTATCATAATAAATGACTTCAGCACCAACGCACTACACATCCTTAGTCCATCTGGACTTTCAGCTTATGTTAGCCTGAGTGAATTGGGCATACAATGTAGCTTTTCTCTATGCTGCACTTTAACCCATCTTTTTATTGGGTGTCAATCATTTCAAGGGAATGGATGTGAATCAAATCAAGAAAGTATGGACAGGGCAAAGTTATATGAACTGAACATAGAAGGATGTTCATATTTAGTTAAAAGCAAAAAACAGAAACAAGTGCAGGTGAATATTTAATTTTCAAAGGCTTATTACTGCGCTATAACTACATCCATTCACAGGAGTAAAATATCATGAACTTTCAAAATTACTCATGAAATCAGCTTGATTGGTATTTTTACTGTCGCATTATTATTTCAATTAAACTATCAAATAAATTTGTATCTAAAAATATGATCAAATGCCTTTATTATCTGTCAGTTGTCTGGAAATTGCCTACTAGTGATTTAGATTCCAACTAGAGGCTCTAAAGAGCCTGTGTCGCTCACCTTGGTCTATGTGAATATTAAACAATGGACACAGATGGATTCATGACAAAATTGTGTTTTGGTGATGGTGATGTGTTTGTAGATCTTACTTTACTAAACATTCTTGCTGCTTACAATTATCTCTATCTATAACAGTACTTTCTGTGGAAAAATGTTATTGAAAATCTTCAAATTTTAAGAAAATTGTTAAAAATTGACTATGAAGGGCAATAACTCCTTAGGGGGTCAATTGACTATTTTGGTCATACTGACTTATTTTTAGTTCTTACTTTGCTGTACATTATTGCTGTTTACAGTTTATCTCTATCTATAATAATATTCAAGAAAATAACAAAAAAACAGCAAAATTTCCTCAAAATTACCAACTCAGGGCCAGCAACCTAACAACCGATTATCCGATTCATCTGTAAATTCCAGGGCAGATAGATCGTGATCTGATCAACAATTTTACTTCCTGTCAGATTTGCTCTTAATGCTTTGGTTTTTGAGTTATAAGCCAAAAACTGCATTTTACCCCCATGTTCTATTTTTAGCCATGGCGGCCATCTTGGTTGGTTGGCCGGGTCACCGGACACATTTTTTAAACTAGATACCCCAATGATGATTATGGCTAAGTTTGGTTAAATTTGGCCCAGTAGTTTCAGAGGAGAAGATTTTTCTAAAAGATTACTAAGATTTACGAAAAATGGTTAAAAATTGACTATAAAGGGCAATAACTCCTAAAGTGGTCAACTGACCATTTTGGTCATGTTGACTTATTTGTAGATCTTACTTTGCTGAACATTATTGCTGTTTACAATTTATCTCTATCTATAATAATATTCAAGATAATAACAAAAAACAGCAAAATTTCCTTAAAATTACCATTTCAGGGGCAGCAACCCAACAACGAAATGTCCGATTCATCAGAAAATTTCAGGGCAGATAGATCTTAACCTGATGAACAATATCACCCCTGTCAGATTTGCTCTAAATGCTTTGGTTTTTGAGTTATAAGCCAAAAACTGCATTTTACCCCTATGTTCTATTTTTAGCCATGGCAGCCATCTTGGTTGGTTGGCCGGGTCACCGGACACATTTTTTAAACTAGATACCCCAATGATGATTGTGGCCAAGTTTGGTAAAATTTGGCCAAGTAGTTTCAGCGGAGAAGATTTTTGTAAAAGTTAACGCAGGACGACGACGACGCCGTACGCCAAGTGATGAGAAAAGCTCAAAATGAAATATTTAATTGTAGATGTTTTTATCATTGCTGGTTCTGCTGTTACAGTGGCTGTTCTATTGGCAGCTATTATAGCAGCGATATTTTTACTAAGGAAATACCAATGGTATGTATTCACGAATGTACTGTTACCCTCAAGCGATTTTCATTCAAAGAAAAAACCAATGGTATGTATTCACGAATGTACTGTTACCCTCAAGCGATTTTCATTTTAAGAAAATACCAATGGTATGTATTCACGAATGTACTGTTACCCTCGAGCGATTTTCATTTCAAGAAAATACCAATGGTATGTATTCACGAATGTACTGTTACCCTCGAGCGATTCAAGAAAAAACCAATGGTATGTATTCACGAATGTACTGTTACCCTCGAGCGATTTTCATTCTAAGAAAATACCAATGGTAGGTATTCACGAATGTACTGTTACCCTCAAGCGATGTTCATTCTAAGAAAATACCAATGGTATGTATTCACGAATGTACTGTTACCCTCAAGCGATTTTCATTCTAAGAAAATACCAATGGTATGTATTCACGAATGTACTGTTACCCTCGAGCGATTTTCATTCTAAGAAAAAACCAATGGTATGTATTCACGAAGTACTGTTACCCTCAAGCGATTTTCATTCTAAGAAAAAACCAATGGTATGTATTCACGAATTTACTGTTACCCTCGAGCGATTTTCATTCTAAGAAAAAACCAATGGTATGTATTCACGAATGTACTGTTACCCTCAAGTGATTTTCATTTTAAGAAAATACCAATGGTATGTATTCACGAATGTACTGTTACCCTCGAGCGATTTTCATTTTAAGAAAATACCAATGGTATGTATTCACGAATGTACTGTTACCCTCGAGCGATTTTCATTCTAAGAAAAAACCAATGGTATGTATTCACGAATGCACTGTTACCCTCAAGCGATTTTCATTCTAAGAAAATACCAAAGGTATGTATTCACGAATGTACTGTTACCCTCGAGCGATTTTCATTCTAAGAAAAAACCAATGGTATGTATTCACGAATGCACTGTTACCCTCGAGCGATTTTCATTTTAAGAAAATACCAATGGTATGTATTCACGAATGTACTGTTACCCTCGAGCGATTTTCATTTTAAGAAAATACCAAAGGTATGTATTCACGAATGTACTGTTACCCTCAAGCGATTTTCATTCTAAGAAAATACCAATGGTAAGCGAGGGTAACAGTACATTCGTGAATACATACCATTGGTTTTTTCTTAGAATGAAAATCGCTTGAGGGAAACAGTACATTCGTGAATACATACCATTGGTATTTCCTTAGAATGAAAATCACTTGAGGGTAACAGTACATTCGTGAATACATACCATTGGTTTTTTCTTAGAATGAAAATCGCTTGAGGGTAACAGTACATTCGTGAATACATACCAATTGGTATTTCCTTAGAATGAAAATCGCTTGATGGTAACAGTACATTCGTGAATACATACCATTGGTATTTTCTTAGAATGAAAATCGCTTGAGGGTAACAGTACATTCGTGAATACATACCATTGGTATTTTCTTAGAATGAACATCGCTTGAGGGTAACAGTACATTCGTGAATACATACCATTGGTATTTTCTTAGAATGAAAATCGCTTGAGGGTAACAGTACATTCGTGAATACATACCATTGGTTTTTTCTTAGAATGAAAATCGCTTGAGGGTAACAGTACATTCGTGAATACATACCATTGGTTTTTTCTTAGAATGAAAATCGCTCGAGGGTAACAGTAAATTCGTGAATACATACCATTGGTTTTTTCTTAGAATGAAAATCGCTTGAGGGTAACAGTACTTCGTGAATACATACCATTGGTTTTTTCTTAGAATGAAAATCGCTCGAGGGTAACAGTACATTCGTGAATACATACCATTGGTATTTTCTTAGAATGAAAATCGCTTGAGGGTAACAGTACATTCGTGAATACATACCATTAGTATTTTCTTAAAATGAAAATCGCTCGAGGGTAACAGTACATTCGTGAATACATACCATTGGTATTTTCTTAGAATGAAAATCGCTTGAGGGTAACAGTGCATTCGTGAATACATACCATTGGTTTTTTCTTAGAATGAAAATCGCTCGAGGGTAACAGTACATTTGTGAATACATACCATTGTTTTTTTCTTAGTTGAGCTAAAAATAAGAAGCTGTGGTATGAGTGCACTTAGTTTACAGCTCACTATAGCCCAGGCTGTATTGGTAGCAGGATTTTATAAGCCCTATTGGAAGCTGCTAGCTCATCAAAACTGACCTGCTAGCCCGAGTATGCCTTTTAATTTCAAACTTTTCTGCATAATACAATGAGTGAATATTAATGAGTTACATAAACTTGTTCAGTTTTATCTGTTGTTCTAACTTCATTTTTTGGACACAGAAAACATGGTCATTGGTCTTGTCGTATATTGTTGGTTCCCCCATATAAAGTAGAATTTTAAATAGCGTAATGGGGAAATTAACAGCATTATTCACAAATCATCGTCTCATGGTTTACCATTAAAGGGAAACTTCGCAAAAAAATCAAAAATTGATATTATGTCCATTCTGTATAAAAATTCTCAAATTTATAGACATTAAAGTTTTATTCCGCTAGATAAAAGATCACCATCGATTTTAAATTTTGAGTATCAATTCTCTGCGCTCCGCCATTTTGTCATCTTCTACGATTAATAATCACGATATGTCTATAAACCACAAAGGACCAAAACTACAGTAACCGATGTAGTCGTAATTGCGTGTCGATATCTTGTCAATCGTACGGTTATCTGACTAACTAACTTGATACGGAAAATGTTCTTATTTTTTTTAAATAACCATAGTCTGTTATTTTTAAACTGTTAATATTGGAATTAGTGAAAAAGTTAAAGTTAAAATCTTAAATAAATGTTCCGTGAAAATTGTTTTCGAAAATCTAATTCGTTCATAATTCTTTAAAGTAATAAATGGGTGTGAGGTGACACGTCCAGGTATTCAAGCGATTTCCTGTCGGGCTTGCAAGTTCATGCATCGTTTCACTTCTGTAGGTATTGGTCATTGTACACGGCCGATAACTTATAACTTTCTATTTTGAACTATCAGGTGTATAATATACATCTGTCTTGCGTGTCCGAAAGTGATATAATATACTAGTCATTACTTAACTCATACGCTTGTTTATAAATAACATTTCTGGTGTAAAGAATATTATTTATAAAATATAAATAATACCCAAAAAAAAAGATTTGAAGAAATAAAAATCTATTTACATATTTTTTCCAAGGGTGAATTTGGGAAAATGTAATATATACTCGTTGTCAATAGTAAAGGACAGATTGGAACATACCAGAAATATTGATTTAAAAAATGTACGCACTTGTCAACGATTCGTTTATACGCCTGGATAGAAAGTTACGGAACTATAGCGCAATTTAAAATATATACATATATGCATTGAACATAAGAAAGAAACATACATTTTGTGTAAATTGGGGAAAAAGATTTGTAAATAGACTAGTCCACGTATGCCAACAGTATTTAATCAACGAATTCGATAGACTATTGTATACCAAAAAGAAGAAGAAGAAGAAGAAGAGAACCAATTTGATTTAAATACAGGTCGATATATAACTTGCTTTGGTTCATCGAAGTTATGAACATAGTAAAATCACAGATTTATATATCAATTAGATTGTTCTCGAATAAAGGAAGAAATTCGTCATTATCACAATTGTTCCGACATTCATGTAATATATATGCAACTGGACGTACACTAATAATCCCCAAGGGATGTGAATATTTTCTAGGAAAACTATTGAGTATTAAAGTGTAAAATAAATTTCGGGATTTATTTTCTTTCTTGATATTCAATGACAGCAATTTAAAGATTAAACTGCTTGTCCGCTTTAGGGGTATTCTTGCCAGTTGAACAGACTTATCATTACATTCAAAAATAGGGAAAGATGACATTAAATTCGTTGTCTTTTGTTTTTAAACATCGTTGGTCAAATAGCTAAAGTATTATACGTTGTGAGACGAAGACTATTTTAATAAGGACGTTCCCGATTATGAATAAATTTGGTTGACGTTTTTCACACTTGAAAAGAATATCTATTCGTAATTTTTTGATTACATTCCAAGAAGATCCTTAAATTTCCTGTCAATTTTTTAAAATATCTTTTTTTTTCAAATATCTAAAGTATTCATGCGTTGTGAGATTTAAAATATTTTGATGAGAACATTAAGTAAATGATGTATCAAACGTTCAAGAATACACATGTAATATGTGTCACTGGATATAAAAAAAATCATTCTCAACACCTACTTCCGTATGGGACTTCCCCTTTCAGTGACCTGCAAATTTAACAGGTGATACACTTTCTAAGATTTATATGTGCAACAACGACCCACTGCTCTACATGTGTTACTAACAGCCTAAGATAGCAGTTCTTTTGTTAGGTCAATTCTCTTTCGTACAATACCAGAAAACATGGAAAATAAGTTCTTTAAATTTTGACTCTGGAATATGAGACTACTATAACACTATATAGACTAATGTGTTATAGTAGTCTCAGTCTATATGAAATAATCGTTCCCTACCACACCGAGATTAAATGCCAAGCGGTAGACATATTTTAGGTACTAATTAAGTAATTAAATGAACAATGATAACAATAATTAATCATTAATGTGCAAAGATTTAAAAACAAAAGTATTTTTTCTTTATTCGTACATACATGTATTATATTCCGCTTCGGTAGAGTTATCTTCAGATAGTTTCAGATATTAATTAATACATGGGTTTCAAAAGTCTAAATGTAAGTGTTCTCGTACATTTTTTGGCCTGATAAAGACAATCAAAATGCTTTGGTAAAGCTATTTCTAATTTCTAAGTTCCCCTTTTTATGAGACATAAATCAAGGACAAGAGGTGTATATCATTTCATTCTGACACATGAATTAAGTTTCCCGTCTTTAACCGAAAATTGTTTATTTCTTAGTAAATTAATTTATTTGAATTCAAATAAATAATAGCACCAAATATAATTAAATAATTCCACGGCGATCTATTTTCATTTGTCACCAACTTGAATATGTAGTTTAAATGTGTGTATTAAATGCTCCCTTGTTTTATAACCCACTAATCCCAATAGACAGTCACACCTGGCAAGGTGTGCCCTAGAGGCGTGGTTAAATACCGAAGTGCAAATAACAATTTACCTTTCAACAAGCCATCTACAAGTATTGCCACAGAACCGTGAATACACACATCGTATAAACCTAGTCATAGCAGACACAGTAAAAGTTCAATAAGAGTACACTAACATGTTGTCTTTACAGATTATTGTACTTTAATTTGTTCACCTTATCAGTCCGAAAATGCATTAATCAAAAATAAATTTATAACTTTTTGTGTTGTCTAAAAAATTAATTCGGATATATACGTTAACATAGAAAATTTATCTCATGAATATGTACATTGAATGTTTGTGCGTTTTATCTTCTTATTATCGGCTGGTTATTAGATGAAGCATAAGTCATCGGCGCGCTTACGATTACGTTAAAATATCATTAAAAACCAAGACTTTTATTGATTGTATTTTAAATCCCGGCATGCAAAAACCAGGAGAAAACGTCACGACCTACAGGAAGTTGTTAATATTTTTTCATTAATTATTGAATTTCTTCTTTATTGCTGCACATATAGCGATAAAACTTTGTGAATATATATATTATGTCATAATGAACATATCTAAACCATAAGTAAAAAATCGCGAATTTTCCCTTTAACAACAATCGACATTTCCTGGGGAAACCTTTTTGCCCATGATACTATCAATTTTTTCTTCAGCTTTTCCTAGTTGTATGTTGTACTGTTATACCACTGTCCCAGGTTAGGGGGAGGGTTGGGATCATGCTAACATGTTTAACCCCCCCACATTATTTATGTATGTGCCTGTCCCAAGTCAGGAGCCTGTAATTCAGTGGTTGTCGTTTGTTTATGTGTTACATATTTGTTTTTCGTTCATTTTTTTACATAAATAAGGCCGTTAGTTTTCTCGTTTGAATTGTTTTACATTGTCTTATCGGTGCCTATTATAGCTGACTATGTGGTATGGGCTTTGCTCATTGTTGAAGGCCGTACGGTGACCTATAGTTGTTAATGTCTGTGTCATTTTGGTCTTTTGTGGATAGTTGTCTCATTGGCAATCATACCACATCTTCTTTTTATATTGTATTTGGCATTTTTGCGGGATGAATTTTCAGCCTCATAATTACGTCTTTCATCTAACTTTTTTGTTTTGCAACTAACAAATTTCCTGGGATGTCCTACTAAAATATTTTGTAGCATCAGTTAATACACCCACGCACCCACACTGGCCACAGCAATTTTCATAAGAAATAAAAATAATAGCATTTGTATATACAATGTAATAATGCTATCATGTGGTCGTCGTTCGATGACACAGTTGGTTTCAGGACAATAACTTTAGTTTAAGTAAATGTTTCTCTCTGAAAATAGTTCCCTATGATAAATCATCACTTTTTTTCTCGTGGTCACGTGATAATCTTTCAAAGTCAAAATGCAGAAATCCATGGGTCACTGTGAAAACTGTTTAAATATGGAAAAATAAAGGGTGGTAGGTAGGTGAAGCTTACATAAATGAAGAGATAAATGAAAAATGAACAAATTGATAACCGATTAATATAATTTCAAGGCTGCTAGTTGGCAACAGAAGCGACGAAGCAGCGCATCTATTTTGGACGGGCAAATATCCACTTTTAAATATGGGACGAGCTCTAGCTGATCATCACACGGCCCCAGCTTGTCTGGCAAAACAGTCGTTGGAAGTCAGAGTAATCTCGGACTATTTTGGTGCATGACGATAAAATATGCACTTTCTTTTAGATGATAAAAAAAATAGAATGATTTTGATGCATCACGTTAATTGTTTTCCAAAAATAACAGTAACAATAATTTTTTGAGACCTCTGACGAATCACGATTACGATATTTTGACGAATCACGATTAGGATATTTTGACGAATCACGGTAAATTTATAATCAATTTGACGCTAAACGGTAGCAGAAAATGGCCGTTTGACGCATGACGGTAAAGGGCATTACTACCCTCACGGAGTCAGACGGAAGGCTGAGATGATCGAGGTGTTCACATTGACCTAAATTCGGTGTTGTGTTAGTGTAACTCACATGTAAACTAAACACAATTGCGTTCCCATTGATAAAACTCAATGTTTACATGTAGTTTAAATCATGTTTTATCTACACACAGTCGATAGTCAATGTAGGCCTTGTGTAGGTTAAGTGTACACAAAACTAGGCATTTAGGACATTAATATTACCGTGTATATATTTAAGGAGGAAACTATTTTTGAGTAAAATTGATATTTTTGATAATTATTAGTATATAGTTCTTTACAGAAATTATTGTCTAAATTTTACAGGGTTTTTTTTGTTAAAAAAATTAACGTTCTTTATCAAAAATTTTTTTTGTTTGTTTCACCCTAAGCTGCCACTATATATAATGCTAAAATTGATTTCGACTTGTCACCAAAATTTGTCCTGAAAAAAATCAATAGCCGACGACCCCTACCCCCCCCGCTCCCCTTTCCCCTCTCCAAAAAATGAAGTAAATAGTTGCTGCCTAATTCATTTGAAAAGGTCTTCCCGAATCGACTTGACGTACACAGAAATATTCGCCACTGGTCTTTACTCAAACAACGATTCACGCATAAATGCATGACTAAAAAAAGTGTGAGGTAAATGATATGTTTGTCTAGTATCTCAGATCCGTTAAATAACACTTAAAATAAATTAAAAAACGTTACCCTATTCCTTTACCAAATACTACTTGGAAAAGAAATACCATTTGAAACAAACAGAAAAGATAAAAATGTAGTGATCCCTAATATCGCAATCCTTTTTTTCGGCTGTAAGCACGCTGCTGCAGCTAACGTTTTCTAATGCGTAATCGAGACATCTCTAGTATATTAAAACTACTACAAATAATAAAAATGGCTTTCATAAAGTAGCAACCACTTAACTTAAAACAAAGGGGGAGGGTTTTTTTTTTTATCTGAGTCAGATTTGTTTTCGCGCGTACGTTTTTATTCCTTTTTTCGATGCTGGTGATCAAATACTTTTTTTTCAATATTTAACACTATAATGTATGGGGAAACTCTTGATTCAGAATAATTTTGTTTATCATTTATATGACCACTTTTTTTTTTATCAAATTTGGGGAACGGAATATTTCCATTCCTACCCCACCCCCTTTTGAAGACAAATGGTTGTTCCCTTACCGCTAGAAAAATTGTCCAAAATTTTTGAATTCAGTTCTACGTAATGAACATTTAAATGACATATAGTTTACAAGTGGGAACAAATCTTATGTACAGGTAGCTAAACAAGGTGTATAGATGTGAACAAATGTAATGTTAAACCAGTGTACACTACACTAAACTAAACATGTTTACTCTACACGGCGTTTGGTGTGAACACGGCCTTAGTCCCAAACGTTCAAGAATTAAGGTCAAACAAGATATTTCAGTAGAGAAAACTGCTATTTATTTGTTTGTTTAATCTCTCGATGTCTGGGTCAGTTAAACGATTTAAACATGTATGGCGTCATTAGATACGTACCTGTTTCGTCGGCCATATTTTTGGGTTGTCGTTCGTAAATCACAGGTGATAAATTATGTTACAAATTTCCGATGAAAGGCTTTGAATTCAAAATATTCACTTCAATCATCAGATTTTTTTTGTTTGTTACTTTATTGGAATTGGTTAATTATACGTATTGTTATAAAAAGAGTATGAAATTATTTTGCTTCAACATTTTTTAATCTCAACTATCATTCAAATCCATATTTTAAATGGTCGAAAAAGAAATACTCAATTTGATTTTTTAGAAGATCACGGGAGTGTTTTGATAAACGAAAATATGCGCCTTATATTGAAGTTCAAGGTTAACATTGACCAAAGAGAAACATTAGCACGTGTGGAAATATTTGTCTTTGGCAAATTTACAGAATTGGTTGATTATTTGACCACTAAGAAAAATTGCAAATATGGAAGATAATTCAGATAAAGGTAACCGAACAAATTGCGCTACAAACGATGTCTTTTTTTCGTAGGAAATAGTCCCTAAGAAGCTGTAAAGTTGATAAATAAAAATCAAATCAAATTTAATTTAATAAAAGTTGGTAAAAAATCAAGAAATAATTCCTGGCTGTCGTAAATTTGTTCTCATTTAACCGTGGGTTGGGTATTTATATTCGATTATATTATCCGGAACCACAGCGTATGGTTAAATGGGAATTTTAATGCTCAACCCATTGACATTGTTAAATGAAAACACATCTACAGCTGTCATGAATTATTTTCAATGCAGGACGCGACGGTCATACTGTCATAAGGGCCATAGGACAGGGTTCACGCTACCAGGCGACTAGGGCCAAGAAGTCACCTTCCCGATTGTCACTTCCCTTTTCCCGACCCTGAAAAGCCAAAACAAGTCGCCCTGTTGTTTACGATACTCGCTTTCTGTCGCTTACGCAGGGATGATTCCACTATATAGTTTAGGGCGGCCCTTAAATTGGCCAGCGGCCCCAAAAAAATGTACATGAAATTGAATTCCAAATTCAGGAAAATAAAATAAAAATCGATATTTCCGGAAAAGTTTCTGTCACCGATTAAGGTAACTATAATTTTTCATAGTTTGTTGTCAAAATGTTTTAAAATCCGGATAAGAATGCTGTTTACGATCGCATCTTAGTAATAACGATTTAATTATGTCAACATGTGGGAAACAATTTTAGCAGCCGAATACAATTGATTAATATGTTATGGGAGTATTGGATCTTGTAAAAGCAGATCGCCCAGCAGGTTAATAAAAATGGGTGTCAAAGCAGACCTCGGCAGAGAGCAAATTCAAATTTTGATATAACATTGATGGATAAGGTTTAATGGACGCCGATCTCGTAAAAGCAGATCGCCCAGCAGAGCCGGTTATATAATATGATGAAAACTTGTTTTGTAACAGAAATTATTTCCTCAAAAGACAAAAGTTTGAGCGTTTTTTGAAAATAATGTTGATGATAGACTATTCATGAAATACGATGTCATCATTATTGAACTATTTCAAAAGTTTTGAAGATGATCCAAATAATTTTAAAGAACACTGGTTCAATGCTTTAAATATCTTATCAATTAGGCCACAATTAAAAATATTTCAGTTTGCCCAAACCCGACCCATGATGACTGGGTGTGGGTAGGTAGGTTGGCAAATTCTTTTTTTTTTTTTTTTTATCCGAATTTGCATGAAAATATTAAAAGATCTTAAAACAGTATATCTTTTTTTTCTCTGTCAAACCTTTGTAGAGACAACCAATAGCCATGAATTTAAAACCTCTATAAATAAATTAGTCTACTATATGATTTGTTTCCTGAGATGTTTATAACCCTGACAATTGCTAACTGTGTGAAAGGGCTGTTGGATTTGTTAAGTGATTTTCAACAGTTCCATCAACACGATGTTTGTGTAAAAAGAAATTAAGCTGATTATGTAATGATTAAATTAGTTTGCAGTTTTTAAATCCTATTTCTATTAAAATAGATTAAATGTCCTAAAATATTTATATGAATTATTATCTACCATCCTTAGTTTGTGTCTTTTTTATGTTTTGAAAACAAATTTATATTTTACATTATCACACAGGTAAACTAATTTGGCTATAAATAGATCAAAGCATGTTCTGTAGAATCTCCAAACTAAAAACGTATTTTTATAATTTTATTTCTTTAAATAATCAAGTTTAAATTTTTGAAAATAATCATTATTGATAAAATGTAATTGCATAAAGTTAACGTTTTCTGAAGACTTTATTTTTAGGTCATGGTTCTAGGGGCTTCCTCACAAATTGTATAAAAATCCAATATGGCGTCCATAACATGTTTTTACTTTTGCACATGTGAAAAAATATTTCTGACAAAAGTCAGATTTCTCTTGTAAAAAGGGATTTATATTTATATTGCAATAAATTATTCAGAAGGAGTTACATTCAGTTAAGATTATATTTCTGATTCTGTGAGCAATTATAGTTTTATAAAATTCTCCCAAACAGCAACGTACTGACTGTCTAATGAGACTTGTAAATTTGAACTATTTGAATAAAAGGACATCTAATTTACATGATAAAGGAAGATTATAATTAAAGACAACAATTTATCAAGAAATAATTCCTTTTTATTCAGTAAAAACAAAATCTTCTTGCAAGATTGTAAATTCGCAACTTCCGGATCCATTTCCTGTCAGAATATTAACATTGAGCATATAGGTAAGGGTTTGGTAGTACAAACAACTACAGCGTAAAAAAACTGTGCCACTTCACTTGTTTTACTTCTTTACGTTCGTTAAATCAGAAGATAAATACAGAGAACATCGAATATCGATTAACTGCGTCTCTTATACGCTTTCTTTTAATCTTATTCACAATTACTTTCAAACGCAAAGACGACAAACATTAAGTTTTGTACGATGACGGAGCGGACCCAAAAAAAATCCGAAAAAAAAAAAATTCTTCCAAAAAACGTCAAAAAAAGAATTTGAGTCGGCGGGTTTATTTTGGGTCGGTCGCGTTTGGGCAAACATACAATCTTTTTATTTTGGCCTTAAGTATATGAACTTTTGTTATTGCTTTTCTGAATTCGACAATTGACCAGTTCAATTTGAAATCCAATTTGAATTAAGGTAAATTTATAGCGATATCCTGCTGTTGAAAAAATACCTGATGAATGATTTTTTTCAGTGGTTTATGTTAGCTGAAATATATGTTTTTGTAATAGGCCTAGGTAACTATAGCTAAGGTGATCATGAGTAGTGCATCATGTTCAATGATATTCATGTAATAACATTAGCCCAACCAGAATTATTCAAATGTTACAACTTACATGGACATCAGTGTACAGGTTAAACTTAATAATATACATTTTCTGTTTTTCAAGAAAATAATGTTATTTTGTCTTAGATTTTATGCTTAAAAAATTCCCAATTAGAATAAAAATTCCCAATTTGATGTTCAAGGGACCCATTTGAAAACACCTGGAATCATCCCTGCTTACGTCATTGGACATTTTCATTTTTTACCAAGTTGATGAAACATCAATTTTTTATTGATAAAGAAAGAAATTCAGACATAAACGATTCATTTTCTTAAGAAAAGAGGTTGAAGTATTGTCTTTACAGTGTGTAGCAGGTTATTTAATAAAGAAAAAAAAACTTTTTATAACTTCGTGCATTTCCGGTGTTTGTTTGAAGTTGTTACTCGAAAACGTATATCAACCTTACTTTCGGCAGCAAAAAAAGTTTGTAATTTCATTTAAACGTGATAAAAGTTGCCTCCAGTAAATGTTTAATCCATTTATTGCATTAATAACATACAGTACAACTAGAGAGTTTGTAATCGTGAACTCTAATCACCGCTTTCGGAAATAACCGCGAAAAACGGATTATACTCCCAATTTCCTCCAAAGATTATCTCCCAACACCGCATGGCTGTTAATTGGTTTATTGCCCATCAGATCTGAAAATTATTGATGCGTGACAACATAATCGTATTAGCCAGATTTATAACCTATGTACATTACATCGATCTTGATTGCACCTGTGTGCTTTAAAACACGGTATTAAAATGTCCTTTCTTTGACAGATAAAAATGTGACATTATCATTCAAAATAAGATAATTATTCTTGTATGTTTTTGCCCCATGTCATTGTCGTTTGAAATAAAACGTACCCACGAATAAAAATACGAATAAAACACTTATTTTGTATTTTTATTATAGTCTGGTCAGGTCATAATTTGTGTTTTTTCAACAAAGACGATTTTACCACAATTAGTATCTTTTGTGACCTAATCAGTGAGCAATATCCGGTTCATTAATATAATTAATTATTCAATATATAAAAATCAACTGACTTAAAACAAAATGTTGTTTTAACAGTAATTTGTCCAATCTTAACCCAAGAGTGAATTAATCGGATCAACAAGTGAACTCTGTTACTTTCAATTTATTTTGCAATGTAAAATATTATGTTTCACTACCTCCGGTACATAATAACCGACTTGAGTTATTTGAATTCAGAAAAGAAACTGTAAAGTGACAACTCTGTTGAACGAAGGGGAAAAAAAAGAAGAATTTCAACAATCACTATAGAATATCAAAATGAAATTATATCATGAAAGAAATATGTGAAAAAAAAAATGTGGATTGGATTTTAACGATCTGCACATTTTCACAGAGGATCTCTACCAACGCCCAACAGGAACTGAACGACATGCATCATGTTTTCATCTACCATTAATGTATATTGTTGACCATGGACGTTTAAATAATGTCCACGTTTACGTTCTGTGTTCACTGAGAAACGTAAAAATAAAAGGCTGGTGTTCGTTTATTCAGAACTTTCAGGATTATATTTTAGATTCCGGTTAATCAATTGTAAAAGGACCTTCTAGAGCCTCAATCTTAACGCACTCAAATGTCAATCATTACAAAGCAAGTTTAAACCCTGAATGAATTTTCCCACGGTCATCCAGAAAGGTCACCGGAGTTTACTATTACGTGATAATATTTCCCGCCAAATAAAAATCTCGTGGACAAAATTGATGTCACTATTTTTAGCAGTCAATATTGTGAGCGAAGTCAAGTTTAAAGTTCAACCACTCACTGTTGATCACTGAGATGTCTTCTCAAGGCAATTAATTGCTTTAAAATGGTCCGCATGAAATTCTCAAGGCTGCTTTTGAAGTAGACAAAACTCTCACAAATAGAGAAAATTCATGGTCTTATAAACTATCTGAATTAATGAAATATATTGGAGATTCATTTCTTGATTGAATGTCCGCAATATAACAAAATTAGATCTAAATATAAAATTAATGATATTAATTCAAATAATTTGAATGAAAATTTTACCAAAATGTTAAATCCTATGTCTGAAAAGGAATTAAAATCTATTTGTATGTATATTGAAGAAGCTCTTGATTTGAGAGACCACCATACCGTTTCACCAGATAATAATCTTTTACATTAGTTTGTGCATATGCATATATATATATATATAAATCTTATATTGTGTGTTTTGAGTAAATATATGAAAATCTAGAATAATACTGAAATATAAGTTTATGGTATCAATATCAGTTTATAATGTATTTGTATACATAGAATTGGCTCATGACTTGTTACATGAATCTTTATTTCATTTATGTGTTGTTTTAATATTATAATTGTCTGTATTTGGATCACGCCTCTATTGTGCTCTTTCCAATAAAATATTGAATTGAATTGAAAAATATTTAAAGATCACTGTCCTAAATACAACACACAAGTTTACATTCATTGTGCGTAAATGAATATTATGCAACAACGACTTGATGCAGCTATAGAAGTATTCCTGTTGTAGCCAAAATGTATTATTTATCTTACAAATCATAAAGAGAAAATGCCGTAGACTTATTAAGCGTAACGAATGGTGAATAGTATTTTCTTTTTTACTTGCATATACAAGTTTTGAGACACATAATTTTCTTTAAACTCACTGCTCACATTTTATATTCAGCGTTAGTTTATTTTTACCCAAGTATGTCTCTTTTTGTAACTAATATAATTAACCGATAAATAAAACGAGGTCAAAATCAAGCATAGTTGATTTTAAAACTTTAATGCAATTGAAGGAATTAACAACAACATTTTCCCTTTAAAAACTTTTATTTGTTTTAAGCAATTATGTAATTGTAAAATGAAAATGGCGTAAACTTATTAGCATAACAAATAGTGAATAATATTTTCTTTTTTACTACAAGTATACTTAACGTTGAGACATGCAATTTTCTTTAAACTGCCCACATTTATTCAGCGTTAGTCTCCATTTATTTTTACACAATTATATCTCTTTTGTAAATTAAATATTTTTTACTGACAAAAAAAACCCGAAGTTCAAATCAAATATAGTTGTTTTTAATAAAACTTAATTTAAATGTACAGTGTAATTGAAAGAATTAACAATAACGTTTTGCTTTTTAATCTTTTATTTGTTTCAAGCAATCAGATATATAACCTGATTATCAATAGACAGGAAATATAATTGTTTAATTACATTAGAAATCTCACATACCTTGACTGTCGCGTGCCAGCAAAGATCAGAAGGATTAGGGCAATTAATTACCTGGTGTGACACCGCGTCACACCAGACTGGGAGAGATGTCGCTAATACAATAAACAAAAGGTAACGAATTTACGCGGAAGTCGAAGGGAATACTCCAAAATTTCTCTGAGAATTTAGGGAGGGAAGTCGAATTTTCCTGGTGTAATTCCAGGAATGATTTTGGTGTATGGAGTTTAGGATTACAAACTCCCTGGGCGTACTGTAATGTTCCTTTCCAAAAAGCTTATCAAACATCGTTTATTTTTGTAAATTTTCTTGCATTCGTCCGCCATTGACCATTTTTAACTACGGATCGGAACCAGACCAACTATGACCAAAATCCGTATTTTTACAATAATAACTACGGACGCATGGATGGAACATCTGACAGAAAAATATTGATCCAAAAAGAAATTACACATTCCATACGCATTAACAGACTTTTGGTTACCTCTAATTAATTGGTGAATATAATTGAATTCCTTATAATTTATTTGGATTGTTTCAAATATTGATTAAAGTTGCTTAACTCTGAGACTATTATAAATACTAATATCAAATATTATGGCCCAGCTTAACTTTGTGTATCTTTTGATGAGAAACACTGAATTTCATACACAAGATAATTTTTAATCAAATTGTAATTGATATATTATAATTTCTTAAACTTTTTGACATAAAAAAAATCTTTTTAGTGGTAGATATTTAGGTGGTAGTTTTTACAAGAACCTAAACTTAAACAACTTTGAAATTGAACTTTTACTTTAATTGTTTACTCAGATATGAATTGTATAATATAAAAAGAACATTGTTTACCTATGACCCTTTATAATATAGTAAAATCCAAACATTCTAGCACAGCGCTCGTAGAAGCACTTCTCTTTCAAATCTCACCACTTCTCCCTATAATTCTGAAGTAGTGTGAGCCCTGTAGGATGTATTGGCTATAGGACAAGATCATCCATACTTTCAGTTTGTGAAGACACATCGTCCATGGTTGTTTATTAGATATTTAGATATATACATGTAGATGGTTATAACTTGTAAATGTATAATTTGTGCTGTTTTTATACGACCGCAAAAATTGAAAATTTTTTGGTCGTATATTGGTATCACGTTGGCGTCGTCGTCTGCGTCGTCGTCCGAAGACATTTGGTTTTCGCACTATAACTTTAGTATAAGTAAATAGAAATCTATGAAATTTTAACACAAGGTTTATGACCACAAAAGGAAGGTTGGGATTGATTTTAGGTGTTTTGGTCCTTATAGTTTAGGAATTGGGGGCCAAAAAGGGCCCAAATAAGCATTTTCTTGGTTTTCGCACCATAACTTTAGTATAAATGAATAGAAATCTATGAAATTTAAACAAGGTTTATGACCATAAAAGGAAGGTTGGGATTGATTTTGGGAGTTTTGGTCCCAACAGTTTAGGAATAAGGGGCCCAACGGGTCCAAAATTAAACTTTGTTTGATTTCATCAAAAATTGAATAATTGGGGTTCTTTGATATGCCGAATCTAACTGTGTATGTAGATTCTTAATGTTTGGTCCTGTTTTCAAATTGGTCTACATTAAGGTCCAAAGGGCCCAAAATTTGATTTTAACAAAAAATTTTGGGGTTCTTTGATATGCTGAATCTAAAAATGTACTTAGATTTTTTATTATTGGCCCAGTTTTCAAGTTGGTCCAAATCAGGATCCAAAATTATTATATTAAGTATTGTGCAATAGCAAGAAATTTTCAATTGCACAGTATTCAGCAATAGCAAGAAATCTTCAATTGCACAGTATTGTGCAATAGCAAGAAATTTTCAATTTTTTCATTTCAGATTTCATAAATAAAAAGAAATTTTCTTCAAACATTTTTTTGAGAGGATTAATATTCAACAGCATAGTGAATTGCTCAAAGGCAAACAAAATTTTTAAGTTCATTAGACCACATTCATTCTGTGTCAGAAACCTATGCTGTGTCAACTATTTAATCACAATCCAAATTTAGAGCTGAATCCAGCTTGAATGTTGTGTCCATACTTGCCCCAACCGTTCGGGGTTCAACCTCTGCTGTCGTATAAAGCTGCGCCCTGTGGAGCATCTGGTAAGATATAAGATGTGGTATGATTGCCAATGAGACAACTCTTGATCCAAGTCATAATTTGTTACAGTAAACCATTATAGGTCAAAGTAAGATCTTCAACACGGAGCGATGGCTCACACCGTACAGCAAGTTACAAAGGGCCCCAAAAAAATGACTAGTGACTAGTAGTGTAAAACCATTCAAACTAAAACCAACAGATCTTCTCATATTTATAAGTCTAAAGTTGTTTAGTTGTTGTTTGCTTATTGTTATAACTTCTGCAACAAGGTTTTAGTTTTTTCCTGAATTCAGTGGGTAAGTATTGGTAACATGGTAAGATCAACAGTAAAATATTACAATGTGTTATAATATTTGTTGCATTTATATTTTGTTTTCTTTTGTAGGTTTGAAAAAATTAAAGAAACTAAAAAAATCAGGAAAGAAACAAAAGTTAATGAAGGTACAACAAAACAGATTAGGTCAAGCAGCAGAAAAATCAGGTTCACTATTATTGCATTGTCTTTCTGACTTTTATTATTTAATTCAGACTAATATTTTAACCACAAAATGTATGAAATAATTTTGATTTAAAAATATTTTCAATTAAGCAGCATTATCATTTGACCTTAAAACTTTAAAAGGAATGTTGGGTCGTTTGCAGTATTTAGTCATTGAATCTAGAAGGAATGTCCTGGTATTTATGATATGAGGCAGGCATTACCTGTGAAAGGGGACGTAGTCTGTAGAATTTTTTTAAAATTCAAACATGTTCTGTTTTTAGGGATTTTAGTTTTGGTGTGATTTAAGTTATGACATCATATTCAATGAAAACTAAGAAAGGCTGTCATCAGGTTATGTTTTTTTTCATATCAAACAGTTATTAAAAATGAATTGGTATTGAGTTCCTTCCTATATTTTACTAGACTGATAAATATATATTTATTCAAAATCTCATGCAAACAAGACTGGAAAAAGGAAGTAGATTTCTGTGCAGATGTGGGGAATTGAAAAAGTCTGAAAAAAAAGTTATCGATTTTGAGTTCATTAGTAGAATGAAAAATTCGGGAAATTTTCCTGATTTTTTTTTTTCCTGATTTTTTTACCATAATTGGGAACTATGTCCCCATAATATTTAATTGCAGTTATAGTTAGAATTAGATTATTCATATATGTAATTCACTGGTATATGTATGCATTTTAGAGATATATAAAGTTGAACCAAATGACTCAAAGAAAAGAAAAAAGAAAAAAAGTTAGTATATTTAATTTTTCTTCATATTTCCAAAGAAATGATATACTTTACAATATGTGATGTTTATTCTGTTTGTTTTTTTCAATACTTATGTTGTTACTACAACATGAAGTAGAAAGATAATAATTTGAAATATTTATGAAATGCACATGAATCTACTGTCATACGACAAAGTACAGTATTCATAAATCTGTCATGCTAAAACCAAAGGACACAAAAATCTGTCATGCTAAAACCAAAGGACACAGAAATCTGCATCTTAACTATTTTAACTTTTAATGTGAATGCATTAATTGATACAATTTATAATTAAATACCATATATTACCAGAATTTGAAATTAAGTTATCCATACTTAGGGAATAGCTCATAGTTTGATATTAATACTTAATCATAAACTTTAATCATGAGGTTGCAAGGTAGAAGAAATTCTCTGTAAGCAAATTTTACTGGTGTCATCTTACCTGAAGAGGGTATATAGAAATTTAAAAAAAGTAACTAATTGTTAAGTTTTTTCTGAAATTGACATATATGATCTAGGTATATCTTTCTTTCTTTGTACTTGCCAGGTTGCTGACTCATTAATTAACTGTTGTTTGCTGAACATTTGGTTACAAATATTTCATCAATTGTAAGGATTTTTGACACTTGTTCAAGGTATAAATTTACATGGTTTATGATTCAAACATGTAGGGAGGGTTGGAGGGGTCCTGATCCCGAAATTCCCAGCTTATAAACATGAAACCTGAGGCCCCGAATATAAAGAAATTAAAATCCAGACATCCTGAAATTCGAAAAAAAAAATCCCAGATCCTGAAAGGAACAATACCCAGCTCAAAAACACCTGATCAAGGAGTCCCGATACAAGTCTGACCCCTCCTCATGTATCATTGATGAATTTCAGAGAAACAGCCAACAGTCCCTGACAAAGATGATGAAACAGTTGAAAAAGAAGAAGATGATGAGGATGATTTAGAGAGTCAATCTGACAGTGAAGATACAGGCCTTCCATTAAATACAGGAGATGCTGTGGAGGACCAATCAGATGAAGATATGGATGACGAAGAGGACGAAGATAATGAGGAAGATGGTGATGAAAAAGAAGAAGACAATGAGGAGGAATCTGAAAGTAAGATTTTATTATAACCAACTTTATTGGGGTCATGATGAGTTGGAAAGTGTTTGTTTGTATGTTTGTTTGTCGGTCAATTTGTTAAAACTTATTTATTATAAGAAGGGTTTTGTCAGGAGATGGTTTAGTACTTTTATCTGGCTTTATACATCTATTTAGGGTTTTAAGTTATTGCAAGCATTCTTTAATACAGTATATTTTTTTGCTTATTTAACGCTTTTCCTGTACTGGTATTTATAGTACGTTTTATTAATGTATTTGATTGAGATTTAAAAGGGGAAGAAGGTAATCAACCAGTGCCAATTTTTCAAGTCAGGAACTAGTAGTATGACATATCTGGCTCATTCTCTAATTTCTCTATATATATCTCATGTACAAGTTGCCTTGCTTAAAATAAACATGATTTTTGATAATCTGTCCAACAATCATCTGTCTCAGGAACAACTGATTAGACTGATGTTTGAATGGTCAACAACTTTATAGTGATCACTTTTAAAGTGTGAGTGCTTTTTGGATCTGTACCTGTTTTCGATTACTTTGAATTTTGAGTTGGGGTATGCTTAACATGCATGACATTATGTGCAACTTCTTTTCATGCTAGACTATGAGTTTATTAAGGTGGCATGGGTGTCTTTTCATGCGAGACTATGAGTTTTATTAAGGTGGTATGGGTGTCTTTCTTTTCATGCTAGACTATGAGTTTTATTAAGGTGGTATGGGTGTCTTTTCATGCTAGACTATGAGTTTTATTAAGGTGGTATGGGTGTCTTTTCATGCTAGACTATGAGTTTTATTAAGGTGGTATGGGTGTCTTTCTTTTCATGCTAGACTATGAGTTTTATTAAGGTGGTATGGGTGTCTTTTCATGCTAGACTATGAGTTTTATTAAGGTGGTATGGGTGTCTTTTCATGCTAGACTATGAGTTTTATTAAGGTGGTATGGAGGACTTTCTTTTCATGCTAGACTATGAGTTTTATTAAGGTGGTATGGGTGTCTTTTCATGCTAGACTATGAGTTTTATTAAGGTGGTATGGGTGTCTTTTCATGCTAGACTATGAGTTTTATTAAGGTGGTATGGAGGTCTTTCTTTTCATGCTAGACTATGAGTTTTATTAAGGTGGTATGGGTGTCTTTTCATGCTAGACTATGAGTTTTATTAAGGTGGTATGGGTGTCTTTTCATGCTAGACTATGAGTTTTATTAAGGTGGTATGGAGGTCTTTCTTTTCATGCTAGACTATGAGTTTTATTAAGGTGGTATGGGTGTCTTTTCATGCTAGACTATGAGTTTTATTAAGGTGGTATGGGTGTCTTTCACCAGACTATGAGTTTTATTAAGGTGGTATGGGTGTCTTTTCATGCTAGACTATGAGTTTTATTAAGGTGTTATGGGTGTCTTTCTTTTCATGCTAGACTATGAGTTTTATTAAGGTGGTATGGGTGTCTTTCCATGCTAGACTGAGTTTTATTAAGGTGGTATGGGTGTCTTTTCATGCTAGACTATGAGTTTTATTAAGGTGGTATGGGTGTCTTTTCATGCTAGACTATGAGTTTTATTAAGGTGGTATGGGTGTCTTTCTTTTCATGCTAGACTATGAGTTTTATTAAGGTGGTATGGGTGTCTTTTCATGCTAGACTATGAGTTTTATTAAGGTGGTATGGGTGTCTTTCTTTTCATGCTAGACTATGAGTTTTATTAAGGTGGTATGGGTGTCTTTTCATGCTAGACTATGTATGAGTTTTATTAAGGTGGTATGGAGGTCTTTCTTTTCATGCTAGACTATGAGTTTTATTAAGGTGGTATGAGTGTCTTTCTTTTCATGCTAGACTATGAGTTTTATTAAGGTGATATGGGTGTCTTTTCATGCTAGACTATGAGTTTTATTAAGGTGGTATGGGTGTCTTTCTTTTCATGCTAGACTATGAGTTATATTAAGGTGGTATGGGTGACTTTCTTTTCATGCTAGACTTTGAGTTTTATTAAGGTGGTATGGGTGTCTTTTCATGCTAGACTATGAGTTTTATTAAGGTGGTATGGAGGTCTTTCTTTTCATGCTAGACTATGAGTTTTATTAAGGTGGTATGGGTGTCTTTCTTTTCATGCTAGACTATGAGTTTTATTAAGGTGGTATGGGTGTCTTTTCATGCTAGACTATGAGTTTTATTAAGGTGGTATGGGTGTCTTTCTTTTCATGCTAGACTATGAGTTTTATTAAGGTGGTATGGGTGTCTTTTCATGCTAGACTATGAGTTTTATTAAGGTGGTATGGAGGTCTTTCTTTTCATGCTAGACTATGAGTTTTATTAAGGTGGTATGGGTGTCTTTCTTTTCATGCTAGACTGAGTTTTATTAAGATGGTATGGAGGTCTTTCTTTTCATGCTAGACTATGAGTTTTATTAAGGTGGTATGGGTGTCTTTTCATGCTAGACTATGAGTTTTATTAAGGTGGTATGGAGGTCTTTCTTTTCATGCTAGACTATGAGTTTTATTAAGGTGGTATGGGTGTCTTTCTTTTCATGCTAGACTATGAGTTTTATTAAGGTGGTATGGGTGTCTTTTCATGCTAGACTATGAGTTTTATTAAGGTGGTATGGGTGTCTTTCTTTTCATGCTAGACTATGAGTTTTATTAAGGTGGTATGGGTGTCTTTTCATGCTAGACTATGAGTTTTATTAAGGTGGTATGGAGGTCTTTCTTTTCATGCTAGACTATGAGTTTTATTAAGGTGGTATGGGTGTCTTTTCATGCTAGACTATGAGTTTTATTAAGGTGGTATGGGTGTCTTTCTTTTCATGCTAGACTATGAGTTTTATTAAGGTGGTATGGGTGTCTTTTCATGCTAGACTATGAGTTTTATTAAGGTGGTATGGGTGTCTTTCTTTTCATGCTAGACTATGAGTTTTATTAAGGTGGTATGGGTGTCTTTTCATGCTAGACTATGAGTTTTATTAAGGTGGTATGGAGGTCTTTCTTTTCATGCTAGACTATGAGTTTTATTAAGGTGGTATGGGTGTCTTTCTTTTCATGCTAGACTGAGTTTTATTAAGATGGTATGGAGGTCTTTCTTTTCATGCTAGACTATGAGTTTTATTAAGGTGGTATGGGTGTCTTTTCATGCTAGACTATGAGTTTTATTAAGGTGGTATCGAGGTCTTTCGCCACTATGAGTTTTATTAAGGTGGTATGGGTGTCTTTCGCCATCTTTGATTGTAAAATACAGATAATCCAAGATCCAGGTTTTCAATCAAGTTAGCAAAATGTGATGCAGGAATGCAGATAACTAATGTGAATTTTCATTTAAGGCCAGAAAAAAATATATGTCTGTTTACGGTTACCCGACCGACCCTAAGCCATTTTATTTCCTTCGTAAAAATTTAAAGTGAAAAATTAATAGAACTTGTGTCAACAGCGAAGTAAGCGTTGCTAATAAATTTAATCAATTGCCTGATACATCCCAATGTTCACAATTGTGAATATGACAGCTGTTTTAAAGAAACGTGCAACTCGTGTAATGAAATAAAAACTTATCCGCCATTTTTTCCAACTAATGACCAAGGGAAATAATCCAATCGTTAAAAATACGGGTAAACTCCGCCCATGGACCACTTGGACCACAGCAAGACAGACCGCACAACTCAAAATCATGGCGCAAAAAATAAAATGGAAAAAAATAATAAAATAGAAATACCGACCTACCTACCCTATTTATTTTGATGATGTAACATATATTTTTTTTTTTTGGCCTAAAGAACAAATTTATAAGATTATTATTATAAATTTTATTATTTCAAAAGTGTAGATTATTATTGCTTGAATTTTAATGTTTTTAAATAGGCATTTTTAAGGGGAAGTAAGTACCTCTGAAACAGTTCATTTTTCTGAAGGAATCTACATGGAATTTTGTTATTTTGAGTTTTATCTTCTCATATTTTATTTACAATTCTATCATTTAGTTTATCTTTTAATTACATAATGATGTTTTTTCCTGTTTAATCCATACAAAATGTGTAATTTTGTCATAATTTGTAGCTTTTTTAAATTAGACTCCCATACCACTTTAAGTAAGATTCTTGTCCAAATTTTTAAAGATGTTTTAAGCACAATATAGATAGAGTAACTCGTTTCATTTAATTTTTGAACAATATTAAAGTACCCTGCTGGATTATTTTCAGCTGAAGGCTTAAAGTTATGAAATTATTGAAGATGTCATAATTTATCATAATGTGGTAGAAATGTTCAAGTGAACAAACTCTTATTTTTGTTTTCAGGTCCAAAAAAGAAACAAAAGGCAAATTCAACAGAGAAAACAGAGAAACATATAAAAAGCACATGCAAGTTGATATTATGACAACATAGGGTGACTGATGTTTTGATAAATTCTAAATGTTATTTTATGACATAAGATGGATGAGGACAGAGTTGTCTCCCTTAATTGAAAACTTTAAAGTCAAATTTGAAGAAAAAAATTGAAATGTTTTATGTACATGAATGACTAAGTTTAACTCTAAAAGAAGTTAACATTAACTTTTTTCAAAAGAAAATCCTTTATATTATAAAAATCTTCATAAATGTATGGATATTGAATTATTGACTTCCCAAACGCTAATTGGCCGATATTTTCTCATTTACAGTGACCTTAACCCTTTTGCCGATGAGTCCCGGTTTACCGGGATTCACGCTTCAGACAGCTGACGATGAGTCCCATTTTACCGGGATCAGAATACCTCTTTTATATTTCCCGCTCAAAACAGTGCAAACATGAGTTATCTTTCTTTGATGAATACCCGGATGAAAGTGTAAACATGGCACTTCCGTTTGTTGAAAACCGTGTCAAAATCAGACAAAATTTACGGAATTTACGAGAATTTGAAATGAGGGAACATTTTTTTTGAAAGAATATGGAAGAATTGAAGCCAAACTAGTATACTTTTTTGACATAAAATGTCGTTTTATATACAAAACACTTGGAATGGACCAGGGTTGGCAAAGTATTACCCGCCCGGGAATTCCCGGGTGGAAAAACCCGGGTTTTCCCGGGCTGGGCAATACTCCCAGAAATGGGTAATAGTGGGCATTACTGGGCAATACGATTTTTTAAGCTTTTTTTTTAACACAAAATAGTAAAGACTTGTTGTAGTTTCATAGTATTACAGCTAAATACATTCTTTTTATACAGATAATCATTGAGAGTCATTTCTAGAAGAATTAATATTCAATTTCACTTGTTTTTCATTAATTCTATATGTAGGCAGAATACAAGATTAGCACATTTAAGGATACCTTGTTAATTACCAAGCATTGTTTCAATAATCCAAACTTTGATAAAATTGCTTTTTTTAAAGTGAATTGTCATTTTAACATTCATATTGAAATTGATGATATTGCTAAATAAACACCCTAAGGGGTCATGCCATTAACCTTTAAAGAATTGAAAGGGCTGATTATTGTTACATAAACAAATCTGTGTTCTAATCTGAATAATTACTTATTAATTAGTGACAGTACATATATGCATTATTTAAATGTACTTATTTTACATGTAATTGTTAATTCTTAATCATGTTAATAGGAGTTATACTTATTTGAAAAAATAAGATTGTTTTGCTTTATATTTACAGTTTGACCAATCTAGACACACAAAACCAGTTATAAATATCTTAACTGTATTACATGTGTTTATTCACTGAATCCTCTATAAAATTTAGACCAGTATTTTATATTACCCAGTATTGCCCAGTATTACCCACTAAAACCCAGTAAAACCCGGGTTTTCCAAATATTTCCCACTGGGCTGGGCAATACTCATATAACCCGGGTTTTTGCCAACCCTGGAATGAACATCAGTCAGTGTGAGGAATTTGTACAGCCTCATAAAATTTTTCAAAATTTTGCCGTTTTGGGTTAAAAAATTACGATTTGGGGTCTTAGAGCAGAATTTTGAGAATTTCACCTAGATAATGCCGAAAATTTGAAAATTTGAATATTTTATGAAGAAAAAATTATCAAAACATGAACAAAACTGTGAACATGGTGTTAGTGAATAAAATAAATACACAAATAACTATAAACAAGTTTTTATTGACATTTATTATGAAGGTCTCCCACCTGAGTAAAAGTAGCCAGGGAAGCCATCGTCTCAGAGTAGCTTCTGTCTGGGCAACAATCAGTGAAAGGGTTAATATTTTATTGATACTATATTTAATACATCCAAATTTTAAAGGACAAGTTCTATGTATCCATTGTTTCCCAAATACAAGAACTCATTCTACCACCTTCTAAGTGAATTTAAAACTTGACAAGCCTACATTATATTTTGATAAATCAAAATACTTTGGTTCGTTAAAGAAACAAAATCGGACTTTTAGTAACATTTGATTTTATCCTTGAAGCTATTTTATTATGATATTGTTTTATTTTAGGTTCTAAGAATATATTGACAGAGTCCATGTTTTCATCATTAGAGGTCTGTGATTTGACACAGAAAGGAGTAGAGGATATGGGGTTTTCAAACATGACAGAAATTCAGGCTAACTCCATTCCTCATCTGTTGCAAGGGAGGTTAGTTAACACACATGTAAAACAAATTAGGTTCAGTGTCGGATCCAGAACTTTTCATTTCCCAAGAAAGGAGGGGCCAGGTCCCCCTGGATTCGCCTATGAGGTTATCTCCATTCCTCATCTGTTTCAAGGGAGATTTGTTAACAAACATGTAAAAAAATTTCAGGTCATCTCCATTCCTAATCTTTTGCAAGGGAAAAGGTCAAATTCTCAAGAATAGGAAAAAACTTTGGGTCAACTCAATTTCTTTATAAGTTCATTAGAGGTTAGAAAGAAGCATGGGAACAATTTCGAAATCATCATGCCATTTCCTTTATTGTTGTGTGATAGGTTCATGGATGTTTTTTAATAATTACCAATAGTAGTCGAATTAAAAAAAAAACATCTACATTGTACCTTCACATAATATCCGTTGGTTGTTTTGGAAATTTTAAATTTATTATAAAGTGACCCAAACAGTCTGTTTAATTCCATGAATTAAAATTTCTATGTGACTACAATCTTACATAAAACTGTATTTTTCAAGTACTATATTTGTTGTTTATTTCTAGGGATCTAATGGGTGCTGCCAGAACAGGAAGTGGTAAAACATTAGCCTTCTTAATTCCTGCTGTAGAACTCATGTACAAGTTGAAATTTATGCCAAGAAATGGTAAATATTATAATAAGTATGCAAATATAAGTAATTTAAATATTGATGCTGATAGACAGAAAAAAGCACTGCTTTCCCAAGAAAGTAATGTTTTATTACAATAATGATGCCTCTTATAAAAGTCTTAAACTGTAAATTTATCTATATATAGCTAAGTTTAGGAGGTGAAAAGAATTTTGAAACAAGGATATTCATAGTAAGAAGTTTTAAAATCTAGTGAAAAGTTTGCCTACACTGTATTGAAATATGTTGTCTGGCTAGAGTTCTCCTGATCTTTCCCATCATGCAATTCATTCATCATTTAGGTTGCCAGTGAAATGGCAGATATTTTCTCCCTTTCTAATTTTAGTCCGCATTTTGTAAGTATAATAAATCATCGTTACATGACATGATACTTTATGAATAGTTTTAGACAGTTCTAATTCAATACTTTGTAAAAATATGATATATCAGGACCTAAAATAACATTTAATTTTCTCCCTACAATATCATCATGTCAATCACTACAACTTCACAATAAAAACTAAAGGAAAGGTAGGACACCACATACATCTTTCTCAAAATAGTAATAACCCTAGAGGTATCTCAAAAAGTTTCTTACATTGTACATGATTGAAGTTTTGATTGAGAAATAAGAAAATAAATTGAATGATAAACATTTATTTGTTCTATTTTGTGAACAGGAACTGGTTGTATAGTTATCTCCCCTACTCGAGAACTCTCCATGCAGACATTTGGAGTACTGAAAGAGCTGTTAAAGTATCATTGTCACACATTTGGATTGATTATGGGTGGAACAAGTCGACAAGATGAGGCAAAGAAGCTTGCCAAAGGAGTCAATTTTCTAGTTGCAACACCAGGCAGACTACTAGATCACTTGCAGGCGAGTTTACTAAAGATACTTATCTCTTTATACATTACAATTTGGATCAAGTTAATGAACCATTGAAACCATGACAAATTTGATTTTGTTTCCATTTTTTCAGAAATTGTACAGTGTTCTAGCAAGGATATGAAAAGGGCAGGGTGCTAGTCAGAAAAAGGGCAATTTAACATGTATATGTCATTGGAAAAAGGGCAATTTGACGTGTTAATGTCACTGAAAAAAGATTAATTGTTTAAGCCTAAATAACATAGCATATACTTGTAACTCAGGCACTATATAATACTATAATCAAATTGAGTAATAAATTCAATACTTTTTGCACAATCTCCACTGTTTAACATTTAGGATTTCATATGGCTGCAGTACTCACTCTGTCACAACTTAAGGACAAGGTTACATAGGGCTGCAGTACGAGAATCGAGAAACGACAGAAAATGGCAAAAAGCGTCAATAAAAAAGGGTGGGTGCTGCGCCCTGTTCAAACTTTCTAGCTAGAAAACTGTTTGCAGAATTAACTATTAAAATTAGAATTAAAAGATGTTGTATAATTGCTAATGAGAAACTCTCCACTAGAGACCAAATGACAAAGAAGTTGACAACTATAGGTCACCGTACAGTCTTCAACAATGAGCTATATCCATACTGCATTGTCAGCCTTTATAGACCCTTATATAACAAATGTGAAACAATTCAAGTGAGAAAAATATTGGCCTGATTCATGTAAAAAACAATGAACAAAATACTAATATGATATACATCAACAGACGACAACCACTGAATTACTGGCTCCTGACTAGGGACAGGCACATACAGAATGTACGTTGGGGAGGATTGGGCCTAACCTGTGGTGCATTGATGTAACAGTACAAAAAAGGAAACTAACTATAAAAATCAGTTGAGAAGGTTTTCAAATCTGATATAACTATATTACGTATATTTTATTACTAGATCTAAAAAAGAAAGCTTTCTGTTTGTCTATATATAAACAACTATTATAAAAATCAGTTGTTTTACTTCAGAATACAGCAAATTTCATGTACAAGAATCTACAGTGTTTAATCATTGATGAGGCAGACAGGATTTTAGATATAGGTTTTGAGGAAGAAATGAAACAGATTATCAAATTATTACCAAGTAAGTCTAAAAAGAATATCATGAGTTGTGTTTCAAAAAAGTATGGATTCAACTTAGATTTGTGGAAAACTCGTCCTTGCATTTCTTATATGCTTAGAAACAAAAACACAAATGTGGTTCTATGAAACAAATTTATATGTGTGTTTAGACATGTTAGTGAGGCACCGAAAGAAAGAAAAAAATCAAAGTCTCAAAATGATTCCTGAAAATGCTAATAAAGAATTGATAAAGTTTTGTTTTGAATTTGTTTGTCAAAGTCCATAAGCAGCTACTGATATAATGATATTGTGTTTATTGACCCCTCATGGACAGTTGCTTTTGGGGTTCTGAAGCTTACACAAAGTGTGATTCTCACCAAACATGTGGCTTGGTTTTACTCCTACTATACCACATCAGATTGCCAGACTCCAACTACTGTAAATTCAGAAATTATTGCGTACATTTATTATTGCAATTTTTGTAAAATTGACAAATATGAAAGATTAATTATTGCGATTACAGGAAAATCAGCGTACAGATATATGTATCAGATATAAGAATGCAAGTTCTTATTATTGCGATAATCACTCAGTCGCATTATTTGCATTAATCAAAACCTCACAATAATTTCTGAATTTGCAGTACATATAGTAGTTTTAGTTTAAACATATTTGTTTATAGTGGGTTGGGAAACAAGTTTGATGCTATGAAGAACGAAGACGCTAAAATCATTCAAGTGAGGACATCACAATATAGCAACTAATTACATAATAATTAATTATGTTATAATTATGTAATAATGAAATTATCACAATTTGAAAGACTAATCTTTCTTCTTCCATTGGTACCTCATTTATAAAATATAAAGAAGGATGAAATGAATTACATCAGTTTAAAGTTGTCTGAGTGGGAGTGAAAAAATCTTTGTATTGTGCTACCTGAACACAGGTCAGCCATGTATCGTCCCCTTCCAACGGACTATCATCATTTCTCACAGTAGTTTTGAGTAGCCATATTCTGCTCTTAAACTATCACTAGAATTTGACACAATATAAATTCTGTATTATCAGTTTGCTTGTGAATTGTTTTTCAGAGAGAAGACAGACAATGTTATTCTCTGCCACACAGACCAGGAAGATAGAAGATTTGGCTCGTATATCCTTAAAGAAGGAACCATTATATGTAGGAGTAGATGACAAGAGGGAGAAGGCTACTGTTGAAGGATTAGAGCAGGTTGGTTATTTATAATCACTAGCAACTCAACACTGAGGTTGTGAGTTCGAACCCTGCTCGTGCAGATGCACTCGACTCCAATCTTAATTGACTAGGATTGTCAGTTTTCCTATTGATGGTTGGTGGTCTGCTCCAGGCACTCTGGCCTCCTCCACCAAGAAAAAACCCATATGCGGTGCTTAAAAGTGGCAAAAAAACACCAAAAATCTAAATCTAATGTTATTTATAATTGTGATATTTCCATAAACTTATCTTTAGTTGCTGATAGTGATTAACTGACAGGCAAAATTCTGAACAAGAACTTAATCTAATCAATCAAATTCCTGACATCACACATTCCTTCCGACTTTGAGTTTGTTAAGACTAAAACATGAACCTTGTAATTTTGTGTACCAGATGGGACCAAAGCATTCCAGTAAAAACATTGCATGTAGTCAATTCCCGTTTAAATCTCAGTCTTGCAACAGCAATGTATGAAACACATTATTCAGTAGCATTGTCTAGTTCAAGACTTTAAAAAATATGCATTTGATAATTCAAAATTGAATTCCAGAGTAAGGCTTGAACAATCTGAAGATTGACAACAGTTACTCTAAAATATCCCTTTTGGATTATCCATCTTTTTGAATATTGCTACCAAAATATATCATTTCTCTTTATAAACTCTTTATTCATAAGATATCTAGCTAATGTGCAATACCTTCTAATATTATGAATTTAAAAATGTTTGATTCTAAAACTGAAACATAAATTAATTGTAAGGAAATAAATATTGCAGGGCTCACGCTACCAGGCGACTTGGGCGAAGAAGTCGCCTTCCCGACCGTCACTTCGCTTTCCCCGACCCCCAAAAGGGAAAACAAGTCGCCCTGTTCTTGACGATACTCGCTTTCAGTCGCTTCCGTCATCGGACATTTTCAATTTTTACCAAGTTGATGAAACATCAATTTTTTATTGATAATTAAAGAAATTCAGAAATAAACGATTTATTATCTGTAGAAAAGAGGTTGAAGCATTGTCTTCGCAGTGTGTAGCAGGTTATTTGATAAAAATACAACTTTTTATCACTTCGTGCATTTCCGCAAGTTCCGGTGCATGTTACTCGAAAACGTACATCAGCCTAAATTTCGGCGGCAAAATAAGTTTGTTACTTCATTTAAACGTGATAAAAGTTGCCTCCAGTAAATGTTTAATCCATTTATTGCATTAAAAACGTCATGTTCCTTTCCAAATAACTTGTCAAACATCGTTTATTTTTGTAAATTTTCTTGTATTCGTCCGCCTTTGACCGATTTCTAAACTACGGATCTGAACCGGACCAGCTATGACCAAAATCCGTACTTTTACAATAATTACTACGGACGCATGGATGGAACAGCTGACAGAAGAATATTGATCCCAAAGGGGAAAATTACGCATTCCACACACATTAAGAGACTTTTGGTTACATCTAATTGATTGGTGTATATAATTCCCTATATTTTTTATGGATTGTTTAAACTATTGATCAAAGTTGCTTAACTCTGAGACTATTATACTAATATCAAAATATAATTTATGGCCCAGCTTAATAACTTTTATATTTTTTTATGAGAAACACTGAATTTCATACTCAAGATAATTTTTAATTAAATTGTAATCGATATATTATAATTTCTTTACATTTTTTAAAATAAAAAAAATTTTTTTTTAGTGCTAGATATTTAGTTGGTAGTTTCTCACAAGAACCTTAGTAAACCTTAAACAACTTTTAATTTCAAATGTTACTTTAATTGTAATTTTTTTACTCAGATATGAATTGAACAATATAAAAAGAACATTATTTACATATGGCCCTTTATACTATTGTAAAATCCAAACATTGTAGCGCAACGCACGAATGAGCACTTCTCTTTCAAATCTCACCACTTCTCCCTATCAGTTTCAAAAAGAGAAGTCACTTCTCCCTATAATTCTGAAGTAGTGTGAGCCCTGTATTGAAGTCAAAACATTAAAACTGACCCGGTTTTATTAGTACTGGATACTGATGGTACTTTGATCTATTTTCAGGGCTATATTGTGTGTCCGTCAGACAAAAGATTTCTCTTACTATTTACATTCCTTAAAAAGAATAGAAAGAAGAAGGTGATGGTTTTCTTCAGCTCCTGCAAATCTGTTAAATATCACCATGAACTTCTGAATTATATAGATCTACCAGTCTCCTGTATACATGTAAGTTATCTGTTAAATATCACCACAAACTGCTAAATTATATAGATCTGCCAGTCTCCTGTATACATGTAAGTTATCTGTTAAATATCACCACGAACTGCTAAATTATATAGATCTGCCAGTCTCATGTATACATGTAAGTTATCTATCATCATCATGGATTTTTCTAGCATTCCACAGGGTCCGGATTTCGGACCCATTCCCAACAGCAAAAACCCTACATTTTTCCCAATTTTGGGAGTAAAATTCCCAAATGATCACAAAATTCATTTTCATCTTTATTATTCATGACAGAGATGTTTATTTTATTCAACAGCTAGCTTTATGTCAAAAATCGTCAACAAGTTATGTGTAAATCCAAGTTGAAACATATTGAATGACAAACAACATTTGACAAACAATGGCTGCCATAAATAAACAGGAAGTGTGGGAAAATACTAAAACCAGATCAAATCCGGAAACGAACAAGTATATAATTCCTGGTTTGTCAATCAAATACAGTTAATAAAAAATGAAAAGAACCAAACATGTGACAGCTATCATAGCAACACTAAAATTGAAAAGTAAAAGATGTATATAAAAGAAAATAGAAACAGGATATATTTTATACAGAACTCAATATATTTTAGTTCACAAATTTTCATGTCAAAATAAAAAAAAATAACAATCCTTTAAAAAGTTAGAACTCATTATTTTGATACTCAAATAAACTTTAATGCAATGTTGTTATATTTAAAAACAAATTTAATGAACTAAACACACTAAAACTTACATCTGGTATATTGGTTGTTTTTCCCAATTTCATTGAAAACTGCACTAAAAAAGTTCCCAAAACTGGCCAGGGTCCTTTTTCCCAAAATACCCAGATAAACCCCTGATCATATACTGCTGCATTATCGGGCTACCTGACAGCCTACAGCTACACATAGAGACCACTTCTGTAATGAAATTTTTGGGTAAAGATTGCATGAAATGCAATCAAAACCCTATGTTACTGACTTGATATCTGAAGCTTCCAAAGTTTGCCACTGCCTTTTTGATGCACAAAATATAGTGCATTGATCATAACATTCTATACATCCTATCCATGAAAATTTCCAAATAATTATCAATGTAATATATGCTCAGATATATTCAAGTCACAAAATGATGTTACACCTGTCAAGAAAATTACATAACTTTTACAAAGTGCAGGAATCTAATATCTGTTCTAAAAATATAAATAATGTCACTGTTAAAGTCATCCTAAAAAATTGGAGTTATCTCCCATTGTCCAGAATTGTAGTTTAATCAACTACTACCAATGCTTTATTGACAATACAATATGTAACTTTACTTTCAACCGATAAATTAATGCAATCTTTACCCTATGTGCTTACAAGCAGTTCAGCTTTTTTTATTTGGAAATAGCAGGCAACACACATGTGGAGAAATTCATGTATGGGACACTCACACATTTTCAGTTTCCTGTAAACAACTCTTGCTTTATTATATAGACATCCTGTCCCCTGTAAACAAGTGAATTATTTGGTTATATATATACTACCAGACAATGAAAAGATACAACTTTGTAGATCTTCTTTTTGCCACACAACTGTGGAAGTAATTAAGACTTCTTATCTTTACCCTGCTAATGTTAAGGTAACAGGAATGCCAGGTTAGGCTTGTTATATCGTCTACAGATGTTAAAAGTTTGTGATTAGGTCAGTTTGAACGGAATGTAAAGTGTTTATTCAATGATGTTTTGTTTTTACTTGCATAATCATTGACACATCATTATTTACTGAATAGTTATAAAATTGAGAATGGAAATGAGGAATACTTCAATGAGACAACAGCCACACCAAAGAGTAAACAGCTGAGGGCCACCAATGGGTCTTCAAGGCAGCGAGAAAATCCTATAGCTGGCCCCTAAATAATATTGTGTACTAGTTCAGTGAAAATGGACGTCACACTAAACTCCAAATCATATAAGTGAACTCAAATTAAAAAAAATACAAGAGTACCAAAGGCCAGAGGCTCCTGACTAGGCACAACAGGCAAAAAGATGTGGGGTGGTTAAAGATGTTTTTATGAGATCTCAACCCTCCCACTATACCTCAGGCAATGTAGAATAAACAAACTCATAACAATAGATAAAGGTTGATTTATCTCCCTTTTACTGTGACTTACATGTGAGTGTTCAATTATATTCCTGTTACTATGATGTTGCTTTACACTTTTTCAGTTCTTAAAAAAAAATCAGTTTTCTGACCCAGTTAAAATTGGTGAATTTTTCTTTTCTGTTCTCTAACTTTAGTTTGCTTCAACCAGATGTTATGAAACTTATACACAATGCTTTTTATCATAAATTACAGATCAGATTTGAATTCTGGTGGTTATTCTTTTACTGTTCTAGAGTTAAACCTATTTACAAATGAAAAAATTGCTGAATTTTTCACTTCTGTTCTCAGACTTAAGTTAGCCACAACCAAATGTTATGAAACTTATACACAATACTTATACCACAAAACTTAGATCAAGTACAAATTTGGGTAGTGTCACTTTAACTGTTCTTCAGTTATGTCCCTTTTTTTACTTTAAATGATATGCAAGCGGGGGCATCATCTGTGTCCATTGGACACATTAGCCATTTATTTTAATAGGTTAGCCTGTTGGTTTTCCTGTTTGAATGGGTTTATACTTGTAATTTTTGGGGCCCTTTATAACACAATTAGGCAATACCATATATTTTTGTATTTAGTTCAATTAAGTAATGTTACTAATACATACTTAGAATATGGTATATGATAAAGTGCTGTTGACTTTTCTTGAAATTGTAGAATTTGAAGTTGTTCCTTAATTCTGAATAATGCATGTAAAACAAGTTCTAACTAAGGGATTTCCCTATTGTTAACTTAAAGTTGCATTAACATTATTTCTACAAGTGGGTTTCAATTCCATTTTCCTCATTTGAAAATGCCTGTACTAAGTCAGGAATATGACAGTTGTTGTCCATTCGTTTGATGTGTTTTGTCATTTGATCTTGCCATGTGATTAGGGACTTTCTGATTGAATTTTCCTTGGAGTTCAGTATTTTTGTGATTTTACTTTTCACTGCCCAAAGCACATTTGTATTTAAAATAAACAAAAAAATCAAAACGACATAGTGTGAATGTTGATAATTTCAAGACTCTGCTAACTTCAAAGTGACTAAAAAAAATCAATATTAAACAATATGAAAAGGAGACAGCTTATAAACCTTAACATTAATTTAATAAGCATATTAAAAGTCAAAATACTGGTTCTGCATTTTTGTAATAATATTTGGAATGTTCAAATATGTGTACAAATGCAGCAGAAAGTAACAATTAGGAATTTATAAAAAAAAAAAAAGGCTTGTGTCTTTATATCATTATCTGAACATCTCAATTTTCTTTAGGTACATTTTAAATCACACAATTAAGTTGTATTTGATGTTACGTCTATAAAATTAGTATCAATCAAATTCTTAGACATTCAGGGTAGCCTTTTCTTAGACTTAATTCTTAGACATTCAGGGTAGCCTTTTCTTAGACTTAATTCTTAGACATTCAGGGTAGCCTTTTCTTAGACTTAATTCTTATACATTCAGGGTAGCCTTTTCTTAGACTTAATTCTTAGACATTCAGGGTAGCCTTTTCTTAGACTTAATTCTTAGACATTCAGGGTAGCCTTTTCTTAGACTTAATTCTTAGACATTCAGGGTAGCCTTTTCTTAGACATTCAGGGTAACCTTTTCTTAGACTAAATTCTTAGACATTCAGGGTAGCCTTTTCTTAGACTTAATTCTTAGACATTCAGGGTAGCCTTTTCTTAGACTTAATTCTTATACATTCAGGGTAGCCTTTTCTTAGACTTAATTCTTAGACATTCAGGGTAGCCTTTTCTTAGACTTAATTCTTAGACATTCAGGGTAGCCTTTTCTTAGACTTAATTCTTAGACATTCAGGGTAGCCTTTTCTTAGACTTAATTCTTAGACATTCAGGGTAGCCTTTTCTTAGACATTCAGGGTAACCTTTTCTTAGACTAAATTCTTAGACATTCAGGGTAGCCTTTTCTTAGACAAAATTCTTAGACATTCAAGATAGCCTTTTCTTAGACTTAATTCTTAGACATTCAGGGTAGCCTTTTCTTAGATTTAATTCTTATACATTCAGGGTAGCCTTTTCTTAGACTTAATTCTTAGGCATTCAGGGTAGCCTTTTCTTAGACTAAATTCTTAGACATTCAGGGTAGCCTTTTCTTAGACAAAATTCTTAGACATTCAGGGTAGCCTTTTCTTAGACTTAATTCTTAGACATTCAGGGTAGCCTTTTCTTAGACTTAATTCTTAGACATTCAGGGTAGCCTTTTCTTAGACTAAATTCTTAGACATTCAGGGTAGCCTTTTCTTAGACTTAATTCTTAGACATTCAGGGTAGCCTTTTCTTAGACTTAATTCTTAGACATTCAGGGTAGCCTTTTCTTAGACTAAATTCTTAGACATTCAGGGTAGCCTTTTCTTAGACTTAATTCTTAGACATTCAGGGTAGCCTTTTCTTAGACTTAATTCTTAGACATTCAGGGTAGCCTTTTCTTAGACTTAATTCTTATACATTCAGGGTAGCCTTTTCTTAGACATTCAGGGTAGCCTTTTCTTAGACTAAATTCTTAGACATTCAGGGTAGCCTTTTCTTAGACAAAATTCTTAGACATTCAGGGTAGCCTTTTCTTAGACTTAATTCTTAGACATTCAGGGTAGCCTTTTCTTAGACAAAATTCTTAGACATTCAGGGTAGCCTTTTCTTAGACTTAATTCTTAGACATTCAGGGTAGCCTTTTCTTAGACTAAATTCTTAGACATTCAGGGTAGCCTTTTCTTAGACATAATTCTTAGACATTCAGGGTAGCCTTTCTTAGACTAAATTCTTAGACATTCAGGGTAGCCTTTTCTTAGACAAAATTCTTAGACATTCAGGGTAGCCTTTTCTTAGACTTAATTCTTAGACATTCAGGGTAGCCTTTTCTTAGACTTAATTCTTAGACATTCAGGGTAGCCTTTTCTTAGACTTAATTCTTAGGCATTCAGGGTAGCCTTTTCTTAGACTAAATTCTTAGGCATTCAGGGTAGCCTTTTCTTAGACAAACTGATTTCTTAGAAAACCTGTGTCAGTCTGACTATTGAATGATATTCCTTTAAGAAATGATGATCAACAAACTTCATATAAGGAACGACATTTGTACTTTATGATATAACAAACTTCATATAAGGAAAGACATTTGTACTTTATATATTGGCCAAACATACTTATTTATTGGACTCAGACTGATTACAATAAAGGTTATCAGATAGGTCAGCTAAAACCTTAGAATAAGACTTTTATGTCTGTATATTATAATTGGTTGCTTTCATATTATATAAATGTGTGAAAGTGGTATGAAATTTGGCACAGTACGTTTTATTGATGTGTTACTTCATTTGAATGATATGATGGGCTATGTGTAAAGACTTGATTATTTTATCGCTGTTTTTTCAGTGATGTAGAAAAAAATTGTTATACATCATTGAAAAGGGAATGGTTAATGCATTATTATGTTAAAAAAGCAATTCTACATGACTTTTTTTAACCAAAGAGAACGCAAGTAATTAAAATTTCAGATAATTGGAAGAAACTGTCTGGGTGAAGTAAAGTACAACTTTTAAGAACAAGAATTTTTAGATAACTCACTATGATTTTGAAAAACTTGTTCCTCTAAATTCATTACAGAATGAGCTTTCTCATTTTTCATAATCAATGCTAGAAAATCTTTTTAAGTCTTTTATTGCCTTACTATTCCTCCCTGAAGATGTTGATTTGTACATATATATGAAAAGTACAGGTTCCAGCCCCTATTGGGAACGAAGTTGGGTTGATTTTCTGGTCATATATAAATATTCTAATACCTGGTATTTCTAAATTAAGAAGAAAACCAATGGACCAGTTAGACTTTACAGTTGTAACTACACATATGCAGATATACATATTTGTATATAGAATCCTGTAAATATACTATGGGTAGATGATCATACCAATACACCTTAAAATACTTTGTGTATTGCCATTAGATGTTTTTACTTAATATCTACAAGAATGTACCAAACTATTGCTGATTTTTTATCAGCTATAGTCAGATAAGCGGCATCTGCGCAATGCTAGTGCAGTTTTGTCATAGAAGTTGTGAATGTATTGCAAATCAAGAATTCAAGAGGACCACAACCATACTACCAATATTGTATTTTTGTTTCATGTATCCATTGTTAGGAGGACTTATTTTGGTATTCCACTGCATGTCCCTCCATCTGTCCCTTCACTCTTAAATTAACAGATTTTTATGGAATTTTAGCTCAATTTGAAGATGATAATACTATTATAGAAGAAAATTCCTGTTATAATTAATAACCGGTACCACAAAAACACGATAAGACAAGTGCCAAAGAAATATTTGTTATATTTTAATAAGATTTTAACACAATATAAAATAAATGATTGTCTGGCATTGTTGTCAGGGACTTATGGGATAGTTTTATGAAAAGAAAACACTTTATACACTATATAAACTACATTTATTAACTTTTATTTAAAATGTTGAAATGGCCATAGTTTGGGTCTTCAATGGTTCTATTTCAAAAGCCTTTCTTCTATGTGAAACAAATCAACCAATAAGAATATGTTTTAGTCTTCAAAGTCAGCTTATTTTTAATATATTGTTATAATAAGATAATTTTGTACTTTTCAGACATAAAAAACCCCAGGAAATCATTGGTCGCTAACTATTGTCCATAATGTTGTGCAACAAAAAGATGTCGAGGATAATCTTAAATCTGTAGACACACAAAATATCTGGATCAGGGGTAGCAACCAAAGTGTACTTATGCTAAATACTGTTTTAAAGAATTATTGAGAAATTTGACCAAAACGGTAGTTTCAACACATATTACACATAAGTAAGGGGAAGATTTACTCCATTTTCTTTAAAACAACATATCTACCAATAATTATTCCTCAATATTAATTCTTTTTTAGTGATTTTTTCTTTCTTCCTATATATTTTTGATAGTAATGTTGATGGACAGGTACATGTGTCTCGTGATCATGTACCAATGCTGATTATGCTGCAGTTGTTGATAAGTACAAAAAATGTTATACATTACGTGAAAACTACATTCTTGAGTATAATTTTCTCTTCAAAGAGGACAGTTACTGTAATTCGACATTTGATATAATGTTTGTTTTTTATGCGTTATACATGTGCCACCAAAGATACAGGTTATGTAATTGGTATATCAACAGAGATTTAATGTATGGTATTGTTTACAGCATAGATTTCCTATTTATTAAATGGTTGTACTCAAAATATAAGTACACTGTTTCTTTGCGTTTTAAGCAATAGGAGAGCAAGTAATGTAGGTCAACGTTAAGTGAGAAGTGTTTCCGCTTCTAATGGAAAATATGTCATGTTAGGTGCATTCATATTGATTAAATTTTATAAAATTTGCATTCAATTGTTAAATGACAGTTCGAGTTAGTATCATGCATAGAAAATCAGAGAGACTTGATTTTAAAGGCAGTTAAAAGCCAACAGAGCACAGGAATTATGTCCAGCATTGATGAACATTAAGTTTGTTGATAGTTCTTTAGAAAGCGTTGGTTCACAATCTATGTGATCATTTCCTGGAACAACTACACTTTGGATGTAGTGTTTAGATTCTTTTAAATATAAATAAAGGAGATCAGATATGATTGTTAACTCAACATCTATCCACCAGTGTTCAAATGAGTAATGTAAGCAAAAATAGGCCAACATACAACCTTCAACAATGAGATAAACCTATATCTTAAATCCAGCTATAAAAGGCTCCAACATCGCAAATTTGAAAAAAATCAAATAAGAAAACTCATCATTATGCTTTAATTTATAACAAAACAAATTAAATGTTTTTGTTCTTGATACTCTACTAACCTGAAATAGCGGTGTGACAGCACAACATAAAAACCAATTGTAAAAATCGGCTAACTGAAAAGATCGGTATAGGCATAAAAACAATAGACATAAATGTTCACATGAAAACACCCAGAATTAATTATATAAATAAAGATAGTTGAATAACAGAGACATACAAAGTGAAGAGGAACAGAGCATCTTCATTAGGGCAGAAAATCTTTTGATTTGGAACGTTTGGTTTGTTAATTAGAGACAATTGTTGACATGCTTGTTAATCGATGTTAACATTAGAACCAAGAATGCCAGCTATCTTGGAACAGAACCAGCTTGGTTAGATGAGTTTGCATTGAACCATGGGAAGGGTCACATGATACCATATGTATTTTTTGTTGTCAGATTCATAAAGCACAAGGTTATTGTTTCTGATTGCATATAAGAACATTTGGACTGTGTTAGTTTGCCTGTATTTTCTGGCTGTTGCCTTGGAACATTGGTTATACGTGATTAAATAACAAATGAGCTAGATGTAATTACGCTGAAAATGCCTTTTTTTCCTCTACTGTTTTCTCATTAATTTAGATTGTTTGATACAGAAAAAGATAGTTTTGGGGATGGGAAATGCATAAACAAGTCTTGTTGAGAAAACAATGTTGACAGCAGTAAAAGATGAATGACTTTCTATTTTTATTGTTTAGGTCATTAGCCTCATTGTTGGCATAAATGAGGAATACAGTAGAGAATAGGATTTTTAATTTTAGTTTCTTGTGTATCAAAGAGTTTGTTTAGGGGCCAGCTGAAGGACGACTCCGGTTGCGGGATTTTCTTGCTGCATTGAAGACCTATTGGTGACCTTCTGCTGTTATCTGTTCTATGGTCGGGTTGTTGACTCTTTGACACATTTCCCATTTCCATTCTCAATTTTATTTGCAAATTCTAAATTAAGGGATATATATTTTGTTAGACAAAGATCAATTTTGAATGACATTTGATATTTTAGTGCAGTAAATATTTGTATTTGAATTGTAATTTTCATTTCAAAGTATCCCTGGTGGGAGTTGGGTTATAGGAATCACTCTGTTAGTCCAAATGTCTGTTCCTCTATGAGAATTATAAGGCATGTAAAGCCCAGATCCTCCTGCAGTGCTAGATGGACATTGATGAAACTACACACAGTTATAGTACACTACCTGTTTATAAAGGAATAATATTCTCTTGTGCATTTACTTGTGTTTCTAGTTTTGATAGAGAAACACTCATTAATTTTGGAATATAATTAGTTATATCTCATCTGCCACAATAGTCACAGAAGTCTTTAGTCTTTAATAAGTGTCAACTTGACACTATAATCTCTCTGTATTTTCGATCACTCTGGTAATTTTATGTCGCTATTGTATAAAACTCATTAGTACGTTTGTATTTATGTTGTGACACTGCAGAGAAAAATAAATAAATAAATAAATAAATAAAAGATAAATGAATGTATAAATAATTAACCCTTATAAAACCTTAACTATCTCTTTTGTGAACCTTCCAGTATCTTTAATAAAGACCCCTAACAATTGTTGAATATCTTCTATGTGATGTTTGTAATTTTCATTTTCTGTTGTTGCTAATACATGAATAATACTTCTGATTCAAGTGTTAGTTTTGATGCTATGCAGTAGAGTAAGCCTCTTCATAATTTTCACAATACAGTAGATAATTATCAACTGTTTCTTTTTGTCCACAACTGCATTTGTAAGTGCTGGGCATATCATTGATTTGTATGAGTTTAAATTACAATATCCTGTTCTTAAACTAGTTGATATTTTCAGTTGATGGTTTGTCTTTTGTAAGTGTTTTTTTTTACTTTTTGTTGAAAGGCATAATATCTTCTTCCTTTATCACTGGTGTCCCATCGGTTTTGCCATTTTAACGTTACACTGTCTTTTGCTCCTTTTTGTATATCTTGTGTTGTAAATATTGGAATGCTTTCTATTTTTTCTGCCTCCTGTGCTGCTTATTTTAGCTAGTTGGTCTGCTAGTTCATTACTTTGTATATCAGAGTGTGCAGGGGTCCATTCAATGGAAACAATGATTCCTTCAGATTTTAATGCCAAAATACCAATTTTAATATCATAAATAGTTTTGCGGTAATTATCCGATTTCCAATTTAAAGTTAGAATTTCAATTGCTGATTGGCTGTCTGAGAAGATTTTGATGGACTTCTAATTTTCAATTTTAGCAGTATTACATTGAAAATAAAAAAGGTTGTACAAGCAAGACATATCTCTGTGATAAAAGAACTATTTTTTTTCTGTTTGCATGATGTTTTCTTTTACGAAATGAATTAATGTAGCAATGGTCAAAAACCTCTAATTGATGAATTTAATACAAAGTGGAACATTTTGGCCAAAACTGTGGATTCATTATTATTCGTTGGATACCAATTTTCGTGGATTTCGTGGGCACAGTCAAACCACGAAATTAAATATTCAACGAATGATAAATTTTCTATAGGTTTGTATGCAGACTTCAGCAAAACCACGAAATTAAATATCCACGAATATGCAAGTTTTTCTTAATCCATGAAAATTGGTACCCACGAAAATAAATGAATCCACAGTAGATATTTTGCGTATTTAAACAAAATTTCTGACGTCAGACACACAAATCAATGAATGTGTTTGTAGATAGATGTTTTTGTGTTCTGTTAAATTGTCCCTTTTAAAATTGTTATACGATGATGACTGATATACCCATATTTTGACTATTTTATTTATTGTGTCTGTTTAGTTTACGCATCAATGTAAATATAATGCGTAGAATTTGACGAGACTGTCATCAAAGTGAGAGGGTTAGCGCTATAAAACCAGGTTTAATCCACCATTTTCTACATTTGAAAATGCCTGTACCAAGTCAGGAATATGACAGTTCTTGTCCATTCGTTTTTGATGCGTTTTGTTATTTGATTTTGCCATGTGATTATGGACTTTCCGAATTGATTTTCCTCTAAGTTCAGTACTTTTGTGATCTTACTTTTGATAAAGCCTATGAAATGTGCACAGTTTTCTGCTTAATATTACACTGTTTCTGTATTAAAGAATGAGTGGAGCAACATTTACCAATTCTTATCAGATGTGCAGATCTTGTCCATTTTTAAGTTTTGCTTGCTTGTATTATAAGTTAATTTGTAAAAAATATTTTAGAGATTTCTTTAAGAGCAAATTTCTTCAACTATGACCTCACCCTTATCTGCTTGTTGATGGTTTACAATTTTACTATAAGTGCTCTTTAGGGTTTTTCTTGCCAGTGTAAAGAGAATGAGTAAAAATCAAAACTTATACTGTGGTTGTGTCAATTTGTAAATTTCATCTATGCATTAAGGTCACTTTCTATTTGCCTATTATTTTCTGAACACATGGGGCTTTACTTAGCACATTATCATGTGCAACTTCATATGGTTTAGATTATTAAATATTCTTGAAAATTTAGGAGAAGGAAAAAGTTCAAAGACAAAAAAACATTTGAAAATACTACATAAATAAAATGTTTTATGCAGTTTCTCTTTAATACTACAGATAGAATCTTCCCTTAATGAAGTCTGCACTGTGATAATTACTTCACTAATTTGACTTCATTTTAGCACAGAGGGAATTAACTTTTTTTCTTGAGATGTCTAAAATAAGAATGGTGAAAAGCATGTAAGTGCTCTATTAACCTTGTTTATGTAATAGCTAGATCAAACATCTGTATGATACGGATGGTGAGATTTAATTCAATATCAGTTCATTTTCACAGATATGCTGCCAAACTGGCAATTTATGTTTTTCTAATGTTTTACGTAATTCCTTCAATATTTCATTTTAGATTTTAGATTTTATTGTTGTATAAATCACACAAAATTTATCTTAGATGGAAAGTTTATATTTTGCTTCTAATTTTAATCACAATTTAATTATATTTATTGGTATATAAGCACTCATGTAAAAACATTCAGAAATCTGACGGCATATAATTGAAAATTTAGTTTTTAAAAAGTACTTACAAGTACATTGAATGGATCTCTGTAAAATTTTAGCACAATGTTCCTCCCCACAATAGGAAGGTTGGGATTGATGTTGAGGGTTATTGTCGTAGCTGTTGATTAAGGGTCAAAAACACACATTTAATGGTTTACAGACAATAATTTCCGTATAAGTTTTATGGATCTCTGTAAAATTTTACCAGAAAATTCCATACTTCAGAAAAAAAGTTATTGATTGATTTCAGGGATCGTGGTCCAAATCACTTATGAGTTAGGGGACATAAAACTAGGATTTCTGGTTTTTCTGGACAAAACTTTGAATGAGTATAACTTTTTTGTGTATCTAAAGGCTTGAAATAACAAGTTTTGCTTTGTGGTTTTTTTGCCACTTGGTTTGAGCAAACAAAAATCAATCCATTGTTTTTTACCTGTATTGCCAAAGCAACGGTCTGGCAGCCACTTTCTCTGTCAGTCTATCTGTATGTCCATCATGGGTACAAATCGTTTATGAATCTTTTTTTAGCTCACCTGGCCCGAAGGGCCAAGTGAGCTTTTCCCATCACTTTGCGTCCGGCGTCCGGCGTCGTCGTTGTCCGTCGTCGTTAACTTTTACAAAAATCTTCTCCTCTGAAACTGCTGGGCCAAATTAAACCAAACTTGGCCACAATCATCATTGGAGTATCTAGTTTAAAAAATGTGTGGCGTGACCCCGCCTATCAACCAAGATGGCCGCCATGGCTAAAAATAGAACAAAGGGGTAAAATGCAGTTTTTGGCTTATAACTCAAAAACCAAAGCATTTAGAGCAAATCTGACATGGGGTAAAATTGTTTATCAGGTCAAGATCTATCTGCCCTGAAATTTTCAGATGAATCAGACAACCCGTTGTTGGGTTGCTGCCCCTGAATATGTAATTTTGCTGTTTTTGGTTATTATCTTGAATATTATTATAGATAAAGATAAACTGTAAACAGCAATAATGTTCACCAAAGTAAGATTTACAAATAAGTCAACATGACCGAAATGGTCAATTGACCCCTTTAGGAGTTATTGCCCTTTATAGTCAATTTTTAACCATTTTTCGTAAATCTTGGTCATCTTTTAGAAAAATCTTCTCCTCTGAAACTACTGGGCCAAATTAAACCAAACATGGCCACAATCATCATTGGGGTATCTAGTTTTAAAAATGTGTCCGGTGACCCGGTCAACCAACCAAGATGGCCGCCATGGCTAAAAATAGAACATGGGGGTAAAATGCAGTTTTTGGCTTATAACTCAAAAACCAAAGCATTTAGAGCAAATCTGACATGGGTGAAAAATTTTATCAGGTCAAAATCTATCTTCCCTGAAAAATGAATCAGACAACCTGTTGTTGGGTTGCTGCCCCTGAATTGGTAATTTTAAGGAAATTTTGCTGTTTTTGGTTATTATCTTGAATATTATTATAGATAGAGATAAACTGTAAACAGCAATAATGTACAGCAAAGTAAGACCTAAAAAGAAGTCAACATGACCAAAATGGTCAATTGACCCCTAAGGAGTTATTGCCCTTTATATAGTCATTTTTTTTTAACAATTTTCACAAAATTTGTTAAATTTTACTATCATTTTCCACTGTAACTACTGGGTCAAGTTCATTATAGATAGAGATAATTGTAAGCAGCAAGAATGTTCAGTAAAGTAAGATCTACAAACACATCACCATCACCAAACCACAATTTTGTCTTGAATCCATCTGTGTCCTTTGTTTAGTATTCACATAGACCAAGGTGGGCGACACAGGCTCTTTAGAGCCTCTAGTTTGGCTTCTCTAGAATGGAATAACATTATATTTCATCTGCAGCTTCATAATGCTGAGTTGGTGTGGTAATCATTTTTAATCTACAAATCAGCCACTTACTGTTTGCTGATAGTTGAAATTTTACAACAATCATTATACAAGGCAAGTTTGTTGACAAAATAAAAGAGAATGACCAATTATGCTTCAGTATGAATGTTACTGTAAATTAAGAAATTATTGCGTGCATTTATTATTGCAATTTTGTCATTTTAGACTTAAATGTGATCAAATTTTTTGTGATATTGAGAAAAATAGTGTTTAATTCAAATAAAAAAATTTGATATGCGAGTTTAAATTATTGTGATTATAACCCTGTCGCTTTTTTTGCAATAATAAAAACATCCACTAATTCCTGAATTTACAGTACCCTATTGTATGCAGGTACACAGGTCCAATCTGGTCTTGCTTCTAAATCAACTGTTATTCATTATTGGTTGTTTATTGGACAACTATATTTGGCATATGATTGAGAATATTTTTCTTTTACAGGGCAAACAGAAACAGACCAAAAGAACTCAGTCATTTTTCCAGTTTTGTAATGCCAAGGAATCCATCTTGTTATGTACAGACGTGGCTGCTAGAGGTCTTGATATTCCACAAGTAGATTGGATAGTTCAGTATGACCCTCCAGATGACCCTAAGGTAAAATAATATATACTATTATTCAGCTAGAGGTCTAGATATTCCACAAGTTGATTGGATAGTTCAGTATGACCCTCCAGATGACCCCAAGGTAAAATGATAATAACTAGAATTCAGGAATCGAAAAACACAGTTTTTGTCAAGCCTGGGACGACTTTTGTCGCAGAAAGCTTGATTTAGGGATTCTGATCCTGCGGCGGCAGCTTTAGCTAACTTTTTAAAAGCTTTATATTTTAGAAGGTGGAAGACTTGTATGCTTCATACTTTGTATATGGATGCCTAATGTTACGAAGTTTCTGTAAGTCACATGTCCAATGTCCTTGACCTCATTTTCATGGTTCAATGGCTACTTGAAAAAAAAGTTAAGATTTTTTTGTAATGTTTAATTCTCTCTTATTATAAGTAATTGGATAACTATATTTGGTATGTGAGTACCTTGCAAGGTCCTCATGCCCGTCAGACAGTTTTCACTTGACCTCGACCTCATTTCATGGATCAGTGAACAAGGTTAAGTTTTAGTGGTCTAGTCCATATCTCAGATACTATAAGCTATAGGTCTAGTATATTTGGTGTATTGAAGGACTGTAAGGTGTACATGTCCAACTGGCAGATGTCGTCTGACCTTGACCTCATTTTCATGGTTCAGTGGTTATAGTTAAGGTTTTGTGATTTGGTCTGTTTTTCTTATACTGTTTGCAATAGGTCTGCTATATTTGGTGTATGGAATGATTGTAAGGTGTACATGTCTAGCTTGAAGGTGTCATCTGACCTTGACCTCATTTTTATGGTTCAGGGGTCAAGGTTAAGTTTTTGAGTTTTTGTCTTTTTTTCTAGCACTATATGCAATAGGTCAACTATATTTGGTGTATGGAAATATTTTATGATCTATATGTCAGTCACACATGTTTTATTTGACCTTGACCTCATTTTCACGGTTCATTGCTCAGTGTTAAGTTTTGGTCTTTTGGTCTGTTTTTCTTAGACTATAAGCAATAGGTCAGTTATATTTGTTGTATGGAAGAATTGTTATCTGAACATGCCTGACTGGCATGGGTCATCTGACCTTGACCTCATTTTCATTGTTCATTGGTCAATTGTTAGTTTTTTTTGGTTAATGTTAATTTTATGTGACAGTTGTAATAAAGCTTTATATTTAGTACTATCAACATAATATCAATAATTAGTAAAGAAGGCGAGACATTTCAGCATGTGCACTCTTGTCTTAAGACAATATATTGTCCTATATTTTTATGCGACCGCAAAAATTTTAATTTTTCGTCGTATATTGCTATCACGTTGGCGTCGTCGTCGTCGTCCGAATACTTTTAGATTTCGCACTCTAACTTTAGTAAAAGTGAATAGAAATCTATGAAATTTTAACACAAGGTTTATGACCACAAAAGGAAGGTTGGGATTGATTTTGGGAGTTTTGGTCCCAATATTTTAGGAATTAGGGGCCAAAAAGGGCCCAAATAAGCATTTTCTTGGTTTTCGCACTGTAACTTTAGTTTAAGTAAATTGAAATCTATGAAATTTTGACACAAGGTTTATGAACACAAAAGGAAGGTTGGGATTGATTTTGGGAGTTTTGGTCTCAACAGTTTAGGAATTAGGGGCCAAAAAGGGGCCCAAATAAGCATTATTCTTGGTTTTCGCACCATAACTTTAGTATTAGTAAATAGAAATCTATGAAATTTAAACACAAGGTTTATGACCCTAAAAGGAAGGTTGGGTTTGATTTTGGGAGGTTTGGTCCCAACAGTTTAGGAATAAGGGGCCCAAAGGGTCCAAATTGAACTTTGTTTGATTTCATCAAAAATTGAATAATTGGGGTTCTTTGATATGCCGAATCTAACTGTGTATGTAGATTCTTAATTTTTGGTCCCGTTTTCAAATTGGTCTACATTAAGGTTCAAAGGGTCCAAAATTAAACGTAGTTTGATTTTAACAAAAATTGAATCCTTGGGGTTCTTTGATATGCTGAATCTAAAAATGTACTTAGATTTTTGATTATTGGCCCAGTTTTCAAGTTGGTCCAAATCGGGGTCCAAATTAAACTTTGTTTGATTTCATCAAAAATTGAATAATTGGGGTTCTTTGATATGCCAAATCTAACTGTGTATGTAGATTCTTAATTTTTGGTCCCGTTTTCAAATTGGTCTACATTAAAGTCCAAAGGGTCCAAAATTAAACTAAGTTTGATTTTAACAAAAATTGAATTCTTGGGCTTTTTTGATCTGCTGAATCTAAACACATACTTAGATTTTTGATTATGGGCCCAGTTTTCAAGTTGGTTCAAATCAGGATCCAAAATTATTATATTAAGTATTGTGCAATAGCAAGAAATTTTCAATTGCACAGTATTCAGCAATAGCAAGAAATCTTCAGTTGCACAGTATTGTGCAATATCAAGCAATTTTCAATTGCACAGTATTGCACAATAGCAAGAAATCTTCAATTGCACAGTATTGTGCAATAGCAAATATTTTCAATTGCACAGTATTGCGCAATAGCAAGAAATATCTAATTGCACAATATTGTGCAATAGCAAGAAATTTTCAATTGGAGTTATCTTTCTTTGTCCAGAATAGTAGTTGAATCAACTTAAATCATTGTTTTATACAATATACAATGTATATTCACTTTTACTACCAACTGATAAATTAAAACAATCTTTACCATTCAGTGATAACAAGCACTTTATTTTACATTTTAATATTTTATGATGTATTTAAATGAGTAGTTATTGTTGCAAACTCCATTAAGAATTTGAATTGAGATCAGTTTTGGAAAAAGGGAAAGGGGGATGTGAAAAAAAAAATGGGGGGGGGGGGGGGTTAAATTTTTCTCATTTCAGATTTCACAAATAAAAAGAAAATTTCTTCAAACATTTTTTTGAGAGGATTCATATTCAACAGCATAGTGAATTGCTCAAAGGCAAAACAAATATTTTAAGTTCATTAGACCACATTCATTCTGTGTCAGAAACCTATGCTGTGTCAACTATTTAATCACAATCCAAATTTAGAGCTGAATCCAGCTTAAATGTTGTGTCCATACTTGCCCCAACTGTTCAGGGTTCAACCTCTGCGGTCGTATATAGCTGCGCCCTGCGGAGCATCTGGTTTTTATTAAGTTGTTTTGTGTTAATGGGTTAACCCTATATGTATACCCAGTTTAATTTATAAAATACATTTAAATTGTGTGTTAATATATCTACTGTAGAATGATTGGTTAAAATATGGGTTGAAATTGAATTAGCAATAACTGTAGATGAAAATTTAATCCATTTGATATTAGTTTCTTATATTTTGGCACCAAGACATTAAAAATGAATCATGTAATACGGTTCTTATTCTGTTTATCCATGGCATGTATCAAAAGCTTAATGTTTAGATGTTGTGATATATCTGTGCATTATACAGCACAGTTTAATGTTGAAATTTGTTGTTTTAATTTAAGATGCCAAGATACCTGTTTATGTTTAAAATGTCTCAAATTTCAGGTGTTATGCATTTTCTATCTATAATTCTAAAATTTAGTACATGTATATGTTAGTAACTAATTATAGTTCACTTATGACTGACATGGAACTCAAATGTTATTTAAATTTATCACACTTTGTATAGGGGTAAGCTTTTTTTTTTTGGCTGATAAAGTAGAGCACTGCTTGGTCTAATAATTTTCAAATTCAGATGTTCCCTCTGGCTAATGCTTGAAACAAAGTAGTTGAATACCATGTGTATAGATATAGGAAGATGTGGTATGAGTGCCAATGAGACAACTCTCCATTCAAGTTACAATTTATAAAAGTAAACCATTATAGATCAAGGTACAGAACTTTGGCTCACAACAAACAGCAAGCTATAACATGAAGTATTTATTAACTGTACTCAGCATGCAGCAACAACAAAATTGTAAAATATGAGATATAAAGCACTGTTCATGTGAACTAGGGTTAAAAGGGGTTTCCGTTTCTTGGTTTATTAAAGACAACTAAATACAAATAGACATTTAAAAGAATAAAAATGATTTTTCTGAAGTTTATGATCAGACTTATTTACAGCAGCAATCAGCTTGCCTCAGACATCACCATTAAATGTGCAGTGATTAAAATGATTATCCACTAGAAAATTGCATGTTTTATGTCTTGCTGTAAATACATTAAAGATGTTTGAAAATTACAGATGATAAAAGCATCATATATATGATAAGACATCATCTGATTTTATAGATATTTTACTACATGAATAGAGATTTATTTTCAGAAATTATAATTTAATCAATTAACATTATCAGATGTTACTGTATTTTCTTCCATTTTATGTAAAGAAAACTTCTAATATGATTGCTTCTTGGAGTATCTTGGCTTCTCAGTTGACCATAAATGTCTGGAATCAGGAGTATAACTCTGAGGCTCTTGCTTTCATATGGTTCTGATACATAACATTGGCTTCTCAGTTGACCATAAATGTCTGGAATCAGGAGTATAACTCTCAGGCTCTTGCTTTCATATGGTTCTGATACATAACATTGGCTTCTCAGTTGACCATAAATGTCTGGAATTAGGAGTATAACTCTCAGGCTCTTGCTTTCATATGGTTCTGATACATAACATTGGCTTCTCAGTTGACCATAAATGTCTGGAATTAGGAGTATAACTCTCAGGCTCTTGCTTTCATATGGTTCTGATACATAACATTGGCTTCTCAGTTGACCATAAATGTCTGGAATCAGGAGTATAACTCTCAGGCTCTTGCTTTCATATGGTTCTGATACATAACATTGGCTTCTCAGTTGACCATAAATGTCTGGAATCAGGAGTATAACTCTCAGGCTCTTGCTTTCATATGGTTCTGATACATAACATTGGCTTCTCAGTTGACCATAAATGTCTGGAATCAGGAGTATAACTCTCAGGCTCTTGCTTTCATATGGTTCTGATACATAACATTGGCTTCTCAGTTGACCATAAATGTCTGGAATTAGGAGTATAACTCTCAGGCTCTTGCTTTCATATGGTTCTGATACATAACATTGGCTTCTCAGTTGACCATAAATGTCTGGAATCAGGAGTATAACTCTCAGGCTCTTGCTTTCATATGGTTCTGATACATAGCATTGGCTTCTCAGTTGACCATAAATGTCTGGAATCAGGAGTATAACTCTCAGGCTCTTGCTTTCATATGGTTCTGATACATAACATTGGCTTCTCAGTTGACCATAAATGTCTGGAATTAGGAGTATAACTCTCAGGCTCTTGCTTTCATATGGTTCTGATACATAACATTGGCTTCTCAGTTGACCATAAATGTCTGGAATCAGGAGTATAACTCTCAGGCTCTTGCTTTCATATGGTTCTGATACATAACATTGGCTTCTCAGTTGACCATAAATGTCTGGAATTAGGAGTATAACTCTCAGGCTCTTGCTTTCATATGGTTCTGATACATAACATTGGCTTCTCAGTTGACTATAAATGTCTGGAATTAGGAGTATAACTCTCAGGCTCTTGCTTTCATATGGTTCTGATACATAACAGATGTTATGAGGAGGTAATTAGGGATCTTCTACTGAATTCAAGAGAAAATAAATATCAAGTCCTGAATTCCCTTGAAAAGAATGTGTATTTTAAAAAAATGAAGATGTGGTATGATTGCCAATGAGACATCTCTCCACAAGAGACCAAATGACGCAGAAAATAACAACTATAGGTCACCACACAATGAGCAAAGCCCATACCACATGGTGAGATATATGTTCCCCGCATTTCAATGTAATTGAAACCCTGAATTCCCTGAAATAACTAGCTATTCCTGTATTCCCGTGTATTCAATGGCTCAATCCTGAAGAAAAAAAAAATCCTTTTGAGGCTTTGGTTTTAGCTTATCCAGCAGATCAGTGTAATAGTGATGTCACAATTACTGCTTGTAAAGGTTCTGTACTAGATAAATAGTATCTGACATTAACTAGCATGACTAGCCATGATGTCATTGATGACATTCATGATTGTATACAGTCTGGAAGGATGATAATAACTACTATTTACATATTTTGATGTGTTAAAATGATAGATTTAAACTCCTGCTAATTAATATGAATGTTGTTCCTTGTTTCATAAATATACAAAGTATGTTTGTCCAGAAGGAAAATGATATGTTTGGGTTATGTGTAGATGTTTGTACAGTGGATTAATTCCATTAATTTTCGAGGGTTTTACTGATGTGTTGGGTATGTAAATCATGCCCTGAGATAATTGGTACAGCAGCAAGTGTCTTAAACCCCGAAGTACACCGCTTTTTGATCAGTTTGGTGATGAAGAAAGTCACTGTATGGTTTCTATTTATCTATGAATTTATGACCATATATTTGACAACAAGAAGCTGATGACTTACAGATGCCTAAACTTGTTATACTTTTGTTACAATTACTTGAAATGTCATTAGGTAAAGAATGTATAATGAAGGTCAAAATATAAAGTGTTTTACAATTTTTAATGTTTCCATATCTTTACATGTAACTTCATTTCAATTGATCATGTTGATTTGTAATAAAAATTCATGACAGGTTGTATGTAACGCTGTAGTATAAGAAAATTCAGGAATTAGAAAGGAAATTTATAAACGGTTTTGGAAGATAATGGACAATTAAGGGGTATGGTATACTGAGGAGTACTTGGACAGAAAGAAAAATATAGGAGGTGGTGAATGGGTAGTTTATCACAGAAATTATGCCAAAACATAGTTTTGACTCTGAGAGTTTGGATTTAGCTAGATCCAAATATCCTAATTCTAAAGACATTCCATACATTGGACATCAGTGGGAATGATATAACAAAAACAAATTATTATATCCAGTGAATATGTATTTTGATAATAAAACTTCTTTTCTCTAAAACTAAGGCCATATTGTCTTTTCTCAGTTAACTGTTATCAGATGTGAAACCACAACCTGAACTGTTCGGCAATTAAATCTGTCACAAGATGATAACATACTGAAGCTGTTACAGATCATACAAATTCAGTCCGGACTGAAGATTTTCGGGGTTTAAGGTTTGTAAACTCCTTCCTCATGCCAGACATATGAATATAGTGGATATAATATATCTCATGAAAAAAACAAACATCATCTTAATTACAGACAAGAATATCATCTGTTTAGACAACAGATCTTCACATTTTCTTTTTCCACTTAATGAGCCGATTCTTTTAAGAGGATGGTTAAATGTGGAAGCCATCTCCTTTTATACCTAGCTAATGGTTTTGTAATGATTTGTAAATATTTTGTTATAATCTCCATCATCAGTTTTCTTGTAAAACGAGATTGTTTTCTAGTGCAGATCTATTTTTGTTGAATGATAAATGATGAAGAAGAAGATACTCGGTCTTAAAACAACAGTCTTCAATCTAATGCTTGAACGATTATGCAGAACAAATTTCAATTGCTTGCTTCTTATAATTTATGTAGATTAATTAGTTATTTTACATCAGTTTAAAGTACAGTACAAATGCAACTTCATTGTGTTGGCATTTGAACTATATCTATTAAAAGAACTATGAAAACTTATAAGATGTTTGCCAGTTTTCTGCTAGCTTGCTTTAGTTCAATTTAAAAATTACTTAGAGCAAAATTCAAATATTTGTTTTGGTGGCTCAGTTGTCTAAATAGTTAATCATCTATTGGTCTACAACCATCAACAACTTGTCAACACTAGGTTATGAGTAATTAGAACCCTGCTTGTGGATAGTGCTAAAAGGGGAAGGTTGAAAATGAACATCATGCCTGCTAAGAGCTGAAAATAAAGAGCCTTGCATTTAAGACAGGATGAAAATGAATATTCTGCAACACAAAATGCATTTCATTAACAAGCACTTGTAAAGATGATATTTCATTTTGTAAACCACGTTCTGACTAGTCTGATAAATTTCCAATCAACCACACATTGATTAAACTTTTTGCATGCAAAAATCAAATATGTAGGGAATATTTAATTCAGAATGTCATAAATTGTGATATTTAGTTTTAAGTTGTTCTGCTTTTTACTTTGAATTTTGAAATTTAACTATCTGAGTGGATAAACATTATAATTGATTGGATACAGTGGTAGAGAATATATTTACAGTTACTGTCTTAGAGTCATTGACTTTATCTGGGTAGATTTATCTACTTGTCAATGGATGTCAGTTACACGTTTGTTTCTCTCAACAAAAACAGATTAGAAAGCTTTATTGTTGTATATAAATAGAAAATACAAATTGATGCAAAAAAAAAAACTCAAGTATCTAGTACAGAATGAAGAAATGCCAAAAAGCTACAGCAAGAAATCTGTTGGATTAAATGGAAGATGTTATGATGAAATATATATGTTTTACTGACCAAAGAGCAGTTAATGTCTATGGAGTTGTAATCAGATGAGATGAAATTAACTGAATGAGAATTGTAATTTATTGTTGTGTCTGACAGCATGCCACTAGGGGTGACACAGGAATCAATTCTGTTTTCTGATATGTTGTCATCACACTAACTCCTTCAAAAAAGCTAGAAACAATTTAACTAAACTTGCAAAACATGCACAGACATGAAGGACCTGTTATTCAGATTTTCAGATTTCCCCATACAGAAACATGGATTTACTCATTTCTGCTTTTATCTTTTGGAGACTTGCAGGCAACACACTCAATCATTTTGGTTCTGACTATAATATTGATATCAAATGACTAAAATGACTACATGTGCCCATTGATTTTAGAGATATATAATATAAGGAAAATGAAAGAGTTTTATCTGAGAGTGATAAAATCAATGTGTTTGTTTAACTAGGTTTGAAGGATTTAAATAAAACAAAATTCCTGAATCAGTATATTTTAATTTTTTAAGGAAAAAAGTAAACAAGTTAAAATAAGGCTTTTTATCTCACAAAATATCAGATTTAGTGAGGTATGGCCATATAAATTATTATTGCTGGAGTTGATTTGAGTTGTCTGAAATTTTTTGGGTCTTGGTTTACATCATTATCAGTTATGTCTCAGACAAGTATGAAATCAGAGCCAATCTCATATTGCAAATTGCATTGCATTTGGTCTTGCTTGCACTCTCTTTTCTCTAAGATATTTATAAAAAAAAAATAAGAACTCCACTAAATGGATAGTCCAGTCCAACCCCTCCACCCACACCCCTCTCAATCTTATTGTCTGTAGAAAAAGACAAAAGTTTCTTCTTTCTATAACGATTATAGTTTATGACATGTATATCTAATAATCTGTCGAATATCGGGTTGTGAAATAAATATTTAGTTTGAAGTTCTGTCTACTTTCAAAAGGTTTCATATATCAAAAATTTCCAAAGCTTGTTCTTCAATAGGGATGTTATTTGTATATTGTTTTCATCTGTTTTGTTAATAGTTGCATGTCTAACAACTGTTTCTTTGTAACGTTATCTCTGTACATCACCAGCTTCTATCAATGGTAGCTACAGCACAACGTCTTTTAACACCTGAAGATAAAACACCTTTTATTTACATTTCCTATCCTCTCATCTCTAAGTATACTGATATACAAGTATACCTTATCACATGTGTTTACACTGAGGCAATAAAGGAATTCATTACTTTGTTTGGCTTTCTACAAAGGAAGTGTATTCAAAAAAAATATATATTAATAACAATCGGTTGATTTCATTCTAGAAATTACATGAAATTAAAATTGAAGTTATATAATGAACACCAACAATTTAGTTGTACTCAGATAAAAATAAATTATACCATTAGATCACATTTTCAATGTTGAATGGTTTTTTTTTTACCTGCATTGATGAAGACGGAAGCAGGTTAGTAACAGCTTCCCACTGTCCGTCTAATCGAAAGAAAACATTTTGTCAAAGTTTTCTGGGCTTCTGTGTAAGGAATTGATTTAAAGTATATCTACAGCTTCATTATGTTGTAAAAGTTGTAGCCAATAAGCAATTCTTATGCCCTCGCCCTAGTGGAGGGGGTATTAAGTTTAACCCTTGTCTGTCCATAGGTACTTACATCTTTAAATTGGTTTCTGTTCTCTAACTTTAGTTTGCCTCAACCAAATGTTATGACACTTATACACAATGCTTATTACAAAAAAAAAAATACAGATCTTAATTTTGAATTTTAGTTGTGTCACTGTAATGATTCCAGAATTATGCCCTTTACAAAAGGAAAATTTCTCGTTTCTGTACTCTTACTTAATTTTGCCTCAAGCAAATGTTATGAAACTTATACAAAATGCTTATTACCACAAAACTAAAATCAGTAGGTAGTGTCACTTTTACTGTTCTTGATTTATGCTTTATGCAAGTGGGAGCATACCGGACACATCCCAAATTATTTTTTTCATCTGTAGTGTAGTTACTTCCTGTTTGCCAATTGTTTGAAATATTACAACACTCATTGTTCAAAGAAAAATAATTGTCAAAACTTTCTTGGCTCCAATTGAAGTGAATGATTTTAATATTTGGTCTGGGAATGATCAATTATGCTCCAGTATTCATGTTACCTCAATCAATTGCATGAAGCAACACAGGTTCAGACTGGGTATTGTTCTTGTTTAAAAGAGATCCTATTTGGCATAAGTATTATAAAATCATGTTATTTGGCATAAAAATAAATGATAGATTAGTGTAAAGTCAAAACTATACTGTCTTTATTTTAAATATTATAGATATTCATCAAGATTTGAAGGACAAATTAAAGTATGAATTAACTTTTCTCCTAAAATATTTCCAAAAAGCCATAGTTTTGATGCATAGATTTGAGTTTGAAATTTATGAACATGGAAGACTGAATGGTTGATATTTACCATAAAGGTGTTGTTATATTCAAACACTGGGGTAGATTATTTTGTAGATTTTTGATTGTGAGTAAGGGAACCAGATTAAAATACAGGAAAATTTATGTAATACAGTCGTAATCTGATGTAAAATAAAAAAAGATTCTTATATCCTTAATCATTGTTATAACAAATAAGACATGTACTGTCTGGTGACTTTAGCTTTTTTACTGCAGTCAAAAATATCTTAATGTGCTATGGTCATTATAAAATGGTTCCTATAGATCAAAATATACTAAATAAAAGAGAAACTGCTTTCTTCAATAATGTTTGTTTTTGAAAAGTACTGGTATTTTCTTTTTCTTGATAAATTTTTTGGTCTGATAAAGTTGGCATTATTTGTGATTTAAATTAAAACTGAATTGAAGAGGAATAATAAATTTCAATTTAGAAATACATGTAAAGTGGTATTTTAAGAAATCAGTTATATAACATTCATTACAAATGGAAAAAATAAATGAATTTGTTTTGGTATCTTTTCTATGCACTTGATGCAGATAATCCCTGTACCTATTGCGAAGATAGGATTTAGTTTTAAGTTCAAGTAGTTCAGACGATTTGTTTCTACTAAAAACATCAAACAATGTGGAATCAACAAAGTAATAAATAGTTTGGTATCATGGCAGATCTTTAAGCTCCCAATTAATTATTTTGTTCAATTAACTTATTTTTATCATCAGATCCAGGAACATAATCATAATCAAAAACAAAAGTCATTCTTCATGTGTGTTACTTATAAATATAATGTAGTAGTAAATATATTCTGTATGAAAGAAAGTATTTAGATTGCTTTCATGTGAGGTAAGCTCATATAACTAATGGTAACTGTATCCTATTATTGATGGTAATGGCAAAACTACATTTCCTATTCCTGCTAGAGTGAAAAGAATACGCTTTATCTTCACATGGTACATTGGAACATTGTTAATTTCTTCCATCACTTCACATCAGTGATCTGTCTTCAGACTCACAAAAATGTTGTCAAGGATCCATTATGAAATGGAACCCAAAACTTGACCACAATTATTCTAGTATATGAATAGAATGAGATGTTTGGAACATGAGACAGCAACCCAACATCAGCAAAATTGAAAAGAAATCTGGAGGCCAACTTACAATCTTTAACAATAGATGTGTCTTTAAAATGTATTTTTTTATTCAAGCATCACTGATGAGTCTTTTGTAGACGAAACTGCGTCTGGCATAAATATAAAATTTCAATCCTGGTATCTATGATGAGTTTATTTAAACCAACTGCATTTGTACTCGCCTGTCTTACGATAGGAGCCTGTTGTTTAGTGATTGTTAACTTATTTGGTGTGGTTCATGAGTGTTGCTTATTTTCATATAGATTTGATCATTGGTTTTCCTTTTCAGCTCACCTGGCCCTACCTGGCCCGAAGGGCCAAGTGAGCTTTTCTCATCACTTGGCGTCCGGCGTCGTTAACCTTTACAAAAATCTTCTCCTCTGAAACTGTTGGGCCAAATTAAACCAAACTTGGCTACAATCATCATTGGGGTATCTTGTTTAAAAAATGTGTCCGATGACCTGGTCAACCAACCAAGATGGCCACCATGGCTAAAAATAGAACATGGTAAAATGGTCAATTGACCCCTAAGGAGTTATTGCCCTTTATAGTCAATTTTTAACAATTTTCATAAAATTTGTAAATTTTTACTAACATTTTCCACTGTAACTACTGGGCTAAGTTCATTATAGATAGAAGTAATTGTAAGCAGCAAGAATGTTCAGTAAAGTAAGATCTACAAACACATCACCATCACCAAAACACAATTTTGTCATGAATCCATCTATTTCCTTTGTTTAATATTTACATAGACCAAGGTGAGCGACACAGGCTCTTTAGAGCCTCTAGTTTATATAGATTAAACAGTTGGTTTTCCCATTTGAATTGTTTTAAACTTGTCATTTTCGGGCCCTTGATAACTTGCTGTTCAGTGTGAGCCAAGGCTCTGTGTTGAAGGCTGTAGTTTGACCCATTATTGTTTACTTTTTATACATTGTGACTTTTGATGGAGATTTGTCTCATTAGCACTCATACCACATCTTCTTATTTATATCAGCTCTAAATTGGGCAAAGTCAAAATAAGCAGTGAAATAATTTAATCGAAAACAGACATATTTATATTTTTTTATTTCTAAATGTGCAATATTAAGCTGATTTACTAGATATATTTTTTGTAATAAGCAGTTACATATTTTGCACAATAAATTTGTTTTAAGTTGACCCTTTAGGCCATGTGAGCTATTATCATAACTTTCTGTATATTGTCAGTAGTAGTGTCCTAAACTGAAAAAAGATATTTTCATTTGAAACCACTGGACCAATTTCGACCATATAGGAACTGAAAAGATACTGTAATCAGCATAATTTATCAGCAAAACAAGATATATTTTAGCCTGGAAAGCCTATCTAGATCATTCTTTCTTTGTCAAATTCCCTTTAATTTCAATATGAGCCTGATCATTAAGGTTTTTGCATCATCATATTTTATTGACTAACATACTTTCTTTGCAGGAGTATATCCACAGAGTAGGTAGAACAGCTCGAGGAGAAGGTGGTATTGGACATGCTTTGTTATGTCTCCGACCAGAGGAGTTAGGATTTCTAAGATACCTCAAGCAAGCCAAAGTACCACTAAATGAATTTGAATTTTCATGGAGTAAAATATCAAATATTCAACCGCAGGTAAAATACTACTATATATATATATCGGAGTTTAGTATGACGTCCATTGTCACTGAACTAATACACATTTTTGTTTAGGGGCCATCTGAAGCATGCCTCTGGGTGTGGGATTTTCTCTTTGTGTATAGAAGCCCCATTGGTGGCCTTCAGCTGTTTTCCTACTGCTCATTATTTTCAGACCTCTTTTGGTTCTATTGTTACTCCTAAATTTATACATCTTTGACCTTTTTCAACTTTTTTTATATACGTGTAGGTGTTCATCCCTAGAGAGCACTTTAATCACAGTCAAGTTCAATGAAACAGCAACCCTACAACACATTCATATGCATTCGATTTGATTCACTTTTTGATGTCCTTCCAAAGGGGAATGCTTCCTACTTATTTACCAAATAATTTGTTGACCTATTATTGTATTCTTAGATATAATTCATGAGATTTTTCTCATAGAAAGAAATGTTGTCCACTACATTTCATAAAAAATCTTTTTTTTTTTTTCAGTTAGAGAAGCTAATAGAAAAGAACTACTTCTTGCACAAGTCAGCACAAGAGGCTTACAAATCGTACATTAGAGCTTATGCCTCTCACAGTCTGAAGAACATCTATGAAGTAAACAGCTTAGACCTGAATAAAGTGGCACTGTCTTTTGGTTTCCAAGTTCCTCCATTTGTTGATCTGAGTATCCTTTTATACTGAATTCACTAGTTTAATTGGCCTTTTCAGAATCTAATGCATTCTGGGTAATATTTTCAAATGCATACACCAAAACATGCTACTGTTTTGTACCCAGAATTGACATTTTTGTCGAGCCTTCGACTTTTGTTGAAAAAGAGTGACATAGCGATCCTACATTCTGTCGGTGGCGGCGGCGTCCACAATATTCACTCTGTGGTTAAAGTTTTTGAAATTTTGATAACTTTCTAAAACTATCCTGGATTTCTACCAAACTTGGGCAGAAGCTAGTTTATGTTCATAAGATAGTATCCAGAAGTAAATTTTTTTTACGTATATTGGTATCACGTCGTCGATTTCATCAGCGTCTTCCAAAGACGGATTGTTTCCACATAATAACTTTTGAATAAGTGAAAAGAAATCAATAAAATTTTCACACAATGTTTGTAACCACAAAAGGAAGCTTGGGATTGATTTTGGGGGTTATGGTCCTAAAGGTTAAGGAATAAGGGACCCAAAGGTGCCAAAAACAGCATTTATCTAGTTTCAATACAAACAGTTGTGTATTAGTATTTTAATTGTTCTGAAATTGTACCACAATGTTTAATATCATAAGTAGAAGGTTGGAATTTATTTTAAGGGTTATTGGTCAAACAGTCTAGGAATTGAGGCCCAAAAACAAGCATTTTTCTAATTTCAAGACTATAACTTGTCTGTAACTGTATGGATCTCTCTGACTTTGTACCACAAGTCTCAATATAACACAGGGAAGGCTGGAATTCAGTTTGGGGTTAATTTTCCCTAATATGTAGGGATAAGGGCCAAAAAGAAACATTTTTTCTAGTTTACAGACAATAACTTGTGTTTAAGTGTATGGATCTCTATAAATTTTTACAAGAAGGCTCAATACTACTAAAGGAAGGTTTGGATTGATTTTGGGGATTATGGTCCCAATACTTTAGGAATTAGGGGCCAAAAAGGGGCCCAAAATAATCAATTTTGTAGTTTTCAAACAATAACTTATGTTTAAGTGTATAAATCTCTCTGAAATTAAACCACCAGTTTCCATACCATGAAGGGATGGTTAGTATTGACTTTAGGGGGTTATGGCTCAAAATGTTTCAGAATCAGGGGTAAAAAAGGAGGAAAACTAGCTATTTCTGGTCAATGGACAATTAAGACAATTTAAAAGCAGTGTAAGGGAGCTAATTCTAAAACATTGACCATACAATGTTGGGTATGTTTTGGATTTACCTCCCTTACACTACTTGTATATTATGTATAAAGAAATGTCAGGTTTTGTAATTGCAAAAAAAAGGGGGGTGGTAGTTGTTTTCAATTTTTTTTATTTTTTTTAAATTTCTCAAATTCCAAATTTTTGAAAAGTTAAAAGAAGAAATCTTTAATTGTACAATATTGCGCAATAGATTTGTAAGATCTTGACATTTGTTTTGTATCAGAAACTCATATTATGTCAAAAATTTGATCGCAATCCAAATTCAGAGCTGTATCAAGCTTAAATGTTGTGTCCATACTTGCCCCAACTGTTCAGGGTTCGACTTCTGCAGTCGTATAAAGCTGCGCCCTGCGGAGCACCTGGTTAGCCATGGCGTTGTCAGTTTATTTTGGATTTATGAGTTTGACTGTTCTGCTCCCCTCTTTTAAAACCATTTGAAAATACATGTACCGGTACACATATTTTCACACTTTGTTCCCATTTGAGATTGTTCAGATTTGTTGATTTATATATATTTCAACAAAGTAAAACTTAGCCAACAGACTGACTTTAGTTTTCAACACTGAATAAAGCACTGATATTTGCCTTAACTGTATCAAGATGTACATGGTAGCAGGAGTGAAAAGATGGTCCGACGAGGAGGTGGTGGAGGGCCAGGAGGGTTTAACAGGAACAAACAGCACAATAAAAGTAAAATTTACAAACAAGTGGGCAATAAAAAGTTCACCAGATGATCAGACAATATCAGACATCGAGATGGGAGTTTTGCAATATAAGATGGAAATTACCAGCTTTATGCTATCAAATGATAAGCTCAAGACTTATTGATTTTTCTCAGAAGAAACTCTGGAATTAAATAAGTTAGCAACTGGAAGAGAAGACAGCTAATAAACTGATTTAACAATCAAAACATTTCTTTCACAGTTTTTAATTATAAAAACAAGTTTTATGGTGTAATGATTGTAAAGTTGAAAAAAAATACATATAAGTCAAATAACAAATTATGCTAAATGTTTCAGGTTTACGGAGTTATAGTAGAAAGAAATTAGATATATTAGAAATCAAGGTTAGAAAAAAATAATTTCCAATACAGCACCAGTTATGAAAGTATGTTAAATTGATCCTCACATTAAGATGTGAAATGTTTTTACCTACAATATAAGTTGAATATAACAATCTTAAGCAAACATAGATACGGCAAGAAAATCAAATATTAAAGATATTTTTTTGAAATTTGGGTATGAATATTAGGGCAAAAATGTCCACAACCAAATGTTAGTTTAGAACTCTGGTATTATGTAATCTGTGAGAGATATGCCTAGGATTGTATATGTACTTGGGCAGACAGTGATTTCCATTTTGAGAAAGTTGCATACTTCTATAGATTTGATAGTGTGTAAGCAGTAGCACTTTAAAATAGATGTAAATTTTTATTCTTCTACAATCACCACTCATCCAAATACAATTTACAGTACCAGTTAATATAACTAACAAGTTAAAGTTAAAAATGTGTTAGTCCAAGTTAGAAAACTCTTACCCTCAAATAATTTCTTGGGGAAAGTCTGTCCATGGGAGGGGGGAAAATGATATTTTTATGATAATGTACACTGACATATTTTAATACCTTGTTAACTTTTTATTAAAAGATATGTTGTTATTATGTATAAATTGAAATGTGTAAAATGAATTAACATAATTATGAATACATTGTCATTAAATGTAAATTTTAGAAAATATAGTTTGTTTGTTTATTGGATTACTTATTTCAGAGAAAAATTTTTAAGTCTTTAATAGAGTATTTAATCTGAAGATTTTTTACTCTTAGTATACATTTTTTTTAATGTTTATCCACTCGTGTGTTAGGACATTCTGGTCCTCTGTCAATTAAGAGCAACCAAGAGAAGTGAAGTAAAGCTAACAAAAGATGCAGTTAATGAGGAAAATTAACTGTTTTATATTTTATATACACAACAAAATCAAATTATTTCCCCAAATAAATCAAATTGTAAGCTTGTACTTCTTTTAGTTGGTCACACTTCACAGAGTCTACTGCTAGTTTGAATTTTGGTGGCATCACTTTTACCATTCTAGAGTTATGCCCATTTACAAATTGAAAAATTGCTGGACTTTTGGTTTCTGTTCTCTAACTTTAGTTTGCCTTTATCAAATGTTACTAGAACACACAAGCGATATTGCGGGTATTTAGTGCATGATAAAGTACATAAATTGTTGTAGAATGAATTTTACAAAAAGATTTTTTGACGGAGGAAATTTAGGCAAGGTATTGAAAGTATATAGAAAAAAATATCCCAAACCGAATAATCATTAGCAAGGATGACCAATACGACTATGCATGGTACCCATAGGACACAGAGTTATCATGATCGATTTATTGTGGAAGGAAGAGAAGCGACACACAAAATGAGGTCTTCTCATTTAATAGTATAGATAAAATTTATACACGATGCTTATAACCACAAAATACAGATCAAGTTCGAATTTTGGTGGTGGTACCTTAACTGTCTGAGAGTGATGCCTTTTACAAATGGAAAAATTGATTGCTGATTTTTTGGTTTCTGTTCTTTAACTTGAAGTTTGACTTTACCAAATGTTATGAAACTTATACACAATGCTTATTATAACAAAACATGTAGATCAAGTTTGAATTTTGGTTGTGTCACTTAAACTGTTTTAGAGTTATGCCCCTTTACTTGTTCTCTAACTTAAGTCTGCCTCAACCAAATGTAATGAAATTTATACACAATACTTTTTACCAAAAAACACAGATCAAGTTCAAACTCGGATAGCGTCACTTATACGGTTCTTCAGTTATGTCCCATTATAGCTTTATATGATATGAAAGCAGGGGTATCATCTGTGTCCCTTGGACACATTCCACATTTATTTATTTTATTTGTTTTGTTGAGTTTCTCTCTAAGTAATGGGGTATATATCTCCCAATTGATATGATATTCCCGTGCTTGCATTTCCTATCATGATTTTCTTTATAGAGGGTTGCTGCTCACAAGGAAGCTATTAAACCAAGAGTTTCCAAATGGTGAAGTTGAAATCATCCCTTCGTAAATTTTACGGACGCCATCACGAGTTGGTTGACCGTTATGGAATAACCGTTTCACAAATGATATCGGATATGTTCCTTACGTCGTAACTACAATCCTCTTCCCTTTCATAAATGTGACCTACCGAATTAGACTATTTACCAGATTTGTTATCACATAAGCAACACGACAGGTGCCACATGTGGAGCAGGATCTGCTTACCCTTCCGGAGCACCTGAGATCACCCCTAGTTTTTTGGTGGGGTTCGTGTTGTTTGTTCTATAGTTTTCTATGTTGACGAAACGCGCGTCTGGCGTACTAAATTATAATCCTGGTACTTTTGATAACTATTGTGTCATGTGTCCTGTTGTTTGTTTGTCTTTTTCATTTTTAGCCATGGCGTTGTCAGTTTGTTTTAGATTTATGAGTTTGACTGTCCCTTTGGTATCTTTCGTCCCTCTTTTAATGATCACCCCACTCTGCTTTTATTATATTGTTTTAAAATCAACGGGAAAAAATCTTAATAACGGTTCTTATTTCACCTTGCATTTTATACTACATGATTTGACTACAATAATTGTATCAATCTTTTCAAAGTGTATATGCTTTGATTGTAATCATATTATACAGCAACCATTATGGAAGGTGACGGTAATAAGAGTTCACAGATAATCAGGTTGGACATATTACGTCCCCACAGAATTCATATAGTAACTCCTTTAGTGCTTTTTAATTGTATTAAGTCTAAAAATCAATTTCATGTCCATTATACTTAATGTTTGGACAATAACTGGTCATTTATAGGCATTTCAGTTTGTCTGCGAAATAAAGATTTATTTTAGAGTTTAATGTTAATATTGTCCCTGGACTGAGATATGGAACTTTATTTCTTAGTTAGGTTTTATTTGTTATAGTGACATACAGTTTATCTAAATCCCTATGGTTTTAAGGCAGAATTGACAAACTTGTTGCAAGAAGAAAATTTATAAAGGCTTGTCAGGGCCATCTCAACTTTATTAAATGATATTATGATTTGAATGACTTTGATTAAAGTGATATACAGACATATTACATTTAAGGCTTTTAAAGCCAGACAAGAGGTCGTTTGCACTGTGGCAATCACATATTTTGTTTTCTTTTTTATTTACAGTTACATATTTGTTGTGAAAATTTTTGTAACATTGCAACACAAATTCTGTACAAAATTTGATAGAACAGTTTCTAAAAGGCCAACAAAAGTAAAACCAAGAAAAAAGCAAGAAAACAAGAAAAACAGTATTTATTTTCAATAACATTTATTTAGAACTGTCACGGAATAGAAGTTCCTTCATAATATAAGTTCCAAAAGGAAAAAATATTCTGGAATATTATTTCCACAGGAACAAATATTACAGTATATGTTCCTAACAGAATAAATGGTATAGAATATTTGTTCCAACAGGAATAGATAATATGACAATGGTTATAACAACGTTTCCATTGGAACTTCTGTTAGGTGGAACAAATATATGTGACAGATCCCTTGTCATTTTGTCATATAACACAATATTACCAGTAAATTGTCCGATGCACTAAGTAAATGATAAATTGAGCCATATTTTAAAACTGAAATGAAGAAGCTTGCAATGAATCGTTTTAGATCTTTTAGGGATGTCATTAATGTTTAAGTAATATTTTTTTATTTACTTACTGCCCTGGACGCCATTGGCATGTAGGAAGATCTTCCATCTTTGTTGGTTGTGACAGTTTTCTGAACAGTTTTTACAAGCTTTTGTCTCTACAGTTCCCTTACATGTCATTCGAGGTCTTCCTCTACCATCTGGGATCAGTGGCAGATCCAGAAATTTTCAAAAGTGTGGGTCTGCTCCAGTCATGCTTTCATGATTCCCTTTGTAATCAGGGATTTGTTTCCAACAAAAAGTGGGCCCAGGCCTCTCCCCTTCTTAATCTGCCTCTTCAGATCCAGTGAAATGCTGTCTTAAAATGAAAATTTAAATATTTCTTACTAATGTTTATTTACTGGAAGCAACTAGACTTCACTTAAAACACAATCTTATTTAGGGGCCACCTGAGGACCATCTCCAGGTGCTGGATTTTCTGACTGCTTTGAAGACAAATTGGTGGCCTTCAGCTGTTGTTTGCTCTTTGGTTAGGTTGTTGTCTCTTTGACATATTCCCCATTTTCATTCTCAATTTTAACATTCATTGGTGTCATTGTAAACAAGCTTAAGCTTAGTAACTTTCATTGATGACATTGTAAACAAACTGAAGCTGAGTGACTTTCATTGGTATCATTGTAAACAAACTGAAGCTGAGTGACTTTCATTAATGTCATTGTAAACAAGCTGATGCTGAGTGACTTTCATTGATGTCATTGTAAACTAGCTGAAGCTGAGTGACTTTCATTGATGTCATTGTAAACAAGCTGATGCTTAGAGACTGTCATTGATGTCATTGTAAACAAGCTGATGCTGAGTTACTTTTATTGGTGTCATTGTAAACTAGCTGATGCTGAGTGACTTTCATTGATGTCATTGTAAACTAGCTGATGCTGAGTGACTTTCATTGATGTCATTGTAAACAAGCTGATGCTGAGTGACTTTCATTGATGTCATTGTAAACAAACTGATGCTGAGTGACTTTCATTGATGTCATTGTAAACAAGCTGATGCTGAGTGAGTTTCATTGGTGTCATTGTAAAATAGCTGATGCTGAGTGACTTTCATTGATGTCATTGTAAAATAGCTGATGCTGAGTGACTTTCATTGATGTCATTGTAAACTAGCTGAAGCCGTGTTACTTTTATTGGTGTCCTTGTAAACAAGCTGAAGCTGAGTGACTTTCATTGATGTCATTGTAAACAAGCTGATGCTGAGTGACTTTCATTGATGTCATTGTAAAATAGCTGATGCTGAGTGACTTTCATTGATGTCATTGTAAAATAGCTGATGCTGAGTGACTTTCACTGATGTCATTGTAAACTAGCTGAAGCCATGTTACTTTTATTGGTGTCCTTGTAAACAAACTGAAGCTGAGTGACTGTCATTGGTGTCATTGTAAACAAACTGATGCTGAGTGACTTTCATTGATGTCATTGTAAACAAGTTGATGCTGAGTGACTTTCATTGATGTCATTGTTAACAAGCTGATGCTCAGTGACTTTCATTCGTGTCCTTGTAAACAAGCTGAAGCTGAGTGGTGACTTACATCGGTGACATTGTAAAAAAGCTAAAGCCGAGTGAATTTCATTGATGTCATTGTAAACAAGCTGATGCCGTATGAATTTCATTGATGACATTGTAAACAAGCTGAAGCTGAGTAGTGACTTACATTTTTAACCGGATTTTTGTGACAAAAATGTCGGTTATTGATTTGGGGATGTACGGCGGGCGTTCAACCAAAGCTTTTAAAATTTTAATATGTTGTTACTGATGACAAAATTGAAGTCAAGTTCAATAAGGGAGCTACCATTTGATTTTTAGGGGGGGAGGGGGGGCTAGGATGAAATTTGAAAAAAATAGGCAGGACAAGAGTTTTGAGTAAAAAAAAAAGGCAGGATGAGACACTTTGCAAAAAAAAAAGGCAGGATGACAATTTAGGTAAAAAAAGTCAGGATAAACTAATAAAAAAAAAATGCAGGACCGAATAGAGTGAAAAATAAAAAGGCAGGACAGAGATTACAACTAAAAAAAAATGCAGGACAAAATTTTTCATCCTAGCCCCCCCATAAAAATCAAATGGTAGCTCCCTAATGACGATTTTGACTTTTACCGTTCAGGAGTTATGGTTCTTGAAAGATTGAAAAATGGTGTTTCCAGTCGTGTCCGTGTATTTACTCATAAACCGTTCAACCAAAGCTTTTCAAATTTAAATATGTTGTTACTGATGACAAAATTGAGGTCAAGTTCAATAATGGCGATTTTCACTTTTTCTGTTCAGGAGTTATGGTTCTTGAAAGATGGAAAAATTGTGTTTCCAGTCATGTTGTTGCATTTACTCATGAACCATTCAACCATAGCTTTTCAAATTTTAATATGTTGTTAGGCAGCAACCATTTGATTTTCTGGGGGGGGCTATGGTTTTTTTTTCTGGACAAATTTTTTTTTTTTGCCTGCGGCGAAAAACAATCTATTTTTTTCGCGACAAGTCGAAAACAATTTTTTTCTTTCAATTTTAGCATTACATATAGTGGCAGCTGAGGGTGAAATAAACATTTTTTTTTTCTCAGAATCAAAAACAACTTATTTTTTTCTGCAAAAACTGGAAACAAACTTTTTTTTCCAAAAAAAACCATAGCCCCCCCCCCCCCCAGAAAATCAAATGGTTGCTGCCTTACTGATGACAAAATGGAGGTCAAATTGGATATTGACGATTTTCACTTTCACCGTTCATCAGTTATGGTCCTTGTGACATTGAAAAGTGCCAGGAAGCGAATAAATATTAATAAACCCGGTTTGCTGTCGCTCTGACAGCCTGTTGTTATCATTATAAACAAGCTGAAGCTGAAGGACTTATTTATGACATTGTAAACAAACCGAAGCTGAGTTACATTCATGGATGGCATTCTAAACAAGCTGAAGCTGAGTGACTTTCATTGGTGTCATTATAAATAAGCTGATGCTGAGTGACTTTCATTGGTGTCATTATAAACAAGCTGAAGCTGAGTGACTTTCATTGGTGTCATTATAAACAAGCTGAAGCTGAGTGACTTTCATTGGTGTCATTATAAACAAGCTGAAGCTGAGAGACTTTCATGTGTGTCATTGTAAACAAGCTGAAGCTGAGAGACTTTCATTGATGACATTGTTAACAAGCTGAAGCCGAGTTACTTTCATTGATGTCAATGTGTAAACAAGCTAAATCTAAGTGACTTGCATGGGTGTCATTGTAAACAAGCTAAATAACTTCAATTGGTGTCATTGTAAACAAGCTAAGTAACTTTAATTGGTGTCATTGTAAACAAGCTGAAGCTTAGTGACTTTCATTGATGTCATTGTAAACAAGCTGAAGCTTAGGTCTTTTTTATGTTCCTTTGGAGTTTCAACCAAAGATGAAGAACTGGAAATTTCATCACTGTTTTATAAGTGTCCTTACAAACAACGGTATATTGCTGGGTCTTCCAAGTACCCCATGAAACTTTCAAATTATTAACATCAATATTATCAGCAATCAAAACCAGGCTTACACGTTTTTCTTGAAACTACCTATTCTAGAGGTGGCGTGAATCAGATGTCTAAAAAATTCTAAAGATCTTTTAGTGTACATACAATCTACAACTCTTTGATCTTGCAATAGTATAGAAAAAAACATTCATTTTTAATTTTCTACACTAGATGACCGACATGGCTTAAAATAGAACGTATGGTTAAATACAGTTTTTGGCTTATATCTGAATTGGTAATTTTAAGGAAAATTTTGCAGTTTTTTTTTTATCATCGTAAATATTATTATAGATAGAAATAAACTTTAAACAGCAATAATGTTCTGGAGTTATTGCCCTTTATAGTCATGTTTTCATTATTTCTATACGACCGCATATTGGTATCAGTCGTCGTCGTCGTCAGCGTCGTACGAAGACGGATGATTTCCGGATAATAATGAATATAAGTCAATAGAAATCAATGAAATTTTAACACAAGGTTTATAACCACTAAAGGAGGGTTGTGATTTATTTTGGGGTTTTTTGGTCCCAACAGTTTAGGAATTAGGGGCCAAAAGGGTCCAACATTAAACTTTGTTTGATTTCATCAAAAATTGAATTATTAGGGTTCTTTGATATGCCGAATCTAACCATGTATTTAGATTCTTAATTTTTGGTCCTGTTTTCAAATTGGTCTACATTAAGGTCCAAAGGGTCCAAAATTAAACTTAATTTGATTTTATAAAAAAAATAAATTCTTGGGGTTCTTTGATATGCTGAATCTGAACATGTACTTAGATTTTTGATTTTGGGCCCAGTTTTCAAGTCGGTCCAAATCATGGTCCAAAATTAAACTTTGTTTGATTTCAACAAAAAATGAATATATGGGGTTCTTTGATATGCTGAATCTAATCATGTAATTGGATTATTTATAGTTGGGCCCCGTTATCAAATTGGTTCACATTGAGGTCTAAAGGGTCCAAAATTGAAATTTATTTGATTTCATCAAAAAATGAATTATTGGGGTTCTTGATATGCTTAATCATAAACCATGTATTTCGATTTTGGATATTGGACCATAAAAGGTAAATATCCAATTTAAAAAAAAAATAAGTTCCTAGACCAAATTTATTCTGTGTCAAAAACCTATGCTGTGTCAACTATTTAATCACAATCCAAATTCAGAGCTGTATCAAGCTTGAATGATGTGTCCATTTTTTCCCCAACTGTTCATTTTTATCTTTGCGGTCGTATCAGGCTGTGCCCTGTGGAGCATTTTATTTTTAATGTTTTACAAAAAACTTTTTCTCTGAAACTAGTAAAACAAATTTTACCAAACTAGGCCACAATCATACTTGGAGTATATAGTTTTTAAAATGTGTCCGATCACCCCGCCTGTCAACCAACATGGGCGACATGGCATAAAATAGAACATAAGGGTAAAATGCAGTTTGTGACTTATATCTCTGAAACTAAAGCATTTAGAGCAAATCTGGCAGGGGTAAAAATGTTTAACAGGGTTAGATCTATCAGCCCTGATATATTTAGAAAAATCAAACAATGCGTTGTTGGGTTGCTCGCCCTGAATTGGTAATTTTAAGGAAATTTTGTAGTTTTTGGTTATTATTTAAAATATCATTATAGATAGTGATCAACTGTAAACAGCAATAATGTTCAGCAAAGTACGAGTTACAAATAAGTCCATATGACAAAAAATGTCAATTAAGTTTTCAAGGAGATATTGTCCTTAATAGGATTTTTTTACAATTCCTTCACTTAATCTACTGGGATAAATAGAGTTAAACTAAGCCACAATTTTCAATAAAGTAGCTGATTGAAAAACTGAAACCCAACCAACATAGCCGCCATGGCTAAAAATATAAGATAAAGGATAACTATAGAAGTCTATGGGAAAATTGTTAAAAAAAATTGATTTCTATTTGGCACAACTTGAAAACCTATTCAAATAATGAGAAGGGGTCTCAGTGACTATTGTAAGACCACAATCGTATTGGGAAGACCTGCCTTTAATTTACCAACTGGGCCAAATAAACCAAACTTGGTCCCAATCATTATTACGGTATCTAATACTATTAATTTTGATTTAAACATTATTGTACATGATTTCCAAAACAATAGTAGATACATGTGAGCGACACAGGCTCTTAAGAGCCTCAGTTAAATTTTACGGACGCCATCACGAGGGTGCAATATCCGTTTCACAGTTCACAGATGACATCAGATATGCTTCTTATGTCGTAACTACAATCCCGTCCCCCTGTCGCGAATGTAACCTACCAAATTAGTCTTGTTACCGGTGTTGTACTAGCATGAGCAACACTACGGGTGCCACTGATGGGACAGGATCTGCTTACCCTTCCGGAGAATATGAGATCACCCCCAGTTTTTGGTGTGGTTTGAGGTGCTAAGTCTTTAGTTTTTGTCGAGCATTCGACTTTTGTCGCCGAAAGCTCGACATACGGATAATGATCCGGCAGCGGCGTTAGCTAACTTGTTAAAAGCTTTATATTTTAAAAGGTGGAATACCTGGATATTTCATAACTTGTATATTGATGCCTCATGTTACGAAGTTTCTGTCAGTCAATGTCCTTGAACTCATTGTTATGGTTCAGTGACTACTTGAAAAAAGAGTGAAGATTTTTTGTAATGTTAAATTCTCTCTTATTATAAGCAATAGGAATATATATTTTGTATGTGCGTTCCCCGCAATGTCCTCATGCCCGTCAGACAGGTATGTTTTTCTTATACTGTATGCAAGGTGTACATGTCTAGCTAACAGGTGTCATCTAACCTTGACCTCATTTTCATGATTCAGTGGTCAACGTTAATTTTCTGAGTTTCGGTCATTTTCTAATACTTTATCCAATAGGTCAACTAAATTTGGTGTATGGAAATATTGTATGATGTACATGTCAGTCGCGCAGGTTTTATTTGACCATGACCTCATTTTCACCGTTCAGTGTTCAGTGTTAACTTTTTGTGTTTTGGTCTGTTTTTCTTAAACTATTAGCAATAGGTCAACTATATTTGTTGTATAGGAGAATTGTTAGCTGTACATGCCTGCCTGGCATGGTTCATCTGACCTTGACTTCATTTTCATTGGTCATTGTTCAATGTTTAATTTTCTTGGTTAATGTTAAGTTTATGTGACAGTTGTAATAAAGCTTTATATTTAGGACGATCAACATAATATCAATGATTAATAAAGAAGGCGAGACATTTCAGCGTGTGCACTCTTGTTAGATATTATATTATGTTCCAGAGAGATTGACATAAAATTAGGCCGTTAGTTTTCTCGTTTTACATTTGTCATTTCAGGGCCTTTAATTAGCTTAGCTGACTATGCGGTATGGGCTTTGCTCATTGTTAAAAGCCGTACAGTGACCTATAGTTTTAAATTTCTCTGCCATTTGGTCTCATTGACAATCATATCACATCTTCTTTTTTTATATTAATAAAAACGTACCTAAACAAACCAGAATTTGCGTAAAGTGACATAACAGGAGGTTCCTAATGAGACGTCAGCTCACCAAAGACAGCACTAGAACAATAAAAACATCTATCAGATTTCAAGCTTCTGATGTCCATCTTGATTTTGAAGTCATCAAACATATAGAATACGTCCAAGGTTACATTTGAAACAAAGAATCAATAATTATGTGTAGCAGAGCTACACAGACTTCATTAGTTCTGCTTGAGTTATACAGAACTTCTGCAGAAATGTGTTAATTACTGTTGCAGGTGTCTCTGTGGTGATATTTTGGCATGTACTATGTCCACAATTACAGATGGTACTCTGTAAAATATTGTCCCATGACATTTAATAAACTGGTTATGTTGTATAACAGTCACAGGAGTCTATAACGGGCCAATTTACTGCATGGATGATAACTATAAGATTTTTATAAGATATCTTGAATAAAAATTCTAAAAGTTGAACTAAGATAACAAAACATGATAAATTTTCTCCATTTATTTTCGGAAATATAGTATGAATATATTTAAGTAGATGCTTATTTGTATAGAATTCCTCCTTTATATCCTCCATTCATTCATTTATTCCTTCCATTCCTTCATTCTTTCGTCTATTTTTTCATCCCTTTATTCTTAACTCATTCACACAGGCACTCGTGTCTGTGTTCTTTCAGTCAGTCATTCGTTCGTTCGTTCGTTCGTTAGTCCGTTCGTTTGTTTGTTTGTCCGTTCGTTCGTTCATTCGTTCGTTCGTTCGATCATTTGTTTGTTCGTTCCTCATTTGTTCATTCTTTTTTTTTCGTTCGTTCATTTGCTAATTTATTCGTTCGTTATTTCCTCATTTATTCATTCGTTTGTTCATTCGGATTTTCAGTCGTTCGCTCGTTTATTCGTTCGTTCGATTAATCTTTCGTTCGATCCTCATTTATTCATTAATTCTTCGTTCGTTCGTTCGTTCGTTCGTTCGTTCGTTCGTTCCTTCATTCCTTCATTCATACATTTGCTCGTTCGTTTCTTGATTTATTCGTTCGTTCGTTCGTTTCTCATTTACATGTTCGTTTGTTTGTGTGTATGTTTGTTTGCTTGTGTTTTTGTTGTTTGTTTGTTTGTTTGTTCGTTCGTCCATTCGTTCGTTTGTTCGTTCGTTCATTCGTTTGTTTGTTCATTCGTTCTTCCGTTCGTCATTCGTTTGTTCGTTTGTTAGTTCGTTCATTTGCCATTTGGTTAGTTATTTGGTATATAATTTTAGGGTGTATATAACAAATTAGTGTAAGCTATGAAAATAAAATTTAAAATATGTATATGATTCCCAGTGTGGCAATGAGACAATTCTTCACCAGATACCAAATGACGTGGAAATTCTATAAGACACCATACTTCCATCAACAATGAGCAAAACCCATACAGCATAGGAAGCTATAACAAGCCCCTAAATGACAAATGATAAACATTTCAAACGAGAAAACTAATTGTACTAAACAACAAACTTTCGCTATGAACAAATATGATATGTATACAGAAACTATCAACAGCTTCAAATAACAGGCACATAGAGAATGTGGCCGAGGGGGATAGATTTGTAATCTGGTGCAAAACACTCCCCCTAGCCTGGGTCAGCGTAACAAATTAAGAACAAATTATAAAATTCAGCTGGAAAGGGCTTAACTCATCAGATCGTTACAAAGCACATAAAAAACTAACAATAACACAAATGAGTACAGATTAAAAAGTTTACGTTGCGTTTTTTAATATATATAATTGTGGTGACATTAAATTTTCTTAATTACAATATAAAGGTCAAGATAAATTTCTTGGTATACTTTACTTAATAGATGTATTTAAATAGTTAAAAGATCTGAACAATTTATTTCTTATGGGAAATTTTGCTGTTAAGCCGCTTTAAACTAAAGATATATGGTAACATTGGTATATTTCGACTTTTGGACGGTTAATTCCTCTTTGGACAAACGTAAAATTAATCAGATTAAATTAAATATTTCGGTAAGTTCTCCTGTGTGTAGTTGTGATCCATTCTTTTACCAGAAAAGGGAAGGTTATCAAGGTAGTTTGTGCAGTAACTAATTGCAACACAGCATTAACTGATTTTATAGAAAAATAATTGCCACATTTTTGACAGCTGTTTACTTTTCCAATTCAAGAAAAAAAAAACACGAAAAAAAAAATGTACAAAAAAATCTTGTGTTCACTTAATTCATTCGTCACTAATGTACTTTTTATTGCATTACCTCAAATGCAACACGTTATTAATGAAAACATATAACGATATTTTTACTTGTTTCAAATGTAATAACACTTGTTATACGTTGTAAGCCTTCAGACTAGATATTGTATTAAATAAACCTATAATTCATTCAGCAGACTATTATTACTTAGCAACCAAAACTGTTTCGATAAAGGAAATCAGTCAGATTTTCTATTTTTGAGACCAAGATACCGAAATAACAATGAAAACATAAGAAGAACTATATTTATGCCGGTTGACATTTTCTGATGTATATTGTTCTTGATGGTTACTGCTTTATACTTCTCACTAATATTATGCCGGTTGACATTTTCTGATGTATGCTTGTTCTGGGTGGTTACTGCTTTATACTTATACTCACTTATAAGTCGTTCACCTTTTGTCGTTTCTAAAATATAATAGATATATGAAGATGTGGCATGAGTGCCAATGAGACAACTCTCCATCCAATTTAACACTTTAAAGTAAACCAGAATAGGTAAGGTACGGTCTTCAACACGGATCCTAGGCTCACACCGAACAGCAAGCTATGAAGGCCCCCCAAAATCACTAGTGTAGAACCATTCAAACGTGAAAACCAACGGTTTAATCTATATAAAAAATATGACTAGATTCTACTAGAAACTAAAAAAAACTTTATCCTTAAAGATCCTTAAAATTTCTGTGGAAAATCTATTTAATTGGCCGATTCACATATAAATAAAAAGGTGACATATTTAAGAACTGTTACTGATAACATATGTCCGTTTGGGGGCAAGGTCCATAATTTAAGATGTCTGCCATTGTTTTGTAAGTCTTTAAATATTGTAGATCTTTGGTAGTTTCAGTTGAATTTCTTAACAACATTTTTTAGACTGCTGACGACTTTATATATAAACACGTGTATAATTTTACGACCTATATAAGTTGCTTGTCAACATATATGTGTTCCTCCTAACAGAAGTTCCACTGGAAACTTAGTTATAAACATTGTCATAATAACTATTCCTGTTGGAACACATATTCTATACCATTTATTCCGTTAGGAACATATATATATATATATATATATATATATATATACAGTAATATTTATTCCTGTGGAAATAATATTCCAGAATAGTTTATCCTTTCGGAACTGATACTAGGAAGGAACTTCTATTCCGTGAATTGCTGACCTCTAGGCTTCCTTTTTGATTTCTACACGACACGTCTTAGTCCAAGTCAGGAAAATATGGCAGTTGATATCTTATAGTTCGTTTCTATGTGTGTTGCATTTTGGTTTTGTATTTTGTTGCACTTCATTGTCTCTGCTGTTTCGTTGTTTTTCTCTTATATTTGATGTCTTTACCTCCTTTAGTTGGTCACCCGGATTTGTTTTCTCTCAATCGATTTATGACTTTCGAACAGCGGTATACTACTGTTTCCTTTACTTCGATTGCTATCTACTTGCTTTCTGTGCTAGAAATATACCTATACATATATATCGTTTTATTCAAACATAAAAACATATAATAACCTCCTAGCAACAGTTCGGAACCTTTTAAGCTCGAGGGCTTACTCATAAAATGTCACTTGCTTAATATTCCGTTGTCCCTGTGCATAAACACAATATTTGGCATAAAAGTTCTTTACCGTATGTAAAAAGCTCAAAAGTTTGAAAGTTATGGCAAACTTAAAAGGGACAGGTATTGCAATCTCTTAAGATGAAGCGAATAGAAAAGTCTTCTTGGCGCGAATTTTACACATACTATTAAACTTTGACTTAGATGCATCAATTTTTATAATCCATTCAATCCCTCTGTAGGGTAAAACATTTATAAGGTAAATTGGTCACATTGGTTATGCGGGACACGTTCTCTAATTGTTGGATGTACCTATAATCCTTTCTGACAAACTCGGCAATTTAAAGGTGAAAGTTAATGATAAACCTACAAGAGTTAATAAGTCTCTCAGTAGCTCATACTGTTTATTCTATGCAACCACAAATAGCGGTAAATAAAAAATATAATTTTTTTGGAAATGTGGGGTAAACGTCAATGAGACAGCAAAGTCACAACAAAAACAAAGGACATATGTGGCAACATTCAACCGGCTCCATCATTAGAAATACATGCATGATGACATGATTACAAAAAAAGTAAAGTAAAAAAAATACCGAACTCCTTCGAAAATTCAAACCGGAAAGTCCTTTTAAAAATCAAAATCAAAACCTCAAACACATCAAACGAATGAAAAACAACAGTCATATTCCTGACTTGGTACAGCATTTCCGTATGTAAACAATGGTAGATTAAACCTGGTTTTATAGCTAGGTAAACCTCTCACTTGTATGACAGTCGCATACAATTCCATTATATTGACAACAATGTGTGAACAAATATGTCATACCGTTTAAGACATGTATTAAGTATAAAAAAAGAAGATGTGGTATCTTTGCCAATGATACAACTCTTCACAAGAGACCAAATGATACATGTCACCGTACGGCCTTCAACGATGAGCAAAGCCCGTGCCGCATAGTCCGGCAGCTATTCAGTTGAAAGCCCAGAACTACATGATGACAAGTGTAAAACAATTCAAACGAGAATATTGGTCTAATTAATCTTTAGAAAACACACAGAGTAGACGTGGCCGGGTACTTGTACATCCCAACAACAAAAAAGACACTAAGAAGTATTAACAGGAGTCCCTTATATACAATGATAACTTGGGTAGACTTTAACTGTAAAGTATTTTAGATTTTTCTCAAGACAATAAAGACCCAATGTTCATTTCCCTAAAGATAATTTAAGATGAAGGTGTCCAGTACTTCCAATTTTAACCATTTTAAGTAAACATGTTCATCATTTTGTTATGCAAAAAGATAAGATAGTATGTTTTGATAGGTCAACAAAGGTTAGGATCGATTTCCATGAGGTTGTGAATTAACAAATTTCTCAGGATTATAGTGGTACAGATCATGACTTTACATGCACCATGTATTGAGATATCTATTTCAAACAATTATTGAGTTCGTAAATGTATTTTGCTATAAATTTAAGGCCTTTTTTCATTGATTGTATTCAGAAGTATTAACAAGTATAGTCATGACAGTTGATTAGTTAATTTTCTATTAGAAGATACCATTCGTGTAACTGAACGAAATATTCCTTTAACTAGTTATTTGCGTGTCCTTTATTATAGAAGAAAATTGATATGGCCTTATTTTTGTTACAAGGTCCCCGACCTCTAAATATATTTTAACAAATTATTCAAAAGACATACAAACAAATAATCATATGAACATAAAAACTACCCGAGTATTATAAACGCGTTTGTCATGCAACATCGAGGAATAGTTATTTAATGGTTTATTTTTTGTGTTTTCATTGTTGCAGTAACATATCGTGTTAACAATTTCTTCCTTGTTCAGAGTTTTTTCAGCGGTATGTCCTGCTTCATAGTTAAAATATATACGTTTTTATTAAAATTGCTGACAATAAAATCTTAATATTATTCGAGAGAAAAAATGTTGCCTTTCAACATTGTTATCTAGTACGTGAGAATTGCAGTCTGATTTGTTACTTTATATGTATATTCGTGTCAATTTCATATAAACCCAACAATTAACAGTGGCGGATCTAGAAATTTCCATAAAAGGGGGCCCACTGACTTTTTCCAACAAAAGTGGCCGGGCGGGATCCCTGCCATCCCTAAATCTGCATCTGATAAGAAGATACAGGGACACAACAAACCAATGTAGGTCAAAAATAGGCTGACGATATCGAAACAAAACTGGTCGACAAAACAGTAATTATACATTTAGCAACACGTTCCAAATCTAGAGTAGTCTAGATCAGGGTACCACAGATGACCCGGATAAGCAGTTTGGACTTCCATCTCTATTACTCGTATTTCGCTCGGTCGTGTTTATAATATAATATATGATAAGTGCCAACTGCATTAACACATGATTTCCTCAAGCTACAGTACTGCCACAACAGTCATTGACAAAGTAGATTCAGCAATACAATCAGCTGCACTAGACTGCGGCCATATATACGAAGCAGGTAAACCATCACTGGACAAAAAGTTAAACCAACTATATACATTTGTTTGTTTGCATACGTCTTTTGATTGAGTAAAGCCATTTCAATTGATATTTTATAGTGTGTCTTTTTATATTGTGGTATTACACTATTGTTTCGTGTAAGGGTGAAGGTTGGTACATATTAATACGTTTAAACCAGTTGCATTTGTTTGCATCTGTCTTAAGTCGGGAAACTGATGCTCAGTTGTTGTCGTTTGTCGAGATGGTTCATAAATGTTTCTCGTTTCTCGTTTTTTTTTAAAAATTAGACCTTTGGTTTTCCTGTTTTGATGGTTTAACACTACTCATTTTTGAGGTCCTTTATAGCTTACTGTTAGATGTGAGACAAGAACCATACTTTGACTTATAATTGTTTACTTTTACAAATTATGATTTGGATGGAGAGTTGTCTCATTGGCACTCATATCACATCATCATAGTCTTATATGAGTCTTATATGATCTATATAGGCAGCAGTCTACGCAACACCAAAAAGATTGTCGATACGGATACGATATATATACCACCGAAGAAGAAGAAAATATACATAGTAAAGTATGAGTTTAGTAGACCGTATATACATACCAAGCAGCATATGTTTAGGAAAACGTAAAAAGATGGTACAACAAAGTACACGAAGCAATTGACATCGATGATGCAGAGATTTATAAACCGAGATTTCCCTTGAAAAAGATCACATACTTCATGTACTTGTAATTGGAGATCGTCCAAATTTAAAAGCATAGTTAGTATTATATCATATAAAACTTGCAGTTTATGCTAGAGATTATAATTCCCCACCCTTCTCATTGGCGGATCCAGGGGCGGTCCGGGGGTGGAACCCCCTTTTCTTGGCCGATCAATGCATTTGAATGGGGACATATAGTTGGAACCCCCCTTTTTAAAATGGCTGGATCCCCCCCCCCCCCCCCCGCGGCTTCTCTTTCTCTTTCCGGTATCACAATTGGTGTATTTTCTTAAACTGACTAATCGGCTCGATATTATACCCTTGAGTGATAAAATTCTACGCTTTTGTTTATTTAATGTAAATTCTCTAATTCTCTAAAGATTGAACTCAATGGTAAGAGTGGCTGGCGGCGGACGTGTACGCAACATTCAGTTGAAGAGAACCTATCATTGCTGAATGGCGGACGTCTTAGAGAGCACCGAATTGAAAGTAGTGCCCCAAAAAGAAAGTAGCTCAATCGATACGCAAACACTTTTTTTTATATTATTTTCTTCTTCGCCCGTCTCTTCCTCGCATATTTCACTGATCGATTTGGTATTATAACATACACTAAAAAAATCTGCAATTTTGTTTACTTTTTTAAATTTTTGTAAATTCTCTAAAGGTTGAACAGAGACAGTTGTAAAAGTTACTGGCAGCGGACGTGTACGCAACATGTATTTGTGAGTTGCAGATGCATACTAAGCACTTATCGTTAATGGTGGGTCTCATTGGGGTCTAAGCGTGACACGGGATTGCCCATTTTTTGTAAGCGTGACACGTGAAAGTCAAATTATTGTGGCGTGAAAACGGTAAATGAGGTCTTGCGGGACCCGGGAAATGACAAAAAAATGAGAATTGCTTACGTACATAGTGTAAGCGGTATACGGGAATCTGACAAAACAGTAAGCGGGATCCGGGATCGGAACCCCCCAATGAGACCCCCTTAATGAATGGCGGACGTCTTAGAGAGCACCGTATTGTAAATAGTGCCCCAAAAAGAAAGTTGCTTAATCGATAATTCAGCAAACTTTTTTCTTATTATCATACTCTTCCACGTCCGTCTCTTCCTCGCATATTTCATTGATCGATTTGGTTTTATTACATACAGTAAAAAAGATTCTACGCTTTTGTTTACTTTTTAATGTTTTTTCATATCGTTAATGAATTGCGGACGTCTTAGAGAGCACCGAATTGTAAATAGTGCACATAAAAGAAAGCAACTCAATCGATAAGCAAACAGACAAATTTTGATATAAAAAATATCCGAATATTACTTTTTAAATATTTGATAATTTTAGAAAAAGCATGTGATTAAAGGCTGCAACTAGCCAATTTTAAAACACACTCACAAATCACAAACTCAGAAGATAGACGGAAAGTCACGGTCTGAATTGATATGAAAATTACAAAATTAAGGGGTTGCGTAGAATACAAAAACTCCAGTCCGTTCCCCTTATAGTTAAAGATGACAACAGTCCTTGTTTTTTCGCGAATGTGAGTGAACTTTTAATATGTATACTAACTTGAAGATAAAAAAAAATGAGCATATTTAAGGTATTAAAAAGTCGATTTCAAGTTGCATTATAGTTTACATATACAATTTATCATACATGTAAATAAGAAATGGATTAGTGTATTGTAGGAGTGGGAACAAGGAGGAACAGTCATAATGAATGCATATCCCCGCTTCAAAAAGAAGAGTATGTTTTGTTATATCCGCGGACGTTATATTTGCACTCCACATCGCGTAGATCTGCTAATTTGAAAAACAGTCACTATTGAAACATGTAAAATCATGCCTCCTCGGACGTTCATTAAAAGATTATTTTTGAAAGGGATTTAATTAATCTCCATGTTGTTAATTAGGATTCAAACCAAGAAAATATTCCGTTCGATATTTCATAATTATAATTAAAATATGATTTTATTTTTTGTAAAAATCAAGTCTTATTGTAAAGATGTATTAGGTTTTATTGGTCACTCCGGCTTGGTCACGCATCTAGAGAGATTGAAATGATGTGACAATTTGACAGAAATATTTGAAATTTGTCATCTTTTGACAAATGACAACTATAAACGATGAGAAACCGTAGAATTCATTAAATCGGTATGGGTTAATCATAAACACCTTATAATAACATATATATATACATATGTATAAAACTGACCCTCTGGGCAATTTAATCCATTACTAACGTTGAAAATAATAACAAAATGTATGTCAATCAATAAATTTATAATAATGTCCTTGATTTCAAGTTACGTTAGAAAAATAATAATTTTGCACAACTTTTATTCGTAATGTTTTGTATTATCTAATTCTATCCTGTCATGTACACCTGAAAAATAAGTATAGTCTTGGGCATGCGCATAGACCAGCACGTGTTCATAAACAAAGTTTTCATGAAAGAGGGATCAGAATAGTGTAGTGTTTGTAGTTTGGTATCTAACCCTTCTTAACTCAGGTAGTTTTGCTACAGAGCTGAAAGCTTTTAACATGGGGACTGAAACTAACAAAGATGAGCGTAACACGCCAGAATATTTAGCACAGTTATTAAAAGACAAGAAACAAATTCAGGCATTTCCAAGTGTTTTTATTCACTTGGAAAAACTTTTAGATGAAGGTAAGTGTAAATGAAAATGTTGTATGAAAAATATTTCAGACTTTTACTGATATTTTGTCCATTTTTTTCTAAACTTTGTTTTAATTTTAATATGCAACTACGCGTCAAAACAAAGAAAATTCTTATTGACGTAAGGAGTAAAGTAATTTGACACTTCGGAAAGTTTATAAGAAAAGTTTCTTTAGAAAGTGAATAAAAGTGATTCTTTTTATGATTTTAGTCAGTCTTGAATATTTTTCGCAAACATTTATCCCTAATGAAAATTAATCTTTAGGAAATAAATAGTATTTGAGTGTTTAATTCTGACAGCAACAGGTTTTTGGCTAGCATTCCGATACACTTGGCCTACATTTTTCGGCAGCCATTATTCGACGTAAACAATCTATTGCCCTCTGGTGATCACACAAGATTTTTAACAATAAATTTCCAATAAAAGCTTAAAAATGTAAAAAATGATTAAATTCTCTGAAGGATTGTCATCGCTGTTTGATAGAAAATTGAAAATCTCCCGCGTTTATGTTATCAGAAGCAGATAATCTCAAAGTAAACACATCTGTTTAAATTATCACCTGGCTGTCATTTTCACTAAAGAAAATTTAGATTTTACAACTGTGTTTGAACAGTGACCAGAAAATACAAAAATTTCCTTATGTTTTGAAAATTACAATCAAGAAATTTAAAAAATGATAAAAATTAAAACCCAAGTTATATTCTGGTTAATAAAAAAAATTAACAATTAATTTGAGTATTAAATTGCACGTTTTTCAACTGGGAACACATATTGGATAATGGCTTACAATCTATTTGTTCATCATTAATCCTGTATGGCTTTTTTATATCCTGGGATATATTGTGTCGCTCTATGATATGCACAGTTTGTGGAGTTATCCCCCCTTATCACATGTTTTTCGCACGAGAATTCATCTCAAGCATGTTTTTATTACCAATTAACATTATTATATTGATGCTTCAATACACACCTTGTACATGTAACCTCTTCTCTAATACTTCTTTGCCTTCTGATTTGCTTGTTGGTATAAACTACCAATTAATTACTAGTTATTCTCACAATGTTACATCTTAAAGATTAGAACACTATATAAAAGTGCTGTTATATTATATGTGACAATAATAACAATGGTCTCATGTAGCTGTTAGTTTACTCAAATTTATCCCACCGTTTTTTAATGTACATCGTTTGCTGCTGGAACTTAGCACTTGGGAGTTTATTCAATCTAATATACTAACTCAGAACAAAAATATACGAACTACAAATTCAAAAGGATTCATATTTTGATAAACAGCATCAAGGAGATTCAGCGATGGATAACAAGTATAATGCTTCGACAACGTTTGGACACCTTAAAGCAAAGGTATGGTAGAATGATATGTGTTTAGAACAAATTCATATATTATAGCGTGAATGCACATTATAACTTTATGTCTATAGTTAGAACAGGAGTTGTGATTTAATGACAAAAAACGTACATTTATTAGAGAAGTAGAAAGGAATCTTCCCAGAAAGACAACATCATTAATTTCAATGTCAAATTCTTGTGACACTTCATATGGATAGAAGAAAATGGAATATTTCATGTCTGGAGGCAGTTTAGTGTATTCTTATTTGCCAGCTTACTTATATAAATATGGAGTTATTCATACTTTGCTGTTAAAAAGGATTTAAAAATTCTATGACTATTGTAATCCAAATAGTTGATTAGTAGCATATTTGTGGCAATTATTTAAATCTATAGATCTTAGTCAATTGTTATCGTCCAACAAAGGCCGAGATGTGAACGGTGATCATAAAATCTGGCTGATACAAATACCATCATCAAATCTTTGTTTATTTCTTGCAAGGTCTGACAATATTCAATAGAACTGTGTAATTCAGTCGAGTGATCACAATCAGTGATTAAGGTCCAATGAGCACACACAAAAAAATATCTCAGATTCTAGGTGGACAATTATCTTTGGATGGGGTAGGATTTCACATCCCTTTAAATTGTTTAAAATACACCACTGATTTTGTATCGGTGATGTTGCATTTTTAAGGTGATCTGAAGAGTTTTGTCATTTTGTATCATATTCTTGGTTACTTTGTCGTCACAGGTGCACAAGTTGGAATAAGAGAATGATTTTGGAAATTTAAGCCATTTTATTTGATCAAGATACAAATGAAGATTTGCTTAGTTTGGAAGCATTCCCATGATTTCTATAAATAATGTACACATTGCCCGCAAAATAAAGGATTTAAGTCTTTTGTATTACTGAATAAGTTACTATACTTATTAAAGAATTACACGAAATGTTTTGTTCAGAAAAGAGGATCATATGAAGACTTTATATGAGGGTATTTTTAACCTATAATGTATATGCATTGACCAGTGTCAGCTTTCTTGCTTGATTAATTTTCGAATACCATTCCAATATATATAAGAATAGGTTATATAAATACTTAGCAAATCAATATACAGTAGGCTATTAGGGTCGTTAAGAGATATTTTAAAATAAATTTCAACATTACGTAAGTAATATTAAGATACAAATAAAATGTATCTCTTTAATGTCTTTCAACCTCAGAAGTAATCTAAAGTCTTAGTAAACAATTTTTACATCAGACGATAACTATTCCCTGGTATCATAAAAAAACTATCATCATGATTATTGCTAAGTAGGTTTAAAATAGAAATGCAAAAAAATAGTAAGGAAGATGAATGTTGAAGTATGTTAACTTTCAATTATGAGATCATGTATCAACCTTTTTAAACACTATATATGCACAATGTACATGTACAAAAAAAAATGTAGGAGTAGAAGTACATGTTTTAGTTTGGAGGTGTTATTTTATAATTTTGTAAGAGACTTCAAAACTGAAAAAATACAATATCTTTTTGACTTGAACTTTGTAGAAGTAGTTTTAAAAGTAGAAGTTACTGTTTTAGTTTGGTGTGTTTTTTTATAATTTGTATTTAAGAGACTTAAGACTTCAAAAACAGAAAAACTACAATATCTTTTTGACTTGAACTTTGAGTGACATTATACCAATCTATAAAATGTACATATGTACAGGTAGGACATAAAAAAACATAATTTTTCAGTAAATGAAAGAGGTTGCATAGTCCTTAGAATTTTTATCGGTCAGAAGATGCATTAAGTGTGAAATTATTACTGAATAATGACCACTTGACCTTGTGTTTTATATGTCGTTTCATCAAGTTAATGAATATTGTGTCAGAACATGAGTTATTGACCAGTGAATACTGGTGGAATGTTGGCCCTTGGGGTAATATTTAGGTAATACACATATTGTTGTGCAATAGTCACAGGTCAGCTTCACATCAAATACATTTTAATAGGAAGTTGTCAGGTGTAAACATCAGTACATGTACAATGTTTCATAAAATCATTGATACTAGACACTAATGTTGGTCATGCTACATGTATTAGTATACGGAGTCTCCAGAACCCAAAGTGCATACATGCAGAAAATGTATTAGTAAAAATTTGTTTTTTCGAGAACATAATTTAAAGTGCATACATGTACATGCAGAAAATGTGTTAAAAAATGTGTTTTATATTACAAAGAAATCTTTATTCTCAAATATATGTTAAAAATAGAGAAAACATATGGCTTGTTGATCAGACAACTTACATTCACATTTTTTAACTAGAAAACCCTGTCAAATCAAATAGATCTTTGATAAATAATTGGCAGATATGAGAATATTAATTAACCTCTAAAGAAAAAAAATACACATTTCTACAAGAAGTTTTTACCAATTATATGTTGATGCTAAAATAGCTTTCTCTTTTGATATCCATCAAAACACATGAGGTTCTAATTTTGTTTGAGTCATAATTTAAATGTTGAAATGTGAGAAGTAGAAATTCTCTGATGTAGTTATGGCTTCCAGATGTCAGGGATATGTAATAGAAGAAAGAATTTGTTGGTTCACATGGAAACTCCCCCCTGTTTCACAGTAGGAATTCCAGACAAGCTCATTAGTTGAAATGGGGAAAAAAAGAGGAATAACATGATTTGCCCCCAGATATTTATTCAATTCTTCATCACTGGTGGTTGTAAATAGGCATGTTTGTCTAAGAAATCAAAACAAATCTATTAAAAAATGCATGTGAAATGATTATCTTTATGTTAGATCTCTTCACGGAGATTTGTGCACCTGTGACACATTGACTACTTTCCTCACAAAATTTTAAGATATTTAGTGATTTCACCTGTTGCCAACCAGATTTGTACTGCTCTTTGACCATTGTTTGGTTAGAACTCTTTGACCATTGAACAGTGTGACAATATTTTTGCCTTTGGAGACTTGGGTATCCATAATATTTGAATTGAGAGATGCAAATGTTCTATAAATATAGCCAATTCAATGATCACACACTCAATCCTCACTCCTACTATGACAATTCACTGGGCACTTTTGTTTCCTGTCTCTTCTTTCAACACCATTCTCTGCATGTTATGTTGTACCGTGGATTTTGCTGGACTTCACCTTGTGTTTGTCTGTCATCCATGATCCTTATTCAATTTTTTTCATACCAGATCTTCTTTGAGTTGTGAGACTTGATAGTTTGTGGAAAAACAACAATTGAAATGTAACCTTTATATCTTTAGAGGTTAGAGTTGAAGTGTGTTCTATCATGTCTATCAGTGGTCAATGTTATATTTACAGACTGATTTTTATAAGTCACTTGCTTTTTCAGAAATTAACCGTGTGAGATTAGCATTATTTCATCATAAAGGCAATCAACGAGAAGAGCTAGTTATACCTGATGGAGTTGGTGCAGTACAGACATTCTCAGAAAAATTATATGTACCAACCAAAGATCACCCCGAAGTAGGTTTCAATTCATTCTCATTTAATTTTTTTACCAAATAGTGTGTGTATAAGATTCCTGAATATAAACTAGGGTTCATATATATATTGAAATGTCAAACTGGAAACATATTCAGTTTTTTTTAATGTTGCCATTATAGAAAACAACTGGATTTTTCATCTTGACTTGTAAATCAAAGTAAACAACTATCATTCATAAGCTCTTTTTGTGATTAGATTTCATTATTGGTCAAAACTATAAAAGAATAAGATTCAGCATGTGTTTAGTTCTGCATCTGAAAATATCAAGTTTATATGTATAATATTATTACACATTCTGAAATATGTATGCTTACTACTCCTCATTCTGCATTTCTATCCATCAATCTTAGTCATATATACAAATGTAGGAGTGAGTAAAACAGGTCTCACCAACCGACATTATAAAGGGAATAGTTCATTTCTTTTCTATAATGTTGAAACTTGCGCATTCAATATTAAACTTTTGATAAATAAGTTGTTTGAATTCAGTTAGATTTTACCTACAAGTTTGAATTTGGGTAGCCATTTACAAATGACAAATTTGAACCAAGTCATTAGTGTTGAACATCAAAATATTTATTGAAATCTACAAAATGAGGTGAATCATTGAAAAATACCATGAATTTTATTGTACATGTACATCAAAAAAAGAAACTGCAGTATTAAAAATTTCACTATTTTCTTACAGCTCTGTTATCTTTATAAGCTTTATCATGTTTATATTGCGTTTTACAGTTTAATTTTGTGGGTCGAATATTGGGACCCCGGGGGATGACAGCAAAAGAATTGGAACAATACACAGGCTGTAAAATAATGGTACGAGGAAAAGGTTCCATGAGAGATAAAAAGAAGGTAAGCCACCTATTGATAAAGCACCCTTTAAGTGGACTATAGCTAATTTTAGTTGATTATGTATCTTCTAGCAGTTGCATGTACAGTGAAACTTGTTCAAACCGAACCCCTTCAGGACTTTAAATTTGGTTCGGTGTTGACTAATGTTCGGTTTTATCAGGTTCATAGAACATACAATCTGATATGACGGTGCTTAAGAACATGTTTGGTTTATACTGGTTTTCGGTTTATGCAGGATTTGGTTTAGCCAGGTTTCACTGTATATTAAGGAACAGGAAGATATTCTTTTATGGCCTGAATAGTATTTATAGACTCTTTAACTTTGACTTTTTCTTTGTTATTTATCTATTGAGTTTTGTTGATATTTACACCCTTATGTAAAAAAAAAATTCTAATACAAGTTGTAAATACCGGTAGTGAAATCGCAAAAGCCATGACCATCTTGAAATCTTGAATGATTGCAAATAATTGATAATCATAGATTAAAAGATTGCCATTGACTTCACACCTGTTCTTCTGGTTCAATTTGTTTTATGTTAAAACTTTATAGGCACACTGGTCAGATTTTATCAATTCATGATAAGTTAACTGCTGTTGGTACCAAAAAGAAGTATACCACTTTCAGGAAAACCTAGGTTTTAAGACAGTTCTCTTGGTATATTTCATTATGTTAATGGCTCTGAGTTCAATAAATATTCAGATTGGCACAAAACATTCAGAATAGATCATAATGTATTCCTCAGTATGATAAGAATTAATTGAAATTCTATGTTGGAGTATGGGTTCTTTTATAACTTCAAGATTAAGCTATCAGTTGGTGAAATCTATAAAATAACAATAATTTGAAAGATAAAACAGCCTTAATCATCAAACTGGCAAAAGTTGTTTAGAATAATTTGTTTCAGCATCAGTACATGTACATTTCCTACACATTATCTTATACTGTCAGCTTCTGTGTTGTTTTCAAGTGTTCATTAATTATCTTCTCAAAACTTGAAAAGGTAAAAGGAATGGATATTTATCTATAATTTTCTTTAAATGTCTGATAAGAAATTGTTCTGAAATCTGTGCAGCCTCTAGATCTTACCAGTGAGAAAAAAAGGCTCAAACAGGTACCTCGTGATGCAGTGTTCACCTGTTGTTATTTAAATGAAATATAAAATTTCAATCAAATAATTCATGATAGAACTCTTGCACCCAATTAACATGGTATATTGAAGTTAAAAAGTTGTTGCCACTTAATTTGTGGCGACTGAGATTTGCCTGTATCAATAGAATTCATTGAGAAATAAATTATGTTTTCTTGGTTTTGTCTTAATACCTCAGAAACAAATTTCATTACACATTGAAAATGTTTTCTTGTTTTTTACATTTCTAAACCTAATTTTTATTTTGCCTTTTTGTTTAATTCAAGTTTGACAATTTTCTGTTCCTTTCAAGATGAGAAACACAGGTGTGAAATTATGTAATTCATGACTTGTCCAAATTTTGTTTAACTATCACCTACTGCTTGTACTATTACAGATATTAGTTATCCAAGACAAGTGGTTAGCACATAATTACTTGTCAAGCAGATTTGGGGACTAATTATCTATTTCATTGGTTAGAACATTTATTTTTAACTTTTTATACCGCAGTTTAAGTTTCTGCTTGTACATGAATCCAGGCTTGATGCTCACTATACAAATCTTTGTTTTACAGGAAGACCAGAATAAAGGGAAACCTAACTGGGAACATTTAAATGATGAACTACATGTGTTATTAACAGTAGAAGACACAGCTAATAGAGCTGAAGCTAAATTAAAAAAGGCAGTAGAAGAAGTTAAGAAATTATTAGTACCAGCAGTAAGTTTATGTTATTTATACCTATTTCTTAATGGTATTTTATATTTTATGCCAGGATAATTGTTCAAAATAAAAGTACAGTGCTATCACAAAAATATAATGGCTAAAAGTTCTTCAGTTGATTACAAATATTGAGAATTTCATGGTTAAAATATCAGCGTTCAATAGTTTGTTTTATTACAAAATTTCAGCTTTATATATATGTTGCTTTATTTACTATGTTATTCATTGGATGTGATTTTTCTGAAATTGACAAATGTACTTCTGTAAGAGCTATGATGAATATTGACCATCAGCTGGGGGTTATATTAAGTTCTGATGTTTATGCAAATCTAAAGAATAGTAAGATGTTTGCTTTGATAAGTAAGTCTGTGAAGTCTTAATGAATTAGGTACACCAGTTTTGATGAATTTTATAACCAACTGAATATCATTGTTGGAACGGTCTCGTCCAAAACAGTTTCTTCAAGCCAACTTATTGTGTAAGTAGTGACATAGAAAGATGTAATAGATACAGAAGATTACAAGTCAGATAAGATCTTTCAGTACATGAGAACATCTTGCAAAAATGCTGTTAAAAGATAGGATAAATAATGCATTAAATTTTATAAGCACTGCACTGATCAAGTTTAAGTTAGGTACATAAAACATGTCTCCTAAAGCAGTTTGTAAAACAGATCTTTTTCAAATATGTTAGAATACTTAGTTAATTGTTTACTCAACTTGTGTCTAAATTCTTTACAATTTCCTCAGGTTATTATCAGAAGTAGTACTAATGTATGTGTAGTTTACTATATGTTAAGTAAAGGGCACTTCTTGGCCTTTAATTCTTGTTTAAGTTGAGTTTCTTCTGTATTTTGAATGTATTATACCTCCATTTTCAAGGTATTAAATTGTTGGTTTTTCAAAAACTTGCAAATCAATTTTTCGATTATGAAAGGAACGACACTTCGTTGAAATTAGTGTAAAAAGAATTTAACCTTAGAAATAGAAACCAATTTGAATATTTCTTGCTTCAAAACTTTGTCCCCATGTATTGATACCTAACATGGATCGATATTTGCTTACAAATTTTGGAGGTCGTTGCAATTATAAGATCTTCAGAAGTCCAATAATTAGACGGATTTTACAGATGATTAGATAGATAACTGATTTGGGAAATAAGGCAAACTTTTGTATACTGGTAATCTCTGGAAACAGTAATTAGTTTGTCTGTTTCCAGAGGTAACCCAGGGGGGGAAATTAGATTTTGTTTCTTCTAAAAATCAACTTTGGGGGGAAATATTAATTAGTAATTTATGCTTTTAATGGTTATGGGGACAGAAGAAATCTTTCATAGATGACGAATTATGTATAAGTGATTTTTTAGGTAGTGGGTAAATATTTGAAAAATATATTGAACCTTGTCGGTTCCCAAGAAATACTGTTAATACATTCATGAGAGAATGGAAGGATAAACTTGTATCTCCCTTGTGACACCTTCTTTCACCCTTATTGAAATGGAGAAATGATCTATAAATAGCCAGCTGTGTCTAGAGCAATGATCTGTGAATAGTTACATTCATCATTGTCAAGTCACAGATTTTGGCAGAGAATGAAATTACAGACAGTAAAGTGATTCATGTAATATCTTGATAAGTTATAATTCGGTACAAATAGTAGCTCATCTTGCTCGATTGTCAGTAATTGAAGACAGTTACATAAATAAAGGACATTACTACCCCTGTGGGATTGCCATTTTTGATCAACAGACCGAAATACAATCATGAATTGATATTCCCTTCAATTTTAATTTTTTGCAGTCAAAATCACTGGAAGAAGTGATAATGAAATTACTTGTTTAAGTAGTACCCCTGACTGATGAAAGATGAGATAATTTTGCTTCAGTCAGAAATTAAAAAAAATCAAAAAAAAGTATGAATTCCTTTAATATTTTGTAGGCAGAGTTATAATGTAACATAATTGTTTCGAAATAAAAAAGAAAGTCTATCACAGGGAAGTGTCATAAAACCAAAAATATTGTTTAATGTTTAGAAGAATAAAAGTTATTTATCTTTCTTCTAACTTGTTTAAAAGAAGGTTAATTGGATGAACTCAGTATTAAACAAAGGCTATGATTTACATCTATTGTTAAAGTAGTCATCCCAGAGGCTATGGAGATTTAGTTTATACAAAGGGGCACCTTGCTGAGTGATAATTATCTCTGGGCTATTTCATTTTTGATAGAAAGATAAAATTGATAATCTTTGTGATTGGCATATAACAAACAAGGAAATTGACACTGGTAAAATTTCCCACAGAGGAAGACAAAGTAATAAGGAAATTATTAATGAACAATTAACAAGGCAAATATTTCCCTGTTCTTTGTTAATTTGCTATTTTCTAAAAATTGAATCTGTGTTTGAAATTCCAAATTTGGGTAAAATGTTTAGTTCCTATTGACAAATCTCAGGTTTCAGGAAGTAAAATTGTTGTCGACAGTTGACAAAAGCTGTCATTGCATAATTTATTCAAATTATGTTATATATTTAAAAAAAAATATGTAGAGATTTTTAAAAGATATTAATTTCAACAAAAATCTGTTCAAAGTAATTGCTTTTATTAGTATAAGTTAAATGTTTTCTTGGAAAAAGATTTTTTTTTTGTCGAACTTGATTTTGATTTTGTATATGATTATAAGAATGATATTTGAATGTTCATTAATTAATACTCTGTCTTTATATTATATACTGGCCAAAGTGTTTCTCCAAACATAAATAAAGTACTCAACCACTCAAGGTCTCTTAAAATTATTGTATGTATGAAGAATAATAAAATTTATGTTTTATTTTCGGACAAGAATCAAGATTTTGTTCATTTTGGCATCTTTTATGTGAATGATTGTCAGTCATACATGGAGCAATAAAAGCATATATATATAATATATGTATAATTTATGCAAATTAATTTTGGACCTGTTGACATAGATCGACCTGTAAACACAGGTGATTTGAGAGATGTATTCAGGTACACAATACACAGGTAGACTACATATTCCAGAGAAGACACTGTTGAAAGGATTCAGTGATTCGACTAAACTTTACACAGTATATATACTATAAGCCGTTTCAAATGCTTTAATTGTCCTTCTACAAATTATTGATTTCAACTTATTATAGAAAATTGTTGAATAATAAACACTTTTGTTAGTCGACAAATAAGCTGTTTGGAGATTTCTATGCAGTAATTTAATTTGTAACAAAAACTTTAGAGATTAGAGCAAATGTTAGGGTAGAAGTTCACAGTGATATTTTGTCTCTTTTTGTACTACAAAGCTATTCAAGTCATGTCTTGTATAGATTGTATTTGTACAGCACATTAATGTTAAAGACACTTTGTTCCAAACTTGTTTCAAAAACAGATCAGATTAAAAAACACTCCCGTCCATTTAAATACTACAAATTATTTAATTACGCTTTAAAATCTTTAGAATAATAAACCTGTAGGGCTTGAAAGCAAGGTTAGAATAAATAGTTAAAAAAATACGCTAATTTCTTATGTACTTGTCCAAAACCTGTAAAGTATATGTAAAAGATGGCTTTGAAAGAAAATTGGTGTGAACTTTTGTAAAAATATAATAAAATATCCTTTTGAAACCCTTCAAGAACTACAAAATGTATGTATATATGAGTTTGTGTAAATACCTTTATAAATATATTATTGTAATTTAAGAAGAAGCCTCGGCTATTAAGTTTTCTAATAGGATGCTTTTTCACCTATTTTTACCTGAGTGAGAATTGCAGGTAAATACTAGGTAGGAAACTTGACACTGATTTGTCTCGCCTGAACGAATCTTATCCAATATTTCCATTTCCATATAATGCACATCAGCAGTTTCTGTCTTTACCCTTATGGGGGTATTTCTTGTAGACTTTGAATGTGGTTCAGAAATCAAATAAATAAAACATTAATTGATATGTGACAATAAGTTATGAATATTCAATAATTAATCTCATTTTTTGGGAGATTGGGACTTGAAAGGAGATGCCATTACCCTAATTGATATTTTAATAACATGCCTGACTTACTGAAGCTGTTTTGAATAGGGTATATTTATTATAATCAGATGTCATACCTGGAATTTGATTACCGATGGTAATCTCCGTTGATTTAATGTTATCCAGTAGAATAGTCAGCAATTAGACCTTACACAATATCAAAAGGCATAGAAATCTTCAATGAGTAATTAAAGCTCACATATAGATTTTGAATAATAGGTTTATTGTATACATGTTGGACCTCAGCAGTTTATGTTTTTTTTTCAAATTACTATTATTGAATGATGTTGAAGTATATTCATTCTACATAAGAATGCGTCTATTTATTTCAGTATGAAGAAATATACATGTAGATGCTAAGTTTTGATTATTTTTCACTTGGATAAGAACCTTTCAAAACTTAAGTTAAAACCAGCAGCTTCCTTTTTCCATGATAATTTTTTTCACTAAGACTTAAATTGTTTTGCACACTTTTAACAAGTTTCTTGATTGTTAACTTATTCAGCCAAGTTTGTAAGATTGATGTCAAGATAACCATGGTTTACCTGTTGAACTTTAATGATAAATACTGTAGAGAAGTGGATTTTCAATTTTCCGATTTGTTAGATTTTCCGCTTGTCAGCTACATTGATGATTTCTGTCACTAACACCTGACAATTATTCTGAACGAGACATTTTACCAATGGTCTTTTCAGTTCAGAGTGTGAAAGCAATGGAATATTTAACATTGTATGGTCTAATTTCAGCCCGAAGGTGAGGATGACCTGAAGAAAATGCAATTAATGGAACTTGCCATATTAAACGGAACATATAGAGATCAAGCAAAAGCAATGATCCCAACATTGACTCGTAAGTGTTGCAGCTACATGCTGCTCAATAGTATATTGGTTCAGATTATAATTAATTATTGCCTTTTTTCAGCCCGATGGGGAAGACGATTTAAAGAAACGACAACTCATGGAGTTAGCTATCATAAATGGCACTTATCGTGACACTTCTAAACCTTCTACATCATCGGCCTCACAAACATCTACGACTCGTAAGTTAGGTGGCCTGTATATGCTGCCAAAAGTCGGTGTGCAGTGGATTAGCTTCCCCATTTTTTTTGCCTGTCACTGTATATTCTTTTTTTGCATCAGAATGAGGCTACACATCTTGGTTATGTCTAGATGCATGATTCATTTTGCTATTTTTTGGTATTTTTTATCTATTTGGTTTTAATGGTAGATTTGCTGTCATATTTCACACATGGTAACTGCAGTTACCTCCCTTTTGTAGACTCTTAGATATAGTAAAATCTCACCTTGCACACATTTTATACGGTTTTATAGATTTCTATGTAATCTAGAAGGTATAGATGCTTATAAAAAGATGATACAATTATTATTTAGTAAGAATTTTACTCGTATTTTTGCATTTTGGCAGATGGAAAAAAGATAACTTGTAAATTGCAGCAGTTTTCATTAATATTTTAAAAAAGAAAAACACAAAATTTAAGATTTACATATGGGCATTTATTTATGAAACTTGCTACTTACACTTTATTCAATATAACTGACATAGAAACATTTGTTAAACAATTTAAACATCTATACCTTCTTTAATTGTCACTTCTGTATATCTTCAGCACTTCTTTTCCTTGGTGTCGGTGTAGTACTCTACAAATCTTTTTTTTTCTCTTTTCTACATATTTTTACTTTTTTTCAACTCAACTCTTAAACCCCCATTATATTTTTTATTCATTTTTCATACTATATTCCAATATTTTTATATTTATATACTGATATTATTTTCTTAAAGTTTAAAATGCATGTTGTTAGGAGGGAATTTATTTTAAACGGACAGCAGCAATGCATGTTTTGGATATTGGAGTAACTATTTGGGATAAATGTTTGCATGATTTATATTGTATTTTATTTTGTATCCTGATATATTGTGTTTCTGTGCAAGACTGGTTGCTTAGCCCTGTAGATTTAATGTATGTATTTTTTTTCAGGCTTACAAGAGTCCTTATATTGAGCACCAGTCTCGTACAGATATTACATTTCATTTTGTATTGTATTCGGTTCCAAGGGTTTTTTGTTAAAGAATAGTCAAGATTTATAAGTAAATTTGTGTGAATTTAGCTATATATATATTATTCTTTTGCATTTCAAATGAAAAGTTCAAAGTTGTCTTTATTTATTTTTCATCAAAATCCCTTGGTTCCAGTTTTAATTGCTCATTTATGAATTGAAAACATTTGTAACTTTTGTTATTATTTAAAGCAAACTTTACCTTTAATATATGTAAAATGTCATTTGGAAAAAGGGGGAATAATATTAAGTGTAGAGTTTGCTTTGATTGAAATACTGCTGTTTTTAAACTGATAAATTTGAAAGATTTGAATATTTTTCCAATAATTAGAAGATAAATTTGATCATGTGATGATTCTATTGTGCATGTGAGTTATTGCCTTATAAGGTCATGTGTTTCAACATGTCAGCGAATGCTTGCATTTCACTGTTTATTGTCTTTTTCAAAGATATTTAGTTTCTATTCCTATTTAGAATAAAATTTGTTTTTGGAACTATTAAGTAATATTTAATCTCGTATTCATGTTCATTTCTTCACTTCAGTGAAATGTACAATTCTGTTTCTCGTGTACTGTGACTTCAATATAATACAAGTCCAAGTCATAGTCAGTAAAAAGAATGAAGATGTATTTTATAGAAAACACCATATGGATTGTGATAGTTGACTGCAAAAACTCAGAAAAATTGGTTTTGCCTTTTGATAATGAAAAAATATAATGAAATGAGAAACTAAAAATCTTTATAAAGTAGACTTTGACAGAATTAACATGTTCGTTATTTTTGAAATTCTCTAATTTTTAGTTGATGGTAGAATGATCTTGACATCCCCAATGGGCAACCCTTTTGCTGCACTAAACGGACAAGACCCTACCAAAATGAATGGACAGGGTGCGTTATATACTTAACTTGTCTTGCTAAGTTCTACTAACTTTAATGACAGACAAGAAACCTTTTTTTCACCAAGGAACAACAAATGGTTGGAGCTCAAAATTATCATCTTCTTTGATATTAAATTAAAAGCCTTATTTCTTCAAATAATTGGTAGGAAAGTTCTAAAGCCAAAAATATGTTTATTTATTTAAATTTGAAATGACCAAAAAAATGTATATAAGTGTCCAAACATCATTGTAGAGGACACAGACAATCTTAAATGTCTTTTTTACAAAACTTTTTTTGGGAATTATTTACTTATAAATACCTTCAATATTCAATTAGTTTCTGGTTTTGATGATAATTGTTTTGGTTCATGGTGTAAAGAATATTATGCAGTGAACACAACTATAAAATGCACATGATCTTTATGACCTAATTTGATCTTACAATATAATTGAGGTGCTTATTAACGTTTGTGTTTCTTTGAATTTTAGTTGATGGTGGAATGCTCTTGTCATCTCAATTTGGCAACCCTTTTGCTGCACTAAACGGAGGGTTTACAGACCCATCCAAAATGAATGGCCATGGTGCGTTATATTTTATATTTAACTTGTCAGTCCAATTTAGAATTACAAAAATATAAACAGAAAAATGAAACGCTTTGGAACTGCTTCCAATTAAAATAACAAACTGATCCTTCTGAGTATGTTTGGTTGCACAAGTTGTTCTCTCTCAACTTGGACTACTGTATACTATAAATATACACCATATATTACACAGTTAATAGTCTGAGCTTTGCAATACCACACTTTTTCTGGTTAATAGTAAATTTGTTGAATGTGCAAGTGAAAATGTTTCGACAGCTGTGGTGAGAAGGTGATTTTTAAAATTTTTTTTTGCAGTTTCATACTTTTATATACCAAACTTCAAAGGGCATACCTGGGAATTGATCCAATCTCCACATAACTTGCAATTTCCTTTCAGTTCATTGGATTGCCTGTATTTCCGTATTTATGACCAAAATTACTATGTATTCTTAATAGCCATTAATACAATATTAAGTCACTTGATTGATAGAATGGTCACACATCACTCAATTGGTCAGACTTCAAATGTCAAATGTCCTGAAATTGGGGTAATATGGTTAGATAGAAATCCCAAACCTGGTTTCGATCATTCAAGCACAAATGAATAAAAAGTGTAAGTGGGGTAGTTAATAAATTAACAGTAAGGTAGACAACTCTTACTGGAGTTTAAATCAAAAACTACTTTTTAATAATGTTGCATCATCAAAAATGCCCTAGTTCTCAACTTCATATAAGGGAATTTATATAAAAACAGGAAGAGTTCAGGAAATGTTATTTGATGAATTACCAGAAAATCGTGTGATAAAAAAATGCATTTTATTATTGTTATATTATATGATTAGTTATTCAAAAATGAATCTCTAGAAAATTAAAACTCAAATATTTGCTAAAAATTAAAAATGAAAAATAGATAAATAATATTTTGCACTTTTGAATATCTTAAATAAATAGATGGATAGTTGTCTCATTGGCAACCATTCCACATCTTCTTATTTTTATATATGACTTAACATGAACGAATTTAGTACCCATTTTGACCTGATATTTCTTTCCTCAATGCAGGTCATGACCCACATTCTTACTTTCAGAGGTTGTCAGGTATGTATGATAAGTAATGTGTTTGTAATATAAAAATAAGGAGGAGATATTGTAAACCCAGCGTATTTTGGAAATTTGAAGAAAAAGACTTCCTTATAGAAAATTGATTTTTTATATGCCCTGTAGTTTTGTGAAAAATTATTCTGGTGGGTGTTGAGTTTTATTTTTTAAGTTGTAAAGTTTTAACCAGAAGAAAGGACAGTCCCACTCCCTTAATTATTAAGAAAATATTTTTGTTTACTTAAAAATACAACATTGTTTTGTTCTAGGTACAAGTTTAGTTTTTTTTTACATTTTTTGAAAGGATATGGGGAAAACACTGGGCCTTAACTTGACATCTTTTTCAGTTCTTTCAAAAGAGTCATTGATAACTTCAAAAATACAACCAAAATTCATCTTTTTGGGGTAGACAACTTGGGTTAACTTAAAAATAACTAGCAAAGGATCTCTATTAGGAAGAGTGTGTTTAAAAAAGAGTGGGATAAATTTCATGACAAGGTTGAACAGAATAAAAGGAGTGTGATTGTCTATATATGGGGGAAATAAACAGAGAAAATGTGTGGAATATTGTGTATATTATTTGAAGTTATATAGAAGAAAAAGGGATGGAATTTCAATCTAAAAAAAATAATGTGGTCGACTGTAAAGGAAAGGTTCATAGGAATAGGATTGTGTTTTTGAAGTATGGTGTACAAAGGTTGGGATTGTCTATTAAGGGAGGGGTGAGACAGATGCATGAATCTTTATAACAATATGAATTGAATCAGCTTTAACATAACATTATTTCTTCATCATGGAATTAGATTGAGATAATGAAATATATGTTTAATGAATTTAAAAAAGAAAACTTTTTCTTGAACAAAAAACATGTTACTACCAGACCTATATCACATAACTGCTTCAGAAAAGAATAAATTTAATAGTTAGTTATGCTAACTGTTTGTGTATAATGTTGTTGATTACTAATGTAAATTGTACATAAGAAGCTCCATATCTGTTTTACATCAGGCTTAGCATTTTATGTGATTGGTAAACTTAATTATTCTATGCGACTGAAGAAATATTATTGCATACTGTGTAAATTGAAAACATATGGGAGAAATTTTTTGAATTAAATGCTATGCCATTTTGCTACACCTTAATTTTGTTAAGACATGATTTTAGTAATAAAAAAAAATGAAAATGTAAGCAAAAGGAACTTAAAATAACACTTTAAAATGTAATTATTTACATAAAAGCTGGGATGCATTGTAAATACAATGCTGCCAAACAGACAATTAATTTATAAAATACACTGCAACAAAAAACATTCAAGTAATTTGGATGATTCTTCTTGAATAATCCCATTTTACAGCTGAAGTATTCAAGTGTGTGCTTAAAATGTCAGGTTTGCTTGTTTGTTATTTGAACAAGATTTCTTAAGCTATTGTAATTATAGAAACAAACCCGCCATTAGTGTGTTACTCGTTTTATGATATAATTGCATATGAAAAAATAGCAAAAAAAAAGTGGTAATATTTAATAAATAAAATAAAACCGCTATACTGTCTATTAATACTCAGATAGTTGAAGTGCAAATAAAATTATTATGTTTCTGAAACTTATATCTTCAAGCTTGTGAGCTAGAATAATAGTCTAAATGTTGATCTGTTTATTTTTTTCCAGAGGCTCATAGAATGATAGCTACAACTTCACCTTTGACTGGTGTACAACAGACAATGCGTTCTCCTGGTCCTGCAGGAGCACCTCTCATATTGGCACCAAGAATGCAAAACATCCCCACAAGTTCAGCAGGCCTGATCGGAGGTCCTCCACCACCTCTTGTTTCACCAACAGATGCCAGTGGTGCTGCTAGTCTGATATATAATCCCTACAGTGATTTCCCTTATGGGTATTCACCGGCGGCATCAATAATTGAATATCCCAGTCACTTAGACCAGACTGCAGCTGGTATGTTTTCTTTCGTGCGTTAGATGTTTCAGTCATCAGTCATTCCATTTTACACAACATTTAAGAACAGTCCCAAACTGACAATCAACAGTCCCAGACAATCAGGATTTATTCCAATCAAATCCCATTATTATTATGATATATATATATATATGTTTAATTTGTTTTATAGTCTACAATTTTAAATTATACCTTAATATTTATATGTACAGTATTTCTATAAAATTGTTATTACATTCATAAATTTTTTATTTCAAACCCTCATGCATGAAATTACAGTGAAAATTGCTAGCTATATTTAATTTGACTAGCAAAAATTAGAGAGAAAAAAGAAGAATCTTCAATAAGAATTTTAAATTAAACACATGATTAAGAATTATTTAGTGAAAATTAATGATTTATTTTTTAAAAATAACAGTGGCTCTTAGTAGATTTTTTTTTACTAAATTTCAATCCAACTTGTATGAGCATGATTATTGTTAAGCTAGCCAATTTTGTCGCACAGTTAAGATGATTTTTTATTACTTTACATGCCTACCAGAATGAGGATAAGACGGTAGGTTTAGTCTCAGTACGATGTTGTTCATTTTACTTTAGTCCCGGTAACATTTAATCAAAACATTCAGAATGTTATGCAATTAATAATAAGTACCTCATAACACATAAAATGTTCTTTAATTGAATGCATCTATTTAATAAGTATAAAATTGTACCTGCTTGTTACAAAACATTCCTGTTGATTTACGCAGGAGCATTGATTTGCTTATTGTACAGAAAGTTGTTCATAGTGCTAACAAAAAAATACATTCCAAAAAAGTGCTCAGTAATTTATTGATTATGCTTAATGAATTGACTTGATCTTTTTTTAATTTCATGGATGTATTACAAGTCAGAACTTTGTTTTTGATAAATCAGAGAGAAACTTGAAAATCATTTAACTAATGATTGCCATAGCTGACAAGTTCAGAAATTGATTGAAAATAATCTTTATTTAACTAAAAATTTGAATTTCTTGATTTATTTTGGAATTTGACGATAAGTTTATTTCTTTCTTTTTTGAATTACATTGTTATATAAACTTTTGATTTAAGTTTTGAGGATATATAGAAAATAAGCTTTAAAAACTGTACAAAGTCATTTGAACATTGTGTAAAATCAGAATTTGTTTCTTGTCGCAGGTAAAAAGTAGGACATGTAGAGGTAGATTAAAAGCGTGGCTATTCACTGTAACAGATTATAAAATGTTTGGTGGTGGATTTAAAGTGTACATAATAGGATTTTAACTATTTTGTTGCCATTGTGTTTCTTTTTGTTTATTAAGATTAATTTAAGCTTGTCTCCATTGTAATTAAGTCCCCTTTACATCTCCTGGTTGTTTAAATTAACCTCACTAGGGAATTAATATTTTTTCTTTTTTTGACCTAATTTAGATTAATAGAAACAGTTGTAAATACTTGTTATATTGAGCAGAAAATTTAATCCTATTAACCAATTTGTTAACTTTCACCATTTAACAAGAATTAACCGTTTATCCAGCAATAAATCCCTGTGGCTTTAATTTTTAGAACCAGTTGTCTTTCAAAGAGTATTTTTACAGAATTTTCAGAAGTTATTATTATTATTTGTTGTTGTTGAATTATAATTACGCAATTGTTTTATATATATTGAACCAGGAGGTGCCAGTATTTCCACCATTTTGATATCATGTGACCATCTTATGTTCAGGTTATTTCTTGTTTTCAAAATTTGGTGCTAAGATGGATGCTTGTTGTTAAATTCTGTCTCTTCATATATTAACAAGTTTGATTCGTTAATGCAGAATTTGGTTCATCTAACAAAACATACTCATTGTGCTAACTAAAGAAATTGAATGGTCGTATACAATGTAGACGGAATGATATCAAAATGGTTGAATGTACAGACTAGCTCAACATGGTTATTTTTATATGAGTAGAATTCTATACTATTGGGCTATTGTAGGTGCTGTGCCTAAAATCAGGAGGGCAGTCGAAGGACTTAGAACGCACCCTTATGCAAGGGTGACACTTTCATAATAGATTTAAGGAAGGTTAGTTTAACTATGTTATGACCTTGGGATATGACCTTAGATATGAAGCATGAAATCTCTATCAGGAAGAAAACAGGGAAAGTAATGATAATGAGACAAGCTTTTTGTTACCTACCTGGTTTTGTTTCACAAAGTGAATATTTCATGCTTCAGTATTATGACAATCAGATATGCATGCCCCTTTTGTCAGGGAATGGGAACATTTAAGTATTGCCCTTGGCCTTCCATATTTTATTTAGAATATAATTAAAATTGGAAAGATGCCCCCCAAAAATCATTGCCCTTCCTGTGTGTACCTTTGATGATGCCATATATTTTGTTTTGTCATGTCGAAAATGACTGATGAATGGAGTCACCTGTTGAAGGCAGGGGCATGGGTTCCCAAGAAACATTCTTCTTTTATTTATTTGCAATTAGATTATTCGTGTTTTATTTCTACCGAAAAATATTTATTATAATATATATATATATTTACATTTTAAGACTTTTACTAGATATTTTTTATTACAGACTATCCGTGTTATGTGGCGTACTTCTCATTTTCCGATTTTAGGTTGTTTTTCTGTTAAATGAATGTGTACATATTTTAGTGAAATTGAAGTGTATGACGTATAAAGCTCAAAATCAAAACTCGATAACAAATCATTGGTTTCAGACAGGACAAAAATCTCCCTGAACATTTTTCCTAAGAAATGATAACAAAAGAATTTCAGAATTCATTTGTGTAAATTTAGTTTTTAGGTTTCATCAAAGTAGGAATTCATGGGTGATTTTTCTATTGTCTGAAAGCATGCATTTAGAAAGTCTCAGGAAAAAGAGCATTTATCAAAAGTATTACCACTGTTGCAATATTCAGTGTTGTGGCGTGTTGTGTTTGAACTCAAACAATAATTAGGCTGTAATGTTTAGATGATAGAAATTTATTTTTCCAATTCAGACATAATATAAAAAATGGGTTTTAAGTTGTTCAAAATATATTTTACATGAATGACTTTTTAAATCCAATCTTACAAAAATACCATTCAAAACGAATAGTTTACTAAATGTAAATTTTTCTGTATAAAGTCGCTCTTGACTTTCGAACTGAAATATAAAAAAATCTGTCTAAACAAGACAGTCTTTTGTAGTTTGAGTGTGGTGTATACATGAACATTCCATTTAATTCGCTCAATTAGCATTGATGATCAAAATGTTGTACAGATTTATGTTGAATGTTTTAGCAAAGACTTGATTTTATTGTCGAACACGTGAAAAACGTGCAATTGTTATACATTTTTACATGTTTTATCAAATAAAGAAAAATTTGAAACGAAGTCTGAATTCATTCTGTAAACACAAGTATTGAAACTGTGAAAAAGTGGCAAGCTTTATGCATTGCTGCTATAATACAACAAAAACTAGCTTCCCTAGCAATCTTCCTACAGGGGACACATGGACAAAGACAAATAATGCTTAGCTTGGTATATTAAGCTTCTCAAGTATAAGGGTTATATTGTTATAGAAATATATATATAACTGAAACATTATGTTGGTAATTAAGAAGTTTAAAATATTGCAATGACACACAAAATTCACAATAATTCTTATGTGCATGCCAAGTTTTAAACTTCTTAAAGACAAAGAAGTTCAAAGTTTAATAATGATGTCAAGATTTAAATGGCAAACAACAAATACTCTTTTAAAATCTTATGTAGCTTCTAATCTTGTATGGTTCATGGTTATTCTAATACATAGATTTGCACCAAAGGAATTAGTCACAACGTATTCTATAATATACTATTATAGGCTTACTTATCACTAATGTGGCATTACTAACTGTTTAGAGTTGTGCTGTAATAAAACTTTGTGCTGTGAGAAAAAAATAGCCAACTTTTAAAAAGCTTGACCTTTGACCTTTTGCTTGGTCCCTTCTCTTTTATCCACGGTCAAAGCATGAAAGATCACAATTACCAGATCTTTAAAATTTAACAATTTATAAATTTCATTAAATTCATTTCTTTTCTGTGAAATTATACTCATTGATCAAGTATGAAATTTTTTTAAATCTTACTGCCCTAACATGGCAAGCATGAGATTGAAGAGTCAGCACACTTCTAACTAGTAAGTAGTGTCTTACTAGTGACAATATCCGAATGATTCAGGTAGCTGTATTTAACTAACAAATTTCTTTTTCTTTTTATTTTCACTAAAACTTCAGCTGCATTCAACTAACACAATCCTGGTCACAAAGATCCCATGCCTGATCCGCTTCCACTAGTAACCAGGGCTTGGTAGGAGTTTCTCAGTGCACCCGAGAATTCTCTCTTGTGGTGGGTACCACAGAATGCTGAATAAACACTAACTCGGGTCATCATACTCCAAGACTAACTCAGGACCACAGATTCAATAACTTTTGTCCAGGATTGGTTGAATCGAATCCGTGCCAACAAATTTATCACCAGTTAAGTGCCTGACAAACTAACTGTTGTTGACTATATTGTTTTGTAATTATACTCAAGTTTAACATTGTTATGTAAAGAATCTGCATTTATTCACCTCAGCTGAAAACACATTGTTATTAACAGAAGTCTGTTGTTTATGTATAATGATTCATATTTTATTGTTTAAAACGTAGACATTAGTTTTTGTGCTTTTACTGTACTTTAATCATGTGGTGTCTTCCAGGGAAAGGCTCAGAATTGTTCTCGACTATCATTTTAGATATTATTTTCAATTGATATCAAAAGTTTTATATTCTGAGAATTGATATGAATAGAATGGGAACTCTTCTGAGCCTCTCCCTTAATTAAAATTTCTATATTACTATGAGAACAACTTAATTTGTGATATTTCCACAAAATAACCAGTATAAATTGCCAAGGTAACAATCATGTCTTCTTTAATAACCAAGTGTATTGCTATGGTTATATATTATTAATTTTCCATGGTTACTGATTTTTTTTCTGTCACTATGGTAACAAGCTATTTATATCCACATTTATAGAACAAATCATATCATTGTTTTTTGTGAAAGAGATTAACTTTTTTATATATTTTATTTTTTCAAACTTTTGGCATCAAGTACTTAGATATTAGAATCAAAACTTTTTTTATTATATTTTATTGAAGATGATCGTTGTATTATATTTGTAATTAATTATATAGGTGCTTATTTGGAAGAACAAATTGCTCCAAAGATAATTATGCATTTAGGTTCATTGTATTAATGATACCAGATTAAGTATTTGTGATGGCTTTATAGAACAGAACACTATTTTATTATTGCTTATATAAACGTTACACTAAATTATTCACAATTTTCATTTTGAAAATGTACTATCTTGTTAAATGTAAGAGGAATCCAAAACAATTTTAATTGGTAATGGCTTAATAGTAGAAAAATTTATGACAAATCAAACGGCTTTTACATTTTACATTTTTATATGAAGTGTTCTATGAGAAACATGCACCAGATTTTGTATAATAATTTAACTTTGTTCAATAGTCATTGCTTCATTAATCAGATATGGATAATAGTCGCTATGCAATGAAATTGTGATTATTTTATTTAACATGTGATGTACCTGTCACATGACCTGTGTACATACTCAGCGAAACAGTTCATTTTATTGTCACAAAATAATGTAGATATTTAACATTAAACTTCAAACAGCAGCTGTAGCTATATCACATCTCTTAAGAAAAAAATACACCCGAAGAGATATGTATATAAATTAAAATTAAATGAATGGAAATTTATTTGGTAAAAATTGAAGTTCTTTTTTTAACATTGGGCTCTTACATTTAGACCATAGCTATATTTACAAATAAGCTTTCAATCTGAACTAATTTTCTTATGGATATTATGCTTTGAAGAGGTTTTCATATTTATTTATTTTTTCAATATAGCTTTATTAACCAAATATAAAACAAACAAACAAACAAACAAACAAACAAAAACCAATTCAATTTTTTTTTTAATTCTTCTATCAAGACTAATTTGCTTTTATGAAAGCCGTACATGTACATGAATTATGTACTTGAGAATGTAATACTTCAGCTGCTGTCAGAAGTACAAATTATTTTATATGAGATTTATGCTACAAGTGCAATTAATTGTACTCGTGTATTGTACAGCATTATGTAATAGCAATACAATTCACTCTTATATCACCATGTATTAAAAAAACAACCCACCAGACCCCCCACTGTAGATTATAGATAATGTACTCAACGTATGTATGGCTGTTAAATGCTTAATCCTATATAGAGGTAAAATTGTATACGATACATTTATATAAATATATTAGTATCTATCTGCAAATACTACCAATCATTCAATGATAAACAAAATCCTTGTTTTTTAAGGGTAAGGTTGTTAAAAATAAGCCCCTATTAAGGGTTAGTAATAATTTAAAAGTTGTAATAATTGCAAGAAGAAGAGTAAGGTTTCGTTGAAAATCTTTTTTGTGAAGCAATTTCATTGGCTGTGCTTCCAGGCACTCTTTGTTTGGAAGGCGACAAGTGGTTGTAAGCGGTTGTGTAGAAAAAAGTTAATATACAAAATATAATAATCGATTGTAAAATACACTGCCTGATGTTTCATTGAACATTAAGGTTGAAATATAGTAACAGCAAATACTTATTAAAAATTGGTTTGTTAATTGATTTTGATTTATAAGGTGCATTTCACAGCCATACATATCTGTCAACTTTCAGTCATGCATTTCTAAAATATAACTCAAAATATACAAGCATGATCATTTCTATAGCATTTTTCTTGTGTTGATTTTTGATACAAAGATTTTTGTTGACTGTTTTGAAGGCATAATATTGTTGTACTAACTATGAATTAAACTTTTTGTTTTGCTATCATAGAAATACATACTCAATATATTGGAAAGTTTTTTATTGAAAAGTATTCGTCAATTGGTTGATTTTTTTTATGGTTTTGGATTTTCTTCATTGTACTATTCAAGTGGTAAACAATTAAAAAACATTTGGAATTACTGCAAAAATAGATCTGTGTAATTTGAGACAGAAAAAAATCATCTTTTTGAAGCTATTGAAAATTCTGTCCCGAGTTTTATACAAAAAAGATGCATATAGGACACAAGATCTTTCTGTTAAACTATATATATCTGCCCATTGTCTTTGAATTACTGAGACTTCTTTCTAATGTTTAGAAAAATGAAAACCATAAATATTGGTAGTACATGTATGTAAATAGTAAATCCCTTCTACAAGTTTCCCAGGAAAGTAGTTGGGATTTGGGAGGGGGGGGGGCGTAAAATTGTATGTATTTCTTTGATAGATGATTACTGATTCTGACAGAATAATGAGGGTATATTTTAAGAATTTTTGTACAGTTGAACAAAAAAGATATGGGAAAGATTTGGGTATAGAATGTTTAAGTAAATTCTGTCAGTTCAGTATGTTATGTAGTATTTTGACGAATCTCATTAACAATATATTATGAATACTCCATACTGCTGCTAATCTCTGCTGCTGCTGATGATAATAAACATGGATTTTAATGTTTTCTGTTCAGTTTTTTACTAACACACTTATTGCATGCATTGTTGACCCCATTGATTGAGAGACATTGATATTCATATATGTGTTAAAACTCTGGAGTCGGTTACACAAAAAAAACTTACCAAGATTAGCCTTAAGTCATGAACAAATCATTAAGATCAATCTTAGTTGTAAGTTTTTTTGTGAAATCGACTCATGATCACATCATTAAATAGGAGATAAGATGGAACATTTTGCATCGGAAAGGGTAGGGGGTTCAATTAGGTCGTTTAACTAATGGTTGTCTACTTTAAGTTTAAAATTATAAAACAAATCTTTCAATATGATGCATTTGTCTGGAACATGACCATTTGATGGGCATTTTACAGGTATACAGGGTATCTACAGGGTATATATTTAAAATCTGAATGCTTGGGACCAATTTTAGTCCATACATTTTTCACAGGGGTATATAAATATTTAAAAAAGATACAGACCATTAATATTTGAATATCAGTGTCTTTTCAAACCAATTGTTATGAAATGAGTTTAAATACTATCCTGTTAATTACTTTGCTTGTTGATTTGATTTGAGCTTAAACTAACCATTGCTCAGACCCAAGTCCTCTCTCTCTCTCTCTGTAACTTCACCTGATGCATGGAGAATTTACCACAGCAAAGCAAGGTAGGTTTCATCTGTCAAATCTCAACAATACTTCTAAGCAATAATATAGAACCTACACCTGAAGCATTTGCATGTGACAATAAATGGCAGCATACCTCCAAAAAAACAATCAAAAATTCATTACCCATTGTGAGGTTAGCCTCAAAGAGATGAGAAGTTATTTATAGTTTAGATAGAATTTAGACTCTTCAAAGAGAATTTACATTTGACATCGCTTCGTCATAATGTGAACTTGTCAGCACAAAATAACCCCCCAAAAAATCATAGCCCATAAATATTTGTATATGTAATAGTAAATTTGGTTATTTATTAACACATTTCTAACAAATTTAACATGCTTTGAGTGTTCATAATTAACGGCATGACTTTCCAGAAATCCATTTATACACTGACACTACATTCAAAACTTCTAATCAAAGGCTTTTTAACGTTTGGAACTTTAAAATAAAAGCAGTAGCCCAAATTTGAACATGGTGGGACTTGTATTTATTTATCCTTAGTTAGTTCATTGCGATGGTTTTGTAAATTGTCAACACAACTTCGTGTTGTCAGAGATTGATAATTTTTGTTTTGTGAAGAACAATCATAATATGAAACAATCTTGTTCATTTTCAAGAAAGTATTTTATGTTCATGTGCATAATAACCGTTGATTGAATGAGAATTGCTTTAATGAAACTTGATTTAAAAACTAGCAAGATGACAAGAAATTTCTAGGAACTGTGATATTTTTTTTTATAAAGAATGGGGTGATTTTTTTGTGCCATTTGCATTCTTTATATCTACATTTGTTGTGTCTTGCCAAAATTTAGCATGTATAGTACATGTCATTCTATCCTTTCAACCTAACAATACTCGATGCTTTTATATTAATTAACAGGGGAGGTAATTCTGTCCCCTTTAAGGGAGGTAACTTTGCTTAATCTTGAATGAGAGATAACCATGACATTTTGTATGTGTGCTCACTTTGATAGTGATGGTTTTTAGTCAGTATTTTTATTTACTATTGTTGTATTTGGCCATTTTTGTCTTGACATCATGTTGAATCTCATCATGACTTTGATGTGTTGCAAGGCCAACACAATTTATTATATTGAGAGAGATTTTTTTATATAATTAAAGTAAATTGTGAAAAAAATATATTCTTTCATTTCCATCTACATTCTTATTTAATGGTTACACAAAGAAAATCATCTCATTGGAGGTAAATACAACCAAACCAAATTAGATGAGATCTAATAATGTACTTCTGGTTAAGAACAACCATAATAACTTTCTGACGTACATGTATTGTTTGAATGCAGGTAGGTTCATTTCAGTTGCAATGTGAAACCAGTTTTACATGTGATCAACTAGGGTAATCACTAGGTTCGTCCCCTCCGTAAAATATCCAGTATGTCTTCGGAATATACAAATATTAACAGAATTTCAATAACGGCCGGTAAACAGACTAGGAAATCACTTGCATGCATTAACTATGTGACTACATAAACTTAAATTACTCAATCATACCAGTGAAGTAGCTCTTGCCTTTTTTGTGCTGATGCCATGTAAAACAATCTGGTATAAAGTACTCTTCTGTAGTCTCATTTTCAAGATAAGAATTTGTTTGTTCCCTGAAAACAATACTTTTTTGAAAATTTACAGTGTAGAAAGATCTCAAAATATATCAAACCATGTCTGATTATTCAGTTGTTAAGTTGCTTTCTTTGATTTGCCAACACAGGTCTTGGTACTAGACAACATCCTGCTCAATCGAATTGAAAAAGTTGAAATTGTTCAAACAGCCAAACAACATATTTGTTTTTAATATTTTTGTAAGGTGATGTTTTGCCTGTGAAGATGTTGCAGCACAAGGAAGTCCGAACATTTTGTAGGCTAATTGGCCTATGGCAACCAAAAACAAAACCAGTAAGGGTATCAGAAGGCATGCACAGCTGGTTGTATTCTGAATTTTCTGTCTATTGTCTCGCCAAAAATTCAATGATTGCATATAGACAGAGTAAACTGTAACCTCATTTTGTGGTTCAGCTTCATTGGAAAAACTCAAGATTTGGTCTGCATTGGGGGGTCTGATAAATTATAGGGAATAACTAAACCATGGCTGTAGCGGGCCCCCTTTTATGGCAGTTAATGTGACCCTTGTCAAAAATAATATATCCCCCGAACACCGGAATTTAAGCAAGCAGCAAGCAAGCAATTTTATCTTTTCTTAATTTATAAATATATGAACTTTACCATCATAAGATACAGTTTCTGAGTGGGAACCTTTTGGAGTAATTTACTAAATTATACATTCAATGCATCGATGCTAATCAGGAGTAAAAAGAAAATAGTATGCCCAATATAATCCTAATCGATTGTAAAACCAATGTTTTCCGAGGCGATCAATTTGGTTGATTAAATAGGGACTAACTGCGGTATTACTGGCGCGGGCAGTCAATACCCCCCCCCCCCCCCCCCCACACACACACACTTTTTATGATCATGACTGGTTTCGCCAGTGGTTTTGCAAATAAACACGACAATTTATTTGTACTTGGTCAGAGTTGACACCTCTGTTTGCTATATAATATAGTCGGAAAACCTTGTTGAGCCTTTTGAAATGTTTGAAACTGATTTTCTCGCTTATTATGAGACAAGACATGTGGAGGAGACTTGTTTTCTTGAGTTTTCTGGGAAAGAAACACTGTTTTATTTCAACATATTTATTTGTACGAGGTACTAGAATGAAAATATTCGATAAATCACCAAAACACTTGTACAATCGTGAATATGTATGCTGAATGTTTTGAAAATCAGGGTATCGACTTGGTGGTAATGTGCTTATCTCTTGTGTGAAGGTAGTTGGTTTTATCACTGCCATGTCTTATTGGTGTGCTGTTCTGCTAAGTTAGCACGCCGTATAAGAGTCAGAGTAGAAGCTGATTAGCTCGGATTCAAAATGATTCGTCCCAGTCAAGTTGCATTTCTTTATGCAGACAACTTGTGAGCTTTAAAAATATTGCTACATGTCTGATCCGTGAAAGAGAAGACGAGGTCAGACGGACTTGACTTAATTGTACATCTTCTGTTTATTTTTTACACCAAACATAGTGGTACATTGTTTATCTTAGAAATTGATATAATGGTTAAATTATTAAAATTAACAATGAACAATGAAATTAAGGCCTAGATTGACCTTGTATACGCTACATTCATACTGTACACCATTGGTGTAGTTACTTCTGCTAACGTATTTAAGAATCAAACTTACAAGATAACATTGACTGAAACGGGGTCACGGTCAAATGCCACACTGACTTTTATACTAGAACACGATATCACATAAGATATCCAGGTCTTGTACCTTCTGAAAATCAAGTTTTATACAAGAAAATGGTTGATGTCGTCGCTGCAAAACAAACCTACCTCGCATTTTGCCATATTTGTAGTCTAGACAAAAAGGAATGTTGTGTGATTGCCAATAAGACAGCCATCAATTGGAGACCAGAGGACAATGACGTGTGCAATTACAGGATTCCATATGGTCTTCAACAAGTAGCAAAACTTATACTGTATAGTAATTATAAAAACTGATTACAAAATGAAACTATTCAAAAGCTCAAAAAGATGATAAAAAAAAAATGACATTACAATTGCCTCTTAAGGGTGATATGGCGGTGTTTTTAGAAAAGACAATAGAAACATGGAATGATTCAGAGATATTGTTTGTCAAATGGTGTTACTTTCGGTTGCAGAATGCGAGACAGGTATGTAACTATTCGGGGCGGCGAAAACTATTCGTATGAAGCTTAATATTTCAGATGGAAAAATACCGGGAGGCTTCATAATTTGTATACAGATGCCTTATAATACGTTACCATTTATCATATACATGTTCTTGAGCCTAACTATCATGGACGATGACTTCTTATAATTATAATTATTTTTATTTTTTTTTTTTAAGTTTTCCCATTTTCACTAACTACGAGTAAAAAGAGAACTATTTGGTACATATATGTACAGGGTCTGGCATGTCCGTCAGTCATGGTTCAATTTACCCTAAGTTTATGAATCACTGATCAAGGTATATAAAGTTACATGATTTCATTGGTCAATGTTAATGCTGTTTCTTAGATAATATAAACAATAGGTCAACTAGATTTGGTAAATAGAATGAATGCAAGGGGTATGTGTCTGTCTGCCATATAGTACATCTGACCCCATTTTCATGTTTCTTTGGTCAATTATGTATTCATGGTTTTGTCTGTTTCTTGGGTGTTATAAGCAATAGGTCAAGTATTGAGTATTGTTGATGTATAGAATGTACGGTGTACAAATCTGAATAGCAGATTTATCTGATCTTGACCTCGTAGTCGTTGATCAATAGATGCTAAGTTTATGTAAAGCAGGCGAGACATTTTGAACAGCGATTTCACTCTTGTTATTTCAATGTCTTCGTAGAGAAAACTAAAGTTTTAGGTCATCTTTGACACTGAACCATTCAAATTGGAACAAAATAAGTGAAATGATTGAAGTCAGACGACTCTTTGTAGGATTTTGATACCCTTAAATAACGATTTCTACCATTTGTTTTTTTTTTTTTTTTATTTTGACTATTTTGTTCAAAACTAAAAAAAAGATTTGAAGAAACTTTTTAAGATCAAAAATTATCAGCAATAAAAAATCAAAGAAAAATTATAGTCATGAATCTACGATATTGGAGAGGGGCCATATTGTTGAAGATGCACTTAAATCAAGGTGAGCGACACCTTTCAGAACCATAGATCTATACAGTTATAATATAACATTGGCCATTCACCAATTATGCAATTAGTAATACTTTAAAAAAAAACCTCTTCCAATTAATGAAGATTGAATACAGAAGACAAGTTTAGAAATGTATTTGCTGGCATAGTAAGAACTGGAAAAAATAGCTAAGACAGAATGAAAATTATTATTTTTCTGCCGCACAAATTACAGAATATAATTGTATACAAAAGCGAAAATAGATTTTCGTGCATATGGACTTGAAGATTTACATGTTAGAAGGTGTCAATGAAACAACAACCAAAAAAACACAAGGAAGGATAATAATAACAGAAAATAGGAATGTCGACACTGTGTCGTAACTTTGATTGTGAAGACTCTGCTGAGGTGTCCTTTTATGAAAATGCAGTCGCATGTACTTCTAGATTGGCCGAGAACATGTTACTAGCATGTTTTACAATCGTGTCCCTAACATTTAGACCAACATCGATCATTAAGCAAAGGTGTCACTGCAGTATGTAACAGTGCTTAAATGTGTGACTGTCTCAAGAAGTTCGTGGTAAAATGTAGCCATCATAATTACAACACCACAGACGAACGGATGGATTTTTTTTGCGCATTTATTTTTAACGGATATTCTTTTCTGGTTTGGAAAAATGGAATCATGTGGTCGATTGTATCAGGAAATGTTTATTTTAATTTCAAGGTGGGAGGGGGTTATTTTTTTCCCTAAAAAATATTCTGATCACTAATTTGTGACAGAAAAAAAACTTGAAGAAAAATGGTTACTCCATTATTATCCGCGATTAAAATGCGATCTGCATGCTTTCATACGTTTGTATATGTTTTATGGAAGTCTTTTAATGAAAGTTGTGATAATGTGCTTGTTTTTGGTTCTATATTTCTCGTATTAGGGATGAAGAACTGCTGTTAAGGAAAATGAAGCAAACACCTGTCCCATGGATTTCGTCTAAACAATATGCAAAGCACGCCCAGAATCTAAAAAAAGTTCTAAATAAATGTAACAGTGCCGCTATCGTAGACCCGCCAATTTGTTTTCCTTTTTCAAAAGCGATTCGTATGGTGTTTCTCAAATCAAACATAGACCAAGATTCATGACAGCAAAGGAACATATATGTACCGTAATTAAGAGGTGCACAGTTATTCTCTATCGGAATACCAAAAAACGGAATAATTCAATAGTCTGCAACAAAAGCATGGGCGACCGGTGGTCGCAACCCATTCCAACACTCGGGCGTTCCGATGGTTGAATATTTGTAACAAAAACAACGGAAAAAAATATTATTTTATAAGAGATTACAATCATTACAATTTTATAAGTCATCAATATTTGAACATGCTGAGTTGAGTGAAACGTTGATATTGAATATAAATGTTTTACTACTGTGCAGTTTCTATACAAAAAGACGCATTAACCAATTGTGTGTGCTCAAAGCGAGATAATTCAAACGAAACTGGCAGATACTATTTCGTCCAGTGTATAACTATTACACATTAGAAACACTATTATTGATCTGTGTTTTATGTGTCTTATCTGGGAATATTACACTGATGTGTTAGACCTGGGTTTTAAAAATAAATACTTCCAATTATTGACCCAAAAGGCATAAACATTACAGCATTAATAATTTTCACAACACAATACTATACAAACAATGAGATAAAAGACAAAAAACATGAGAAGAATTTTTAAAGTCTTTGCAGCAATATTTAGATAAAGAACCTATAATCTTAAATGCATAATGCATTATAATACACGTGTGGTTGATAAGGATAACAAACAAACAGACAAAAATACTAACTTAAGTTAGAGAACGGGAACAAAAAGTTTTGCAGTTTTTCCATTTATAAAGGGGCATAACTCTAGAACGGTTCAAGTGACGCTACCAAAATTCAAACTTGATATGTGTGTTGTGGTAATAAGAATTGTATATTAGTTTGATATCATTTGATTGAGGCAAACTTATGTGAGAAAATGGAATCTAAAAATTTTGTAATTTTTCCATTTATAAAGGGGCATAACTATATAACGGTTAGAGTGACACTACCAAAATTGATATTGGATCTGTTTTTTTGTGGTAATAAGCATTGTATATAAGTGTCATTACATTTGTTTGATGCAAATTCAAGTTGGAGAATTTTGGGACGTACCGACAGATGAACAAGGGTAAAACTTAATGCACCTCCGTTACGGCGGGGGCATAAAACATTGAGCAATGAGACGTAAAAATGAATCAATGTCAAATAACATATGCCAGACTGACATGTACACCGTAAATTATTTTCATAAATCAAACATAGCATACAGTATTAGGAAAACAGACCAAAATACAAAAACATAACTTAAACCACTGAAACATGAAAAGAGGTCGTTGATAGAAACTGAATGGGTCTATCAATGCCCATGCTACGTCAATCTTTTTAAAAAGACCCAAATGATGCAAAACACTTATCCTACCTTCATGACAAATATGGTGTTGTCCCCGTAGATAAAGCCTCAAACAACATCGTTTTTGTGTGTAAAACTAATTACATTAACTGCTTGATAAACGAATTAGGTATTGACTATTCACTTCGAAACTCAACATATACCCTCACGACACTTACCAAAGAGGAAATCCTGGATAATCATAGGTCTTTTCAATGTTCCTTTAGAATTTCAACCAAAGATGATGACTGGATCGTCCATCACTGTATTAGATACCTAAACTACACAAGTGTCCTTACAAACAACGGTATATTGCTCCGGGGTCTTCCAAGTGCTCCACGAAACCTCTTTCTAAATTATTAACATCTTAATTTTTTTATCGGCAATCAAGAGGTGGCGTGATTAGATTTGGATACTTAAAAATTCCAAAGATCTTTTTGAGTAAATACTATCTAACTCTTTCATCTTGTAATACTATTAAAACATTTGACTTTTCTACACTTTTCACAAGTATTCCACATTCCAAACTAAAAGACAAATTGAAAGAGTTGGTTTTGCTTTGTTTCATAAAAAAGAATGGCCAACGTAGATACAAGTATCTTGTCTTAGGGAGGGATAAATTCTACTTTGTAAAGGATCACTCTGATTCAAACAAAAAATTCTCTGAAACTGACATTATCAAGATGCTTGATTTCTTGATTGACAACATATTTGTTACATTCTGAGGACGTGTTTTTGAACAGATTGTCAGCATTCCAATGGGAACAAAGTATGGACCTCTTCATGCCGATTTGTTTCTTTATTATTATGAGGCTGACTTCATACAGAAACTTCTTAGGAAGAAAGATAAGATGTTAGCAATATCCTTTAACGCTACTTTCCGCTATATAGATGATGTTCTTTCACTAAATAATTCAAAATTTGGTGGCTATGTTGAAGGCATCTATCCCATCGAACTAGAGATAAAGGATACAACAGATACAGTTAGGTCGGCCTCATATCTAGACTTACATCTAGAAATTGACAATGAGGGTCAGTTGAAAACAAAACTTTACGACAAAAGAGATGATTTCAGCTTTCCAATTGTGAACTTTCCATTTATAAGAAGCAACATTCCAGCAGCACCTGCATACGGTGTATATATCTCCAAATTGATACGATATTCCCGTGCTTGCATTTTCTATCACGATTTTCTTGATTGAGGATTGTAGCTCACAATGGAAGCTATTAAATCAAGAGTTCCAAATGATGAAGTTGAAATCATCACTTCGTAACTTTTACGGACGCCATCATCAGTTGGTGGACCGTTATGGAACAACCGTTTCACAAATGATATCAGATATGTTCCTAAAGTCGTAACTACAATCCCCTTCCCTTTCATGAATGTGACCTACCGAATTAGACTATTTACCGGATTTGTTATCACATAAACAACACGACGGGTGCCACATGTGAAGCAGGATCTGCTTACCCTTTCGGAGCACCTGAGATCACCCCTAGTTTTTGGTGGGGTTCGTGTTGCTTATTCTGTAGTTTTCTATGTTGTATCATGTGTATTATTGTTTGTCTGTTTGTCTTTTTCATTTTTAGCCATGGTAACGGTTGTCAGTTTATTTTCGATTTATGAGTTTGACTGTCCCTCTGGTATCTTCCGTCCCTCTTTTATACCTGCCAGATAGACATGTACATTTTACAATTATTCCTTACCAAATATAGTAGACCTATTGCTTATAGCATCTGATATATGGACTTGACCACCAAAACTCATCCATATTGACTGATCCATAAAATAAGGTCAAGGTCAAATGAAAACTGTCTGACGGGCATGAAGACCTTGCCAGGTATGCACATACCAAATATAGTTATCCTATTCTCATAATAAGAGAAAAACTACGAATACTAAAATCTTAAATTTATTTTAAGTAGACAAATGAAAATGAATGAAAACTGTCTGACCGGCATGAGGACCTTGCCAGGTATGCACATACCAAATATAGTTATCCTATTCCTCATAATAAGAGAGAAACTACGAATACTAAAATCTTAAATTTATAAAAGTAGAAGGTGAACCAGGAAAATGAGGTCAAAGACAATGGACAAATGACAGACTGACACTTCATAATATAAGGCATCTATATACAAAGTATGATGAATCCAGTTTTTTACTTTACAAAAAATCAAGCTTTAAGGAAGTTAGCCATTATCCCTATATCAAGCTTTTTGCAACAGAAGTCGCAGGCTCTATAAAAAACATCATTCTGGTTTATGACAAAAAGCAAATATAACAGACAGCAACCAAAGACAATAACTTATTACAGTTGTGTTACAACACAACAAAAACAAACTGTAGCAATAGTGCATCCCCTTTCTTGAATGCTTTACTGATCATTAACTTAAGTTGAAAGTCTAAAGAAAAATGTTTTATTACAAGTATCACAAAAAATCAATATTTTTAGTGATCGGTGACAATGATGTCAAGATCAGAAACATCACAAACTAATACATTGTTGACTCTGCTGCCACTGGAAACAGCATACCTATGTGTTGCTTTTTGACTCCATCAAGCAAGACAATTATTTGGAATTTAATTGGAAATGACAATCTAGATCTATGAATGACAACTTTATTTTGGAAATTACTCAGATCTACTTTGGATTCATATATTTTGTTGGTACACATTTTCATGAATTAAGCATCAATTGAAATATTTGGAATATTGACTGATTTTACAAACTAGAGGCTCTCAAGAGCCTGTGTTGCTCACCTTGGTCTATGTGCATATTAAACAATGGACACAGATAAATTCATGACAAAATTGTGTTTTGGTGATCATGTGTTTGGAGATCTTACTTTACTCAACATTCTTCTTGCTACAATTATCTCTATCTATAACGAACTTGGCCCAGTAATTACAGTGGAAAATATATTCTAAAAATTTACAAAAAAATACGAAAATTGTTAAAAATTGACTATAAAGGGCAATAACTCCTTAATGGGTCAACTGGGTAACCAAAACTCCCAAAATCAATCCCAACCTTCCTTTTATGATCATAAACCTTGTGTTTAAATTTCATAAATTTCTATTAACAGATACTAAAGTTATTGTGCGAAAAACAAGAAAAATGCTTATTTGGGCCCCTTTTTGGACCTGTAATTCCTAAACTGTTGGGATCTCAACTCCCAACCTTCCTTTTGTGTTGATAAACCTTGTGATTAAATTTCAATGATTTCTATTTACTTATACTAAAGTTATTGTGCAACAAGAATGTGTCCTCAGTACACGAATGCCCCACTCGCACTATCATTTTCTATGTTCAGTGGACCGTGAAATGGGGATAAAATCTCTAATTTGGCATTAAAATTAGAAAGATCATATCATAGGGAACATGTGTACCAAGTTTGAAGTCGATTGGACTTCAACTTCATCAAAAACTACCTCGACCAAAAACTTTAACCTGAAGCGGGACAGACGGACGGACGGACAGACGAACGAACGGACGAACGAACGGACGCACAGACCAGAAAACTTAATGCCCCTCTACTATCGTAGGTGGGGCATAAAAACCAAGAATAATGCTTATTTGTGCCCTTTTTTGGCCCCTAATTCCTAAACAGTTGGAACCAAAACACCCAAAATCAATCCCAACCTTCCTTTTGTGGTCATAAACTTTGTGTCAAAATATCATTGATTTCTATTCACTTAAACTAAAGTTATAGTGCGAAAACCTAGAAAATGCTTATTTGGGCCCTTTTTGGCCCCTAATTCCTAAACTGTTGGGACCAAAACTTCCAAAATCAATCCCAACCTTCCTTTTATGGTCATAAACCTTGTGTTTAAATTTCATACATTTCTATTTACTTAAACTAAAGTTAGAGTGCGAAAACCAAAAGTATTCAGACGACGACGCCAACGTGATACCAATATACGAACACAAAATTTTCAATTTTTGCTGTTGTATAAAAATGCTTTACCTTGGAATCCACAATAATTGGTATTCCATAAATAATAATAAAGCCATGGATATCAATTATATTGCATCGCATCAGTACTGTTTGTGCAATGTATGGTTGATATTTTGGTGTTTTAACGCCTCTGTTTAGCACAGCATTTAGACTATTTCGTGGCGGCCAGTTTTTAATGGTGGAGGAAGCCGGAATACCTGGAGAAAACCACTTGACCTTCGATAGGAAAACTGACAATAATAAATTGTACCAACTTCATACAGTATTGAGCAAAATACAATCTAGTACTGTGGATTCAATTATTTTTGTTGGTATCAATTTTCCTGGATAGTTGAAAACTAACATATTCATGGATATTTGATTTCGTGGTTTTGCCAAGGGTTGTATACAAAGCCTATTGAAAATATGTTATTCGTTGAACATTTGAATTGGTGGTTCCCCTGTATCAAAGAAACCCACGAAAATTGGTATCCAACGAATATTAATGAATCCACAGTAACTTATGATCATTGCTCCATTCAATACAAAATATGCAAAATAACAAATAAAACATGTTGAAAAAAAGAACATTTATTATGAGATTTCTTATCATAAATACAAAATTTAACACATATCAGATAATCACAACAAATTGTCCAACATTATATAATTAATCAATGAATTACAATGCTTTTATCGAGTTACTAATGAATAATTCATAGATGAAATAACACAAAAATCACAAATTTAAGGCATAACCAAAACCAAAGCAGTATATTTGATTGAAAATTCAAATGACAAAAGGGAAAATCGCTCTATTTAAGCAGAAACATTTTATACTAAAGATAAATAACAACATTACAGATGTTTCAATTAAATTGGACACTCAATATGAATGATCTGTAATCAAAATTTGCTTCATATTAAAATTGTTTGATTAGTATTATTAAAGAAATACAAAATCAAATTTTCAAACAAAAACAAAATATTTTTATTGTCTGGAGTAAAATTACCCAATTATCTCCCTTAGCAGATCATGTAGATTATAAATGACTATGAAGAAACAGTTTGATGCTTCTGGTAGGATTTCAGATCCAAGTTTATAAACATGTAGAATTGTTGTTATTATCATAAACATGTAGCACACTTTAGTACTCTCATATAAAATTTATGCAAAAACAACTTATGTATTTCAGATATTATGTCCAAGTAAAGTTTTAATAATAAGTCTAGATCTTAAAAATGAGATTCACACAGAAATTGGAGAGAAATTTTGGTTTAAAAAAATTTAGTGGAGATTTTGTCCTTATCAAATCAATTTTAGACATTCAAAATAATAATAAATATTCGGAAACAAGTATATCTAACATATACACGTTGAGGTTCAACAATCCATCGTTTAATATCACATTTAACACCGGTTTATGTAATTAGGATCAAAACAGATTGTCTGAATTAACAGAAAAAAATATTTCAATGTGACAACTAAATACTGTCTTAAAATATGAAGGAAAAATTCTGACAACCAAATAGAATTTCTCATATTATAACACAAGAAAAAATTATAGTATAATTTTTTTTTCATGTGAAAAATTCAACCTGGATATATGTTGGCAGTTTTTTTTTCATGTGAAAAATTCAACCTTGATATATGTCAGCAATATTTTTCATGTGAAAAATTCAACCTTGATAATATGTCGGCAGTAAAAAATGTATACAAAAATCTGGCTACTTTAATTGTGACTTTGTAGGTTGGTACTGTGTCAACTCTATAAACACTGGAATGTTTAACATTCTATTTACAATATCTACATTTGTAAAAAAAATAACTTGCATATCAAAATTGTTTTATATTGTGAAAAATATTTCTTTTGTAAGTTATGGTTTTTCCTGATAATGTTAATAACAATAAGAATATTGGATAATGCTTGGTAAAATCTACGTAATTTTGTCTCATACAAATTAGTACAGATGTTGAGTATATACTATATGAAAGATTCTGGTTTTTAAGATTCACTGATCCTCTGTTTTCTGTAAGAGTTCCAAATCTGTGAAAGAAATAAAATTATGTTAAACAGTATAAAATTAAGATCTTTGACTGACTATGGTATGCAATTCAGATAGATAAAAAATAATCTCTTTATTAGTAGGTTCACCTGTTTTGAAATGTAAATGTTGGATACAATTTCTGTGTTAATTTTCCTCACCAGTTTTGTGTCTGTATAAATTTCACAGTCTTTTTTTTATTAAAGGAGAATTTAGCAGGTCTGCCCCCCCCCCTTTTTCATGGGACTACATATATATATATATATGGTTAATGCTTTAATTTTTTAAAAGTCCCCCCTATTGTAATCATGGCACCCTGTTTCGAGATTCCTGAACACACAACAAAAGCTGTGAGAGACCATTTTTCAACATTATGAAAGTAAAGAGATTCTTATTTCACAAACAAGATTAATTTTGATTTTGTGATATTGTGCTTAATCATTAAATACCTTTTTACATTTTTGTACTATGAAGCCCTTCCCCCCTTTTGTCCATGTGTCACTGCTCATTGATGAACTGTGTGCCCAAGTTCAGCCCAACTCAATAATAAGATTTGTTGTGTAAAATTTAAAGTATCTAAAATTCAACTATAAACACAATAAGCTATAATGAAATAGACATTTGTAATTGAATAAATGAAATGAGATAATTGTTTAACTTGATGGTCAGTAGGTTTCAGTATATTTTGCTCGATTCTTCACCAATTTGTTTGCTAGTTTTAAAGAGTTACATTGTTGTTGTATTAACTGCAAACAGAATTAAGATATTTACAAATCATCTCAACTATGAAACCCATATCAAATTTTTTGAACCAAGAAAAGTAAACCTTCTCACAGTAATAAGATAGTTAATTACTTACTTAAACAAGTGGATAACTGGCCTGTGTAGCTATACCGCACTGGTTATCCTTATTTCTGGTCATTTTCACGTATCCTTGGTCACCCCATGTTTCACCCCAGCTGAAAAAATATCATTCAAATTAGTTTTTCATAAAAAATGAATATTTTTGTAATTTTCAAATGATGGCAAAATGTGTGTTCTGTTCTATTTATGACAATTTACAATAGTTAGTAACTGTACCATAAACATCTAGGCCTACTGTCAGGAACTTGATGTTCATTGGTTGTGGTTTGTTGTTGTTGTGGTTTGTTGTTGTGGTTTGTTGTTGTTGTGGTTTGTTGTTGTGGTTTGTTAATGTGGTTCATAAGCGTTTCTCGTTTCTTGATTTTTAAGTAGATATTAGACCATTGTTTTTCCTGTTTGAATGGTTTTACACTGGACACTTTTGGGGCCCTTTATAGCTAGCTGTTTGGTGTCAGCCAAGGCTCTGCGTTTGAGACTGTACTATGACCTATAGTGGTTTACTTTTACAAATTAATTGGATGGAGAGTTGTCTCATTCGCACTCATACCACATCTTCTTATATCTATCTACTGCTTTAAAAATTTACTCATGAGTTTGGAGTATGAAATGTATAGAAGAAACACCAAATACATGTGATCAATCAATTCAACACAGAAAATAGAAAAAGTGATATTAAAACCAATTTCTAAATACTGGTACATAAAAATAAACAGAACTAGTGGCAACAATAGCAAAATGCAAGCATAGATTCTCAACAGAAAATCTTTTACTATTGTTCTTAACTTGAGGTAACATACCTATTTTTAACAAGCCAGTAATCATTTCCACTATCATCAGTACCATAGCCTATACATAATACTCCATGGTCTAAATTTTTACTGCTGCATTCCTCTTCGTCATATACACCTAGAGTAATATTATTTCCATGTATACAATAAATTACAACAAATACAAACAAGAGTGCACATGCTGAAATGTCTCGCCTTCTTTACTAATCATTGATATTATGTTGATAGACCTAAATATAAAGCTTAATTACAACTGTCACATAAACTCAACATTAACCAATGAACCATGAAAATGAGGTCAAGGTCAGATGAACCATGCCAGGCAGACATGTACAGTTAACAATTCTTCCATACAACAAATATAGTTGACTTTTTGCTTATAAATTAAGAACAAGAGCTGTCAAAATGACAGTAAACCGGATTCTTTAACATTTATTTGTGTTCTGGCATTTATCAATATTACAAGGACCAAAAATCCTAATAGGTAAAATTTATGATAACATATTAAAATTTTAAAAGGTTTGGTTGAACGGTTCATGAGTAAATGCACGGACACAACATTTTTTAAACTTTCAAGAACCGTAACTCCTGAACGGTAAAAGTCAAAATCATCATTATTGAACTTGACCTCCATTTTGTTGTCAGTAACAATATATTAAAATTTTAAAAGATTTGGTTGACTGGTTCATGAGTAAATGCACGGACACGACATTTTTTAAACTTTCAAGAACGGTAACTCCTGAACGGTAAAAGTAAAAATCGTCATTATTGAACTTGACCTCCATTTTGTTGTCAGTAACAACATATTAAAATTTTAAAAGGTTTGGTTGAACCCTTCACAAGTAAATGCACGGACAACATTTGGTTGCTGCAAGCCCGGCCGCCCACCATACATCCCCAAATCAATAACCGACATTTTTGACACAAAAATCTGGTTAAAAACAGACCAAAACACAAACACTTAACACTTAGCAGTGAACCGTGAAAATGAGGTCAAGGTCAAATAAAACCTGCGTAACAGACATATGGATCATAAAATATTTCCATACACCAAATATAGTTGACCTAATGCATAAAGTATTAGAAATATAGACCAAAACTCAAACACTTAACTTTGACCACTGAACCATGAAAATGAGGTCAAGGTCAGATGACACCTGTCAGCTAGACATGTACACCTTACAATCATTCCATACACCAAATATAGTAGACCTATTGCATATAGTATAAGAAAATCAGACCAAAACACAAAAACTTAACTATAACCACTGAACCATGAAAATGAGGTCAAGGTCAGAAGACACCTGCCAGTTGGACATGTACACCTTACAATCCTTCCATACACCGAATATACTAGACCTATTGCTTATAGTATCTGAGATATGGACTTGACCACCAAAACTTAACCTTGTTCACTGATCCATGAAATGAGGTCGAGGTCAAGTGAAAACTGTCTGACGGGCATGACGACCTTGCAAGGTACGCACATACCAAATATAGTTATCCAATTACTTATAATAAGAGAGAATTTAACATTACAAAAAATCTTAACTTTTTTTTAAGTAGTCACTGAACCATGAAAATGAGGTCAAGGACATTGGACATGTGACTGACGGAAAGTTCATAACATGAGGCATCTATCTACAAAGTATGAAGCATCCAGGTCTTCTACCTTCTAAAATATAAAGCTTTTAAGAAGTTAGCTAACGCCGCCGGATCACTATCCCTATGTTGAGCTTTCTGCAACAAAAGTTGCAGGCTCGACAAAAATTACAACAAATACAAATGAGGTAAAACAAAACTTGCTACTAACTTTTTAATCATAATGCAACTCGTTATACAATTTGATCATTTTAAATCTATTAAAAGACGACAGATTTTATGACTGAATAATCTTTTCTTATTTAGATTCATATTGTACAACAAATGAAGACCTGATTAGAATTATAATTTTGCTATTTATGTTCTGATATTTTTGGAAATACCACAAAATTAAATACACGCAAGTTAATCAACAATACCAAAAGTACATGTACAGAATTGGACTGACAGAGTGATAACTGTGATGACACTATTGACAAGTTACTAATAAATTCAAAATTTGTTCCAAATAATAACATAGCTATGAAAAAAATTGCTTAGAATTTTATAAATTTTGACAGAAGTGAATGAGTATTTCCAATCTTTCAGAGGGCATCATAAATTATTGTTTTTGTAGAAATTGTTGTTGTGCGTGTTTGATAAAAAATATTGTAGTTTTCTGTTCTATCTTAATATTCAATTTGTGTATTTTATATTCTCTCAAGTACAGAATTAATATCTAACACAGAAACATAACAGTTGCTTACCTCCTTTGTAAAGTTGGAATGACTGATGGCTGGCATCTATAGCCACAGAAATAGGACCAACTGAAGCTGAAGCTTTCTTGAGATCAGATTCACTTCCACTTTCTACATCAACAAATCCAGTATCCGAGGCAACAGTCTCACTGGCATCAAAATCACATTTATGTTGCTGTAAACAAAATGTCATAATAGAATCATTCTATTATTTTTACTAAGACTGGGAGCCTGTGTTTTTAATAATAATTGCTATTACAAAAACTTACAATTTTTTTTTTTGCACTCAAATCTTTATGTTTAGGTTTTTGGCTATGAGCCTAGCTGATGAGGTTATGAAACATGAGTGTACTTAGTTTTTTTTTTTATGCAGTCAAAAATCTCTCAAAAGAAGTTATCATCTTCTTGCAATATACCAGTAAGTTCGTTTGAAAAAAGTCTATAAATTTTTTTTAGTGTAATGATTGTCAAATATTTGAAGAACAAACCTTGGCTGTGTATGGATAGTCCTCTTCAGTTTCTAATCCACCGACAGCTTTGATATATTTGAATGCATCATCCATCAAACCACCATTACAACCTTCGTTTCCATAGTCACCAGAACAGTCAACCAATTGTTGCTCACTGAGAGAAAGTAATTTACCTGACTTTCTAAAATGTTGTCCTTCCAAAGCACCAGTCTGTAAAGTTAAAATACTGAAATATTGACTCAAAATGATAACCTTTTGAAAATGTTTATGCAATATGCAATCATAAACAAAGAGTAATTTATCTGATCATTAACTTTACTACAAAGATTCCCTGGCACCTGTGGTTGGCAATATTACACGCTTTCCTGTAGACAAATTAGCCGTTTCAGAATCTAATGCATCCTGGGTAATATTTTCAAAAGTGTACACCAAAACTTCTTGATTGGTTAAAAATGTCATAAACAATGGAAATTTAACGTTAAGTTATTTTCATTTTGGTGTACGAACAATGAAATTACCCATGATTCTTTACATTCTGAAAGGGCAAATTGTCAGTGTGGTTGCTTTAGCTTACATGTACAATTCTTTCTCAAATTTTTGTCCATAAGGTACTGTAAGGCTTTTTATTGTTCCTGTTAATTTATCTTCTTTTTATTTGAAACCAACTGAATAAAGCATACAATTTTTTATCAAACAATAATGAGAAGATGAAATGTGAAATGTGAAATGAATTATTTTTGGTAGTATATAATTGGGTTGCTGCCTCCGTTTTGTTTTCCAAAACGAAATAGTTTTATTGAAATCATGATGAATTTTTGGTATCTTTGACATTTGTTAAGACAATTTTATAAACAATTGACAGTTTTTTCACATCCAACCTAATTAAAACCCTACATGTTATTATAAAAGGGAGGTAACTTTACTTACTGTACTGAATGACCAACATGAACCACACTGTCCCTGTAAATACAAAGATAAAACACATTTAAAGCAATTGTTATTGCAAATATAAATAATCAACATCAACTTTTAATCTATGTTCCTGCTTTTCAGTATTCTGAACCATATTTGTGAGGAATAAAAAAGGTAAATAAAATCATCATTATTCAATATCTGGTAAATTTTGTTTTATAACAGCCACAATTAATAGTAACAATTTTCTATTACATTCTCAAAACAACCAAACTCCTACATTTGTAGTTATTATTTTTTCTGCAAGATCATTCTTCACTTGAAATTTCAGTTGAAAGCATGAACTTTGTGTAAGAAAATTTCTTTCCAATTGAACATACATTCCTGTAATAATAATAAATTGTATTTTGTTTTATCATTTTAAAAGAAAGTAGCAACCAATTATAAAGGTGCTTCAAAAATTAACCTACCAATTTACTAACAAATATATTTTACCTGATTTTTGACTGGTGTTACATATCCTTTGTCTCTCCAATCTACATTCTCCGGTAAAACAGCATTGAGAGGGGGGAGGAACTTTGACCCTGTTCTTGTTCTGTTGACTGTTTTCTTGACCTGGAATCCATGATGTTGCATATACTCCCAGTGTTCCTAGTAAAGAAAACAATATAATCCATAATTCATATTTAAAATGTACAACTGGGGGAATCAATACTATCTGCTATAATTTAATCACAAACACAGGTTTCGAAAAAATACATTTTGTTCTGTGTTACGTCTGATGACATATATTTGACAACAATGTATTTCATATTCAACTGATGAGTGTGTAAATTAAAAATATTTACCTTCAAATAAAAATTGGATAGTCACAGAAGTGTGATTTTTCTCTAAATAATTATGTTTGAACTACAGGATGAAACAAATATAATCTGCACTTTTAGATTGGGACAAGCAATGACCATTCCTCTGTAATTTCAGGTTGCAAACTGGTATAAACTTCATGTTTAAACCAGATCTTGAGTCCAAAATTGACCTAGTTTGACAGGTTTTGCTGTTTCAGTTTTAAATCTAGAATTATTATGAAGCCCATCAACTTTTGAACTTGTTACTCAGTCTTAATAGCAAATGGTGAAATCTAGAGGACAGATGAATGAAACTTAAGGTGGTACCCAACACTTTTACTAAAATTAATTTGGCTCGTTTAATTTTCATTAAATTTTGTCAAAGTATTTACTTTGACCCTTTAACAAAAATATAAAAATTTTAGAAAATTTGAACCAACCGTTTTGTCAGAAAAATTACACTGGTTATATAGCAGTTTGACAAACACTAATTATGGTCATTGAGAAGCTTTAAATTGCCTTCACAACGCAACGTAATTAAAACGTTTAGCTGATATTACAGAGTTATCTCCCTGTAGTGTTAGGTACCACCTTAAAATACAAGATTAAACCTGGCTTTTTTTTATGTAAATTGAATAAAATTTAAAAGTAAGAGTTATCCCCCTTACCAAATCTGCAAACTGGTTGATTCCAAGATAATAAGACTTCTGACCAAGACTATATTGTTTGTTGTGTTCCTCAATTTTTAATGCATTCTTCTTGAAAACAGTTCTACGATATGTTTCTTCTTCAATGGTATGATAAGATTTACCTACAAACAAAGAAGTATTTTTCATTAATTTGTATCTGGAATACATCAAACTTTTTCATACATTTAGCAATTTATATTTTCACAATTAAGAAAAAAATTAAAACAAGCATCAACATGATCAATAGACAAATATGTAATTGATTTTTCTCTTATTTCACATTTTTCATTATTTCCATGTGATGACTTTGCAAGGCTTGTATACAAAAGCCTTTAATATTACCCAAAAATATACATGTTTATTGTTCTTGTAAATTGCAATAACTATCACCAATATGTGTTCTTGTAAATTGCAATAACTATCACCAATATGTTAAACTACAACTTTCAATAAAAAAAACTGATTGTAAGTATGACAAATTCATTTGGTCTTTGTTGTGGACTCATTGAAAATCATCTGCTTTTGTAATACAGTATATGTCAACGAGACACAAATTATCAAAAAATATCTAACATGAGCCAATGCACTTTTCCGAAAATCTTACTGTCAATATAAATTTTTTGTATGTGTGCTTTTCAAAAAATCTTGCACACACATATATGATTGTAGCTAGTACAAGTGTATTCAAATATCTTTAAAATCCTAAAACTTAACCCTTATGCTTAATAGATATAAATAGAATGTGTTTTGGTATTTAATTCAAAACACCTTATGATTTTATATGTTCAAATATTTTGACCTCAATTCTGTTTTTTAAAGAACCAATGTAAATAGAAGATCAAGGTCGTACACATTCAATGTAAATACATATTATCAAAAAAGTAATTCCCCATTTTCATTTTCAAAAAATTTGGTAAATCCAGAGGCAAAATGGAAAAAAACCCTCTATATATTGGCTTATCATTAGTGTTAACCAATGAAGTCTTTGCTTCCTGTTTTCCACATTAAACTAAATTTGATTATGTAAAGTAGGACTTCCTAAATAACCCAACTTATTAAGAAATAGATTTAATGTGCTATATTTGTACATAAATAGCCTGTACATTAATCATTTGCTTTTCACGTGATGATTACGTTGTTTATCCAAAATACACACATTTCTGAAAACTGGCACAAATAAATAATTCTTTTAAAGAATTCTACAGTATGGAAGCAGCAGCCATATATATACAATACACCACAGCAATATAGTCAGTACAACAAAACTTGTCTCTGTACATTTAGTTTAGTTTTTTGTTTGGACTCGTATGTGAGTAAACCGTTCAATTTTTGGCAGTTAAAGGAAAACCTCAAGGATACTTCATCTAACTAAATGTACAAATCTCTATAAAAATGTAGTCTTAATTGGCAAGCTCAGTCTGAGCTGGCATGAAAAATATTGATTTTTTGGTTGAAATTCTAACCATGTGGTATTATAGAGAGGGTGACAGAGGGAACCTAGTTAAAATACATTTTCAACACGGATTCTAATTTAAAGTACCAAAAGATACCTACTGTGTTCAAGTTTAAATTTTTCCCAGGATTTGTCATAAGGTTCAAATGATGTGACAACATGACCTTTGGGTGCTGTCACGGTCATTTTAACAGATGCTGGCTGAATGTCAAAATATCTTATAATGGAGTTCTGGTCCTGTGTCTGTGGTGCAGATAAAACAGTTGTTATGGCAACCAAAAGTATACATAGTCGAAGCATGGTTAGGCAATGGTTATTTCACTCCTGCAAAAAAAAATATTATATATTACTATATCACATTTATAATACTTTTTTTAAAAATAATAATAATGATTTGACATATGCACATGCAAGCAAAGAAATCAAAGTTTCCATCAATCTTGAATTCTCTTTCAAATTTAGATAAGAGTTCCACTTGTATAGTTTGAAATTGAAAGCCTACTTTAGAAAATTTACATGTTTTTTTTACTGAAGTTAAAGACAACACAGTAACATCTTTTAAAGATTTTTTAAAATAATTTTTGAGTACCTATTAGTCTTTGGTCAATTTAACCAAAAGATATACATAAACGATTAAAGATGAGAGGTACATGTCAAAATGACAACACAATAATTAAAAGAAATACATGTATAACTGTTAACATAAAAATAAAAAAAATATCTAACTTTACCCTGAAGACTGATAAGACTCACAGTTTGTAGAAATTGTACTGATATATCTATCCTCAAGTAAGATACCTATATATATTCAATGTATGTCAAGTACGTTCTCACTATGGATAATCATATACTTAAAACACTTATGAATAATAATTAGCATGTACAGATGTCATACGGTGATGCATCAAGTACTGTTTTAAAACATAAAGTCATATGACTTGTATAATGATGGGGGTGTATCTCTTGTGACTTGTATAGTGATGGGGATGGAAGTCTTGTGACATGCATAATGATTGATGAGACCAACTCTCATCCCAATTATTTGATTAATGTATTTTTAAATTTCAGAAATCATTTTGAGGTTTTTATAATGTGAATACATGTAGGTGAGTATCCCAATAATAAGATGAACAAGTAGGATGGAGCCATAAAAATCATGGTCACTTCAAGTATAGGAATTGGGAGTAGAAACATTAAGGTTCCACTAAAGTCAAAATATAGGACACTACAAAAATATCTAAACTTTGCCTGTATTTTTCAACCTATATTAAATAAAGTCCTAAACTATGGGAACATATGTTCCTTTAAACATACTCTACATATACACACTGTAAAAATAGTAAATAAACTTGAAATTTTTATGTTGTGGTCAAACCGGTTTTGGGGGTGAACACTGAATTTTCCAAAAAATCTGGAGGCCTATGAGATGACTTAATTTGTTTAAAATTGGTATAGACGAATACTGTTACATGTAATGCAGTACAAGCTAGTGTTTATTTGTCAAATAAATATGTTTCAATGACATTTTTGTCCAAGTTCTGTATTGTACCTTTGATATACGTCCACTTAGATACTTGAATTTAACTGAAACTCGTATATCAATACATTTTTTTAAAAATCTACATTAGCTTGTACTGCACTATATGTTACAGTATTCATTCATACCAATTTTGAACAAATTAAGTCATCTCGCAAGCCTCCAGATTTTTTGGAAAATTTAGTGTTCACCCCCAAAACCGGTTTGACCACAACATAAAAATTTCAAGTTTATTTACAATTTTCACAGTGTGTATATGTTAAGTATGTTTAAATGAACATATGTTCCCATAGTTTAGGACTTTATTCATGATAGGTTGAAAAATACAGGCAAAGTTTATATGTTTATTAAGTGTCCTATATTTTGACTTTAGTGGAACCTTAAAGTCAGTACCCTATCTGTACATGTATCACTTTGCAATCTGAACAAAGTTATATAATTTGGCTTAGGACCATGGAATATTTACCTTTCATTATTTCTCAAATAATCTAAAAATTATGCATTGCTAAATTCATTACCTGCAAGTCCTTTTCAACATTCAATATAATTGAGGGGGAGGACAGGGGTAAGGGAGACAGGGAGAAAGGGGGTAGGAGAAAGGAGAAAAAGTTGGAGAAAGGAGAAAAAGTAGGAGAAAAAGTTGGAGAAAGGAGAAAAAGTTGGAGAAAGGAGAAAAAATAAAATATCTCTCCTTTTAAAAAATGATCAAATATTTCAAGAAAAAATATCTCAAAAGGAGATGTTGTATTCTAATGGGAGAAAGGAGAACGGGGGTAGGAGAAAAGAGAAGAGGGGTGGGAGAAGGGAACCCCCCTGTCCTCCCCCTCATAATTCATATGTAAAATATTAGTATTTGTATGTTAAAATATATATAAAATCTATTTATAGAATTTTAATCAATACAATAATATTTACCTTTGTTGTCAGATTTAATCTAAAATCTATTGGAAACATGTGCTTATATTATATTCTGTCACATGCACCTCCAGACAAGTCATATGATACACTCCCCAACTAAATAATGAAATATTGATCACATGGTAATCCCTATAATCACATGAATCAAATGGGTTATTATTCTTAGAAAGTTAAAATGTAATTTTCAGAAACACTTAATAATCTTTAGCTATCAAGGCTATAAATGTTCAAATTCCAATTATATATGTGCATTACAATTAAAATGATGTGAAATATATATATATATATAGTCTCAATGGGTCATCATTTAAACAGTATTATTTATGAAACTGTTCTTGCAGTATTGAAATAATGAAATATCGGAGGGTTCCTGATCCCCAAATCCTGGGCTTAAAAACATGAAATCCTGAGGTCCGAAAAATTTAAAGAAATTTAAATCCCTACATCACGAAATTTAAAAAAAATTCCCAGATCCCAAAAGGCTCAATCCTGAAATCCTGAGCTTAAAGACACCTGACCCCGACATCTCGAAAAAGGTCCTGCCCCCTCATTATGTCACAGACAATAGTCATACATTGGCCACAAAAGGCATTTTCCCAACCCGTGAAAAGCGTGGGCACCAAAATCATGATGAAAAGCAGATGGCTTTCATTTCATCATGACATGTAAATGAAAGAAACCAGGTTTTTTTTTTACGATCAATGCTTTTGAATCAATGTGGACAAATGGTTGGAACCCACGCCCACCCCTGTATTCCTATATTTTTGTGTCAAAGTTGAATATTTTTTTTTAATTTAAATTATGTTTAAAAAGAGAAAATAAATTAGTCAAACAAAAGCAACTTCACCCATTATTAAAGTTCATCATAACCTTTTAGCAAATATTTCTGCATTTACACCACAAATTTCACTTTATGTAAAAACCTGTGCACATGAACAGTTTTAGAGAATGCAATTTTAATTTCAAATATTAAAAACTTAATTAAACAAATATTAAAAACTTAATTAAAGGGTGTGTTAAGTATAGGTTATCAGGTTTTCTAAACAATGGTATCATAAAATATCAGCCTTGAGCCCCGATGTAACCTTTCTGGTGAGCTAGAAAGTTTTGTGGCTGATATTTTATGATACGATGAAAATCCAGTTATCTGTTAATCGTTCTTTTACTGCTCTTTCTCCTTCCCTAAGACAGGTCTACACAGGTTTGACAAAAGCAAGCTTGATGACGTCCCCTCATACTTTGTGATGTCGCTGATATCTGTTTCTGTATGTTACACAGTGCAGGATCTAATCAAGGATATATACCCACTGGAAGGAGAGCTGGTTGGTTAGTCCAACTGTTGGAGGGCAGCCTTGAAGCCCTCAGCAGTCTTTTGGCATGCACTATTCTATTCCAGATGGTTCCACTGCACTATTGTTTTTGGAAAAAGAGTTATTTCGAATGTCTGTTTTACAGTCAATCAATTTGTATGATCTGCTAATTCTTGTTTCTTGTCTTTCTACTATATTTGTTTATTGGAAATCACTAAAAAATTTTGCCTTGACTTTGCTTTTGTTTCTGATTTCTTGTAAGTAGTCAGTTGGATCATCAATAGCCGGCACCAATCCCTCAACCACTTTCACTTTGAAGAACATAGTCTGACAGCTCTGATGTTAAGTTTCGTTTTTGGAGAGGTTGATAATGCCAAGTGCTCTACTCCCAAAGCCATGATACGAGAATTGTGGAGCCACTGATCAGTGATATAGGCGCAAGGAAGGATGTTTATGGTTATCAATATGACAAATGTTCGTCAGGAATTCAATGCTCTCACGAGTAAAATTTTTTACACACCCATATTATGAAGAAGAAAAGAAAATCAACACAATTCCTGATTAATGCCATACAATTGTGCTTTCCTGACTTCATTGTGCAAGTGTCGATGATGAAATATCTGGCCTGTTTACAAATCTGTGTATATTATTGTGTATTGAAAAAAAAAAACCATTCGATGAAACATATTTAATTACCTGTGAATTTACGTTTTTCTGTTCAAAATTAAACATAAATTTCTAACTAGGCCTATAGTCTGCAAAAACTGTTTCTATCAAATTGTTCCAAGCCTACAAAATTTTGTAACTCTTTGGATAAAAGAACTGCGAAGGAATGTTATTGTTATGAAACACAAGAACTAGAACTTGACCCTCACAGTCACAGTTGGAATGTTAATAATAATATAAAGTGTGATATACTTTCTATTTGAATACAAACATATCTGTTAATTTATCTACTTACTATATGTGCGTTGTCTTTGTTCTTTTCTTACGTGTTGAATGAGCTCTACTGTGTGCGTTTCTGAGTTGTTGTCATATGATTTTGAATCATGTGATAACAATATCCGGGTTCTTACGGCTACGCTTGATTAATCTTTTACTAAATTAAACATAATGTAAGCTGAAGTTCTTTTATTTACGTTAACGGGAAGTTATTTAAAATATGTTATGACGTACACTGGCACAACTTTCGTTTTGTTATTGTTTTTTCAGGGTATCTCTGTTTATCCTAATTACCAACTATAGAGGCTCTTATATACTTGTTTTGTAGACTTTCGCAAAGCATTCGACAGTGTAATTCATATAGGTCTTAAACTGAAGCTTATTAATATGAAAGTTGGTACTTTATTTTATAATATTATATCAGATATGTATAATAATAGTAAAGCATGTGTAAGAGTTGGAGCTTCTCTCACTGACCCTTTTAGCATTAAATTAGGTGTAAGACAAGGAGACAACTTGAGTCCTTCATTATTTAAAATTTTTATAAATGACTTCCCATCTTATCTTGACTCCTGTCTGGATGCAGTTTCCCTGCACTCAGAGAAATTAAATTGTTTGATGTATGCGGATGATATTGTGATTATGTCAACATCAGCCACAGGGCTTCAAAGTAGACTTGATCAGCTAGAAAAATATTGTCACGGCTGACTGGTGCCTGAAAGTTAATATTAGAAAGACTAAAGTCATAATTTTTAATAAGGCTGGAAGGAAAATTCAGGCGAATTTTCGACTGCAGAATAACTTGATTGACTGTGTCGCTCATTACAAATATTTAGGTGTTCACTTTACTGCATCTGGAAGTTTTCATCTAGCTAAAACTGAACTTTATAATAAGGCTCTTAAGGCCTACTATAAACTTAGAAAGGATTTTATCAATTTGTCTCCTGGAATAAAATCTTGTGTTCATATTTTTTATCATACCCTTAAACCCATTCTGTTATATAATTCAGAGGTATGGGGAGGTTATAATGTCTCTTGTAATAAATTACAGTCTTCCTTATTTAATCTTGAAAATATTTTTAAAAATCTTAAGTGTGAGAATCTCCATCTTAAATTTTCTAAATTTATACTTGGTGTACACAAAAGGAGTGTCAATTTTGCTGTATTATCAGAACTGGGGCGTTTCCCCTTACATTATGATATTGTAAAGTCAATTGTAAAATACTGGTATAGATTTGAAAATCTTACAACTGAATTCAGTCTATTGAAAGATGCTTATAAATGCAGCCAAGAGCTTCACAAATCTAACATAACTTCTTGGTTCTCATTTGTTAAAAAAATATTAGAAGTTTTTGAAATTAAACAAGAAGTAAAACATTTCGGACAATATAAATTTTTGAACATATCTAGCAAATTAATTCACACTAAATATATTAGCAATTGGCATGCTAGCCAAAATAAAGCTTCTGATGGAAAACTGTTTAATTATGTGGAATTTAAGCAGAATTTTGGTTATGAAAATTATCTTTCTTTAATTAAGAACTTTGATTTTAGAAGATCTATATGCAAATTACGTATTTCTGCTCATAAGCTTCAAATTGAAGTTGGTCGTTTTTCAAATATTCCACGAAATGAAAGAATTTGCAAAAAATGCTCCTCTGGCTGTGTTGAAGATAAAATCCATTTTTTAACTAACTGTGAAAATTTTAAATCAGATAGAGATGCTCTCTTTGACTTTGTTCGCCAAAGAATTCCAAATTTTTCTATACTTGATAATCAGCATAAATTTATTTATTTATTAAACTGTGAAGACAATCAGGTCCTTAATGCTGTTGGTAAATTTATTAAAGTGAATATGAGTTAGTAATTGTATTGTAACTGTATGTAACAAAATTGTTTGTATCTATGTATCTATGCAAATCAATATTCTTTTTCCTTATTCATGTATGCTCTGTATGCCCCTTGTGGGCCCTTAATTGGAAATAAAATATGTTCTGTTCTGTTCTGTTCTATAAAGAACCTGTGTCGCTCACCTTGGTCTATGTGCACGTATTTTAAAAATAAAGAACACAGATATACAGTATGGATTCATGAAAAAAAATGTGTTTTTGGTGTAGTGATGTGTTTGAAGTTCTTACTTTACTGAACGTTCTTGCTACTTTACAATTATCCCTATCTATAATGAACTTGGCCCATTAGAAACAGCAAGGAATTGTACATACTTATTATTTAAATATACAATTCCTTGGTAACAGACGAAATTATTTTGTAAAAATTTACAAAAATTTACAAAATTTAATGAATATTGTTAAAAATTGACTATAAAGGGCAATAACTACTAAAGGGGTCAACTGACAATTTTGGTCATGGAAACTTATTTGGAGATGTTACTTTGCTGAACTTTATTGCTGTTTACAGTTTATCTATAAAAATATTGAAGTTGATAACCAAAAACGGTAAAATTAGAAATTAAAAATTACCAATTCAGGGACAGCAATCCAACAACCGGTTATCTGATTCAACTAAAAATTTAAGGGCAGATATAGATCTTGGCTTGATAAACAATTTAATATAGTCAGATTTGCTCTAAATGCTTTGGTTTCAGAGTTATAAACCAAAATCTACATTTTACCCCTATGTTCCATTTTTAGCCATGGCAGCCATCTTGTTTGGATGGCCGGGTCACCCCACACATTTTTTAAACTAAATACTCCATGTTGATTGTTGCCAAGTTTTGCTAAATTTGACCCCTTCACTGGGCCAGTATAGTTTTAGAGGAGAAGATTTTTGTAAAAGATTGCAAAAATTTACGAAAACTTTGGTAAAAAAGGACTATAAAGGGCAATAACTCATTAAGGGGTCAACTAACCTTTTGATCGTGCTGACTTATTTGTAGATCTTACTTTGCTGAACATTATTGCTGCTTACAGTTTATCTCTTTATGTCTTTAATAATATTCAACCAAAAACGGCAAAATTTCCTTAAAATTGCCAATTCAGGGGCAGCAACCCATCAACCGGTTGTCCGATTCATCTGAAAATTTCAGGGCAGATAGATCTTGACTTCATACACAATTTCACCTATGACAGATTGCTCTAAATGTTTTGGTTTCAGAGTTATAAGCAAAAATCTACATTTTACCCCATGTTCTACATGTATGTAAAGCCATAGCGACCATCTTGGTTGGTTGGCCGGGTCACCCCACACATTTTTAAACAGATACCCCAATGATGATTGTGGCCAAGTTTTGTTGAATTTGACCCAGTAGTTTCAGAGGAGAAGATTTTTGTAAAAGTTAACGAGACGGACGACGACGACGTCGGACGCCTGGTGATGAGAAAAGCTCACTTGTCTCTTTGGGCCAGGTGAGCTAGAAATGAAAAAGACCCTGTATATACAGTCTGTGCAGAGACATGCATGACATGTATGTACACAGTCAGAGATTGGCAAGTCTACAGTGTATACATACAGGTCTCTGGAAATAATAAATTCGGAGCTAATTGATTAAATATATAACTATATATATAGCATAATTAAGACATTGAAAATTAGAGGATTTTATAAATCGGGTTGATGTGCAATGGCAGATCCAGAAATTTTCAAAAGGAGAATGCACTGACTGCCAAAGATCGAGGGGCCCGATTTATAGTGATTCCCGAAATAATCAACTAAATTTTTCCAACAGAACTAAAGAGTTTACACACATATATATAGGACTCGGGGAATATTTTACGTCACTGAATTGCGTACTCAAACCAGGAACATATATGATATAAATTTCCCAGCTCAAACTATACATCATTTTAGAAGTTTATTGAAGCAAAACTGAAAAAAAAAAAAAAAAAAATTATGGGAAAAATGTGATTTACAAGGAAGGGTATAAATTATTGCTTGAATCAAGGATTTTGATAGTACTATACAAATCCTTTATTGGATATAATCCTGAATCTGCTACTTAATTACAGCATTGTCATACCAACAAGTAGATTAAGCATGGCAAATATCCTTTAAACACTGATCTTATGTCTTTTAAGTCTCTATTATGTATATCAAACAAAATAGCCTATACTTTATGCATTGCATGTTAGAAATGGAAAATCATGGCCTCTGATAATGACTGCAAGATTTAAGATATTTTAAGAAAAAAAATCCGAATTCGAAGTGCTTGTTTAAAAGAATAAATGTTGTGTCCATATTGTTTTTACATTTATTGAACAGGCTCTAATTAAGCAATTTCAGTCAAAATATGTGTATATCAGTTATTCTTTTTCGGGCATTAGATTGCGTTAACTTTGTTTAGGTCCAAAATTAGACGTTTGATTCTTATTCAACTTGCAAGAAAGTAATGCATTATCGATGATACATAATGGCAAGGATTTATGTACTAGTAGTACTACACTTATCCTTGCCATTATTCAGTTATAATATGAAAGCATGCCTATTAATTCGGGAGGGTAAAACAAATAAAAAAAAAATGACTTAGCATGTAATTATGATCAAGAAAAGGATTTTAATTTATAGATGTCATAGATGATGGTATGGAATTGTATATTTAAATATACTATTCCTTGATGATGGTATCAAACGAGTGACGGTCTGGTACTGACCGTAAGGTTCATCAGACTTTCATCGGTCATATTGATCCACTTCGGTTCTTACATACCTTAATCAATAGATCCGCGGATTTATATTTCATGTAAAGGTGTGCCCGTCTGTACGGCATGTAAATATTTCAACAACATTTTGTGTATGGAAACATGGAGGGTGCACATATCTGTTCATTGCTATATGTTTGCTTATTCTACATGGGCTAGAACATGAATTTGCTATAGTAAGAAGGTTTTACTATACAAATCTTTGCCCTGGAGATATAGGGGTATACAGTTGAGATCTCACAGAACATGTTAAATCCCTCCGCATTTATGCTCTTGTCCCACTGATTTGGGAACATCTGGCCTTTGTAAGTTTTGTATGGGCTTTTTTCCATTATGGTTCATTTATATGTTTCGTTTAGTTTAGTGAGTTTAGTGTGACGTCCATTTTTGTCGAACTAGTAAACATATATGTTTAAGGGCCAGCTGAACCCCGCCGTTGGGTGCGGAATTTTCTCGTTGTTTGGAAGACTCGACATAGGCGGCCTTGTACAGCTTTTTATACGCCCGTTTGTCTATCCGTTCATCGTTAACATGTCGGACGTGAACTCGAAAACGCTTTTAACAATTTGCATAAAACTTTGGGGAATTGTTTATATCTATTGACGTGAACTCCCTTTGGGTTTTTTTTATTGAAATTTTAGATTTTTCGTTTCCGATTTATGCGGTTTTATTGACTTTAAAAAGGGAGATTTTTCCAGTTTCCGGACTATATAAACTCGAAAATGCTTTCAGCAATTTGCAAGAAATGTTGGTTAATTGTTTATCTATTAACGTGAGCTCCCTTTTGGCTAAGTTTCTATAGTTTTAGATTTTACTTTTCCGAGTTCAAGGCTGTAACTAGCCTCTTTTAATAGTGAGGCAAAATATATTATATATAGAGCGGAGCGAGGCGAAAAATTTTGGGCGAGGGGTCTGGGGGCCGCTTAAGGCCCAGAAGCTCTGAGAAAAATAACGCAAATTCGTGCATTCTGAGCGTTTCCCAGACTCTTTCTTGCATTGAAACGGCTTAATTAATTTTTAGATATTTTTTTCGACAATAAGGTCCCAAAGCAAAAACAAAGATACATTGTAATTTAAGACTTTTAGGTATTAGAGACAACATTAAAAGACCGATATGTAGGATAAAGCGAAAATCGTAATTCTCATAATTATTAATACCGTATCTGTCTGTCTGTTCTTGTCTTGTATTGTGATTAGACTTTGGTGATTTTTTTATGACTAGATTAAAATATAGTGACATTGCAGTATTATACTTTAAGTACTAGTACTGCTTAAGTCCACACTAGGGACCATCTTCACCTTGTTTTACGATCTTTTACGGTATTACCTTTTATAGCTGACTTTGCGGTATGGGCCTTGCTCATTGTTGAAGGCCGTACGGTGACCTATAGTTCTTAATGTCTGTGTCATTTTGGTCTTTTGTGGATAGTTGTCTCATTTGCAATCATACTACATCTTCTTTTTTATATTAATGATTCTTTAAAAGTATTGTTGAAGACCATCCGGCAACTATTAAGATGAAGAGCAGGAACACAAACATTGACCATTGATAATTTGTATTTTTTCTATGCATTGACTTTGTGTGCGATTATGTCCCCATACTCCTTTATTATCTGTTAAAGGGTCTCAACACAGTTTTGTATTCTTTGATATCAATTTCAATTATCCATGCAGAAAGGACAATTGTTTTTTGTGTCCACTGAGTAGCATCGCATGTTCTTAAAATATATTTCTCGCACAATTCTGGACATCGGTGGACATGCAACATTGCAAAACCATGTTTACAAATGAAAATCAACGCTCAGACTATAGTCATAAAGTAGGACAATAAATGAACAAAAGACAAAGTACAAATAATAGACCATCATCTCTGAAAACTAAAAAGAAAATAGAAACATGGATAACGAAAAACATCCAGGGGATACACCAGAGAGTGAAGAGAACTTGCTTCTTGCAAGACACTTACCGTGAAAACAATTTGATATGAAAGCAACCTTTTGTTTCATTTTTTTTTTGAAATTTTTTACATGAGGCATTTGCCTCAATGTAGTTACGGCCCTGGTTTTATTCGTTAAAAAAATGTGTTTTTTCCAGTTTTTGGATATGAACTCAAATATCCTTTCAGCAGGTCCCATGAAACTTAGTGGATAGTTTATATCTATTGACATAAGCTCCCTTTAGATCTTTTAGAGTACATACAATCTAACTCTATTTCATCTTGTAACAGTATTAAAACATTTGACTTTTCTACTCTTTACACAAGTATTCCACATTTAAAACTAAAAGACAAATTGAAATAGTTGGTATTGCTTTGCTTCAAAAAAGTAATGGCCAACGTAGATACAAGTATCTTGTCTTAGGGAGGGATAAATCCTACTTCGTAAAGGATCACTCTGATTCAAGCAAAAAATTCTCTGAAACTGATATTATCAAGATGCTTGATTTCTTGATTGACAATATATTTGTTACGTTCGGAGGACGTGTTTTTCAACAGACTGTCAGCATTCCAATGGGAACAAATTGTGCCCCTCTACTTGCCGACTTGTTTCTTTATTATTATGAGGGGGACTTCATGCAGGAACTTCTTAGGAAAAAAGATAAGAAGTTAGCTGTATCCTTTAACTCTACTTTCCGCTATATAGATGATGTTCTTTCACTAAATAATTCAAAATTTGGTAACTATGTGGAATGCATTTATTCCAAACAACTAGAGATAAAGGATACAACAGATACAGTTAAGTCAGCCTCATATCTTGACTTACATCTAGAAATTGACAATGAAGGTCGGTTGAAAACAAAACATTATGACAAAAGAGATGATTTCAGCTTTCCAATTGTGAACTTTCCATTTCTAAGTAGCAACATTCCAGCAGCACCTGCATACGGGGTATATATCTCCCAATTGATACGATATTTGTATTTCCTATCATGATTTTCTGGATAGAGGGTTGCTGCTCACAAGGAAGCTAATTAAACCAAGAGTTCCAAATGTTGAAGTTGAAATCATCCCCTCGTAAATTTTACAGACGCCATCACAAGTTTGTTGACTGTTATGGAATAACTGTTTCACAAATGATATCGGATATGTTCCGTACGTCGTAACTACAATCCCCTTCCCTTTCATGAATGTGACCTGCCAAATTAGAATATTATGCGGTATGGGCTTTGCTCATTGATGAAGGCCATACGGTGACCCATAGTTGTTAATGTCTGTGTCATTTTGGTCTTTTGTGGATAGTTGTCTCATTGGCAATCATACCACATCTTCTTTTATATATTTACTGGATTTGTTATCACATAAGCAATACAACGGGTGCCACATGTGGAGCAGGATCTGCTTACCATTCCGTAGCACCTGAGATCACCCCTACTTTTTGGTGGGGTTCGTGTTGTTTATTCTTTAGTTTTCTATGTTGTGTCATGTGTACTATTGTTTGTCTGTTTGTCTTTTTCATTTCTAGCCATGGCGTTTTCAGTTTATTTTCGATTTATGAGTTTGACTGTCCCTTTGGTATCTCGTCCCTCTTGTAGATTTTAAAAATTTTAGTTTTACGTTCCTTAGTTGTAATTTTTTCAATATCTAAATTTAGTTACTGCATTAGGAACCATTTCGTTGTTAAAAACTTCTTAAAACCTTAATATTTCGGACGAATATATATATGGATGCCTCATACTTTGTATGATGCCCTATGTAATGAAATTTCCGTCTGTAATATGTCCTTGTTCTCATTGTCGTGGTTAATAAAAAAATGTTCAGATTTTTTGTAACGTTAATTTGAACATGTTCACCCGACAATCAATCTATGCAATAAATGTATTTGACCTATTTCTTATAGTTTAAAAAAAAAACTTAACTATGAGAATTTAATTTTGACCAAGGTACCATGAAAATGTGGGGGAGATAATACCTGATAGACAGACAAATACACCTTACAATCATTACATAAACCTAACATATTGCTTATAGTTGAGGGAAAAAAAGAAAAAACACAAAAACTTTGAGCAATGAACCATGACAATGAGGTCAAGGACAAATAAAAACCCAGATTGAAATGAACATCTTTAATATTCCATATACATGACCAAATATAGTTTACTTTTACATATAGAATGAGAGAAAAAAACCAGACCAAAATACAAAAACTTAACTTCAAGCACTGAACCATGAAAATGGGGTCAATGTCAGATAATACCTGCCAGTTTGAAAGGTACACCTGAATACAATCATTATATTTATAGTAGATCTTTTGCTAAAAGTATCTGATATGTATGGACTTGACCTTGTTCATTACATAATCAATGAAATGAGGTCGATTGAGGTCAGATGAAAACTAGCTGACTGGCATAAGGACCTTGCAAGATATGCACATACTAAATATAGCTATATATATCACTCATAATAAGAGAAAATGGCAGGTTTTCTGTCTGGCATGGTTCATCTGACATTGACCTCAATTTCATGTTTTATCTGACATTGACCTAAATTTCATGGTTCATATAAGTCAATGTAAAATTTTACTGGTCATTTGGTCCAGTAATGATCGAATATCACTGATCTGGACCAAAACAATCATTAATGAACTTTGGCTAATGCATGCCTGGAACCATAGAAATGACAGGCAAATTTTGAGTTCTTTCTACTTTCATGTTTATATCTTAAGTCAAAATCTCACCATGGGTTGTTACTCAATTCTTTTGTATACAAAAATGTTAAGTTGTTTATTAAGATATTAAATTTGTATTTTCTTTTGAATTTATTCATTGTATACCTGTATAATTCACTATTTAATGCTTACTTGTTATTATCCATGAAATAGTTATAATCAGTAGCATTCAAAGACTATATTATATAACTGAGAGTGCAGTAACAAATAATTGAAATGTGCGAATTTCAATATAACTGCATGCATGCCAGATTGAAATATTACTTTAATACAATATTAAAGGTTCTCCTTAACCGGAACTAATCACAAAATTAAACTTTATCAAATGTTGACACATACAACTTCTTTGTAGGAATTTTTTTTCTGATGTGTATCCTGGTGGATTTGATTGATTTCAGACTCTGACATTGAATAGCACAATTTTTAAAAAACAAAAAATACAGCAATCAGACTCTTATTCTACAGTGTTCTCCCAAGAACCTTTTATTTCATGGTAATGTGATGCTATCTGAATTGATATTCTTATAGATTGTGTTATGGGGGCGATGCTCTAGTTTTTAGAAACATGATGCCAGTGGTATTTCAAATTTCCTTTTTTACCAGGATGCTATAAGAAATATCTGGGGAGAACACTGAGCACTCTTATACATTCAATGTTACAAGGTAACAGTCAGCATGACAAATAATTCCTTTATCAACAAAGGCAAGTCATACTGCTAAATATATCTACAATTTATTTGGTGCAAGATTTCAGGGACAAACTGCTACATATATGTGTACCATAACCAAGGGTTGGCAAAGTATCACCCACCTGGCATTACCAGAAGTTTTTATATATAAACCTGGACATGCAGGAATCAATTTACCAACAACCTCACACACTCATGTCAACAGTGCAACCATGAGACATCTGAGATGTGGTTGAAATAAGATAGAAAGCCATAACTGTAACAGATAAATAATTTATTTATAAGACATCAATGTCTGTATATACATAAAAAAGTTTAAACATAATATCACAATCAGCTTTATTGGTACAAGACATCCACTAAATGATTTGACGAAAAGGTCACATGACATCAATGATACGTACTGTATATAACAGCTAAAGAGAATATGTGTTTACTAAACAGAAACAGGACTTTGGCTGTGTGATATCAGTTCAAAACTGGGTTGGTTTCATGTTGTTAAATCCATTAAATATCCTTTCTAAATCGCAATTTTTTCCCCAGGAAACTGATTCTGGTTAAAAGAACACTTCTGAAATGTACAAATCCTGATCGTTTATAAATTCCCCCCATTGTTTTTAATACATGATTGTCTTAATTCAACATACAGCTTTCATATGTGGGAACCATGTATTTGATATTAATAAATGCATCTTCACCACCATGTCTCTCGAAAGCTTCTAATGTTTCCTGTATTAAATCTCCAATGTTTTCTCTTTTCTGTTGACTGTAGTCAATGCCATCTCCTGAGTTAACTAAAAATTTTAAAATAAAAGTTATTAATAGAAATCACAATAAAAAAATATTAAAGACACCTAAAGAGAAAGGTTAAGCGCTTTAAAACCAGGTTTAATTCACCATTTTCTACATTTGAAAATGCCTGTACCAAGTCAGGAATATGACAGTTCTTGTCCATTTGTTTTTGATGTGTTTTGTCATTTGATTTTGCCATGTGATTATGGACTATCAGATTATATTTTCCTCTGAGTTCAGTATTTTTGTGATTTTACTTTCTTAGTACTAATAGTTTGTTTATGATAAATCAAATATATATAAGTATTACAGACGACAACTATAATGTTCTTAAGTTTTGGTATTTGAATAATATTTTAACAACTACCAGTATTGCTCCGTCAGGGTAGTCTTGTTTTTTTTTTTATGATACAGTCATGATGGTTTTATCTCAGTCTTTTTTTCAATGGGAATTTGGTTGAATATCAGACTTTTTAAATAGAAATTTTAAAAGTCCATTGCTAGATAATTTTTGTTTTTTATAATATACCTCAATAAGTAGTTGTAGTTTTACTTAACATACACAAAGTAAAACTGTTACTGTAAAAAATAATCTTACATGTATGACTTAATGGAGAGTTTACACAGTAAATGCATGTGTTTTATGACAAAATACAAAATTAAGTATTATTTCAACACCAACAACAGTGATTTTAATCAGAAATTCAGAATCTGAATAATTCTTTTAAAATTTACTTACGGTTATAATTTTTAAAGATATTCAAAATAGGCAGGATTTGTCTGTAATAAGGCACTAATGCTTCTCCCACCATGTCTGCTGATATTACCAAGTGTTGTAATACTTTCAGTGTGGTGCACATCACTTGGATGTTTCTCATGTTCAAAGCATCTAAAAAAAGAACAAAACAATGTAAATAAAAAACAAAGAAACTGAAACAATATTAAATATCTTAAATGCTAAATATGAGCTTTAATACTTTCAAATCAAATAACTTTATACATTGTACATATAATGTTTTCTTATATTACCATCAAGATGACATTTTCTCCTGCAACACTGAATGATGAGACCAGTTTTTTTTGTGTTGCCTCTACAAAGATCAGATTAAAATCAATGTTACTGTTGTCTCACTGTATCCTGAAGCTAGTATGTACAATACAATTAAGTGATATCTTAACTTTTAAGTTTTGATTCTTTGTGAAATGAGTTTGAAAAGAATGATTTCTCAATGTCCTAGCTTCCTGACACTTGATTATAATTGACAGCAACACTTCTGTTTTTTGTCAAAACTAATTCATCTCAGTTTCTTTGTAAGAATAACCTTTTCTAATGTAGGTCCTCATAAGGGAAATTTTAAAAATAGATGTAGACTATATTTTTTTGCCATTAAAAAACTTACTTTTAATTGGAATGATTAACTGAGGTATGACTGGGAGAATTTTAGAACCTCCATGCTCCAGCATATCATGTACCCCTTGTCTGGCAAAGAATTCATATGGATGTGTTGTTTCACACAGACCATCAAAGAATAATGGCAGGTAATGGTGATAATCTAACTTTTCAATCTCAACCTGTAAACATAAAATGTCAATGGTTTTATGATTATAATATATTCGTTCTTAAAATATATATCACTTTTAACACAAACATTATTAATATTTTGTATATCTATAAAGTTATTATTTAATTCACAAATTTCTTATACATTTTTTACATGTACAATTATTATATTTCAAAAAACTATAAATATAAAAAAAATAATGTTAATTAAATTTAAAAGACTATGATGAATTCCCTTTCCACTTGACATCCACGTTGAAGTTGAACTATTGGATGATATTTAAGACATGAACTTACTCATCTTTTTGTTTACAATTTAATGATGCTTGATTGCAGCAAACTGAAAAATTCAGCAAAATGTCTTCTACAGTCACTATTACTGATAAATTCCTCATCAGTTTAAAATATAATATTCTTTATATCGTCTTACCTTCCATGCAATTTTGTTTCCTTTTGTGTCATGTTCCAAGGCTATTGGAAAGTCACCCCTTTCATAAAATTTTCTGAAAGCTGTTGGACCAGCAGGTCTTGGTTTGAATGCTCCTGCTGCTTGTGGTTTACCTACTTGCTCCAGGGATGGCTGCAAAAATTTAAATTATTTTAGTTTTTTCATGCAACTCTAAAACAATATAAAGAAAAATAATTATAGCTTTTCCTGAATTGAAAGGACTTTTGATGTTTAGACGCCATTTTTAAGCACTGCATTTATGCTATTTACATGTAGTGGCAGCCAGCTTTTATTGGTGGAGGATTGAAGCCGGGATGCCTAGGGAAAACCACTGACCCTTGATAGGAAAACTGAAAATCAAAGTCAATTAAGATTAGAGTCGAGTGCATCCGCAGTATTATTCATATCCCCTTTAATACATAAACTATGAATATTTTGAAAAATAAATTGAATTCTTGTCTTAACAATAAAAAAAACTGTAAAAAAATCAGGGTTCTCGCTAAGGATTTTTGAAGGCGAGTCCAGGGACTCATCATTTTTAGGTATGATGAGTCCAACAGCAAGAAGAAAATATTTTATTGCAATATAAAGTAATATTTTAGTCTCCATTTCCTAACAGAGCAATGAAATGAAATCAAATTCAGATCACTTTTAAACTTTTGCTATAAAATGATGATATTTGTGTTTAACTGTGTTCAGTTTATACAAAATATTTCAATCTTGATGCATCTGTGGACTCACCAGTTTTGAAAATGGTGAGTCCAGACAGATTTTGATGAGTCCAGGACTCATGTACTCACCTTAGTGAGAACCCTGTGTATCTCTTGTTGCAAATTATCTGCTAGGTATTTTGCTAGTAAGCCATAAATATACACATTTATTTCGTCTCTGAATTTTTCCATATATATATATATATATATACCTTTTATAAAATCAAACTAAGGTACATGACTGTCATACATGTGCTTGTTTTTAATCCACATATCATTAAAAAAAATAAACAAATACTTTAAAAGACTGAATTTATTTAGTGTATTATGTTTAGACCTGAACATTTGAATGATTAGCCAAGGCTTTGGTTCTGTTGATATTGATTTTGTAAGACTATAGGCTCATATGAAAGTGAAAAGAAGAATTTTACTGATAACTAAGAATCGTGACAGTAAGAGGCCATTAAATCTAATTAAGTTTCATTTTATAAACCGTGTTTGTTTTAATTTAAGGGTGGTGAAATGTTACAAGTTTTAAAATAAAATAATGTTTGTGTAATGACAACCATATTATGGAAAACAAATATACAAATCATGTGAAAATGAAAAAGATCAGTCATTAATACAAGTTCACCTTTTAACTTTTTAGTGTCTTTAATAGTGACCAAACATATTTTGTATAATTTCATAATGAAGATAGTTTGACTGTTAAGGCCCTATATTTTTTCCTCAAATACCCAGTCAGGAAACTATTAATAAGAATGGTTTACCTTTGCGTTCTTCATATATGCCATTGTTGTGAAGGCATTTTTTCCTTTTACTTCTGTTGGAGGTGTCTTCTTTCCATATCCGAATGTTTTCTTGCTGTTGTCTGGTCTTGTTTCAAAAAGCGACATTTTTGTTTTTTACTTTTTTTTCAGCCTAACGGCAAATTGATAACAATAAAACAAATCTATGCAGCTTTCCAAATGAAAACAAACAGGTAACAATAAAATGGTGGCTTATACAATCTGGTAGTCAGGCAACTGTCAGATATAGACCCGGATGATTGGCTTTGTCGTACTAGTTTCCATGGGGAAAGAAATATGTTTCCGCTTCCGATCATGTGCGCGCAAGTTTATAAACTAAACTTCCGCTGTCAGAAAACATGCAGAGAACACTCACATTTTCCACTTTATGCAAACATTTCAATAGATTTTCAAGCAATTCAACCGCAACATTATCCACTCTTTCCCGTACAAACAGCATATTCATTCTAGACAAAAACCATATTGAAAAAGACAAGAAAGTTGCTCCAAATTGTCTACTGGAAAAAAATGGTAATAAAATTGGCTATTGTTTTCCCTTTATATTTAAAGCAAGGACATACATTTGATATACGTCCATGCTTTAAGGGGTACACAAGTCCAAATAATTATGATTTTTAAAGCATAAAGTAAGGTTATGTTGACCCTTGTTCGTCCGTCCTAAGAGTCTATTGGACCTATTTTCAAGAAAAATAATAATATTGTGAACAATATCATGAATACATGTATGCATGTGTTAGTTAAATAAATCAAAAGATAATGTGTTATATTTCCTAAGGTTTGATATACATGTTTCAGAAAAATTAAGTTGGTAGTATTATAATGTAATGATGAGAGTGCAACCCAACAACTTAAATTACATGATTTATTGACCTTCAGGGTCCAACACTAAAAAAAAACCTCTTCTCTTAATAAAATATATATTTTCATGAAAGAATATCCAGCTTTATTTGAAGTGCATTATGGGTTGATATTTTACATCAAAATATACCAAGGCTCAGGGATAAAACTTAGACTTTGGCAATGGCAGCCCACAATTTAAATTTTGTAGCCCATATATATAGTCCTATACAAGAAAATCAGAAATTTCAGTAGCCCACACCAAATTTTAGGGGCAATTGGCCTGTGTGCCCCTGCAAATTTCATACCCTGAGGCTTTGATGTAACTTAATATTATCATTATAAATGCATAAACTTGCATAACTGAAGATACTATTTAAACTATATTTACAAATAGATCAGTTATTTTGTAGTAACAATAATGTACATTAAAAATCTAGCATGCAAAACAATTCAATTTTGTCTAATAATTATAATACATATTTTTGATGGAAAGAATTAAAACTGTTAGGTAATTATAATGACTTTGATATTCATTTCTGTTTGTAAAGTTTACACAAAGGATTTGTCAGCTCCTTTGTTTATCAGTTTGTTAAGTTTTAAATGTAATTTGTCAAAGTTGTGAAAAATAAACACTTGCTAGTTTAATTAGCACCAATAATCAACACATCTATTTACTGAATTATTGTTCACCTAACAGTTTCTTGATTGTTCAGTTTGATTGGTTGACTGATTGATGTCTGGCAGCTTAAGGATTCATGACAATTTAAGTTTATGACAACTTTACTTTTCATTTTTCAATAATCAATATAAGTACTAACTTGTTCTGATTTCTAAAAAAGTACTTGTAAAACTAATGATGAAAATGTGACTAAAAATAAATAACACATTTTCAATTTCACCAGTACTTGTATGAATTAAGTATGAAGGTACAAAAATGTATAACTCATTGCAATGCACATGATACAAGAGACCACTTAGTTGGATATTGCACACTAAAAAATTCGGGGGAGAACACTGACTTTTATAGAATTTTTCTTGCCAAATCACAATATGCATTCTAATTTTCCTGGAGCACAACATTTGCTTTGCAATATCTATTAAAACAAGGGAATGGGAGGTTTAATTTACCCTTGTATCTCTATCATATCTTTATTCTGTTTGTTTAAACAATTATTGCAATGATTGATGGTAAATCATTGCAATAATTGTTAATATATTTGATGTAATTATTCAGCTTAGTTTTGAGTGCTGCAATCAGCAATATTATATGCTTTCTTTCTTATCACTTTCTTAAAGTCAAGAAACGAGTGACCGGTGAAAAATAATGTTATCCAAATTCTTGAACCAATGTATACAAACATCATAAACTTAGTCTTCTGTGCACGAATTAATAATAATTTAGATAACCTGGCCCGAAGGGCCAAGTGAGCTTTTCCCATCACTTTGCGTTCGTCGTCTGTCGTCCATTGTCATTAACTTTTACAAAAATATTCTCCTCTGAAACTACTGAGCCAAATTAAACCAAACTTGGCCACAATCATCATTGGGGTATATAGTTTAAAAAATGTGTCCGATGACCCGGCCAACCAACCAAGATGGCTGCCATGGCTAAAAATAGAACATGGGGGTAAAATGCAGTTTTTGACTTATAACTCAAAAACCAAAGCATTTAGAGCAAATCTGACATGGGGTAAAATTGTTTATAAGGTCAAGATCTATCTGCCCTGAAGTTTTCAGATGAATTGGACAACCCCTTGTTTGGTTGCTGCCCCTGAATCGGTAATTTTAAGGAAATTTTGCTGTTTTTGGTTATTATCTTGAATATTATTATAGATAGAGATAAACTGTAAACTGCAAGAATGTTCAGCAAAGTAAGATTTACAAATAAGTAAACATGACGGAAATGGTCAATTGACCCCTTAAGGAGTTATTGTCCTTTATAGTCAATTTTAAATTAAAATAAAGTAAACTTCTTCTAAATATGAATAAATTAAAGAATTTTCTTCAGAAAAAAGTATATGTACATAAGTTTTATAATGAAAACTATCCATTGAGTTATAAAAAAACATATGCATTATATTTTTGATTTGAGGTTTCTTATGACTTTAAAGTAATATTGTATCACTGATTTTTTGTATGTCATATGCATTGAAAGTTACATAGGATCGAAATCCTGTTTTTATGCCCCACCTGCTAACATGGCTAAGGGTCATTATGATTTCGGGTCAGTGCATCCGTTTGTCTGTTTGTTCATCTGTCTGCCTGTCCTGCCTCAGCTTTAAGTTTTTGGTCAAGGTAGTGTTTGATGAAGTTTAAGTTCAATCGACACATGTTCCGCTATGATCTTATTGATTTTAATGCCAAATTAAAGTTTTTACCCCAATTTCACTGTCCACTGAACATAGGAAATAATAGTGCGAGGGGTGCAGCTGTGCACAATTCTCAAATTTTATTTACAATGGACACATTCTTGATTAATTTTTTAGTCAGATTTGGATGCATTTTTTGTTGTTGAAAAATTCTGCTGTGGGATTACATTTACCTATATTTTGTAGTTCTTGTTATTTTCAATATATAAGGAGCTGTTTACCACAAATACCTATATATGTAAAGCCTGTTTGCATTCTGACTGTTGAAATATGCTTTAATATTGAATTATTACATCATAATACATGTATCAACTAATGAACATATACTTTTCAGGTGGACAAATTAAATCTCAAGTTAGATGTTATGCAAGGAAAAGGGAGGTCTTTAATTTTGACTTTTCAGGTAACTATGATATATTATTACATAAGTTACAGTTGATTTAAAAATATATCGTTACCATATACACAGTCAATTTAAAACTATAGTGTTACCATTTGCAGGGTCAATTAAAATTATATCCCCACTCATATACATGTACAGAGTTAATTTCAAACTATCATGAAGATTTAGGTAACCCATAACTATAGACATTTGTTTGTATTGCACTTACATGGATCAAACAAAGTACCATTCTACTTTCTGTCCTGATATTTTAATATAATTTAATTTTGGATTTAACCCGTCTTCTGATTGGCTGACGTTATTTTGTTATCAGCCCATAGACATAATTTAGTCATGTGACCGTGACGTGATCAACGTTTTTTCATAGTTTTCTACGGTTTAAAATGGAATTTAGAATTAAATTATAAGAAATGACTGTAATATTTTTTCTGTCTATTCGAAATAAGATAAAAAATGTGGTGCACACTGATAAATAACCCGCTATGCGCGTTATTCAGTGTGCATCAAATTTTTTATGTTATTTCTTCATAGACAGAAAAAATATTACAATCATTCCTTAAATGTACAATGTTGATCAATAACCAATCAAATTTCTGCTTTCAAATTTTGAAGCGCTGTATCTGAATTAGCAACAAAGCAATAGGATCCCCAAAACATGGAAAAGGTCAATAATACAGATATTAAAAGAGAGCAGTGGGCCAGTGTCCGATCCTTTTAATTGAAGTGGGCCAGTGTCTGATCCTTTTAATTGCAGTGGGCCAGTGTCCGATCCTTTTAATTGCAGTGGGCCAGTGTCCGATCCTTTTAATTGCAGTGGGCCAGTGTCCGATCCTTTTAATTGCAGTGGGCCAGTGTCCGATCCTTTTAATTGCAGTGGGCCAGTGTCCGATCCTTTTAATTGCAGTGGGCCAGTGTCCGATCCTTTTAATTGCAGAGGGCCAGTGCTGATCCTTTTAATTGCAGTGGGCCAGTGTCCAATCCTTTTAATTGCAGTGGGCCAGAGTCCGATGCTTTTAAATGCAGTTTGGACACATGATCTCATTTCAATCCTATAATTCTTAGATCAACAGAAGTAATTTGGTTGAGTTGGCTTAACACATTTGGTTTGAAATAAGGTATGCAGTATGTGAATAATGTGATCTATCTCAAAACTTTACTGTGTGTTATTTTATGCTTTTATTATGGTTGTTGGTTCTCTATATCTTATTAAATTGTTAATTGAAAGTTATAATTCTCTTTTAATGTAGGTGATTTGGTAAAGGAAACAGATAAAGTTAACAAAGAGGAATTATTTTTCCCATTCAAAGAAATAGGAGGTTTAGAAGAGTAAGTGCATGATATGTTAATCAATAGACAGTCAGAGGATGGGTATTACTGGAAAACATTCAAGAGGAAAGTCTCTGATAAAATCTTTATTTCCAAAAACTAGAGATGGACGTAGCTCATCACATTTGCATAATGCATTACACTTGTATTACTTCATCAAATAATAATGTTGTATCTTCCATGTTTAGTGATCTTTGTTTTATAACCATCAGGGTTTAAAGGGGAAGTAAATCATAATTTCTTTCACTCTTTAATGTCTATTGGTGTAATCATTAGGTTATTGGTAGTAATTTTTTGAATTTCTATAAAAATATCCAAACTAAGCATTTATATGATTTTTATGCCCGTTCTTTAGGTGAAGAGAGCATTAAGGGTTACCCTTGTAAATCTGTCTCCAAAGGAGTAGGTTCAGTAAGACCCATTTTTTGGCCCCAAAATATAGCAGTTTTAGAAAATTGTGAAAATGTAATCTTTAACCTATATTTCGGAAAGTAAAATGCTTCTGCTACATAAATATGAGCTGTTTTTGACAATAAAATGCACAAATATCGTGTTCCAGCATCATTAAGTCATGCTAAATTACTGAAATCTTCAAAATTTTAGCATTTTGGTTAATTTTTTGACGGTTTTCAAATTATCAGTTGACCCCTTAAGGAGTTATTGCCCTTTATAGTCAATTTTGACCAATTTTTCGTAAATTTTTGTAATCTTTTACAAAAATCTTCTCCTCTGAAACTACTGGGCCAAATTTAACCAAACTTGGCCACAATCATTATTGGGGTATCTAGTTTAAAAAATGTGTGGCGTGACCCGGCCAACCAACCAAGATGGCCGCCATGGCTAAAAATAGAACATAGGGGTGAAATGTAGATTTTGGCTTATATCTCTGAAACTAAAGTATTAAGAGCAAATCTGACAGGGTTAAATTGTTTCTCAGGTCAAGATCTATCTGCCCTGAAATTTTCAGACTAATCGGACTACCTGTTGTTGGGTTGCTGCCCCCGAATTAGTAATTTTAAGGAAATTTTGCAGATTTTGGTTACTATCTTGAATATTATTATAGATAGAGATAAACTGTAAACAGCAATAATGTTCAGCAAAATAAGATCTACAAATAAGTCAACATGACCAAAATTGTCAATTGACCCCTTAAAGGAGTTATTGCCCTTTATAGTCAATTTCATAAATTTTTGTTAATTTTTGTAAATTTTTAGGAAATATTTTCCACTGTAATTACTGGACCAAGTTCATTATAGATAGAGATAATTGTAGCAACAAGAATGTTCAGTAAAGAAAGATCTACAAACACATTACCATCACCAAAACACCATTTTGTCATGAATTTATCTGTGTCCATTGTTAATATGCACATAGACCAAGGTGAGCGACACAGGTTCTTGAGAGCCTCTAGTTGGTTTTGCAAATGTTTATTTACAGGTCTATAGTCAATTAACTTTTGTTGGAAAATTATAATTTTGGGGTTTCCCTTCACAAAGGAAAGAAATGAAAATTGGTAGCACACTAATCATACCAAATCCACAGTATGTACTTGTTTATATTTACAGTGTAGATGATACTGTTAATGTTTATATTTACAGTGTAGATGATACTGTTAATGTTTATATTTACAGTGTAGATGATACTGTTAATGTTTATATTTACAGTGTAGATGATACTGTTAAAAGACTGCTCAGTTTGGAGTTTTGTGACTCAGTAAGTAAAATAACTATAATTTAAACCATAAAAAAAAAATCAAATAATTCAGTGGATCAAAGTTTTTGTTACTTCTTAAACTGAATCAATTTCAAATCCCCCTTTTGATCATAAACGGTAGTACTTTTATTACTTGACAACCAAATTGACTTTCCCTTATTAATTAGGATTCTTTTTGAGAATTTCAAATAAATCAGCAAATATATGTTTTAGGGATCTGTTCAAACTATAGCAAAGATTAACATAAGAATTAAAACTTCGGAGGACAAGGCTGCAAAGACCAAGACATTAGAACAGTAAAACTTCTTTTAATAGTAACTGACAATAGTGTACACATATATCATCTATTCTGTTCCTATTTCAAGCTTCATCTTTAACAAGTATACATCTTGTATTAGAAAATGGGTGCTGGTTAGTTTTCTTATCCGAATGTTATTACTTTGTAAAAAAGTATAGCTAACTCTAAAGGACGGGTACCACTGTACATGTAAGTGAAAAAGAACCTTATCAAATATTCAAGTTACTTGTTAGTTATTGAAATCCACATGTTTTGACCCAATTCCTCCAATATGGGCTTCAATGTCTTAAGTTATAAAAGGCAAAAGATTTTAAAAATGTTGAAACATGTCTGGCTGGTCGTATTTTTTGAAACGCAGGTTTGGCAGTAATAACTCAAAACTTAAGTAAGGAATCATAAAGAAGGATTGAATTGCCCTGTATTGTATTCAATTGAAACTGAGTATTAGTAATACAAGGATTGAATTGTCCTGTATTGTATTCAATTGAAACTGAGTATTAGTAATACAAGGATTGAATTGTCCTGTATTGTATTCAATTGAAGCTGAGTATTAGTTATACAAGCTCAGTATGAAGAAAATTGAACCATTTAGACAAACCCTGTTATTGTCTAAGACAAGCAGTGGAGGTTGGGGTGGTTATAAAATTAACACAGACATAGATTTAAACTGATTATTTTATTCAGTATAGAAAAAGAGATGTGGTATGATTGCCAATGAGACAAATATCCACCAAAATTCAACTGAATTAAATATAACCAATTATAGCACCATACTGCCTTCAACAATGAGAAAAACCCATATGGTATGGTTGACTCTATAAGACCCAGACATGACAAATGTGAAACAATTCAATTCAATTGAGTAAACTAACAGCCTAATTTATAACAAAACAATTTACAAACAAAAATATGACAGACATGAACCAACCACAACCACTGAACTACAGGCTCCTGACTTTGGACAGGCACATAAAGAATGAGGCAGGATTAGACATGTTTGTGAGCCCTCATCTCTCCCCTAATCTGGGACAGTGATGTTAGAGTAAAACATAAGAACAAAGTTTTGAAGTTAATGTTACCATTGATGAGTTATCGATGCAATCTCTAAGGTAGCGTTTCTGCTAAGATGTGAAAAATGTGTGACTATTTTTATATAAAAGGTTAAATCAAATGTTAATAAGTTAAAAAGTAAATATGGCAGGTTATTTTGTAATCATAAAGGAACTTGTATATGTATCAGATTATAATTGCTTTTTGTTACAGAAAGAACGTTCATTTCACAAAGAATATGAATGTATGAAAAAGATTGATGAGTTATTTGGTCATAATGCTGAACTGGAGAGGAAAAGTAAGTAACAAAATTGGACAAAGTTCATTTTACTTTTATTTTCTAATTTTTATATTGCATCCAGTAAGGTAGTCTTTAAGTGATTGGAGTGTAAAGGATATTTTGAGAATTATATATACGTTTAAAAAAAATGTTTTTGATACTGCATGACCAAATTGACTTTTTCACAATTTTTTGTAAAATCTATCAGCTGAATTTTATCATAAATGAGTCATGCCAAGATATTCACTTGACTTTTTTTCCCCCCTAGGCATTAAATGTACCCTTACTTTAGTTTGCCTAAACAAAATGTTATAAAACTTATACACAATACTTAAAATCAAAACACAGATATGTATGAAAAATATTTTCTGAGAAAAATTAATAAAGAAGCAGAAATGGAAGATTCCAAAGAACATTGATGAGCAGAATCCATTCCTTATAGTATGATAAAACAAAACTATTGGCCTCATTTAAGGGCTATTCTAGGTAAATATATATGAAGGGTTTGGGGATTAGAAAACAATTAAATTATTTGTGGATAGGTGGGAGCAAGTCATAAAGTTCAAATTGTGTGTTACATCTGCAACAACAAAAAATGCAATTGTGAAGCATCTGGCAATGACCTTAAAAAAAAGAGTGCCTTCCAACCTTTGTGACAGGCATGTATAGAATGTGGCAGGGAAAAACAATCAATTTAAAAGCTTGATTCCTCAAATCAGTACATGTACTATTATAAAAAGTACAATTTTAAACAAAATTTAAACAAAATGAATACCATTAAGACACAAAAGTACTGGTCTGAGGGAACTCAGATACTGAAAGCTAGTTCAAAACCCAATTTCATCTAATAAATAGACCAAAGCTTCTCAAAACAAAATTATCAATCCACACATATCAAATGTGATAATGACTGAATAGCAATACTTAAAGTATTTGTTTTGTATTTAGACCTTTTAACAATTGATTAAAGTCTTAACATGTTTTGATTTTCATTGCAGTTGTCAAATTTACTATTTCCATAAGAAAGATGGTACCTTATTGTCTAGAAAGAACAGGAGTAAGTTTCAAAATTGTAATTAATGTACTGCATGTTCCAGATCATATTCACACAAGTAAATGTGTATGATCGGATCATACATAGTCTGATACAGAGATGAGACCTTACATATGAAAACACTGTGCATAAATCTCAAAAAATTAAAACAAAATTCCCATGTAAATGAAGAGAAGCAGTTGAAGTAGAATATTTTCCTCATACTTTCCAGCTAACCTTGCCCAGTGTTTTCTTTGAATGGGCCAAGATACATTAAACTAGGTCACAATTATCCATACAGAATCTTTTGAGAGGATTTATGTCTATTATGCCTTCTGACCTACTAACATAGCTGCTGTTACTATGAATATAACAGTGCTCAAATGATATCATTGTCTATTACTGGTATTCTGAAGTTTACCAATTATAAATAAATGAAATGATTTTGAAATGGTCCTTTCAGAATATATACCAATATATCTGGTGTCTAGGCCACTGTTACTAAAACAAAAAGTTACGTACAAAAAATAAAATCAATACTTGTATAACTTGAATAGAAAATAAATTGGTAAAAATGTTTTGATATTTAATCATGCTTATATAACTAGAAATTTAATTCATTATACGACCGCAAAATTTGAAAAATTTTTGGTCGTATATTGCTATCACGTTGGCGTCGTCGTCGTCGTCGTCGTCGTCCGAATACTTTTAGTTTTCGCACTCTAACTTTAGTAAAAGTGAATGGAAATCTATGAAATTTTAACACAAGGTTTATGACCACAAAAGGAAGGTTGGTATTGATTTTGGGAGTTTTGGTCCCAACATTTTAGGAATTAGGGGCCAAAAAGGGCCCAAATAAGCATTTTCTTGGTTTTCGCACTATAACTTTAGTTTAAGTTAATAGAAATCTATGAAATTTTGACACAAGGTTTATGACCACAAAAGAACGGTTGGGATTGATTTTGGGAGTTTTGGTTTCAACAGTTTAGGAATTAGGGGCCAAAAAAGGGCCCAAATAAGCATTATTCTTGGTTTTCGCACAATAACTTTAGTTTAAGTAAATAGAAATCAATGAAATTTAAACACAATGTTAATGACTACAAAAGGAAGGTTGGTATTGATTTTGGGAGTTTAGGTCCCAACAGTTTAGGAATTAGGGGCCAAAAAGGGACCCAAATAAGCATTTTTCTTGGTTTTCGCACCATAACGTTAGTATAAGTAAATAGAAATCTATGAAATTTAAACACAAGGTTTATGACCATAAAAGGAAGGTTGGTATTGATTTTGGGAGTTTTGGTCCCAACAGAATAAGGGGCCCAAAGGGTCCAAAATTAAACTTTGTTTGATTTCATCAAAATTGAATAATTGGGGTTCTTTGATATGCCAAATCTAACTGTCATGACTGTGTATGTAGATTCTTAACTTTTGGTCCCGTTTTCAAATTGGTCTACATTAAGGTCCAAAGGGTCCAAAATTAAACTTAGTTTGATTTTGACAAAAAATGAATCAGTTGGGTTCTTTGATATGCTGAATCTAAAAATGTACTTAGATTCTTGATTATTGGCCCAGTTTTCAAGTTGGTCCAAATCGGGGTCCAAAATTAAACTTTGTTTGATTTCATCAAAAATTGAATAAATGGGGTTCTTTGATATACCAAATCTAACTGTGTATGTAGATTCTTCATTTTTGGTCCTGTTTTCAATTTGGTCTACACTAAAGTCCAAAGGGTCCAAAATTAAACTTAGTCTGATTTTAACAAAAATTGAAATCTTGGGGTTCTTTGATATGCTGAATCCAAAAATGTACTTAGATTTTTTATTATGGGCCCAGTTTTCAAGTTGGTCCAAATCAGGATCTAAAATTATTATATTAAGTATTGTGCAATAGCAAGTCTTTTCAATTGCACAGTATTGCGCAATGGCAAGAAATATCTAATTGCACAATATTGTGAAATAGCAATTTTTTTTTTAATTAGAATTATCTTTCTTTGTCCAGAATAGTAAGCAAGAAATATCTAATTGCAAAATATTGTGCAATAGCAAGATTTTTTTTTAATTGGAGTTATCTTTCTTTGTCCAGAATCAACTTAAATCTTTGTTATATACAATATACAATGTATATTCACTTTTTACTACCAACTGATAAATTAAAATAATCTTTACCATTCAGTGATAACAAGCAGTTTTTTTTACATCTTAATATTTTATGATGTATTTAAATGAGTAGTTATTGTTGCAAACTCCATTAGAAATTTTAATTGAGATTAGTTTTGGAATAAGGGAAAGGGGGATGTGATTAAAAAAATTGGGTTCAATTTTTCTCATTTGAAATTTCATAAATAAAAAAGAAAATTTCTTCAAACATTTTTTTGAGAGGATTAATATTCAACAGCATAGTGAATTGCTCTAAGAGAAAACAAAAATTTTAAGTTCATTAGAACACATTCATTCTGTGTCAGAAACCTATGCTGTGTCAACTATTTAATCACAATCCAAATTTAGAGCTGAATCCAGCTTGAATGTTGTGTCCATACTTGCCCCAACCGTTCAGGGTTCAACCTCTGTGGTCGTATAAAGCTACGCCCTGCGGAGCATCTGGTTTTATATTTGGAATAACAAGGGAAGAGGAATTTTCATATTAGTTCGAACACAAACAGTTGTAGCTATGTGTATGGCTCACACCACAAAATTTTATTCCCAATGAAAAACAGAAATTTTTGAAGAAGATTTGTAACATGTTAAAAAGGCAAACGATTGCAATAGAGAAATATGACTTCCTCTACTTTAAGGAGAAATAATCACTAAAACCAGCAATTGGAGAAATTAACATGATTAAGAAGAAAAAAAGAGTAAGAAAAAATCTGAAAAGCAAATCATGTTCCTGGCTTCGTGCAGACCTATTCAGAGCAATATGATTTACTTATTAAATGGCAAAACCATACTTATAATTCTAATGTGCTATTGTTTACTTTCAGGATAAGAAAAATAAATCAGTACTGAATGAGAGTATTGCAAAGAGAAAGAAATTTTTAAAAGAATTAAGAGCTGAAGATTATGAACGATTTATTTGGTTGCTAAAAGAATTGAAAATAAGATATATACCAGCAAAGAAAACTGTGCGTGTTAGCAAAAGACAGAATAGAATAAATGAAAATAAGACCATTTCAGATGATATAAGGAATAAAAAAGAAGAAGAATTACGCCTAGTACTTGAACGTGAAAAGGAAGAGTACTTGATGAATAAAGAGAAGATTCTGGAAGACATAGAGAAAGAAATTGAGGAATACGGTTTAGATAAAGAAGAAATTTTGAAAAATGTTGAAAATATTCGTGTTGCCAGGGAAACACCCCCTGAACCAGTTAGAACAGGTTTTGCTAGCTTGAAAGATTGGTCATACCCAAAGGTTCCACCAAGATTTTTCAAATTAGAATAATAAAAGTTAATAAATAAACCTGCTTAGTATTTCTATCCTGTATCGTGTTGAGTACATATAAAAAAAAATAATAGACAATCAAAGATCTTAATTATATTTATGGGAAACTGATGCACTGTTATATAAAACATTCTGAATGAAATAAAGCAGTTTACCACCAAGCCTCTGTAATAGCTTTCTATACAAATCAATATATTGAATTTTGCATTTGAATACAGTTAACTCTCGTTGTCTCGAACTCGGTTGACTCGAAATTTCGGATGAGTCGAAGTTTTCACGTGGTCCCGAACTTTATTCCATACAAAAGTATGTAATTCGACTCCTGATGAGTCGAAATTGGATGAGTCGAAATTTCGGTTGAGTCGAACTAAATTTACGGTCCCAAGGTTAACAAAAGCATTTAAAATTCATTTTTTATCTCGAACTAATACACATGTCAAAACATGACATCCGGGATTTAAATGGATTGAAGAGTTAATCTGACAATACACGTGTAGTTAAATTTCCGGTCACTAACCACTGTATTGATTTATGACATGCTATTTCCATGAGTGTTTACCTAAGATGATCTTTTATAGATTTTTTATAAATAATTAGTGATACATTGTTATTGTTCATGAAAAAGTATTTAAATTGTTTACAAAACAATTAAATTTGTGATTTACACTAATGAGCTTGGGTGTGTATAAAGTGAGGATTATGGCTTCTGTTGATGATCACCTAAAAACTACTCAAACGACGTCTTTAATCTTGATATATTTTCTTTTGAAAAGAAAGAGTGAGATAAAACAAATTGAGTAGAAATCAAAATTTTCTTAAATCTCTTGTATCCGAGAGTAAACAATTTTGTCAGCTATTAGGGACGACATCAAAAGATCGATGTAGGATAAAAAACTTAAATCAAATAGTTTGTGGTAGGGTTTTTTTACGATTTTTACCTATATCGCTATTGGTAAATCAATTTTTCCCAAATTACGTTAAGAGGGGGGTGGGGTCAGTAAAAAACTACATGTATGTGAATTAAGTTTTTTTTTATCCTACATTGAACTATTGATGTCGTCCCTTAGCGACCTGAATTACGAAACTGTCGATTGGAAATTACTCTCTTGGAAAAGCCATACGATTTTTTTTTAATTGAAACAATTGAATAATAAAAATAATGTCATTTTAATAATAAAATACTGTGACATACAAATACATCGATCTGATACTAGAATATCGATCCCCTTCCCATATTCACCCGGATTTATTTTAGCTTTACCAAGCTAAGCAAGAGTTATGTCCCTTAGATTGTCGAACTTCCGGTGTTCGTTTGAGTCGAACTACGTGTATCTCGAAATATTTCTCTGGTCCGGCTGACTTCGACATAACGAGAGTCGACTGTATTTAAAATTGTCCCTAGTATGTTAATTTGGAATTTCCCTGTTTTACAGAATTCTGTTTTACAAAAATAAGATGTGGTATGATTACACATGAGACAACTCTCTACATGGAATGAAATGAAGAAGAATTTAACTATTGGCTATTGTATATATCACTATACGACTGAATCTAAGGCCTGAATTAACTTGCTAGATTCCTTCATACCAAGAAAAAGAGTTTTAATCCAAATATTCCATGTTTAGAGAAATTGACAAAAAAATCTAGCAACAGGACACTGTAATGAATCTTTAATTTACCACCCTAATCCCTCTGTTTAAGCAAATATATATACAATTTGGTACAGAGCAAATATTCATACCATTTGGTACAGAACAAATATTCATATTATTTGATACAGAGCAATATTCATAACATTTGGTACAGAGCAAATTAATATACCATTTGGTACAGATCAAATATTCATACCATTGGTACAGAGCAAATACATATACAATTCGGTACATAGCAAACATACATACCATTTGGTACAGAGCAAATATTCATACCATTGTACAGAGCAAATATTCATACCATTTGATACAGAGCAAATATTCTTACCATTTGGTACAGAGCAGACATTCATACCATTGGTACAGAGCAAATAAACATACTTTTTGGTGCAGAGAAAATATACATACGATTTGGTACAGAACAAATATTCATACCATTTGGTACAGAGCAAATATACTTACCATTTGGTTGATACAGAACAAATATTCATATCATTTGATACAGAGCAAATATACATACCATTTGGTACAGAGCAAATATACATACCATTTAATATACCATTTGGTACAGCAAATTTACATACCATTTGGTACAGAGCAAATATACATACCATTTGGTACAGATCAAATATACATACCATTTGGTACAAAACAAATATTCATACCATTTGATACAGAGCAAATATACATACGATTTGTTACAGAACAAATATTCATACCATTTGGTACAGAAGAAATATACATACCATTTGGTACAGAACAAATATTCATATTTGATACAGAGCAATATTCATAACATTTGGTACAGAGCAAATTAATATACCATTTGGTACAGAGCAAATATTCATACCATTGGTACAGAGCAAATACGCATACAATTTGGTACAAAGCAAACATACATACCATTTGGTACAGAGCAAATATTCATACCATTTGGTACAGAGCAAATATATATACCATTTGGTACAAAGCTCATATCCATACCATTTGGTACAGAGCAAAATATACCTACCATTTGGTACAGAGCAAATATTCGTACCATTTGGTGCAGAGCAAATATACATACAATTTGGTACAGAGCAAATATGCATACCATTTGGTACAGAGCAAATATTCGTACCATTTGGTACAGAGCAAATATTCATACCATTTGGTACAGAGCAAATATTCATACCATTGGTAAAGAGCAAATTTACATACTTTTTGGTACAGAGCAAATTTACATACCATTGTACAGAGCAAATATTCATACCATTTGGTACAGAGCAAATATATATATACTATTTGGTACAGAGCTAATATACATACTATTTGGTACAGAGTAAAATAAACATACCATTTGGTACAGAGCAAATATTCATACCATTTGGTGCAGAGCAAATATACATACAATTTGGTACAGAGCAAATATGCATACCATTTGGTACAGAGCAAATATTCGTACCATTTGGTACAGAGCAAATATTCATACCATTTGGTACAGAGCAAATATTCATACCATTGGTAAAAAGCAAATATACATACTTTTTGGTACAGAGCAAATTTACATACCATTGTACAGAGCAAATATTCATACCATTTGGTACAGAGCAAATATATATATACTATTTGGTACAGAGCTAATATACATACTATTTGGTACAGAGTAAAATAAACATACCATTTGGTACAGAGCAAATATTCATACCATTTGTTACAGAGCAAATTAACATACCATTTTGTACAGAGCAAATAAACATACCATTTGGTACAGAACAAATATTCATACCATTTGGTACAGAGAAAATATTCGTACCATTTGGTACAGAGCAAATTAACATACCATTTGGTACAGAACAAATTTTCATACCACTTGGTACAGAGCAAATATTCGTACCATTTGGTACAGAGCAAATTAACATACCATTTGGTACAGAGCAATATTCATACCATTGGGTACAGAGAAAATATATATACCATTTGGTACATAGCAAATATTCATACCATTTGGTATAGAGCCAATATTCATACCATTTCGTACAGAGCAAATATTCATACCATTGGTACAGAGCAAATAAACATACCATTTGGTACAGCTTTACTAAACAGGTTAGTTGACGTATGACGAATGATAAAAAAGAAGTAAAAATTGTTAGAACTGTTGAGCCCTAAAAAACAGAAAACCTCTTTTAGACCCCATCTGGAAAAAAGTACATAAAACCCATATGGTTTTAAATTTTCCCAAAACATGTTGCTAGGTGCTTTCTCAAATCATTTTTTTAGAGCGACACAAGAAAAAGGGGTATAATAAGACCACTTTTTTGGCCGCTTAAATAAAAAAATCTAAAAGTATTCACGGTAGGTATAGTGTCCGGCTAGGATCGTGGCTTTTTCGAGTGTGACCTTTTTTTTTTCTCGAGTGAATATGATCAAAAATGTTAACAAACAGACTTCTTTTCTAACAAGATGTGATATAAAAGCTTGAGTTTGATATCCAAGGTTATACATTATATGTTAGTATTTGAGATATAAAGATGGAATCATTCTGACATTGCTTTTCGTTAAAAAAAAGTTGAATTTAGCCTTAAAATGCTTTTATTCCAAAATACCGAATAAAGCCATTTTCTAACACATACCAATGCAAATGTCGACGGGAATGCATACATGGAATCTATATTTCCGTGGATATACAGACACTTTACAAAAACTATTGTTATTGCATTGAAAACTACATTTTGAGACAAAATTAAACTGTTCATGTCCGGGCTTTTTCGAGAGCAGTCCGGGCTTTTTCGAGTGTGTCCTTCTTTTATCGAGTGATTATACACATTTCTTATAGCTAAAAATGTTATGTGTTTACGTTTAAGAACTATGAAATAAAGGCTCAAATTAAGTACTTTCAAGGCACATGGTTTGACAACACTTGCATTTTATAAACAAGTATCGTTCATTTGTATATATTCTTTTTCTCACATCTTATAAATTGCATGTACAGTATATATCCGTGATATCAACAATCTAATGTATGTGTTCCGGACCATATAAGTATTTGGACCTCATGGGATAACTATTACTGAACAGCAAAATGTCGACTGGGAAGATAACTTCCAATAATGTCTTAATGAACTGTAACTGTTTACTCTTATAAGTTGTTATTTGGATGGAGAGTTTTCTCATTGGCACTCATACAACATCTTCCTATATCTATCATATGGTCCGACCATACGCGTACAGTTAGACCATATGAGTGTACTCATATAATCGTGATCAAACGCGTATGGTCCTAATACTCATATGGTCCGGAACATAAGCATAGAAAATTCGAATTGAGACGTACATATATACATAAATCATGCCAAGAAATTGCCTCCGTTGAAATTCTGCAAACACCCCATAGAGCAAATTACATGGATGATTAATATTGACCATTTGGTATATGGCTGTGTTCTAAGCGACACGTACAGGAAGGTCATAAATTAATTCCTTCAATGAAATCAAATCTTTAGCTACTAATAACTGCCGTAGGGGGTCGACCTGAATTTTTAGCGAGGATTTCTTGGCATGGAGTAACAGATAGAAAACTCAGGGTTAGAATTCATAGAACAGAAAAGGGGCAGTGGCAAATATTTCATGTATATTTTGAACACGGAGAGAATTTACCTAAACCTTTCGCCAAAAAAAAATCTTTCTTTTTCTTATTTGTGCCTTCCGACTTTATGTTTTGAATTGTAGTTTCACTTTCCATATTCGGTATTTATTCAAATGTAAGCTCCACATGGTAAAAATCACGTGATGCAGGAATATAATATCTTGGAGTTGGACTATTTCTTTCTTTTCGGGCGGAGACTCCAAGCAAACAACATGCATGTGTATAACGGCACTGTAGATTTTCGTATTAAATAAAAAAAAGTTGCCGGTCCGGTACATGAATAGATTGGTTAGAAAGCAAGGTTTTAATTTTAATTAGATTCGAAAGCTTAATTCGAGGGTTGAAAATAGAGAGCACAAATAAAAAAGGGGGGGGGGTTCCACAGGGAATATTTGTATCTTATGAACTCTATATTTGAAAGGGTTATTTTTTTATGTAATTAAAAAAGAGAAAAACAAATATAGGACAAATTGTGATTGGTCTTTCTTCCTTTCTCCCATGCCAAGAAATTGCCTCCGTTGAAATTCTGCAAACACCCCATAGAGCAAATTACATGGATGATTAATATTGACCATTTGGTATATGGCTGTGTTCTAAGCGACACGTACTGGAAGGTCATAAATTTATTTCTTCAGTGAAATCAAATCTTTAGCTACTAATGACTGCCGTAGGGGGTCGACCGGAATTTTTAGCGAGGATTTCTTGGTATGTTGTATAAGATGAGATATATGTTTGTTTAAAAGAGTATACATCTTAGATATTTCATTAACTTTTTGTCTTGTATATCGTGTATTGTGTATTTTATTGTTTAAGAAATGGCAACCGATAATGACTAAATGCTACAACTGTGAGGAGGAGTCTGATTATGCAATTATAATAATTGACAATACAACAACTAAACACCATGAAAACTTCCTTTCAATAAAAGAAAAGTGTCTAAAAAGTGCAAAATATGAATATTAATCAAGCCATTACATTGCTGTTCCTGGTGTCGTTCGAAGCACTGGACAATCTAGCTGGTGATAGCATATAATATACACATTTTATATTTGTCTATCATTGCTAAAGGATCATATTTAGGCTAATGAACTATTCATTTCATTGTTGATTTTAGCTGAATTTTATTAAAACTTTGTGTTCAATGACAAAAAAAAATGGGGTGGATTAAGTGTGTGTGTTTTTAAAGTTTTTTATTTTATAAATATAGGTTTCTTTTATTAATCTCCGAAGTTCACCACAGGAAATATTATTAACTGTAAAATCAAAAGTAGCATGCAATGAAGATGAATATGAGTTCCCTGCATTATGTTCTAGACACAGTTTTGTTAAGGATCGAGTAATTTCTAAATGAACACTGGAAATAAGTTGTATAACGCTCTCCAAACAGAAAATTTGCATTAAATTGAAAAAAGAGTAATTTTGATATGTTTTTGATGACTTATTGTGAATATACGATATTGTCCTTCACTTAATTACAGTTATAAACTAAAAGAGGTCATTTTTTAAAGTCTAGAATACCTTTTTTCTTATTCAAATTTTCTGTAAAATACCTGGACCATTTGACTAAAAACCCGGACGATTTCACAGTTGCTCTCGAAAAAACCCGGACAATAACAAACACGGATTTTTTGTTGTTAAAATACAAGGAAATTGTGCTTCTTTGTTGATCAAAAAATATATAGTATTCAATATAAGAAGGGTAGTAATGTTAAAAACTGTTATAATTACGAAATATACGTTTATTTAACTTATCGCATGTTTTATCACTCGAAAAAGTCCGAACTACACTCGAAAAAAAATGGACCAAATCACTCGAATAACCACGATCCTAGCCAGACACTATAATATACCTACCGTGGTATTGTACAATATAAAATTACACCTGTCCGATGTTCTTTTAACATTTATCTGCCCCACTTTGTGATCTTTTCATTAAAATTTAGATATGATGCTTCCAAATTAGAAAGTTTGCTACATCTTTTGCAAAGATATTTATGCGAGTACAATCTCTTTTTGAGGTCTTACAGCTCATATCTATTATTCTTGTCGAGCCTACAACTTTTGTTGCAGCTTGACACAGGGATAGTGATCAGGCGCCAGCGGTGTTAACTTATTTCTTCAAAGTTTAATATTTTAAAAGGTAGAATACCTGGATAATTAGTTTCCGTTTGTCATATGTCCATTGTCCTTGACCTCATTTTTATGGTTCAGTGACTACTTGAAAAAAAGTTATTTTTTTCAGTTTTCTTAACTTCTCTCTTATAAGTAATAGGATAACTTTATTTGATATGTACAATGTGTGTACCTTGCAAGGTCCTCATAGATATAGGAAGATGTGGTATGAGTGCCAATGAGACAACTCTCCATCCAAATGACAATTTATAAAAGTAAACCATCATAGGTCAATATACGGCCTTCAACACGGAGCCTTGGCAAACAACGAACAACAAGCTATAAAGGGCCCAAAAATTACTAGACGTGTAAAACCATTCAAACGGGAAAACCAACGGTCTAATCTATATAAAAACGAGAAACGAGAAACACGTATAAATTACATAAACAAACGACAACTACTGAACATCAGATACCCGTCAGACAGTTTTCACTTGACCTCGACCTCATTTCATGAATAAGTGAACAAGGATAAGTTTTGATGGTCAAGGTCATATCTTGGATACTATAAGCAATACGTCTACTATATTTGGTGTACTGCATGATTGGAAGGTGTACATGCCCAACTGACAGGTGTCATCTGACATGTACCTCATTTACATGGTTCAGTTATGTTTTTGTGTTTTGGACTATTTTTCTATTACTGTCTGCAATAGGTCTACTGTATTTGGTGTATGGAATGATTTAAGGTGTATATGTTTGACCAGCAGGTGCCACCTAACCTTGACCTCATTATTATGGTTCAGTGGTTAAAGTTAAAGTGGTTTATGATGCACATGTTAGTCAGGCATGTTTTATATGACCATGACCTCTTTTTTATGTTTCATTGCCCAGTGTTAAGTTTGTGTTTTTTTCTCATACTTTAAGCAATATGTCACCTATATTTGGTGTATGGAATGATTGTAAGGTATACATGTCTGTCTGGCAGGATTCATCTGACCTTGACCTCATTTTCATGGTTCATTGATCGATGTAAAGTTTTCCTGATTAAGTTTTTTTCTTAGATATGCAATAGGTCAGCTACATGTAAATTTTAAGCATATTCGGTGTAATTGGAATGATTGTAAGTGTACATGTATTTCCAGTTTTGTTTATCTGACCCTTGACCTCATTTTCTTTGATTATGTTAAGTTTATGTGGTAGTATATCAAAGGTTAGTAAAGAAGGCGAGTCATTTCAGCGTGTGCACTCTTGTTTATAAATAAAATTGAATTGGCTGACTTTATTTTACCAAATATTTTCATGCAGTTTTCATTGTTGTGGAATATGAAGACAGTGTTTTTTCATCAAAATATTTATTAGAACAAAACAAGACAAGTTAACAAATTAAATAAATCAACAATAACAAAAAGGCAAGATAAGCATAAAATTGATGGCACAAAACAAACTATATGTGATTATATCATATTAATAAGTCAATAAAATAAAACACTAAATGAACTTATAAATTTATGAAAAACTACAGTCACCGGATTTGTATTTTTAGAATTAGTATATTTCTTACACCAACGGAAAATTCAAAAATAGTAAAGAGGTAGGCACAAATGTTTCTAACAAATTTATAATTCCTCTCTGCAATTTGTTCTTATTTAGAATTGATTACATATGGAAAAACGTGCTGGTAACTTAGATGGATGTGTACTCATTACTAGAATGAGTTTACAAAAGAATAAGGACATTCTAAGCTATTTTCATGTATAGTATTATCCAATACAAATGTGAATTTTGGCTTAGTTTTTTTTAGGGCGCAATACTTTTTTTTTTCGAAAACGTAACATTTACTATGTTAATTTTACAGCAATGTATACTATAGAACAGAAATTCAGAAATACGAGCACATCAAAGTCCACTTAAGTCACAGTTTAAGCGTAAATCATAATGCAGCTGTGGTCATCTATATTGACGATTCTTTGCTATTTTTTTCAATTCAAACAGTTCAACTGCTTACAATTACCGTGAAGCAAATTTTAAGAATTACTTAACATGTTTAACCTTGGCAGTTATCTTGTTGCTTGCTGACTGTCATAGTCAGTTTAACTTGAATTTAGCCAGAAATACGAATCACACAGTAGCACAAAATAAGTTTGGGAAAATTTAGCATTTATATTTAAACTTTTGTAAACAAAATTCATTGTAGAAAAAAAGACCGTTTAAAATTGAGAATTTTCTCACCATTTTCATACCTCCACATCAAAAGAACCGAAAAATAATTAACAATCGGACTGTTATTGCATGTTCGTTGTAGAAACATGTCTTTTGCCTTAAGGTAAATCTATTAAAATTGAAATATTATTATTAGTGATAGACCTATTGGTAAACTGAAATCAAAATTTAATTTTTAATGTTACTAGATATGGTGCATCATCATAGTTTCGCAAAGTTTGAAACTAAGGATGGGATGGGGGTCACATTGACATGTAACCGATATTCCCACTCTTGGATCTTCGTTTAGTCATAATAGAAACAACTTTGGGGGAAGTCGGACCGCCTCTGTTAGAATAAAACATTGTTCTTTTTACTTGCAAAATGTCTAAAACATTCTAAAATTTTAAATGCTGGACTAAAATTGAATACTTAATCTCAACTATCATAAACATGAAGCAACTGCCAACTTATTACAATACAACAGTTGTTTGTTTTTCTGCATACGATGCTGGTATGTATCCATACTGATCAGTTCTTGGTATATGTACCCAAATCCATTCTGAACTATTTTGAGAATTTAAATCGGCATAAATTGCCTCCCCTTTCTGAACATAGATATTTTGTTGCCCATGTGCCTGTCCTTTATATTCATACTTCATTACATACTCAACCATATAGCTACTTTGCTGCCCTCCTATGTTAACATTAGAACTATATCGTGTTGTCTTTATGCTTTCAGATTTAACCGAAGATCTCGCAGAGACCCTTGAATTTTTTGTTCCTCGTGAAGAATCAGAAATTGAACCATCGGTTATCTGTTGTCTCCTTTTTAATATCATGGCAAGTTCTTCAGTAACGTTTTTAAATGAGTCCGATACATCTCCGCCAGGTTTTAGTTTAACCGAGACTTCGTTTGCAATGTTAGATGAACTGATTTCCGTATACTGGCCATATTTAGATTCTAAAACATCATTTAATATAAACTGCTTTGAATCATTCACTGAGCTCGGGTTTTGGTCCTTTGTGGTTTCGTTTATCTGTGATTGCAGGAGCGGTTTTGCGCCGTTAATGTCATTTATGGCATAAGTGTCTGAATGTTCTAAAGAACCAACTGGTCGTCTGTCGAAATAAGGTGAAGACCTTGAATTGTCCGATAAGATTGTTGCTAGAGGTTGTCGATGATAGTGACTACTGCTGTGTAATTCTGAGGGGGCAATTTCTGTAACATCGGTTAGAGACTGATCTGAAAAGTCCTGTTGGTTGTCATCCTCGAGAAATACTGAATCAATGAGCGACTCTTTTTTTGTTTTCAGGTGAAGGCTAGAATAAGGTGGTGGTTCTTTATCGGGTTGCTTCGGCTGTGAAGAAACGTTTGGCGATGTTAATGCAGTATGACTGTTTGGTGTGTATGAAATTGGAGTGTCAACTTTGTTGGGTACTTTTTCCTTTAAAATTTGGTGTCCATATCTTGCTGAGTCAGGTTTGGGTAGGATATCATATTCTGATTGTAAACTAACAGTTGAAGACATAAAACTGTCCGTTGATGTATTTTGAAGAGACACTTGATTCTGGTATTTAGTCTGACCACTTCTTTGAATATATGTCGAACCCTGACTGGTAGCAGTGCTTGACCCTGACTTTTTATTTAATCCACCACTTCGAACTAAAAAAAAGAAGAAACTGATGTTAGGATCAGTAGTAAGATAGACTTTCTTCATATAAATAACTGATTTGAACTAAAGGCGATGCCGGTGTGGAATCTGTCAATGAGACAGACACCTAGCAATTAAAAAACAAACTCATCTTGTATCTATAGACTTTCTTCAACGTTGAAAGTTGTATATACAATGTTCTTAATAAAAGTAATTACCGTATGAGGGCTACTTGTATTAGTTCTGATAAACTGAAATAATGCATTTTATAATCTTTTATATCTAAAATTTTCAAGATGCAGTAACACTTTCTTTAGATGTCTGCGTTTATTTTTTCATCAAATCGATACCTTATCACTGTTTTTGCATGACAATATGAATCCTATGACTATTTTGTCTTTCATTCTGTATTTGTCAAACTCTGAAATTTTTACCACAATTTTAAAGATAGACGCTAATAAAACCTTTAAGAAGTTACTTGTACGATATATATACCTAGTTTACGGAGAGGTTCTACTGGACAAATATACGTCTTTGGTACAAAGCCTTCCTGTCCATCATACTTCCTAACCCAGGACCAGTCAGGGTCTTCTATGTTTAAAACGGCAACTAGTTCTGCTCGTTCAACGCTTACGTCGTTTTCGTTAAGTCCGAGAAAATCAAAGAGCACTATATATTGTCCATGCGAGGTCTTATAAAAAGGTTTGACATCCATTTCATCCATTATACCACTACTAGAATTCTCTTGTGGTTTGGGTTGGAATAACGGCGACATGTTTCTGCTTACCACCGACTCAATATCAGTGTTATCTTCCGACAGGTCTGCACTGTACTCCGATACACGACTGCTGCGAACTGAATTCGCACAAGAAATGTCTGTGTTAGAATCTATATCTTTCACCGTACGGCATACCGACAGTGGTACATAACCTGTTTGACCGTTGGTTTTCTCAATATACAACCAGTCTTTGGCAGTGTGTATAAGTCGACCAGTCTCGCCTTTTGTAACCTGTACCTCACCTGGTGCCTTTGGACTGAAATCTTGTATTATGTCGACCTTTGAACGTGTATACATATGATCTGACCTATCTAACCCAACTTGTTCTATTGTGTCCACACTGTCACTTCCAGTTATCCGTCCTCGGTGTGTTGGTTCTTTCCCTGTAGATAAGATTTCACAGTGAGCGATGATAATGAAAATTATTCACAAATTTTATTTTCATAAAGAAAGCGAGAAAAGGCTTCTTTATATTTCAATTTAAGCAGTTATCTATGTTATAAACGCAAGTTTTGATAAAAAAGTCATGAATGGGTAAGGCCATGCACCAGATATGTGTTTTTGAAGACTTAATGATTGGACCTCCTAACTCTGAAAACAAATCTAACATATTTTTTTACAATTTAGTGTGTGTAAAGTGGACTTCGGCTGCTGTCTGCTCTTTGGTCGGTTGTTGTCTCTTTGACACATTCCCCATTTCCATTCTCAATTTTGTTTTATGTATTAAAACATATAAGCTCGCATTTAAGTTACCTGCTTGCTGTCTATACAGTATATGATGGGTTTACTTCTAAATAATAATAGCAGTTTAAAAGTGTATAACGAGTGACTTACCCTTGTTTAATGTTAGAGATTTATGAAAGCAAAACACATATCAATCTTATCTCTCTACCTTTGTGTAATGTTAGAGACTCAAGTAAAATATAAATTATTCTTACCTCTGTTCCGCTTTGCTCTATTTGTATTTCCTAATCGACTGGGACAGAGAAAAGCCATTTAACTTCACTGCACATTAGTACAAAATAATATTTCTCAATTTTAAAATGATTATCGTTACCAATAAAGGTATGACAAATCTTTTTATATAGATGGTCGGATTTACATAAAGTACTGGGTACATTTATTGTATGTATGTGAATATATCAGAACAATTCACATTAAATACCAACCAGTATAAAATCCATTAACTTTAACATATCTGATTAGCGGATGTGTCAAAAACTTTATTGAACTGTATGTATGAAATCCAATAAGATCTGTTTTGATAACTTAAGATGCTTTACAAAAGCCTTTTAAATTTAAATGTATTTGTATTACACGGGTGTAAATTACCGAATGTAAACATACATGACATAAATTGCTTTATAATTTCCCGTTGAGAAACATTGTTTCTTTTCGTGGTTGTAAAATGGATTTTAAGCTTAAGATCTACCCACCCAATTCACTGTAAGTTTATAAATACCGTCCTAAATCAGATTAGGAAAAGATCTATAGAACCATGCACATTCTCTGTGGAAATATAAGTATAACATTAGATTTTTTTTTCGATAGATACGATTAGATTTCTCATAGCATGAGGGTGTATTTTTTAAAACCGCTCGACGATGCCATATGCATTTAAATCATGTGGACCAATTATCCTCGCCCGATTGATCGTTGGTTGCTTAACGTCTAGTGGCAAATAGTTCATGCATGTTCAGGACGAACCATCGCCCTAAAGCGGGTGTTTGACTTCAAATTGTAAGAGAGGAATCCTTACTTAAATTGAATGCCTAAATTACTTGTGATAATAAATCCTCTATGACCTATACATTAGTCACATTAATTGTATTAAGTCAGTATATGATTCACACGAACACAAAGCAAAGAAGGAGCGCTTTTGTTGCTGTTCTTCATCATTAATGACCCTGAGGGAATGAGGGATACAAAACAGAAAGGAAACACTTGAACATTGAAGCCAGGCACTGTTTCGGTGTAATAACAAAGTGCAGAATAAGAAACTTAAAAAAAAAAAACAACGGTCACTGTTTGTAGACAAATACATTCTGGGCATTGTAAGATGTAAGAATATAGAATTCTCTTTAAAAGAAACATAGGCGGATCCAGGGGGAGGGCTGGTATTCCTGGTCCTTTTTACGTGAGAAAATGGTTGATTTTTTGGGAATCACTGAAGCATGACTGTCTTACCTTCTTTCGAGTGATTTATACTCCGAGAAAATACCAAATTTGACTATATCCATACTAAGAATTGTTTCTTAGTATGGATAGTAAAATTTGGTATTTTCTCTGAGTCGTTGAAATCACTTGAAACTAGGTGAGGCATGCATAGAAGTGATAGAAGTGATAGAAGTGATAGATATGTATCATAAATATAGAAAATTGAATATTTTAATCAACAAAAATTTAAAAAAATAAAATCTGTATCATATACCCAAGCGTCTGTGACTGGAGCAGCCCCCCTTTTTTTAGGTCAGTCAGCGCCCACTAAATAAAAGTTCTGGATCCGCCACTGGGAAATACTTGTAATGTCTGATTCAGCAATATCATTTTGAGTTCTGTATCGTAAACTTATTTGTGTTTGACACTGATGACGGCACCATTTATAGTCATGTGATGTAGTTACGCTTATGACGTCCCATCAACGAAGAGTAGGATGGCGGCAGTAAAAGATCGCCCGTCAGACCACTCTTTGTATAATTTCTTTGATTCTGAAAGAACAAGTAACTGTAGTAAGAGTCCAGAGAATATGAAAAAAGACACAGAAAGAATGGTCGATTCGAGATCCCCTACAGGACTTCGGATAAAAGAGATTTCGATTTCTCCGCTATCACAGAGTGTTGACGACGACCTCGATATTATGTGCATATCTACAACACCAAAGAATGGCAGTGAACATGAAATAGAAAACTCTTCTGAGAAACATAGTAGATTAAGCAGTAGATCTGAAAGTCGTTGTCGGTCCGCAGCAAGTTCAAACTCGAATTACAGCGAAGATTTCAGTAGTTGTCCTAGTACACCAGAGAAAGAAGTCATCGAAACATTTGTAAAGGAAGATGACAAGACATCTTCAGAGTGCAGCAAAATTATTGATATAGTAGAAAACGACAAAGATAAAGATAGTACTGAATCTCCAAGACGCGGTTCAACACAATCGCCATATTCTTATAGTCAAATACCTAAACCAAAGAGTCGCCAGTCAATAAGAAAATTAATAAAAAGCAAATCGCCTACACAAGAAATTGAACGCTGTAGCCCAAACACAAATGAAACCAAAATTGAACGCAGACAAAATCTAAAAAGCCAACAATCCTACAGCGATGATGGTGTCGTCAGTCCACAGTCTTTACTCGAGGAAGAATGCAACTCTTTTGCAGATAAAATATCTTCGGAAATGAAAGATAAGACAATCATAGATCTTGACCAACAAGGCAAAGTAACACAAAATGAAACAGAACATATTGTAGCGGAGTACACTGAACCAAAGCCAAGAAACTTAAGCAAGAAAAACGTTACGATATCTGAAGATTCTGAGAAAAACTCAAAAACCAACAAGAAACGTTTTATTTTGAAGAAACCTGCTTCAAACCAAGTCGGTGAGAAAAATATGCATTCTAAAATATGTATTACTAAAAAAGCAACAACTCCTAGTTGTAACAACAATTCCAAGCAAAAGCCTAAACAAAGTCAAAATAATTTTGGATCTTGGAATCGTTATTCTACAGAAGATTCCGTAAGTGATTCTTTTGGAGAAGCCGTAGTTAATATACTCAAGGTAAACAATAGTTCGCACAACATTGAAAACCAATCTGATGAATACTTTATGGCCAATAGTACATCCGGCCAGTCTTTTGCTTCGCGGTATACTAGTACACCAAATAATTTCGCAAAGAGTCCATACAATAGCAGCAGTTTCTCCAGCACTCCAAGGCGGCGTTATAAACCTAAAGGACAATTATCGCTTCCTTCTATTGATAAAACTGTGCCGGGACAACTTGTACGTGGAGGTACTTACAACGTTAAAGGGAATTCGGATAGTGATATTTCTACAGGAGCTTTGGCTAGCCGGAGAAAGCAGCTACGCAAACACTCCAATACAGTCGGTGCTAGATATTGTACCACTAAGAAGATTGGCGATTTTACAAAACCAAAGGTACCTATCCAATTAAAAGCAGAAGCCATGTTGATAGGTGGACAACTTGAAGTTTCTGTCACAGACAAAGAAGATGTTGCTATAGGAATCAATGATCTAAATGTAAAAATAACAGTTGTACACAAGTTTATTGAACCGAAACCGAGGTTTGTTACTAAACGACAACCAGAAATGCAGACAAAACGCAAGCTTTTAAATTCAAACAGAGAAGTAATAAAACAAAGAGCCATGTTGCCTCCATTCAACACCCATACAAACACACAGGCTAGTGACAGACATTACAAATGCTTTGGATACTAATTGTTCCAATTTCAAAATAAAATCATTATTGTTCTATTGTTGTTGTTTTTTTTGTCGAGCCTGAGACTTTTGTCTCAAAAAGCTCGACATAGGGTAGTGATTCGGCGGCGGAGGCGTTAGCTAACATGTTGATGTGGTATGAGTGAAAATGAGACAACTCTCCATCCAAATAACAATTTATAAAAGTAAACCATTATAGGTCACGGTACGGCCTTCGACACGGAGCAAGCTATAAAGGGCCCCAAAAATTAGTAATGTAAAACCATTCAAACGGGAAAACCAACCGTCTAATCTATATAAAAACGAGAAACACATAACTACATAATAAAATTGAGAATGGAAATGGGGAATGTGCCAAAGAGACAACAACCCGACCATAGAAAAAAAAAAAAAAAAAAACAACAGCAGAAGGTCACCAACAGGTCTTCAATGTAGCGAGAAATTCCCGCACCCGGAGGCGTCCTTCAACTGGCCCCTAAACAAATATATACTAGTTCAGTGATAATGAACGCATTCTAATTTCTAAATTGTACACAAGAAACTAAAATTAAAATAATACAAGACTAACAAAGGCCAGAGGCTCCTGACTTGGGACAGGCGCAAAAATGCGGCGGGGTTAAACATGTTTGTGAGATCTCAACCCTCCCCCTATACCTCTAGCCAATGTAGAAAAGTATACGCATAACAATACGCACATTAAAATTCAGTTCAAGAGAAGTCCGAGTCTGATGTCAGAAGATGTAACCAAAGAAAATAAACAAAATGACAATAATACATAAATAACAACAGACTACTAGCAGTTAACTGACATGCCAGCTCCAGACTTCAATTAAACTGACTGAAAGATTATGATTTCATCATATGAACATCAGGCACAATCCTTTCTCGTTAGGAGTTTAGTATCATACCATCATAACATATATGAGAAGAACATAACCCGTGTCATGCCAACAACTGGTTTTTGAATAAATGTGTTTAGTTCCGATGCAAAGACCCTATAAGTGAATCAATATTAACGCCAAAATATGCAATCTTTAATGATATCGTAGCTATATCCCTTCTTAATAAGTCTATTCAAAGGTTTTGTTAGTTTTTGAGATGAATACTGACACCTTTGTGCTTTATAAAGAATATTTCCATAAAAAATTGGATGTGAAATACCTGAACGTATAAGAAGTCTGCATGTTGAGCTATATTTACGAATGATGTCCTTATACCGATGATAGAATTTAGTAAATGTTTTGACTAGTTTGTGATATCGAAAACCCTGGTGTGATAATTTTTCAGTAATACATAAATTTCTCTCGTTAAAATCTAAAACATTGTAACATACACGAGCGAATCGTACAAGTTGAGATATATAAACACCGTAAGATGGTGACAAGGGAACGTCACCATCTAAAAATGGATAATTAACGATAGGAAATGAAAAATCATCTCTTTTATCATAAATTTTAGTATTCAGCTTTCCGTTAGTGATATAGATATCAAGATCGAGGAAAGGGCAGTGGTCATTGTTAGTATTAGCTTTATTTAAAGTAAGTTCAACAGGATAAATTTCTTTAATATACATACTGAAGTCGTCATTATTGTACATTTGTAAATTTGTCTACAAAAGCCCGGCAGAATCAAACTCGTAACAGACCGTTATCGTAAAGTAATAGTACTCATTTTTATTAACCAACTAAGTGCATTATTGCCAAAAGTGACTGTTTATTGAAAATTACATATTTTCTGTAATGGCCCTGTTTTTTCTGTAATGGCCCTGTATTAATGCCCAGGTTGTCTGTATTAAGCCCTGTTATGGTTTTTAATAAAGTTAATAAAGTTGTAAAGAGTATAATACCTTTTTGTATTTTATTTAATTTAGTAACCAGCAACCAACATTAAAGAACCATATAAAGGGATCACTGTTCATCCTGTTTTTTAACACACATCTCTTTCAACTTAATATCTTGAATATTTGGTATATTTAAAGCTTTATAATGGTGAAGTACAAATTATTTTGTTCAAACTAAATTGTCATTAAAAGAGTAAGACAGTACATCAAGTTAGCAGCAACACATACACTTTTGTTCAGTTGGTTAATAAATGTATTAAGAAATGGGTGTTTTTATAATGGCCCTGTTATATGTCCTTGGTCAGTAATAATGGCCTCGGATGTCTGTAATAGCCCTCGGCGTTGCCTCGGGCCATTACAGACTTCCTCGACCATTATTACAGACCTTGGACATATAACAGGGCCATTATAAAAACACCCATTCATTAATACTATATTTTCTAATATTAACCGGTTATATTCCTTAGGTTTCTGGTGAACAAAAATGTTGATTTCAATGTTAGAAATAAATCATAGAAAAAAATGAAAGGCATATTACGATACGATCTTTAAAAGGTCCTATTGAAAAACGTTTTGAATAAATTTAACAGTGAGACTTTAATTCAAATTTCCAAGGTGTAACTACGTACTCGGCTCGGTGTTTCTGTCTATTAAAACACCATTAGTTGATCCAGAGGGAGGGAGGAATCCTGTGGGTTGGACCCCCCCCCCCTTTTTCACGATCAAGGCATTTGAATGGGGATATAAAGTTAGAATCCCTTTTAAAAATAGCTGTAAACGCCCCTGAAAGCAGTCCGCGATTTAAGATGATGTGGCCTTTTGGTGTTTCAATGCTGAGCTAGAGACATAAAGTATACGTATCATAAGTCTCCTGCTCAATATATGAGAATTTTATAAATCTGCTTCTGCCTTTCCCCGTGTACTCCTACATTTGAACATTCGGTTCTTGATATATAGTCTTATTTGTATGCAGCGCCTGCAATGATTCACCTATAATACATAAATGTATTTAAAGATGTATTGGATAAAACAAGTATTAGTTTTGAATTGTACAAGTTGTTTATGACATTTTTGCAAACCTTTAAGGCTAGCACATTATGGACCTACAAATCAAGTAATCTATGTTTAAAACTTTATAACGAAAATCTCTGTAATCATGTCTGTGATTTTTTAAAAATTCTTGGCTTTATTCTCATCAAATACACATTTTTTATTGGGAGCAACCCCCCAAAATAAGAGACTATCCCACAGACAAGGAGTCAATTTGCTGTTGTAGAAAGGAAAAGAGAAACACTTCGCATGTTTATCTTAAAAGGAGGTACTTGAATTCTATGTATTTGCAACGACTTTTTTCAAAAAGGGGTCCACTTATTTTTTATAATAAGGATATTGCTATGTGTTTCTTTATGCTACGTTGGCTATAGGTATAGCGGGAGGGTTGAGATCTCACAAAGACATGTCTAACCCCGCCGCATTTTGCGCCTGTCCCAAGTCAGGAGCCTCTGGCCTATTTTTCCAAATCAATATGGATACTTCTTAATGTTTTGTTTTACTGAAAATGCATGAAATATTTCCCTCTAGAAGTAACGCACGCAACAAACAACACAATATATAGTTGACAGTAACTATATGAAGAAAACAACTGAACAGCAGAAGCGCAACAAAAACAAACTCTAACATACATAACTAATTCTTTTAATTTATTAATACTGGTTCTTTTTTTTTTTAGCTCCAAAATGCATGTGCATACACCGCAGCGTTTTGACACAAACTAGCTCCGCGCCTGATTCTGGTGCAAACATTTTAGGGCATATATTTTGTAGCCGGACACACGAACACTGTGATATAATAAAAATATCAATACTCAAATAGTTCAGTATTAGGCTAAATTCAATACAATTGATCGGTTTATTTTACACCGTGAGGTCATTCCGATGTATTGTTATCGCCAAAATTTCCATTATGCAAATTATTTTGGGGTTTTCAACTGATCCATACAAATTATAGATCCGCGGTCATTATCTGGTGCAAAATAACATTACTTATCGCTTGTTTCAAATTTATTTTTTCAATAGATACTCCTATAAATATTTTTTTTTATTAAAACACAAATTGATATGAAAATGTGTTGTCGTTAGATGTATATACAAAAGTAAAAAACCATTCATAATATCTAAGCACACGTACCGAAAAATAGTATTAAAGCTTGTGGAAGAATATCTCGATCAAGAACGTTTTGCGACACTCCCGACAAGGACCGGTAACTCTGTTATTGTTTTTGCGGGAAAATATGAATGCCATCTAATATCCAATCTTTTAGAAACATCGATTGTTTTTTACAGAAGAGTGTCCATCATGCACTTGCACTGCACTATAAGTAGAATAGTAGAATAGAGTGACATACAGATGAAAAATATATATACATGCAAACGTAATGTTAATGAAATATATTATAACAACCAAATGTATACTCTGGGACTATTATTATATTAGTTATAACTGTTCCAGGTGTATTGATTTGTATCACTTTAATACAATAGTTATTACGGTGCGGTAGAATTTCCTGTCATTTATTAATCATCCACGTACGAACTTAATTGTACCAGAACAAATATATCTCTGTACATTGACCTCAGTTTCAGGTATAGAGATGTGATTTGTTTCTGTGACATGTGCTTTGGACCATCCACAAGAACTTGACGTCATCCAATGTTCAGTACTTCAGTACTTTGATTGTTTAAAAAAAAATGCCACAAATGAAAATTTTATAAGTTGATCGATATTTTCTACTTATATTACAAGTTTAGAAAACAATTTAGAAAGAGATTCAACGAGACTGACTGTAACTTCAGAGAAATACATCCTTAAGTTTGCATTTCTGCCCTCGGGTACATTTTTTTGGTTAAAAATGGGCAATGATTTCATTAAAAGGGAAAGTCGAATGCACCCTTTTATGTTCGGGCGTGTTTGAGTTTTGTCTTGAAAACGTATAAAGCAAAAATGTCTCGCTCCAAATTCTATTAGTTTTATATATTTAGGCTACAGGTTGATTTAATATCTTTACAAATGTACAGTACTAAAAAATGAAATATGTTGGTCAAGTGAAATACCTTTCCGATGAGTCATAATGAGTTACAGAAGGTGTGTTCGAATAACAAATTTTTACTGACAGACTTTTGAAGTGGACCTTAAAAAATGCATGACTTAAAAAACTTAATTGTTTATATGAGTTTTCATGGGTTGCAAGTCTTCAACCTCTGAAATGTTTAGTCTGCCATTCATTCCACGAAATATTTTATTGGATTTTTTTTTATGTTTTTGAACTTTCAAAAATTACATCTGAGAACCGATTGGATAAAAAAAAATTAAGTTTAAGTCAGAAAAGTAAATTAAATAGTGCTCAATAATTAGTAGATATAAGCAGAGACATATAATACAATTGTATTATATGTCTCTGATATAAGTAATGTCTTTTAAAAGGGTGTTGCTAAACGGCGGAAACGGAAAACGGAACGGAATACGGAACGGAAACGGAAAACGGAAACAGAGAATTAACATCTTTTCTTTTTGGTGTACATGTTTTATCCACATAGGCATGTTTTATATAGTATTACACATGTTCACAAGACAAAAACAGAGGAATGAATTTAAAATAAAAAATAAGGAGTGTTGAAATAATTACCAGGAGATGATGAGACTATGTTTTTAAAACATTTGATAAGGCCATGCGTGCGTCTTTCCTGCGATTTAGGATAGTCTGTTCGAATTTCCTTTAAAAAAAGTTTGATCAATGTCAATAAGATAGCGACCCAACAACACAAAAAAAGATTGACAGCGGCCTCGATTCTATAAATAGCCTGTTGTGAAGTAGTCACATGGGGAAATCCTTTGCATAATTTTTTCTTTGTTTCTTTTTTAATTGCCTTGAATCAAAATTAGTGATGTGGTGTATCTTGTTGCGTTGTTCTGCATTGGTGATTTTCGTTGTATCTTTTCTTGTATAATGGAAAGAAAACGTAAAAGAAACCTAAAGGGACGATGGTGTATGGACAAAATCCGAAACCAAGGAACTAGTATATAACAGTTACACCGTGTATCATCAGTACACCGGATATAGGTACTAACCAAGCGGGCATGATCGATTTTGACCGTACACGGTAACGAAAATCTTTGTTTTGCTTTATCAATATTCAATGTACATTTCTCAACATTTGAAATTCCTGCTCCCAAATAATTTTCGCATCGATTTTTTCCTATTCAAAAAAAAACTTTGATATTCTAATAAGAACAATTAACTTGTACATGCGCAAATAGTTGTGAATGTCAACACCAACTTTCAATTTCGATACAGTTGTTGAGACATTTACATGTTTTATCTGAAAGAAACCTAATACAGGGCAAACGTAATAGTTACCAATCATAAACCTACCTGTGATTACTCATTCCTTGAAACTTTTTGGGAAATAAACGAGTATGAAAATAAAGTTTTTGTGTACGGTGTACAAAAACTTTACTATGCACCGTACATACGGATTTATGTGGTCAGCTAAACACCGTACACAACGCTTCTTTAGGGATAAAATATCGAAAAATGACATAGGTATGAAAGATTTCAATGCCAATTATTGAAACAGCTATACTTATTACACACACACATTGACCTTCTATCAGAAAAAGAGTTGCAATGAATATAGAATTATATCGGATGAGACGAGGTCCAACTTCTTTGACAAGTAAATTGCACATGCTGTACAATTGTTTTAGTAATCCCTCTTGTTTTGGGAAAATAATGATACATCTCTTATCATCAAACTACGACCAAATCATTTCTTAAAACAGAAATTAAGTTTAGATTGAAGTACACATTGATATTATGTGAACAAAACAAAGATTTTCGTTACCGTGTAAGATCAAAATCGCTCACGCCCGCTTAATTAGTACCTATATCCGGTGTACGATGATACACGGTGAGTTAGTAGCCTACATAATTTTATATATATATACGATTTGCACATTTCCCCTCACCAAGTTAGTCGTAGTCATGTCCTAAAGTTTTCAAAATCAAATTGTCCACGCTGCTTTAAATATTATGCCGCTTTATTCTTTTCTGAAAATTCAGTTTAGCAGCCGTGAATTTTGTTTCATAATATTACAATTGAAAATAGTGTTACTCATTCAGTATGCTGTTTTACTATAGTAGAAAGAATAGAAAGACAGGCGAAAAATACCGAAGGGTTATTCAAACTCAGAAGTCGAAACAAACCGTCAACGCCATGACTAACAGGAAAAAAAGGCCAAAAAGACCCAAAGACAAACAGACAAACAGACAAACAATTGTACACAAAACACAACATATAAACTAAAGGCTGATCAACACAAACCCCACGAAAAACTTGCTCAGGAAGGGTAAATAGATCCAACTTTACATGTGACACTGTGATCCGTTAACATAGACATGCATTATTATTCATTCACACAAAAGGAATATTGAAATTTGAAAGTTACTTTTTTTTATATTGATCGTCTTTAAGGATTTTGGTGCTATGTCAAGACAACTGAAAAGTCATTCTGCTCTGTTCTTGGTCGTTTTCTGCTGGTAATTAGACCTGCTTTTATCTTTAGTTGAGAGAGTATTTTTTTAATATCTGACCTGGCCCTGCTAAGTGAGCTTTGCTCGTCACTTAAGAGATAACTGTATTGTATTTGAAGCTTTAAGGACGTCCATCGGTAGTTTTACTGTCGCAAATTTAGTTTACTTGGCGACGCGTTCGTCGTTCGATTTCGTTAACTTTTACGAAATTTCCCAGTCTCTGAAAATACAGGGCCAAATGTTATTGAACGTCTTTTAAGGATCGCCTGCTAGTTTTGGTTAAATTTTTCAACAATTACCATTGGTGTATCTAGTTTAAAAACTGTGTTGGATAAACCTGCCTGTCAGCCAAGATAGCCGACAAGGTTAAAATTAAACCATAGGGATAAAGTGCTGTTTATTAAACAAGAGTGCACACGCTGACATGTCTCGCCTTCTTTACTAATCATTGATATTGTATTGATAGTCCTAAATATAAAGCTTTATCACAACTGTAACATAAACTTATTATAACATAAACCAAGAAAACTAAACATTGACCAACGAACCATGAAAATGAGGTAAATGTCAGATGAATCATGCCAGGCAGGCATATGTACAGCTAAATTTGAAGAAAAACAGACCAAAATACAAAAAACTTAACACGGAGCAATGAACCGTGAAAATAAGGTCAAGGTCCAATAAAACCTACGCGACTGACATAAAGCCCATAAAACACTTCCATATACAATATATAGTTGACCTATTGCATATAGTATTAGAAAAAAAGACCAAAACTCAAAAAGTTAACTTTGACCACTGAACCATGAAAATGAGGTCAAGGTCAGATGACACCTGTCAGCTAGACATGTACACCTTACAATCATTCCATACATAAAATATAGTAGACCTATTGCATACAGTATGAGAAAAGCAGACCAAAATACAAAAACTTAACTATAACCACTGAACCATGAAAATGAGGTCAAGATCAGATGATACCTTCCAGCTGGACATGTACACCTTACAGTCCTTCCATACACTGAATATACAAGCCATATTGCTTATAGTATCTGAGATATGGACTTGACCACCAAAACTTAACCTTGTTCACTGATCCATGGAATGAGGTCGAGGTCAAGTGAAAACTGTCTGACGAGGACCTTGCAAGGTACGCACATACCAAATATAGTTATCCTATTACTTATAATAATAGAGAATTGAACATTACTGAAAATCTTATTTTTTTTTAAGTAGTCACTGAACCATGAAAATGAGGCCAAGGGCATTGGACATGTGACTGACGGATAGTTTGTAATATGAGGCATCTATATATAAAGTATGAAGCATCCAGGTCTTCCACCTTCTAAAATATAAAGCTTTTAAGAAGTTAGCTGACGCCGCCGCCGCCACCGCCGGATCATTATCCCTATGTCGAGCTTTCTGCAACTAAAGTCGACAAAAACGTAATGAATAACGAAAACCTGATGTGAAAAACATGTCTAATCTGACATCGGACTCGGACTTCTTTTAAAATTAGTTTTACTGCGTGTATTGCTTCATATGAGTTTCTTTATTCTACGTCTGAGGTATAGGGGGAGGGGGAGGGTTGGGATCTCACAAAATATGTTTAACACAGCCGAATTTTTGCGCCTGTCCCAAGTCAGGAACCTCTGGCCTTTGTTAGTCTTTTATCTTTTTTTAATTTCATTTCATTTATATGTGTTGGAGTTTAGTGTGAAGCCCATTTTCACTGAACTAGTACATACTTTTATTTAGGGGCCAGCTGATACCACCTCCGGGTGCGGGATTTTCTCGCTGCGTTGAAGACCCATTGATGGCCTTCGAATGTTGTCTGCTCTTTGGTCGGGTTGTTGCCTCTATGACATATTTCCCGTTTTCATCACCTCAATTGTTTTAGAATGTTGACCTCTACCGTATGTCCATTCGCGACAAAGCGGTCAAATGACTTCTTATAGGAGTTATCGACCTTAGTTATATGACGAATTTTCTCACTTGCATGTTCGCCTGTTATATTGAAATATATAATGAATAGATAGAAACTTTTAATAGCAAAAAATACCAGCAATACAAGATCTATTGATTTTCATATTTCTTTATTCCCCCATTAAATTCCGTCTATATAAACATGTCTTTCCGTTTCCGTTCCGTTTTCCGTTTCCGCCGTTTAGCAACACCCCTTTTAAAATACAACGTTACTTGCATGCAAGGATTGTTATAGCCGCTTTGTGGATAAATTTGTCGGTTTCCAAGAGCCAAATTTGTAGCGTCTTGTCCCTATAATTGTCGAAACAAGAAAAAAATCTTTAAATTTCACTTTTTCTGAGTGTAAAAAAAGACATGAACGTTTTCAGTGGCGGATTTACAAGGGGCACAGGGATTTGTTTTTAAAGAGATTGTCGTATTTCCTCACCTCTTATTTTCAAGGTAAATCGAGAATTTCTTTACCCCCCCCCCCCCTTTTTCCCCGGTCCATGAAAAATGAATTAAAATTTTGTAATGTATAATCATTAATAAAATGCTATTTTAATTTCATAAGATCTACTTTGTAACAGAATCCGGGACTTATACATTTAATTCTCTAAAAGCCCAAGCATACAGTTATATTTGTTTATTTTTCTTATTTCAATTATTATGTACATCTGTGAGGCTGTGAATAGGTCAACGAATAAGGATATGAAGGTGTTTTACAGATATTAGAAAAAAAAAAATGTGCAAAACAGTAGGTCTGGGAGCGAGGCAAAACATTAATGATAAGATAATGAAGAGGGGATAAAAGTATCGATTTCTTGGTTGGTTGTTTAACATCCAGTGGCAAATATTTGATGCATGTTTAAGACGAATATAATAAAGATCAATTGAAAGGAAAACAAAGAATAAAGTGAAATAGGAAAAAAAAAGATATTAAAATATAGAAACGATGATCTGACACCCCATCCCGAGAAAAACCTACTCACACTCGCATAATATTTTTTTTTTCATGTTGCCCCCCTCCCCCAGACATCGGGGTTCAGGATCCGCCCCTGACGTTTTAACTTAGGAATATTAATGTCCTGGACATGAATTCCTAGAAAATTGTTCCGAGGACATAATTACTGACATATAAGACTCAAATTAACAGTATACTAGTAAATTCTTTCACCATAGACATTTAATACTTGTGAAAATTCCGCCGTCCAGACACAATTATTAGGACTAATTTATCTCTTACATTTGAACAATAAGTATTCGTTCCTATTGTGACAACCCTGTGATGAAATATAAAGCTCAAACAAACGCTATTAAATGTTTTTATCTTTATGGAACTTCTTTCTGGCGATATTTTTGGTGTTGATGCGGAAAACATATATATATTCTCTCTCTTTGCTTTATAAAAAATTCAACTATTCTTTTTTATCAGAAATTGCAGTATGCTAGCTAATACTAATCTAGGGAGCAATCATTTGATTTGTATTGGGGAGGGGGCTAGGCTGGAAAATGTTGTCCTAGTCTCAGTTTATCCTGACTTTTTTTTACATACATAACATCCGGCTTTTTTGTTCGAGTCCCCGCTGCCTTCTTTTCAAGAAAAATGCATCCACTTTTGTAGTTAGTGGGCCCCCTTATGACAATTTCCTGACCCGCCACTACATAAGCCGGGTCCTTCATTATGATTTTTTAACCCTTTTTTTAAACATTCGCTCATATTAACTATAATTAATTGATAGCTGTATTCCGGCTGAACATTGCTCTTTTTTGTTATCAGTATAATTTTACCCTATTCTTTATTCTGCTTCTGCTTCTGCCTGATTATTTTTTGGTGAAATTGCAGCTATTCTAATTCATGTTATTTTCTGTAATCGATATATTTTCATCAAATTATTTAATTTTACAAATTTTACCAATTCTTTAATTAATTTTCCATTTTCTTAGCGTTCAGTTTATATTTTAGCGGAATCCATTTTAACAATCCAGTATTCTCTTTTTTCTATAATGCTTGCCCATTTTTCTCTATAAATAAATAAATTTGTTTATTTATTTAAAAACATTAATTGTTATGATATGGTTGCCAAAACCTGCTTTGATATTTTAAGTAGAAGAAATACCTTTTTATATTCTTAAAATGAAATTATTTTAATAATCGTATGTATTTTAACTAGTTTTATATGGAAATTGTTTTATAGTCTCTCATAATTCTTAATAGAATGGTACTTGTAATTTATATTTGTGTATTGTCTGTTTTATAGTGTGTATATACACTCTGTATGTACTGTATATTTATGTATTGCAAGTAGTGAGACTTTAATAAAATATTGAATCTGAATCTGAAAATCTATCTTTTAATTTTTTTTGCCAATTAAAATGATTAATTATTCTTTATTCGGTAAAGCCCCCAAGACCTTTCCTTCACGCTTCATCGAACCACGGGCATTGAGGGCTACTATTGGCGGGAATTTTCTGTTGATCTAATTTTTCAACTCTTGTGGAAGGATCCATTTTGGTATAAAAATGTTGCTCTGAACGGCTGTTCACACATTTGATTTGAAAGTTTCGTCTAAAAGGTAGGTTGTATTCTTTCTTTAAATTTATAAATAATATATGGCCTAGTATATTTTGTTACGCAGTATAAATAGTCGAAGTTTTAAAAGTTACACAGTATCGGAATGTTAATTTCAGTTTCGTAGAAAACTTTTTGTAATTCACTTTATAAAAAATGTTTTACACATTTTATAATAAAGATAAGAAGAGAAGATTTCATCTTTTAACATATATTAAATGTTATTGTATTAAGTTTCTGGTTCAACCAAAGAATTGGACTGAACTCTGTGGATTTTCGATTCGAGTTGACCGGTATGCATGTTGGAATCGATTTGTAATATTATGCCATAGAAAAGTAAATTGTTTTATCTATAATGGTTAATTCGAGTGTTATCCTGTAAAACAGTAATTTCGTAATTTTTAAAATAGGTCCCAACCCAGAATACAGGGATTGTTTTTTTTTTTGGGGGGAGGGGACAACTTAATGTCCCCATTCAAATGCATTGATTGTCCAAACAGAAGGGGGTTCCAACTCCTGGACCCTCCCTCTGGATCCGTTACTGACCATGACCATCATCCTGGATGGCCTCTTTTTGAGACCATGTCTGTTGTATTTGTTGTTGACTTGTTTTCATTCTAAATATTCAACATGCATGAACTATTTGCCACTATAGGTTAAGCAACCACCAACAATCAATAAATCATTCATTTTTGGCTTGCTTGACAGTGTCAAAAAGTGAGACATAGGTATGCTGTTTCTGGGGTCCGCAATGACGGCGTCAACAATGTATTAGTTTGTGATTTTGGTCTTGTTTATGGTGAACCACTAGTGGTAGCCTACTAGGTCAAAGATATTTGGTATGCAGTTGTATTAAAATTGGCACATTTTATTGCCATGGAGATTATTTGGCCCCGCCCCCTCAGTTATGGTCTATTTTGATATATACTATATGCAATAGGTCAATTATATTTGGTATATGGAATTATTTGTGACGTTTATTTTACCCTGAACTCTTTTTAATGGTTCATATATGCTCAGTGTTAAGTTTTTGTGTGTTGGTCTGTTTTTCATGGTTAAGTTTGTCTTAGATACTTTAAGCAATAAGTCACCTATGTTTAATACATCTATTGATTGTTCAGTGTACATGTCTGTCTGGCAAGGTTCAACTGACCTTGACCTCATTTTCATGATTCATTGGTCTATGTTTCGTTTACTTAGAAACTATAAGAAGTGTGTCAACTATATATTTGGTATATATATAAAATGATTGATTGTAAGGTGTACATGTATTTCTCGTTTGCTTTATTTGACCTTGACTTCATTTTCTTGGATCATGTAAAGTTAATGTGATATTTGTAAGGATTTATTTATAGGACTATCAACATAAAATCAATAGTTAGTATTAAATAAAGCGAGACATTTCACCATGTTACTAATAACTTGTGTTTTGGTCTGTTTTTCACTTCCCTTAAGGGGGCTCGCAGGTCTAAATCATTTTTTTTATTTAATATAAGATTTCACTATATTTTTCTATAAATGAACTTTATCTTATACTTAATAGAAAAATGAAATAAAAAAATGGGGTCATCGTTCATTTACGTTCACAATCTGCCTTCGAAAGAAGCATACAATTTTGTTGATGACCTTTTTTCTGTTGAACTAATAGGAGAAAAAGCGGTAATATCGAAATAAAAAAAGAACTTAATTACAGAAATCGCTTAAATTTTACAATTATTTAGTTTATATACAGCTTATTCGAAAACAAGACTAAAAAATATAGGTCACAGATGAGTTAAAAAAGATATTTCAATTTTAATGCCAAAAAAGGCATTTTTTCACCAAAGGGAGATAATTTGAAGTTTTTTCAATGATATCTACATTTTAAAAGTCACCTGGGGCCAACAGGAATTGATTTTTTGGAATGATTTTTGTACCATATGATAAAGTAACAGTTACTTATGGTAATTGGTAATTAATAAAATTTGTAATGAAAAATAAATGTTTAATTTTTTTCTGAAATCTGAAAAAACCCGCGAGCCTCCTTAACGAGTATATACGTACCCTTTTTGTAGTTTGGTGTTTCAATGCTTGATAGACAGCATTATTTTATGCAGTGCAAATAATGAGTGTGTGTGCATGCATGCATGGGGTATCATTTTTGGGATACAATTGCTTTTTTAAAAGCAATCTGTAGACTTATACCATTGACTAAACATCAAGGAACATCTCAGTTTCTTGTGATTGTTTTGCTTTAAATGGTATAAAAAACAAAAGGATTGAATTCAAACAACTGTCCTATAATCTCCTTCTCATAATCTTCATGTTTCGATATTCCCCTTGACATTATCATTGTATGCGTGATTTTAACAACATGGAAATTCAGAATCAAGCAGTATTTATATTTAGGGTTTTTATACGCCCGTCAAAATGCAAATGTCCAGTGTCCGTCTGTCTGTCTGTCCGGCGTCACACCGTAACTTGAGAATGACTTATCCAAATTTCATGAAACTTGATAAAGTTGTTTCTTCTGATGGTCAAATGATCTGTATACTTTTTGGTGAAAATATGATTAAAACTTTTTGAGTTACGGCACTTTGTAACTAAAACAAAGGTGTGTTTTTTTCACATGTCGCACTGTATCTCAAAAACGATTCTTGATTATGGCTTAAAACTTTAAACACTTCCTAGTTATATTAATCTTAATATCTGTATACTTTTTGGTGATGATTCCAAATTTTTTTTTGAGTTATTGAGTATTTTGTAAAACAGGGGAGGGTTTTTTACATGTCGTGCCGTATCTCAAAAATAATTCATGATTATTGCTTAAAACTTTACACACTTCTTTGTTATATTAATCTAAAGATCTGTATACTTTTTGGTGATGATTCAAAATTTTATTTTTGAGTTATTGAGTATCTTGTAAAACAGGGGAGGGTTTTTATATGCCCGTGCCGTATCTCAAAAATAATTTATGATTATTGCTTAAAACTTTACACACTTCTTTGTTATATTAATCTAAAGATCTGTATACTTTTTGGTGATGATTCAAAATTTTATTTTTGAGTTATTGAGTATCTTGTAAAACGGGGAGGGTTTTTATATGCCCGTCAAAATTGATGGGACGTATTATGGTATACAAATGTCCGGTGTCCGTCTGTCCGTCTGTCTGTCCGGCGTAAACATGTCGCACCGTAACTTGAGAATGACTTATCCAAATATCATGAAACTTAATATAGTTGTTTCTTATGATGGTCAAATGATCTGTATTCTTTTTGGTGAAAATAAGATTAAAACTTTTTTGAGTTACGGCATTTTGTAACTAAAACAGGGGGGTCTTTTTTTCACATGTCGCACCATATCTCAAAAACGATTCTTGATTATGGCTTAAAACTTTAAACACTTTTTAATTATATTAATCTCTATATCTGTATACTTTTTGGTGATGATTCAAAATTTCATTTTTGAGTTATTGAGTATTTTGTAAAACAGGGGAGGGTTTTTTTACATGTTGCGCCGTATCTCAAAAATAATTTATGATTATTGCTTTAAACTTTACACACTTCTTTGTTATATTAATCTAAAGATCTGTATACTTTTTGGTTTTGATTTAAAATTTTATTTTTGTGAAATTTAGGTTTTTGTAAAAAAAAAACACAGGGTGGGGGTTTCACATGTCCCGCCGTGTCTCAAAAACAATATAAGGTTATTGCTTAAAACTTTCTCAGAAACTATTTATGATTTTTGCTTAAAAATTCCACACAAGACATCGGGCGTATCATGCGCTCGTGGCGCAGCTGTTTATTATAAATTTAGAAACACATCGGAGGGAATTCCCCAGTTTTGATAACATGCGAGAGTTCTCTGAATTCCGATCGATAAATCTATTTCTGTTATATAAGAACTGAAAGCATGGAGTTTTCTTATGTCATGGTTATGAAACTGATATTTGATATTGTACTTCCATAAAGAAATGGAGGTCGTTTAATTAACATTTAATATATGTCCTTGCTACAAATCACATGTCGGGTTGTAAGTATGTGCATGCGTATAGTTTTCTTGACTTTAAGGGGTATCAGATTGAATGGTTGCTCTGGATTCCCCACTCCATTGATTAATTTGAAACTCATGGAATCCTTTCTATGTATGTCTGCTATTGAGTGTTTTTGTTGTTGCATAATTTTGAATTATAATTATATGCATCATATGAATTTAAATTAATGTAGTCCACAACATAAAGGTGTAACTAGAACACCTTTAGCCAAAATGGAGTCTTCCATATTATCGCTATAATTTGTCTCCCTTCTGTATGTAACTTTCGTCAAACTTTTAAACAACAATATGTTGAGAAAAATTAACTTGTTCTGTCAATAGACATCGTATTATATTAAAACCAATCACAATTTAAACAGAGGAATGAGTACGGAAAGGAGTCATGCCCACTGACCCATAGGAAATTAAATATTGAAAGAGTTAGGAATGGGGTTCCACCTAGAATTCATGTAGGAAAATAGGGGTACGAAGTGAAATACCTTCTCTCATTCTCAGTGACTGCTGTGGAAAGTAAACTTGGAATTGATAGAACAAAAATAAAATAGATTGTTCATACATTTCACTTGTATCAAGGATTGGCTATTTTTAAAGTTGAATAACTATTCAGATTACGTAAATAACATTTTAAGAGCATTATTCACGTGCAGTTGAATTATTTTTGAAAATAATACTTATACATGTATCAATGAAAACAATGGCAATCGTATACCTCAGAGCAATCTGTTCTTTGATTACAAATATGGACACATTTTATAAATATGACTGCATAAATTTCAAAAAAAATTGTCAGATATTGGTTTCACGTTGTCGTCAGCTTCGTCCGAAGACAGATGGTTTCTGAAAAATAGCTTTAGAATAAGTAAATAAAAAATCAATAAAATTTTAACACAAGGTTTATATTAAACCACAAAAGGAAGGTTAAGGTTGATTTTGTTTTTTTTTGTCCCAACTGTTTAGGAATTAGGGGCCAAACAAGGGGCCCAGATAAGCATTTTTGCAGTTTCCAGCTTGTGATTAGGCCCAAAAAAAAATATGTGTCTGTTTAAGGTTACATACTTTACAGAAATAGGGTTGGTAGGTCGGTATTTCCATTTTATTTTATTTTTTCATTTTTTTTTTTTTTTTACGACATGATTTTTAGTTATGCTGTTTCGTCTTGCCATGGTTTGAGTTGATCAGAGGACGAGTTTACCCATATTTTTGATGATTGGCTTATTTCCCTTTGACATTTGTTGGGGGAAAATAATGGCGGCTAATGTTCATTTCATCACACAAGTCACAAATTTCCTTAAATACAGCTATCATATTCACGATTGTGAACATTGGGATGCATCAGGCAATTATTGATTGGAGAATTTCAGCAAAAGTATCATAAGTCATAGGTTATTGGGGACAGGAAAATGTTTTTTTTACCCTCCACCTTTATTTCCAAAGTTTCCAATTTTTGGTTTTCTATCAATTTCAATATGAACATACATTTAGTATGTTATGAACATTTATTTAAGTAAGGAGCCTGTAATTCAGTGGTTGTCGTTTGTTTATGTGTTACATATTTGTTTTTCGTTCATTTTTTGTACATAAATAAGGCCGCTAGTTTTCTCGTTTACATTGTTTTACATTGTCATTTTGGGGCCTTTTGAAGCTGAGTATGCAGTATGGGCTTTGCTCTTTGTTGAAGGCCGTACGGTAACCTATAATTGTTAATTTCTGTGTCATTTTGGTCTCTTGTGGAGGAGTTGTCTCAACATGGCAATCATACCACATCTTCTTTTTTTTGTAATCAATGAATTTTGTAAAAGATTTAATGACTGGAGAATTTCAGAAAAAGTATCAAAAGTTCACATGAATAATTTTAGCGCTTATCTGTATATTATGAACATTCATTACTATATAAATAAAGCGTATTTACTTTCAATTCTAAGTTTACTAATCGATCCATGGTGATCATTGATATAGTATACAGACCCTCTCTATTTAATAAACTCTGACTGCCGTGGATAGTATTAAAACTTGAAAATGATAGCAGATAAAATTCTGAAAATACACTTTATTCGTAGTATATGTATGTTCAAAGTATACAGAAAAACGCAAACTAGAAGTCTAATCTGACTTAAAATTTCGTACAATGACGGGACAATATCCGGATGCCTTTTTTCTCGTTTTTCTCCTAAAATAACTCAATCTGAATAATCATATGAATGGATGACAAATGCGACTATGCACTGTACCTATAGGACACAGAGACATGTTGATTAATTTATTGTGGAAAGAAGAGAAGCGACACCAAAAATGAGGTCTTCTCGTTTAATAGTATAGATACTAGGATAACTATATTTGGTATGTGCGTTCCTTGCAAGGTCCTCTTGCCATCAGACAGTTTTCACTTGATCTTGACCTCATTATATGGATCATTGAATAAGGTTAAGTTTTGGAGGTCAAGTCCATATCTGAGATAATCAGGGTTGGCAAAGTATTACCCACCTGGGAATTCCCGGGCGGGAAAACCCGGGTTTTCCCGGGCTGGGCAATACTCCCAGAAATGGGTAATAGTGGGCATTATTCGGCAATATGATTTTTTAAGCTTATTTTAACACAAAATAGTAAAGACTTGTTATAGTTTCATAGTATAACAGCTAAATATATACTTTTTATACAGATAACCATTGACAGTCATTTCTAGAAAATTCAATTTCATTCTCTTCTCTATTAATTTTATATGTAGGCAGAATACAAGATTTGCACATTTAAAGATACCTTTTAATTACCAAGTATTGTTTCAATAGTCCAAACTTTGAAAAAATGCATTTTATTGCGGTGTTTAAGTGAATTGTTAATTTTAATTGTTATACATTCATATTGCTAAATAAACACCCTACAGGGTCATGCCATTAACACTTATAAAATTGAAAGGACTGATTATTGTTAAATAAACAAATCTATGTTCTAATCTGAATAATTACTTATTAATTAGTGACAGTACATATACATTATCTAAATGTGATGTTTCTTTAATACATGTAATTGTTAATTCTTAATAGGAGCTATATTCATTTGAAAAAAAATGATTTATTTGCTTTCTATTTACAGTTTGCCAATCTAGACAAATGCTAAACAAACAAAATAGGGTATAAATATCTTATTAAATGTATTGCATTTGTGTTTATCACTGAATCCTCTTTAAAATTCAGACAAATATTTTATATCACCCAGTATTGCCTAGTATTACCCACTAAAACCCAGTAAAACCCGGGTTTTCCCAGTATTTCCCACTGGGCTGGGCAATACTCATAAAACCCGGGTTTTTGCCAACCCTGCTAGTAATTAAAGTATATTCGGTGTATGGAAGGACTGTAAGGTGTAAATGTCCAACTGGTGGGTGTCATCAGACCTTGACCTCATTTTCATCGTTCAGTGGTCAAAGTTAAGTTTTTGTGATTTGGTCTTTTTTTTTCTTATACTGTATGCAACAGGTCTACTGAATGCATGAATGAATCTTTATTGCATTAGCAACAGCATTGCTTTAGCATAATACATATATATACATATATGACAAATATGACAGAATACTATATTTGGTGTATGGAATGATTGTAAGGTGTACATGTCTAGCTGGCAGGTGACATCTGACTATGACCTAATTTTCATTATTCATGCAGTGGTCAAAGTTAAGTTTTTGTGATTTGGTCTGTTTTTCTTATACTGTATGCAAAAGGTCTACTTTATTTGGTGTATGGAATGATTGTAAGGTGTACACGTCTAGCTGGCAGGTGTCATCTGACTTTGACCTAATTTTCATGTTTCAGTGATCAAAATTAAGTTTTTGGGTTTTGGTCTTTTTATGCCCTATTTATCATGTTTATTGGCATTATGTTTTCTGGTCTGTGAATCCGTCCAACTGTCCCTGTGTCTGTTCGTCCTAATTCAGGTTAAAGTTTTTGGTCGATGTTGTTTGAAGTCCAATCAACTTGAAACTTAGTACACATGTTCCCTATGATATGATCTTTTTAATTTAAATGCCAAATTAGAGATTTTATCCCATTTCCACAGTCCACTGAACTGAGAAAATTATAGAGGGATGGGGCATCCATGTACTATGGACACATTCTTGTTTAATACTATGCAATAGGTCAACAATATTTGGTGTATAGAAATACATGTACTTTATAATCTTTATATATATATGTCAATCGCACAGGTTTTATTTGACCTTGACCTCATTTTCATGGTTCATTGCTCAGTGTGAAGTTTTTGTTTTGGTTTGTTTTTCTTATTTATAAGCAATATGTCAACTATATTTGTTGAATGGAAGAATTGTTAGCTGTACATGTCTGTCTGCAGTCGGAAACCTGGTTGAAATAGAACAAAAGAATCGAAGCTCTTTGTTAGAGAAGGCGATAAATGTTTAATGTAATGTTTACTATAGTGACAAAAAATTTAAAAGTTAATAGAAACAAACAAAATTACAATTTTCTTCTCAATTGCGAAGTGTTTAATTTTAAAAACACCATTTGCAAAAGTTTTCAATTTATCTAGTACATAGTTCAGCAGAACAATTAGATATCAAGTCGACGACATGGGTATCTTTCAAGTTGGATGTAGAAAATGCATAACCTCCGATTTTTTTTTAAAAATTACCACGGACGGAAAACATTTCAATCTATTAGTTCAGTAATTTTCGTGTCTGCCCTTCCATTATGTGACTCGAGAAAAAATTCCAAAAAAATAGGTAACAATTGTATCGAAAAGAGAAATCGAGTGCACCTTTTTATGTTAGGGCTTGTTTGAGTTGAATATTTTGTCTTGATATCGTACAAAGCAAGAATATTTTATACATTGTCTTGCTTCAGATTCTATCATTTTTATATATCAAAGATACAGGTTGACTTTATAACATAAAAAATCACAATACTAAAAGATGAAATATATGAGGGGGAGGACAGGGGGGTACCCTTCTCCCTTCTCCCAACCCTCTTCTCCTTTCTCCTACCCCCGTTCTCCTTTCTCCCATTAGAATAAAACATCTCCTTTTGAGATATTTTTTCTTGAAATATTAGAAAAATTTTTAAAAGGAGAGATATTTTATTTTTTCTCCTTTCTCCAACTTTTTCTCCTTTTTCCCAGCCTTCCTCTCCTTTCTCCTACCCCCTTTCTCCTTTCTCCCACCCCCTTTCTCCTTTCTCCTACCCCCTTTCTCCCTGTCTCCCTTACCCCTGTCCTCCCCCTCATATATGGGTCAAGTGAAATACTTATCTAATGAATCACAAAAACAGAGTAGGTGTGTTCAAATAGCTATTTTTTTACTAAAAGTACTTGACGACAGTCTTTCAAGTTGGATGATGAAAATGCATATCTTCGAAAAATTATAATTGTTTGTGTGTGATGACTAGGGTTAATAGTCTTCAAACACTAAAAAAAATCTAGTCTGCCCTTCCACGAAATATTTAATTAGAATTTTTTAAATGTTTATGAATTTTCGAAAAATCCACCTGACAACCGATCAGACAATAGTTTTCAGTTGAATCAATGCAGACAAGATCATTAACTGATGCTCATTAGCTAGTTGATACATTTGTCTATTCAAATACAACTGACATATAAGGATCGTAATAGTGCAGTGTGGATAAATTTATCGGTTTCCAAGAGCAAAATTGGTAGTGTCATCCCTACAATGGCTTCCATTTCTACGATTGTGAAAATGAACTGGCGTAATGGGGAGATAATTTTGACGAAGTAGAATCCTGACTGTCTGGAAATATTAATATTGAGTTTTCTTGGTCAATGTTAAGCTTATGTGACAGTTGTAATAAAGGACAATTTAGACAATTTAAAAGCAGTGCAAGGGAGGTAATCCAATCCATTTAAAGAATACTGTGATTACATTGTACCTCCCTTACACTGCTTGTAAATAATGTATTTAGAAATGATGATTGTATAAACTATTGTGTTAGAGTAATCCACACATAAACTGAACTGTGAAAGGAGTATGTTCGATAAGGTCCTAAAATGGCCCACTTTTTTAGCGTAAATTTCAAATTCGGATTTATTGACCAATATCACGATAAATTATAGCTAATACATTGACTAGATAGGATATAAGCCATTTTGTTTAAAATTTTACGTTTCTGCGTTTCATTATGACGTCACAAGTTGTACTCATATTGATTTTTCACGAAAAAATCAATGAAAATGGGTAAATTTCCAAAGATTATTTGACAGGAAACATAGAGCGCATACGTCGACAACAAAGATCTTTTAAAATAATGTTTGAAGACATTTAATATGTCTTATTTGAATTTTAAGCTTGTCGACGCCTGCGCTCTATTTTTCCTGGTCCTTTATTTGGTTGAAATCCCGCTGATTTTGTCAAATTTCACCAAAATCCCTTAACTTGACCGTTTTGGAATGTAAAAATCGTTGTGTTAGAATTAAACTTTGACAAAAACAGCTCTGTTTAACTTTTTCACATGTCTTTAAGGCAACTTAAAACAATTATTGTCTTGTAACCATGAACTTTATAATTGGGGCCAAATATGGCACTTACCGAACTTACTCCTTTACGTTCTCATTTATAAAACTCAAGGTTTACTGTATGTAGTTGAATCATGTTATGTTTACATGCAGTTGATTGTCAATGTATAGGCTTTGTCTGAGTTAACTGTACAAAAAAACTAGCCATCTATATCTAAAGAAGAAATGTTTTTGAGTAAAATTAATATCGAAAACATTTAATAAAGTTCTGTACAGAATTAATTAGCTAAACTTGATATGTTGCTTCAATGTTATAAAGAAAACTTTTTGTAGCTTTATTTACCCCTTATCAAGACGGAAAGCATCATAATTCCTGAATCGACTGGATGTACATAGAAATATTTGCCACTGGTCTTTACTCAATCAATGATTCACTCATGAATGTATAAATGCATTTCTCAATAGAGTGTGTGGTAAATATTATATATTGTTAGACCAGTATTTCATATCCGGTAAATTATTATTGCACTTAGAAATAAAGAAAACCAACAATATTAATTTGCAATGTACGAACTGTTATTTTAAAAACAAAGTTTAAGTGGCTTAGAAGTATATCTGTATCTGTATGGTATCTGTTCGGTAGTATTTGGTCATTGCTCTCGGTTCAAACTAGTGACCATTTTATTAAAAACTAATGAATTGAGAAAAACACAAATAATATTATTTCTCATTTCTTTCATTTTTAGCTCACTACTGTGAAAGGTCTCATGTGAGCTTATGCCATCACTTGGTGTCGGTCGTCATCTGTTGTGGTAAACTATTTAAAAAATCTTCTCTGAAACCTCTGGGCCAAATACCTTCAAACTTTTACTTAATGTTCCTTAGGGTATCTTGTATATAAATTGTATCTGAAATATTGATCCATCGCCAAACATGGCTGCCATGGCTAAAAATAAAACATAGGGGTCAAATGCAGTTTTTTGCTTAAATCTCAAAAACTAAACTTTTTAGAGTAATCTGACATGGAGTAAAATTGTTCAATTGGTCAAGATCTATCAGACCTGAAATTTTCAGACTAATCAAAACTCACTTTTGGGTTGCTGCCACTGAATTGTTAGTTATAAGAAAATTTTGAAGTTTTTTTGTTTTATATAACCTGTAAACAGCAATAATGTTCAGCAAAGTAAGATCTACAAAAAAGAAAATATGACCAAAATTGTCAATTGACCCCTAAGGAGTTATTACCCTTTAAAGACAATTTTTCACAATTTGTTCATCAATTTTGCTAACATTTAAAAATTTATGAAAAACAGGTGAGGGATTCAGGCTCTTGAGAGCCTCTTGTTTTTATAGATTAGACTGTTGCATTGGTTTTCCCTTTTGAAAAATTTTTGGGGCTCTTTTTAGCTTATTGTTAGGTCTGAGCCAGGGCACATTGTATTTAATGGTTTTTCTTTTACAAATTGTGACTTGGATTGAGAGATGTCTCATTTTAAAGTTTCGGGACAATTACTAATGTTTAACTGTATGGATCTCTCTGACATTGTACCGTACGTACAAGGTTCCATATAGTGAAGGGAATTAAGGCTTAGTGTCCGGTTGGGGTTAATATCCCTGAACATTAAGGAATAAGGGGCCAAAAAGAAGCATTTTCTAGTTTACAGACAATAACTTGTGTTTTAGTGTATGTATCTCTCTGAAATTATACTACAAGGTTTCTTACTCCAAAGGAAAGGCTGGAATAGAGTTTTGGAGTTCTTGCTTCAAGAGTGGTTTCAATAAATGAGGGGCAAATAAATGGGGAAACAAGGGTTTTTCAGGTTAAATGACAATTTAGACAATTTAAAAGCAGTGTAAGGGAGGTCAACTGAAATTTAAAGAATACTGTTATATTGATTTTTGGCCTTGAATGTTTGTCCCTAACATTTTGTTAACTGTGCATTTGCATTCAGGTATCGCAGATCAAATTTATTTGTTCATAGTGTGTTAATTTATGTTTTTTGATTGAGTTAAGCCTTTCATATTTTATCGTGTGGTTTTCTATGTTATGATGTTATGCTATGGTTTCAGAAAAAGGGAGAAGGTTTGGTACCATTAAAACGTTTAATCCCGCTGCAAATGTTTGCACCTGTCCTAAGTCAGGAATCTGATGTACAGTAGTTGTCGTTTGTTTATGTAATTTATACATTTTTCTCGTTTCTCGTTTTTTATATAGATTAGACCGTTGGTTTTCCCGTTTGAATGGTTTTACACGAGTAATTTTGGGGCCCTTTATAGCTTTTTGTTTGGGTGAGCCAAGGCTCCGTGTTGAAGTCCATCCCAATATGAATATATATAACTATTCCAGATAACACATACCGTAGCCAGGGGGTTCCGGGGGTTTGGGGGTTTGGACGAACCCCCCCTTGAAAACAAATAAGCACTGTTAAAGTCAATGTTCTGTTCTAATTGTGACTGTTAAAGTCGAGTTTGTGAGTCCAACAAACCCCCCCTTGGAAATTCCTGGCTACGGGCCTGAAACACCTACTGTTTGAAAGCTCAGTGAGGAAGTTTTCACTTTTACAGTGAACATAATAGACCTATGTTCTCCAATGCTCAACTTGTTTGCATTTTAGAATAAATCTTGACATTTGTACATTGATTTCAATTGTTAGTTCACTCAGAAAATCATTGAATATCTTATCCTGATTGCGTGATCGACTGGTTAACTATTTCTGAATGAATTATTTCTGTTGTATTAAGTAACTCCGCAGGACCAGTCTAATAAATTTTATAAAATGTTGACTTTGAAAGATCAAAATAACCAAAGATTTCAACATTGACATCAATTTTTTTTAATTTAAAGAATATATAGAGGCATATATGAATGAAATGAGATGAAATAAATTGACTGCATTTCCCGACACTCACAAACTTGTTTTACGAACTTTAAACAATCAATGATCGAACACAGGGGTTTGTTACAATTTGCCGGGCTTACTATCCATACGAACCCCGAAATTGAGCAAGTCTTTGAAGTATTAATTATCACCTATTCCATCTAATAATTGTTTAGTCAGCAGTAGTGAATTTTACCATTTGAAAATAATTGAGAGGATATGATTAGAAAAACAAACCCCAAGCTGATACGACATGAGAAATTCACTTTCTCCATGTCCAGCTTGGATGAAGCCATATTATAAAACGTTAAGTTCAGAAAAATGAGAAATCATTATGCTTCATTAAAATATCAATTCCTGTCAAACGTTGTAAGGTTAACTGTACACTCTACAGTGGGATACAAAACCAAACACAGAAGCTGACAATGACTTTATTGTTGGTCTTACATGTTCTGCAACATCACCTGTTATAGTGCTAAGAAATCTTCACATAGGCAGTCTGGTACTATAGACCAATCACGGAAAAAGACTTCTCCTTGTTTTTTTTTTTTGATACACAGATAGTATGAGGATTATATGAATTTACAATGGAGAAATAAAGACTTCTTCTATATCCAGACAATAACATTAGCAAACAAAGGGGTAACTTCCAAGAGCATGATGAGGACCTCATTACAAGAGAAAACATCAATAGCATAATATAAGAAAAACACATAACAAATTAATTACAAACAAACCGTGCACCGCAACAAAGTTCCTAAGAATTGTCGAAAATTATGCGCTTACCACAGCGCTATATCCAAAAATCCTGGGGAGAACACTGCAGTTGTATTACCTAGGCACATCTCATTATTTGGCCTTGCCCTTCTGTTGAGGTTGCACTTGCATATATTAAGTTTAGCTGGATAATATCTAAATTTATCGCTTAAGTAAACAAAATCATGGTTAAAATTAGGAGTAAGCTTACTTTCTATTTGGACTTCTCTTGAACTGAATTTTAATGTGCGTATTGTTATGCGTTTACTTTTCTACATTGGCTAGAGGTATAGGAGGAGGGTTGAGATCTCATAAACATGTTTAAACCCTGCAGCATTTTCGCGCCTGTCCCAAGTCAGGAGCCTCTGGCTTTTGTTAGTCTTGAATTATTTTAATTTTAGTTTCTTGTGTATAATTTGGAGTTAAGTATGGCGTTCATTATCATTGAACTAGTATATATATGTTTAGGGGCTAGCTGAAGGACGCCTCCGGGTGCGGGAATTTCTCGCTACATTGAAGACCTGTTGGTGACCTTCTGCTGTTGTTTTTTCTATGGTCGGGTTGTTGTCTCTTTGACACATTCCCCGTTTCCTTTCTCAATTTTATTTTCCAACATTTATATATATACAAATTTGATATTTTACAGAAATCTAATAACTAAAGCAGAAAATTTGAACAACCTAAGGTTTAGAGAAAGTAATGTAAAGGTAATGTATAACAAAAAGTGTGGTAATTAAGAATATTAGTATTAACATATACATGGTGATTAGTTTTTTGTTGCATCATTCATATCACAAGATACTTAAATATAAGTATTAACTGAAGAAAAATCCTTCAGTATTTCAAGTTCTTAATCACCATGAACTGAAAAAAGTTATTGAAAAGTGACTGGTAGTTGTTTTCATGAAGTATGCCAAGGGAGATAACTCTAATCACATTGAGAGGAGGTCCATTTTAAAGCATTTAAAACTAGTTAAGATTGTTTTTAATTATATTTATTTCGGTATTTAAGATATGTATTTAAATGAGCTAATTTATGTGTATGCCTTCTCTTAATCTTGTTTCTTGGTATATAATTTTGATAAACATTTTTTTCAGCATTTCTTCAAAATGATAACATAACTTAAAGAAATCAAAAACTTTTCCAATATAACATTAGCCATAGTCGTGCTTACATCAATTACAGATAACTTTTCATTTTTCCAAAAACTGGTTATGATGTTGGATGCCATTTCTTTTTAACAATAAGTTGTAACCGCATGAATCCCTATAAGCACACTAAACTTCTAAGTGTATTCTAAGTCATACACCATATATATTACAAATTTGTGAAGAAAATTTTGATTAAAAATAATTTTACTCATCTGTACTCTGTAGATCCTATGTATTGCACAAACACTGCACCTGGACTGAAGACAAACACTGCACCTGGACTGAAGACAAACACTGCACCTGGACTGAAGACAGACACTGCACCTTGACTGAAGACAAACACTGCACCTAGACTAAAGACTTTAGACATAATATCCAAGTTAAATGGGACTAGTTACCACTGGAACTAGCTCCTTCAAAAAACATAGTCATTATTGACCTCTATATTGATGTGTTATGATGAAATCATGTTTTTGATAGTTGCATTGATAAATGTTCATGCATTAAAACATTGGATTGACTTTGACCCAAGACTTATTATAGTTTCTCCAGAGTATAAATGAGTTTGTCAATTTTAAGTGTTTAGAAAATTTAATTTTAATATTTACCAATTTGTGAAATTTGATAGCAAGGCTAATGGCTGGTGCACCAAAATAGATTTTCATAATTGGCTGTATTTTCACTGATAAAAAATTCTGAAAAATTGTAACAGCAAATAGCTTCTCTTTAAAGCTGATATAAATTAAGAGCTTTTGTTAAATTTCTTTAATTTATGTTGCCCTCCTTGACGGAAGAAGACACATTCATGGCAGATAGCAAAGTCATAATGTACGTATTTCCTTAAAACTATGTTCATGTTTGTAAACAAAATGGATCATTTTTGTCGAGCCTGCAACTTTTGTAGCAGAAAATTTGACAGGGATATTGATCTGGTGGCGGTGTTAGCTTTATATATTAGAAGGTGGAAGACCTGTATGCTTCATACTTTGTATATAGATGCCTCATGTTGCGAAGTTTCCATTGGTCACATTGTCTTATGTCCTTGACCTCATTTTCATGGTTCAGCGACTACCTTGAAAAAAAGATTTTTTATGCCCCACCTACGATAGTAGAGAGGCATTGTTTTCTGGTCTGTGGCTCCGTTCGTCCGTCCGTCCATCTGTCTGTGCTTCCGTTCGTCCGTCCGTTCAGGTTAAAGTTTTTGGTCAAGGTAGTTTTTGATGAAGCTGAGGTCCAATCAACTTGAAACTTAGTAAACTTGTTGCTTATGATATGATCTTTTTAATTTTAAAGCCAAATTAGACTTTTGACCCCAATTTCACGGTCCACTAAACATAGAAAATGAAAGTGGGAGTTTCAGGTTAAAGTTTTTGGTCAAGGTAGTTTTTGATAAAATTGAAGTCCAATCAACTTGAAACTTAGTACATATGTTCCCTATAGTATAATCTTTCTAATTTTAATGCCAAATTAGATTATTACCCAGTTTCACGGTCCATGCAACATGGTAAAGGATAGTGCGAGTGGGGCATCCGTGTACTTTGGACACATTCTTGTTTAATGATAAAAACTTGTACCATAAAGAAAATTTCAGAGATTTAAAAGTAAGTTTTGTTTTTTCAGTTGAATCAATTTCTTCTATTGTCTTAATTACAAATATGGAGAATTGGTTAAAATGCTTATGATACAGCTATTATGACCGCTCCTTTTTAAATGACTGCCAAAATTAAAAAAAAATTGGTTGTATATTGATATCACTTCGTTGTCAGCGTTGTCCAAAGACAGATGGTTTCTGCATAATAACTTATGAATAAGTAAATAGAAATCAATAGAATTTTAACATAAGGTTTATAACCAGTACAGGAATTGATTTTGGGAGTTTTTGTCTCAATAGTTTAGAAACAAGGGGCCCAAAAGGGGTCAAAATAGGTATTTTTCTAGTTTCGAGACAATAATTTGTGTAAGTGTATGGATCTTTTTGAAATTGTGCCACAAGGTTCTATTTTAGAAAGGAAGGTTTGAATTGATTTAGGTGGTTATGGCCCAAACTGCTTAGAATTGGGGGGCCAAAAAGGGGTGAAAACAATACTTTGTATAAATTGCAGGTAACACACCAGGATGAGTCGCATAGTTAGTACATTGTACTTGGTCATTAGAATTAGGTCTTTCCACTTTTCGTGGAAAGACCTTTTGTTTTTCTTCTGATTATTTTTTTTCTTCTGCCGTCTGAGATGCTTTTTTGTCTTACAACATATCGAATGGATTTTTTGGCCAATGATGTTGTACAGTAATAGGGTTTCAAAACTCACCCTGTGTGACCGAACACTTATTCTTATAGGAGTTACCTCCCCGCGTACCCTTTTTCTTGTTATCGCTATGTCTCTAAAACCGTAAAAGATTTTAGCAAACTGTTTTCACCAAATTGTTCGTCTACTCTTGAGAATAATTTGGTTTATTTTGACTTGAGTGATCAGAAGACATCTTTGAAAATTTAATATAGGCGATTTGTTGGATAAATTCATACGTTATAAGTCGTAGAGGCCTACAGTCTTTTGATATGAAGTCCTTGGTCCATTTGAAGAAAATCGAAGTCAAGGTCAAAGGTCAAGGTCTTGTTTTAAATTTAAAATTTTGCTTGTTATCATTATTCCACAGAAACTGTGACAGTAAATGATATATGTTTGCCAAATAACTGTTTACAATAAGGCGCAACTTCAACCTATTTCAGTCCAAATGTTTTGGTTAACCCTTATAGGAGTTTTCTCCCCTTATGTATTTCAAATCAGTATTTCTCCACAACCATACAAGTGATTGACCTTCCGTTTTGAGTTCACTGACCTATGACCTTGAAATTGAGATCAAGATCGAAGGTCAACGGCATGTTATAAATTTTGAATTTTGCTTGTTATCGTTATTCAAAAGAAACTGTTACAGTTAATGATATGATTTGTTTGCCAAATTACTGTTTACAAAAAGGCGCAACTTCAACCTATTTCAATAGCCAAAAAATATTCCCCATTTTAAAGCTGATACTAATTTATAATTTCCTTTTGTTACAGATACCCATATATGTTCCACTCCAACGAGAGGGATTTCATGGAAGATAACGCACCAGGATGAGTCACATGTTAGTATTTGCTCATTAAAATTGTACTTGAAACTATGTTTTACTGTAACAATAGCTAAGAATTTTATGACAAATTTGGTCTTAAATCAATTTCTTTTATTAAAATTTCGATTCGAATGCGGCATTTTTTAATTAGAATTGATAGTAATTGTAAATAAGTGTCGCTGATTTAAAATTTGACATAAAACACATCACATTAATTTCAATAGCCAAAAAATATTCCCCATTTTAAAGCCGATACTAATTTATAATTTCCTTTTGTTACAGATACCCATATATGTTCCACTCCAACGAGAGGGATTTCATGGAAGATAACGCACCAGGATGAGTCACATGTTAGTATTTGCTCATTAAAATTGTACTTGAAACTATGTTTTACTGTAACAATAGCTAAGAATTTTATGACAAATTTGGTCTTAAATCAATTTCTTTTATTAAAATTTCGATTCGAATGCGGCATTTTTTAATTAGAATTGATAGTAATTGTAAATAAGTGTCGCTGATTTAAAATTTGACATAAAACACATCACATTAATTTCAATAGCCAAAAATATTCCCCATTTTAAAGCTGATACTAATTTATAATTTCCTTTTGTTACAGATACCCATATATGTTCCACTCCAACGAGAGGGATTTCATGGAAGATAACACACCAGGATGAGTCACATGTTAGTATTTGCTCATTAAAATTGTACTTGAAACTATGTTTTACTGTAACAATAGCTTAGAATTTTATGACAAATTTGGTCTTAAATCAATTTCTTTTATTAAAATTTCGATTCGAATGCGGCATTTTTTAATTAGAATTGATAGTAATTGTAAATTAAGTGTCCCTGATTTAAAATTTGACATAAAACACATCACATTAATTTCAATAGCCAAAAAATATTCCCCATTTTAAAGCTGATACTAATTTATAATTTCCTTTTGTTACAGATACCCATATATGTTCCACTCCAACGAGAGGGATTTCATGGAAGATAACGCACCAGGATGAGTCACATGTTAGTATTTGCTCATTAAAATTGTACTTGAAACTATGTTTTACTGTAACAATAGCTTAGAATTTTATGACAAATTTGGTCTTAAATCAATTTCTTTTATTAAAATTTCGATTCGAATGCGGCATTTTTTAATTAGAATTGATAGTTATTGTAAATTAAGTGTCGCTGATTTAAAATTTGACATAAAACACATCACATTAATTTCAATAGCCAAAAAATATTCCCCATTTTAAAGCTGATACTAATTTATAATTTCCTTTTGTTACAGATACCCATATATGTTCCACTCCAACGAGAGGGATTTCATGGAAGATAACGCACCAGGATGAGTCACATGTTAGTATTTGCTCATTAAAATTGTACTTGAAACTATGTTTTACTGTAACAATAGCTTAGAATTTTATGACAAATTTGGTCTTAAATCAATTTCTTTTATTAAAATTTCGATTCGAATGCGGCATTTTTTAATTAGAATTGATAGTAATTGTAAATTAAGTGTCGCTGATTTAAATTTGACATAAAACACATCATATTAATTTAAATAGCCAAAAAATATTCCCCATTTTAAAGCTGATACTAATTTATAATTTCCTTTTGTTACAGATACCCATATATGTTCCACTCCAACGAGAGGGATTTCATGGAAGATAACGCACCAGGATGAGTCACATGTTAGTATTTGCTCATTAAAATTGTACTTGAAACTATGTTTTACTGTAACAATAGCTTAGAATTTTATGACAAATTTGGTCTTAAATCAATTTCTTTTATTAAAATTTCGATTCGAATGCTGCATTTTTTAATTAGAATTGATAGTAATTGTTAATTTAGTGTCGCTGATTTAAAATTTGACATAAAACACATCACATTAATTTCAATAGCCAAAAAATATTCCCCATTTTAAAGCTGATACTAATTTATAATTTCCTTTTGTTACAGATACCCATATATGTTCCACTCCAACGAGAGGGATTTCATGGAAGATAACACACCAGGATGAGTCACATGTTAGTATTTGCTCATTAAAATTGTACTTGAAATTATGTTTTACTGTAACAATAGCTTAGAATTTTATGACAAATTTGGTCTTAAATCAATTTCTTTTATTAAAATTTCGATTCGAATGCGGCATTTTTTAATTAGAATTGATAGTAATTGTAAATTAAGTGTTGCTGATTTAAAATTTGACATAAAACACATCACATTAATTTCAATAGCCAAAAAATATTCCCCATTTTAAAGCTGATACTAATTTATAATTTCCTTTTGTTACAGATACCCATATATGTTCCACTCCAATGAGAGGGATTTCATGGAAGATAACGCACCAGGATGAGTCACATGTTAGTATTTGCTCATTAAAATTGTACTTGAAACTATGTTTTACTGTAACAATAGCTTAATTAGAATTTTATGACAAATTTGGTCTTAAATCAATTTCTTTTATTAAAATTTCGATTCGAATGCGGCATTTTTTAATTAGAATTGATAGTTATTGTAAATTAAGTGTCGCTGATTTAAAAATTTGACATAAAACACATCACATTAATTTCAATAGCCAAAAAATATTCCCCATTTTAAAGCTGATACTAATTTATAATTTCCTTTTGTTACAGATACCCATATATGTTCCACTCCAACGAGAGGGATTTCATGGAAGATAACGCACCAGGATGAGTCACATGTTAGTATTTGCTCATTAAAATTGTACTTGAAACTATGTTTTACTGTAACAAAAGCTAAGAATTTTATGACAAATTTGGTCTTAAATCAATTTCTTTTATTAAAATTTCGATTCGAATGCGGCATTTTTTAATTAGAATTGATAGTAATTGTAAATAAGTGTCGCTGATTTAAAATTTGACATAAAACACATCACATTAATTTCAATAGCCAAAAATATTCCCCATTTTAAAGCTGATACTAATTTATAATTTCCTTTTGTTACAGATACCCATATATGTTCCACTCCAAAGAGAGGGATTTCATGGAAGATAACGCACCAGGATGAGTCACATGTTAGTATTTGCTCATTAAAATTGTACTTGAAACTATGTTTTACTGTAACAATAGCTTAGAATTTTATGACAAATTTGTTTAAATCAATTTCTTTTATTAAAATTTCGATTCGAATGCGGCATTTTTTAATTAGAATTGATAGTAATGTAAATTAAGTGTTGCTGATTTAAAATTTGACATAAAACACATCACATTAATTTCAATAGCCAAAAAATCTTTCCCATTTTAAAGCTGATACTAATTTATAATTTCCTTTTGTTACAGATACCCATATATGTTCCACTCCAACGAGAGGGATTTCATGGAAGATAACGCACCAGGATGAGTCACATGTTAGTATTTGCTCATTAAAATTGTACTTGAAACTATGTTTTACTGTAACAATAGCTTAGAATTTTATGACAAATTTGGTCTTAAATCAATTTCTTTTATTAAAATTTCGATTCGAATGCGGCATTTTTTAATTAGAATTGATAGTAATTGTAAATTAAGTGTCGCTGATTTAAAATTTGACATAAAACACATCATATTAATTTAAATAGCCAAAAAATATTCCCCATTTTAAAGCTGATACTAATTTATAATTTCCCTTTGTTACAGATACCCATATATGTTCCACTCCAACGAGAGGGATTTCATGGAAGATAACGCACCAGGATGAGTCACATGTTAGTATTTGCTCATTAAAATTGTACTTGAAACTATGTTTTACTGTAACAATAGCTTAGAATTTTATGACAAATTTGGTCTTAAATCAATTTCTTTTATTAAAATTTTGATTCGAATGCGGCATTTTTTAATTAGAATTGATAGTAATTGTAAATTAAGTGTCGCTGATTTAAAATTTGACATAAAACACATCACATTAATTTCAATAGCCAAAAAATATTCCCCATTTTAAAGCTGATACTAATTTATAATTTCCTTTTAATACAGATACCCATATATGTTCCACTCCAACGAGAGGGATTTCATGGAAGATAACGCACCAGGATGAGTCACATGTTAGTATTTGCTCATTAAAATTGTACTTGAAACTATGTTTTACTGTAACGATAGCTTAGAATTTTATGACAAATTTGGTCTTAAATCAATTTCTTTAATTAAAATTTCGATTTGAATGCGGCATTTTTTAATTAGAATTGATAGTAATTGTAAATTAAGTGTCGCTGATTTAAAATTTGACATAAAACACATCACATTAATTTCAATAGCCAAAAAATATTCCCCATTTTAAAGCTGATACTAATTTATAATTTCCTTTTGTTACAGATACCCATATATGTTCCACTCCAACGAGAGGGATTTCATGGAAGATAACGCACCAGGATGAGTCACATGTTAGTATTTGCTCATTAAAATTGTACTTGAAACTATGTTTTACTGTAACAATAGCTTAGAATTTTATGACAAATTTGGTCTTAAATCAATTTCTTTTATTAAAATTTCGATTCGAATGCTGCATTTTTTAATTAGAATTGATAGTAATTGTTAATTTAGTGTCGCTGATTTAAAATTTGACATAAAACACATCACATTAATTTCAATAGCCAAAAAATATTCCCCATTTTAAAGCTGATACTAATTTATAATTTCCTTTTGTTACAGATACCCATATATGTTCCACTCCAACGAGAGGGATTTCATGGAAGATAACACACCAGGATGAGTCACATGTTAGTATTTGCTCATTAAAATTGTACTTGAAATTATGTTTTACTGTAACAATAGCTTAGAATTTTATGACAAATTTGGTCTTAAATCAATTTCTTTTATTAAAATTTCGATTCGAATGCGGCATTTTTTAATTAGAATTGATAGTAATTGTAAATTAAGTGTTGCTGATTTAAAATTTGACATAAAACACATCACATTAATTTCAATAGCCAAAAAATATTCCCCATTTTAAAGCTGATACTAATTTATAATTTCCTTTTGTTACAGATACCCATATATGTTCCACTCCAATGAGAGGGATTTCATGGAAGATAACGCACCAGGATGAGTCACATGTTAGTATTTGCTCATTAAAATTGTACTTGAAACTATGTTTTACTGTAACAATAGCTTAATTAGAATTTTATGACAAATTTGGTCTTAAATCAATTTCTTTTATTAAAATTTCGATTCGAATGCGGCATTTTTTAATTAGAATTGATAGTTATTGTAAATTAAGTGTCGCTGATTTAAAAATTTGACATAAAACACATCACATTAATTTCAATAGCCAAAAAATATTCCCCATTTTAAAGCTGATACTAATTTATAATTTCCTTTTGTTACAGATACCCATATATGTTCCACTCCAACGAGAGGGATTTCATGGAAGATAACGCACCAGGATGAGTCACATGTTAGTATTTGCTCATTAAAATTGTACTTGAAACTATGTTTTACTGTAACAAAAGCTAAGAATTTTATGACAAATTTGGTCTTAAATCAATTTCTTTTATTAAAATTTCGATTCGAATGCGGCATTTTTTAATTAGAATTGATAGTAATTGTAAATAAGTGTCGCTGATTTAAAATTTGACATAAAACACATCACATTAATTTCAATAGCCAAAAATATTCCCCATTTTAAAGCTGATACTAATTTATAATTTCCTTTTGTTACAGATACCCATATATGTTCCACTCCAACGAGAGGGATTTCATGGAAGATAACGCACCAGGATGAGTCACATGTTAGTATTTGCTCATTAAAATTGTACTTGAAACTATGTTTTACTGTAACAATAGCTTAGAATTTTATGACAAATTTGGTCTTAAATCAATTTCTTTTATTAAAATTTCGATTTGAATGCGGCATTTTTTAATTAGTATTGATCGTAATTGTAAATTAAGTGTTGATTAAAGCTGATACTAATTTATAATTTTCTTTTGTTACAGATACCCATATATGTTCCACTCCAAAGAGAGGGATTTCATGGAAGATAACGCACCAGGATGAGTCACATGTTAGTATTTGCTCATTAAAATTGTACTTGAAACTATGTTTTACTGTAACAATAGCTTAGAATTTTATGACAAATTTGTTTAAATCAATTTCTTTTATTAAAATTTCGATTCGAATGCGGCATTTTTTAATTAGAATTGATAGTAATGTAAATTAAGTGTTGCTGATTTAAAATTTGACATAAAACACATCACATTAATTTCAATAGCCAAAAAATCTTTCCCATTTTAAAGCTGATACTAATTTATAATTTCCTTTTGTTACAGATACCCATATATGTTCCACTCCAACGAGAGGGATTTCATGGAAGATAACGCACCAGGATGAGTCACATGTTAGTATTTGCTCATTAAAATTGTACTTGAAACTATGTTTTACTGTAACAATAGCTTAGAATTTTATGACAAATTTGGTCTTAAATCAATTTCTTTTATTAAAATTTCGATTCGAATGCGGCATTTTTTAATTAGAATTGATAGTAATTGTAAATTAAGTGTCGCTGATTTAAAATTTGACATAAAACACATCATATTAATTTAAATAGCCAAAAAATATTCCCCATTTTAAAGCTGATACTAATTTATAATTTCCCTTTGTTACAGATACCCATATATGTTCCACTCCAACGAGAGGGATTTCATGGAAGATAACGCACCAGGATGAGTCACATGTTAGTATTTGCTCATTAAAATTGTACTTGAAACTATGTTTTACTGTAACAATAGCTTAGAATTTTATGACAAATTTGGTCTTAAATCAATTTCTTTTATTAAAATTTTGATTCGAATGCGGCATTTTTTAATTAGAATTGATAGTAATTGTAAATTAAGTGTCGCTGATTTAAAATTTGACATAAAACACATCACATTAATTTCAATAGCCAAAAAATATTCCCCATTTTAAAGCTGATACTAATTTATAATTTCCTTTTAATACAGATACCCATATATGTTCCACTCCAACGAGAGGGATTTCATGGAAGATAACGCACCAGGATGAGTCACATGTTAGTATTTGCTCATTAAAATTGTACTTGAAACTATGTTTTACTGTAACGATAGCTTAGAATTTTATGACAAATTTGGTCTTAAATCAATTTCTTTAATTAAAATTTCGATTTGAATGCGGCATTTTTTAATTAGAATTGATAGTAATTGTAAATTAAGTGTCGCTGATTTAAAATTTGACATAAAACACATCACATTAATTTCAATAGCCAAAAAATATTCCCCATTTTAAAGCTGATACTAATTTATAATTTCCTTTTGTTACAGATACCCATATATGTTCCACTCCAACGAGAGGGATTTCATGGAAGATAACGCACCAGGATGAGTCACATGTTAGTATTTGCTCATTAAAATTGTACTTGAAACTATGTTTTACTGTAACAATAGCTAAGAATTTTATGACAAATTTGTTTAAATCAATTTCTTTTATTAAAATTTCGATTCGAATGCGGCATTTTTTAATTAGAATTGATAATAATGTAAATTAAGTGTTGCTGATTTAAAATTTGACATAAAACACATCACATTAATTTCAATAGCCAAAAAATCTTTCCCATTTTAAAGCTGATACTAATTTATAATTTCCTTTTGTTACAGATACCCATATATGTTCCACTCCAACGAGAGGGATTTCATGGAAGATAACGCACCAGAATGAGTCACATGTTAGTATTTGCTCATTAAAATTGTACTTGAAACTATGTTTTACTGTAACAATAGCTTAGAATTTTATGACAAATTTGTTTAAATCAATTTCTTTTATTAAAATTTCGATTCGAATGCGGCATTTTTTAATTAGAATTGATAATAATGTAAATTAAGTGTTGCTGATTTAAAATTTGACATAAAACACATCACATTAATTTCAATAGCCAAAAAATCTTTCCCATTTTAAAGCTGATACTAATTTATAATTTCCTTTTGTTACAGATACCCATATATGTTCCACTCCAACGAGAGGGATTTCATGGAAGATAACGCACCAGGATGAGTCACATGTTAGTATTTGCTCATTAAAATTGTACTTGAAACTATGTTTTACTGTAACAATAGCTTAGAATTTTATGACAAATTTGGTCTTAAATCAATTTCTTTTATTAAAATTTCGATTCGAATGCGGCATTTTTTCATTAGTATTGAACGTAATTGTAAATTAAGTGTTGCTGATTTAAAATTTGACATAAAACACATCACATTAATTTCAATAGCTAAAAAATATTTCCCATTTTAAAGCTGATACTAATTTATAATTTACTTTTGTTACAGATACCCATATATGTTCCACTCCGAGAGGGATTTCATGGAAAATAACGCACCAGGATGAGTCACATGTTAGTATTTGCTCATTAAAATTGTACTTGAAACTATGTTTTACTGTAACAATAGCTTAGAATTTTATGACAAATTTGGTCTTAAAACAATTTCTTTTATTAAAATTTCGATTCGAATGCGGCATTTTTTAATCAGAATTGATAGTAATTGTAAATTAAGTGTCGCTGATTTAAAATTTGACATAAAACACATCACATTAATTTCAATAGCCAAAAAACTTCCCCATTTTAAAGCTGATACTAATTTATAATTTCCTTTTGTTACAGATACCCATATATGTTCCACTCCAACGAGAGGGATTTCATGGAAGACAATGCACCAGGATGAGTCACATGTTAGTATTTGCTCATTAAAATTGTACTTGAAACTATGTTTTACTGTAACAATAGCTTAGAATTTTATGACAAATTTGTTTAAATCAATTTCTTTTATTAAAATTTCGATTCGAATGCGGCATTTTTTAATTAGAATTGATAATAATGTAAATTAAGTGTTGCTGATTTAAAATTTGACATAAAACACATCACATTAATTTCAATAGCCAAAAAATCTTTCCCATTTTAAATCTGATACTAATTTATAATTTCCTTTTGTTACAGATACCCATATATGTTCCACTCCAACGAGAGGGATTTCATGGAAGACAACGCACCAGGATGAGTCACATGTTAGTATTTGCTCATTAAAATTGTACTTGAAACTATGTTTTACTATAACAATAGCTTAGAATTTTATGACAAATTTGGTCTTAAATCAATTTCTTTTATTAAAATTTCGATTCGAATGCCGCATTTTTTAATTAGAATTGATAGTAATTGTAAATTAAGTGTCGCTGATTTAAAATTTGACATAAAACACATCACATTCATTTAAATAGCCAAAAAATATTCCCCATTTTAAAGCTGATACTAATTTATAATTTCCTTTTGTTACAGATACCCATATATGTTCCACTCCAACGAGAGGGATTTCATGGAAGATAACGCACCAGGATGAGTCACATGTTAGTATTTGCTCATTAAAATTGTACTTGAAACTATGTTTTACTGTAACAATAGCTTAGAATTTTATGACAAATTTGGTCTTAAATCAATTTCTTTTATTAAAATTTCGATTTGAATGCGGCATTTTTTAATTAGAATTGATAGTAATTGTAAATTAAGTGTCGCTGATTTAAAATTTGACATAAAACACATCACATTAATTTCAATAGCCAAAAAATATTCCCCATTTTAAAGCTGATACTAATTTATAATTTCCTTTTGTTACAGATACCCATATATGTTCCACTCCAACGAGAGGGATTTCATGGAAGATAACGCACCAGGATGAGTCACATGTTAGTATTTGCTCATTAAAATTGTACTTGAAACTATGTTTTACTGTAACAATAGCTTAGAATTTTATGACAAATTTGGTCTTAAATCAATTTCTTTTATTAAAATTTCGATTCGAATGCGGCATTTTTTAATTAGAATTGATAGTAATTGTAAATTAAGTGTTGCTGATTTAAAATTTGACATAAAACACATCACATTAATTTCAATAACCAAAAAATATTCCCCATTTTAAAGCTGATACTAATTTATAATTTCCTTTTGTTACAGATACCCATATATGTTCCACTCCAACGAGAGGGATTTCATGGAAGATAACGCACCAGGATGAGTCACATGTTAGTATTTGCTCATTAAAATTGTATTTGAAACTATGTTTTACTGTAACAATAGCTTAGAATTTTATGACAAATTTGGTCTTAAATCAATTTCTTTTATTAAAATTTCGATTCAAATGCGACATTTTTTAATTAGAATTGATAGTAATTGTAAATTAAGTGTCACTGATTTAAAATTTGACATAAAACACATCACATTAATTTCAATAGCCAAAAAATATTCCCCATTTTAAAGCTGATACTAATTTATAATTTCCTTTTGTTACAGATACCCATATATGTTCCACTCCAACGAGAGGGATTTCATGGAAGATAACGCACCAGGATGAGTCACATGTTAGTATTTGCTCATTAAAATTGTATTTGAAACTATGTTTTACTGTAACAATAGCTTAGAATTTTATGACAAATTTGGTCTTAAATCAATTTCTTTTATATATAAATTTCGATTCGAATGCGGCATTTTTTAATTAGAATTGATAGTAATTGTAAATTAAGTGTTGCTGATTTAAAATTTGACATAAAACACATCACATTAATTTCAATAGCCAAAAAATATTCCCCATTTTAAAGCTGATACTAATTTATAATTTCCTTTTGTTACAGATACCCATATATGTTCCACTCCAACGAGAGGGATTTCATGGAAGATAACGCACCAGGATGAGTCACATGTTAGTATTTGCTCATTAAAATTGTACTTGAAACTATGTTTTACTGTAACAATAGCTTAGAATTTTATGACAAATTTGGTCTTAAATCAATTTCTTTTATTAAAATTTCGATTCGAATGCGGCATTTTTTAATTAGAATTGATAGTAATTGTAAATTAAGTGTTGCTGATTTCAAATTTGACATAAAACACATCACATTAATTTCAATAGCCAAAAAATATTCCCCATTTTAAAGCTGATACTAATTTATAATTTCCTTTTGTTACAGATACCCATATATGTTCCACTCCAACGAGAGGGATTTCATGGAAGATAACGCACCAGGATGAGTCACATGTTAGTATTTGCTCATTAAAATTGTATTTGAAACTATGTTTTACTGTAACAATAGCTTAGAATTTTATGACAAATTTGGTCTTAAATCAATTTCTTTTATTAAAATTTCGATTCAAATGCGACATTTTTTAATTAGAATTGATAGTAATTGTAAATTAAGTGTCACTGATTTAAAATTTGACATAAAACACATCACATTAATTTCAATAGCCAAAAAATATTCCCCATTTTAAAGCTGATACTAATTTATAATTTCCTTTTGTTACAGATACCCATATATGTTCCACTCCAACGAGAGGGATTTCATGGAAGATAACGCACCAGGATGAGTCACATGTTAGTATTTGCTCATTAAAATTGTATTTGAAACTATGTTTTACTGTAACAATAGCTTAGAATTTTATGACAAATTTGGTCTTAAATCAATTTCTTTTATATATAAATTTGGATTCGAATGCGGCATTTTTTAATTAGAATTGATAGTAATTGTAAATTAAGTGTTGCTGATTTAAAATTTGACATAAAACACATCACATTAATTTCAATAGCCAAAAAATATTCCCCATTTTAAAGCTGATACTAATTTATAATTTCCTTTTGTTACAGATACCCATATATGTTCCACTCCAACGAGAGGGATTTCATGGAAGATAACGCACCAGGATGAGTCACATGTTAGTATTTGCTCATTAAAATTGTACTTGAAACTATGTTTTACTGTAACAATAGCTTAGAATTTTATGACAAATTTGGTCTTAAATCAATTTCTTTTATTAAAATTTCGATTCGAATGCGGCATTTTTTAATTAGAATTGATAGTAATTGTAAATTAAGTGTTGCTGATTTAAAATTTGACATAAAACACATCACATTAATTTCAATAGCCAAAAAATATTCCCCATTTTAAAGCTGATACTAATTTATAATTTCCTTTTGTTACAGATACCCATATATGTTCCACTCCAACGAGAGGGATTTCATGGAAGATAACGCACCAGGATGAGTCACATGTTAGTATTTGCTCATTAAAATTGTACTTGAAACTATGTTTTACTGTAACAATAGCTTAGAATTTTATGACAAATTTGGTCTTAAATCAATTTCTTTTATTAAAATTTCGATTCGAATGCGGCATTTTTTAATTAGAATTGATAGTAATTGTAAATTAAGTGTCGCTGATTTAAAATTTGACATAAAACACATCACATTAATTTCAATAGCCAAAAAATATTCCCCATTTTAAAGCTGATACTAATTTATAATTTCCTTTTGTTACAGATACCCATATATGTTCCACTCCAACGAGAGGGATTTCATGGAAGATAACGCACCAGGATGAGTCACATGTTAGTATTTGCTCATTAAAATTGTATTTGAAACTATGTTTTACTGTAACAATAGCTTAGAATTTTATGACAAATTTGGTCTTAAATCAATTTCTTTTATATATAAATTTCGATTCGAATGCGGCATTTTTTAATTAGAATTGATAGTAATTGTAAATTAAGTGTCGCTGATTTAAAATTTGACATAAAACACATCACATTAATTTCAATAGCCAAAAAATATTCCCCATTTTAAAGCTGATACTAATTTATAATTTCCTTTTGTTACAGATACCCATATATGTTCCACTCCAACGAGAGGGATTTCATGGAAGATAACACACCAGGATGAGTCACATGTTAGTATTTGCTCATTAAAATTGTATTTGATAAAATTGAGAATGGAAATGGGGAATGTGTCAAAGAGACAACAACCCGACCAAATAAAAAACAACAGCAGAGGGTCACCAACAGGTCTTCAATGTAGCGAGAAATTCCCGCACCCGGAGGCTTCCTTCAGCTGGCCCCTAAACAAATATATACTAGTCCAGTGATAATGAACGCCATACTAATTTCCAAATTGTACACAAGAAACTAAAATTAAAATAATACAAGACTAACAAAGGCCAGAGGCTCCTGACTTGGGACAGGCGCAAAATGCGGCGGGGTTAAACATGTTTGTGAGATCTCAACCCTCCCCCTATACCTCTAACCAATGTAGTAAAGTAAACGCATAACAATACGCACATTAAAATTCAGTTCAAGAGAAGTCCGAGTCTGATGTCAGAAGATGTAACCAAAGAAAATAAACAAAATGACAATAATACATAAATAACAACAGACTACTAGCAGTTAACTGACGTGCCAGCTCCAGACTTCAATTAAACTGACTGAAAGATTATGATTTCATCATATGAACATCAGGCACAATCCTTCCCGTTAGGGGTTTAGTATCATACCATCATAACATATATGAGAAGAACATAACCCGTGTCATGCCAACAACTGTTTTTAGAATAAATGTGTTTAGTTCCTATGCAAAGACCTTATCAGTGACTCAATATTAACGCCAAAATATGCAATCTTTAATGACTTGACAACAGTATCGTAATTATATCCCTTCTTAATAAGTCTATTCAAAGGTTTTGTAAGTTTCTGAGGTGAATACTGACACCTTTGTGCTTTATAAAGAATATTACCATAAAAAATTGGATGTGAAATACCTGAACGTATTAGAAGTCTGCATGTTGAGCTATATTTACGAATGATGTCTTTATACCGATGATAAAATTTAGTAAATGTTTTGACTAGTTTATGATATCGAAAACCCTGGTGTAATAATTTTTCAGTAATACATAAATTTCTATCGTTGAAATCGAAAACATTGTTACATACACGAGCGAATCGTACAAGTTGAGATATATAAACACCGTAAGATGGTGACAAGGGAACGTCACCATCTAAAAACGGATAATTAACGATAGGAAATGAAAAATCATCCCTTTTATCATAAATTTTGGTATTCAGCTTTCCATTAGTGACAGAGATATCAAGATCGAGAAAAGGGCAGTGGTCATTGTTAGTATTAGCTATGTTTTACTGTAACAATAGCTTAGAATTTTATGACAAATTTGGTCTTAAATCAATTTCTTTTATATATAAATTTCGATTCGAATGCGGCATTTTTTAATTAGAATTGATAGTAATTGTAAATTAAGTGTCGCTGATTTAAAATTTGACATAAAACACATCACATTAATTTCAATAGCCAAAAAATATTCCCCATTTTAAAGCTGATACTAATTTATAATTTCCTTTTGTTACAGATACCCATATATGTTCCACTCCAACGAGAGGGATTTCATGGAAGATAACGCACCAGGATGAGTCACATGTTAGTATTTGCTCATTAAAATTGTATTTGAAACTATGTTTTACTGTAACAATAGCTTAGAATGTTATGACAAATTTGGTCTTAAATCAATTTCTTTTATATAAATTTCGATTCGAATGCTGCATTTTTTAATTAGAATTGATAGTAATTGTAAATTAAGTGTCGCTGATTTAAAATTTGACATAAAACACATCACATTAATTTCAATAGCCAAAAAATATTCCCCATTTTAAAGCTGATACTAATTTATAATTTCCTTTTGTTACAGATACCCATATATGTTCCACTCCAACGAGAGGGATTTCATGGAAGATAACGCACCAGGATGAGTCACATGTTAGTATTTGCTCATTAAAATTGTACTTGAAACTATGTTTTACTGTAACAATAGCTTAGAATTTTATGACAAATTTGGTCTTAAATCAATTTCTTTGATTAAAATTTCGATTCGAATGCGGCATTTTTTAATTAGAATTGATAGTAATTGTAAATTAAGTGTTGCTGATTTCAAATTTGACATAAAACACATCACATTAATTTCAATAGCCAAAAAATATTCCCCATTTTAAAGCCGATACTAATTTATAATTTCCTTTTGTTACAGATACCCATATATGTTCCACTCCAACGAGAGGGATTTCATGGAAGATAACGCACCAGGATGAGTCACATGTTAGTATTTTCTCATTAAAATTGTATTTGAAACTATGTTTTACTGTAACAATAGCTTAGAATTTTATGACAAATTTGGTCTTAAATCAATTTCTTTTATATATAAATTTCGATTCGAATGCGGCATTTTTTAATTAGAATTGATAGTAATTGTAAATTAAGTGTCGCTGATTTAAAATTTGACATAAAACACATCACCTTAATTTCAATAGCAAAAAAATATTCCCCATTTTAAAGCTGATACTAATTTATAATTTCCTTTTGTTACAGATACCCATATATGTTCCACTCCAACGAGAGGGATTTCATGGAAGATAACGCACCAGGATGAGTCACATGTTAGTATTTGCTCATTAAAATTGTACTTGAAACTATGTTTTACTGTAACAATAGCTTAGAATTTTATGACAAATTTGGTCTTAAATCAATTTCTTTTATTAAAATTTTGATTCGAATGCGGCATTTTTTAATTAGAATTGATAGTAATTGTAAATTAAGTGTCGCTAATTTAAAATTTGACATAAAACACATCACATTAATTTCAATAGCCAAAAAATATTCCCCATTTTAAAGCTGATACGAATTTATCATTTCCTTTTGTTACAGATACCCATATATGTTCCACTCCAACGAGAGGGATTTCATGGAAGATAACACACCAGGATGAGTCACATGTTAGTATTTGCTCATTAAAATTGTACTTGAAACTATGTTTTACTGTAACAATAGCTTAGAATTTTATGACAAATTTGGTCTTAAATCAATTTCTTTGATTAAAATTTCGATTCGAATGCGGCATGTTTTAATTAGAATTGATAGTAATTGTAAATTAAGTGTTGCTGATTTCAAATTTGACATAAAACACATCACATTAATTTCAATAGCCAAAAAATATTCCCCATTTTAAAGCCGATACTAATTTATAATTTCCTTTTGTTACAGATACCCATATATGTTCCACTCCAACGAGAAGGATTTCATGGAAGATAACGCACCAGGATGAGTCACATGTTAGTATTTGCTCATTAAAATTGTATTCGAAACTATGTTTTACTGTAACAATAGCTGAGAATTTTATGACAAATTTGGTCTTAAATCAATTTCTTTTATATATAAATTTCGATTCGAATGCGGCATTTTTTAATTAGAATTGATAGTAATTGTAAATTAAGTGTCGCTGATTTCAAATTTGACATAAAACACATCACATTAATTTCAATAGCCAAAAAATATTCCCCATTTTAAAGCCGATACTAATTTATAATTTCCTTTTGTTACAGATACCCATATATGTTCCACTCCAACGAGAGGGATTTCATGGAAGATAACGCACCAGGATGAGTCACATGTTAGTATTTGCTCATTAAAATTGTATTTGAAACTATGTTTTACTGTAACAATAGCTTAGAATTTTATGACAAATTTGGTCTTAAATCAATTTCTTTTATATATAAATTTCGAATCGAATGAGGCATTTTTTAATTAGAATTGATAGTAATTGTAAATTAAGTGTCGCTGATTTAAAATTTGACATAAAACACATCACATTAATTTCAATAGCCAAAAAATATTCCCAATTTTAAAGCTGATACTAATTTATAATTTCCTTTTGTTAGAGATACCCATATATGTTCCACTCCAACGAGAGGGATTTCATGGAAGATAACGCACCAGGATGAGTCACATGTTAGTATTTGCTCATTAAAATTGTATTTGAAACTATGTTTTACTGTAACAATAGCTTAGAATTTTATGACAAATTTGGTCTTAAATCAATTTCTTTTATATATAAATTTCGATTCGAATGCGGCATTTTTTAATTAGAATTGATAGTAATTGTAAATTAAGTGTCGCTGATTTAAAATTTGACATAAAACACATCACATTAATTTCAATAGCCAAAAAATATTCCCCATTTTAAAGCTGATACTAATTTATAATTTCCTTTTGTTACAGATACCCATATATGTTCCACTCCAACGAGAGGGATTTCATGGAAGATAACGCACCAGGATGAGTCACATGTTAGTATTTGCTCATTAAAATTGTATTTGAAACTATGTTTTACTGTAACAATAGCTTAGAATTTTATGACAAATTTGGTCTTAAATCAATTTCTTTTATATATAAATTTCGATTCGAATGCGGCATTTTTTAATTAGAATTGATAGTAATTGTAAATTAAGTGTCGCTGATTTAAAATTTGACATAAAACACATCACATTAATTTCAATAGCCAAAAAATATTCCCAATTTTAAAGCTGATACTAATTTATAATTTCCTTTTGTTACAGATACCCATATATGTTCCACTCCAACGAGAGGGATTTCATGGAAGATAACGCACCAGGATGAGTCACATGTTAGTATTTGCTCATTAAAATTGTATTTGAAACTATGTTTTACTGTAACAATAGCTTAGAATTTTATGACAAATTTGGTCTTAAATCAATTTCTTTTATATATAAATTTCGATTCGAATGCGGCATTTTTTAATTAGAATTGATAGTAATTGTAAATTAAGTGTCGCTGATTTAAAATTTGACATAAAACACATTACATTAATTTCAATAGCCAAAAAATATTCCCCATTTTAAAGCTGATACTAATTTATAATTTCCTTTTGTTACAGATACCCATATATGTTCCACTCCAACGAGAGGGATTTCATGGAAGATAACGCACCAGGATGAGTCACATGTTAGTATTTGCTCATTAAAATTGTACTTGAAACTATGTTTTACTGTAACAATAGCTTAGAATTTTATGACAAATTTGGTCTTAAATCAATTTCTTTTATTAAAATTTCGATTCGAATGCGGCATTTTTTAATTAGAATTGATAGTAATTGTAAATTAAGTGTCGCTGATTTAAAATTTGACATAAAACACATCACATTAATTTCAATAGCCAAAAAATATTCCCCATTTTAAAGCTGATACTAATTTATAATTTCCTTTTGTTACAGATACCCATATATGTTCCACTCCAACGAGAGGGATTTCATGGAAGATAATGCACCAGGATGAGTCACATGTTAGTATTTGCTCATTAAAATTGTACTTGAAACTATATTTTACTGTAACAATAGCTTAGAATTTTATGACAAATTTGGTCTTAAATCAATTTCTTTTATTAAAATTTGGATTCGAATGCGGCATTTTTTAATTAGAATTGATAGTAATTGTAAATTAAGTGTCGCTGATTTAAAATTTGACATAAAACACATCACATTAATTTCAATAGCCAAAAAATATTCCCCATTTTAAAGCTGATACTAATTTATAATTTCCTTTTGTTACAGATACCCATATATGTTCCACTCCAACGAGAGGGATTTCATGGAAGATAACGCACCAGGATGAGTCACATGTTAGTATTTGCTCATTAAAATTGTACTTGAAACTATGTTTTACTGTAACAATAGCTTAGAATTTTATGACAAATTTGGTCTTAAATCAATTTCTTTTATTAAAATTTCGATTCGAATGCGGCATTTTTTAATTAGAATTGATAGTAATTGTAAATTAAGTGTCGCTGATTTAAAATTTGACATAAAACACATCACATTAATTTCAATAGCCAAAAAATATTCCCCATTTTAAAGCTGATACTAATTTATAATTTCCTTTTGTTACAGATACCCATATATGTTCCACTCCAACGAGAGGGATTTCATGGAAGATAATGCACCAGGATGAGTCACATGTTAGTATTTGCTCATTAAAATTGTACTTGAAACTATGTTTTACTGTAACAATAGCTTAGAATTTTATGACAAATTTGGTCTTAAATCAATTTCTTTTATTAAAATTTGGATTCGAATGCGGCATTTTTTAATTAGAATTGATAGTAATTGTAAATTAAGTGTCGCTGATTTAAAATTTGACATAAAACACATCACATTAATTTCAATAGCCAAAAAATATTCCCCATTTTAAAGCTGATACTAATTTATAATTTCCTTTTGTTACAGATACCCATATATGTTCCACTCCAACGAGAGGGATTTCATGGAAGATAACGCACCAGGATGAGTCACATGTTAGTATTTGCTCATTAAAATTGTACTTGAAACTATGTTTTACTGTAGCGATAGCTTAGAATTTTATGACAAATTTGGCCTTAAATCAATTTCTTTTATTAAAATTTGGATTCGAATGCTGCATTTTTTAATTAGAATTGATAGTAATTGTAAATTAAGTGTCGCTGATTTAAAATTTGACATAAAACACATCACATTAATTTCAATAGCCAAAAAATATTCCCCATTTTAAAGCTGATACTAATTTATAATTTCCTTTTGTTACAGATACCCATATATGTTCCACTCCAACGAGAGGGATTTCATGGAAGATAACGCACCAGGATGAGTCACATGTTAGTATTTGCTCATTAAAATTGTACTTGAAACTGTTTTACTGTAACGATAGCTTAGAATTTTATGACAAATTTGGTCTTAAATCAATTTCTTTTATTAAAATTTTGATTCGAATGCGGCATTTTTTAATTAGAATTGATAGTAATTGTAAATTAAGTGTCGCTGATTTAAAATTTGACATAAAACACATCACATTAATTTCAATAGCCAAAAAATATTCCCCATTTTAAAGCTGATACTAATTTATAATTTCCTTTTGTTACAGATACCCATATATGTTCCACTCCAACGAGAGGGATTTCATGGAAGATAATGCACCAGGATGAGTCACATGTTAGTATTTGCTCATTAAAATTGTACTTGAAACTATGTTTTACTGTAACAATAGCTTAGAATTTTATGACAAATTTGGTCTTAAATCAATTTCTTTTATTAAAATTTCGATTCGAATGCTGCATTTTTTAATTAGAATTGATAGTAATTGTAAATTAAGTGTCGCTGATTTAAAATTTGACATAAAACACATCACATTAATTTCAATAGCCAAAAAATATTCCCCATTTTAAAGCTGATACTAATTTATAATTTCCTTTTGTTACAGATACCCATATATGTTCCACTCCGAGAGGGATTTCATGGAAGATAAAGCACCAGGATGAGTCACATGTGAGTATTTGCTCGTTAAAATTGTACTTGAAACTATGTTTACTGTAAGGATAGCTTAGAATTTTATGACAAATTTGGTCTTAAATCAATTTCTTTTATTAAAATTTGGATTCGAATGCTGCATTTTTTAATTAGAATTGATAGTAATTGTAAATTAAGTGTCGCTGATTTAAAATTTGACATAAAACACATCACATTAATTTCAATAGCCAAAAAATATTCCCCATTTTAAAGCTGATACTAATTTATAATTTCCTTTTGTTACAGATACCCATATATGTTCCACTCCAACGAGAGGGATTTCATGGAAGATAAAGCACCAGGATGAGTCACATGTGAGTATTTGCTCATTAAAATTGTACTTGAAACTATGTTTACTGTAACGATAGCTTAGAATTTTATGACAAATTTGGTCTTAAATCAATTTCTTTTATTAAAATTTTGATTCGAATGCGGCATTTTTTAATTAGAATTGATAGTAATTGTAAATTAAGTGTCGCTGATTTAAAATTTGACATAAAACAATCACATTAATTTCAATAGCCAAAAAATATTCCCCATTTTAAACCTGATACTAATTTATAATTTCCTTTTGTTACAGATACCCATATATGTTCCACTCCAACGAGAGGGATTTCATGGAAGATAACGCACCAGGATGAGTCACATGTTAGTATTTGCTCATTAAAATTGTACTTGAAACTATGTTTTACTGTAACAATAGCTTAGAAATTTATGACAAATTTGGTCTTAAATCAATTTCTTTTATTAAAATTTCGATTTGAATGCGGCATTTTTTAATTAGAATTGATAGTAATTGTAAATTAAGTGTCGCTTATTTAAAATTTGACATAAAACACATCACATTAATTTCAATAGCCAAAAAATATTCCCCATTTTAAAGCTGATACTAATTTATAATTTCCTTTTGTTACAGATACCCATATATGTTCCACTCCAACGAGAGGGATTTCATGGAAGATAATGCACCAGGATGAGTCACATGTTAGTATTTGCTCATTAAAATTGTACTTGAAACTATGTTTTACTGTAACAATAGCTTAGAATTTTATGACAAATTTGGTCTTAAATCAATTTCTTTTATTAAAATTTGGATTCGAATGCTGCATTTTTTAATTAGAATTGATAGTAATTGTAAATTAAGTGTCGCTGATTTAAAATTTGACATAAAACACATCACATTAATTTCAATAGCCAAAAAATATTCCCCATTTTAAAGCTGATACTAATTTATAATTTCCTTTTGTTACAGATACCCATATATGTTCCACTCCAACGAGAGGGATTTCATGGAAGATAAAGCACCAGGATGAGTCACATGTGAGTATTTGCTCATTAAAATTGTACTTGAAACTATGTTTACTGTAACGATAGCTTAGAATTTTATGACAAATTTGGTCTTAAATCAATTTCTTTTATTAAAATTTTGATTCGAATGCGGCATTTTTTAATTAGAATTGATAGTAATTGTAAATTAAGTGTCGCTAATTTAAAATTTGACATAAAACACATCACATTAATTTCAATAGCCAAAAAATATTCCCCATTTTAAAGCTGATACTAATTTATAATTTCCTTTTGTTACAGATACCCATATATGTTCCACTCCAACGAGAGGGATTTCATGGAAGATAACACACCAGGATGAGTCACATGTTAGTATTTGCTCATTAAAATTGTACTTGAAACTATGTTTTACTGTAACAATAGCTTAGAATTTTATGACAAATTTGGTCTTAAATCAATTTCTTTGATTAAAATTTCGATTCGAATGCGGCATTTTTTAATTAGAATTGATAGTAATTGTAAATTAAGTGTTGCTGATTTCAAATTTGACATAAAACACATCACATTAATTTCAATAGCCAAAAAATATTCCCCATTTTAAAGCCGATACTAATTTATAATTTCCTTTTGTTACAGATACCCATATATGTTCCACTCCAACGAGAAGGATTTCATGGAAGATAACGCACCAGGATGAGTCACATGTTAGTATTTGCTCATTAAAATTGTATTTGAAACTATGTTTTACTGTAACAATAGCTTAGAATTTTATGACAAATTTGGTCTTAAATCAATTTCTTTTATATATAAATTTCGATTCGAATGCGACATTTTTTAATTAGAATTGATAGTAATTGTAAATTAAGTGTCGCTGATTTCAAATTTGACATAAAACACATCACATTAATTTCAATAGCCAAAAAATATTCCCCATTTTAAAGCCGATACTAATTTATAATTTCCTTTTGTTACAGATACCCATATATGTTCCACTCCAACGAGAGGGATTTCATGGAAGATAACGCACCAGGATGAGTCACATGTTAGTATTTGCTCATTAAAATTGTACTTGAAACTATGTTTTACTGTAACAATAGCTTAGAATTTTGAAAAATTTGGTCTTAAATCAATTTCTTTTATATATAAATTTGGATTCGAATGCGGCATTTTTTAATTAGAATTGATAGTAATTGTAAATTAAGTGTCGCTGATTTAAAATTTGACATAAAACACATCACATTAATTTCAATAGCCAAAAAATATTCCCCATTTTAAAGCTGATACTAATTTATAATTTCCTTTTGTTACAGATACCCATATATGTTCCACTCCAACGAGAGGGATTTCATGGAAGATAACGCACAAGGATGAGTCACATGTTAGTATTTGCTCATTAAAATTGTATTTGAAACTATGTTTTACTGTAACAATAGCTTAGAATTTTATGACAAATTTGGTCTTAAATCAATTTCTTTTATATATAAATTTCGATTCGAATGAGGCATTTTTTAATTAGAATTGATAGTAATTGTAAATTAAGTGTCGCTGATTTAAAATTTGACATAAAACACATCACATTAATTTCAATAGCCAAAAAATATTCCCAATTTTAAAGCTGATACTAATTTATAATTTCCTTTTGTTACAGATACCCATATATGTTCCACTCCAACGAGAGGGATTTCATGGAAGATAACGCACCAGGATGAGTCACATGTTAGTATTTGCTCATTAAAATTGTATTTGAAACTATGTTTTACTGTAACAATAGCTTAGAATTTTATGACAAATTTGGTCTTAAATCAATTTCTTTTATATATAAATTTCGATTCGAATGCGGCATTTTTTAATTAGAATTGATAGTAATTGTAAATTAAGTGTCGCTGATTTAAAATTTGACATAAAACACATCACATTAATTTCAATAGCCAAAAAATATTCCCCATTTTAAAGCTGATACTAATTTATAATTTCCTTTTGTTACAGATACCCATATATGTTCCACTCCAACGAGAGGGATTTCATGGAAGATAACGCACAAGGATGAGTCACATGTTAGTATTTGCTCATTAAAATTGTACTTGAAACTATGTTTTACTGTAACAATAGCTTAGAATTTTATGACAAATTTGGTCTTAAATCAATTTCTTTTATTAAAATTTCGATTCGAATGCGGCATTTTTTAATTAGAATTGATAGTAATTGTAAATTAAGTGTTGCTGATTTCAAATTTGACATAAAACGCATCACATTAATTTCAATAGCCAAAAAATATTCCCCATTTTAAAGCCGATACTAATTTATAATTTCCTTTTGTTACAGATACCGATATATATGTTCCACTCCAACGAGAGGGATTTCATGGAAGATAACGCACCAGGATGAGTCACATGTTAGTATTTGCTCATTAAAATTGTATTTGAAACTATGTTTTACTGTAACAATAGCTTAGAATTTTATGACAAATTTGGTCTTAAATCAATTTCTTTTATATATAAATTTCGATTCGAATGCGGCATTTTTTAATTAGAATTGATAGTAATTGTAAATTAAGTGTCGCTGATTTAAAATTTGACATAAAACACATTACATTAATTTCAATAGCCAAAAAATATTCCCCATTTTAAAGCTGATACTAATTTATAATTTCCTTTTGTTACAGATACCCATATATGTTCCACTCCAACGAGAGGGATTTCATGGAAGATAACGCACCAGGATGAGTCACATGTTAGTATTTGCTCATTAAAATTGTACTTGAAACTATGTTTTACTGTAACAATAGCTTAGAATTTTATGACAAATTTGGTCTTAAATCAATTTCTTTTATTAAAATTTCGATTCGAATGCGGCATTTTTTAATTAGAATTGATAGTAATTGTAAATTAAGTGTCGCTGATTTAAAATTTGACATAAAACACATCACATTAATTTCAATAGCCAAAAAATATTCCCCATTTTAAAGCTGATACTAATTTATAATTTCCTTTTGTTACAGATACCCATATATGTTCCACTCCAACGAGAGGGATTTCATGGAAGATAATGCACCAGGATGAGTCACATGTTAGTATTTGCTCATTAAAATTGTACTTGAAACTATGTTTTACTGTAACAATAGCTTAGAATGTTATGACAAATTTGGTCTTAAATCAATTTCTTTTATTAAAATTTGGATTCGAATGCTGCATTTTTTAATTAGAATTGATAGTAATTGTAAATTAAGTGTCGCTGATTTAAAATTTGACATAAAACACATCACATTAATTTCAATAGCCAAAAAATATTCCCCATTTTAAAGCTGATACTAATTTATAATTTCCTTTTGTTACAGATACCCATATATGTTCCACTCCAACGAGAGGGATTTCATGGAAGATAATGCACCAGGATGAGTCACATGTTAGTATTTGCTCATTAAAATTGTACTTGAAACTATGTTTTACTGTAACAATAGCTTAGAATTTTATGACAAATTTGGTCTTAAATCAATTTCTTTTATTAAAATTTCGATTCGAATGCGGCATTTTTTAATTAGAATTGATAGTAATTGTAAATTAAGTGTTGCTGATTTCAAATTTGACATAAAACGCATCACATTAATTTCAATAGCCAAAAAATATTCCCCATTTTAAAGCCGATACTAATTTATAATTTCCTTTTGTTACAGATACCGATATATATGTTCCACTCCAACGAGAGGGATTTCATGGAAGATAACGCACCAGGATGAGTCACATGTTAGTATTTGCTCATTAAAATTGTATTTGAAACTATGTTTTACTGTAACAATAGCTTAGAATTTTATGACAAATTTGGTCTTAAATCAATTTCTTTTATATATAAATTTCGATTCGAATGCGGCATTTTTTAATTAGAATTGATAGTAATTGTAAATTAAGTGTCGCTGATTTAAAATTTGACATAAAACACATTACATTAATTTCAATAGCCAAAAAATATTCCCCATTTTAAAGCTGATACTAATTTATAATTTCCTTTTGTTACAGATACCCATATATGTTCCACTCCAACGAGAGGGATTTCATGGAAGATAACGCACCAGGATGAGTCACATGTTAGTATTTGCTCATTAAAATTGTACTTGAAACTATGTTTTACTGTAACAATAGCTTAGAATTTTATGACAAATTTGGTCTTAAATCAATTTCTTTTATTAAAATTTCGATTCGAATGCGGCATTTTTTAATTAGAATTGATAGTAATTGTAAATTAAGTGTCGCTGATTTAAAATTTGACATAAAACACATCACATTAATTTCAATAGCCAAAAAATATTCCCCATTTTAAAGCTGATACTAATTTATAATTTCCTTTTGTTACAGATACCCATATATGTTCCACTCCAACGAGAGGGATTTCATGGAAGATAATGCACCAGGATGAGTCACATGTTAGTATTTGCTCATTAAAATTGTACTTGAAACTATGTTTTACTGTAACAATAGCTTAGAATGTTATGACAAATTTGGTCTTAAATCAATTTCTTTTATTAAAATTTGGATTCGAATGCTGCATTTTTTAATTAGAATTGATAGTAATTGTAAATTAAGTGTCGCTGATTTAAAATTTGACATAAAACACATCACATTAATTTCAATAGCCAAAAAATATTCCCCATTTTAAAGCTGATACTAATTTATAATTTCCTTTTGTTACAGATACCCATATATGTTCCACTCCAACGAGAGGGATTTCATGGAAGATAATGCACCAGGATGAGTCACATGTTAGTATTTGCTCATTAAAATTGTACTTGAAACTATGTTTTACTGTAACAATAGCTTAGAATTTTATGACAAATTTGGTCTTAAATCAATTTCTTTTATTAAAATTTGGATTCGAATGCTGCATTTTTTAATTAGAATTGATAGTAATTGTAAATTAAGTGGCGCTGATTTAAAATTTGACATAAAACACATCACATTAATTTCAATAGCCAAAAAATATTCCCCATTTTAAAGCTGATACTAATTTATAATTTCCTTTTGTTACAGATACCCATATATGTTCCACTCCAACGAGAGGGATTTCATGGAAGATAACGCACCAGGATGAGTCACATGTTAGTATTTGCTCATTAAAATTGTACTTGAAACTATGTTTTACTGTAACAATAGCTTAGAATTTTATGACAAATTTGGTCTTAAATCAATTTCTTTTATTAAAATTTCGATTTGAATGCGGCATTTTTTAATTAGAATTGATAGTAATTGTAAATTAAGTGTCGCTGATTTAAAATTTGACATAAAACACATCACATTAATTTCAATAGCCAAAAAATATTCCCCATTTTAAAGCTGATACTAATTTATAATTTCCTTTTGTTACAGATACCCATATATGTTCCACTCCAACAAGAGGGATTTCATGGAAGATAATGCACCAGGATGAGTCACATGTTAGTATTTGCTCATTAAAATTGTACTTGAAACTATGTTTTACTGTAACAATAGCTTAGAATTTTATGACAAATTTGGTCTTAAATCAATTTCTTTTATTAAAATTTGGATTCGAATGCTGCATTTTTTAATTAGAATTGATAGTAATTGTAAATTAAGTGTCGCTGATTTAAAATTTGACATAAAACACATCACATTAATTTCAATAGCCAAAAAATATTCCCCATTTTAAAGCTGATACTAATTTATAATTTCCTTTTGTTACAGATACCCATATATGTTCCACTCCAACGAGAGGGATTTCATGGAAGATAAAGCACCAGGATGAGTCACATGTGAGTATTTGCTCATTAAAATTGTACTTGAAACTATGTTTACTGTAACGATAGCTTAGAATTTTATGACAAATTTGGTCTTAAATCAATTTCTTTTATTAAAATTTTGATTCGAATGCGGCATTTTTTAATTAGAATTGATAGTAATTGTAAATTAAGTGTCGCTAATTTAAAATTTGACATAAAACACATCACATTAATTTCAATAGCCAAAAAATATTCCCCATTTTAAAGCTGATACTAATTTATAATTTCCTTTTGTTACAGATACCCATATATGTTCCACTCCAACAAGAGGGATTTCATGGAAGATAATGCACCAGGATGAGTCACATGTTAGTATTTGCTCATTAAAATTGTACTTGAAACTATGTTTTACTGTAACAATAGCTTAGAATTTTATGACAAATTTGGTCTTAAATCAATTTCTTTTATTAAAATTTGGATTCGAATGCTGCATTTTTTAATTAGAATTGATAGTAATTGTAAATTAAGTGTCGCTGATTTAAAATTTGACATAAAACACATCACATTAATTTCAATAGCCAAAAAATATTCCCCATTTTAAAGCTGATACTAATTTATAATTTCCTTTTGTTACAGATACCCATATATGTTCCACTCCAACGAGAGGGATTTCATGGAAGATAAAGCACCAGGATGAGTCACATGTGAGTATTTGCTCATTAAAATTGTACTTGAAACTATGTTTACTGTAACGATAGCTTAGAATTTTATGACGAATTTGGTCTTAAATCAATTTCTTTTATTAAAATTTGGATTCGAATGCTGCATTTTTTAATTAGAATTGATAGTAATTGTAAATTAAGTGTCGCTGATTTAAAATTTGACATAAAACACATTACATTAATTTCAATAGCCAAAAAATATTCCCCATTTTAAAGCTGATACTAATTTATAATTTCCTTTTGTTACAGATACCCATATATGTTCCACTCCAATGAGAGGGATTTCATGGAAGATAAAGCACCAGGATGAGTCACATGTGAGTATTTGCTCATTAAAATTGTACTTGAAACTATGTTTACTGTAACGATAGCTTAGAATTTTATGACAAATTTGGTCTTAAATCAATTTCTTTTATTAAAATTTCGATTCGAATGTGGCATTTTTTAATTAGAATTGATAGTAATTGTAAATTAAGTGTCGCTGATTTAAAATTTGACATAAAACACATCACATTAATTTCAATAGTCAAAAAATATTCCCCATTTTAAAGCTGATACTAATTTATAATTTCCTTTTGTTACAGATACCCATATATGTTCCACTCCAACGAGAGGGATTTCATGGAAGATAACGCACCAGGATGAGTCACATGTGAGTATTTGCTCATTAAAATTGTACTTGAAACTGTTTTACTGTAACAATAGCTTAGAAATTTATGACAAATTTGGTCTTAAATCAATTTCTTTTATTAAAATTTCGATTCGAATGCGGCATTTTTTAATTAGAATTGACAGTTATTGTAAATTAAGTGTCGCTGATTTAAAATTTGACATAAAACCCATCACATTAATTTCAATAGCCAAAAAATATTCCCCATTTTAAAGCTGATACTAATTTATAATTTCCTTTTGTTACAGATACCCATATATGTTCCACTCCAACGAGAGGGATTTCATGGAAGATAACGCACCAGGATGAGTCACATGTTAGTATTTGCTCATTAAAATTGTACTTGAAACTATGTTTTACTGTAACAATAGCTTAGAATTTTATGACAAATTTGGTCTTAAATCAATTTCTTTTATTAAAATTTCGATTTGAATGCGGCATTTTTTAATTAGAATTGATAGTAATTGTAAATTAAGTGTCGCTGATTTAAAATTTGACATAAAACACATCACATTAATTTCAATAGCCAAAAAATATTCCCCATTTTAAAGCTGATACTAATTTATAATTTCCTTTTGTTACAGATACCCATATATGTTCCACTCCAACGAGAGGGATTTCATGGAAGATAACGCACCAGGATGAGTCACATGTTAGTATTTGCTCATTAAAATTGTACTTGAAACTATGTTTTACTGTAACAATAGCTTAGAATTTTATGACAAATTTGGTTTTAAATCAATTTCTTTTATTAAAATTTTGATTCGAATGCGGCATTTTTTAATTAGAATTGATAGTACTTGTAAATTAAGTGTCGCTGATTTAAAATTTGACATAAAACACATCACATTAATTTCAATAGCCAAAAAATATTCCCCATTTTAAAGCTGATACTAATTTATAATTTCCTTTTGTTACAGATACCCATATATGTTCCACTCCAACGAGAGGGATTTCATGGAAGATAACGCACCAGGATGAGTCACATGTTGGTATTTGCTCATTAAAATTGTACTTGAAACTATGTTTTACTGTAACAATAGCTTAGAATTTTATGACAAATTTGGTCTTAAATCAATTTCTTTTATTAAAATTTTGATTCGAATGCGGCATTTTTTAATTAGAATTGATAGTAATTGTAAATTAAGTGTCGCTGATTTAAAATTTGACATAAAACACATCACATTAATTTCAATAGCCAAAAAATATTCCCCATTTTAAAGCTGATACTAATTTATAATTTCCTTTTGTTACAGATACCCATATATGTTCCACTCCAACAAGAGGGATTTCATGGAAGATAACGCACCAGGATGAGTCACATGTTAGTATTTGCTCATTAAAATTGTACTTGAAACTATGTTTTACTGTAACAATAGCTTAGAATTTTATGACAAATTTGGTCTTAAATCAATTTCTTTTATTAAAATTTTGATTCGAATGCAGCATTTTTTAATTAGAATTGATAGTACTTGTAAATTAAGTGTCGCTGATTTAAAATTTGACATAAAACACATCACATTAATTTCAATAGCCAAAAAATATTCCCCATTTTAAAGCTGATACTAATTTATAATTTCCTTTTGTTACAGATACCCATATATGTTCCACTCCAACGAGAGGGATTTCATGAAAGATAACGCACCAGGATGAGTCACATGTTAGTATTTGCTCATTAAAATTGTACTTGAAACTATGTTTTACTGTAACAATAGCTTAGAATTTTATGACAAATTTGGTCTTAAATCAATTTCTTTTATTAAAATTTGGATTCGAATGCTGCATTTTTTAATTAGAATTGATAGTGATTGTAAATTAAGTGTCGCTGATTTAAAATTTGACATAAAACCCATCACATTAATTTCAATAGCCAAAAAATATTCCCCATTTTAAAGCTGATACTAATTTATAATTTCCTTTTGTTACAGATACCCATATATGTTCCACTCCAATGAGAGGGATTTCATGGAAGATAAAGCACCAGGATGAGTCACATGTGAGTATTTGCTCATTAAAATTGTACTTGAAACTATGTTTACTGTAACGATAGCTTAGAATTTTATGACAAATTTGGTCTTAAATCAATTTCTTTTATTAAAATTTCGATTCGAATGTGGCATTTTTTAATTAGAATTGATAGTAATTGTAAATTAAGTGTCGCTGATTTAAAATTTGACATAAAACACATCACATTAATTTCAATAGTCAAAAAATATTCCCCATTTTAAAGCTGATACTAATTTATAATTTCCTTTTGTTACAGATACCCATATATGTTCCACTCCAACGAGAGGGATTTCATGGAAGATAACGCACCAGGATGAGTCACATGTGAGTATTTGCTCATTAAAATTGTACTTGAAACTGTTTTACTGTAACAATAGCTTAGAATTTTATGACAAATTTGGTCTTAAATCAATTTCTTTTATTAAAATTTCAATTCGAATGCGGCATTTTTTAATTAGAATTGATAGTAATTGTAAATTAAGTGTCGCTGATTTAAAATTTGACATAAAACACATCACATTAATTTCAATAGCCAAAAAATATTCCCCATTTTAAAGCTGATACTAATTTATAATTTCCTTTTGTTACAGATACCCATATATGTTCCACTCCAACGAGAGGGATTTCATGGAAGATAACGCACCAGGATGAGTCACATGTTAGTATTTGCTCATTAAAATTGTACTTGAAACTATGTTTTACTGTAACAATAGCTTAGAATTTTATGACAAATTTGGTCTTAAATCAATTTCTTTTATTAAAATTTCGATGATAAGCCATCTGTAAAAATCTTAAAAAATTTTAATTACTTTTTAACAGTTTTTGATAAAGCTATGAAAAGTCGAGAGAATATTTTCCCGCCAAAATTTCAATGGCTTTTATCTCAAAAACAAGCACGGTGACCTATATATTTTTTTTGCTCTTTGGATTCATTTATTAATCCCCTATCTATATAAACTAGTGTTTTGAAAAGTTAATTACTTTGAAACTGAGAAGCGAACTCCCTTAATTTCTAAAGTGGTTTGCAACTGGAAATAGTGTCTTTTTAAAACTGAAATTAATGTGTTTTTTGTTTTTGTTACAGATACAGCCTCAATATGTAACACTCCTATACCATGAAAGATGCTTCTATTGTAGAAAGCACATTAGGACAAGTTGCATGTAAGTATTTGTTCATAACAATATTTCTCAAAACTATGTCTATGTTTATTCTCGGGGGGGGGGGGGGGGGGGGGGGGCACTTGCTATATAATTAGTGGTAGGGATGAGCCGCTGGATAAGGTCACTTTTTCATGCTCTATGATATATGAAAAGGGTGAGAAATTCAGATTGAATATATCAATAGGTTGATATTATCACTTACTTGATTATATCATAAGTATCTGAAACTAATCAGATGTCCGTATTTTTTTTTGATGAATTAATATTTAAACATGTTAAAATCAGTGAAGGTGTTAATAGATCTTAATACACTCTGGGGTGATATTACATTTATCTGACCACAGATGTAATACCATCTATGATCTGACCAAACGTCTTTTATATGTATTGTATGTTGGAATTGAAATATCTTCATAATGAAAGATGTAAAATGGGCAATAAGAAAAAAGTGTTTAAGATGTGACGAATTTATTGGAAAAGAAGGTGATATTATTGCGACTGTTTTGCTTCTTAACAAGATGATGAGCGGGGAAAATATTGAAATATATATATAGGCCTGTTTTTGTTAATTAATATATGACAAGGTATATATTTTTGATTAACAAAATATATGAAAAGGGTGGGGTACTTGATGTCTCAGCTGCTCACCCCTACCAAAAAAGGTTTGAAGTGTCTCCAATTTAGGATTTAACATAAAACATCCATCACATTAATTTCCAAATTGTTTTTTTTACAGATTCAACTTAAAACAGATGATGTTTCAGTCGTAGCAGGTGCAGCATGGCAGCCAAACATGTTGAACTGATTGTTGTGATGAGACAGTTTATTGCTTTGGAAAATCCAATTATATTGTTTATAGATTTAGATAATAAAATTCTGTAATGTTCATAATATCAGATGATAATTTGTTAAGTGCCCTCAATATGTCTTCAACGAAATATTAACATGCACAATTGAGGATGCACTGTAAAAAAATCTTCAATATTCTTATTTTTAAAAGTAGGTTCTGATTGTCAATTTTATAAGATATGTACATATTTACCTGAATTTATTTTTAAGGTAATTGGAACAATATGACTATTAAGATTGTTTGAAATTCAAGTTGAGTTTCAATCATTTCTGTTCAAAATATATATATCACATTCTTCTGGTTTGCCAGCAACTTCAATTTTTGAAATTAGAAAATGATGTATAGCCAAAAGATCAGTTGAACAATGGTGTTGGTTGCAGTTAATACCAGCTCTTTATAGGATCTTAAAATGCCTAAAATGGAAACAATGTTTAAATTTAACAAGTTACCATATCTACTGATGAAGAAATTAGAATATTGTGTATGTTCCTTTTTTTGTACAAATGGATATCTTTTGAGTAATCGATTGGAACACCCAAACAATAACTTAATCATTTGGTTTTTTTCTTGTATATCCATCATTGTTTTTGTAAGATAAAAACAAAAAGAAAGTACTTTTGTTAAAATTATTTCTAATTTTTATCAACACAATTAAAATTCTATTAAACAAATAGTTTAGTTCATGCTCCTTTAATCTATATCTTAAAAGTTTTGTGGTGGGCTAAGCAAATATCAAATAATCATTTCAGAAATACACTTGATTGCAGCGCTGCATCTTCACTAACATTTAACATAGTTGGTTCTGAGTTACTGAGGTAGTTCCTATTGGTGTGTTTCTTGTTTTTTCTATGGAGGAATCAGTAGTTTCTATGTCTTCAGGATATGGTTTTGTCATTCAAAGGGAACTCGCAATCTCGCAATGTAATTCTGAAATGATATATATTTGATATTTTATTTTCATTGAAAAAGAAACAATATTAAATTTATTGCATGAACATTTGAACTATTTAAACTTTTTAATTCATAATTTTTGGAAATGGAAAATTCATATTGTAACTGACATATTTTGGAAATAAAATTCAAATTGTAACTGACACATTTTGAAAATTGAATTCAAATTGTAACTGACACATTTTGGAAATCGAATTCAAATTGTAACTGACACATTTTGGAAATAGAATTTAAATTGTAACTGACAGTTTGGAAATAGAATTCAAATTGTAACTGACACATTTTGGAAATTGAATTCAAATTGTAACTGACACATTTTGGAAATTGAATTCAAATTGTAACTGACACATTTTGGAAATAGAATTTAAATTGTAACTGACAGTTTGGAAATAGAATTCAAATTGTAACTGACACATTTTGGAAATTGAATTCAAATTGTAACTGACACATTTTGGAAATTGAATTCAAATTGTAACTGACACATTTTGGAAATAGAATTCAAATTGTAACTGACACATTTTGGAAATAGAATTCAAATTGTAACTGACACATTTTGGAAATAGAATTCAAATTGTAATTGACACATTTTGGAAATAGAATTCAAATTGTAACTGACACATTTTGGAAATAGAATTCAAATTGTAACTGACACATTTTGGAAATAAAATTCAAATTGCAACTGACACATTTTGATGGATGGAATTTTAAAAATAAGAACATTTATGTACTTAATTAAAGCACAAGTGAAAACAATTCCTAAATATAAATTTTTGCTTCATTTGGTAACATGGATGTGCAAAATCACTGATGGCTAACAAGGTTAATTCCCTTATTGGTTAGATAATGAAGTATAGTCTACTGGACCCTGTAGACATCCTACTAAATGTATTGATATATTAAATGTTTTTTTTATATCTCAATCAATATTTGTACATGCCTCACACATAAAGGTGCAAGCAGAGTTGCATGTACTGGACAGAGTCAGCTATCAACTTTCTTTTTATAACAGACCCATTTCACAATCAATATTTGTACATGCCTCACACATAAAGGTGCAAGCAGAGTTGCATGTACTGGACATTGTCAGCTATCAAGTATTTTTATAACAAACCCACAGAACTGGTATCCAGGAAATTGAAATGAATCAACAAAACATTTATATTGTAGAAATGTATTTTCCCGCGTTTCGGAGTATAGGGGGAAAATGTTGTCTAAAAGGAATGTTTTATAAGAACAGTATGTTTTTGGCGGGTTTTGTTATGTGTAGTTCTACACGTGGACCAATCATTTGGATTGTGTCAATAAGTATTATTATGTTAATAAGGTGAAAGCGGGTTTTTAATTTTCTTGTGTTTGAAAATCATTCTAGCCACAGACGTTCAACACTATAAAACTTATATTGTATATTATTTTGCTGTTTTTTCTTGTGATGGAGTTTGGCATCAATGTCCCGAGGCGTGCCTTGCACTTGCTCCGAACACAGGTTTCCATATCAATTTCTTTAGTAAAGTTTTTGATGGTTTTTCCTGGGCGGTGAGGTTACGTTAAAGACGGATATACACATAAATACATACACAGAGATATGGGCTCTTATTGATTCAGACTAAACTTGTTTCAGATGTTTATTCTTTCTGTGTACTCATTTGGAATGTATTTGTAATTCATATATGTCATGATTTATAATATAAATATACATTAAACGCCGGCTCTGTTAGTCTGCACGGCTAAATGCATTGCTTTGTGTTTGTTATTATTGTAGTGTAGTTAAGACTAATATATTTCTCATTATACCTTACTTATGATGCAGATTCAAAGATGTACTACAGTGACATAACACTACAAGTTACAATATATTTTGTATTTTTTGTCATGATGCAGATTTTTGTCATGTTATTTTAAACATGGTGCATTACTTTTTTAGAGTTTTCTTTATGTGTTATGACGTATGCTATATTTGCTAAACTTGTATGCATGTTTATTATGTTGATGAAAATAAAATATGATGTCTAGGTTATCAGCAATATGAATATATTGTTTATTTTGTTTAAGCCTATAAATTATTTTGAAAGATTCTTAAATAAAATGTATTTGAAAACCGAGAATGTGTATAGTACCAGACTTGTAATACAATTATGTCTGATAATACTATATGAATCCTTGATAAAACCTATGTAACATCTCATTACCCTCCTTATACGGTGATGCACATATTAAAAAGATGTGGTATTATTGCAGATAGGACAATTCTCCATTAGAGACAAAATGACACAGAAATTAACAACTATAGGTCACCTTATGGCCTTCAACAATGAGCTAAGCCCAAACCGCATAGTCAGCTATAAAAGGCCCCAAATGATAATGTAAATCAATTCAAACGAGAAACTAACGGCCTAATTTATGTGCAAGAAATGGAAGAAAAACAAATATGTAACACATAAACAAACGACAACCACTTAGTTACAGGCTCCTGACTTTTGACAGGCACATACATATAGAAGGTGTCAGACCACCAATTAAAAGTCCCTATCCGTTCAACCAAATTTTGCAATTTTCATAGCTTTCTAAATTTTTTATCTTAAGTTTAACCTCTTACAAACCAGGTATGTCCTGAATCGTACAGGTATCACCTTTCTTCATGCCAATTTTCAACATACCTCTTAAGCCATATAAGAAAGAAGAGACCTTCCGAACTGATGTACCACTAAAAATAACAAATACAAATACAAATATTTTTATTGGCACAAACTCATTAACAATTAAAAACCAATTGTTCAGAGAACCATTGATGGTCTTTCCACCAGTACGGATCTTTTTTATATGAAAATATTAAAATTCGGTTTTAAATGTCAATTTTAGCGTCGAATGACAGCTTATTGAACGCCGATTCCAAAAATATATGGTTTCTTTACAAAAAGATATAAATAAGGAAGATCATTTTTTACTTCCGGTTTAAGAGATGTTACTTCCTGTATGTTTTGATAGTTTACTTGACTCTGATTCCAAAAATAGATGGTTCTGTATACTTTTAGGTGTCAGACCACCAATTACTCCCTCCAATTTAGAACGTATGTAAAAGTAGCCCTACTCCGACGCAAAATAGTGCTTTTGATGTCCTTGTTTACTTAAACTAACCAACAAATTTGCAGAAATGAAACTTTTGGTGAATATATCTAGATCATTTTGAGCCAAAATTTACTTGTCTTTGAGTTTGCATTAAAAATTGAGGATTAATGCGCTCCATAGTATACTAATTTTATATTTCCGGAAAAACCAGGTTTTTGTTTTGGAGTACCTCTGTTTGATGGTCAGTTATTTTGTTAGAAGGCTTTAAAGGTATGGTGAAAATTCGCATGTAGAAAGCTGATACATGTACAATTAAGGATATACCTGGTTTCTATGAAGTTAAACTTAAGGTAAAATATTTAGAAAGCTGTGAAAAATGCAAAATTTGGTTGAACAGATAGGGATTTTTAATTGGTGGTCTGACACCCTTTAAGAGAAATGCAGTGAAACCCAAAATTCAGAAAACAATTGATTTATTGGTCTTAACTGGTCATTTGAAATAAAAGTAGTCACATTTTAATCTTTTTTGGAGCAAAAAGTCACATATTGCAAATTTAGAGCCTTAAACCTGAATGTGTGCTATTTTTAGCTTTTCCCACCCTGACAATATGCTTTCATATAAAACATGTTATAAATTGTTATAAATGCACAGTAAGTTGTTTCTGTGGTGATAAACATTTAAGCATAGGTTGATTGCTACCCCAAAAAAATTGTCGTCATGAAGATTTGATGAAATGATTTGATTTTTACCCCTTATATCATTGCGGCATACCATGTATATGGCAGTTAACATAGCCTGATATAAACACTGAATAAACTCACAAAAATCTCATTTATTATCCCAAATGAAAGTTTTACACTTTAAATTTTATTGACTGATAGTAAATAAAACAGTTAAATGACCATGACTGCACTTTTGATCAGTTAATAGTCCCATTACTGACACCAGGTGTAAAAAAGGGGGGTCAATATTCCTTGACTCTTCAATACCTTGGATTTTTTATTAAACTCATTGTAAAAATTGTGGAAAATCTTTAAAGCAGTAGAACAAACAAGGAAAAATCAACAAAAGCTGATCTTGATATTGAAAGTTTATGTTTCTCTAGTCCAAAATGAGATTTTCAAGTATTTTCTTTCAAAGGCTTACTTTACAGTCAGTTTAAATTGAGCTGTGAAATTTGTAATATGAGTCGCATTATGCTTAGAAAGGATGGTTTTAACTTCAAATTGACTAAGGATTAAGAATAAACAAAACAAAAGATTTCTGATTAACTTTTTTTGCTCTTTAAGAGAAATGCAGTGAAACCCAAAATTCAGAAAACAATTGATTTTTTGGTCTTAACTGGTCATTTGAAATAATAGTAGTCACATTTTAATCTTTTTTGGAGCAAAAAGTCACATATTGCAAATTTAGAGCCTTAAACCTGAATGTGTGCTATTTTTAGCTTTTCCCACCCTGACAATATGCTTTCATATAAAAAATGTTATAAATTGTTACAAATGCACAGTAAGTTGTTTCTGTGGTGTTAAACATTTAAACATAGGTTGATTGCTACCCCAAAATAATTGTTGTCATGAAGATTTGATGAAATTATTTGATTTTTACCCCTTACAAAATGTATATCATTGCGGCATACCATGTATATGGCAGTTAACATAGCCTGATATAAACACTGCATAAACTCACAAAAATCTCATTTATGATCCCAAATGAAAGTTTTATACTTTAAATTTTATTGACTGATAGTAAATAAAACAGTTAAATGACCATGACTGCACTTTTGATCAGTTAATAGTCCCATTACTGACACCAGGTGTAAAAAAGGGGGTCAATATTCCTTGACTCTTCAATACCTTGGATTTTTTATTAAACTCATTGTAAAAATTGTGGAAAATCTTTAAAGCAGTAGAACAAACAAGGAAAAATCAACAAAAGCTGATCTTGATATTGAAAGTTTATGTTTCTCTAGTCCAAAATGAGATTTTCAAGTATTTTCTATCAAAGGCTTACATTACAGTCAGTTTAAATTGAGCTTTGAAATTTGTAATATGAGTCGCATTATGCTCAGAAAGAATGTTTTTAACTTCAAATGGACTAAGGATTAAGAATAAACAAAACAAAAGATTTCTGATCAACTTTTTTTGCTCTTTAAGAGAAATGCAGTGAAACCCAAAATTGAGAAAACAATTGATTGTTCGATCTTAACTGGTCATTTGAAATAATAGTAGTCACATTTTAATCTTTTTTGGAGCAAAAAGTCATATATTGCAAATTTAGAGCCTTAAACCTGAATGTGTGCTATTTTTAGCTTTTCCCACCCTGACAATATGCTTTCATATAAAAAATGTTATAAATTGTTATAAATGCACAGTAAGTTGTTTCTGTGGTGTTAAACATTTAAACATAGGTTGATTGCTACCCCAAAAAAGTTGTCGTCATGAAGATTTGATGAAATTATTTGATTTTTACCCCTTATATCATTGCGGCTTACCATTTATATGGCAGTTAACATAGACTGATATAAACACTGCATAAACTCGCAAAAATCTCATTTATTATCCCAAATGAAAGTTTTATACTTTAAATTTTATTGACTGATAGTAAATAAAACAGTTAAATGACCATGACTGCACTTTTGATCAGTAAATAGTCCCATTACTGACACCAGGTGTAAAAAAGGGGGGTCAATATTCCTTGACTCTTCAATACCTTGGATTTTTTATTAAACTCATTGTAAAAATTGTGGAAAATCTTTAAAGCAGTAGAACAAACAAAAAAAAATCAACAAAAGCTGATCTTGATATTGAAAGTTTATGTTTCTCTAGTCCAAAATGAGATTTTCAAGTATTTTCTATCAAAGGCTTACATTACAGTCAGTTTAAATTGAGCTGTGAAATTTGTAATATGAGTTGCATTATGCTCAGAAAGGATGTTTTTAACTTCAAATTGACTAAGGATTAAGAATAAACAAAATAAAAGATTTCTGATCAACTTTTTTTGCTCTTTAAGAGAAATGCAATGAAACCCAAAATTCAGAAAACAATTGATTTTTTGGTCTTAACTGGTCATTTGAAATAATAGTAGTCACATTTTAATCTTTTTTGGAGCAAAAAGTCACATATTGCAAATTTAGAGCCTTAAACCTGAATGTGTGCTATTTTTAGCTTTTCCCACCCTGACAATATGCTTTCATATAAGAAATGTTATAAATTGTTATAAATGCACAGTAAGTTGTTTCTGTGGTGTTAAACATTTAAACATAGGTTGATTGCTACCCCAAAATAATTGTCCTCATGAAGATTTGATGAAATTATTTGATTTTTACCCCTTATATCATTGCGGCATACCATGTATATGGCAGTTAACATAGCCTGATATAAACACTGCATAAACTCACAAAAATCTCATTTATGATCCCAAATGAAAGTTTTATACTTTAAATTTTATTAACTGATAGTAAATAAAACAGTTAAATGACCATGACTGCACTTTTGATCAGTTAATAGTCCCATTACTGACACCAGGTGTAAAAAAGGGGGTCAATATTCCTTGACTCTTCAATACCTTGGATTTTTTATTAAACTCATTGTAAAAATTGTGGAAAATCTTTAAAGCAGTAGAACAAACAAGGAAAAATCAACAAAAGCTGATCTTGATATTGAAAGTTTATGTTTCTCTAGTCCAAAATGAGATTTTCAAGTATTTTCTATCAAAGGCTTACATTACAGTCAGTTTAAATTGAGCTGTGAAATTTGTAATATGAGTCGCATTATGCTCAGAAAGGATGTTTTTAACTTCAAATTGACTAAGGATTAAGAATAAACAAAACAAAAGATTTCTGATCATATTTTTTTGCTCTTTAAGAGAAATGCGGTGAAACCCAAAATTCAGAAAACAATTGATTTTTTGGTCTTAACTGGTCATTTGAAATAATAGTAGTCACATTTTAATCTTTTTGGAGCAAAAAGTCACATATTGCAAATTTAGAGCCTTAAACCTGAATGTGTGCTATTTTTAGCTTTTCCCACCCTGACAATATGCTTTCATATAAAAAATGTTATAAATTGTTATAAATGCACAGTAAGTTGTTTCTGTGGTGTTAAACATTTAAACATAGGTTGATTGCTACCCCAAAAAAGTTGTTGTCATGAAGATTTGATGAAATGATTTGATTTTTACCCCTTATATCATTGCGGCATACCATGTATATGGCAGTTAACATAGCCTGATATAAACACTGCATAAACTCACAAAAATCTCATTTATTATCCCAAATGAAAGTTTTATACTTTAAATTTTATTGACTGATAGTAAATAAAACAGTTAAATGACCATGACTGCACTTTTGATCAGTTAATAGTCCCATTACTGACACCAGGTGTAAAAAAGGGGGTCAATATTCCTTGACTCTTCAATACCTTGGATTTTTTATTAAACTCATTGTAAAAATTGTGGAAAATCTTTAAAGCAGTAGAACAAACAAGGAAAAATCAACAAAAGCTGATCTTGATATTGAAAGTTTATGTTTCTCTAGTCCAAAATGAGATTTTCAAGTATTTTCTATCAAAGGCTTACATTACAGTCAGTTTAAATTGAGCTGTGAAATTTGTAATATGAGTCGCATTATGCTCAGAAAGGATGTTTTTAACTTCAAATTGACTAAGGATTAAGAATAAACAAAACAAAAGATTTCTGATCATATTTTTTTGCTCTTTAAGAGAAATGCGGTGAAACCCAAAATTCAGAAAACAATTGATTTTTTGGTCTTAACTGGTCATTTGAAATAATAGTAGTCACATTTTAATCTTTTTGGAGCAAAAAGTCACATATTGCAAATTTAGAGCCTTAAACCTGAATGTGTGCTATTTTTAGCTTTTCCCACCCTGACAATATGCTTTCATATAAAAAATGTTATAAATTGTTATAAATGCACAGTAAGTTGTTTCTGTGGTGTTAAACATTTAAACATAGGTTGATTGCTACCCCAAAAAAGTTGTTGTCATGAAGATTTGATGAAATGATTTGATTTTTACCCCTTATATCATTGCGGCATACCATGTATATGGCAGTTAACATAGCCTGATATAAACACTGCATAAACTCACAAAAATCTCATTTATTATCCCAAATGAAAGTTTTATACTTTAAATTTTATTGACTGATAGTAAATAAAACAGTTAAATGACCATGACTGCACTTTTGATCAGTTAATAGTCCCATTACTGACACCAGGTGTAAAAAAGGGGGTCAATATTCCTTGACTCTTCAATACCTTGGATTTTTTATTAAACTCATTGTAAAAATTGTGGAAAATCTTTAAAGCAGTAGAACAAACAAGGAAAAATCAACAAAAGCTGATCTTGATATTGAAAGTTTATGTTTCTCTAGTCCAAAATGAGATTTTCAAGTATTTTCTATCAAAGGCTTACATTACAGTCAGTTTAAATTGAGCTGTGAAATTTGTAATATGAGTCGCATTATGCTCAGAAAGGATGTTTTTAACTTCAAATTGACTAAGGATTAAGAATAAACAAAACAAAAGATTTCTGATCATATTTTTTTGCTCTTTAAGAGAAATGCGGTGAAACCCAAAATTCAGAAAACAATTGATTTTTTGGTCTTAACTGGTCATTTGAAATAATAGTAGTCACATTTTAATCTTTTTGGAGCAAAAAGTCACATATTGCAAATTTAGAGCCTTAAACCTGAATGTGTGCTATTTTTAGCTTTTCCCACCCTGACAATATGCTTTCATATAAAAAATGTTATAAATTGTTATAAATGCACAGTAAGTTGTTTCTGTGGTGTTAAACATTTAAACATAGGTTGATTGCTACCCCAAAAAAATTGTCGTCATGAAGATTTGATGAAATTATTTGATTTTTACCCCTTATATCATTGCGGCATACCATGTATATGGCAGTTAACATAGCCTGATATAAACACTGAATAAACTCACAACAATCTAATTTATTATCCCAAATGAAAGTTTTACACTTTAAATTTTATTGACTGATAGTAAATAAAACAGTTAAATGACCATGACTGCACTTTTGATCAGTTAATAGTCCCATTACTGACACCAGGTGTAAAAAAGGGGGGTCAATATTCCTTGACTCTTCAATACCTTGGATTTTTTTATTAAACTCATTGTAAAAATTGTGGAAAATCTTTAAAGCAGTAGAACAAACAAGGAAAAATCAACAAAAGCTGATCTTGATATTGAAAGTTTATGTTTCTCTAGTCCAAAATGAGATTTTCAAGTATTTTCTTTCAAAGGCTTACATTACAGTCAGTTTAAATTGAGCTGTGAAATTTGTAATATGAGTCGCATTATGCTCAGAAAGGATGTTTTTAACTTCAAATTGACTAAGGATTAAGAATAAACAAAACAAAAGATTTCTGATCATATTTTTTTGCTCTTTAAGAGAAATGCGGTGAAACCCAAAATTCAGAAAACAATTGATTTTTTGGTCTTAACTGGTCATTTGAAATAATAGTAGTCACATTTTAATCTTTTTGGAGCAAAAAGTCACATATTGCAAATTTAGAGCCTTAAACCTGAATGTGTGCTATTTTTAGCTTTTCCCACCCTGACAATATGCTTTCATATAAAAAATGTTATAAATTGTTATAAATGCACAGTAAGTTGTTTCTGTGGTGTTAAACATTTAAACATAGGTTGATTGCTACCCCAAAAAAATTGTCGTCATGAAGATTTGATGAAATTATTTGATTTTTACCCCTTATATCATTGCGGCATACCATGTATATGGCAGTTAACATAGCCTGATATAAACACTGAATAAACTCACAACAATCTAATTTATTATCCCAAATGAAAGTTTTACACTTTAAATTTTATTGACTGATAGTAAATAAAACAGTTAAATGACCATGACTGCACTTTTGATCAGTTAATAGTCCCATTACTGACACCAGGTGTAAAAAAGGGGGGTCAATATTCCTTGACTCTTCAATACCTTGGATTTTTTTATTAAACTCATTGTAAAAATTGTGGAAAATCTTTAAAGCAGTAGAACAAACAAGGAAAAATCAACAAAAGCTGATCTTGATATTGAAAGTTTATGTTTCTCTAGTCCAAAATGAGATTTTCAAGTATTTTCTTTCAAAGGCTTACATTACAGTCAGTTTAAATTGAGCTGTGAAATTTGTAATATGAGTCGCATTATGCTCAGAAAGGATATCTTTAACTTCAAATGGACTAAGGATTAAGAATTAACAAAACAAAAGATTTCTGATCAACTTTTTTTGCTCTTTAACCCTTTAACCCCCAATCCCGCCTGTAGGCGTAATGGCGACAACCATTATTTGGTGGCCCGTATGACCCTCAATACTTTTTTTGAACTGCCCCAACTGAACTGTCATAATAGCAGGGACTTCAACCAAGCAGTTCATGGTCCATCAACTCTTCTCAGATGTCTGTTCATGAAAATTTGGCACTTTGAAAGCCGTTTTAAGAGTTCAAAATCGGAAAAACATGAAAAGTAGCCAAAATCAGGTGGGGGTGGGCATCTTTTGATGGCCACTACGTAACTGGAAGTGACTGTTGGTAAAAACTATTATCATATATGCATGCATAGGTGGTATAGGAACACAACGAGGTATAATATGGCCAATAGGAATCTAGTCTGTAAAATCTAGGACACCGTTTTGTCAAAAATCCATAAAAACGGACATTTAGGCAGACCTGACTTGACAATAATAATTCCCAAGCAAGACACTGAAGTCCAATATACTCCCAGCTAGCATGAATGGACTACTGTAACTATAGGGTAATACTTGAATGACAAAAAAACACAGTCTTGTCAGTGTTCACCTCTCAAGGTCGTTTTGAAATCGAAAATAGACGGAAAATTACCATTTTTCACTGGGGGTGGGTTCAAACCCACGAGAAAATATTCCACCTAAAAAGTGGTATTCATTCATTAAGTGCATGGGAAAAAAATCTAAAGACGGTATTAACCTCGGGAGAAAAAATAACAATTCTCTAGTCCACTTACTCACCGGTTACATGTTTTAGTTATGTTATAATCCTCTACTGCCAATACTTTGTGGTTGTACAAGAAATCAACAATAAATTTTGCATCCAAATAATCCATTAATTCTTGACGAAGCTTTATCATTATTTCTTCGTCTTCTGAATTCATTTTACCAAAATTGTATAAAAACTCGAATGTATATTCAAAGGGGGCAAGGGCACAACGAACAACGTTCACAATCAAACGCTATCAACCAACAAAACGAGTAAAAAACAATTGTCAAAATTTTTAATTCCTGACTAGAAATAACCATTTTCAGAAGTAAATTGTACCTGTTAAACCTAGTTTTATTTAGCTATCTAAACTTCCCACGTGTATGATACTTTTTAATTTATAGTTCCTTTTCAGCAGTTATTTATAGTTAAATTGAAAAAAAAAAATCGAAGTATCTTTTACAATAGAATACGGTTAACTAAAGAGTCATATGATTAAGAACTATATTATAACTCGGTCAAGTATACGGTGTTTGCAAGACTTTGCGGGATCGATTAATGGCTAACGTAACGTTATTTCAACGATGTTGCAGAAACATTGATTTTGAGACAATTTTTTGTTGTTATTGTTAAACACCGCAATTATAAGCTAAAGAAACTTGAAACTTAAAAGTAACTATATGTTTTTTTTTTTCTCGTTTCAAATCAAAAGCGTTGCCATGATGCACACAGAATCAACGACAAGAAGGTTGATGCCAACACTTCCTTACAATCCGGACACCTGTCCACATTACGGACATGTCACCAAGACTGTCAAGAGACCCTCATTTGAACACAGTCAATGAAAATCATTCCTGATTTTATTCTGTCGATCCGATTCTTCAGTCATATTTCGTCTGCATATAAACCAATAATACAATTCCGAATTATATTATGCTTAGTCCATTCTCTGGACAAAGTCATCTAAAGACAAGGGAAACAAAATAGAAAACAAAATAAAACCATGATTAAATTATTGATCCATTCCTTTTTGGGGGAGGCATGAGCTAGATTAATGTCCGATTGTTCCATCTAGTGATTTTTAAATTCAACGGACAAGGGAGAATAAAATGAAAAAGGGTATATACTGTAAGGTCTAAATGGCTTCCTAGTAGATTCATAAAGCTGCCGGTTATACTTAGCTTAGGTTTCAGCTGTAAAAGAGGGAGAGAAAGATACCAGGGGGACATTGAAACTCATAAATTGAAAATAAACTGACAACGCCATGGATAAAAAAAGATAAACACAAACAGACACACAATAGTACACAAGAAACAACATAGAAAAATAAAGACTAAGCAACACGTTCCCCACTATGAATTAGTGGGAAATCAGGTGCTCCAGAAGGGTAAACAGATCCTGCTACACAGGAAGTGTACTGTAGGCATGAGTTTTACTTGTTTTATAAGTTTTCAAGGGTACGTTTCTCAATTTTATTCTAATTTTAGTGTATAGTTGATTGGTAACATAAGCGTATGAAACTATATTTTAAATATCCCAAGTTCATCATATCATTTACAAATACAGTGACGTCTATCTAAATAAGACACATATTGAATTGATAAAACACAACTTAGATAACAGATGAAGAGCCTTCTTAATATAAGAATATATCAATATATATGAATATACTCACATCGAGGATAACACTTATCATCGATAATCATGTGTGCACATCGGAATTCTATGGTGACCGGATGCGGCCATTTCGCGTTTTCGCGTTTTCTCCTTTCACTTTCACGCTAAATCGAGAAATAGAGAAATCGGGAATCCGGGAAATCGAGAAATCGAGAAAGCGTAATCGAGAAATCGAGAAATCGGGAAATCGGGAAATCGAGAAATCGAGAAAGTCGAGAAATCAATTTCATTTCCAGTTTGCGCGTTTTCGCTTTCGCGTTTTCGCGTTCTTGCTTTCTTGATTTCTCGATTTCGCGTTTTCGCTTTCTTGATTTTCCGATTTCCCGATTTCTCGATTTCTCGATTTCGCTTTCTCGATTTCCCGATTTCCCGATTTCTCGTTTTCTCGATTTCGCGTGAAAGTGAAAGGAGAAAACGCGAAAACGCGAAAAGGCCGCATCCGGCCACCATAGAAATCTCATCGGAGTTCAGTAGTTTTGTGATTTTACTTTTAGTAACTTATATAGTTTGCACTTTATTTCTAACCTGAAACTCTTATCAAAATACAATAGCTAAAAACAACGACCGTCATTTCAATCTTAGCTGGTATATGATCTTGTGCTTTTAGAGAGCTATAGACCATTTGCAAAACAAAATGAGCCGCTTTCAATTCTGAACATTCTACATTTTATCAGTCGAACGTTAACACTAACACTTAAAAAAACAGTGAAATATCAGTCGCTATAATTGTTTTAAAATATTCTGGTAGTCTATAGATATTTTCTTATTGATAATATTTTAATTTGTATACTCGACGACATAACAATTGAAAGGTAGTGTAGAATTAAAACGTTTTACAGATTTTATTAATAGCTAGGTCAAAATATATACTTAGATGTTTCATAACGAGTACACATTTAATATAGTTTGTTCATGTTGTTATTGACTCGAGCTATTTGATTTCAGAAACGCGTTATAAATTCATGCGTTACACATTTTACTTGTGTTAGATTTAAAGAGAAATGATCGATATTCGTTAATCTAGTCATTCGCACATACCGGTATGACGTCACATGTTATGTTGTGGTGTAAACTCTGACTAATGGGCTGGTGATACCTTTATATTTTAGAAGGTGGAAGACCTGGGTGCTTCATACTTTGTATATGGATGTCTCATGTTACAAAGTTTCCGTCAGTCAAATGTATAATGTCCTTGACCTTATTTTCATTGTTTAGTGACTTCTTGAAAAGAGTTAAGATTTTTTGTAATGTTCAATTCTCTCTTATTATGAATAATAGGATAACTATATTTGGTATGTGCGTACCTTGGAAGGTCCTCATGCCCATCAGACAGTTTTGACCTGGACCTCATTTTATGGATCGGGAAACAAGGCTAATTTTTTGGTGGTCAAGTCCTTATCTCAGATACTGTAAGCAATAGGTTTAGTATATTCGGTGTATGGAAGGAATATAAGGTGTACATGTCTAACTGGTAGGTGCCATCTAACCTTGACCTCATTTTCATGGTTCTGTAGTTATAGTTAAGTGTTTGTGTTTTGGTCTGTTTTTCGTATACTGTATGCAATATTTCTATTCTATATGTTGTATGGAATGATTGTAAGGTGTACATGTCTAGCTGGCAGGTGTCATCTGACCTTGGCCTCATTTTAATGGTTCAATGGGTAAAGTTAAGTTTTTGAGTTTTGGTCTTTTTTCAAATACTATATCTGTATATGCAATAGGTCAACTATATTTGGTGTATTGAAATATTCTATGATCAATATGTTAGTCGCACAGGTTTTATTTAACCTTTACCTCATATTTACGGTTTATAACTCATTGTTAAGATTTTGTGTTTTTCTTAAACTATAATCAATAGGTCAACTACATTTGTTGTATGGAAGAATTGTTAGCTGTACATGCCTGTCTGGCATGGTTCATCTGACCTTGACCACATTTTCATGGTTCATTGGTCAATGATTTATAGTTTTTCTGGTTAATGGTAAGTTTATGTGACAGTTGTAATAAAGCTTTATATTTAGGATTATCAACATAATATCAATTATCAGTAAAGAAGGCAAGACATTTTCAGCGTTTGCACTCTTGTGATTTAAAAAAAAAATAAAAGTCGATCACTTCAACAAAGTCAGCACGACAACTTCATACACAGCAAATCATGTCAGTTCATATGGTGTGGATTCTTTTATTTTAGTGGGTATCAATTTTCGTGGATTGTCTATCAGGAAAACAAACGTTTTCGGCGTTGATATTTGCCTATCTTTGGCTAAGCCTATAACAAATTTGTAATTAGTCGAACATTTGATTTTGTGGTTCACTAGTACCCATTAAACCCGCGAAACCCACGAAAATTGGTATAAAAAAATGAATCCACAGTACAATATATGTACATTGTCGGAAATGTGACTGGTTTTAATTAGACTGGAATAAACATTTATTTGTACGAGCTTTAGAAACATGACGAAAAGCGAACATCGCTGGCTGTTTTCCTTTTTCGTACCGAGTGCAAATAAATTTTACATTTCTGACAATGTACATCTAATAGCATTTTTTAAAAGTATATTGTTTTTATCCGGCTCTTCAATGTTTAGTTGTCCTAAATAGTTATCATACCACATCTTTTTTTATATCAAATTTTGATATTAGTCAAATATAGGGTTAAGTTGAGAATGGAAATGGGGAATATGCCAAAGAGACAATAACCCGACCAAAGAAGAGATAACAATCGAAGGCAACCAATGGGTCTTCAACGCAGCACGAAAATGCAGTTCCGTTATTATTAAACCTTGTCCTGCATATAAAATAATAAGGAAAGCTTAAAAAAGGAAAAACTGTTTTCAACATTCTGCAATAAGATGGGCAATTGATCAGAAACCAGTGTAAGAGCAAAGAGAAACAGAATGATGAAGGGGGGGGGGGGGGGGGCAAGGGGGGTCCCAATAACAGCAAAACAGCAAATTGATTTGGCTTATAACAGATAACAAGGAATTAAAATGGACAAAAACAGATAACAGTAAATGAAATATTAAAATAAGTCGGGTCATTGACAGATCCAGTATTTCTTATTACGGGTATATTCCTTTGTAATGAATTCCATTTTCTATGAACATGTTCTTAAAATTATGTATCTAGAATGTGTTTACTACTCAGTATATTTTTATACGCTCGTTTACGGGACGTATTATGGAATACTGTTGTCCGTCTGTTGTCAACATGTCAAACATGAACTCCAACACTCTTTAACCAATTTGCATAAAACTTTGGAAAAATGTTTATATCTATTGACGTGAGCTCCCCTTTGTTTTTTTTTATAAATTTCAGATTTAAAATTTTTGAGTAATGGGGTTTTATTTAATAAAAATGTAGTTTTTTTCAGTTTTCTGATAATATCTCAAAAATCCTTTCACAAATTTGCACGGAATTTTGGTGATTTGTTTATATCTATTGACATGAGCTCCCTTTCAATTTTTATAAATTTTAGATTTTACGTTATAGCTATTGTTGTAAGCGCCCTTTCTATTTTCATTAATTTTAGATTTTATGTTATTGAGTTGAGGGTTCTATTCATTAAAAAAGTGGTATTTTCCAGTTTTCGGACAATAACTCAAAAATGTTTTCAGCAGTTCTCATGAAACTTTGGTATATTGTTTATATATATTGACTGAAGCTCTCTTTAAATTTTTATAAATATCTGATATGACATAAGGAAGTTGTCGAATATTTCAAAAAGGGCGACGGGCGTATCATGCGCTCATGGCATAGCTGTTTATTTGTTATAGAATACTTTTTTCTGCATTTTTTTTAAACAGTTCTAGAAACTCACACATGCTTATAATTTAAATAGTGTGTAATAAAATTGAGAATGGAAGAGAAAAAAATGATATCTAGTAAAAATTCAAGGGCAGTTATGGTATCAAAGCAGGTCCAATTGACATATAGTTCTTGTGTTTGTTGCTACTAAAAAATGACTTAAAAGAGTTTGAAAATATATATTCGCATTCTGACTTTTTTTTAAATGCCCATTTAATGAGGTGTGTGAATTTTTCTTAATAAGACTATGAGGCAAAGTAGTATATAGGGTAGAAAAATCAAAAGCACCAATTATAAGCATGCAATTTATCAAGCCAATTTTTGAGACTCCAAAAGTAATTTATTCCACTATTTTCATAGGCTCAATTTGAACAATTTTTTATCAGGCTTTTGATTTCACCAAGTGTACTAGTAAGTAGTATACATAGTTTAGTAGGGGAACAATGGCTTGAAGACAAAATAAATCTGTGTTTGTAATGAGCTATGTGCAGCTTCGGAACCCAGTACATGGTTGGAACTTTCATTGTACAAGGTGTTTGGTTCTGCTTGAAAAGAATCACAGAGCTGAGTCAATGTACCATATTAAATAAAAGGTTAACTGTTTGTAAGGACCTAGTCCTTAATTGAGATTCTTGTCAGATATTCCTGGCCATATGTTTTCCTTTTTGTCATATTAAGAATTGTTCTGATTTAATATGCTGGTACGGGAAACAAGGAACATTGTCCTCATACAAAAAAGTAAATATAATTCTAAATACATGTTCCAAAAAATGGAACTTATTACAAAGGATAATCTTAAGATATTATACTGGAATTGTCCTGGACCTCACTTCTGTGATGGGTATATGTTAATGGAATCCTTCTCCGAATACGGGACCAACTTATTAGTAGTGATAGACCCCAATGTCCAATGATCTTCAATTTCTACCGAAAATTTGCTGTAAAAAAAATGCTAACATTCCAATTTTCAATAACAGTTAACAGCAAATACATTATCACAATAACAGATAACAAAAAAACTAAAAGCCCAATAACAGCTAACAAAGAATAAGACAATAACAGCTAACAGCAAATATATTTTTAGAATAACAGAGAACAAAGAATTAAATTGCCCCATAACAGCATAACAGTTAAACCCCTTGCTCCCCTCAATGATGCACTCCGAACTTAAAATATTTCATTTATCATTTTCGAGAGAACCAATTGTAACTTTTCAAATAGCTTCTTTTTTGATAGCAGTTATATTGAACTGTGACTCAAAATGAAAAGGCGTCTTCCCCTTCACCAAGCACGAATGAATTTCAATAAACAAGGGAAACCCAATTTACAGTCGTGTAACGATATTTTGAAAACATTATCATTTAATTAATAGAAACCTACCTTGAACTTTTAACATTTTAAACCCAAATTCGAAAGGCTCTTTCTCTCGTACCAGTCTTCATTTGTGTAACAGTGACCTTGAACTTTAACATTTTAAACCCAATATCGAAAGGCCCTTTCTCTTTTACCAGTCTACATTTTTGTAACAGTGGCCTTGAACTTTAACATTTCAAACCCAAAATCGATAGGCCCTTTCTCTCTTACCAGCCTTCATTTGTACAGAGACCTTGAACTTTAACATTTTAAACCCAAAATTGAAAGGCCATTCAAGGTTCTGTTACCAGTCTTCAAATTATGTAATTGACCTTGAACTTTCAAATTTTAAACCCAAAATCGAAAGGCCCTTTCTCTCTTACCAGTCTTCATTTGTGTAATAGTGACCTTGAACTTAATTATTGACCCTCAGATCATGAATATATTTTCCATTAGATCTGTATATAAAGTTTCATTCCTATTAGACAAGAAAGCAACTTGCCTTAAATTTGAGAGAATTAGATTACCAATAAATTACTTATTAAGTAAACAAAGGTACCCATTGGCATAAATCTTCAGACACTTAGGAAGTGGCTACAGTTCAAAGGTTAAACTGTACTGTAGTCATGTGACCATCAGTATTCATGAAGGGTATGCCAAATTTGAAAAAAAAATATATATCTGTATAGTACCTTAAAGACTGCTGGGTTTCTAAAATTTGTTTGAAACTTAATGGCATTAGCTGCATTAATGACATTAATTTGAAATCCAATTTTATAGGCACAAATATTTTTGCCTTCAATACTTGTTATACTTGCAAGATCTATATTTATGGACAAAGAACAAAGTCACTGTATCAAGTGAATACAGCTTGAATATTGCGTAGTTGCTAGAGGATGGCTCATTTGTGGAGCTTTTGTTTATGTTCAATAAAGATGCTAAAGAGGAACTTTGAGTTGCTTATACCTAGGTACTCTACCTGTATTATTTCAATAGTGTATTTTTTATTTACTCTATAAGTCTACTGGTTGAGATAAAAAGGGGAAAGTTGAAGTTTCAATAAAACTTTTTTAACTGTCCAATGTCATTCTGTTTTTTGTTATTTGGAACATTTTGTGTTTAAAACAGACCTTTGATAGTTTCTGTTTTAGCTGCTCATATTTTTTTTTAGATTGAGGGTAATTTATGGACTCCTGTCTGATGTTGCAAACTGTATGTTGAATTCTAGGTGTCTTGCTTTTTGTGTTGATTGGTTGCTGTCTCATCGACAAATGTCACACATCTCATTTTATTAATATAAAAAGAACATCTTTCCAGTACACAATTTTAAGCAAGACATTTTATTTATTTATAAAATATATCATGTAACAAAATATTCAACAAAATATTAATATTTTATCAGTACATATCATCATTATTTGAAAATAATAATAAAATCTACATATCCCATTCAACAATTTTCACAATTAACTCCCAACACTATGATGCCAACAACTTACATAGACAAATTTAGTGTATTACACCTTTATGGACCTGCATAGAATTCATGAAGCATCAAAATCTTAAACTTTTATCAGTAATACATGTGCCATTACATGTACCACTATTCTTATTACATTATACAAATAATCATTACTATTCATGATACAGGTATAAATTTTCATGACAATTTACTGGTAATATCAAGCATCAAACCTGAGTATCTATATCAAATTATCTCTTCACATACATGAAAGGAATAAAATTTCCTTACATAAATTAATTGAGTTGCACATAAATATAGTTTCAGATTGTTTTAAAGTACATTAAGTACATAAAATATCAATGTCACATGATACATAAATAGATAAGTGGAGGTACTAATTTCATTAAGTGCATCTCTTCTGTAAACAACATATAAGTACTAAGCAGAAAGGCTATTAAAGAACTTCATATTTAAAAGAAAACCCTGAATGGATTTATCATCGGGCTTTAAATCTTGATCTGAAAACTGGAATCAAACTGTTTTAATAGTTAGTGATGTCTCAAAAGATTGCTTTGAAGCAAACTAATTTATCAAATAGAAACCAATATGTTTGCAGATTCTGAAAATATTTACAGGCAAAACTCCTATTTAAAGAAAGCTCTTGTGCTATCTCTAAGCTTTCATTCAAAGAAAAAGAAAATAGTCATCCAAAAATATAAGTCTGATTATCAGAACTTAAAACTGTAGTTTAATGGAATTTGACCATTCTTTTAGTGTGTGCATATCAACAAATGTGAAATCATTGCAAACAAAGAGACTAATTTTTTTTTATTACAAATGTATAGTTGATCACTTCTTTGCCATATATCTTTTTCCATTGTTCTTCCAACATCATGAAAGAGACATCAAGTATGTCTCACATCATAGGTTTTTATAAGTTTTATTATTTATTTTCATTGTTTATGTTTAAAAGAGGTAGGTTATAACAGATCATAAGAATATAAAACAATAAGCATCATACTGCAAAATAGACTTAGGAAAGACATATCAATTTAAACTTGAGTCTTCAAACAGATATCGTAAAGTGGGTTATTTTTGTGGGGTTTAAATTTTTGCTTATTTTCGAGGATAGAACAAAATCGCCAAAATAAATGCCTCCAAATTAAAAGTGTACATGCAGAGGTATTGATAAAACTTTTGAATCTGCTAAAATAATAACCGCCTAAATATTTTGTATATCTTATTCAATGAAAATCGTGAAAATAACCCACTAAAAGGTAATCCATGTAAGCATAGAATCATTTTTTTTGCTTTAGTACATTTAAGAACAGATCATTTTTAAATTATTTTTGTTTGGTAAAAAGTTTTGTAAATATGTAAAAATAGTACAAGCATGATCAAATATATACTGTAAAAGCAGAAATATTCGTGGAGGATTTAATTTCGTTTATTTCGTGGAAAGAATATATCCACAAAATTTAACCTACATATAATATCACTTCCATTTATTTGAAACCATGAAATTAATTCCCAATGAAATATTATATGGAGACAAAACCACGAAATTTTAACCCCATGAAAATTAATGTTTCTACATTAGTCACTTTACATTATGCATCATCTCAAATAGATAGGCTAAAATCTAATAAACAGCAGTATAATCTTAAATGTTTGCCCATCTATTTCTTTCTTACCTAAAATGATTTGCTGTTATTTACATACATACTGAACTAGTTCACATTTTTATTTAGGGGCCAGCTGAAGAACGCCTCCTGGTGCAGGAGTTTATACTGGATTGAAGAGCCTTTGTGGCCTTTGGCAGTTGTCTGCTCTTTGGTTGGGTTGTTGTCTCTTTGTTCACATTCCCCATTTCCATTTTCAATTTCATACAGCACATATATACAGTTGGATTCCCTCTAATATTAGTGATTAATCATAATTTTTAGATTTTCAACATGCACATTTTTGTAAGTATTTTAAGATAAAAAAAATAAATGCTCAGAGTGGAGAAAGGAGAATTGGTTACCGAGTTAATATAAGAAAACAGAAAAAGTAACCATTACCATGGTATCTCAACAAATTATCTACCAATCAAAGCACCTGATATTACTGATTTATTGGGGATACAATGTAACCCCTTATGGGATTCATTTTTTACCACTGGGTGTTGTATAAAATCATTTCTCTCATTCTTCGTCAATTTATCCCTTTCTGCACCCATTGTATAAACAAATTTAATCAACATGTGGTTTGTTTGAACTCAGTTCTTCATTGGTTAAAATCCCATTATGATGTCGAATTTTCTTGCTTTCCTCTAAATTTCCTACTGTGACAACATTAAAAAAGGTGACCTTGCCTGATGACGTCACATAGAAAGAACACATCTTTTTGCTGATCATTTGAAAAGAAGGAATCATTTTGCCTGCATATTGTTTGAAAATCATAATATACAGATTCCACCATCAAATCTTGTGAAATACGATAATTATCAACTCTCAACAGTTAAATTTTAAATATTTAAAACACTCATACAAAAAAATCTCAAACAAATGAGCTAAATATCAATGAATATCTGTCTTTGTTGTGTTTGGCAGTTTGATCGATGATAACCCTCCAAATACTAACAGAGCAGCAACAATTATCATAGGTATTGCACAATGTACATCAATTAATTCACCAAATGTTAAATTGCCTAAAATGGCTGCTATCCTACCAATACCAGACATAATACCAAAGGCTGTTGATCTGAAATGACAAAACATGTTTTTGCTAGAATATGAAGTCAACAAGCATATACATATATTTATAACATATATGTGTTAACAAAAAGAATTTCTTTAATACTTTTGAAAATCAATCTTTTAATTTCAGTTTTTCAATCATTCCTAAGGACCTCCCTCCCCCCAAAAAAGCAATGAATAAAACTAATTACAATTACTTTAGACTTAGTGATACATGGATTCCAATAAGAGTGCATATATTGAACAGTCTCACCTACTTCACTGATTTTGTATGAATTTTAAATTGGAAGTCTGTTAGATCAAGGTTTTAATGTAGGATTTAATCTGGATGTTAACCTTACAATCATTCATTGCACCTATATAGTTGACCTATTTCTTATCGTCATAGAACCTCAGTCATGAATCTATGTTGAGTTTTCATGGTTAGATCCATTTCTCAAAGTGTATAAATCTGGTGAACCCTGTTTGACTGACATTTATACACCAAGTATATTGACTTTAACTCATAATAGGTGAGAAAATCATATGACAATCAGTTTTTTCAAAGTAGTTGCTGAACCATTATTATGAGGTCAAGGACAACACAAATATGGTAATGAGATACATGTATGATGGAAGTTAAAGGGAAATTTTAAAACGAAAATAATGATAAATTGACTTTGAAAATTTGAAAACTAAAATTTCTTTTGTACTAAATCAGTCCTTATTTAAGAATTCAGAAATAATTAAAAATAAATATTTTATCAGTTTTAAATTATTTTTTTAAACCCAAAAGAACTTACAGTAATTAAGGAAGTACCGGTACTGTATAAATTACCTGAGTGATGTAGGAAATAATTCAGCTGATAAAACATCTAAGGCATTCCATCCTACGGTAGATACAGCACCAAATACACAAGATATACCCAGGTTCTCATATTTATTGTGGATTAGTGGTATGAAGAACACACTCACACCTGACAACACCATACTCATTGCTGAAATAAGACATAAATCACAAGTTTTTTTTAAAACAAGATATCAGAGGTTTAAATGAAAATCAGATAATACTCTACATTTTAGATACTTATTTCTACCTACAAAATTTAATTTATTCACCAAAAATTGATTTTCCCCTAACTTATCATAAGAAATAATCATTCCCTTGGAAGGGGTAAAAAAATTATATATTAAAGTATAAGTGTGACAACATTTTTTTAAAAATGAATGCATACTTTGTTAAAAGTTTGTTTATCATTTCAATAACTTCCAAAAAAATTCCAGATAATCTTTTGTACTCTAGTTTTGGTGTGAGTCTATATACCTATATAAATCCAGATTACATAAAGCAAGTACTGATTTTTCATTCATTCCCCATTTACCAAACTAAATTAAATAACAGCAGGTATTTCACTCAGTAAAACAAGATTTATTATGTTTGTTCCATTTAAATGAATACGTTCTATTCCAGAAAACTTGCATGGATGGCATTCGTAACCTCCCTTTAAATAGCCATTGGATTTTTCATGAGCTAAATATACTTCCATGACATAATATCTTTTACAAAATATCTGGTATGTTTTTCTTACCTAATAACTGCTTTCGTCCTATTCTATCCATTAAGAAAATTGTGAGAATATTTCCTGGTAAGTTTGACAGAGCAGTCATAAATCCAGAGAAATATACCCAATTGTCTTTGTAATTACATGTAGTCTCATTTTTACTTGTCTGGTTTATAAAATTGGAATTAGACTGATCACAAGGGGAACCACCATCTTTCATTCGACTAAATAACTCGGGAAACCACATCCAAAGTCCATAGTACCTTAAAAACAAAAGATAAAGAATGTATAAATACAAGTAGTATATGTACATATCTAATCATACTGCTGAACAGACTCAATCCTCACTCAGAAATGTTACTAATGCAGATAGGAAAATTCGAAAAACCCAGACAGAACTATATATAAATTGTTCATCTATTAAAGATCAGCTTTGTGCCAAAATTTATCAAGTTTTATTAAAAACACTCATTAAGTATCATATTTTTCAAATAAAACATTTAGGAATACCCTTAAAGCTACTGCAATACACTTCATATTTAGTGTGTATGAGACCTGTGCTGTTTATCCTGAAACTTCTGTTTAACAATCAAAAAAAGTTTTAGTTTGCAAAAAGAGTGAGTAAAAACATACAAATGTTCTAAAATTGAAAACTGGTACATGCTGTGCACTAACTAACACAAGCACAGCTAAGCATCATGATTGGCACACTACACATGAAAATAAAAACATGTGGAGATTTAAAGAAAATTAGTACTGTTATATTTAAGAGTAGTTGCTGTCACCAATGCAATGGGGTTTGATGGTTGCAGATTAAGTTTTTCTGGCAACTGAGAACATGAGGATGTCATAAACATGATAAAGCATGTTTATAATGATGTTTCCTTGGAAAATAGCAATAAACAGAAAATCTATGGTCTGCCACGGAGGGAGGATTTCTGCTGTGGCCCTTCAATGAGATTAAAGCAAGTAAACTCTCTTTATTGTCAGAACCTTCGATAATCTAAAAATTGTATAATCATTCAAATAATATTTTTTTCTATTTGTCAATTGAAAATTTCTCGAGTATCAATATCAAAAACACTTACTTCCTAGCAAGTGCTAAGCCTGGGAACTTCCAGGTTGCATGGATAGGCCTCAACTCAATTATAGAACATGTAATACAAAATACATGTGTAAGACTTTCTATAAAGCTGTATGTTTGAATTCCCTCTCCTGAACAGATAATCTCTAATATGATCAACAAATTTGTATCAAATATAGCTTCAAGCATTGCATTACAAAATACTGGAACTTACCCAAAAGCTAAAACAAAGTTGACTATTAACATTAAAACTGTACTCTTCAATAAAGGAGGTCGAAATAGTTGTTTTGTTGATTCTTTTAACTGAAATGGAAAGAAAAGATACAACATAAACATAAGGTTTTGTCATTTAATCATCAACTCAAAATCAAAATGCTTTAAATATGTCTGTTATTTGACGATGGAGAAAAAATAGATTAAGTATAAAAAAAAATATAAATGCTATTATTCATAGAAAAATTCTGTAATAATAAAACGTATTAAATCAAGATAACTGAATTAAAAAGAAAAAATCAATTATGTATCAATAAATAAATGGGGAATGTGTTCATTGGACACAGATGATGCCCCTGCTTGTCTACCATATAAAGTTATAAAGGGACATAACTGAAAAACGGTAAAAGTGTAATGATTATTTACCACAGTACAACCTGTTCCTAGTTTAGCTATACAGCCCACATCGTTTCCATTGTGTTGTTCTAGATATTCGGCTTTACTAGTATCTGTGGCTAATATCAGGGATTTTATCTAAAAAAAAACAATAACTTAAGTCATATTTCACATCTCCTTCTTTCTATTTTTATATGTTCTTTTAGTAAGATAAAGAATGTGCACAATTCTTTATAAAAATAGCTACTGGTATCAGCATTAAAGGATGGTTAAAAAAATTGTCTTTACGAAACCTATTACCTATTGCATTAACAATTAGTGAGAACTTGTAAAACTATAAGGAGTCGTTGAAGACATGCTTAAATTGACGGATGAATGGGAAAATTTCTATTGTATCTTCATCTGTTTTATTGACCATGATTGATATAATGTTAAAAATAAGGGTGCCCACAAGTCCCTCCTTTTGTGGGAAAAATAGGTTGATTATTTAGGTAATCAGTAAAGAGTGGGCCCCTCTAAGCAAGTCTATGGCAATTTCTGGATATGCCAGTGACACCTTACAAACACTAAACATAGTTGACCTGTTGCTTATAGTATTTGAATAAACACAGATGATGCTCTTGCTTGCATATAATGTTATAAAGGGACATAACTCAAGAGCGGTAAAAGTGAAGCTACCCAAATTTACACTTGATCAGAGTTCTGAGGTAATTTGCATTGTGTATAGGTTTTTGTAGCATTTGGTGAAGGCAACCTGATGTTAGAGAATTAATCAAACAAAATTCAGCAATAGTTTAATTTATAAAGGCTTAAGGGACATGATAACTTAAGTATGGTAAAATTTCTTGTTTGAATTGTTATTTATTTGTCTTTTCAGGGCCATCTATAAAAATTATAGCTTGCTAGGTATTATGGGTTTTGCTCATTGTAGAAGCTATTTGAAGATCTATATTGGCTAACCTTCTACCTATTTTAGTCTCGGTGAAGAGGTGTCTCATTGGCATATATGCCACATCTTTTTACTTTTAAAATGATTATATTATTAATGAAAATCACAATCAGGAATTTACATGTTTCCCCAGTCTATAAGCATTACCTTGTATTCTTTTGACTTTCTATGTGAGAAGTTACTGTCATGTACTTTAGTTAGTACTTTAATGGCTTGAGATGCTTTGCCAGCCTAGATAAATAAAACAAAAACAAAAAACAAAATGAAAATAGAGATTCAAAGATATTGGGCACATGGACAAGAAACTATTAAGTGAAACAAATTGCTAAAAGCCTTAGTCTTAAGATTTTCTGAAGTTCAATTGCAGCATCTTTGGTATCAACTTTAGATATTTTTAAAACATCTCTCAACTTCATTTATAACCAATCTAAGCACTGGTTAAAAGGAATAAAAAATCTGTTATAAGATCTAAATAAAACAGCATATAAATAAGCTGACCATAGATCATCTAATTAACAAAAAACATATAACAAGGACCATGAGAGGATCATTTATGCAGCTAATATAGATGACACATCCTTATTCACAAAATTTGAAGATAAAACATTAAAATATTCACAGTTTTTTTATACAAATTTCTTGCAATAAGCAACAGAAAATGAAAGACTGTTACTAATTTGGACAACAATGCTAGTGCAATGTTACTAGAGAAAATAAGCATTGATCTTCTAGCAAAGATGGTAGAATGATGATCAGATGATGTCTTATGTTTCAAATTGTCAGGGAAATATTACAAATGTTAATGAGACGTCTTCAAAATATATTTAGCTCTAAATCGTCTAAAGTTTATAAACAAGTATAAATATTATTTACCATATAAATATATAAGCCCAGGTGGTCGTGTGGTCTAGCGGGACGGCTACGGTGCAGCGATTTGGTGTCACGATATCTCAGTAGCATGGGTTCGAATCCCGGCGAAAGCAAATTTACAGATCTAACATTGTTGAGTAGATGTTTAGACTAGTTGTGGATATATATACCAAATAAATAAATTTTACATATACTTACTATAAGAAGAAATTTAGGACTTTCAGGCATCAATGTGAATAAGAAAGCTGAAGAGAGACTGGGTACAGCACAAGTAGCTACAAATATCCTCCAGCTAGAGAATTTAAAACTTGATGAGATGTATCCTATATCACGTGGAATTATTGCCCAGGCTAAACCTACAAAACAATCAAAGGAGTAGGTTAACAAGGGGTTAATATTGTATAATATCAACAATTTCTGACATTTATAAAATGTATGATGTCATTATGACATCCCAGTTATGCACTTTAAGGAAGAAAATGATAGTTTTTGTCTGACATTTCATCTTAATTTCAATAGTTTTTGCTTCAAGGGATATTCACCACATACAAGGACCAACATAGTTTTTGGTATTATATCTGATCCATAGTCATCTTTATATGACAAATTTATTTTGGTTGAAGGTTGTGGCCAACAACCTAAAAATGTACTATTTTTTTGATTTGATCTATTATAGTTTCAGGAGAAAAAGTTTGCAGCTATAATGTTCCCACACATCCAGAATGTATAATTTACCTGCAGCTATAATGTTCCCACACATTTAGAATGTATAATTTACCTGCAGCTATGATGTACCCAAACATCCAGAATGTATAATTTACCTGCAGCTTTGATGTTCTCACACATCCAGAATGTATAATTTACCTGCAGCTATGATGTTCCCACACATTCTGAATATATAATTTACCTGCAACTATAATGTCCCCACACATCCAGAGTGTATAATTTACCTGCAGCTATAATGTTCCCACATATCCAGAATGTATAATTTACCTGCAGCTATAATGTTCCCACACATCCAGAATGTATTATTTACCTGCAGCTATGACGTTCCCACACATCTAGACTATATAATTTACCTGCAACTATAATGTCCCCACACATCCAGAGTGTATAATTTACCCGCAGCTGTAATGTTCCCACATATCTAGACTATATAATTTACCTGCAACTATAATGTCCCCACACATCCAGAGTGTATAATTTACCCGCAGCTGTAATGTTCCCACATATCCAGAATGTATAATTTACCTGCATCTATGATGTTCCCACACATCCAGAATGCCTAATTTACCTACAGCTATAATATTAATGTTCCCACATATCCAGAATGTATAATTTACCTGCAGCTATGATGTTCCCACACATCCAGAATGTAGCTAAGGCACTAATCATCATTCCTCTTTTTTCTTTTGGTTGAAATTCAGTGAAGTATGAAAATATTACTGGGATGCTTCCTCCAACACTAGAACATAGAGATTGATAGTGTACATGACAGATGTCTTTAATGGTTTGCTTGCTTTTTTTTGGATTGCTGTCAAATTTTGGCCAAGATTCATATTAAAGTTAACAAATGACAAACAATGGACACCAATAATGGGAATACAAGTAGCTCACACTGGACCTTTCGACTAGGTGAGCTTAAAGTCACTTAGATACAAAAATAACAAGAATGTGTCCATAGCACACTGATGCCCCACTCACGCTATAATTTTCTACGTTCAATAGACCGTGAAATTGGGATAAAAACTCTTATTTTGAATGAAAATTAAAAAGATCATATCATAGGGAACATGTGTACAAGTTTCAATTTTCAAGTTGTTCTGACTTCAACTTCATCAAAAACAACCTTGACCAAAAACTTTAACCTGCAGCAGGACAGACGGATGGATGAACAAACAAACGAATGGACGCACAGACCAGAAATGATAATGCCCCTCTACTTTCGTAGGTGGGGTATAAAAAAAGGTGGAAATCATCATGTCTTTTTAATGAATCTGTGCAAGTTTGGTTAAAATGTTCTAAAGCATTTACAATAAGATCCAGATTAACAAAGTGTGATGGAGATGACAAAGCAAGAAGACAGAAGAAGTGATCACTTTATACCACTTTTTTCTTGTAATACAAAGAGAGGGGTCTGAAGTAAGTCTTTTGACAAAGTTCAAGGATATATTATAATACACAGTCTCTAGTTTAGAGATAAATAATATACATAATTAGAAGTCAGTATAACCAATAATCATTTTCAGTTCCCTTATTTATAAATGTTACTTAGTTTTCTTTTAAGGATAATCAAAATTTTAATCATTTGTTTGTCATTTAATACAGATTTTGTTTATTACACTTAAAGTTGCTACTTTATGATATGGAACAAAAATCAACCCAAAAAATCAATTGTTTTGCCCAAAATGACTTTTAAAATGTTTAAACCATTGGTAAAGCTCCAAATTATCTCCCTTTGGGGCAAAAATGTGATTTTTTTGCATTTCATTTTTTAACTCATCTGTGACCTGTATTTCTTATTATTTTTTTCAAATAAGCTGTACTTAAAACTAAACAATCGTAAAATTTAAGCAATTTCTGTAATTTAGTTCTTTTTTTATTAGATATGAATTCTATTCATTCTATATAGTTGAACAGAAAAAAGACCAGGCATTTGAAATCAATGTACTAACAGCTGACCTTTCACCAATTTTCTAATTGTTCTCTATGCAATCAATTTTACAAGTACAACGTTCATGTAACTTTACTGAAGTTAAGAATTTATCTTTGTAAAAGAAATCAAATCTGAGCTACTAGTATTACTTACCCAATTCCACTAATAAACCTACAGAGTAGGAAAGCCCAGAATGTTTGCACTACACTGGAGGCAAGTACCCCTATTCCATTCACTGTTAGAGACCACATCAGTATGGACCTTCTTCCTTGGTGGTCAGCTAATGATCCCCAGAAATAACCTCCCAATAACATACCTATTGAAAAAGTTAACATGAGTTATAATGTCAGTTAGAAATAACCTCCCAATAACATACCTATTGAAAAAGATAACATGAGTTATAATGTCAATTAGAAATAACCTCCCAATAACATACTTATTGAAAAAGATAACATGAGTTATAATGTCAGTTAGAAATAACCTCCCAATAACATACCTATTGAAAAAGATTATAAGAGTTACAATTTCAATTAACAAGAACCGTATCTTTTAAACTGACATGAGGTTCTTAATTATTAATCAAATAAGTTTCCATGGAAAACCAGTAAAGAGTTACGACCTATATTGAATTTTTAAAATGTCATAAATAGATTTTGTTTACATGAGTATATTTTGTTTGATGCAAAAGGTGTTTGTGCTAATGCATAAGTGTTTCTCCATAGATGATAAGTTAAATACAAATTCTTGTCATGGTTTTTTTGTTTAGATTTGTTGTTATGCTTATGCCGCTGTTGGTCTTAAATTATTATCCATACCAATAAAAACAATAGCATTGAGCCATCCTTTATCTGATGATCCAATGTCAAGGTCACAGCTGGCTGCAGGTAAAAGGAATGAAACGGATAGCACCTCAATGGCATCACTGGATACTGCCCATCCACACAGAGCTAGTACCTTAAAATGGAATCTTCCATAACCTAAAATTACAAAAATAATAAAGTTACAATGTATAAGTATAAAAAAAGGAAGATGTGGTATAATTGCCAATGAGACAACTCTCCACAAGAGACCAAAATGACACAGAAATTAACAACTATAGGTCACTGTATGGCCTTCAATAATGAGCAAAGCTTATACCGCAGAGGCATGGCACAACTTATCAGTATATATAGTACACCATAACTGGACATCACAGAATTTCTCATACAATTTTTAAGTCACAAGAAAAAATGTTAACGCCACAAAAATAAAGTTGTTGTATGTTGATAGTTTCAAGTGTCTCTAACTTTCCAGTCAAGTATCGCAGTTTCGCAAATACAATGTAGCCAAATAATCAAATATTTAACTTTGCCAATTTATGAATAAAATTGAGAATGGAAATAGGGAATGTGCCAAAGAGACAACAACCCGACCATAGAAAAAAAACAACAGCAGAAGGTCACCAACAGGTCTTCAATGTAGCGAAAAATTCCCGCACCCGGAGGCGTCCTTCAGCTGGCCCCTAAACAAATATATACTAGTTCAGTGATAATGAACGCCATACAATTTCATGAAGTTTATATACACATAGTTCATTCAAAAATGAAAAGTTTAAATCAGTCAGCAATCTTGTTTTCATGAAACATTACATAAGTTTACATAACAGCCTTACATAGACAGTAATTTTTCTATATGCCTGGTAACATGCATCATATTTTTTTTATTACCGTAATGTAGACATAGTGTTTGAGTTCATTTTAAATTTCAGTTTTAATAAAATCTTTTGTTTGGTCCAGTGTCATACATTTCTATTCTCTTTTTTGAATGAAATATCTTGTAGCATACTGTTATTTATTGAAGATGTGCATAAAATATGGGGATCTCTCAGAAATCCAAATCTGAAGTAAACATAGTTGTTTATGAATGGTCAATAAGACATTTGGAAAGTTCATATTGATAAAATTAAACAAATCTTTGATTTTGGACCTTGCTAATCATAAACCCTGTATACATCACACTATAAAATTGAGAATGGAAATGGGGAATGTGTCAAAGTGACAACAACCCGACCATAGAGCAGACAACAGCCGATATATACCTGTTTCTTTCAGAGCTTCTTCATATGGAACAGCATCAGGATTGACATCAGAACTATCTTCTGAAAAACAAAGGTACACTTGATGTACATGTACAACTAACATTAAACTGTAAAAATTGGTTAGAACCATTGTTTTAATCTTTAACTATAAACTAAGTGATAAGCATTTGTGGCCGTTTTAATTTACAAAAATAAGACTTCTTCTAGCTTCAGATTTACACAAATCTGTTTTTTTGTCTTACATACTTGGTGACTCCTGCTTCAATTTATAATTATACTTATAAGGGTCACAATCTCGTTTAAAGAATAGAGAGTAATGGGCCAGTTCATCTTGAAAATGGACCAACAAAAGAGAACCAGACCATAGACTAAAAAAATAAGAAAGAAATGAGAAAAATGACCTAACAATTTAAACAAATTAAACAACAAAGAAAGAAAGACCCCCATACAGACACTCACTCATGACTCCAGAAATAAATGCTAGAAAGACTATGAATGTGACTGGAAAAAAAGTCATAGAACACGAAAAGTTAAAGAGTATATGGTTATACATACGAACATAGTTTGATGAAAGTGGCAAATCTACAGTGTAACATGACATGTAAATCAAAACACCATAAATACACAATTACCTCCCTTTATCATCATAAACCTTGTTATATATTTTGATACATTTCCATTCTCCGTTTCAATGTAAATAATGATTCTTACATAATATATATACATACCTGCTAAGTCATAGGTGTCATTAAAAGAGGAATACATATATATTTATCTCCACAACTAAATGTGATGTATGAAACTAATGTGGTTAAAAATATTAAAGTGGAAAATCTATATATATACATAAATTGGATGTGCTTGACTGGTTTTAAATTTCATTTATTGTGATCTAACTATACATATACTGGTATGTGCTGTCCTTAACCTTTACCTAGTTTTTCAACCTGTCTAACCAGATTATAAAATTGACATAACAATTGAGTGATTTAGATTAAATTGACCAGCTGGTATTGTTTGAGTTGAGTCTACCTTGCTATATAGGTACCTGTACAGTTATTTGTTTTTTATTTAACCTTATCTAATAGCATGCTTTTTCTGAACTTTTTCTTCACCTGGGGTTATTCTATCATAAATTGTAAGGAAAGGAAGTTTTCTGTTTTTTTTTCATGGTTTTAAATCCATATAATAGAGATAATTGTTCTCATTTTGACCCCAAAAATCTACTTCCGTGAAATATTTTTATAAATGCAAGTTATCATGTATGGAAAATACTAGTAAAAGTTTTTTTATATAAAATATGAACCTTTAATTTGTTTTCACTTATACATAGACAATAATAATGCATTGACTTGACATATCAATGCACTATTATTGTCTTTATACTGCAATCTAAAAAAACATTTTCAATTGTTGTTTAATGCGTTAAGGTTATTTATTTGATTTAAATATTTGGGGAAATCCCCTTTAAAAAGGCCTCATATCATGCTCACGGAGAAATTTGTGAATTTTCACAATGAAATGTACATTTACCTGTTGAAACCCACACTCGATGGTGAACGAAATCATTTGAGTATGGACTAAAATATCAACCATAAGCATAACAAATTCATGATTTATAGGTTGCAAACAAAAAATATTAATAAATGAAATATGTTTTTCCAATAATTGCAAAAGAAACAAGGTTGAGTCGTTCCACGCATCGTTGTATGCATTTGAAACAAGAACAGGTTGAAGAGGTCGTATGAATAATTAAATGTTATTTCGGCAACTTATATTTAAATATTCATGATGAAAAGTGATATCGGGTCAGTGACTGTATATGACATAGAAATATACAGTCAACGCATTTTGACTGCTCAAATAGAACGAGTGCAGTATGAATAGTATTATTAGGTTTTCAGTGCAACAAGAAACAGCTATTTATATATTTTCACTTTCTTTTTCTTTTTCGTTTATAAAACTCAGTCTGATATGTCGTATTTGTTTTGTTATCCCTGCAAAAATTTTCATAAATATAAGAAAACATTCAAACATTCTGATAGCTATCATAACTAGATTAGTGCAAATTAAAGGCTGTCTAAATGCTTACAATATTTTATTTTTTTAACTATTAGCAGGGGTGGATCCAGCCATTTTAAAATGGGGGGGGGGGGGGGGGTGTTCCCAACCCAGAGTAAAGGGGGGTTCCAACTATATGCTCCCATTCAAATGCATTGATCGTCCCCAAAAAAGGGGGGGTTCCACTGATTAGTGTCAAAATATGCTATATGGAAGAGCGTATTTTGAGAAGATTTTATTGGCAGGATATACCGGTAGACAAAATATTGAAGTCAATAATTCATAAAATGTCAATCTGATATTTGTGACAATTTTGACATTTAAAACCTACAAAATTTCCAATAAATTGATAAATTTCTATGATAAAGATGAATGTTCTATGTATATGATCTGTTAGCAATGTCATTAGACGATGTTAGATGTGAGTCTTAAGGAGGCTCGAGGGTACAAAAATTTCAGCAAAAATATTAAAAAATTTTTTTTATTGCAAATTTTATTTATTACACTATTAGTTGTTACTTTATGATATGGTACAAAAATCAATCAAAAAAATGAATTCCTTTTGGCACCAGATGACTTTTAAAATGTTAATAACATTAAAAAAACTCCAAATTATCTCCCTTTGCCCATTTTTAAACATCATTATGTGTTGACATAAATTGATGCTACTTGCTCCTTAAGAAATTAAAAGTCAAATAAGATTGACATTTGACCTTTATATATATTAATACCATGTCCTCACAATAAGATACTGTACACAAAAAGACAGAATGACACTTAAGAATTGAATGCTTCTTTTTGTAAATTTATTGAGGTATAAAAGCATTGATAGAAGTATATATTGTACTATAAAGTGCAGAAGCGGTTTGTTCCAAAATTGTGGATACAATCAACGCTTTGAAATTGACGAGATTGAATGGAATAGGATGTCATCCTATTTTTTTCTTTAAACAGGAAAATAAAATATGATCCAATCACAGTGCAGTTTTTTTAATTTGACCCAGTTTTCCATTGACCGAGTTTGATGAAAAACTTTGGTAGTGACAACCAATGACTTAAACCAAGTTTACCAGCTTTGACCAAATTTATGATGAACAAGAATGTGTCCAAAGTACACGGATGCCCCACTCGCACTATGCTTTACCATGTTCCATGGACCGTGAAATTGGGTAATAATCTAATTTGGCATTAAAATTAGAAAGATCATATAATAAGCAACAAGTGTACTAAGTTTCAAGTTGATTGGACTTCAGCTTCATCCAAAACTACCTTGACCAAAAACTTTAACCTGAAACTCCCACTTTCATTTTCTATGTTCAGTGGACCGTGAAATTGGGGTCAAAAGTCTAATTTGGCTTTAAAATTAGAAAGATCATATCATAAGCAACAAGTGTACTAAGTTTCAAGTTGATTGGACTTCAGCTTCATCCAAAACTACCTTGACCAAAAACTTTAACCTGAAACTCCCACTTTCATTTTCTATGTTCAGTGGACCGTCGTGAAATTGGGGTCAAAAGTCTAATTTGGCTTTAAAATTAAAAAGATCATATCATAAGCAACAAGTGTACTAAGTTTCAAGTTGATTAGACTTCAGCTTCATCGAAAACTACCTTGACCAAAAACTTTAACCTGGACGGACGGACGAACAGAGCCACAGACCAGAAAACATAATGCCCCTCTAATATCGTAGGTGGGGCATAAAAACTTTGATTGTGACAAAAGATGAATAAGGCGGATTTAGGGGGCCCCTAGGGGCTCAGGCCCCCCTTTTTGGGGAAAAATTTGGTTGCTTATAGAAATAAAGCATACAACCAAATAAGAGGAATATGGGAAATATAAATATTCAAGGTACAAGTATTACATAATTTAAGTGCTTGTAAGCACTGAACAGTAAAGATTGCTTCATAAGTAGAAAGTAAAATTAAATATTACATTGGATTTAACAGCTATTCTAGACAAAGGAAGATAACTCCATTTTTAAAGATGAGGTAACAATGACATAATAAGTGGGTGTGTTTGGATATACGCCTGAGGCGGCCTATGGTTACCCATAGGTACCTATGGTTTGATATTTTGTGTATAAAATATCAAACCATAGGTACCTATGGGTAACCATAGTCCGCCTCAGGCGTATATCCAAACACACCCACTTATTATGTCATTGTTACCTCATTTGGATATACGCCTGAGGCGGCCTATGGTTACCCATAGGTACCTATGGTTTGATATTTTGTGTATAAAATATCAAACCATAGGTACCTATGGGTAACCATAGTCCGCCTCAGGCGTATATCCAAACCTCCCCCCCCCCCCCCCCCCCCCATATTTTAAGAACAGATATTAGATTCCTGCACCTTACAAAAGTTATGTAATTTTCTTGACAAGTGTAACATCATTGTGTGCCTTGAATATCTGAGCATATACTAGTGTGGAGGGTAGGACCTTTATCGAGACTCTGGGATCAGGTGTTTTCAAGCTTGGGATTTCGGGATTGATCCTTTCAGGATACCGGAATTCTTTTTTGGAATTTCGGGATGTCCGGATTTTGGTTTCTTTAAATTCAGAATCTCTGGATTTCATGTTTTTAAGCCTAGGATTTCTGGATCAGGAGCCCCTCCTATCCCCCTCCACTAGTATTACATCAATAAATTTCTGGAAATATTCATGGATATAGGATGTATAAAATGTTATGATCAATGCACTATACATGTATTTTGTGTATCAAAAAAAAGGTATAAGTAGTGATAAGCCTTGGAACATTAAGAGAGTCCCATAAGGTTTTGATTGCATTTCATGCAATCTTTACCTTAAAATTATTTCCCCTGAGAATTTGAAGTGTATAGTGAAAATTTGAAAATATATGTCATTAAAATAATATATTAACAAAACATGCTCCAAATAAAGAGTATATAAAAGAGTGAAAATTGAATGACTGAGTGCAATAGTGTCAAATAATAATTACCTTGATTGGCAATGAGTGGGTCGTACTCATCAGACCGTGACATCTTGAAATTCCCTTCCATCAGAGATGGCTAAAAAACAAAGATTTTAAGAAAAATCAAAATAAAACTTCTATCTCATTTAATATACATGTATGTAAAGTGACCCGGTCCAATACTAAGAATGGTCTAAATATTCAAAATTGAGAAATTGTATTGGAACAGATATTTGGTTGTTTCTTTAATTTATTTACATCTACAAATAAACAGGCTTTCATTATCACTGAACTAGTATATATTTGTTTAGGGGCCAGCTGAAGGACGCCTCTGGTTGCGGGAATTTCTCGCTACATTGAAGACCTGTTGTTGACCTTCTGCTGTTGTTTTTTCTATGGTCGGGTTGTTGTCTCTTTGACAGATTCCCCATTTCCATTCTCAATTTTAGGCTATTATTTGAACTTGGAATTATTTTTAATTATGGAATTTGCATAATTTCTTGTGTTTAAAATTATTGAAAATTCCATGTTTATTCTGTATTATAATGTTTTGAGCGGTGCATTACACTTTCCACACAGTGTATTTTGTATAGATGATGTTGTGCATGGCACAGTACATTCTATTGAAAATGTGCTATCTTCTTCGTAATAGAAAATGTTGTGTGCAGCACAAAACATTATAATACAGAATAAGCATGGAATTCATTAAAAATTTCCAGCACAAGAAATTAGGCAAATTCCATAATTAAAAATAATTCCAAGTTCAAATAATAGCCTGTTTAATAGCACATATTTCTTCGCTGATCATATTGGAAATTAGAAAAGCAAGTATTATTTTGATGTTATTTCTGAATTAAGGAGATTTCACATATATATTTTAAATGGTTTATTATACAATGTATGACACATATATATATTTTAGATAAAGAGCTACACTTAGAAAATATTACAACATGGTTTTCAAGATCTTGACCTAATAATATAAATGTTGAAATATGTAATTATGTTATATAGTTAAGAATAAATAACTTGAAAATGAAAACATGTGAAAGATTTAAGTGAAAATACTCTAATATCAGACAAAGGTCAACTCTTGAATTATTCTTTTAACCTTTTTGTTTGTTTGTTAAGTAATTATTTGAAATTAAGCAAATTAAAGATAGGCAAGATAAAAATAAGTGCACACTCCTTAAAATTAGAGACAGATAATTATGCGAAAAACTATAGATGGATCACAAATGTTATGTTAAAACATGCATGTTGGATAAGTTGAAGATGAAGAGCATTTCATATTTGAATGTCCCCTCTAAATTTTTTAATAAAACAATTCTTTGACAAAGTTTTGATTGATTTAATTTTTGGTGTAATAAATTAACACCACTTTTAAGCACAGGTTTTAGATTATTTTGTGCATCCATTTTTTATTGGTGGAGGAAGCCGGAGTGCCGGCAGATAACCACCAACCTTCGATAAGAAAACTGACAATCCTAGTCAATTAAGATTGGAGTCAAGTGCACCCACACGAGGGAGGGGAGGGGGGTTGAACTTTCAACCTCAGTGTTGACTGGCTAGTGATTACAGTACTAGTAACTACATGTACTTAGACCATTTGTGCACTGAGGCCCAACAAAATTATGATAAGTTGTTAAGGGTTAAGTTTAGCAAAGTTACAAATGGAGTTATCCCTCTTTGTACTGGCCCTCTCCACTTATTTATTTATGACCACAAATGTCACTGACAAATGTTAAGGGGACGACCATTTGATATTCTGGGGGGGGGGGGGGGGTGGCCAGGTGGATTTGTTTTTGATCAGTTATTGATTTTTGTAAACTAAGAGGACAGATTATTCACTTTCTGCACTATTGAAGCAAGATTTTTTATTTTCATTATTTAAAGCAAGGGACTGGTTATTCATTTTCACAACTATATTTATGATATTATAAAAAAACATACAATTTTTAAATGATTTGTTTATTATAAATAATACATGTATAGTCAAGTCATTTTGTACCATTTAATCAGAATTAATCATCATCCTCTGCAGAAATTAATCTTTTATATTCCCAACTGCACATGTATGTATTGCATACACATATAGTATTCAAGTTTGATTGTAACTAACCTCTTTTAAAAAAATTTTGAAGGGTTTTGGAGCCACTGAAGGCCCAAGAAGCTATAGAACAAATGATGCTTTTTGGGTGTTCCAAAGACCCTTTCATAATCTGAAAATGCAAGGCTTTTTTTAATAATTTTTTGACAATACTTTGGTCTCAAAGCAAAATGTAAAATTTCAGTGTAAGACTTAAGTTTCTAGGGACAACATCAAAAGACCAATGTGCATGATAAAGCAAAAATGGAATTCACATAGTAAAGTCTGTGGCTGGTGTTTTTTTTATTTTTTTTTATTTAAACTCATGATCAAGTTCATAACAAAATTACTAGATTACAAAAGGAATGCAACACTAACAGAATACAGAAGGGCAAGCAATGAAAAAAAGACAAATAAATAAGAAACATTGATCCCGAAAAATCAGGGCTACGTCTGAGGGAAAACAGAACTTGCTCCTTGCAAGGCACTCGCCGTGAACACAATTTGATATGGAGACAAGCGTTTGGTTTTAAAATTTCCTACATGAGGCATTTGCCTCAATGTACTGAGTTACGGCCCTGTTAAAATAAAAGTGAGGTAAGGTTTCCTGAGACAAGAATATACCTCAAGTTTAATGAAACCAATTTCAAGTATATTTAAAAAATATTTATACTTTTATCATTAAAAAAATTGGGAAGTGTTTCCCCGATTTTTTTGGAGAAAAAAGATGAAATTATGAAGAATCTGGTGCCATCTCATACTTTGGATTAGACCTGTTGAGTTATTTATTTTCAAAACATTGCAAGTCAGGTAATTTATTTTCAAACTACCACAGAACAAACCATTTATTTTTGTGATTATCAAGGCTGAGTTATTTATTTTCAAAATCCTCCTCCCCCCTCCCTTTAGAAAATCAAATGGTTGTTCCCTAACAATCAGCATGTACCACCAGTATGTTAGATTGCATACGTGTGTAGATATTGTATGAACTTTATTTGCTCTATATGGGCCCTATAATTAGGATAAAGACATTTGAGTTGATATGCAATCAGCCATGCTTGCCTTGTGTATTAAATATTATTATAAAAGCCAAGCAACCTGATTCTTTACATAAGAACAGGATATACAAACATCAATTAGCACATACATGACATACATGATATAAGCACTGAGCACATACAATAATAAAATCAAATCTAAACTTACTTACAACTGGGAGTCGTACCCTTGTATACTTTTCCCAAGCTAACCATCAAGGATGTGTATAGACTATAGTACAAGAAAGTTTAGACAGAATGAACGCCTCTACACTTTATACACAGCCTTATTTCCAAAATATTATATGACATGATCAGTTAGGAAGAAACAAAAATAAATATCTTACCATTCATATAAATCTGTTAATGAATTATACGTGTGAAACATTTAGTTGTAGGTTCATTGACTCTCAAATGGTGTATTGAACTGATTTGTGATGACAAAATTCTATTTTTTGACATGTAAACATTTGTTTAATTTTGGAATGAATTCCGGAAAAAATCCGGCATCGTTCCGGATGTTCCCGCCATGTGCAAATTTTGAAAATGGCTGACATAAGAGCAACATTTGTTTCACAGAAAATCAGCAAAATCAGATGGAAAAACATTGTAAAAAATAGTCTTGAGGGACCAGACACATTTGTCACAGGAAGCTGGGATGATGAGGTCATTATATATCATAAATTGAATGATTCTTACAGTATATAAACACAAAACCTTAACAATTTTGCTACATTTTACCTGTTATTCTCGAATAATGTATTTGAGCTATAGCTATAGACTGCATATGACTTTAAAATCAAGATCCATTCAGGAATGATTTAATAGGTATACTAAAAGAAAGTCAAACTGATTATTTTATGGCATCTTGTTATTTTAAGAGAAGTGACTGTGAAGACTGATGAGTGATGTTATGACAAAATATAAAGACAACTTTCGATTTAGATTCATTTCCGTCAAGAACTTTGGCTTTAATGAACATCATTCTTGCATTTAGGGGCGTCGTCACTTCTGTTCCAATGTTGAGTAAATGGTTAGAAAACTATAAAGCTTATCTTATAAAGCTTAAGTGCACAAATTATTCGGCAAATTAAATTCTCATTATAATTGTCTTTCAGCACTGCTGTCATTAGGGAATTCTGTCTGTATCTGTAGTGGTACATGTATGTGTAGAATCCTGTTTAGGCTTTTATACACTGTGGAGAAGAGCGCCGTTGTTATGGGTGGTGTTCTTGGAAGAGTGGTCTTAAATGCCTCTACAGAACCTGCATGCACAACTTTATCTGGTAGTTGGTTACAGTGAATAGTTGTTTCCATAAAAAATGAATGTTTATTCTGTGGTTTGTTGATATTTGGTACTTTAAGTCCTCTGGTGTTATTGATGACCTTGACGTTTGATGATATTGTCAGTTTCACAGTCTGAATATGTTTTGGCTTTGATCGTTTAGGTCGTGCTGGTATGACAAAATAGTCAGCTGGTGGAGCCGGCACCAGAATTGTGATTAAGTACCTACAGAACAAATTTTATTTCTAGTTTATCCTGCACAATGACCAGGGGTCACCACACCAGGCGAAGTGAGCGACAAAGTCGCTCTAGGTCTCCCCACTTCGCTCTAGAGAAGCTCCAGGGAGAAGTTTATGTCGCCCTCGATTTTCAGTAAAATTCCCCAATGTCGCCTCATGATTTTTGAGAAATTCTCGATTCAAACGTAAACGACCGATAGGTATTGAAATACAAAGCATGTTTCCCCAAATTCAGAACTGATTTCTCCGCGATAGTATCATACATCAACGTAAAAATTGCATGCCCGGATTTACTATAAGCAAGAAAAAAGAAAAATCTCGATTTTGTTATGATTGTTTATTGTCCGCCATCTTTGTTATTGAAAATTGTAGATGGCGCCATTTCATCTTTTCATCTCTTATCATTTTAATACCTTATCCATATTGAAATGCACTATTAATTTTGATGTTCCTATATTTACTGACAAAATGTGATGTCCCATAAAAAATTTCAGATTTCTTTTCAAAAACGGAATATTATCAACTGGTATTCGCTTGTATTTTTACTACGTATGTAGTTTAGTACACTGCCGGGAACCAGCACAACAATTATAAACTACAAAACGCAGTCGGTTTTTTGTTCAGGATTTTGTTTTACAGACTGATACATGTGCTTTGTTTCAGCTAAAGGTCCTTTAAACAGTATTTCAATGAATATCTGCTCGTTAATTTGATAAGGAACGGCAATATTTCAGTGATATTGTTTGCCTCAAATTACAGTCGATATTCGGCTTTTTCCCCTAGAGAAAATTCCCAATCACTAAAAAAAATGGCTTAAAATTCCTCCCAAAAAGTTTAACTTTTTCCCAAAACAGTGATGGCATTGGTAGTAATGTTTGTAAATATCGTATTCATGTCATTATTTTGATATTAGAAAGCACTTTTGAGATCCGTTTTTCTGATCAGAATCAATATGGTGCTTGTAACACAAATTTAAGTGGTTTTCAATGCATTTAAGTACCAACATTGTTTCTGTTTCTTTCCCCTCTCCGAAAAGTACCTTTCAGGTTCAAAATGTCTGACAACCAAAATATCCATGAAAAAATAGTGCAAAAAAGACAGCAAAGGTCAGTAAAAAATCGGAGATGTGTTTAGAATAAAATATACAAATTTCCCAATTTCAATAAAAAATATCGTTTTTCCCAATAAAAAACGGTAGAGGTAGTTTTGAAAAAAGACAACAATATTACTGTATTTACTTCCAAAGTCGTATATTTTTGAAAAATAGAAAGTAAGAATTTTTGACGTGGATCGCACCGTATTTGTTTTTGATTTACAAGTACCTATTCAATTCCGGTTATGAAAAATACGACTTTTCCGATGTTAATTTTTGTGATTTAGTCATTTAAACACTCGTGAAGTGTTTTAGAATCAATAACATACATTTCTATCGGCAACTTGATTTTGGAAATCGGCATTTCCATGAAAATACCGCAAATGTGTGCGATTACATGTACACGATTAGTCCAGCCCTGGCCTCAGTGACTTATTTTTTTTTTTTTTTTTTTTTTTTTTTGTTGTCACTGAGTCCAGCTCGCCCTCCATTACCTTCAATGGTGCAAGCTCCCGGGTAGATTACCCGGGGACGATAGAGACAATGCCAGAGCGCTCAAGTACGAAAAATGTATCACAAATGGTAAAACTTGATAAAATAAACAAGTTACATACCTGGAATGCTAGTACACTATATGGAAACTCATCTTAACAGAAGGAAATCCCTTGCAGTCGGAGCTGTGGACATCTTGTTTACATCAGTAACGCTATATTACGGAACGTGACGTTTCTACGCTATAACGTTAGACGAAACGAATTCAATGTATCGATACAGATTTTCAACGTTTTTAACAAACTCGTTAAATCAACTATTTTGCACCTAAAACTATTTAAACGCGGACCTTAGGGCACTGAATGCTGTTGGTAAATTATGACACTTTAAAACATGTTTATATATGTGTACCTTCTGTTGTTCAGATGAAGTTTACTGCATGATTGTGTTTTTTTCTTCAGTTCCCGGCAAGTGACAGAAAGTTCAAACCAAATTAATCAGTTTTAACTTTCCACATATCATGGTTTCTTTCAGTAAATGACCGGACAATTATTATAATAAATTTCTTCATTAATTTATCATCACACTTTTATTTTTTTAACAATTTTTTTATCCCGAAATTCCATCAAAAATCCCGAATATTTAATTTGGGGTTGCCGTACGGCCAACAGGCGGCTCTGTCCATTTCCCTGCGATAACATATAATATATCAACCTTTTTGAATGTGAATTAATTGTTACTTATGACAAAATGAAGAACAACTTTAATACTGACGATTTTCATTTTCTCTCATTTTTTTTAAAGTTCTTGTTAATAATTTAACGCGGTAAGTCTTTTTTTTCTTATGCAGCGAATGATAAGTCTGAAATTGTTTTTTCTTTTATTAGTGTATTCAATTTAACATTGTAATTTAATGCAATTTAATACATTTTTCTTTCTTTCAAATTAAAGAAACACATACCCGCTATTAACATACCTATGGACCAAAATAAAGTATTTTGGATGGTGATTAATCATTTTCCAAGTCCAGTTTTCAAAATCGTATCAGGGCCAGACCATCTCCGTTAACATTCGGATAGAAAAATTGTTAAAAAAATAAAAGCTAGTGTAATGATAAGTTGATGAAGAGATTTCATATTGTCCCGTCATTGACTGAAAATTTACGAAGAAACGGAATAATCGTTCGAGTTATATTAGATTCTATTTTTTTTTAGTTCTAGAAAATATGGCCTACTATGAAAACATTCCTTTACAGGTGTGAATGGTTTTTTTTTACCCGAAGAAAACGTTCATACATCCGAGTTAATGCAGCAAGTTCTTTAATTATGAAATCATTAGAAAATAAAAATTATTTTTGTTTTGGTAACTATGTGACATTTTTAACTGTTAATTTCCCTAGATGCAGAGTGCCGACAGATTTGTTGCAAAACGTAACGGTTATTAGACATTGATTGCTTTATCATTTTCCCCGGAATATTCTGCTCATTGTTGACCTTCAAAAATATCATTTTTGAAAATTCTATTGATACCTAAGCATCTGCAAGATTTATCTATATATATATAACATATCTTCTTATGCATTACGGACTGAGTTTTAACACTTTATTTTTATTCTTGCAATAACTTCTCATTTATATTCTTGCAAAAACTTCTCATTTATAATGCACGCCGTATCCCTATGAAATTTTGTTTTGGAAGTAGGAATTTAATTTATAGAAACTCAGGTTGATGTATCAAAATCCGGGAATTGTAACCCTATTAATGCAAAATCGTTAATCCCATCCGTTTGAATATGATCACAAAAAACACCATTAGAAAAATAGAAAAACGAAATTTATTGGACTGAAAGAATACGGATTGAATAAGGAAAAAGCAAAACACAAGCAGACGTTGAAACTCATGATCATACAAAAATTAGTTTGTCTGACAGCATGGAATGAGAAAAAACATGGTTATTGTTTGAATAACTTTCCCTGTATTCCAAGTAAAAACAGTCTCTGAAATTCATTGTTCTGTACAGAAGAAATCCGATATAGAACCGATATGGTTTCTGGATTTTTTTTAGTGTTGGTGTTTCTTTGTGTGAATAAATGTAGATACGGGATATACAATAAGATAGTAAAGGCTATGCAATTAACGACATCAAAACCAAAGAAATTTTTCAGTTTCCTAGTACATATTTGTTTAAGTCCTTAAACTTCTAATTGAACTTCTGGAGAAAAATCAAACCATAATGAAATCAGGAGATGTGGTATAGTTGACAATGAAACAATTGTCCACCAAAGACCAACTGACGTACATGATAGCTTGCTAACATTGGTACATTTGATAACACCAGTATACCATTTCACTACACTGCATATTCACTGATACATGAATTGTCACCACATTCCTTATAAAATAGAACCATCATATTGTTTAACCGTTCGGCAGTCCAATTTGCACTGGGTATATATATAGGTTTCATATATACGGCTTATCTATTAGGACGGTAGTCTTTTAAATTGTATACCTGCTTGCATGCTTGTACTAAAGCTGCGTATATCGTCAGGTTTTATTTTGGAAATGACAGGTTGCTTGTTTTGGCATTATGATACATGATATAAAATAACATGCAGAATACAGATTCCGGCTTACATGTCGTACATGCACAATTTCAAACTGGAATTTTTGCGGGTAGTGTTTTACTTATATGGAGGGTGCATATGTTAGCGTAACTTCATTCCACCGTGTATTTATTCCGGGTATCTGTTTTTCACTAGAGAATATTGGAAGTAAAAAGTGTCACGAGCGTCGATCTTGGTATCGTTGTTTTGTTTATATTGACAGGTTTATTGTTTACATAAACATTTATGGGTTGAAATTAGAATAATTTTCAGGGAACCAGTTTAATAGGTCCTTCATTACTGAGTAAAAATATAAATTTTTGGTCAATAGACAAGTTATAAAATTGATCGTTATGTTTTACTGCTTCATTATACAATATATTTCGAAGGTCTGCATATAAATGACATAAAGTAACTACCTGTTTCTCATCTTCAATTTCGTTTTTACACATGAAACAACATCTTTCGTTTATTGGCTTTTTCTCATAACGTCCTGTTTCTATTTTAATTGGCGCAACGCCACATCTAAATTTTGCATAAGCACTTCTAAATTTAATAGATATATTTTGTTTTAAATATAACTCTGTACAATATTGTGATTTATATCGCTTATAAGTACGAAGCATGTTACCATTACTCTGTTACAAAATTTTCATTTGCCATTCTGCAATATATTTATTAAATAAAACATTTTCAATTTGTAGAACAATTTTCTTTATGCAGCACACTATCAATACTAGTATACAAATCAAAGTTACAATATTTAAGTTTTTTTTATGACTCTATTACACTAGTTTTTCTTATTATTTACAGCATTTTTATGTGACCATTTGAAAAATTTATAATTTATTCTGTCATTGGTCATGGCACTACATCTTGCCCAATGCCTAAATACACATGTCCATTGTTTTACACTAGGTCTCTAGCCCATGTCCCCGTTAATTTCATCATTTGGCGTATACTTGCCAACACCTATAAAAAAACTGATAGCTCTGTTCTGGACAGCGTTGATACAAGAAAAAGAACGAGTGCCCCAAATGGATGCACCGTAGCTTATTACTGACCAGACCAGAGTATCAAATAATGTTTTAAAGGTACTGTGCTAGAAACCACAATGTGCTTTACATTTAACAATTAATAAACTTAGAGCTCGACTGGGAGACATGGCTACAGCTTTAGCCATATATATATTATGATGAGTGGTGGATATTTGGAACTGGATTCGGATTAACCAACCTTTTAAATTCTGTTGATGGATAAAAAGCTATAGAGTTGTGAATTTGTCGCAAAAATTTACGTTTTCCTATACAATTACAAGACCAAAAATGGTGACCAAAGTTTTTATGCATACAATGACTGATACTGATGTAACTAGATTCAAAATACAAGTGTGCCAAAAAGTTTAGAAATCGGGAGATATGCCATTCGGTATCGTGTTACGAGTTTAAACGTTGAAAATCTTTATCGATACATTGAATTCGTTTCGCCTAACGTTATAGCGTAGAAACGTCACGTTCCGTAATATAGCGTTACTGATGTAAACAAGATGTCCACAGCTCCGACTGCAAAGGATTTCCTTCTGTTAAGATGAGTTTCCATATAGTGTACTAGCATTCCAGGTATGTAACTTGTTTATTTTATCAAGTTTTACCATTTGTGATACATTTTTCGTACTTGAGCGCTCTGGCATTGTCTCTATCGTCCCCGGGTAATCTACCCGGGAGCTTGCACCATTGAAGGTAATGGAGGGCGAGCTGGACTCAGTGACAACAACAAAAAAAAAAATAAAAAAATAAGTCACTGAGGCCAGGGCTGGACTAGTACACGATTTGAAATTAACAGTTTTACTTTACGTTTTCAACACATATCAAACAGTTTTCTCTCTGAATTCTTATTAAATATAATCTTTGAAATGCAGCATAATTTGATCCAGGTCAAATCTTCAATTCATTTAGACCTACCAGAATAAACATAGCTCTTATGCCACTAACTTATGGTCCTTATGTCATGATATTTTTTGACAATTTGCTTAGGACCACATGTAAATAAAAAAGTATTTCAGACTACAAGCATGGCAAGACAAGGACTTACAAAATGTACTTCCTTAGCAATTGTCATGAAAAAATGATAAGAAAAGTAACAAAAAAAAATATTCATATTAAAAAGTATAAACGCGATCTGTCGATTTTCCCTGAAGTCTCCCTGTTGGGCCTTCACTTCTCCCTGTTGGGTCTTCACTTCTCCCTGTTTGGCTGCCAGGGAGAAGTGACTTCTCCCTATAATTTTGAAGTGTGGTGACCCCTGAATGACGACAACTTAGACGCTATCTGGTAAATGACGTCATAAAGGCGTGCACAATTGATGAGTTTATCTGGTGACGGACAAACTCGAAAGTGTTCTATTGATGCTACATTTATAGAAGATAGTTCCAGGATAGCTCTTGTTTCAACTTGAAGGTTGAAAAAATGTATTAATTTCATGCACAAGCCTAGTTTTCCTCAGAGGAAAATTTGTGAACAGAATAAATTCGAATAATGGATTTTCACCTACAGAGAAATGCAAAAAGTAATCAGTCACAATTGCCATGATGGCGGCATGTTTACGTTTGAAAATGAGTGTTGCAAAGTTCAAGCTTGCGCTGTAAATAAATCAACCAGTGAAATACAAAAAAATAGAAAATTAAGAGAAAAAAAAAATTATTTTGATTTCTGCATAAGGCCAAATAAAATAATAAGTGTGGTTCCAGTTACATCTAAAAAAAAATAAGGGTAGGTATGTAGCTTTTTTTTATTTTATTTTATGTTATTTTTTTCACATTGAGTCTAAGGGAGCAACATTCTGACTTTAACAGTGCTTAATGGAAAATGACAAAAAAATCTTTAGGGTAGGCTAATATTACGACTAAAAAGTAGGGTAGGTAGGGTGACTGGAACCACACATATATTTTTATTTTGCCTAAGTACAAATACATTTATTCAAAACAAGCTCTAAGGAGCTTTTGACCAAATATAAAAACATATAAATAACATAAAAACTGTCTAATTTGACAACCTGTAATACAAAGTTGAATCTCACATACATTTGTACAAATGTACATACACATGTAGCATGCAATAAAAATATGCAACAAATTTATAAAACTTACTTTAAGGCTCCACTAAAGTCAAAATATAGGACACTTCATAAACATCTAAACTTTGCCTGTATTTTTCAACCTATAATGAATAAAGTCATAAACTATGAGAACATATGTTCATTTAAACATACTTAACATATACACACTGTGTAAATTGTAAATAAACTTGAAATTGTTATGTTGTGGCCAAACCGGTTCTTGGGGTGAACACTAAATTTTCAAAAAAATCTGGAGGCCTGCAAGACGACTTAATTTGTTTAGAATTGGTATGGATGAATACTGTTATATCTAATGCAGGGCAAGCTCATGTTGATTTTTCATAAAATGTATTGATTTTTTCGAGTTTCAGTTAATTTCATGTATCTAAGTGAACGAATATTGAAGGTACAATACAGAAATTGGACAAATATGCCATTAAAACAGATGTATGTGACAAAGCAACATGAGCTTGCCCTGCATTACATGTACATTTTTGTAACAGTATTCGTCCATACCAATTTTAAGCAAATTAATTCATCTCGCAGGCCTCCAGATTTTTTGGAAAATTTGGTGTTCACCCCAAGAACCGGTTTGGCCACAACATAACAATTTCAAGTTTATTTACAATTTACACAGTGTGTATATGTAAAGTATGTTTAAATGAACATATGTTCTCATAGTTTATGACTTTATTCATTATAGGTTGAAAAATACAGGCAAAGTTTAGATGTTTATGAAGTGTCCTATATTTTGACTTTAGTGGAACCTTAATTAAGAAATAATTCATGGGGGCTTGAATATATCGTTATTTTACCACGGGTTGGCCCTTTATGACAAATATTTTACCCTGAGCGATAGCGAGGGGTAAAATATCGGCATAAAGGGACAACCCGTGGTAAAATTTAGATATATTCAAGCCCCCATGAATTATTTCGATTCTGATAAGACAAATATAGCAATTGTTTTGGTTCAAAGCGCACTAGATGGAGGCAAATATTTGCCGTTCCCATAAATTAACCCACTTTAAGATTGGCGGTAAAGAACGGAGCAAACAGATTTAGTGACATGCTCAAACTATTTACAATAATATATTTAGATAGATTTGGATGAATTTTAATGATAATTTACTTATATATCTTCTATGTATATAAAAAAGGGCTTATACCACATTTTAGTATTGTTTGTTTACGTTTCATTCTGGTGATGATTTTCGGTATCAGAAGCGTGTATTTTCCCGAAAAATGCTTAAACTATTACGTTATCATTCTATGACGTCGTGTACTCCATCCATAAACAATCATATGACGTGGGAGTACAATCAGAACAGCCCAACCATGAATATATTCATATTTTACCACGGGTGTGTACTCAAAGCGTTTGAAGGACGTCATGTTAGAATACTTTGTTAGATGTCCTTTGAGCTTCATTACATTTAATATCCTTGTCGGAATTTTATTTATTAAGCAATGAATATAGAAGGGTGTAATATTGACCCTTATCATGCAAATACGATAAATTTCTTCGAACATTTCATTTTTAGATTAAATCATCCCAGTACGTGTTTGAAGTTTTCTTTTTATATATAACCAAATGTTTTCTATCACATTTAAGGGCGCAAATTCCATATTAGGAAAGTCGCCTCCCAAAACATCAATATAATAATTACATTCAAGTCTGACGACTGTGCAGGCCAGCTCACAACCTTATTCCCTTCCAAACTACAAACTTGTGGGTGTACTGTGCAATGATGGACAGGAGCATTGTCATCTTGGAAAAAATGATGACCTACCCGAAATTGCTGAGCTAATAAACCTCTAATGTTCATCAAGTATTTCTTGGTATTTAACTAAATTAATATTGCCTTCTACAGGAGCAAGCATGTGCCAACGCCATTCCAGCAAATACAACCCAAAAGTTGATTGTCTTGCAAGTTAGAAAAAATGATAATGTACAATGTAGAGGCCTTTCAGGTTGAGCTTATTTGAGGGAAAAAAATACAGTGCATATTTTCACAAAGCAGGATACATTTTAGCTTAATACAGAAGAAATAATATGATTTGTTTTGGACAAAATTAGGGTGATTGAAGTATGTTAAATTTAAATCTTTTCTTTTGCAGGAAAATAAAGTATGTTTATGGAAAGTTAATAGAGAAAAGAAATTTGATGAAGGAGATGGCAGGGGAACAGAAGGGGATGTTGATAATGACCCAATACCTATCTGTGAGGCCTCTCATCTAGGAGATGTAACAGGGCTAGAGGTTTGTTATACAGTTTATATACATTAAATTGAGAATGGAAATGGGGAATGTGTCAAAGAGACAACAACCCGACCATATAACAGACAACAGCAGAAGGTCACCAATAGGTCTTCAATGCAGCGAGAAATTCCCGCACCCAGAGGCATCCTTCAGCTGGACCCTAAATAAATATATATACTAGTTCAGTGATAATGAATGCCATACTAAATTCCAAATTATACACAAGAAACTAAAGTTAAAAATAATACAAGACTAACAAAGGCCAGAGGCTCCAGACTTAGGACAGGCGCAAATATGCGGTGGGGTTATACATGTATGTTATCAAATGTCAAAATACAATGATTAGAAACCCTTCATATGTTGTTCGTCAGTTATTTTTAAATCCAGTATCAGATAATTTCATGCATTTTAGTAGAGGTCAAATGAGGTTGTGCTATTTTGTGGCAGTCAGTTTTTATTGAGGACAAATGAGACATACATTGTATATCATGTTTTTATTGAGGACAAATGAGACATACATTGTATATCATGTTTTTATTGAGGACAAATGAGACATACATTGTATATCATGTTTTTATTGAGGACAAATGAGACATACATTGTATATCATGTTTTTATTGAGGACAAATGAGACATACATTGTATATCATGTTTTTACTGCCCCCGCTGTAGTAGCTGAGGGAGCATAAGTTATACCCTTTGTCCGTCCGTACATCCCAAAGTTGGTTTCCATTCTCTAACCTTGGTTTGCCTCAACAAAATGTTATGAAAATGTTATTACCACAAAAAACAGATCAAGAGTATATTTCTTTCTAACACAAAGGATGCAAACGGCTAAGCGCGTGCATGTTTTGATCATTTGTTTCTAACATATGTATGCAAAGTTTACATAAACTTTGACAAATTATGCACTGGCTAGAAATACGTCTACAGTTTGTCGTTCATCGTTTGTTAGTACAAGCGCCACATTTGTTTCTAACTTCAAGCTGATTAAATGATGTATTTTTATGCCCCACCTACGATAGTAGAGGGGCATTATGTTTTCCGGTCTGTGGCTCCGTTCGTCCGTCCGTCCGTCCAGGTTAAAGTTTTTGGTCAAGGTAGTTTTTGATGAAGCTGAAGTCCAATCAACTTGAAACTTAGTACACTTGTTGCTTATGAGATGATCTTTCTAAATTTTAAGCCAAATTCGACTTTTGACCCCAATTTCACGGTCCACTGAACATAGAAAATGAAAGTGGGAGTTTCAGGTTAAAGTTTTTGGTCAAGGTAGTTTTTGATGAAGCTGAAGTCCAATCAACTTGACACTTAGTACACTTGTTGCTTATGATATGAGCTTTCTAATTTTAATGCCAAATTAGATAATTACCCAATTTCACGGTCCATGGAACATGGAAAAGGATAGTGCGAGTGGGGCATCCGTGTACTTTGGACACATTCTTGTTTGCTATGTTTGTAAAAAAAGTCTTGTTTACCAACAACATGTGTATGCATTATTGAAAGTTCAAACAGCCTTAACAGGGTCAGTAAACAAGGACTAAACAATATATTTGTTTCTACTTTTGTAGCGTTTAGAAAACAACAACAAACACCACACAACTTTTACAAAATTTTGGTTATAAAGTAATGTACTCCAAGTTTGAATTTTGGTTGTGTCATTTTAACCATTCTAGAGTTATGCTCATTCACAAATGATAAAAAAATGATAAATATTTTTGTTTTCAAATCTCTATCATAATTTAGCCTCAACCAAGTCATGCAAGTGTTATACAACTCATATGCAATTTATTTTTTAGTTCATTTCAGAAGATCATATTGTATCATCTTCATCATCAGGAACAGTAACATTATATAAACATCATACAAGTTCACAGGTAAGAGTTCTTTGGAACAGTAACATTATATAAACATCACACAAGTTCACAGGTAAGAGTTCTTTGGAACAGTCACATTATATAAACATCACACAAGTTCACAGGTAAGAGTTCTTTGGAACAGTCACATTATATAAACATCACACAAGTTCACAGGTAAGAGTTCTTTGGAACAGTCACATTATATAAACATCACACAAGTTCACAGGTAAGAGTTCTTTGGAACAGTCACATTATATAAACATCACACAAGTTCACAGGTAAGAGTTCTTTGGAACAGTCACATTATATAAACATCACACAAGTTCACAGGTAAGAGTTCTTTGGAACAGTCACATTATATAAACATCACACAAGTTCACAGGTAAGAGTTCTTTGGAACAGTAACATTATATAAACATCACAAAAGTCCGAACAAATGGGTTCTGAAAGATAAGTTAAGTAGGCTTTGTAACATTACTGTATGTTTCTGTCATCAAGTGAAGATATAGCTCCTATTTTCAATGTCATTGCAAAAGAGTCTTGAAATTTGAAAACAAATTGTTTAAGGGTAAAAACTAGCTTGTTCTGAAAATTCATTTTACATCACTCCTTAAAGACTTCTTCTTCAATTCATGATGATAAAAAAGGAAAGAGTAGGGAAATAATCCATGTTCTCTTCTTATAAACAGGACATCAGTTATTTTTTGTGAATCATACAGCACTTTGATAAACAAGACCATATTTATAATTTTAGACATTTGGTAATTCCCATCAATGGGAGAGACTTCATCATCACTGTAACAAACCATGTCCATATTTATAATTGTAGACACTTGGTAACTCCCATCAGTGGGAGAGACTTCATCATCACTAACAAACCATGTCATTTACAATTTTAGACACTTGGTAATTCCCATCAGTGGGAGAGACTTCATCATCACTGTAACAAACCATGTCATATTTATAATTTTAGACACTTGGTAACTCCCATCAGTGGGAGTGACTTCACCATCACTGTAACAAACCTTGTCATATTTATAATTTTAGACACTAGGTAACTCACATCAGTGGGAGAGACTTCATCATCACTGTAATAAACAATGTCCATATTTAAATTTTAGACACTAGGTACATGTAACTCCCATCAGTGGGAGAGACGTTATCATCACTGTAATAAACCATGTCCATATTTATAATTTTAGACACTACATGCACTAGGTAACTCACATCAGTGGGACAGACTTCATCATCACTGTAACAAACCATGTCCATATTTATAATTTTAGACACTTGGTAACTCACATCATTGGGAGAGACTTCATCATCACTGTAACAAACCATGTCATATTTATAATTTTAGACACTTGGTAACTCACATCAGTGGGAGAGACTTCATCATCACTGTAATAAACCTTGTCATATTTATAATTTTAGACACTTGGTAACTCCCATCAGTGGGAGAGACTTCATCATCACTGTAACAAACCATGTCCATGTACCTGTCTGGCCGTCAGAGAAGACTGCATAATAACAGCTGGTGAAGATGGCAGGATTAATGTACTAAATATAGCTCAGAAAGACCCAAATAGAACAATAGGTTTGTGGCAGGATTAATGTTCTAAATATAGCTCAGAAAGACCCAAATAGAACAATAGGTTTGTGGCAGGATTGATGTTCTAAATATAGCTCAGAAAGGCCCAAATAGAACAATAGGTTTGTGGCAGGATAAATGTTCTAAATATAGCTCAGAAAGACCCAAATAGAACAATAGGTTTGGGTGCAATCAACAGTTTTTTTCTATGACATCATATTTTGAGGGACCATGTATAAGTGCCCCTTAGTGGTGGACTGATTAATAAAGATACTTGTATAAAACTAGATATCACTGGAATCAGAATGTTCTCTAGTTTATAATGGAATAAAAAGAAAGTGTACTTTTAATAGTATTAAAATGTTTTATCCAGAGAAACTAATTTAAGCTTAAAAAAACTGAAATCAGGTCATGTGCACACCCCTGAAGACATGATACCTGCACATTTTTCATAATCAAAATTGTATGAATTTAGATTAGTACTAAGGACTTTCCTGTGAAAAAATAAAATACAAAGTCAGTTAGATTTTGTCCTTTTCACTTGTTTCTTTTGAGAGTGATTTCAAAATAGGTAAAAATTCTAGAAATATAAAATGGAAGATGTGGTTTAATTGCCTATGAGATAACTCTCCACAAGAGACCAAATGACAAAAATGAACAACTATAGGTCACCCTTCTGCCTTCAACAATGAGTACAAATCCCATACTGCATAGTCAGCTATAAAAGGCTCCCAAATAACAAATGTAAAACAAGAAAACTAACAGCCTAATTTATGTACAAAAAATGAACAAATAGAAATATTTAACACATCAACAAACAAAAAACCACTGAATTACAGGCTCCTGACTTGGGATAGGCACATACATACAGAATGTGGAGGGTTACACATGTTGGATGGATCCCAACCCTCCCGCTAACCTGGGTGTTACATAACAACTTAAGAAAGAACTATAAAAATCTATTAAAAAATGTCTGAACTCATCAGGTGGATACAGATAGAAATACTACACAAAGTCTTTTGTGCCTTCCAGACAGAGTAGTCATTTCTTTGTCTAGTAATTCCCTATTTCAGATCTAATGCATTCTAGGTAATATATTCAAAAGCGTACACCAAAATGTTGTGATTGGTTAAAAACGTTCTAAACAATTGATATACAACCAATGACGTAACGTTATTTTCATTTTGGTGTATGAACCTATGAGATTACCCATAGTCCTCTAGTTTCTGAAAAGGTGAATTGCTTATCATCTGAAATTGAAATATTTATTGACAAATTTTTAATGGTAGAGATGTAGACATATCATGATTAAGTATACATGAAACTAAATTTGGCAGGAATAATGTCAGAATGGAAGTATCATTTTATTTTAATATTGTGATCAAATGCAAATCATCATGATCATAGCCCTCAAATAGGCAACCTTTGTATCTGATTAACCAATTAAAAAAAATATCCTCTGAAACTACAGGAAAACTTCAGAAACCTATGCAATGTATTTTTAGTAGAATTTAAATGTTGATCAGGTGTCAAGTATGGTAGTATTAATTCCCCCTTTAAACTCTGTGTTTAAAATATTATAATGAATAATTAAACTATTGTCATTTATTATGTTCCTGTGCAATTGATTATATTCTCAGTTATAAAAAAATATATTACTCTTTCTTTCCACAGGAAAAGCTGACAGCTGTACAGTAAATGGTGTTATATTCCTGAAACAATTTGAATTTCTTACCGTAAATAGTACAGGCCAACTTAAAATATATGACTTACGGAGTAAATCTGATGACCCTGCCCAAACTTTGTCTGTGTAAGTAAACAACAATGAATTACTGATATACATTAAATGTAACATATATTTTTATGTAGGTACAAAATGTATGTAGCTTCTTCTTCTTTCTGTAACTTCCTCCTGTGGTTAGGAGCACATCAACTGTAGCATGATAAAATGTTTTAGGTCCATTACTGCATAAGACAATATGATATTAAAATGGCTATATTTTGTGTTTCCATTATGAAGATATTTTCGAAGTGAGTACTCAAGTAGTGCTTGGTAAATTAGTAATTCTTCACCAAGTTGACCAGTAATTTGTTATAAACATTTTTATGCCCCACCTACAATAGTAGAGGGGCATTATGTTTTCTGGTCTGTGCCTCCATTCGTTCGTTCGTTCGTTCGTCCCGCTTCAGGTTAAAGTTTTTGGTCGAGGTAGTTTTTGATGAAGTTGAAGTCCAATCAATTTGAAACTTAGTTCACATGTTCCCTATGATATGATCTTTCTAATTTTAATGTCAAATTTAAGTATTGACCCCAATTTCATGGTCAACTGAACAAAGAAGAAGATAGTGTAAAGCTCAGGTTAAAGTTTTTGGTCAAGGTAGTTTTTGATGAAGTTGAAGTCCAATCAACTTGAAACTTAGTACACATGTTAACTATGATATGATCTTTCTAATTTTAATGCCAAATTAAAATATTGACCCCAATTTCACGGTCCAGTGAACATGTAAAATGATAGTGCGAGTGGGGCATCCGTGTACTATGGACACATTCTTGTTGTATGTAAATATGTAGCATGCTACTAAATTATTCAATTATTCAATGTTGATGGAACTGCATGCACAAGTTTTTTTTCTTCAAAAGTTAAGTGAAAAGTTTAGACAGTTTAAGCCCTTGTTTATAGCAATTTGTATATTTTTTTTACTTACCACTGAGTATGATGGTTGACATAACCAAAATTTAAAGTTGCTGAGGTTATATTTATTTGAAGATTGCAGATCACTGAACCCTTTGAACAAATATCCATATAATATCAAAGTTCAAAAGCTGTATAATTGGTAAAATTTCAGGACAGGAGATTTAACCCCTTTACAATGTGTGGATAAGCATCCTAGTCAGTCCCATATAGTGGCTACTGGTGGGGATGATGGTACCCTAGGGATCTGGGACTTACGGCAAGATAAATTTCCAGTATCTCTCATGGAGGCGCATTCAAGTACTGGTAAGCTACAATTTAATTGTTTAGTCGGCTTATATGTTGAAATTGTTAAAAAATTAAAACAATATATTTAAGTATTAAGGAAAATTCTATTATTCCGCAGTCATAGGAAATCAATGAATCAGTATAATATTTTGTAAAGAAATATATTACAGAAGATTCATTACCAATCAAGGGATTTCACTTTTTGTAGATTTCATGGGTAAAGAAAGCGTATGGTGAAACAAGAATTCAAATGTTCTATTGGTGTGTATACCAGTGTTCTCCCCAGAAATTTTGGATAGCATCACATTTTGTGTAAAAAAAAATAACTATTTTTTTTAATGTCATTTGTCGCGTCACGTTGATGCTCTATTTCCTTTATATGTTTTAGTTTATATTGTTCAATTCATAACTGAGAATACAATTAAACTATAACCACAAAAACAGTTGTTTCAGTTTATGTTTTCTTTATTCATTTATAGTTACAGAATTATTTTTTTCCTTTTGTGCCAAATAAAAATAAATATGTGGTTTCAGTTACCCAACAATAAGTCAAATGAATGAATGGTTCATTATAGTGCAACCTGTATATATATACAACACTAAATATCTAGTACACAAAATTAACTATTTTTTATATTATATCAAGTAAAGATAAAGTAGCAAAAGTAGCAAAAAAAATCAATTTAAAAACTTTTTTTTATCATGTTTATGAAATTCATTGTTTCATGGCACTCAATGAATTAGTCCCAGTTGTTTATCTTTTATATTACATCAAAATGATATGTATTTTTTACAAAGTTATATAACAAATAGTCTGTTAATACGTAGTTTTCTCTCTTGGTATATTTTTTCTGTCTACTGTCCATCTGTTGTCATTATCGTGAAAATGCGGATTTTTGTCATATCTGGTCCGGTTCCTATCCGTAGTTAACACAAAAATGTGCAATGGCGGCCGTATAAAAATTTACTAAAATGTGTCTGAGAATAAACATTGTTTGACAAGAGATTGTGAATGAATAAGACGCTTTTAATGCATTAAATGGATTAAACATAAACTTAAGACAATTATGATAACTTTTTAAAGAAGTATTAAACTTATTTTAGCTCTCAACCAAAATTCTCGCTCTCGTATTACCGGAAGAGAAAGAAAGTAATTTTTGGAGAGTTGCACAAATAAACGACCATTTAAAAAAAAAATCGTTTCAATCTTTGAAATTTCCTAATATAAAACGTAGATTTTTAATTGTTTTGTGATTGCATTTTTCCATGTCGAAATTGTTAATTGCAGACACGTGACGTGGTATTATTCATGTCACAAGTGTCAGCTTGGGATATTCGCATCCAAACAGTTATCACCCTGAGGGCAATTAACACCTAGCTATTTAATCTCTTAATTGCCTTTAGTGTCCGACTTAAAGGGATTACAATTAAAGGTGATATAATTTATGATCATAATCGATAATAGATGAAAGTTCAAAATTGAGGACAAGTAAAATAGCATCTTCAAAATAATTATAGTGTCGCGGGAATAATTATAGCGTTGCAGGATTTATTATAGCATCACGGTGAAAAAATATAGCGTCGTGGTACCGCGACGCTAAAACGGCCTGGGGAGAACACTGTATACAGAATTTGTCAAAACCACAAAATCAAATATCAATCTTTTCACAATACATGAAAATGAGTACCCACTAAAATGAGTGAAACTCGCAGTGTTTTTGTAACGGGTGAAAAATGGTACATGCTCTGTGTACCCAACGAACTAAAAAGATCTGTTTCAATTCAGAATTTCCAAAAGATTGAACATTGTATACACCATTAGAGTATAATTTGTGTTTTAAGCATAAGTTTTTTAATCTTGATTTTTTTTTATTTTAATGTTTCTTGTTTTATTTTTCAGTGTGGGAGTTAAAATTTCATAAAACAAGTCCAGACCATTTATTTACATGTTCGGATGATGGTAGTTTATGGCATTGGGATTCCACACAAATAAATTCCTTTTCTATGGCAGCAATTAATCATTATTCAGGAACAGGTAAGTCTGAACTGTTCTTTATATTACTTCATGAATTTCACCTGGTTTGAACATAGTGTAAATTTAATAAAACTGTCACTATAAAAAAGAAGATGTGGTATGGTTGCCATTGAGACAACTCTCCACAAGTGACCAAAAAGTGACACAGAAATTAACAGCTATAGATCACCATTCAGCCTTCAACAATGAACAAAGACAAATGTACAATTAAAACGAGACAGCTAGCAGACTAATCTATGTACAAATAATCCAACGAAAAACAAATATGTAACACATCAACAAATGAAAAACACTGAATTACAGGCTCAGGACTTGGGACAGGTACATACATACAGAATGTGGCAAGGTTAAACATGTTAGGGGGATACCAACCCTCCCCTAACCTGGGACTAACATTTGTGTAACATTACAACATAAGAATGAACTATAAAAATCAGTTGAAAAAAGTCTTAACTCATCAGATGGATACAAATAGAAAAACATCTAACAAAAACAGAGTAGACATTCTTTTTAAGAAAAAAGTTGATTTCTTATTAAAATATAAAGTTTTCTGGCAAGGATCACACACTACTATTTATTTACAGAACATTTCTCAATATAAACTGCTATTGACATTAAGTTTTGGTTCACTTAGCCTTTGTAAACTTGGAATTTTGAAATACTTGTTTTAGTACTAAGACATGTAAACAACACTGAGGTTGTGATTTTGAACTCTGCTTGTGCAGGTGCACTCGACTCCTATCTTAATTGACTAGGATTGTCAGTTTTCCTATCGAAGGTCAGTGGTTTTCCTTGGGCACCCTGGCCTCTCCACCAATAAAATCTAGCCACCACTAAATAGCCTAAATGCGGTGCTTTAAAGTGGCGTTAAAACACTAAAAATTAAAAAAATAAATAAGCTAAAGCAAAAGCAAGGTAATTTAAAAGATCAGGTTAAAGAGATTGAAGAAACAAAACTTTTATTTATTTGTGGGATATATATTTAAGTCTACGGGAATGATGTATTTATTTGTGGGATATATATTTAAGTCTACGGGAATGATGTATTTATTTGTGGGATATATATTTAAGTCTACGGGAATGATGTATTTATTTGTGGGATATATATTTAAGTCTACAGGAATGATGTATTTATTTGTGGGATATATATTTAAGTCTACGGGAATGATGTATTTATTTGTGGGATATATATTTAAGTCTACGGGAATGATGTATTTATTTGTGGGATATATATTTAAGTCTACAGGAATGATGTATTTATTTGTGGGATATATACTTAAGGGGGCTCGGGCCTATTCGAAGTTTCTATCAGAAGTGCCGTTATTTTGGTTATTTTATTCTTTAAAAAAAATGAATCAAATTGGTCGAAAAAAAATAGGGGGTCACGGACCATTTACGCTCAGAATTTTACTTTTAAACAGGTATGTAAAAGGGACCTTTTTTCAATGAAATAATAGGGAAAATAGAGGTGTTGCCATATTTTTATCGGAATATCCAAAAAACGTTCTATGACAATTGGTCCAAAAGTGTAATATGAAAAGCTGGAATAAAGCTTCAAAGAATGAGCCAATAAAAAACATAGGTCACCGATAAGGAAAAACATTTTTTTTGCCTTAAAACCCAAATTTTGGCGGGAAAATGGTGAAAACGGGCGAATTGTCATTTTGACCCTTTAACAAATACGGATAATAGCGAAAATATTCTATTAGTCACATAACTACAATGATTTAACGTTTCTAATCAATCAAAATATTTAAAAAAAATATATCGAATTTACGACAAATACTTTTGTAATTCATGCGTGAAATTATGCGCAGTCGAATAGTCCCGAGCCACCTTAAGTCTACAGGAATGATGTATTTATTTTGAATTCCATTGCAGGTGCAGGATCTGGTGGTGGTTCTCTCCTGTCACAAACGACAGTCAATCCATGGTTAGAAACAGAAATCGCTAAGAACAAAATGGAGATCACATCATTATTATCTGACAAATCACTTCCCATTAATTCATTAGACATTACAGGTCATGCTTTAATCTGTGGCAATGACGGAGAGACAATATTCACATTGAATCTACCAGCATTAAGATAGCATTAGCCTGAAGTACAAGGAGGAGAGGATAAATGTTGTTCCAGTATTCAGTGGAAGCAAGAATTAATGATTCAGAGTCTTATGCAAACTATATAAGGTCTTGTTTATAAGGGCCTTGTCAAATTGCCATTCAGAGTGACAATGTTATGTAAATTGAACAAGGTACTATTTTGCAAGAAAAATATTGAATGTTGATGTTGTAGTAAAGGCTAAGTTGATGAATACAAGGGCATGATGTGGTTAGAATTGAACAATTCTGGAAGTACACATCTATTCATGTGTTAAATTCTTTGGAAAATGTTTACTAACTTATTAGTATTTCAAATACCTATGTTAAATTTAATATTCGTCAAATTAAATCAATGTTCAAAAGCTTTGAAGAAATCTTTATTAATTCAAATAAAAAGTTATATCATTTTAATTTACAAATGTATTTCAGCTAAGAAATATTACATATAGATTAATTTGGGAATACATTTCATACCATTGCAGACTGATTTTTGTTAAGCAAGATTTTTACTATAGGATATAAAACAGGCTACTTTTAGGTGTAGCCCATTTTCCTGTTATTAAATGAAATATTTGAACAACTTTGATGCAAATGACTGTCATATGCTAGAAGCCATTTAACATGTTTAATGTGCATTATTTTATTATGTCAAACTTTTTGTAAAAAAAAATATTTAATGTTTAAAAATACAAAAAATAAAGAGAATAACTTTTACGATTGTTTTTTTTTTGAAATTCTTCAACAATATTGGATGATACAGATAGGCCTATGACCTTCCTACTGTGTTGGCTTGAGCACCCTTGATAAGTCACCTCCCATTAATTTATCAATCCCACATTAATGAAACCTGCATTTGGTGTATTAAATTTATAAGCCTGGTATCTTTGATACACATGTTTAAAGACATTTTCATACTGGTTTGATGTCAATTGCACAAACCAATGAGAGGCTTATCTAGGGGTGGTGATCAAGATTTATCTTGCATACAGATGCCTTATGTTCTTAAATGTCTGTCTTGCCTTATTTTTATGGTTAACTGACCCTACAGGTTTTAGGAAGGTAACCCTTAACACATCTTATTTGGTCCTGTTTTTATACGACTGCATAAATTAAAAAGAATTTTGGTCGTATACTGGTATCACATTGTCGTCATCAGCAGCGTCATCGTCAGCGTTGTCCGAAGAGGGATGGTTTCCGTATAATAACTTTAGTATAATTAATCATTAAATTTTAACAAATGGTTTATAACCACTAATAAAGGAAGGTTGGAATTGATTTTGGGGCATTTGGTCATAACAGTTTAGGAACAAGGGGACCAAAAGGGGTCAAAATAAGTATTTTTCTAGTTTCGAGACAATAACTTGTGTGTAAGTGTATGGATCTTGCTGAAATTGTACCACAAGGTTCCATTTCAAAAAAGGAAAGTTGGGATTGATTTCTGGGGTTATGGCCCAAACTGTTTAGGAATTGGGGTCCAAAAGGGACCAAAAACAATACTTTTCTAATACTTTGTATAAATTGACCAGTTTCAATGGGGTTTTATTTTTGAATTCTTGGGTGTTCTTAAATATGCTGAATCTAACCATGTATTAAGTTTTTATACGACTGCAAACATTTTTTTGCGTCGTATTATGCTATCATGTCGTACTCGTCTTTGTCAGCATCTGTGTGGAAGACGCATTTAGTTTCCAGACAATAATTTTAGTTTAAGTGAATGGATTTCTAAATGTTTTTACCAAAAGGTTCAATACCATTAAAGGAAGGTTCAGATTATTTTGGGGATGATGGTCCTAACTGTTTAGGAATTAAGGGCAAAAAAAGGGCCAAAAACAAGCATTTTTGTAGTTTCTTGACAATAACTTGTGTGTAAGTGTATGGATCTCTCTGACATTGTACCTCAAAGTACCATATCACAAAAGGAAGGTTTGGATTGAGTTTGGGGGTTATTGCCTTATTCATGAGGAATTGGTGGCCAAAAAAGGGCCAAAAATAAGCATTTTTACTATTTTCTAGACAATTACTATTGTTTAAGTGTATGGATCTCTCTTAAATTGTACTACATTTTGTACAAGGTTCCATACTACAAAAGAAAGGGTGGGATACAGTGTAGGGGTAATTGCTCCAAAGAGGGGGGGTCAAAAAGTTTGCAGGGTTCAATTTTTTTCTTCAAAATTTTAAATTTTTGAAATGTTTCAAGAAGAAAACTTTAATTGTACAGTATTGTACAATAGATTTGTAAGATCTTGACATTTTTTGTGTCAGAAACCTCTACTCTGTCAAAAATTTTATCACAATCCAATTTCAGATAGTATCAATTTGAATATTGCATCTAAATTTGACCCAACTGTTCATGGTTCAACCTCTGCGGTTGTATAAGGCTGCGCTCAGCGTAGCATTTTATTTCCACCTGTTGTCCTAACTTAGGTATTACTCTTCTGGGTTGCTTGTAACCTGACCCATTTGGAAATATCTTGATACTGTATCATTCCCGCTTTCAACTAGGTTATCTAAAACTAATGCAAGTTTTGTCTGGAAGCCTCCTTTTATTATTGCTTATGATCTTGAAAACTAAAACGAAGTTGAAGGGGACTTCAGGTTTACACTCTGTCAGTCTGTCTTGTCTGTCTGTCCATCCGTCAGTCCAGCAAATCAGTTTTCCACGCTTTTTTCTTCATGCTTGAAGATATTGAATTGATATTTTGTTATTGCTTTCATGGCTTTATCATGACAAATTATAGATCAAGTTCGAATTTTGTGCAGAGTTATGGTCCTTTGACTTAGAAAATTCGCTCAAATAATCAGTCTCTGCACTTTTTTTTTGTCATGCTTGAAGATATTGATTTGAAAAATGGTATATGGTTTTATCATGACAAGTTAAAATTTTGTTCTGATCTGATAATTTTGTGCAGAGTTGTGGTCCTTGAACATAGAAAATTCACTTAGCAAAAACTATAGCAGATAGAAACTAAACAGAAAAAAATATAAGCGACATAAGTTCAACAAAAAAAGAGATTTAGTCATGAATTATATTATTGCTTTCAATTTGGGGAATAGCCGTTGTTATATATGCACTTGTTACTAAGTAAGTGACACAGTCTTGAGAGCCTCTAATTACTGGTTACAGTTATAAATACCTATGAATTTTACGTATTGATATGGCAAAATTAACCAGTAAAGATAAAATAATTCATTGATTTAGTATTGGATCATTTCTTGAACACTCATTATGTGTTTTATTCTATTTTAATGCCCCATTTATGAGCATTATGTTTTTCAGTCTGTGCGTCTGTTGGTTTGACCGTCCCTTTGTCCCGCCTCAGGATAAATTTTTGGTAAAGGTAGTTTTTGATGATGTTGAAGTCCAATCAACTTGAAACTAAGTAAACACCTTCCCTATGATATGATCTTTCTAATTTCAATGCCAAATTTGAGTTTTTACCCCAATTTCACGGAACATATAAAATCATTGTGCAAGTGGTGCATTCATGTACTATGGACACATTCTTGTTACTATTTATTCCTATACATGCTATGTTCCCAATTCGTAATCTCGTTCTAGCCAACAGAATCTTTCCCCCATCATAAGGCAACTAATGAGAACTGATATGTGTTATGTAATAATTTCAAGATGGCATGAATATCCTATGATAGCTTCACATAGTGATATACAGCAAAATATCCAGCTAAGTGTTGTGGCTTTGTACCAAGCAGTGTTTATAATATATTCATATTCCATCAAAATTGTTTTTGTCCTGATATGCATGTAATATTTGTCACTGGATGTTAAATGTCAATCCATCCACTAAAGTAGAAAGATTTGAAAATAAAATTAACTTCAAACTTGAAAGAAACATTTAATAGTATTATTAAATAAATAAATTTCCATATATATTGCAACAAAAATTATGATTGACAACACTGATATGTAAATATTGTATGACAGATTTATACACTATAATCACAATCATATACATGTGTTAACAAATGGTATAAAAATATCATTGAAAGTCCTTAAGTTCACAAGCATTTCTGGTTGTACGTTGTTTTACAGTTTCCTAAGGTTACAATGACTGAATTTGCACGTATGTTAATCTTACAATGTAAATGAATAATCCAAATTACAATTTACTTAATATGTTGATTTTTAGTGAAATTATTATCTTTCAGCAGCAATTTTGTAAATGCCTTATAAAATTTATTTTAATAAACTTATATTCTAAGATTATAATTAACATATCCCAAATCTAGACAATTACTTAAAGATACAACTATAGCATACACAAGACTAAGACTACCCAACTGCGATAAAAAATATCAAATTAAACTGATGATATAGCAGAGTCAATAGAATATGAAGACAGATAATTTTTCCAAGCTTTATTCCAGTCTCTGAGCATATTTGTGTTTTGGACGGATGGACCCTTAAGTGGTCACTTAAACTAACCTAATCACAAACTTTGAAATGTCAACTATAGAAAAAAAATTCAAAGCCAATAAACCATGTCAGACAGGCTAAATAATTCAAAAGAGAAGAGATATGATATGCTACTGATACAGATTCATCATAAGTAGATAAAAGTTTCAGAGTTGAATAGACTATGACTTAGAGAGCTAGGGCCACACAATCTTCATGGAAATGAGATGTGCCAATGCATCTTCAACTGCATACCAAATGTCATTAACATACCATTAGTAGTTCCTCATAAAGTGACCTAATAAAAAATCTTTAAAAATAGTTGATGCTTCTGTTTATTCTGGAAGCTGAACATCTACTTTTTCAGTGGAGACAAACATTTGAATCTCCCCCCACCCCCCCAATATGAAACTGTAAAATTTCCATGCATTCATTTTCAAATTATCAGGAAACAAAGTGCTCTCATTAAAACCAACTGAGTGTTGTCATCAAGTTTTATGTTGAAATGATATTTTGCCTGAATGGCACACAGAAAAAGACATACTACATAATGGAACACATTTGTATATTTTCAAAATAAAATGGGTAAGTCTACGACTTTAACTACTGGTAAAAAAGTTTCATGACATGAAACCCTTAATTAATGATGTCATCTAGACCAGTCAATATTTTCTGTTAGGGTCTTTGTGGAAATATTTTCTAAATACATGCTCATTTACTGAAAAGTTATATTCTAACAGCTGAATGCTTGTACAACCTTGAAATTCTAAAGTTCATGTTCTATCTTTTTTTTATTTATCAAAATAACAAAATGAATACACATACCAGTAGCTATCTCTATATATTTATATCTATAAAAGTTTGAATTGTTGCATTTTACTTTCTCAATATATCAGTCATTTACTTCACTTAAACCTGTTTTTCTACCAAAGCACATCAAATCAGCATTCTTAGCCAAAAAAACATGCAGCATTGTTCTTATTATAAAACATACAAATCTAATCAGACATCATACCAACACCATGTATCAAACACAACATGATAAAAACATGCATTCAGTTTGTTTCTGATGTAAAAAAATAACACATATTTATTATGTTACTGACTGGTTGATGTAATGTTGAAATCAGAAAATAGTATTGACAATTATGTTCACGTTCCTTGATATTTACTAAATTTTGAAAATTGGATTTTACAAATGCATTACATTCATGTTGAATGTATTGTAGTATTCTTTACATCTGAACACATTCTACGATTGTCAATAAACTGAGGTATATGAACATTTTCATAAGCATCACAATAGTTTAATAGACTTGCATTAACACAAAATAATCTATTTCAGAAATCAATATTTAATTGTTATGCAAATACACAACATACTTTACAAGAGTTTAATGTAATGGGGAGATCTACTGCATTGATTGAAAAGTCTAACATCATTTTGTGCCTTAAATATCTGAGCATATATTACATTGATTAGTGTCTAGAAATGTTTATGGATAGAATGTACAGAATGTTATTATCAATGCACTATATTTTGTGTATCAAAATAGGTAGTGATAAGCCTTGGAACATTTATATATCAAGTCAGTCTCATAAGGTTTTGATTGCATTTCATGCAATCTTTACCTAAAAAATAGAAAAATATGTAACCATCCAGTCAATTTCCCATTCCATTACAATTTCATAAAATGATGAAATAAAAAGAATTTATGTAAATAGCAAAGACACCATAGCAAAGCTTTTTAATTCCTGGAACTTTGAAAAAGAAACTAATATAAGTGTTTGACAACCAATAAGTAAATATGCACCAATAATTATTCTATATTACATACTACAATACTGTATATCATAAAGTGGTAATGAAAAGAAAATAAGTCAAATGGACAGACAAGTGCTATGAAGGCATGGATGGAAAAAGTAACAAACAGAGGTAAAAAAATATAATTCTTCCTTTGTAATAGGTATATAAAGAATAACCATGCATATAGAATAATGGAATTTTGTTTTTGATAATGACTTTATATTGTTTATTGAAACTGAGAATGGAAATGGGGAATGTGCCAAAGAGACAACAACCCGACCATAGAGCAGACAACAGAAGGTCACCAACAGGTCCTCAATGCAACGAGAAATTCCCGCACCCGGAGGCGTCCTTCAGCTGGCCCCTAAACAAATATATACTAGTTCAGAATATCAGAAGAATGTTCATTTCAACAAATTTTGATCACTACATGATGAGGTCAAGTTACACTACAAAATGGATGGTTCAATTATTGTTGTTATTGACAGGAATTAAGCATAGCAGCATATAAAGTAAAGTCAACGAAAATTCTTAGTTATTAAAAAACATTTCTAGAATATAAGACCTTCTGAAATCTATAATCCTTTGAAAAGATGTGTTTGATTGAAAGGAAATGTTGGATATTCTTGAATGAAACACATCTCGAAGGCAACAACAAACATTTGTCTATATAATGTATGTAATGCTTCAACGTGTCCGAAGTCCATATAAAATTATAAATAATTTTTAAATTTGTAACTCTTACTTAAAAAATGTGTCCTCTTTAACATAGATTCTAATAAAAACAAGAGGCTCTCAAGAGCCTGAATCGCTCACCTGAATTTTTTTGGTTTAATCTCTCATCAATGATTATTTTGGCTTTTCAATTTATTTAAATGTTTTTTGAATCGTCCTATTTTCTTCAAAAGCAAAAAAAAATCATTTTCTCCTATGTTCTATTTTAGCCATAGGAGCTATGTTTCTTGACATACAAGGAAATGAAATATAAAATTTATACTAGATACTCTGAAACTCTGAAACTCATTTAGCCTAAGTTTGGCTGAAATTGATACAGCAGTTTCATAAGAGAAGATTTTTTAAAGTAAGTCAACATGATGAACAAATTGTGAAAAAAGTCTTTAAAGGGCAATAACTCCTAAAGAGGTCAATTGACAATTTTGGCCAAATTGACTTATTTGTAGATCTTACTTTGCTGATCATATTTGCTGTTTACAGTTTATCTTTATCTATAATAATATTCAAGATAATGACCAAAAACTGCAAAATTTCCTTAAAATTACCAATTAAGTGGCAGCAACCCAACAATTGGATGTTTGATTCATCTGAAAATTTCAGGGCTGATAGATATTGACCTAATGAACATTTTTACTCCATGTCAGATTTGCTCTTAATGCTTTCGTTTTTGAGATATAAGCCAAAAACTGCATTTGACCCCTATGTTCTATTTTAAGTAACGGCGGCCATGTTTTTTGACGGATCAAAAATCAAAGCACACACTTTGTGCAGGATAATCTAAGGAACAACCATGCTAAGTTTTAACCAAATCCATTCAGTAGTTTCAGAGAAGAAGATTTTTTAAAGTTAGCAAATATGATGAACAAATTGTGAAAAATTGTCATTAAAGGACAATAACCCCTTAAGGGGTCAATTGACAATTTTGGTCATATTAACTTATTTGTAGATCTTACTTTGCTGATCTTTTTTGCTGTTTACAGTTTATCTTTATCTATAATAATATTCAAGATAATGACCAAAAACTGCAAAATTTCCTTAAAATTACCAATTAAGTGGCAGCAACCCAACAATTGGATGTTGGATTCATCTGAAAATTTCAGGGCTGATAGATATTGACCTAATGAACATTTTTACTCCATGTCAGATTTGCTCTTAATGTTTTCGTTTTTGAGATATAAGCCAAAAACTGCATTTGACCCCTATGTTCTATTTTAAGTAACGGCGGCCATGTTTTTTGACGGATCAAAAATCAAAGCACACACTTTGTGCAGGATAATCTAAGGAACAACCATGCTAAGTTTTAACCAAATCCATTCAGTAGTTTCAGAGGAGAAGATTTTTTAAAGTTAGCAAATATGATGAACAAATTGTGAAAAATTGTCATTAAAGGACAATAACCCCTTAAGGGGTCAATTGACAATTTTGGTCATATTAACTTATTTGTAGATCTTACTTTGCTGATCTTTTTTGCTGTTTACAGTTTATCTTTATCTATAATAATATTCAAGATAATGACCAAAAACTGCAAAATTTCCTTAAAATTACCAATTAAGTGGCAGCAACCCAACAATGGTTTGTTTGATTCATCTGAAAATTTCAGGGCTGATAGATCTTGACCTAATGAACATTTTTACCCCATGTCAGATTTGCTCTAAATGCTTTCGTTTTTGAGATATAAGCCAAAAACTGCATTTGACCCCTATGTTCTATTTTAAGTAACGGCGGCCATGTTTTTTGACGGATCAAAAATCGAAGAGCACATTTTGTGCAGGATATACTAAGGAACAATCATGTTAAGTTTCATTCAAATCCATTCAGTAGTTTCAGAGGAGAAGATGTTTGAAAAATTGTTAACGACGACAGATGACGACGACGTCGACGACGACGGACGCCAAGTGATGAAAAAAGCTCACATGGCCTTTTAGGCCAGGTGAGCTAAAAATTAGTTATTTACAAGGTAAATATTGAGTACATGAAAATTATATTGTTTAACAATTACGGCTTTATACTAACTAAATAATCATGATATTTTTGTTTTTTAATTTTTAAATCAATACAATTTTCTGTTATTTTGATGTACTTTCATTTGAGCAACAATGTTTCTGAGGTTTATATTGAAGTTCATCATTCCTTGTATACTTCAGATCTGTGGAAGTTTAAAAAATTATTACATGTGTTGGTGTATAAAAAAACAACTAATTAAAGAACCTTAGTGAGCACGCTCACATACCCCACGTCCCCACATTGTCATTGGAGAAATTAAATAAGTATAAGAAAAAAAAATTGTATAAGAAAAAATATTGAATAATAATTTGCTGTCAATATGCATAGTATGTCCTTATTATCTACAAAATTTCATGAAATTCTGTTGTGTGTTTTCAGAGGAGTTGAGATGACAAACTGTTGCAGAAGTACATTGAAGCAAATAAGTTCAAAGGGGCATAACTCCTAGGAAAAAAATTGAACCGTAATTTCCTGTTGATATGCACATCTACATAGTATGTCCTTATTATCTACAGTTTCATGAAATTCTGTTGTGTGGTTTGAGAGGAGTTGTGATGACAAACGGTTGCAGTAGTACATTAAAGTAAATAAGTTCAAAGGGGTGTAACTCCTAGAAAAAAAATTGAATCGCAATTTCCCGTCGATATGCACAACTACATAGTATGTCCTAATTATCTGAAAAGGTTTCGTGAAATTCTGTTGTGTGGTTTGAGAGGAGTTGCGATGACAAACTGTTGCAGTAATACATTAAAGTAAATAAGTTCAAAGGGGCGTAACTCCTAGAAAAAAAATTGAATCGCAATTTCCCGTCGATATGCACAACTACATAGTATGTCCTTATTATCTGAAAAGGTTTCGTGAAATTCTGTTATGTGGTTTGAGAGGAGTTGCGATGACAAACTGTTGCAGTAGTACATTAAAGTAAATAAGTTCAAAGGGGCGTAACTCCTAGAAAAAAAATTGAATCGCAATTTCCCGTCGATATGCACAACTACATAGTATGTCCTTATTATCTGAAAAGGTTTCGTGAAATTCTGTTGTGTGGTTTGAGAGGAGTTGTGATGACAAACTGTTGCAGTAGTACATTAAAGTAAATAAGTTCAAAGGGGTGTAACTCCTAGAAAAAAAATTGAATCGCAATTTCCCGTCGATATGCACAACTACATAGTATGTCCTTATTATCTGAAAAAGTTTTGTGAAATTCTGTTGTGTGGTTTGAGAGGAGTTGCGATGACAAACTTGCAGTAGTACATTAAAGTAAATAAGTTCAAAGGGGCGTAACTCCTAGAAAAAAAATTGAATCGCAATTTCCCGTCGATATGCACAACTACATACTATGTCCTTATTATCTGAAAAGGTTTCGTGAAATTCTGTTATGTGGTTTGAGAGGAGTTGCGATGACAAACTGTTGCAGTAGTACATTAAAGTAAATAAGTTCAAAGGGGCGTAACTCCTAGAAAAAAAATTGAATCGCAATTTCCCGTCGATATGCACAACTACATACTATGTCCTTATTATCTGAAAAGGTTTCGTGAAATTCTGTTGTGTGGTTTGAGAGGAGTTGCGATGACAAGTAACAGGACTGACGGACTGACGGACTGACGGACGGACGGACTGACGGACGGACGGACGGGTCGAAAACATTATACCCTCCGCAACTTTGTTGCGTGGGGTATAATAAAGTGTCTTTATATTTTCAAGCACTATAGTATAGACTGTGTCGAGAGGTGATATGAAATTATTAACAATGACAATGACATCACAGAACAACAGAGTAGAATATTATTATCACAAATAAATAACATAATTAAAATAGTATCACAGAGGAAATTGTAATGTTACAGTCAAACTTAAAATCATAACCAAATATATTTACAAGCATAAACACATCTCACAAATGTATCACTACTGTGGATTCATTATTATTCATAGAGTACCAATTTTCGTGGATTCGTGAAGATAATTGAATTATGAATTTACGTGTTTGACAAAGTACCAATTCCCAATAGACTTGTGTGCAAACTATGCAAAATCATGAAATCTAGTATCCATGAAAAACAATCAGTCCTCAATTCATGAAAATTGGTACCCATGAAAAATATATGAATTTACAGTTCTTTATCAATGTATCAATAGTTTTCTAGTCACTTCACCAGTTTTGTAGTCACTTAACCAATATTCTAGTCATTTCACCAGTATTCTAAATCTGAGTCCCCTTCATCAGGACTGAAGGATGAATTGTTACTATCATCACTACTAACACTACTATCACTTTCTCCATTGAACATGTTCTCTGGTGGCAGAACTTTACAAGCTCCAAAGCGGCTTGCCATCTGGTGCAGTAGTAGCTCAATTTCAAAACTCAAAATGGAGTCATGAGGAAGATTTAGTTTGTCAACTAATGCTCTTAGAACCGTTTTATTTAGCACAAAATTTATATATTCATCATAAACATCTAAGTTACTCAGATCTGCATCAGAGAATCTTTGTTTCAGTGTGTCTGCTGGCATTAATTGGGTTAATGAGCAAGTTTTTCCCAGAAAACACTGTTTGAAAATTACCCGTGTAGCAGTTTGTTGCAGGGTAGAAGAAGTTCGACCAAACATGTAGTTCACAAGTTTGTCACAAACAGATCTTAAATGAAGAAACTCAGGAAAATCATTCTCCAAATACTCTGACATTTCTTCTACAATTTCCTTCCTGTTAAAGTAACCTGTAAAAAATAAAATATACAGTTTTGTTTACATTCTACAAAAATTTAAACATATCTATTGACTTGTTTTTTGCTAATTTGTGATAGTTACAAAAGTACCTATTGTAATCACCAAATTAGCTCGACCCTGCAACATACCAGTATATTATTACAAAAAGTGAGAAATCTTGTCATGTATTGTTGTTGCTTTGTATATAAAATAAGGAGATGTTGTATGATTGCAAATGAGACAACTATCCATCCGAGACCAAACGATGAGAATGTAGACAACTATAAATCAACAATGAGTAAAATGCATACTGTCTAGTAAACTATATACTCCTTGAATCGGGGGACCCAAGGATGTGGCAATATTAAACTTTTTTAGCACGCAACCCTACTCTAACCTGGGACAGTGATGTTTATTTAGTAATTAATGTCAGATCTTTGGCTTTCTCTGCTGACACATTTAAACTAGTATTATCTTTTGATACAAAAATCAATGGGCACATATGCCTATCTCCTTTAAGACATTGTATGGTGAACCCATGAAGTTGAAGTGTGTTGGGTAGACTTGTGTTGTCTAAATGATATATACCCCATAATTTACTCTAACTTGTATATTATTCTTACCCATATCTACTAGATGACCATACTGGTGTGGAGCTGATGCTAGTTCACTATGTAGATTTCTCCAGTTTAATGATCGTTGTATTGGAATGGACAAAAAACTTGCAAATATTGGTGACATTTTTCTGAAATACATATGACAATCTTATATGGTACATTTTATTATTTTCCAGTTAAAAATACACCTTTTTTATATTAACCTGGTTAGGTATACAATATGTGTAATATATTTTTAAGTATCCTTTCTTCTTGTTCCTTGTTTTTGTCAAAGCCGAAGAAAATGTTTTCATGAGAAACAAAACAATGGTTTTATTGGCAAAGAATTAGAAGATGTATTTATTTAAAAAGGGTAAATTAAATAAACAAAAACCTTGCTCACAGGTTCAATTGAGAAAATACATTTAAATAATATAATTTACCTTTTTTGTTTACGTGTTTCCCACACAGTACCCCTGAGAGCAGCATTAGCACCTTTCTTCAGCAGTTTATTACAAGCACTGATATCCCCTCTTATCACACAGTGGAATAAGGCTGTCTGACCTCGACTGTTTTGAATATTGACCTGAAAAAGATTTTTCCACAGTTAGTTTATAAAGCTTCAATCCGGAAAGCTATCTCTACTAACACCAATTTCATTGCATAGGAAATCAAGAAAGATTTATCCTAGAAATAATTAATAAATTGTCAACTTTTGATAACCCTTTCCTCCATATTGACGTCTTTTGACACAACCCCCTTTAATCCATAATGATGCCACCCCTTAACTCCATAATGACGCCTATTGGCGCCACACCCTTTACTCCATAATGATGCCTTTTGACACCTATGTAGTAACTTAGTTGTAAACTCTGACTAAGAAATGCCTGCTTCAGACTTAATAAAATTTGTATCCAATTATGGAAAGGATATTCATAAGAATATCTGACTTATTTATTTGATGAAATATTTGTTTTTGGCAATGCACTCATACTTTCAAGCATATTTTCAGCATTTAATTGAAAAAACCTATGTGTATCAAGTATGCAAAAAAAAAATCCATTGAGGAAAGGGATTATTCAATTCACAACTATTCTGATCACTATATGATTACTCATTTATAACAATGAACTATCAGTATATAGAGCAATATAAATAAGTCTTATATATAATAATGTACCTATAAAATTGGTGTTTGAGAAAAAACTTAAATTTGATGAAGACATCTGAAAATTAAAAACCAGAAAATAATAAAAGGCTACACAATGTACAATACAAAATATGACATTGATTCTGTAAATTATCTGGAATGTCCATCAATAAGACCTTTTGGACAATGGAAAACAAATATGATATTAACTAAGTTTTAAATGGCACCCCATATAAAAGATTACATCAATAATGGTACAATTTTTGTACTAAAAGTAAACCATGGTTACCTCTGTATCTTTGATAGTCAACATGTACGTGAGGAAATCTTGTTTTACACACAAACTTGCACTATTGTCCTCAAGTGTGTCGTCACTACACAGTGAAAGATCTTCTAAGTACTCATACATATCTGTACATGATGTATCACACATAGACAATAATGGGGAATTCCCTTTCCGATCTACAGCATTGATATTAGCACCATTTTCACATAGTAAGCGTAACAGTCTATCATCATGGCTATATATAGCTGTTTTGTGAAGTGGTGTTAGTTTACATACATCATGAATGTTTGGGTCTCCACCATTACCTAAAAGATGTTTTTAAAAAATCATTAAAAGAATATTTTTAAATGAAACAGCTGCACATTCAGTGATGCTTGAGACTTAATAATATTTTCCTGCAATAAGTTCAATATTGTTAAATTCTTTTTATTTTCCAGATAATTAGATGTCATTCTAGAGTATCTCCAAAATTATAACTCTGACAGGTGAGTTGTTTTCTCCTTCTAAAATTAAATAAACTATAAAGTCACATGATTCTAATAGTGATAAATCAGGCAATGTGAATTTAAAATGTACATTTTTTTCTGAATCTACATGTAATAAGTTCTTAACTGCAAATTTAAAAAAAAAATTATATTATCATGATTAAAAAATCTAAATTTATATTACGTTTTATAACTCACATGAAAAGCATCAAATATATCTCATCTAGTAAATATTTGTTTACTTTGAGTCTTGGTGCAGGATAGATGATTAAATAAATCAAAATAAATATCTATCAATCAACTACTAGTATTACTTTTTGAAGACACCCTTGTAGATTTCAAAAATGAGCAGGCTAGTGCCGCTACAAGGAATCACTTACACCCGCAAAGTGGACATGGATTAATATAAGTTGCAAAAGTTGTTTCCCAATCCTCAATAAAAAAATATGTTTAAACTAAACTATACTATAACTTTTTACTTTATGCAGAATTTAGTTTTTACAAATACCGAAAAAATGCTATTTTACTATGTTTTGTCAGTGCACAACTGCAATTAGAGCAATATAACATGAACTTTTTTTTTAATGTTGGAAAACTCTAACACATATTTTCCTTGACAGTAAAAATAAACTTACTCAGTATGACAAAGATAAGATCCTCCACGTGTTCTATAACGTCCTCTGGTGCGGTCAGATATTGTTTATTTAATCCTATGACCAGATCTACATGTGGATCCCATGTACTGAGGTAACCTGACCTGTAACAAATATCATATTGTTGTACAAAATATTTTGTTTTAAATCTTACTCAAAGTTTCCTCTGCCTCAGACATTTCCATTGCTATTAGTTTTGATAGCATTTCATTGAAATGTAAACAAATTTTCATACAGATATTATTTTCCCTTATTTTTCAAAATTTGCATGTGTGCCTTAAAATGACAGAATAATCAGAATTATTTTTAACAAACATGGGAGACAACTCATGTCTGATGCAAAGAGGAAACACGTAATCTGTGATTGGTTGAAAGCAATTTGTTATCTTAACTGTTTACAAGGTGGCTTGTAAAAGGATTTTTTAAGGTTTCCTGTGATATCTAAATAGTTGTCATTTATGAATTATTGATTTTAACTCTAAAGGTTCAATTCTTTTTATTTGGTTTTATCTAAATTTTTGGAATTTAAAATAATTAAAACTTGCCATATTCACTTTTTGTTTAGTTAACTTTAATTAATATAACTTACCATATCTGATTGCTATGGAGATTTGGAGTTTTTGTCAGATCATTATAAAAATCAGTTAGTAGTTCTAAAGCTGTTTTTCCTGGTCCTTCATATTCACTTCCAAAATATGTCTGAAATAAATAAGAAGAAAAAAATAGTCAAGGGTCTCAACGAAGGGTGATATTCATACATAAAGGAAGATGTAGGATGTACAAAAATGAGACAATTATCTCTGGTGATTTTAAAACGATACCTAACAAGTGTATCCTTCCTTTCCAAAGAATTGCAGAAAGTTGTACTCTTTAGGTCGCCATTTTTCATGAAGTCCCTATTCAGTATTGGGAATTCAGAAGAAATCAAGAAAACTTGATGTCATAATAGAAATTTTGACCAATCACTTGCAGAGAACAGTTATTTCCATAGTGTGAAGAACAATTTTTTCAAAATCAGTTGAGAAATTTGAAAATAAAAATAGAGAAATGTCATTACACAACATATTTTGTGAATATTTCATATTTTACACATGTTATAAGTATGACTTGTTCTCTTTCTGTATTTAAAACTAATTTAGAAAAATCCGGAATTTGAAAACATGCTGACCACCTCATAAAATGGATAGGTGGTCTGCTTTCAAAAGAAAGTGGTCATCACACAAGGCTTAAATGTCGAATTTTAAAACACTGCTAAATAAATTGATCAAATCAATAATACATACTATACCATGGAAATTTTCTTCATAAATAGGTAAAAACAAAGAATACATACTGTTGGCACTCGTAGATTAACATTTACACCTCTCTCTACTAAAAGTTTGGCTAGATACAAATGGCGGGGTCGAACTTTTGTCTGTTCCTCATCTGTACCACATAAACATATAAACAAAGGTGTTCTCTGGTAACAACCTGAATAAAAAAAATATCATTTTTAGACAGTATTTAAAATTCAAAATTGTTTCTTCTTATTTCTTCTAATAATTGTTAAAAAAGTGTATTTTTTAAAATAATTTCATAGATAAGAACTATAAGCACGATAAACAGACATAACAATTGAGACACACGAATAAATAGTGTCCACTTACAACCAACATATAATTCAATCTCATACTCTAATTGTATGACACATATACTTTTAGAACCTTTTTCATTCAAGTAGAAATGCAAAAGAAGATGTTGTAGGATTGCCAATGAGACAACTCTCTACAAAAGACCAAATGACACAGAAATTAACAACTATAGGTCATTGTACAGCCTTCAACAATGTGGCTGGTATGTTTACCTAATTCAATGAATATAGAACATGCCATTTAGTGTAAATTTTATTACATTTTGTATAGCAATCATGAAAAGATTTTTTTTTAAAGTTAACAGACGATGACAAATGCCCTTTAGGAATAGAAGGTGAGCTAAACAAGAATGTGTCCTAAGTACATGGATGCCCAACTCGCACTATCATTTTCCATGTTCAATGGACCGTGAAATTGGGGTCAAAAGTCTAATTTGGCTGTAAAATTAGAAAGATCATATCATAAGCAACAAGTGTACTAAGTTTCAAGTTGATTGGACTTCAGCTTCATCAAAAACTACCTTGACCAAAAACTTTAACCTGAAGTGGGGCGAACAGACGCACGGACGAACGGATGGAAGGACGAAAGAACGGAGGCACAGACCAGAAAACATAATGCCCCTCTACTATTGTAGGTGGGGCATAAAAAGACAAGGTTTTGACCCCTTGGTCTTATATTGACATTTGAACTCTGATATAGAAATCAATAATCAGGTACATGTAACATTTAACTATTGGAAGATTAATTTGTACTGTACATGTGGCTGACTTCATAAAAAGTTCCTTCATTTTATTTGGTTAACGAAATATGCTTAAAAAGCATTGTTGAGGAAAGTATGTACCTTTTTTTTTTAATTATTGCGAACCCTATCATAGTTTTCCATAGATTCACCTGCAAGTTACCTGTCCATTTAAACTTTTGTAAGTTCTATTGTCCCATTGAACAAATACAACAGGCATTGTTATCTGTATAGTTTATTTGATGGAACCTTTAAATTTCTTCCAAGAGAAATCTATCACTCAGGCCTAAATTAATATATTGTTTGTTTCCCCAATCCCGACCCTGCCAAGCCAGGTGTGGGTCGGAAGGTAGGGAAATAATTTTATTTTTTCCAAAAAGCTTGAACAACATTGGACGATCCTGCAAGCCTGAAAATCGGAAATTAATAAAATAATATTTAACTTAAATTTGACAATAAAATTTGTTGAGTAGCACTGTTTTTGCAGGGTCGGTCGGGATTGGGGAAACAAACAGTATTTTATTTTAGGCCTCATTGATTAATTTGCCTGACCAAAAAAATATCTTCTTTGTTCACTGAAATACATGTATAAACTCACATAAACTGCATGTGATACAGTATTTATTCAATATCAATAATATATTTTAAATCTGTTCAATATAAGCACTGATTTAATTATAAAAAGTTTATTTCTGATTTATTTTTTTTAACTACTGCATGCATTTATGTTTTAAAGAATTTGCATGTTTTTTGTGGTTGTTCAGTTATAAAGAATACATTTATGAAGACCTTTATTTAAACATTATCATTTCAAGTTTTTACTTTAATGAACAGACTAAATAAGAGCAAATTTTAATACTAGGTAAAATGTTGAAATTTGATCAGAAATCAACTTTTAATTTTTAAATCAGTGGTTATATCAAACAAACTGAAAATGTGTTATTGATTGAATAAATACAACATCACATGCAGTTTCATAATTACTTATTTGTACATGTATTTCCATCATTGACAGTTCAATTTTTTGTTCAGGTAAATTAATCAGTGAGTGATAGATTTCTCTTGCAAGAAATTTAAGGTCCCATTGAATGAACTAAAACAGAGAACAATAGCTGTTGTATTTGTTAGATGGGACAATAGAACTTACAAAAGTTTAAATGGACAGGTAACTTGCAGGTGAATCTGTGGAAAACTATGATAGGATTCGCAATAATACAAACCTTCATCTAGATAAGATGGATTAATATTCTCTCTAATCAATCTTTCTGCTGCACCATAGCTGCCACTTTCTAAGGCTCTAGTCAAAGAGGTTTCATTGATGCCAAACTCAACATGAAACACACCACCAGCCATTTTATGTTATGGTAAGAACCAAGTAACTGAAAAATATACAAACAGTTTAACTTAACTTACATACTTAAAAGCTTATGTCACTACAGGAGGATTTTTAACCAACATAATTATAAAGTAAAAAGATGCATAAAATCTAAAGGAATAGATTTCAATTACACTTTTATCTTTAGAAAGTACAAATGCAACATTCATGACATTACAAAATATAAATAACTTAGTGTTTCCCCACTGACCTAAATCATGTACACATGGTCTGGTCATAACGGCCCTAAAAGTCTAAAAAAAATTTAACGGCTTTTAGAATACATGTGTACATAATAAAAGTCATTACAAATGTGGCATTAAAGTTTAAGAGAGTTAACTTATATATTCCATGGTCCTATTTGAAAGAAAGTACTGTGGATAACACAGTAATATATATATTTATAGAACTGTGACTAAATAAACGTTGATAAATAAAATTACTCAAGTACTTCAGTACATTTTACTTATAATTACCTATTTTGTTAGTTATTTAAGAAATCATTTTCACTAAATCATTTGCCAGGAAGAAATTTATGTTCTGATTCAACAGACCAGCTGATCATTGTTGACAGCCTAGCTATTAAAAATAGTCAGAAAAGGGATAAACTTACAGCAACTTACATGTAGATTTATTTGCTATTATTTTAGGTCATTACTCATATAGTGCTGTAACCGTTACTTGGCTTTTGAATATTCTTTGAGTGTTTCTCATGAAGGTAAATCAAGAAATGCACTTTGAATGCATGAAAATTATACAGGTCAGGAATAACCACCAATTAGTGGATTATATATAATCCACCAATTGACAGATATGGGTATAGACCAATTGATGTATAATGCAGGTATTTTGTAATAAAATACTTGTGTGAGATAGGAGCATGATTTTGCAACTTGCAATCTATTTATGACCCTTATTGAGTCCTCCAAAAGTTTCAGTTTTGTCAAAGCCTGCTGCATCTCTTGAGAATGCATGTGTACAACAATTCTTTTGTTGAAACATTTGTACTATTGACCATGATTGACTTTTGATAATGAAAGTCAGGTATTAATAAAGAGCTCCATTCACCTGTGCAGTTGTACTCATGATCACTTGACTGCAAACAGCATTGATGTCCATTGACAGGTGATTAGTGGTTAATTTACCAATCAATAATTGACACAATAACAATAGAAGAAACTGCAAATACAATTATTAATTAAATGCAATATGTAATGTGACTATACTAAACTAGGAATGTTGGGCCGGGAATGTTTGACAAGTTTTCATACCATAATATGGTTTTTAGAAAACAATGCTCCATTTTGGTGGAATAATTTGCTTTGAAAAACAAAGAATTATACACCAACTGGTCTATATCATTATATGTCAATTGGGGGATTATACCTCAATTGAGGACCTTTTTTTTTAAGGTATAATCCACCAGTTGGTGGTTATTCCTGACCTGTTATAGTGATATTTAAGAATCCATGATATCTCGGCCTATAACAAAATCGGACTATAACAAAATCGGACTATAACAAACTCGGCCTCCCAAAATCGGACTATAACAAACTCGGACTATACCAAACTCGGACTACTAGAAGAATATAAGTATAATGTTGGTTGTTGTTGTTATTGGAAATTTATTTTCAATTCTTAATTTAAAATGAATTTTTATATTCAATTTATTAAATAATTTATTTTTGAACATTTTTGAAGGGGATAAAAAAAATACGTTAACAAGATATATTTAAAAATAAAAACACAAAAAAAAATCATATATTGAAAATTTACCACTCATTTGTCTTTGTATTATTAATTGTAATAATGTCCCTCTCAGAATAAATTGTTATTATATGCATATCTTAATTGATTATGACATCATGCCACGTGTATAGTTGACACCTTTTTAATCACCATAGGTTAAACAAACAACTGGCACATGTACTGTTGACACCTATCTAATCACCCAAGTACCTGTTATTACACGAAATTGGGAACTAAATATCCAATTAAATGTGTCTTGTCTTGTATTGGCTATAACCAGACTTCAGTTTTGTTTTGTTATTATTACAAATCTTATGTTAATTATTGTAAGACAATTCAGTGAATTGTAGCATTTCTGGTTTCTGATCATATTTTGTATGGTGGTCTCTTGGTGTGATTTATCTGTACAATGTAATACTATTTTTAAGAATAAAGAAAACATAGGGTTTACAAATTTTATTTCAGTAGATGTTCATGTCAACAAACAATTAAAACATAACAATGATTTCGTCATTCAATAATCTCTAATATTTCTTACGAAAAATATGAGGCATATATAAAACACAAGCACATTTTAAAGTCAAAGCACACTTAAAGCATACATAGCACATTTAAAACACACATAGCACATACAAAACATACATAGCACATACAGAATTCTATTGTCAAGGCAAGACGAGTATAAACATCGGCAGGAGCAATTAACAGCTAGTCATTGGACGGACCGTAGATGTTGCCACAATCACGAAGTAGACGGGATGCTGTGATATCACCTTCTGTGTACTGGTCCCATAGCTGATGAAGACGACCTTCCAGCTCCTTGTAGCGTGTGCGTTGGTTCCTGAGGACCTGTTCTTCAGAAACTAAGCGGACTGTAAGAGACACAAGCTTGGCTTCACGATGAAGTGCTGGTACTAAGATGTAGAAGGCGGCATTAGCTTTCCCGATGTCAGAGTTGATTCTTGTGTGCCAACCTTAAATAGAATTGAATTATAAGAAATGATGTATTGTCATACATATATAAGCTATTTGCCTCATCACAGCAAAAAAAAACCAACATGATTTATTATTAATATATATATAACTATATTGTTTAACCTCTATAAATTGTGACTTGGGGTTCTCTCATTGGCAATCGTACCATAACCTCCTATATCTATATAATTTATATTGCAGTAATCCTTGTTGGTAACGTCATGTGATTACATAGATATTAATTTCATAATATTCTTTACACTATAATAATACCATTAGTTTGATACGAAAATGAAATTCTTATGTTAAATAAAAATAGAAAATACATACCTTCAACATCATTATTGGTCCTGATGCTGGTCTGAAAGATATTCCAGTTGCGTGGATGCCAAACGGTGTTGCATAGCCATGTGTTGTCCACATATCTCACGAGTTGCTGCAGCTCTGGAGATGTAGCCCTTGGTGACAGTTTATCGAAAGCTGGCTGGATGTCTGCAGCTGGTAAAAACGGAAGTGCCATCAGCGAACGGATGTAACGATATTCTGCACCCCTGCTGGTGTACGTGGTCTTGAGGCCCAACTCTTGTGTCTTACGCCACACTGCTTGGCCAAAGTGGAAGGCACAACCTTTGATGGTAGAAGTAGGGAATTCTTGGCGTATGGCTTTCCATGCACCTACAAAAAGTAATTATGTATATAAATATGCATGACAAAGCTGTAACATTATAAATATAAGAATGTCATATAAAAAGAAATGAGTGAAACATCAAATTGCTTGTTTGTTTTACACATGTGAAATGAAAATAATAATATGCATTAACAAAGTTTATGTACATATAATTCTATATTCGTGGATTTATAGTGTGATGATTACTCTAAAAATCAAGCAGTCATTTGTTTTATCTCTAACTTCAAAATAATGGTTCAATTCAGAATAGATTATAATGGTGAAACTTAATTAATATAAATTATATTTACCTTGCTCAAAGTCGGCTACAAAACCCTGAACTTCTGCTGGTCTGAGAAGTACTTCTTTCAGCCTCTGAAAAACCTGTTATATAAAAAAAAAAACGATAATTAATGTCATTCTAAATTAGATATCAATTGAGTTCAAATATGCAAATAATAAACTGTAAAATGTATGACTTATACTAATAAATTCAGTCTTAATCAGTCAATACTTATAATAGTTGTAAAAATTCATACAAGATAATGAGTAAATTAATGTTATATTGTTATATAAAATAAATAATCAGTATTGCTTATAAAATCATTATCATATTCCTGGAGGATATTGTAGTCTATGCTTAATTTCATTTGATCTGGGTTTCTTTTGTTTGTTAATTCATTACTACAATTCAAAACATATATAAGAAAATTATTGATTGTACTTACAGCAACATAATCTCTACCTTTACGCCGGGACATAAGGCAGAAAACTAGAGGGATCTGCTTGTAACTGTCACCTTTGTGGATGAAGGCATGGATCGACCAGAGCTGGGCAAAGGGATCTGCAAGGATCTTGAAGGTGCCGTCACAGAACCACCGCTTGGCTTGTTGCAGGATCTGCAGCTGGTTTGGGGAGGCAAACATCAAATGTCGCTCGTTGTCGATGTGTACGTCACCAATGATGAAGTCATTACACTGCAAGTAGTCAGTGTCCAACTAAAAGAAAAAAGAAAAATTAATCAATGTTACAAAAGGAGTTATTTTAACGAATAAATAGTAAACCTTCCGTACTGTATACTGTTTCTCTATAAATGATTTTCTTGTTTTATATTTTGTACATAAATGTGTTTCGGCTTTGAGTCTTCATGTTAAGTTAAATAATGCAAAGCTTTATGGACGTATGAAATAACGATTAATCAATGTTACAAATCATCTATACTGTATGCCGATCTATGCCTTTTTTCCGTATAAATATGATTTTCTTGACGTATGCAATTAATAAATTTGTTGCTTTCATTTATTCATTTTTCAATATACGAATACCTTTAAAAAAAATGGTTAGTGTGAAATAAACAAATAAATCTACTCACGACAAAGGTAAGGTCTTGTGGTTCATCTGGTCTGAGCTCTTCGCGTACTCTGTTTGCCATTCTTTCTAAGTTCTTGACATTAGGTAGCTGGTGATCTTCAGGCTCTATGTGTTCTAACATCTGGTCATCTACTATACGTCGTGCTGACTTGTGTATGTCTCGAAGACTTTCGGCTTTAACCTACAATAACAAATATCAAGAATAAATTAATGCACAAAAAAATTATTAAAATCAGCTATAAAGTCTTAAATCGTACAAAGTTTGCAAATTCAATTATAGTTTTTATATCGAATTAACCGTCATATTCAAATGGAAGTTTTTAACGACCTTGACTAGCTATACAGCCCTTGCACAGTAGGTATCAAAGATTTCATTATGAATTATATATAGTTATAGGAAGATGTGGTGTGAGAGACAACTCTCCATCCAAATAACAATTTTATGTTAATGTACGGCCTTCAACACGGAGCATTGGCTCACACTGAACAAGTTCTTATATCAAATAAATCAAAATAAGTCTTAACTTATAAATTAAGCTTTCATATTCAGACATACCTCTTTTCTTACTACTACTTTCTTCAATGCACCCTTGTCAGCTTGGTGTATGTGTTGTCTGCTGTTCATCTTATAGTCATTGCCTTTCTGAGAAACTGTTGCTGGGCAGTTGACAGTCTTGGAGCGCTTGGAACACCTCCAGTACGTGAAGTCACCCTTTGACGACTGAAATTTGAAATTAAAACATATTAATGCTAATCATCAATACAACAAAAATTCCAAATATTATTAAACCCTTATAAGCATCTTTTATTTTTATAATACTTCAAGTATAGTAGTTGAAATATATAATACACACACATGTATAAATACGATAAGTTTTGTAGTATAAAAAAAATATAAAAAGCCTGTTTATATAGGAAGCTAATACAAAGAAGAAGTATCTTACTGAATACAATTTTGATTTCCTTATTTTAAAAGAACTATCAAGCAAGATTTTTAATCCATAGTGATACAACTAAAAATTATTTTTAATGGAAACCAAAGCTCCTATTTTAAAAGTTTTTAAAACATATATACTTTAAAAATACTTCAAGTATAGTCGTTGAAATATGTTATACACACACATGTACAAATACGATAAGTTTTGTAGTATAAAAAAAAAATGGGTTCATATAGGAAGCTAATACAAAGAAGAAGTATCTTACTGAATACAATTTTAATTTCCTTATTTAAAAAGAACTTTCAAGCAAGATTTTTTTATCTATAGCAAATAAAACGTTTATGAGTAACAATTATGAACAAGAATAATATATAGAAACACTTACCAGTATTGCAAACTCTGTGTTGCCACAAACTACAGGAATCACACTGCAAGGCATGTTGCTTTGTTGTAACTTTTCTAGAACACTCGACGCAGTGGTCGGTACCCATGTTGAAAATGATAATGGATTTTTTTTTCATGTTATTTTATAGAAGTATTTGGTAAGATCAAAGAAATCTCTGTTGTTTTTTCAATTTTACTCCCAATCTATTTTTGGATACATGTATAATAAATGTTTGCCTCGGCTTGCCTTTCTAAAAACATTGTATCTGTTTGATGTGACCATTTGAATATAATTGCTTTTCAATTGCTGAATCCATTACAGATTAGTGAAATTGTTAAGAAGCCATTCACTGTCAATCAATTTTGTCTTTGTTTATTTACTAATCATAAACACCAAGGATTAAACACAATAAAAACACGAACACACGCCAATCATTAAAATTTCTTTTGTCAATAAACATCATAAATCACAATAATATTTCAAGTAAAAGTTGATTACCCTCATTTAAACATATCTAATTCAACTGATGTAACAAATATTAATCATTTCTATATACGATCTTTTTTTTTTAATAAATATTCATTATAATCTCATAAATTTGTATATAATTTTAATATATTATAAGATTTTTTTTTATTACAGTAAAAAAAAACAATCTTCTAATCGTAGTCCGAGTTGGTTCAATATATTTCTGCATATGAATAATGGTAGGCCGAGTTTGTTATAGTCCGAGTTAGTTATATTCCGATTTTGTTATAGTCCGACTTTGTTTTAGTCCGAGTTATCCAGCAGCGATATTTAAGGTGAACTCATTTTTTTATATGTGATATTTCAAATACTAATGTTATATTATCCATGTTAAAGAAAATATGGTCTTAATGATTAAATTATTGTTAATCAAAGGACAAATCCATTTATTATTTTGTAAGCCCTTGCCTGGTTTCAAACAGCTGAATCACTCAATGACAATGACTCATTTTCAGATTTTATTAAATATTGATTTCTGTAACTAAATTATTAATGATATATTTTTTACATGACATATAAATGATACTTCTTATATTTTTTTCATTTCCTGATGCTTTTTACCTATTGTCATTGATGCTATCGTTCAACAAAAACGATCAAAAACAGACATACTTCGTCTTTTTCTTTGTTTACATAAAAAACGAATGAGTTACCTCCCGTATGGATTGACCTTATCCAATAACCTGCAATTAATAGTAAAATGCAAAGCACCATTGTGAACCTGATCCCAAGAGCTGAAATGAAATAAGAAAATAGCTCAAGGCATAAGCTGTCTAATTCAAGTTCACCAATTTAACTCAAATTTCCATATTTGATTTATAAAACATAAAACGCATATCCAAATAATAAAAAAGTTTAGATAAGCATGGAGTCGTTGATATGTATCAACTGATCGAGAGACCCCGAAGACTGCCGACGGCCATATAACACGATATAAACGTAGATTTTAATATAAACAGATAGCGATCACGTGCAATTGAGTTTTTCTAGATCTGTTTTGGTTTCATTTCGAAGGTTACAATTTTACAAGCCCGTATGTTGATCAGCATTTTTGCGTGTGTAACCCACAGTCTCGGATGTTTGTGTGTTAATATAATCGTCCCACCACTGGTTCATTCTTGTTTCACTTTCAATGTTGTTGTTGACATGCTGTTCTTTTTAATCAGGAACATATATTGACAGATATACTGTTCCTAGTTTTGATAGCCGAATACAGGCATAACCCATCTCAAGCTAATGGGTTTACACTGGAGGTCTGACTCTCAAGACTACGTATTCAATGAAGCTAAATTATTACTCCCTTTTTTTATTACAACCTTAAAGTATGCATATGAATATGTCACAATGTGGTTTGATTCAGTTTTTTTTCAAAAGTGAGTAGTTTGAAATGAGTCCAAAAAGGAATCGGCTCAACTTAATAGGTAATTTTTGCAAAGTTCTATTTAACAAGTTCAAAGGAAGTTAGCGTAACATCTTTCCCATCGCGGTCAGTCTACTTAATATTGATTTTATTAATTTGTTTTGTCCTGAATATTCATGAAATGCTTGCCACTGAACATTTACCAAACAAAAAACTATCAATCTCATCATGGTGTATATATGGTAGTATGTTAATTTGGATACTTTTGTAATTGTTTAAGTTATAGAAATTGATCAAGCAAATTAGTTGTTAGCTTAAACAATATTTATTCAGATAAATCAACATTAAACATATTATACAATGAAATAATATTAAGGATTCAGAAACAAGCAATTTGCTTTTACAAATCTGTCTCCTTTTACAGACATAATACACTTATTGAACAATACATAAATATAAATACTGGCATGCTCTGTAATAAATATATGAATATGAAAAAGGAAGAAGAAAAAAAAAAATTCATGAGAAAAATAAAATAAAAATAATAATAAATAAGCGTGAATAATTGTAATTTATACAGTGTGAAATGCTTGGGTTCCTATTAAGTGATGAGGCATTAACATCAAGGGTTAAAACGTTTACTTTTAATAATATATTTTTGCACCAAACTGAATAAAATACTATTTTGCTCATCTGAGAGTACCGTTGATCCAAAAAGCAAAGTTTTTGTGTTTACTTGGACAGGAAGAACTGAAATAGAATCTAATAGTTCATGTCTTAAATTTATGTATATAGGACAAGATAACAGAAAGTGAGTATTTGTTTCTACATCACCACAACGACAATTTGGAGAGTCTACTAAATTACGAACGAAAAGGTGAGAATTCAAAGAACTTGAATCCATTCTTAAGCGAGCATGAAGAATTTGACCGAAACGATGTCATATATAATAATACGTTGGGACCTTACTATTTTGGGTACTAATTTGTTTTTTAAATAATGATAGAGATTCACATTTTCTAATGTTTAAGTTAAGAGTGTTCCATAGTTTTGTTGTTGCAAGGATGAAACATTCAGAATATAAACTAGTTTAGAATATAAATTAGTTGTTCTATTTCATGGTTCAGTGATTACTTGATAAAAAGTGAAATACTCACTTATTATGAGTAATAGGATTGATATATTTCGTGCATAATTGAACTAATCATAGATACCAGGATTGCCATTTTGTAGATGCGCCTGACGCAAAAGACTCATCAGTGATGTTCGAATAAGAAAAGTTGAAAAGGCCAAACAAAGTACGAAATTGAAGAGGAGTGAGGACCAAAAATTCCTAAAAGTTTTGCCAAATAGTATACAGCTAAGGAAATCTATTCCTGAAGTAAAATGAGTTGTTTTCCCACAGTGCTGCATGTTCCACAGTGACATCTGTCCTCAATGTCTTACCAGTACCAAACTCTTAAAATGTGATGTCTGTTATTCAATATTTGGTTTTTCTGTTTAAAGTTTTTATCATGATACACATTATCTATACATGTTACTGTGGATTCATTTATTTTCATGGGTAACAATGTTCGTGAAGTAGGGAAAACTTGCATGTTCGTGGATATTTGATTTGGTGTTTTTGCAAAGTCTGCATACAAGCCTATAGAAAATTTGTCATTCGTTGAAAATTTAATTTCGTATTTAGCCTTTACACACGAAATCCACGAACATTAATATTCAACGAATGATAATGAATCCGCAGTATATGGATTACCAAATGGTTCTGTTAAAATATGTTCAACACGTGGGAAAACAACTCATAGAAAACTTGTTTGTCTTAAAACACTGTCAAACATCCAAACAGACTATCAAAACTTATCTGTGTCCACACTTGTACGTCAAGTTCAAATAAAGCAAAATATTATTAGTTTACCTATTATTTGTAGTCACTTTTTGTGCTGACATGAATTGTCATTGATATTGTTACATGTATATTTATAAATTTACTGTTTACAAATTTTAAATTTTTTTGAAATACTAAGGCTTTTCTACCTCAGGCATAGATTACCTTAGCTGTATTTGGCAAAACTTCTAGGAATTTTTGTTCTCAATGCTCGTCAACTTCGTACTTTATTTGGCATTTTTAACTTTTTTGGATTCGAGCGTCACTGATGAGTCTTTTGTAGACGAAACGCGCGTCTGGCGTATATAATAAATTTAATCCTGGTATCTATGATGAGTTTATTTGTACAATAGTTGGCTGATTGCAGGAAAAAAGAAATGTTTGCTTGAACATTTATCTAGTTTTTTTTAATGAGTGTCATGTTCCTTCTGTTAGTTACCTGGTTCGGATTAAATCATCACCACCTCATGTTAAAGTATAGACCTTGTAAGTGGCTGTCCTGTCATTATTGGCGAAAAAAATCAAGAAAAGATAAGCTGAGTATAATTTTTCGTTTCATATTTAACTTCTTTGATGTTCAAGCATTGTATTTTCACATATTTATGATAGTCAAAAAAGGGAAAACAAAGCAACAAACAAAAACAAAAATTTAAAAACACAATTACGACAAGAGCTATATCAGGTATCTTGCATACTCCTTATATACATCTGGTATCGGACCGGCTACAGAGTTAATCATTTTCACTGTAGTACGTCCAAATAGTTTCTTTTCATAGTCTATAAGTTGTTTCCAAAATCCAGTGTTTGGTCGAATAATAGGCCTTCTTCCACGTACATAATCATGGGCCACTACCAAAGTCATTTTATGTTGTTTCATAAGGTAAACTATGCATAATGTGGCTGATCTGCTGACACCAACAGCGCAATGAACAACTACTTTCCCGCCTCGAGAGGCGATATGACTAATCTCGTCTGCCACTCTGTTGAAATGTACATCTAATCGAGCACGAGGGTGGTCGTCCACATGTATTCTGAGTGACTGGATTCCGGGAACTTGAATTGTTGGCACATCGTTAGTACTGTTAATTATATGCGTTATGCCATGTCGCACCAATCGTTCGTGTGTTATTGCCGAGGCACCACATAGATATAAATGGTCTGTTATTTTTGCTAGAGATGAACGAGATGCCATTTCGACTCTCCACCTGAAAAATATCCGAAAAAGATTTAGCTTGAAAACTTATAATATGTATAATAGAAGGAATATAAAACCATGTTTTCATCGAACTTTATATTTGGGCTTACAATAATAAAACTGATATGACAAAATTGAGAATGGAAATAACTCGGGAATATGTTAAAGAGACAACCCGACCAAAGAGCAGAAAACATCAGAAGAAACAAAATGTGTACTAGTTCAGTTAGAATGGACTGGATACTTATCTTCAAAACATGGTCTTGCATGTTATTGCTTCGCGTCACGGTGCGAAGATCTTAGTTTCAGTCAACTTGCACGCCATTTTGCAATTTTAACTAAACAACAGTTAGTTCTGATTGGTAAATTATTGCCAGGTGGTTTGTCAAAATCTGCTTCATTTTATTCGAACTGTCATCTTTTTAATTATTTATACATCATTCGATAAACTTTTTGAATATACAAGCTCATATCCTGCAAAAACAGGGGCTCTAGAATTAAGCAATACAATGTGAGTGATTTTACTTTTTAATGAAATATGTCTTTCGCGATATTGACCTTATCGTGAAGACAATTTCTCAATACGTATGTAGCGATGATTTCGGTTTAAACTAAACAGTTAATATCTGAAAAAGTCTAATTTTTGGCAATAAGAAAAAAAAACAACCAAAAAATGTCTTTAGACTCTGGTATTTTAATAGCACAAATCGAAGAACACACATTGAGTATCTAGGAACTGTTGTCTGTAATTCAAACATTTGTTAAATGTGGTAACAATGGCAATTTTAAAAATGGTACAAAAAAATCCAGTTCTTTCCTGTTAATACCAAAGTGAATCAATTTTAAAAAGTTTCTAATAGGAATAAGGAATATAAGTTTAAGACACTATTTGTGGTTTACTAGTATATCCTGCAATAGTTTATCAAATGCCAATTATTGATTTTAGCATTTGCAATACGAAAGGTTTAGAAATATACTAAAAATATAGTTAGATATGTCGATAAATGAAAGAATCTTGAGTAACAGGACAAAAACATGCTTTATTTTATAGTTTAAGAAAAATACATAATTTCAGATTGGTCACAATTGGAAGATAACAGCAAACAATGTCATTTATCCTTTGAAACTGTATTTGCAAGATAAAAAATCTGCCTAGGTGATGAAAAATTCAAAATAGATTTCTTTCTGTTATTATCTCTATCTACTATACTAGAATTGCACAATGTTCTCTGTTGTTATCAAAATCAAAAACTATTTTCTCATTCAATATACTGTATATTATTTTGAAATTTATTTAATAGGGTGATGATAACTTATATGAAATGAAATGGTTGGCATATAGTAGATTAACTTTTTGATTCATCAGTGAAATTGTCTTGAGCATCCTTCCTGTTACTGATTATGGTTATGCTGTTACTTTTTATCAGGTAACATGACAGAACGTTACAGAAAGGAATTACGCAGTACTTTTTGGTCATTTACTCGAATTTTGTAGAAGTTTACTTCCATCTACATATCAATTTGATAAGATACTATAAAAACACATGTACTGTTATAGCACTGACAATGAAATATTCTCAGAAGGTATACAAAAAGGCTGTAACAGGAGAGAACAACACAATTATTTTTCTCCAAATCCTGATCTTTGGGGAGTTCAGATTTTTCAAACTGGCTGCTATTCGCCTAAACATATGGAGTCATAAATTCAGGAAATGATGTTCTTCACATTGCATTAAAAGAAATAAAATTTTGGTCTTTCAAACGTGTCCACAGGTGGAAAAAACCCAGCGGTAACAGGAAAGAAATTACCCCTGGGGACAACATTTAAAATACCCTTAAAAATGCAAACTTTTCGTACATGCTTTAGTTATAACAAAATCAGACCAGTAATGGAGAAGTGTTTTATATAATCTATCAGATTTGTGAAAAGGCTGTGATAATTTAGATATTCTTTGAACTATTTAATTTCCAGAAAATAACAGGGGACAATATGATGTTTTTGGGGGTTGATCCTTTAAATTATAATTTTTTATTAGAAGCAACATTAAAAAGAATGTTTAATTTGGTGCAGTTGGTGCATTATATACTCTAGTTAATACTGAAACTTAAAATTTTCCAAAACGATGCCTGAATAAAAAAATAATTGCTGGTGAAAGATGGGACTGGGAAACTAGAATTTTTTCAGATATTGTCTCTAACATATAACAGGTACGATGCTGTCATATATATGATAGACACACGCTTTTGAGTGCTATACTTTCATTATATTTATTAGCCGGATTGACAATATCCACAACTATTTTGAAGAAACAATGTAATTAGATCAGTACTTAGTTTATTTGACAGTGATACAGTACCATTCACCAAATGATCATATACACGTAAAAAGTAAGTAGCTTCAGGTTTCATTTTTAAAAACTGATTATATTGTATATACTTTAAAGTATAGTACTCATATATGAGTGAATGGTACACTGACCTTTGAAAATATTATAGGTTGTTCTATGTTCTCATTTTCATAATTTCACTGCCATGGTATACCCCCTTCTGATTTTTTTTAACATATGCTCCGAATACTTCCAATTTGATCCCGCAATCCTTATATTTCGGATTATTTAACCGAAACATGAAAAAAAAATATTTTCACAATTTAAAATATGTGTTCACTACAAAAAGTTTCAGGACTAAGTTATTGATATGTTTAAATTTTTGGATGTCGAAATGTATTGTGTTGATTGTATATTTAAACTCTTAATGTCATTGATTAGTCTTATATGGCTCTTTGTAAATTAGAATAAACAAAACAAAAAAAGACAAATTTTCAGCATCAGATTTAATGTTTACATCAGATAAATGTTTGGTACAGAACCAACGATAGAGTTAACCATTTTCACTGTGTTACGTCCATGTATTTTTCTCTCATATGCAATCAATTGTTTCCAGAATCCAGGATTAGGACGAACAATTTTCCTCTGAGTCCACACAAAATGATGAGCATCAAATAATGTCATGTTTTGATGTTTCATTAGATAGGCTATGCACAGAGTTGCTGACCTACTAACGCCAGCTACACAATGAACTAAAACTTTGCCTCCTCGGGAATGGACTTTGTGTATCAAGTCAGATATTCTATCAAAATGTACGTCTAATTGAGAAAATGGACGATCAGGAATGGAAATCTGTATACATTTTATTCCTGGGTCCATTCGATTAGGTACATCAAGCGTGCAGTTGACCACATCTGTTATTCCTAATTTGTTCAGACGAGTCCGTGTGATGGCTCTTTCCCCACATAAGTACATGTAGTCCGTTATTTTAGCTATCGACGAAAGAAAGGACATGATCTGTTATACCGTCTATATTCTGTTTATATCTAAAACAATAGAAACACATTTCAATTAAAAAATGGCTATAATGTCGATTAAGCAATGTTTATCAAAGGTACCAGTCTTATAATTTAATACGACACACGCACGTTGCGTCTACATAAGACTCATCAGTAATGCTCTGATTAAAATAGTTGGAGCCAAACATGTGCAAATTTGAAGAGCATTGAGGACCAAAAATTCCAAAAATTGTCCCAATATGGGTAAGGTAATCTATGTCTGGGATAAGAAAATACTTGGTATTTCGAAAAACAGGAAATTTATAAAAATGACCACATCATTGATATTCATGTCAACACCGAAGTGTCGAATACTGGGCAAACGTCTATTATCATTAAGAAAGCGCTATATTTAAACAACAATCTATGGCAATATGTGTGAAACAACACTTTGTCACGAAACAACACTCTGTGACATGTGAAACAACATTCTGTCACATGTGAAATAACATTCTGCCACATGTGCAACAGCATTCTGAAATCATCAGAGGAATCAAGAAGATGAATGAAATTCAAACTTTATTTATGTGTTATGCTTGCTGGCTTTTCTTGACTTACTTTCACCAGAAACAAATATATGAAAACAATGAATAATAAATATTTAAACACACAAGTACATACAGTTCAAAAGAGACACATAAAGAATAGATGTCACAAGACTTCTAAGGTAATTTTACCTTGGTAGAACCTAAGTCTCTAAATAATATCTAAAATATATAGAATAAGATTTGTTTTAAATCATGCAATGCCGAAGAACGAAGTACTGAGCTGATGATAACCTCGGAGACTAATAGGCAGACGATATCCTTACAATAAAAAGAAATACTCCTTCAACTTATGTTCATTCAAACATTCATCCTAATTTTATTTGTTTTAAAAAAAACATGCAAGTAAAGGAAAAAGAAAGACCTAAATAACCTTTATTATAACCAAAAATAAGCCTAGATATCAGATAATGAGAAGAAAGGATCAGCTGCGAAGCACTTGATACGCATTTCGACAGCTTTTACAAAAAAAAACTTCCTTTTGACCCTGCTTCCGCTCATACATGTGTTGTTTGCCTAGTCAACCAAGGAGGGGGATGTGTGTGTTGAATGCAAGCATCTTTAAGAAATATTAACACTTTAAGTGTGCCAAGGGACTTCAATAGTCAAACAAAAAATCAACGAATTTCTAGTCTGAGGAGTTTTGCATATTATTTTATTATAGTAAATATTTTTTCAAAACTTAATCTTTCAAATTTATAATTTGAAGAGACCATTTAAACGTCTTGTAGAGTTTACAGGATAAATTAACGGCGAAGATATATATAAGTTAAGCTTATACTCACCATATGACAACTGTCAGAGTTCCACAAACGGCCGGTATGTCTTAAAGGCCATAGAAAGCTAATCTTAAATCCGATAAAACTTCTGTATCGCGAAAATAAGAAAGATACGAATCTGATCGAAGCCAATAGAAAAATTACGGATATTTATGTCAACACACACATTATTACCTATATAGTCTGGTCACCCGAGCTGCTTAATAGATATACATTTAAACACTTAATATGGTCTATAGAAAATACCTGTGTAACTATAGCCTTGTAAAATAATCAATTGTAATTCATAATCCAACTACCTAGCGTAACAGTGTCAATCTATATACGTGCACTAAGCATTGAGAACTGTCAAGTTACACTGCCATATTAAGACAGCATAAACAAATCTGCAGTGGTAGGCAGGTTTCAAAAATCTTGATTGATTTATTCATAACACATTGGACAATAACATGCATCAGATAACAAAATACATAGATATATATTGTGATATGAATGCCGAAGGAGGTATACTAGTAACACAATTAAATCATAACATTGTACGGATAAGATATTTAAATATATAAAATGACCTAGATAATATATTTTTATGCACCTTCTTAATAAAGTGGTTAGTCTCAACTTCCAGATAGAAATGAAAAGAGAGTAGGGAAAAAAAGCGTTGACGAAATAAAATTTCGAAACATTCCCCAAAATTAAAAAAACACGAAAAAATATCGAACTTCTTGGAAAATTAAAAACGGAAAGTCAATTATCAAATGGCAAATAATGATGAAATGTACCAGGCTTACAATTTTATACACCAGAGTGCGTCTCGTCTACATAAGACTGATGAGTGACGATCAGAACAAAATAGTTATAAATCCAAGCAATTATAAGTTGAAAAGCCTTGAGGACCCAAAATTCCAAAAAGTTTTGCCAAATACGGCTAAGGTAATCTATGCCTGAGATAAGAAAATCAGAAGCTCAAACAAATTAAACGAATGGAAAACAACTGTCATAACCCTGACTTTGTAAAAGCATTTTCTTAATAGAAAATGGTGGATTTAACCTGGTTTTATACATGTATCTAGCAAAACCTCTCACTTGCATAACATGCACAGATAATTTCATTATTTTGACAACAATGTGTGAGCAAAACAAACAGAAATCACAGGTAAAAATGTAAAATAAATGGGGTACAGGACTCAACGTTGTGTTATGATCTTAATTTTTATAAACTATTTAAACTACGGATAAAGGTATATAGGCAAATGTAGTCTATTACCAAGGTAGAATATCCTTAGTATTTCGTAAAACTGAAAGTTTTCTAGACACCTAATCTATAATTTGGACCATATAATAATTTTGTATGTCAACACAGAAGTGCTAACTACTCTGCAAATGCAACCAGCCGGGCATCAATGTTAAACTTCTTACTCATGAAAAGCGCTATTTAGATGGCGAATTTAAGCTAAAGAATGTTACTGCTCATCTTATGTAATATGAAACAAAATTATAATAGGATATTTGATTGTTTTAACCATGAATAAAAGTATAATAATGAAATAATAATTCACTTTTAGCAGCTAATTTGGTTCGATTTTATCAAGATGAGCGAAGAAACTTCGCTAATTAAGTATTCATTTGCAAGTGAATAATTCGAGTTGTTTTTCATTGAATCTGTATGCATGTGTCCTTTAATTCAACTCATTAATCAGAGAATGTTTGCGCATGCATTAGTCGAGTCCGTCCATTAAAAGCAAAAGAATGTCAACATTGAATATGAAACGAAGGTGAATCATTTCGTTAAGGTTCATGTGGCTAAAATGGCTGCGTTTTCACATCAAAATTTACAGAGAAACATAGTACAGACAAATGTGTGCATTTGGCAAAGTTTTAGGCATAGCATGCCCTACATATATAAAACTCAAATGCATTTTATGTTGTAGAAATATTAAAACTTAACTGGATTTTGCAGATAATAACATCGACAACTGGAACACATTGTGATTAGCTATGAAACTGATATTCCATAACGACCAAACACAAAGCACGATGGCCTACGATAAAAGTATGAAAGTATGACATCAGCTTAACCATTCGAAATACTGGATTGAATCCTCTCTTTATAAGTGACAACCCCTAAAGAAGATGCATAATAAGAAGCGCAAATCCTGGCATATCGTAGTTCCACTGTGAGATCTATACATTATTTTTGTCCATCTGATGAGTTCAGCCTTTTTCAACTGATTGTTATAGTTGGTTCTTATGTTGTACTGTTATACCACTGTCCCAGGTTAGGGGGAGGGTTTTGATCCCGCTTACATGTTTAACCCCGCCACATTACTTATGTATGTGCCTGTCCCAAGTCAGGAGCCTGTAATTCAGTTTTTGTCGTTTGTTTATGTAATACATATTTGTTTTTCGTTCATTTTTTTAATACAAAATAAGGCCGTTAGTTTTCTATTTTGAATTGTTTTACATTGTCATATTGGGGTCTTTATTATAGCTGACTACGCGGTATGGGCTTTGCTCATTGTTGAAGGTCGTACGGTGACCTATAGTTGTTAATGTCTGTGTCATTTTGGTCTCTTGTGGATAGTTGTTTCATTGGCAATCATACCACATCTTCTTTTTTATATTTACATTAACATCTTTCATTGTTACTTATATGCTTTGTCTCCTAAATGCCTTCATGTCTTCTTGTTTTCTTTGTATGCATAGTTGTTTGTTTTTATAGTGATTAAGATTATAACACAATGTTGACTGTTGTACCTCAATTTTTGATATTTTTACCTATTATGTATGTGTATGTTTTGCTTACCCGTTGATGTCAATATAATGGAATATTATGTCTGTCATACAGGTGAAAGGTTTAGCTAGCTATAAAACTAGGTTTAATCCACCATTTTTTATGTAAGGAAACTGCCTCTACCAAGTCAAGAATGTGACAGTTGATTTTTATTAGTTTGATTTTTTTCTATTTGCCATTTGTTAAAAGAAATCCCACACAAGTACGTAACAACGTTAGGAGTTGTATGATTAAAAAGGACATAAAAATAGCCAACTTCAGCAAAGGTCATATTTGAATGAGGGAGTTGGAACTTTAGTTTGTTGATAATTTCTAAAATGGATGAACGAAAAATGTTAGAAAATATGATATACTAGTAAATCATATCAGTACCGAATCACTGATTGAAATGAAAAAAACTATTTTCACAAATAACATTTATTTATTTGTATGGATTTGCTATAACTGAAGACTTTTTTCTTTACTAAAAAACATATTTCGTGGTTAAAAAACTGCTGTTGCTTCAAAAGGGTAGTTAATTACATTATTTGAAAATTCGCCCTTGTAACCAATCAAACAATAATTTAAAGCAGAATAAGGTTGCAAAGTATTTGAAATGATACTAAGTAAAATGAATAAATATTCATCAGACTACTTTTAAGAAGAGATCGTAATTACAAATCTAGCAACAAAAAAAAAGTTTTCAAAAGTTAACATGGCAACAGGTTATATATATGTAAGGGTACCCGTTTCTAATTAAAAATATACATGTTTAAAAAATAGGCAAATCATTTAGGCTAGCTCTGTTGAAATGATTCTGTAAGCACGGGTTATTTGATTCACTTCCTGGTTGAAATTTAAATATAATTTGGACTATTTACTCAAATAATCTTCCACTATATATATTTATGATTCACACAATCGTCATGGAAGATGCAATTTTCAAACTAATTTCAAAGAGACTTCATATTTAAGCACCTTTGAATTTATTGTTGACTTCGACATGTTCGATGCGAAATTATTGCAAAACATATTTTAGATGTATGAGGGGACTTCATTTGTACGGTACCCGACTGTTTCATAATAACCATGAAAACAGATCTTGGTACAACATCATCTGACAAGACGAGTAAGTTCACATAACTATTTGCGTCGGATACTTATGTCACTTTATCAAATGTAAACATAACTTTTGGTGAGCAGGTTTATTATTATTATTTTTTTTAATTTGAATATGTTAATGATACAATAGTTTCGACTATTTCCTGTAATTCATTGCCGATTTTTCATTTTCATGACCTGATTTATTTTATTTTATCAACAAGTGAGGTTTTTTATCTGAGTTCTTCATATGTCAATCAATCTATTATAACTAAAACATGTTCTTGCACACCTGTGAATTTGTAATTGTGACGTCACGTAAAAGGCGACCTGTCTGATGTAGTAATCCAGAACATACGTGGACTTTCATTTCTAAAATCCAATTTATAAATTATCCGTCTACAAAACTATTGATTTTTCTAATACATTTTTTAGATTACAGAAACGATATTTGATGAAACCTTTCATATTAGTAGGTTCTCTATAATGTTAATGCTCTTGATCCTCGTACTTTATTTGGCTTTCAATTTTTGTTTGTATTCGAGCGTCAATGATCAGTCTTTTGTAGACAAAATTATTAACCTGCTATCCTTGATGTTTATTTGGTAGACTATGGAAAATAAGGATTGAAATTGTGTCCACCACCAAATCTTGTGCATTACGATATTTATAACCTGGATTTGTTTTCTCTAAATTGATCTATGACTTTTGAACACCGGTATACCACTGTTGCCTTTATTTTCCACTCTCGACACACACAAATTTAATATTTGGAAAATAAATAGTCTTCAGTGGAAATATTGTATCACACTTGATGCCGTGTTATGTATAGTATATTTGGATATTTTAATGTCTTTGAATATTTTGTTGACACATTTTATCTCACAGTCAAACGTTTGGGTTTGAGTACTTCTGATAAAGTTAGATATAGAAAATGTGTTCGGTCGTCCGAAATGTATAAAGCATTATTGTCATTTTGAACATCACAGAAGGAAATTGAAATTTTATAAATCTCTTACACATTTAACATCACATGCGTATGCACAGCTTCTTCGTTTCATTTGGTATGAATAGGTACTAAAACGTTTTATAGATACATTTATATACTTTTGAGAAATACGTAGAATTAATTTTGTTTTAGAGCATACTTTTAATACCAAGTCGATGGTTCTTTCAAGAGTTAGCAATCTATATGTTACAGTGAATTTGTATAATCAGGGATTATGTAGAATCCCTGATTTTTCAGGGAATATGTAGAATCACTAAAATCATTAGTAATTATATATAATCCCTGAAAATGACCAGTGATTTTACATAATCACTGAACATTTTAATAATTATTCTACAAATTCACTTATATTTTTTTTCAGGGATTATGAATAATTTAAGGATCCTTTGTTTGATAAAAAAGAATAATACATATAGACTAATCATCCTTTTTTACTTTCATAGTTTAGTTTAAACATATTTTATTTGCTGAATTAACGCAAAATGGATTAGACACAAGTAAATCATACTTTCATATTCCTTGTAGATGAAATAATTTTTCTTTAAACACAGAGGATGATCTTAAAGATACAACCAACTGAAGGTTTAGAGATAAAGTTGAAGACTTTCAAAATTAATACTATCAAGATTCACTTTAAAGCGATAAACTTTACATGTATTGTTTGTTTATTAAAAGCCAGAGTCCAATGGATATTCATGTTCTATTTGTAAATCCACAGAGCGTGTTATTTGTGGTACATGGAAAACAAATAGTGAAGACGATTATGAAACATCTGGGTTTTTTTTTTGTTTTTGTTTTTTTAAAAAGAGAAAACTTACGCATCTAAATGTATAGAAAAACGAAGGATTGACAATTAAAACAAAGTTTAGAGGAAGCTGGCATTTGGTGTAATATTTTCTTAGCATGATTCCACAGGGTAAAAAGGAAAGGGGATACCAAAAAACTTAATGATAATTGTTCACCAAAGTCTAAAAAAGGATATCGCCTGGCCAAAAAACATGGTTTCTTGCTCGAACCAGTTCGGTGTTGCTAATTCCCTTTTTGGGGGGTACCTACAGATGTTTTTACTGAACACTTTATTTATCTTAAGCGAGTCATAAAATCTGATTCGATATGTGAATGAAAATGGTTTCTTAAATGTGGATATTGTGGTAATAACAGATGTGAGGCATTTATTTTAATATATTGTGTTTAACATTTTAATATATTGGGCCTAACATTTAAAAAAAAATAGGGTTATCATTTTGATATTTTGTGCTTAACATTTTACAGTTTATGTTGATACAGTGTAATGCATTCGAAGTTATCCAAAATCTTTCCTGAGCCTCCCATGATTGCCTTCAAACAACCTAACAGCCTGAGAAATATACTTGTCCGTGCTGACCTTTCCAAACCTAACCATACTGTAGGTAATTGTCAGCCTTGTGGGGATAAGCGCTGCAAATGTTGCAACCAATTGCAGCATTCATCAACATTTCACAGTAAGACCACAGAAAAGACATACAAGATCTTCTGCAATGTCAACTGCAAAAGCTCAAACGTGATTTACGTTCTTGAGTGTCCTAGATGTGGTCTCCAATATGTTGGTGAATCTATGCAGCCATTTCACAAACGCCTTAATGGCCACAGGAGTGACCTCACAAAAAAACCGTATATTCCTGTCAGCCAACATTTCAGGTTACCAGATCACAATCTGAAAGATTTTGATCACATGAAGATCCTTGTGATCGAACAGGATTATACACGGCAAAATAGGCAAAGAGAAAATCGGGAGAGGTTTTGGATAAAAACACTGGGTGTCCTCCATCCAGATGGAATCAATAGAAAGAAATAATTAAATTTACAGTATAGTGTTTATATTATTATATTCAGGATTTTGGATTAAAATCAATCGACCAAAACTTACCTGTATTATTAGTGATCTATGTTTACACCTTATACATTATATCTCATTATTGTTAAAACTTTTGTCACCGAAGAAGGCCATTTGTTGAGCCGAAATATATGCAATTATTGTATAATTTATATCATCTGTTCAGTTTTTCCATCTTTGTGCAATGATATTCAACACTTTTTAGTGTTTTGTTTTCCATCTATTTATCGGTATTGTTACACAATCTTTCAGACTCATATAATTTTTCCTGTTTGTGTAGTATTGTCAATTTTGATGATCCAATACCTATTAAGTTTACTGGTTGGTAGATTCTTATAGACTCTATATATATATATATAAAATTGAGAAAGGAAATAGTGAATATGTCAAAGCGACAACCACCCGACCATAGAGCAAACAACAGCCGAAGGCAACCAATGGGTCTTCAATGTAGCGAGAATTCCCGCACCCGTAGGTGTCCTTCAGCTGGCCCCTAAAATATGCATAATAGTACAGTGATAATGGACGTCATACTAAACTCCGAATTATACACAAGAAACTAAAATTTAAAATCATACAAGACTAACAAAGGCCAGAGGCTCCTGACTTGGGACAGGCGCAAAATTGCGGCGGGGTTAAACATGTTTATGAGATCTCAACCCTCCCCCTATACCTCTAGCCAATGTAGAAAAGTAAAAGAATAACAATACGCACATTAAAATTCAGTTCAAGAGAAGTCCAAGTCTGATGTCAAAAGATGTAACAAAAGAAAATAAATAAAATGACAATAATACATAAATAACAACAGACTACTAGCAGTTAACTGACATGCCAGCTCCAGACCTCAATTAAACTGATTGAAAGATTATGTCTTCATCATATGAATATCAGGTACAATCCCTCCCGTTAGGGGTTTAGTATCATACTATCATAAAATATATGAGAAGAACATAACCCGTGTCATGCCAACAACTGTTTTTTTAGAAATAAATGTGTTTAGTTCCGATGCAAAGACCCTATCAGTGAATCAATGTTAAAGCCAAAATATGCAATTAACTATATTAAACTATATGTTTTGGTATTTTTGGTTAGTTTAAAAAAACACTGTGTCATGCCATTATTGGTGGAAGTTTATTCCCCCTTAATACGTCTGGTAGTAAACATTTCTTCGTGCATGGTATATCGATCATTGATACGTCTTGTTTGATAAATGGACTGTTCATATAAAATGAAAACAACACTTTATTATTTCCATGCATCCGACCGTTTTTCTGAATTTACTTTCATCAGGAACGCTCAAGTCGAATAATTGAACCCTAGGATGTATAAGAACAGAAACACTTTAAGATCTTTATGAACAAAAAGGACATAAAACATAGACAAATCCATTTTCCTGAGGGAGTTGAAATCTCAGTTAATGTTATTTTTAACATTGCCATAAAAGCGGAAGGTTTGGCTAGCTACAAAACCAGGTTCAACCCACCATTTATTTCTTAAAATGTCCTGCACCTAGTAAGGAAAAATGGCCATTATTATATTATAGTTCGTTTCTGTGTGTGTTGCATTTTAGTGTTGTGTTTCTGTTGTGTCTAGTTCTCTTCTTATATTTGATGTGTTTTCCTAAGTTTTAGTTCTTCGTAACCCGGATTTGATTTTTTCTCAATCGATTTATGAATTTCGAACAGCGATATACTACTGTTGCCATACGGGAATTCAATATTTAACTAGTTTATATCCCTTTTCTATAAAATAAGTATTATGTCAGTCCAAATAATTATGGCATCATCAGAGCTTTTATATAAAATAGCCTTTTGAATACCTTCATAATCATGATAATTGTATGAATTTTAAGATTATATATTCGTCACAAATGGTGAATCTGATTATTGATACTTAAACGATTTGACAATAGGATTTATTAAACAAAAAAGTATAACACAAATACCGAACTCTACGGAAAATAAAAAAATAGGTACTTAACAAAAATGACAAAATCACGCAATAGAAAAAAAAGGATAACAATTACCATGTTTCTGAATAGGTAATCCGAGTTGCAGTGTATTAATTCATGTGTTGCCACATCAATATGTTTATTCATGTTATTACATAACAAGAATGTGTCCAAAGTATACGGATGCACCACTTGCATTATCATTTTCCATGCTAAATGGACCATGAAATTGGGTAAAAAATCTAATTTGGCATTTAAAGTAGAAAGATCATACAATAGGGAACATGTGTACTAAGTTTCAAGTTGATTGGACTTTAACTTCATCAAAACTACCTTGGCCAAAAACTTTAACCTGAAACTTGCACTTTCATTTTCTATGTTCAGTTGACCGTGAACTTGGGGTCAAAAGTCTAATTTGGTTTGAAATTAGAAAGCTCATATCATAAGGAACATGTGTACTAAGTTTCAAGTTGATTGGACTTCAGCTACAGCTTCATCAAAAACTACCTTGACCAAAAACTTTAACCTGAAGCGGGACGAACGGACGGACAGACGAACGTACAGACGGATGGACGCACAGATCATAAAATTTAATGCCCCTCTACTATCGTAGGTGGGGCAAACAAGTGCAATGAAAATCTAATAAAGGATTGCACGCATTGTGACACTTTATATATACTAGTATGTCAACATGAAACAATGAAAAACACGATTATTACAAAATTGGCACATACGATAGATTTTCATGAAAACGGGATGTTAATAAGTTACTCTCTTGATAGTATAAGTTTGACTTTTATAAAAGATATCTGCAATCTTTAACTTGTAGTTTGGAAAGTTTTATTGCGTTAGGGTACGAACAAAATCATAAAAGTGCCTCATTGGCAATAAAGCTGATATAATTTTTATGTAATATTAAAAGTCATACAAAGTTTTACCTATTGAAAATTTTTGTTATACAGTCTCCTTAAATTTATTTCAGAGTACTGTAGCTTTGAATTTGTTCTAAACCAAACATGGCTTCTGGAGGGCAACCCGATTTTTTAAAGCGACTTCAACAGTTTTATGGAGATGTTGTGATGAATGTAGTACACGTCTATTTTGAAAGAGAAGTTTTAGACAAAACTACGTTTTTCTTGTTTCTTGACAAAAATAAACATGAATTATTTCATGAATTAATTCCCAGGATTTTTTGCTGTGAATGTTTAAAGTCGAATTCGATAGCATCAGTTTCTAAGAAGGGTTGTTTAGATGCATTTCAGTTTGATCTTTTGTATGATCGTTCGGCATGTGCAGAAACTAACCACGAGATTAAAAATGGACAAAAGTTTCTACAATATTGTGTTTGCAATATAAATCCTAAAAGAGTAGAAGTAGCAGATCTTGACATTATACTGATTCGTGCAGTGATAAAAACATGTTGTAAACGAACCCTTCCTGGTAACCCGTCGTGGCTCAAGGAGATTAAGGACGTCAGAAATTGCATCTACCACACTGGCAACTCTTCACGTATTTCTAAATCCGATTTTGAAGAAAAATGGAGTTTACTTGAGAAAAACACTCTTAACATCGCAATGATGACTGGAAAATCATTTCAGTACATGACACAAAAGGAAATACAGAGATTAAAAGCGGAACATGATACCACTGACAGGACACATATGTTGGCTGAAAAGGAAAATAATTGTTTAAAAGAGGTAAAAAAATGTTCATCAACTCTAATAACAATGTTCGTCACAATTCAAGAACAGTAAAAATGAATAAAGGTTCATGACATTTCGGGCAATAAATTAAGAAAAAAGAAAAATGATCTGATTCTAGTTTGTATTAATTTCTTTTTGATTTTCTCTAAGATTGAGCTCTAAGATTAAATTGTTCTAGACTAATTAATTTTATTTCATTTCGTCTATTTCAGGAGATTTTAAACGTTTTAAAGAATCAACCTGGCGTTAAACAAGACGAAATTGGGTATATTAGATATCAATTGGGTATGTTAATTGTTTTGATCAGTACAACATACGTTTCTTAAAGGAATTTAGTTTCAAATGCAATATCCGAACAACCAGCTTTGAACAAATTAACAGGTACACTTGCATCTGTCCTCAGATATACTAGATATCATTTTTATACGACCGCAAAGGTTTAGGAATTAGGGGCCCAAAGGGGCCCATAACAAGCATTTATCTAGTGTCAGGACAATAAGTTGTGTAAAGTATCTCAATTTGTTCTGAAATTGTATCACAAAGTTTAATACCATAAGTAGAAGGTTGGGATAAATTTTAAGGTTTATGAGGCAAACAGTCTATGAATAAAGGGCCAAAAAAGGGCCAAAACAAGCATTTTTGTAGTTTCAAGATAACAAATTTTAGTTATCTTTCTTTGCCCAGAATGGTTGTTGAATCACCTAAAACCAATAATTTATGAAATCTTCTTCTTTAAAAATTGGAGTTATGTTTCTTTGTCCAGAATAGTAGTTGAATCAGATGAAGTCAATGCTATATATACAATATACAATGCAATATTCACTGCACTACCAACTGATAAATTAAAGCAATCTTTATCATTTAGTGATTACAAGCACTTTGATTACCATTCTAGGGTTATGCCCCTTTACAAGTGGAAAAATTGAAGATTTTTTTAGTTTCTATTCTCTGAACTTAAGTTTGTCTTCACTAAATTTAATAAAATGTGTATAAAGCTCCACTTTTATAGTTCTAAAGTTATGTCCCTTTATAACGTTATATGCTAGCGGGGGCATCGTCTGTGTCCCTTTGGACACATTTCCCATTTATATTTTTAGAAGGTACACATTTTAATATTTTATGATGTATTTAATGTTGGAAACTCCATTAGTATTTGAATTGAGATCATTTTTGGAATAAAGATGAAAAAAAAATCCCCTCCGATATTTTTTGAAATGATTTTGAAACTTGGAAGCATCTCACACGGGGTCGTTTCCAAACTTCGACTGTGAATTTTGTTCTCTCAAATTCAATTGCAGATACATTTTATTTACTTATGAAATGTCCTTTATGGGTCAATGATTGGTTTAATGAATAATTTTGACAAATAAACTTATCGAAATAAATTATAGAGTAAAGATGAAATTTGTAAAATTCGCCTTTATTCTCGTTTTAAATGATTTTCTTTTAACAGGTTATGAACAAACCCCCTATATGGTGTTATACCTTTATAGAGGGATAATCCTTGTATAAAGGGATGCATTATTCCTCTATAGAGAGGTATTTTTGTTTAGACTGGATTTAAAGCAAAATAATGCATATTGGCATTCTCTACTTATCATGGCAGTTACCTGCAACATTTGATGCACCAATTAATGTACTTAGTTTGATATGCATAATACCTGCCCAGTTAACAGCTGAACTAACTAAATATACAATAAATTGTTCCCCATGATTGAAAGCTGTGATGACCAGGTAAATTCTACTCAGTTATGCCTCACTGAACAGAATTTATTTTGTTAGATTTAACATAAAATGTTAAGGTCAAGTTCCCCTTATGTTGTTTGTGATCAGGAGTTCAAAACGGTATACATAAGTCGTTTGTTCATGTAATATATACGTGTTTCTCGTTTCTCGTTTTGTTTAAATAGATTAGACCGTTGGTTTTCCCGTTTGAATGGTTTTACACTATTAATTTTGGGGCCCTTTATAGCTTGTTGTTCGGTGTGAGCCAAGGCTCCGTGTTGAAGGCCGTACTTTAACCTATAATGGTTTACTTTTTAAATTGTTATTTGTATGGAGAGTTGTCTCATTGGCACTCACACCACATCTTCCTATATCTATATACAACATATTGCAAGTACTGTCATTTAAGCAGAAAACTGTCATAATTAAATATTATTACTAGTAGTATGTTTTATACATATACACATCCATGATCTACAATCTGTCGATACCTGCATCTTGGCATTGCACAAGGTCATGTTTTTCTCTGACTGGTTCTGACGTCTTTAGACTAAATCCATTGGATGTTGGATGTGTACAGATTGATAATTTAGTCTTAAATGATTTGTTTTACTAGTTGTTAGTGGTTTGAACTAGCTGTCAGTTAACTGCAAGTACTCTCAGATATGTTCCTAGTGTCTTTTTGTTGTTGGGATGTACAAGGACCCGGTCATGTCCACTTGTATTTTTGTCCATCTGATGAGTTAAGCCTTTTTCAACGGATTTTTATAGTTCGGTCTTATGTTATACTGTTATACCACTTTCCCAGGTTAGGGGGAGGGTTGGGATCCCGCTAACATGTTTAACCCCGCCACATTATGTATGTATGTGCCTGTCCTAAGTCAGGAGCCTGTAATTCAGTAGTTTTCGTTTGTTTATGTGTAACATATTTGTTTTTCGTTAAAATTTTTTTTATATATAATAAGGCCGTTAGTTTTCTCGTTTGAATTGATTTACATTGTCATATAGAGGCCTTTTATAGCTGACTATGCGGTGTGGGCTTTGCTCATTGTTGAAGGCCGTACGGTTACCTATAAATGTTAATTTCTGTGTCATTTTGGTCTCTAGTGGAGAGTTTTCTCATTGGTAATCATAACACATCTTCTGTTTTATATCCTAATTTTAAGCAAAGGGCAATTATTGATGCATATAATGCTATAGATTGTAGCCAATACCATTGGAAAATGCCAATGTGCTCTATTTGCTTTAAATCCAGCCTAAACAAAACAACCTCTCTATAGAGGGATACTTTTATAAACAGCGTATAGAGGGTTTGTCCCCAACCTATTTAATCCGGGAAATTATGGTTTTATAAGTTTGGATTTGAATGCTCTACATCTTCGGATCTCATTTGGCTTTTCAATTTTTTTTATTAAAACGAATCGTGAGTTTAACATACTATTTTTTCACCCAGGTATCTTTGGTTCAAAATTCATTTGACATATTATATTTTAGATCAGATTCTCTTCAAAATAACAGACCTTGGAGTTCAAATTTCAACAAAAAGAAAAGCAGATGTCATTGAAAGTGAACAGAAAGGTATACAATTGTGTTTTTTAGTCTAATATAAGTCCATGAACTATAATGAATAACCTCATCATAGATACAAGGATTGAAATTTCATATATACGCCATACGCGCGTTTTATCTACGAAAGACTGATCAGTGACGCTGGAATAAAAAAAAATGCTAAAAAAGCCAAATAAAGTAAAGTTGAAGAGCATTGATGACCAAAATTTCCTAAATATGTTGCCAAATATGGCCTACGTATTCTATTCATGAGGTAGAAAAGCCTTAGTAGTTAAAAAAAATCTAAGTTTTGTTAACAGTTAGTTTATAATGATGAACATATCAATGATAACTCAAGTCAACGCATTAAACCTTCTACATTAATGCATTATGGAATTAACGCATGAAGTACATTTATGACCAATAAGAAGGGAAAATATAAAATATAAGATTGAAACAATCCAAATGAACCTAAACAGAAAAGAGTTATACATCGTAGGTCGTCCTTTACGAGCTTTAGCACGATTTTCATAAGGGCTTAATACTTCCAGCTTATTTTCAATATATGAGTTTGACTGTCCGTTTGGTATCTTTCGTCCCTCTTTTCCAATCATTTCATGGTGTAACAATTACATGTTTGTTTATTAAATGTAAATCAAACCGATATCATAAATAACTCTTGATTCTATCAATTGGTCAGTACCAACAGATATTCAGTTCAGTATCCAGTGCTTCTGTTTTTGTCAAATTCATATTAAATATTTTTCTGTATTTTTCAACGTCTTAAAACAACATATATTGCTGTATGAGGAGTTGATCAACCAAATTTATTACACGTGTGAAAATACGGTATTTATTTCACTAAGAAAGCACGGTAGTTCCTTCTAACCAATGTAATTATTCTTTTTTAGCTACATATGTAAATGAAAAGACAATTTCCTGACGAAAACGGTCTCGGAATTTTTTAGATTTTTTATGCCTAAATCCAAAAATTGAATTACTGTCTGTATCTCAGCTTTAATAAAATTACATACAGACTGAGCATGAATTACAAATAATATCATCTTTCATCCTTGAATCTTATTTCAGAAATTAAATATATGTTTGCAGAGTGTCTAACCCTATTTGTTATGTCATAAATTCGAATGATGTTGATGTACATAATAACGGTAGTAGCTACCATCCAGATTTTTCGTCTTTAGTTGATATTATTATTGCCACTTAAAGGCCACATCATTTACTTTTATATGTATCATTTTTAATTTAGAAGAACCTACGAAGTGCTATGTTAGATGGACACTGTCAACTCCAAGTAGCTGGTGTGTTGAAGATATCAAACGAAAGCTCAGATCCGTAGCAGAATTAACGAACTTTGCAATTGAATTTGTGTATACCGGTTCACTCATAATAGACACGTTAGTCTCATTGGATTTGATTACAGTGCCGGATAGATTTAGTATTGCTTTCCTAGAATTTCTACATAGTTTTGTAAAGTCTTGTGAGATTGATACCACCATTGCTGTTAATGTTGATGTAAAAGTTTTAGCATCTTTTGTACCGTATATGGGTAAGTGAATATAAACATTTGCTTTTTTTAAATAGAAACTGAAAAGGATACGTGGCGATTCAATGAAAACTCTTGCATCATTCATCTTAAAAGAGCTGAATTGTTCGAGACATCTGACATACCCGCACAAGATTAATTTCGACATTTTTTAATTATGTGAAAGTTATATAGCTGAAGAACCATGATTGAAGATTGATCATTCTTTATGGAAAAAAATTTGGGCCATGCTTACTGAATCTCATTGCCTTAACATTATCTGAAAGTCGAAAGTGTCTTAATTACACACTTTCACGCGCTACCTATTAAAAAATGGCTAGTCAGAAAATTAGGCGTGTCGTGAGGGAAGGGGTCCTGTACTGACACCTAAATACCATTAGTGGTTCTCCTTAAGTAACATCATCACGAAATTATTGATTCTAGCAAGTAAACCGCGCATATACAGCACTTCAAATAAATATTTTCGAATTTGGTTGAGTCATACGATTATCTATTTTAAAATTTCATTTAAATGAAGTTTTCACTAAAAACCAATTCTCTGAAACTACTTTTGTTAATCTTTATTAAAGGCATTTCGACATACTGTTAGATCATACTGTAGAAATTCAATTCCCCGCCAGTCTACTCGGTATTTGTAAAATCGATCAGCAGAAAGTCAACAATAGGTACCGAAAAATTAGTTCAGAAAAGTTGTTATAAGTATTTTAACTCTAAACACGGGTTTTGCTTATGTAGAAAGCATAAAAGAAAACTATTGGCTAGTTTCAATCAATTAAAAATTTAATTTTGGATGTAACACGTCTTCTGGTTGGCTGACGTCGTTTAGTTTATCAGCTCATAGACAAAATTTTGTCATGTGAACGTGACGTCATCAAGGTTTTTTCATGATTTACTCCGGTTTAAAACGGATTTAAGAATCAAATTATAAGAAATGACTGTAATATTTTTTTCTGTCTATTCGAAATAACATAAAAATGTGGTGCATGCTTTAAAATAACCCCCTACGCGACTTATTAAGTGTGCACCACATTGTTTATGTTATTTTTTCACAGACAAAAAAATATTACAGTCATTTCTCTAATACATCATATTGATTATAACCAACGGAATAGAATTAGGATTAACAATTGTAATTGTAATGCAATAAACGACATTTTGACAAATAAAGTCCCACCAGTGATGATCGAGACCATAATATATGACAATCAAAATCAAATACAAAGAGCAGACAAAACTTAAAGGGACAAAAAGTTATATCAGACAAGGGTAGAAGCTATGTATGTCACTTGTATCAATAAAATTAATAATGGAAATGGGGAATGTGTCAAAGATACAACAACACAAACACTTTTAAAAAGTCATGCTGAATAGATATGTTTGATAATTTTCTCTAATCACTAATAGCAACAGTTTCAACAATTCTGTCGCCAAGAATTTTTCATTCAAAAATATACTTGAAAATAAATGTCAGGTTATGTTTACACAATTTAATAAAAATCGATATGGTGTTCATAATTTTATGCCGAACAATTAACCTTCCAAGTATTCCTTACATGTTTTTCTCCAGGAACAGAAATTACAGAAGAATTAAGTTTTGGATCCTGTCGATCATGTAGTAATAGAAAACTGATAACTGGAGCAGAAAAGTGGTGTAAAGACTGTCAGGAACTTTATTGCAACACCTGCTCTATGTACCATACGGCTACAACACCCTTGGCTGATCACACAATACTATCGGTAAACGATAGTATGGAAAATTTTCCACCAGACATTCCACAAAACATTACATGCAATGAACATGATAGGGATTTTAATTTCTTTTGCAAAACACATCAACAAATAATCTGCGTTGAGTGCGTCAGGTTGGATCACACAAATTGCGATGACATTGTTACTCTTAGCTTTGCTGCTAAGAATACTACATCGTCATTCAGGTTTGAAAAATTAGATTCAAATGCACAAGATCTTAGTTCTAAAGTAGAGCAAGTTCTATCAGATCTAGTTAACATGTCAAAAAGAATTGAGCATGAAGACATTCGAATAAAAACTGCCATAACAGATACGTTTAAAGGGATTCCTACCGACAATGAAGTAATGAAAACCATCTTAAATGATTTGAATTTAAAGTACGAAAAATGCAATACTGAAATAGAAAAGAATGTTAAAGAAATGGAAAAAATTAAAACAAAATTGTCCAATATTAATATTAAGTTTTATCAGGTGAAAGAGTATCATTCTGAACGCAAAGCATTCATGTTTATGCATAGTATTGTCAAAGATGTGGTTGAGGCAGGCAAAACATTTAGACAACGTTTATCTGATATTAAAACAGTGTCTTTACACTGTGAACCAGTACAAGGGGAAAACATTCACATTCAAGGTAATAGAATAGAATCACTCAAAATTGTATTAAATACCATACCTTATAGTTTTGATTCTGAGAAAAGAGATGACAAAAATAAACAGGCTCAAGTTCCAATCTTCGTTAGTAATATTGATAGAATTGGGCTGTCAATGGCATTTGCCTTTCCTTTCAAAACAGGTCACAGACCAAGTAAACATTTTGTATGTTTAAAAGACAAGGTAATTATTTCGGACAACAACCCCATATCACTTCTTTTATACAATATTGATGGTTCTTTCGACCGAGAAATTGACCTTTCAGAAGGACGTATTGACTACAGTTTACATAACGATTCAGTGTTTGCGATTATAGATTTAACTGTTATCAACGAAAACCATGTCGCTGTATTGAGAAAGAGGGATATATTAATTGTAAATATAGAAAACAACCTTATTGGAATTTTTACAGGACTTAAACTAAATCCGCCTTGTGTGCGATTTTCTTATTCGAAAGAATTACTATACATGTTACTTTCAGACTTTTCCATTACTGTTCTTGACATGACTGGCTCTATAGTCAATTTCATTAATTTCATAATTGATATGAAAGGTATCATATCATTTGTTGTTCAAGCGAATAAGATTTTGTGTTTATCAGAAGTAGCGTGTTGTTTTAATTTAAATGGCGAACTCTTATGGCAAGCAACTATAAATAAAGGCGAACCAAATGTAGATTTACAAATAACCGCAGATAATTGGGGTAATTGTTATATACCAAGTGACGTAGATAAAAATATCATTGTTATATCAAACGACGGAAAACAGCAGAAACTATTATTTCCAAAGTCACAAAGTATACGATATCCCAGAGCTGTATATTTTGATAAAACGAACGACCGTCTAACTGTACTGACTGTTAATGGTTTATGCAAAATATTCAATGTAACACTATATTTCCAAATATTGTATAACTAAACTTGTAACAAAATAAAAAAACATCATAATAGTTTTACTTTTCTTTCACACTCTCGGTAGTTTGTTTGGGGTCATCATATTACCGAACAAAAGACATGTTCCCTGCATTTATAGTTTACATTCAGGGTCAACATTATTAGATGTGCCGACATGAATTATCATTGATATGGTCATATCTATAAATCAACTGTTTACAAAACTTTTGAATGTTTGAGAATACTAAGGTTTTTTTTTTAACTCAGGAATAGATTACCTTAGCTGTATTTGGCAAAACTTTTAGGAATTAAGTCTTAAATGCTCTTAGACTTTGTACATTATTTGAACCTAAATGCACGTGAACTTCGTACTTTTTTGGCTTTTTAATTTTTATGGATTCGAGCGTCACTGATGAGTGTTCTGTAGACGAAACACAGACCAAATCTGAGATATTTAACATTGACCAATAAACCATGAAAATAAAGTCAAGGTCAGATGATACCAATCAAACAAGTATGTATAACTTTAATACAATCATTTCATACACCAGATAAAGTACACTTATTCTTTTTAGCTTCTGAAAAACAAACCAAACAAGAATCAAATATCACAAGCGAGTTAATTTGTACACGTACCAAATTTTTAGGCCGGAAATATTGAGTTGTTTTTCTGTGCAAAAAGTGCAAAGTATTATACAAACAATCTGTATATTGAAATGACTTTAATCTTCAAATTGCAAGAACTGGTCCGATCCAATTAGTTATGATAATGCTATAAAATATAACTTAATTGTACAAATCGGATATCTTTTAGTGCAGTTGATGAAATGGAATATCATCTAATTCATTTTCAAGACTTCATTTTGAAACTCGTGACTATGCAAGTTGCATATATTTGTATTCCTCATCTCGGATATAGACTTAAACGCAGTCTTTCACCTCACTAACCCATTCATGAATTTTATGTCAAGTTGACATATTTTTTAGGACCATCGATTCTGACTATTATAGACGCATCTACTGACAAAATATTATTTCTCAATGTATCTCAGATATGGACTCTTACGTAAACTTTATTCAGTCACTCATTAGTGAAATGTAGGTCAAGATTATCTTATTTCCATCAGGACCCCTTGGTTTTTCAAGACGCACTTATGAATAAAATTTCAAGGACTATGACTTATACTTCCACAGACAGATGGACTTTATCTTTTTGACGGACAAATGAAACACTATAACTATATCCCTTCCCCAACTTCGTTTGACAAAAATATAAAAATCTTAAAGCAAGCAAATGTCAAATTATTCCTCTCAGGATAGGTCGAGAAATCCTAAGACATAATGTATTCATTTCTATTCAGTTTTTGGTGAAATCTAAAGTACAATGTATCAACAAACAGTCATAAACATAAGAATGTAGCTTTCTATGATATTTAACCAAGAATTCTGCTCAAACCGACGAAACGAATCAACTTGAAAGAGGGACGAAAGTTACTAGAGAGATAGTAAAACACATAGATTGAAAGTAAACTGACAACGCCATGGCTAAAAATTAAAAGACAAACAAACAAATTAAGGTACAGAAGACACAACTTTGAAAACAAAAGACGAAGAAGCACGAACCACACCAAAACTGGGGTGGTCTCAGGTGCCCCGGAAGGGTAAGTACATCCTGATCCACGTCGTGTTGCTTATGTTATCAAAATCCGGTAAATAGTCTAATTCGGTAGGTCAAATAGAATGGTATTGAACATCACTGGGTCGATGCCACTTGCTGATAGTCGTTTCGTCCCCAGGGTATCACCAGCCCAGTATTCAACACTTCGGTGTCGACATGAATATCAATAATGTGGTCATTTTTTTTTTAATTAAATTTCCTGTTCACTAAACTTAAAATTTTTCGAACAACTAAGGATTTTCTTATATCAGGCGTAGATGACCTTAGTCGTATTTGGCATATCTTTTTGGATTTTTTTATCCTGAAAGCTCTTCAACTTTGTAATTATTTGGCTCTATAGATATTTTGATATGAGCGTCTCTGATGAGTTTTATATAGACGAAACGCGCGTCTGGCGTACTAAATTTTAATCCTGGTACCTTTGATAACTATTGTAGTAATAATAAACCAATGAACCAAGAAAATAAGAGATCAAGATCAGATGATTACTGCCAGATAGACAAGTAAACCATACAATCATGCTTCAGTTATTCCCTATATTATCAACAATTTTTTTTTCACGAAAGGGGGGACATCCCCCCAGCCCCCCTTGATCCGCCTATGCTTGTGCGTATGATTTAAATTGTGCGCACAATATATCTTTTTTTCTATTTTTCTTCGCATGTCCGTAGAGGAGCTCCGTACTAGACTCATCGGTAAACTCGAATATAAATCGTTAAATAGAACAACTTTTAATAGTACAAGGCTGAAGGACCCAAAACGGTCATATTCAAGATAGAAACGTCAGAATAAAGCATTTATATGGCCCGAGAACACAATGTTTTCGTAGTGCATTTGTTTTATACAATAAATTCAAATTAAAAATCTCACCTGCTCTATCTCAAAAAGATTTTTATAGTGTAGTATAATAGTATACTACCATTGGGACAAGTAATTTCAAAATTATAGAAAAAACTACCAGCTCTAACTCAAAATATAGACAATTCTATGTTAAGGGTGTCTAAAATTTAATTTGACAGTTTCAGACATAAAGAAAAACCATACATTGTCTATAAATATAAATGTTATCTGTACTCGGCTCGAAACAGGTAGAAATGCTCGGCACAGCTTTGCTTCTACCTGTTTTACGCGTGTCATCCGCTCCAAATTAGAATTAATAACTGTTCATAATGAAGTTGTTAAGGGTAAAACCTAACATTTTCTAACTTGAAGCAGACGATGTAAAATTTCAGAGAACCTGTATACGGAAACGCATTGTCTACGTTGATATACTGAGTCACCGTATATCAGTATATCACATGAATATACGGTAAAAACGATTTGACTGCGCAAATAGCACAGCTGCAGTATATATGAGTACAGTAAAACCTGACTGAACCGAACCTTTCGGGACTTGAGATTTTGTTCGGTTTTGGCAGGTATTCGGTTTCATCAGGTTCACTGCAATGCATTAAAATGTGATATGATTGGTCTTCAGAACAAGTTTGGATTAGAAAGGTTTCCGGTTTATTCAGGGTTCGGTTTAATCAGGTTTCACTGTATAACATTACAAAACGCTTTAATGTCTTTGTTGTAGCAAAATGAGACCGCCTTTGAAAATAAGAGATAGAAAAAGAAAGAAGAACTTCGAAACATATTCAATTGCATCATCTTAGTGTATTTAAAAAAAAAACCCACCAAAGAACACTATTAACACAATTATTTTTATCAGTAAAATTTGATTGTATAGTTCACATCAATTGTCAATAGACATGGTAGTACCATAAATATCCGAATAAATAATCAAAAAATGTCTGTTGACTGGCTTTTCGTCCCTACCTTTCCAACTATATTGTGACGCCAAACTAAAATTGAACTATATGTAATTTTCTTCAAAATCAATATAAAATAGAAACTTTCTGGGACAGAATTTAAATCAAAGTCTCAGTCAAAAACATATTCACGGATCTGGTGTTATCCTGAATTTGTTTTTAATTTTTTTTTACAATTTCTTTTTTTTTAAGTCTTTGTTCATTAACCTCTCAAAATATATGCATAACACAATCCCAAATAACATATCTGCACCGTGTTAATTCGCCTCAGTTAGATGAACGCCCACATGTTTCTCGTTTGATCCTCATAAATATCTGGAATGAAACCGATAGGCGATGGTACCATTTCCACCGTATTCTTTCCATGTAAAACCTTCTCGTATTCGATCAGCTGTTTCAAGAAACCCATGTTTGGTCTTATAATCGGCCTTCTGTTGATAACTTCTTCGTGTGCTTGGACCAAAGTCAATTTCTGGTATTTCATTAAGTAAGCTATGCATAATGTCACTGACCTACTGACCCCAGCCACACAATGGACAAGAATTTTCCCGCCATTAGACCTTACAGAGTCAATATGGTCTGCCACACATTCAAAATGTTTTTGCAACAGAGCGTGCGGCGAATCGTCGATTTTTATTCGAGTCGTCTTTATTTCCGGTAAGTCAACATTCGGAACGTCTAGAGTACAGTTTATTACTTCAGTGATTCCGGCGTCTCGTAATTTTTCGTTTGTAACTCCACTGGCGCCACATAAATACAACCATTCGGTTATCTTTGCTAGGTCAGCTAAAAACGGCATGTCTTTACAGAAATACGTTGTATCTTCATCTGTAAACACTGGTTAACCTCTGAAAAACATTGAAGATGTCATTAAATTTGAGACTCGTGTGCCAGTTAACCAATTCCTTTGATCTTTTTAGATAATTTTTTTCTTCTTCCAAAGTCCATTTGCATGTCCGGGCGTTTTGACGTAAACGTAGCTATACGGCTGTTCTACATCAGGCATAGATTAACTTAGCTGTATTTGGCAAAACTTTTAGGAATTTTGGTTCTCAATGCTCTTCAATTTCGTACTTTATTTGGCATTTTTAACTTTTTTGGATTCGAGCGTCACTGATGAGTCTTTTGTAGACGAAACGCGCGTCTGACGTATATACTAAATATAGTCCTGGTATCTATGATGAGTTTATTTCACAATACTTCAATCAAAAACAACTTTTGTTTACTGGTAATAGAAGAATACTACGAATGGCTTCTGGTGCAACAGCAACTGCAAACTTGCTTTATATACTAAGTGTCAATAAATTTTAACTTAAGGATATACTTTGGCCAGTGAAATAATAAAAAATCAAGAATTCAAAAGTGATACTATAAGTCGGAAGAGCATTAGTAAAGAAACAAAATAAGCTAAAAATATCAATAGGTTATAGATCTCCTTTTCGAGATATTTGATTTTTAAAATATGGCGGGGAAAAGCTGACTCGGACTTTTACCTTATACTAGTATTTGCATTGGTATTAATAGGGTCTCAAATCAAAAGAAAAGAAACCAAGAAGCTGCTAAAATGCTGGTTAATTACCTTTTATGAACAGATAAATTGGTGTTATGGGGCAAAATATTCTACCTTGTATCGAAAATCTGACTCAAATTTCAATTTTCCAGGAAGATAGAGAGAATTATCAATATTTTATTGGAAAGAGCACAATAGAGGCGTGATCCAAATACAGACAATTATAATAGTAAACAACATATAAATGAAATAAAGATGCATATAACAAGTCATAAGCCAATTCTATGTATACCAACCAATACATTAAAAACTGATATTGATACCATAAACTTATACATCAGTATTATTCTAGATTTTCATAAATTTACTTAAAACACACAATATAAGATATATATATGTACATGTATATTCACAAACTACTGTAAAAGATTTTATTATCTGATGAAACGGTATGGTGGTCTCTCAAATCAAGAGCTTCTTCAATACATACAAATAATAAAAGCTAGTAACAACTTCAAAAATTATTATACGGTTCTGAAATTGTGTAAAATTTAATCAAAGAAGAACAAATTTGGCAGAATATGGTCACAAAAAAAGAAGATAATGTTGACACCTAATTTCAATTAAAATACCCGGTAGGGGGGAAGTATATGTTATAGAAACAGCTACTGTTTAATACATACACATGCAATCTAATTAAAATTTTGATCTCTGATTACGTTATACTACTCATATGTAGTATAACGTAATCAGAGATCAATATTTTAATTAGATTGATACACATGGTACCGGTCATATGATAGATGGTTGTATTCTCCTATAATTTGCATGCAGATTTAGACACTATGGGACATCTAACTTCACATTCATGACAACACAATTTTGTTTTGATTTGTAGTGTTGCATTTTGAAAAGATTTACTGCGACGAAGACATTTGGTGTTCCGAAATATTTTTTAATACAACATCCTTCATTTTATTTTGTTTGTATGACTGTGTTTATAGTTTTTTTTTATCAGTATGGTTTCGCAAGTAATTATATAGACTCATTTTCCTATTTGTGTAAAATTGGAAGAAATAATTCATACGATCCACAGATTTGTTGGAAATTTTAACATGGCCTTCGAGATTTTATCCCGAGCGTATTTTATATTTAATTGGTATATTTCTGCATTTAAATGCAATATTTTTTATTCAAATGGTATAATTTTTCATTTAAATGGTATATTTTTTCATTTAAATGCAATATTTTTTTTTCAGATGGTATAATTTTTCATTCAAATGGTACAATTTTTCATTCAAATGGTATAATTTTCATTTAAATTCAATATTTTTTTTTCATTTAAAATAAAATGTCATTTGAATGCAATATGTTTTATTCAATTGGTATAACAGTTTTTTTTATTTATATGCAATAATAGCATCATGGGAAATTCTTTGACGCCTTTTTAATAAGGTCAAATTTGCAACAACGTTTGTGATTGGTCGGTATTTTATTTGGATTGTCTCCCCTTTCTAACTAAATTTGGCGTTATCCTGGTATCCCGGCCCAATCTAGCTGCACTGACAAGATAAGCCAGGACCCCAGGCTAATTTGGAGTTCGTGCGGCACTAGCTATTAATGACAATAATGGCCAGGTCGAGCAAAAAATGTGAGTGACAAGTAATAATAATTAATTTGACACACAACTTTTTCATGGATAGAAACAGATGCCTGCGTGCATTGCAAAAACATCTCCAATAAAAACCCTTTCTGAAGAAACTCCGGCCCTACAGTCTACACATTGAAATAAAAAATATATACATAGCCCTTTCCCCCTCTAAGTCCAGATACATATTATCATATTTTTGTGCTACAAGTATATTATTTTTACCTTTTCTTGATCCTCAGAGACGTTGCAGGAGGGCAAACGTGAAAAAAAGAATAAAAAGACTTCAAGGACGTTATAATTAAGTTGAACTAAGCCACCTCTTTTTTTGCTAAATGAAGGAAAAAATCACCAAATTACAACAGCAGAACCAGAGACCCCGTGACAAGTAGAGATATAAGCTGTTATACTCCGGAACTAGTTCTTTAATAAAGACAATTCAGGATAAATTGGAACCAGTTACTAACCCATGTTACAACAATAGTACTATGACATAGGACCTCACTGTATTGGGCGTGAACTTCATATTTTTATACTATCTATAATATGTCCTCTCATGTATTATGCCGCAAATCATTTTACATTTAGGATTCGTTGCTGAGCTTTTTTTACTGTTCTCATCTGCGAATCCCTTATATAGATTTTTTCAAGCCCACAAGTAGTTCAATAATTACTATATGTCATTGCTTTTATAAGTATGCGGGCATATTTCATAACACAGTTTATCTTCAGGACTTTTAAATGATTCACTTTTCAATACTGCATTGGGAAAGGAGGGGGGGGGGGGTATACAAGTTTATTTTGTGATACAGTATATAATATGATTAGGTATCCAACAAATTATATGATTGTACGTTTAGCTATTATCTAGACCCGTACAAAATGTATATAATAAGACACATATAACAGGAGCGGATAAAAAACCTAGGTGTCTTAAAAGGGGGGGGGGGCGTTCAAATTTAGAAATTTTTATAGAGATGTATATATATGCGAGTATTGGCAGTAATGGTTATGGTGTGTGTGGGGGAGGGTTTCAGATCAAAGATCGTTTCTTAATTCTATATCTTTTAGTTTTTATCATTTCACTATATTTTTTATCCTTAAATTTGTCCTAAACATGCGTGACATATTTGCCACTGGACATATGGCAACCAAAGACGGCAGAGGCACATAAAAAACATGGCGTCGTTTAGTTTAACTGATGAAATTAATAAATTTATGACTGCAGATATATTAGAATGTGAGCTGTTTTATAAACGTTTTTATGGTATGACAGTAGGACGATAAGCTGGATAAATATAAGAATTACACGGACAATAACTGTTAAGGGACAATTATTTGATATTCTAGGGAAGGGATTTTGATTGATTAGTGTTTAACGCTACTTTCAACAATATTGGGCTATTCCTTGGTGGTCAGTTTAAATTTATAAATGGAGGATGGTGAAGGGAAGGGAGGGCATTATTATTCATTTCAATCTGTCGCTAATCATGCCTATTTTACAGTTCTTACCAGGCAACCATATTCATATATGAAATCCTTCTGTCCGCCATCCGAACAAATAAATAAATATAAAATGGCTCTTATTTAACACAAGTTTAAATTGATTGATTGTGTGTTGCTAATTTTAACTCCCAGTGACAAATATTTCATGCTTCTTCATCAAAAACACGAGTTTAGAAGTCGGGTATATAATATAAAAACGATCAGATGGAATGTGATTGCAAATAAGGCAACTATCCACCGGAGTTCAAATATGAAGTGGATGTAAGCAATTATAGACATTCGTAAGGCCTTCAACAGTGACAATAACCTGATACTGTAAAGTCGTCTATAAAAGGCCCGACATGAAAATGTAAACAATTCAAACGATTAAAACTAACATGCAGCCTAATTGTACATAACAAAACAATTTACAAACTATCAAATATGAGTCGAGACATGAACCAACGACAACCACTAAACTACAGGCTCCTGACCTGGGACAGGTAAATAAAGAATACGGCAGGGTTGATATAGAAACTAGAAACGAAGATGCTGTATGATTGCAATGAGACAACTCTCCACAAGAGACCAAATGACACAGAAATCAATAGCTATAAGTCACCGTACGGTCTTCGACAATAAGCTAAGCCTACATCGCATAGTCAGCTATATAAAAGGCCCCGAAATCACAAACGTAAAACAATTCAATCGAGAAAACTAACGTCCGAATTAATGTACAAATAAAATGAACGAACACAAATATGTATAACAAAGCAACAAACGACAATCACTGAATTACAGGCTCCTGACTTGGGACAAGCACATACATACAGAATGTGTGTGTGTGTGTGTGTGGGGGGGGGGGGGGGGTAAACATGTTAACGGGATCCCAAATCATCCCCCTAATATGGGACAGCAGTGTAACAGTACACCAACATGTTTGTGAGCACTCAATCCATGATTCCGAATCTGGGACAGTGGGTAACAGTACAGTAAAATAACAACCTGTATACAATCAGTTGCAAATAGATTAACTCAAAAGATCGGAACGAGACACACACAGAAAAAAAACTAATTTTAAGACAATAGACACAAAGCACCGACAAAAGAATATTTGCAATTACTGTCTGAAAGCTCAAAGCTAATAACAACTAGAACTGTGATAAATCTTGTCCTTCCAGATTGAGTTATCAAGCAGTACACAACGCGGCAAAGGATTTAAAAAAAAGGAGAGAAAACAGTCTGACTGAGAAACGTCTAGTTTATGTTGAATATAGATATAAGAAGATGTGGTATGAGTGCCGGTGAGACAACTCTTCATTCAAGTCATAATTTTTCATTACAAATTTTATTTATTACCTTTAGTAGTTGTTGCTTTATCATATGGCACAAAAATAATTCCAAAAAATCAATTCGTGTTGGCCCCAGGTGACTTTAAAATGTAGATATCATTGAAAAAGTTCCAAATTATCTCCCTTTGGTGCAAAAATGCCATTATTGGCATTAACATTGAAATAACTTTTTTTAACTCATCGGTGACCTATACTTTTTATTGTTGTTTTCGAATAAGCTGTACCTAAACTAAATAATTGTAAAATTTAAGCAATTTCTGTAGTTTAGTTCTTTTTTTTATTTCAATTTTACCGCTATTTCTCCTATTAGTTCAACAGAAAAAAAAGGACATTAATGAAAATGTATGCTTCTTTCGAAGGCAGACTGTGAGCGTAAATGAACGGTGACCCCATTTTTTTATTTCATTTTTCTATTAAGTATAAGATAAAGTTCATTTATAGAAAAATATAGAGTTATCCTATATTAAATAAAAAAAAAAATGATTTAGACCCGCGAGCCCCCTTAAATACTAATGTACAAAACTCATTACTGAAATTACTGAAAACGTCAATATCAAAGTAGACCATTTCGATATAAATCCAAACATTGTATAAACAATTCATAAAGAGTTCCAGGATAAAATTTTAAAATGTCTCGGCACAGGCCAGGTGTAAATTTGCAACAAATCTATGGCTTCCATTATGAATTATTTCTTAACTGTAAAAAATAAAAGCGGAGAAAAACACAAACCTCTACAAAAACCAATGAATTCCGGGGCTCTGGGAAGTTTTTATCAGTTCTTGCTCCGCTGTGGCACCCGTTATTGCAAGTAAAATACGATGATATGGATAATTCGGTAATGTCACCATTGGGGGAAAAGTGGAACGGACAATGAAAAGATAAGTGGAACTTGTCACAGTGATATTCTAAAATGATTATGGACTCCAAATTATGATGGGATTATAGCTTCTGTACGATTATTTTGTTTGATGAAAATGACGACTGCCATGCAGAGAAGTGCAGTTGATATCATATAAATGCCAATAGTCTGCCCAAGAACAAGGGAACCTTTATCATTAGGGAAAGACTAGGAAAACTTAATGGGTATGATTCATAAGTAAGTGAAGACCTGGGGAGCCATCGAGCAATTTTGAAATGGAACATAAACAGACAAACAAAATTATGTTAAAAATGCATGAAATAACTCTTGGAATTCCCCTTTGGTCGAACTTCTAATATTGTTGAAAGTGGCAGTGTTTACGAAATTGTACGTTAACGATGTCTGTTTTTTTTTGTCACAATATTGATGAATATTAAAGACCATTCAACACAATGTGGAGGCTTTTATATTTTGCTCTCTAAATGTCCTTCTGTTATTTTAGTCGTTAGGTTGCTGTCTCATTGACGTACTACTATTCAGGCAACACACATTTTGTTCAAATAGTTTGAAATCATTTTCATTATCTTCAAATCGGTTTATAAGAAATCATAAAGATTAAAAGGGTTCTTGTATAAGAAAAATAATACTTTTATTACTTTTTATTCCAAGGTTAGGACTAAAGGGGCGATTATTTGATATCTTTAAAAAGGAGAGTGAGTTGTTGTGATATATTCATTTTATCCTGTCTTATGAAATGTAAATTATATAAAGGTCTTACCAGGACAGGATTTTCAATTTAAAAAATGCGGTTTCCCCCATCCCTACCCCAAAAATCAAATAGCCATGAAATATAAACACATTGTAAGGGAAACAGTCTATACCTTAACATTTTAATATAGCAAAGTGATTTCAACTTAAGTTTCTCCTCGCAATATTTGTCGCCTCTATTACACAAACTGTAAAACTGTAAATTTTGCCCTCAGCACTACTTTTTTTGTTAGGGGAAACGGTGTGCAAAACATAATTTTTTTTTATACTTGCAGTTATCTTCCCCTTTACATTAGGCCACATGACAGATCTTACAGGTAGGCTGAAGTTATCCAAGTGTTTCTTTAAATAGTAATAACATTATTTTATAGATTGTATACTGGTATTAAAAAGATTTACAGAAGTATCAATTCAGATAAACAATACTTTCAGTACGAATTAAACAGAAAACAAGGTTTATTTACATAAATAAAATGAGTATACTATAGATTTCTTTTAATAGTCTCCCTGCAAGCTTAAAGTGATCTAAGGTGGTATGGGAGTATATATTTTAAATGATATTTGTTTATACTTTGCGGAAACGTAGTATATACTGTGATATTTTCAAAAGTATAATAAAAATGATAGGTCAACGTGCATTTTCACTAGCTACAGGTTGTGACAAAGTGTCACATATTGTATGGATTATACTGGAAAACACATCATAATGTGATTATAAGCTAAACGATATAATTGTAAAATTAAATACGAGAAGATAGCTTTAGAAAATGCTTTGATAATATGAAAAGAAAAGATAGAGTCACTGTACGTTCACTGGGGTAAATGTGATCTCCGTAACTGCAGTTAGTACGTATATCCCAAGATGGCGGACGAGGTTTCTGTTCAATATTACTTTTGTGAATTGTGTAATAATCCTGAATTATTTTTCGGTAGTTCTTGTCTTATCTAAAGTATTAATAAGTTTGAAACTTAAATACAAAGCCTCTTTTCATAGTTCAACCGCTAAATGGAGAAATTATCATTTCAAAAAATCCCGAGGATATGGGTAACTGTATAAGCTGATAACCGTAACTGTAACAAATATTTAGAGAATGATATCCGTAACTGTTGAATTGTGTCTCTGCTTCATTCATTATCCTCGATTTAATAGTTCGGACAATCATTTATTTCTGAAATAAAACTGTCATAAATTCGTCAAAATATATGAAATCATCGGGATAAAAAATAATATGCCCACAATGTTATAACAACATTAGAAAAAACCCACTGTTTAAGACTTCTTCACACTTAGTCCTTTGGATGTTGGATGTGTTATAACTGACAAATTAGTTATAGATGCATGATTTTTTAATAGTTTTTTTTGTTGCTTTGAACTAGCTTTCAGTACTTGCAATTACTCACAAATCTTTGTTTAGAGTCTGTTTGTTTTTTTGATGTACAAGTACCCTCCCACGTTCGCTTTTTTTTTTGTGTAAAAACTATTTGTATTTGCATTCACATGATGACTTAAGCCTTTTCAACTGATTTTTAAGTCTGCTCTTATGTTGTTTTGTTACACCACTGTCACAGGTTAGGGGAGGATTGGACACCAGGTAACATGTTTATCGTCGCCACATCCTGTATTTGCCTAGGCCTGACACAAATTAGAAGCCTGTAGTTCAGTGGTTGTCTTTTGTTACTGTGTTTTTCGTTATTTTTTTAAAAATTTTTTTTTGCCCAAAAATAAGGCCATTAGTTGATTTGTTTGAATTGTGTTACATTTTCCTTTCATGGCCTTTTATAGCAGACTATGTGGTATGAGCTTTAAGGAGAGTCTCTTTACACTCGTACCACATTTTTTTTTTAATTATATATATGTTCAGGACGAGAAAAAATATAGATACAGTAGGTAAGTCTTGCATGAGAGGCCGTCCTGGATGAAGTTCGAATAACATTGGACTGCCACGGGAATGGCAGATTGAATAGGGAAAAAAGTTTGTCTTTGCCACATGCCGTTTATGGACCCCTCAAAGAGATGTTACAAGGATTATTAACGTACAAAAAAGCACGGAATTCTCTCTACACGAGGCATCTGATTAAAAAAATGTTCCCATTCTGACCGAACGTGGATGCGTACTTGTGCATCCCGGACAGCAAAAAGGACGCCCCACTTTGGCCATTGTTTAGGGGGAGGTAGACCAATGGAGACCATTCTTCCAATCCCGAGACACTCTTGGGGGTCTTGAAATTTAGTGTTTATATACTTGCTGTTTGTCATCTGATCTGACTCATACAAGTTTAGCTAGTTATAGTTACGGTAGAACTTTAATCTACCAGTTTTTTACATTAGGAAATGCTTTTGCCAAATCAAGAATATGACAGTTGTTATAAATTTGTTTGGTGTGTTTGAGATTTTGATATTTGTTTTTGTTTTTGTTTAAGGACTGTCCGTTCTCAATTTTACTTATATTTCATCTATTAAAAGCTACCAAATTTCCGCCCTCTATCTCACAATTCATGCTACTGACTATATAGTTACCATTAAAACGTTTAATCTCGCCGCAAATGTTTGCACCTGTCCTAAGTCAGGAATCTGATGTACAGTAGTTGTCATTTGTTTATGTAATATGTACAGTAGTTGTCGTTTGTTTATGTAATTCATATGCGTTTCTCGTTTCTCGTTTTTTTTAAATATAGATTCGACCGTTAGTTTTCCAGTTTGAATGGTTTTACACTAGTAAGTTTGGGGCCCTTGACAGCTTGTTGTTCGGTGAGAGCAAAGGCTCCGTGTTGAAGGCCGCACATTGACCTATAATGGTTTACTTTTTTAAATTGTTATTTGGATGGAGAGGCACTCACACGACATCTTCCTATATCTATATAGAAATACAGAATTGGAAGCCTGATCAATATTTTCACATATATAATTTTAAGTCTTCGAAGAACATTTCTGATTAAAATATATTACACTTTTAATAACCAGAGACATTTATTTCATACCAAACATGATTGAATTGTTTAGAAATAAAATCAGTTACGGATATCAAAATTTCCAGTTACGGATATAATTAAAAATTTATTTACTTCAGTTACCCATATCAACACGATATTTTAGATGGCTGTTTTCTCCATTTAGCGGTCGAATTATGAATAAAACACTTAGTATTTCAGTTTCAAATTTAGTTATACGTTACAAAAGACTCGAAATACCAAAGAACAATACATTACTATTACAAAATTGACAAAAGAAATATTGAACAGAAACATCCTCCGCCATCTTTGGATATATGTAACTGCAGTTACGGAGATCACATTTACCCCAGTGACGTTTTTACGGATAAAATACAAATTAGCAAAATATTATGTAGATTCCTTCAGAAAATGCACTGTTTCAGAGTAACTTCTCCTTAAAATGCCAATTTGATAAAATTAAGAATCAAGTAAAAATAACCTTTGCTTGTTTATATCTATAAGTTAAAATCTTATAAATTTGTTCTTCTAAATGAAAATTCACATTAGTTATCTGCGTTTCTCATAAAATTTTGCTAACTTTGATTTGAAAATCAGGACCTTAAGTTCTCTATAATTTACAATCGAAGATGAAGAAAGACACTCATAAACCTTGAACAACTATTTTAAAAGAAAAGTATTCGGTAAAAATTGACGGTTTAAACAGTCTTGTTTTTTTAGTGATGGAATTGGACGGAACTTCCCTATAAATCAAGTCAAACTAAGCACATTTATTTGTTGTGTAGTTCATTAGACACTCCTAACTGAATAACTTCCTTTTACCATTGTACAAAATGTAACTTAGATCATTACGTTGTTGTAAAGAAGCACCCTAACCGAATAACTTCCTTAAATAGAAAACATGTTAAGATTCATAAGTAGATATAACATGAACTTTTTCTTGTCAACTTAAAAAATAGTATACAGGATTACAAGTGTATTTTGAAATGGAAGAATATAACAACTGAAGTGTAACATGAATACATACATGTACGTTGTTAGCAATTAGTTAAACTATGTTAGCAAATTTATACTGTAACTGCATCTTTCTAATACTTGTCTGTTTCACCCGATGTAAAATTTGACTTTTATCTGTAATTTTTAAAATATAATACTGTAGATAATTATCTATTGTGTTTACATGGGTAATTTTCATTTCGACACCGAGGAGCAAATAATAAACTTAAGAATTATATTTGTCTTTTTTAGGCAAACATTTTCAACAGTATGTTCCAATGTGTTTAAAGTTTATTCGTAATCTTGATATTATAACAGGTGGCAAGTATTTCAGGCAAATTGGTAATTAAGGAGCTGCGTGTTACCTTTCTGGACATATCTGCTGCAAAAATCACAAAAATACTGAACTCCGAGGAGAATTCAAAACGGGAAGTCCCTAATCAAATGGCAAAACCAAAAGCTCAAACAACTGTAAGATTCCTGACTTGGTCCAGGTATTTTCTTATGTAGATAAAGAAAGACAACAGTAGTATACCACTGTTCAAAACTCATAAATCCATAGACAAAAAACAAAATCGGGGTAACAAACTAAAACCGAGAGAAACGCATTAAATATAAGAGGCGAACAACGACATAACACTAAAATGTAACACACATAGACAAAATCCCACGAGAATAACAAATAAAACATATATATATAACATCAAAACCAAATACATGATAAAATCGTGCACAGAAGACTAAGTTTATGATGTTTGTATGCATTAGTTCAAGAATTAGAATAACACTATTTTTCACCGGTCACTCGTTTATTGTGACTTTAACACCAAAGTGTATTCTTTGATTTCAAGACATAACAATTTTAAAACTTTAAAATAGAAAGAGAACCTTAATCATTTTTTTATTGTCTTATAGTTTTAGAGGGACAAGGACTTTTTTTTATAGATTTTGTTAGATGGGCAAGGACTTTTTTTTCAGAATTCAAAAGGACGGGCATTGCTTTTTTTAATGAAACAATATTAAGAATGCACCAGCCCATCTATCTGGTAAATATTGAACGGTCCCTTATGTGCTTTGTTTATAGAGAGCCTACATGCCTTCTTGTTTTCTTTGTGTGCATACAGTTGTGTGTTTTAATAATGATTAGATTATAACACAATGTCATCTGCTATACCAAAATTTATGATTTATTTACCTATTTTAATTGACACTAGTATTATGTCGTTCCGCCATGAAAATCAGTATTTTAGCAACACGTATAGTTACGTGCAAATGTGGCAATTCAAAGTTTGAGTGTAGGCAAATTTGTTCAACACAAATAATGGCTCTCCATTTGCCGTTAGTTTGACAGAGATGAAATAACTTTTTTCAACGTTTCATTTTGTATGGAATTGGTCAAGTCTCACGCTTGCATTCATAACAGTAATGTCAAATGAACATTTAACGTGGTATAACTTCTATAGCACACGCTACTGGCATCATCTGAAAGGCATCGTTTAGTGAGACATTTGGAATTCAGTTTAAGAAAACTCAGTGACATACACAAGAATGAAAGACATTTATTTTTTTACACTAATCAGTACACGTGCTATGTCATAACAATTTTCCATAGCAAGTGAACTTTTAGAAGGATTTCTAAATATGAATCTTCTTCAAAAAAAATATTTAAGTCAACGTTTACTGTTGTCCATTGTCATTTGAAAATAACATCATTTCCCCCCTTATGTTTCTATTGTGGTAATTGTATCTTTGACTATGGGTTGATGCTTTAAAAAAATCATAAAAAATCCTTTTTTCGTCGCAGTTAATTTTTCCATAGCTGATAAGATTGAAAAATGATGAAACAATATAATTATCAAGACAAATATATTTTAAATCAGTGTTTTCTGTTGTCAACTGTATTTTGAAATGCAAACTCTAAACCCCCGTTCGACAGATGTCATACAGTGGAGATCACTTCTAACCTCTCATCAAATCTGTCAGAATCTGTCAGAATCTGTCAGGAGAACTGTTCTAGGACAGTACGTAGAACTGTCAGCCTGACACCTTTTAGTCAGTTCTAGGTTAGAACTGTTCTAGCTAGAACTGATTTGGTCAGTTCTAGCTAGAACAGATTTGGACAGTTCTACCTAGAACTGATCCTGACAGTTCTACCCCAGAACATTTTTAGACAGTTCTACCTAGAACTGACCAAATCTTTGGTCAGTTCTACTTCTAGAACAGTTCTGCGGTTAGAATTGATTACAAATTCTACGGCCAGAATTGATTTATAAATTCTACGGCTAGAATTGATTTATAAATCCTACAGCTAAAATTGATTTATAAATTCTACGGCTAGAATTGATTTGGTTTAAATTTAAGAACTCTTTGTCTAAATATAAATTCGGCAAAATAGCGATTAATATTATAAAGAGTTTTGCTATTTTGCCGGTTTTAACCCCGCCATATTCTGCATGTATGTGACTGTTCCAAGTCAGGAGCCTGTTATTCAGTGATTTTCTTTTGTTGATGTGTTACATAAATTATTTGTTTTCCTTTCATTTTTTTAACATAAATTAAGCCGTAAAATATGGGGGGGGGGAGATTATTATTTCATTTATTTTACATGTGTCATTCGGGGAGTCAGGATGACTAGTTTTACATAACAAAATTATCTGACCTTAATGTAATACGTTATTCCGGCCCAAACCACCAGGGACGGATCCAGCAGTTTAAAAAAAAGGGGGGGGGGTTCCAACTAAAATTTATTGTCCTCATTCAAATGCATTGATCGTCCATAAAAAGCGTGCTGTACAGTAATTCAGTTATAATTTTAGGTCAAGAGAAACTGTAATATATACAAAATATAGCAATATTGGAAAACAATGACCTCAAAATTTTGTACGCATGAATTTATAGTGCCAGCATGTCCTCTTTTTATTCAAAGTATTAAATTGTAAACAAATATCAGTAGTTTTCATACTTCAGACTGAGTCGTGTAATAAAATCTTTTGACCACATCAATCTAAACTGACCTTATTTGCTCTTTCGTTCTGCAAATCTATATAGCTGTACAGTAATTCAGTTATAATTTTAGGTCAAGAGGGACTGTAATATACAAGTTACAGCAATATTGGAAAACAATGACCTCAAAATTTTGTTCGCATGAATTTATAGTGCCAGTATATCCTCTTTTTATTCAAAGTATTGAATCGTAAACAAATATCAGTAGTTTTCATACTTCAGACTGAGTCGTGCAATAAAATCTTTGGACCGCATCAATCTTAACTGACCATATTTGCTCTTTCTTTCTGCAAATCTATATAGCTGTACAGCAATTCAGTCATAATTTTAGGTCAAGAGGGACTGTAATATACAAGTTACAGCAATATTGGAAAACAATGACCTCAAAATTTTGTTCGCATGAATTTATAGTGCCAGTATATCCTCCTTTTATTCAAAGTATTGAATCGTAAACAAATATCAGTAGTTTTCATACTTCAGACTGAGTCGTGTAATAAAATCTTTTGACCGCATCAATCTAAACTGACCTTATTTGCTCTTTCGTTCTGCAAATCTATATAGCTGTCCAGTAATCCAGTTATAATTTTAGGTCAAGAGGGACTGTAATATATACTAGTTATAGCAACATTGGAAAACAATGACCTCAAAATTTTGCTCGCATGAATTTATAGCGCCAGCATATCCTCTTTTTATTCAAAGTATTGAATTGTAAACAAACATCAGTAGTTTTCATACTTCAGACTGAGTCGTGCAATAAAATCTTTTGACCGCATCAATCTAAACTGACCATATTTGCTCTTTCTTTCTGCAAATCTAGAAAGCTGCACAGTAATTCAGTTATAATTTTAGGTCAAGAGGATCTGTAATATACAAGTTACAGCAATATTGGAAAACAATGACCTCAAAATTTTGTTCGCATGAATTTATAGTGCCAGTATATCCTCTTTTTATTCAAAGTATTGAATCGTAAACAAATATCAGTAGTTTTCATACTTCAGACTGAGTCGTGTAATAAAATCTTTTGACCGCATCAATCTAAACTGACCGTATTTGCTCTTTCTTTCTGCAAATCTATAAAGCTGCACAGTAATTCAGTTATAATTTTAGGTCAAGAGGTACTGTTATATACAAGTTGCAGCAATATTCGAAAACAATGACCTCAAAATTTTGTTCGCATGAATTTATAGTGCCAGTATATCCTCCTTTTATTCAAAGTATTGAATCGTAAACAAATATCAGTAGTTTTCATACTTCAGACTGAGTCGTGTAATAAAATCTTTTGACCGCATCAATATAAACTGACCTTATTTGCTCTTTCTTTCTGCAAATCTTTATAGCTGTACAGTAATTCAGTTATAATTTTAGGTCAAGAGGGACTGTAATATATACAAGTTATAGCAATATTGGATAACAATGACCTCAAAATTTTGTTTGCATGAATTTATAGTGCCAGCATGTCCTCTTTTTATTCAAAGTATTGAATCGTAAACAAATATCAGTAGTTTTCATACTTCAGACTGAGTCGTGTAATAAAATCTTTTGACCGCATCAATCTAAACTGACCTTATTTGCTCTTTCGTTCTGCAAACCTATAAAGCTGCACAGTAATTCAGTTATAATTTTAGGTCAAGAGGGACTGTAATATACAAGTTACAGCAATATTGGAAAACAATTACCTCAAAATTTTGTTCGCATGAATTTATAGTGCCAGTATATCCTCTTTTTATTCAAAGTATTGAATCGTAAACAAATATCAGTAGTTTTCATACTTTAGACTGAGTTGTATAATAAAATCTTTTGACCGCATCAACCAAAACTGACCATATTTGCTTTTTTTATGTGAGTCTATATAGTTTATGTGAGCATCAACCAAATCTGACCATAAAATTGAGAATGGAAATGGGGAATGTGTCAAAGAGACAACAACCCGCCCAAATAAAAAACAACAGCAGAGGGTCACCAACAGGTCTTCAATGTAGCGAGAAATTCCCGCACCCGGAGGCGTCCTTCAGCTGGCCCCTAAACAAATATATACTAGTCCAGTGATAATGAACGCCATACTAATTTCCAAATTGTACACAAGAAACTAATATTAAAATAATACAAGACTAACAAAGGCCAGAGGCTCCTGACTTGGGACAGGCGCAAAAATGCGGCGGGGTTAAACATGTTTGTGAGATCTCAACCCTCCCCCTATACCTCTAACCAATGTAGTAAAGTAAACGCATAACAATACGCACATTAAAATTCAGTTCAAGAGAAATCTGACTGCATCAGCCAAAACTGATCATTTTGCTTTTATTAATGTAAAAATGCGCGAAGCGGGGTTTTTAATAGTGTGCACCACATTTTTTATGTTATTTCGAATAGACAGAAAAAAATGATAAGTTATTTCTTATAATTTAATTCTAAATTCCATTTTAAACCTTGCCAAACCATGAAAAAACGTTGATGACATTACGGTCACATGACTAACTTATGTCTATGGGCGCTGATAACACAATAACGACAAAAGACCCGTTACATCCAAACTTAATTTATTAAATAATGAACCGTCACAAAAAGTGACTTTTTAAGTCAGCATGGTCAGTAGTTCATGATGTTTTTTTTTAAACAAAACTATTTAACGGCATCATCCAACACTCACATATCACTGATTCATATACTTTATTTTAAAATGAAAAGTACATGTATGAGAAGTTCTCTTCTTGGAAAGGTAAACTGACTATACTGTTAATATAATTTGAAGAAGGAAAATGATTGGTTTTGTTTGTAGCCTTACGTCCAGTGGCAAATATTTCATTCATGTTCAAATCGAGTATATTTTTCTGACGTTCCAGACTCCCAGATATTATTCATTATCGTTATGGATAAGTTTGGCAACGAGATAATGCAAATCTGAGATCTCAGTGCAAATGTACATAGTTTTCGTGCGTTTAACAACACTGTGTTCATTACTATGATATCCCATAATTCATCCACTGTACAATTTTCGTTTGAGCATTTGTCAAAACAGAATCTTAAATCATGAATGTAAATCCAAGGCAAACAAGGTAAATTAATTTGAATTAAATGCAGAGTTATATTTACGAACATGACGAAGAGACTGTTAAAGAAACGTAAACAATGATGTTTCATTTGCAATCTCATAAAAATATTTCTCCGATGAGTTGGATAACCTCCTATCCACTTCGATATTTGTACATGTAAATTTTGATCAGTAAAAATATAAAAACATCTGCTATTATATATACATGATATAGTAAAGTAATTGGAACTGATTTTTTCTTCTAAATTCTAAATTGCCCTTTCTGCAGTGACGTCATTTAGAACTGTTCTACAGTCCTGACTGATTTAGTCAGTTCTGCTGACAGTTCTACGGTTAGAACTGATTTGGTCAGTTCTACCTAGAACAGTTTTAGACAGTTCTACCCTAGAACTGATCCTGACAGTTCTACCTAGAACTGATCCTGACAGTTCTACCTAGAACAGTTCTAGGGTAGAACTGTTCTAGCTTAGCTAGAACTGTTCTAGGACAGGTTAGAACAGTTCTATGACAGGTTAGAACAGTTCTATGACAGAATATTCTGACAGTTCTAATGAGAGGTTAGAAGTGATCTCCACTGTATGTATAGTATACAAATGGATCGATATAATAGAAAGATTTACTTTATAATAGTTTCTGCTTTGCCCACTTTCATTATTTAGAAATAAAAAGTGGTAATTGTTAATAAAATTTTATCGAATTTTAAGAGTTTTGATTCAGGAAAATGTATCAAAATGACGTATTTTGTTTATAAATTTGATATACCGTGGCAATAATATATTTCGATAAAAATAAATAGAATAACACAGATACATTCAAAGCCGAAGTTATGTCAATTTACCTAAATTAGAAAGAATGAATTTGAATACACATACGAGATATCATGTGTCATAATGAAAGTATATCTCAGTGAGCAATTTAAAACTATCAAAAAAAAAAATTCTTAAACAAACTTGGTTATCTCGCTTGGAAATGTCCAATATTCTTGAACATGCGAAATGTTACATGGCATCAAATTTTGTTTGATTTATCAACAATGTATTTCGAATACTCTTTCAAAACCATTTATGCCAGTATTCCAGAAATGCTGTTTGTCGAGGTCAAATACCAAGGATAGAATCTAAAATGAATTGAAGTGTTAACACATATTAATACTACCACAGTGTGGGAACGGAACTGTACGGTTTTCTACTAATTTGGTCATTCGGGAGACTGTCAAGCGGTGCTCCGACATTTGCAAAATAACAAGTTGCTTGATGGAAACTTTGATGAACTCTTATGTTGCTATATAACGTTTTTGCTTCAAGTTTTGACAGCTAAAACATTCTTTGTGTAAATATGAACCAATAAAATAATAAGAAAGGTATATGCATCCAAACGTTTTCCTTAGAATGGTAGAGCTCCGTGTAAAACGATCAAAAATGTCACACAACAGCGATCAAAAATGTCAAATAAACATCGAAAAATCGATGTTTGCTACCTGAATTTTCACATGTACCTTTTCTGATATATAGTCTTACCTGTCTGAAAGTTTCAAAGCCATTGTCCCAGTAGAAATCTAAATATATTCATTTTCTCCATGTCGGATATTTTTATTGACTGTACAATCGCTTGCAAGTTTACTGTAATATCACTCGGAGCCTTCCTGTACAATCGCTTGGAGCTTTTCTTTTCATCGTTTGGCCAACTAGACTACTCCGAAAGGAGGTTAACCTACTTTACCTTGTTGTGACTTCACGGTCCAGCTAGCAAGCAAGCTAGTCAAAGGAATTACTTTTTCCTACATACTTATTGCATTTTGCTGTTATAGTTTCTAGTGGCATATGACTAATTATAACTCTTAAGTAGATAATGCTTACTACTATCTCTTCTGCCACATTCATGATCAGTTTATGTTTTCCATGATACTTTTGTCATATAAATATTTATTAAAACTACTGCAATCCAATACAATATATGTCTGGCATGATTTAAAAATTTTCTCTCCTTTTTCTGTTACGATTTAATAACAGTTACTTATTTGGTATTGTTATCATTTTTTATGCCCCACCTACGATAGTAAAGGGGCATTATGTTTTCTGGTCTGTGCCTCTGTTCGTCCGTCCATCCGTCTGTGCCTCCGTTCGTCCGTCCGGTTAAAGTTTTTGGTTGAGGTAGTTTTTGATGAAGCTGAAGTCCAATCAACTTGAAACTTAATACACATGTTCCCCATGATATGATCTTTCTAATTTTAATGCCAAATTATAGTTTTGACCCCAATTTCATGGTCCACTGAACATAGAAAATGATAGTGCAAAGTTCAGGTTAAAGTTTTTGGTCAAGGTAGTTTTTGATGAAGTTAAAGTTACATCAACTTGAAACTTAGTACACATGTTCCCTATGATATGATCTTTCTAATTTTAATTCCAAATAAAGTTTTGACCCCAATTTCACGGTCCACTGAACATAGAAAATGATAGTGGGAGTGGGGCATCCGTGTACTATGGACACATTCTTGTTTAAACCTAAATTACACACTCAAAAGTGTTATTGATGTTTGAAGCTTTTATTTGAATGAATGCAGCCTGCATTAGCGGATCCGGTATGCGGGGAGAGAGAGTTTTGGTGGTTGAAACTTCATTTTTTTCCGATTTTTTTTTTAATTTTGTGGACGTTTCAGGGTGTTCCGTGGTTTTTGATCCCCCTTTTGCACCACCTGGTCTGATATCGTCAATGATAGTATGAGGATCCGATTATTCATCAGATTTTTTTTATATTTTGGTCATGTGCTGTGCTAGTTTTGGGGAGAAATGAGCGCACAAAGACATTTTTAACCCTGCCAAATTCTTTATATACCTGTTTCAAGTCAAGAGCTCGTAGTTCAGTGGTTGTCGTTGGTTCATTTCTGTCATATATGTTTTTCGTAAATTGTTTTATTATGAATTAGGCCGTCAGTTAGATTTGAAAGGTATTGATTCTTATTTTTCATGTCGGGACCTTTTATAGCCGACTATGATTGCTTAAATCTATTCATTTTTTGAACAATCATATCACATCTCCTTATTTTTATATTGAAGATATAAATGTGGTTTAACAAAAATGTTGTTCTCACTAAAAAAAAAAAAACAACTGTTTCGTTCGTTTGTCGGATGCTATAGTTGGGAATATTGAAAAGTTCCTAAACAGTGACATTGATATAAAAAAAAAATCATGTTGAAGGATTTTGTGTTTTCTCTGTCTTTCAGATAACAAGTCCTCTCCCTCATTGATGAAATTTAATTTTACTGGAGCTTTTTCTACCAGTAGCTATAGCTTGTAATAAACAGACATCTCATTTGAAATTATGCCACATCTTCATATTTTAATATCATGTTTATTGACATATACGTGTCTTTTCTTGGATCAGTGGTTAGCTACCACCATTCCACATTCGAATTCCTTGTTATAGTTACCAAATTAAAAGATCTTGGGTATGTGTAGATACACCATAGGTTGAACTAAATTTCACTCGAAAGCTCTGCTTGCTTTCGAGTGAAATTTAGTTCATCCTATGGTGTATCTACACATACCCAATCTCATTTTTATTTGGTAAATGACATGTGTCAAAGTTTACAACTGATATCACAGGAAAGAAAATGTGTTACATTGTAGTTTCTGGCTAAAAGTGTGAGATATCTAACATACACCACATGACCATTTTCAATCTTCTGGTAAACCAATCAGAAAGTCGATATGGAACTGTGGTGTATGTGTCGATACCCTCACACTTTTTCAATGGAAAATCAAACAAACTATAGCACATATCAAGTTACAATATCCCGATCCAGTGATGAAAAATTCTTTGTTGTATTGTTCAAATATGTATTTATTATTATTTTTTAAATTGCTGGTAAATAATATATTAAGTAAAATTCAAAATATGCTAATTACCCTTCCAGAGAATCTAGTCACCTTTTCGGTATATATAAATATTTATTGTGTACGAGGATTATTTTCATTTTTATTTTAGATTAGATTCTTAACATATTTTGTACTGTCCTTTTCTTTTCGTCTTGTATACTTATCCAGTGGTTGTGTGTTTATATGTTTCATATTTGTTTTTCGTTCATTTTTTGTACATGTCTAAATAAGCCGTTAGTTTTCTCGTTTTACATTGTTATTTCGGGGCATGTTATAGCTGACTATGCGGTATGGGCTTTGTTCTTTGTTGACGACCGTACGGTGACCTATAGTTTGTAATTTCTGTGTCATTTTGGTCTCTTGTGGAGAGTTGTCTCTTTGGCAATCATACCACACCTTCTTTTTATATCTATTGTACACATTTTGTTTTTGTCTCTGATATAGTCACCTTAAAAGGGTTCCTTGATAGAATCTTAATTGTCATGACTGGTTTTATGCTTATTTTCACTTCAAATACCATAGATGAATTTGATAGTACAGCAAGAAACAACCAATGCAATGCATATGTAATGTATTGAATAAATTTGGCCAAGCAATTCTACAGGAAAGCTCCAAGCGATTGTACAGGAAGGCTCCGAGTGATATTACAGTAAACTTTCAAGCGATTGTACAGTCAATAAAAATATCCGACATGGAGAAAATGAATATATTTATATTTCTACTGGGACAATGGCTTTGAAACTTTCAGACAGGTAAGACTATATATCAGAAAAGGTACATGTGAAAATTCAGGTAGCAAACATTGATTTTTCGATGTTTATTTGACATTTTTGATCGCTGTTGTGTGACAGTTTTGATCGTTTTACACGGAGCTCCACCATTCTAAGGAAAACGTTTGTATGCATATACCTTTCTTATTATTTTATTGGTTCATATTTATATAAAGAATGTTTTAGCTATCAAAACTTGAAGCAGAAACGTTATATAGGAACATAAGAGTTCGTTAAAGTTTCCATCAAGCAACTTGTTAATTTGGAAATGTCGGAGCACCGCTTGACTGTCTCCCGAATGACCAAATTAGTAGAAAACCGTACAGTTCCGTTCCCACACTGTGACTACTTATATAATTTATTGAACAGATCAGGGTGTTCCGTGGTTTTTGATCCCCCTTTTGCACCACCTGGTCTGATATCGTCAATGATAGTATGAGGATCCGATTATTCATCAGATTTTTTTTATATTTTGGTCATGTGCTGTGCTAGTTTTGGGGAGAAATGAGCGCACAAAGACATTTTTAACCCTGCCAAATTCTTTATATACCTGTTTCAAGTCAAGAGCTCGTAGTTCAGTGGTTGTCGTTGGTTCATTTCTGTCATATATGTTTTTCGTAAATTGTTTTATTATGAATTAGGCCGTCAGTTAGATTTGAAAGGTATTGATTCTTATTTTTCATGTCGGGACCTTTTATAGCCGACTATGATTGCTTAAATCTATTCATTTTTTGAACAATCATATCACATCTCCTTATTTTTATATTGAAGATATAAATGTGGTTTAACAAAAATGTTGTTCTCACTAAAAAAAAACAAACAACTGTTTCGTTCGTTTGTCGGATGCTATAGTTGGGAATATTGAAAAGTTCCTAAACAGTGACATTGATATAAAAAAAAATCATGTTGAAGGATTTTGTGTTTTCTCTGTCTTTCAGATAACAAGTCCTCTCCCTCATTGATGAAATTTAATTTTACTGGAGCTTTTTCTACCAGTAGCTATAGCTTGTAATAAACAGACATCTCATTTGAAATTATGCCACATCTTCATATTTTAATATCATGTTTATTGACATATACGTGTCTTTTCTTGGATCAGTGGTTAGCTACCACCATTCCACATTCGAATTCCTTGTTATAGTTACCAAATTAAAAGATCTTGGGTATGTGTAGATACACCATAGGTTGAACTAAATTTCACTCGAAAGCTCTGCTTGCTTTCGAGTGAAATTTAGTTCATCCTATGGTGTATCTACACATACCCAATCTCATTTTTATTTGGTAAATGACATGTGTCAAAGTTTACAACTGATATCACAGGAAAGAAAATGTGTTACATTGTAGTTTCTGGCTAAAAGTGTGAGATATCTAACATACACCACATGACCATTTTCAATCTTCTGGTAAACCAATCAGAGAGTCGATATGGAACTGTGGTGTATGTGTCGATACCCTCACACTTTTTCAATGGAAAATCAAACAAACTATAGCACATATCAAGTTACAATATCCCGATCCAGTGATGAAAAATTCTTTGTTGTATTGTTCAAATATGTATTTATTATTATTTTTTAAATTGCTGGTAAATAATATATTAAGTAAAATTCAAAATATGCTAATTACCCTTCCAGAGAATCTAGTCACCTTTTCGGTATATATAAATATTTATTGTGTACGAGGATTATTTTCATTTTTATTTTAGATTAGATTCTTAACATATTTTGTACTGTCCTTTTCTTTTCGTCTTGTATACTTATCCAGTGGTTGTGTGTTTATATGTTTCATATTTGTTTTTCGTTCATTTTTTGTACATGTCTAAATAAGCCGTTAGTTTTCTCGTTTTACATTGTTATTTCGGGGCATGTTATAGCTGACTATGCGGTATGGGCTTTGTTCTTTGTTGACGACCGTACGGTGACCTATAGTTTGTAATTTCTGTGTCATTTTGGTCTCTTGTGGAGAGTTGTCTCTTTGGCAATCATACCACACCTTCTTTTTATATCTATTGTACACATTTTGTTTTTGTCTCTGATATAGTCACCTTAAAAGGGTTCCTTGATAGAATCTTAATTGTCATGACTGGTTTTATGCTTATTTTCACTTCAAATACCATAGATGAATTTGATAGTACAGCAAGAAACAACCAATGCAATGCATATGTAATGTATTGAATAAATTTGGCCAAGCAATTCTACAGGAAAGCTCCAAGCGATTGTACAGGAAGGCTCCGAGTGATATTACAGTAAACTTTCAAGCGATTGTACAGTCAATAAAAATATCCGACATGGAGAAAATGAATATATTTATATTTCTACTGGGACAATGGCTTTGAAACTTTCAGACAGGTAAGACTATATATCAGAAAAGGTACATGTGAAAATTCAGGTAGCAAACATTGATTTTTCGATGTTTATTTGACATTTTTGATCGCTGTTGTGTGACAGTTTTGATCGTTTTACACGGAGCTCCACCATTCTAAGGAAAACGTTTGTATGCATATACCTTTCTTATTATTTTATTGGTTCATATTTATATAAAGAATGTTTTAGCTATCAAAACTTGAAGCAGAAACGTTATATAGGAACATAAGAGTTCGTTAAAGTTTCCATCAAGCAACTTGTTAATTTGGAAATGTCGGAGCACCGCTTGACTGTCTCCCGAATGACCAAATTAGTAGAAAACCGTACAGTTCCGTTCCCACACTGTGACTACTTATATAATTTATTGAACAGATCATTACTTTTGAAAAAAAATATATCAATACGGCAAGATGGACTTGCTTTTATATTTACGACTCATATTTTCAGCAAGAGGCTCCAAGGAGCCTGTGTCGTTCACCTGATATTTTTTTTATTTACAATTGATGCATGAAATAATTCAACCGTTATACTTTGGCTATAGTTTCGGAGATATAAGTCAAAAACTGCATCCCCCTGTTCTATTTTTAACCATGTTTGTCATGTTGATTGTCAGGCATGTTGATCGAACACATTTTCAACGGTTTCGGTACTTTTACATCAACGGATTTCAAATGTTTGGCTTTGAGCGTTCCTGAGGTAAATCCAGAAAAAACGCTTCGGACGCAAGAAATTATTAAACGTGTTGTTTTCAATTTTTTTTAAACTAGATATCCTAATATTTATTGTGGCCAAGTTTGGGTAAATTTGTCTCAATTGTTCCGTGAGAAAATTATTTTGTAAAAGATAGCAAAAATTTACTAAGAATTGTTAAATTTGACTTAAAAGGGCAATAACTTATTTGAGTTATTTGTAGATCTTACTTTACTGAACATTACTGATGTTTACAGTTTATCTCTATCTTTCATAATTTTGAAGATAATAACAAAAAAACGGCAAATTTTCACCATAATTACAAATTCAGGGGCAGCAACTTAACAATGGGTTGTACGGTTTGTCTGAAAATTTCAAGGCAGATAGATCTTGACCTAATAAACAATTTTACCCCTGTCATATTTGCTCTTCTTGCTTTGGGTTCAGAGATATAATCCAAAATCTAAAAAAGCGGACGACTACGGACGACGGATTCAAAGTGAGGAGAAAAGCTCACTTGGCCTATTGATCAAGGTGAGCTAAAAGGTACACGATATAAGCTTTATATTGACTTTTTAAATCCCATGAAGGTACTTCAAATTTCTAAAATTTTCCGCTCCGCCGCTCCTATATCATGTATACAATTTCACCCTTTTTAATTTTAAGTTTGTATTTTTCATTTTTAGCCATTGCGTTTTCAGTTTATTTTCGATTTGTGAGTTTGACTGTCCCTCTTTTATCGAATCAATACACAACTGATTATGAGCAGGTTAATTTAATGCTTTAAGTGCGTAGGGTAAATGATAATCAATTCATCATCAAATCTAGTGGATTACGATATTTCTACTCTTTGAATATTTGAAAATTTAATTGTCACCAGTGCAGATATAATGTATCACACTTGATGCAGAGGTAGAAGTGATTTCGATTGATTATGGACGGACATTAAGCCGGTCCATTATATGATATGGGTTTGAGATTGTTACATGCGTTTCTGCGGATCTATATTCATATTTCTGCGGTATATGAAAATCAATTTAAGATTTTATATAAGAAGAAGATACTAAATATTTATAACAATTTATGTTCATTGTTTTGTTATGCACAGAATGCGTGAGCCGTATTTGGGGATTTCCCAAAACCCGGTTTTTTTTGGAAAGTGTAAACAAGGTTCCAAGTTCTTACAACAACCGGAACATGGGAATTTTTTTATAGTTTGGGTTTTTTTCCTTCTCAAAGTAGTAATTTTATATTATATTCTGACTATTATATATAAAGTTTTCGTCATTTAGAAAATGTAATCATAATAAAGATATCCTCTTATTTGTAGATCTTACTCTGCTGAACATTATTGTCGTTTACAGTTTATCTATATCTTTAATAATATTCAGGATAATAACCAAAAACGGCAAATTTTCCATCAAAATACCAATTCAGGAGCAGCAACTTAACAAGGGGTTGTACGTTTGTCTGAAAATTTCAAGGCAGATAGATCTTGACCTGTTAAACAATTTTACCCCTGTCAGAATTGCTCTAACTGCTTTGGTTTCAGAGATATAAGCCAAATCTACATTTTACCCCTATGTTATATTTTTAGCCATGGCGGCCATCTTGGTTGTTTGACCGGGTTATCGGACACATTTTTAAACTATATACCTTAATGATGATTGTGGCCTAGGTTTGTTGAATTGGCCAAGTAGTTTCAGAGAAGAAAATTTTTGTAAACGTTAACGGACGCAGGACGATGAAGAGGACGACGACGGACAACGGATTAATAGTGATGAAAAAAATACACAAGTTAAGCTTTATATTGAGTTTTAAAAGCCCGTGAAGTATAAAGGTACTTCAAATTTCTAAAATTTGCCGCTCCGCCTCTCCAATATCATGTATACAATTTCACCCTTTTTTAATTATAAATGTATACGTTTTTAAAAAGGACGGGTTATTTGATTCACTACATGTTTACAATTTAAATATGATTTGCACTATTTACTTAAATAATCTTCCACTATATATAGTTAAGATTCACAAAATCTTCAATGGTTATGCAATATTTAGATGAATTTTAGGAAGACTGCATATTTAAGTATATTCGTATGTTATGTTCACTTTGGTGCGAAATTGTTGCAAAACGGATTTTAGATATATGAGGGGACTTCATTTGACTGTCATCCATGAACACACACATATCTTAGTACTTCCTCATTCCACAAAACAAGTGAAAATATAAAATTATTGTTGTTGTTGTATAAGAAGAAGATGCCAAATATTTATAATTAATCTTCATTGTTTTATTATGAACAGAATGCGTGACGCGTATTTAGGGATTTCCCAAAACCAGGTTATTTTTGGAAGTGTAAACAAGGTTCAAGTTCTTACAACAACCGGAACATGGGAAATTATTTATAGTTTGCGTTCTTTTCATTTTCAAAACAGTTATTTTATATTATATTCTGACTATTATATATACAGTTTTCGTCTTTTAGAAAGTATAATCATAATAATGTTTCAGTAACTGAAAGTGACTCTCAAATATCCACTTGGTGTTTGTTAATACTTTGCAACTTTACTGCAACCAAACAGGTTGAAATGAAAACATTCTGTAAAGGATATGTCAGTTGTTGCGAAGAGAATAATTTGCTATACTGTCTGAAGCTTTCTGATTTTTAGTTGTAGTATATAGCTTTTTTTAGTTTGTCGTATACCCAATGAAAATATGGAGGGATCAGGAGACAATATTGATATACATACGTGGTAAAACCCAAATATGGAACGTTTTTATTATTGTCCTTCATCTTCAAGTAACCATTAGGCATTCAACGATGACCAATATTTCTCATAATTGGTAGTAAGTTAAAGTTGACCTTTCGCTTCGGTTTGAGCAAAAGTCATGGATAAGTATCATATTAAGCTACATTCCTAGTTTTATGACTGTATGTTGATACTTTTAAATGTCACCAAAATCTAATAGAAATAAAAAACATTACTTCTATGATTTCTCAACCTTTACTGAGAGGAATAATTTGACATTTGTTTGCTTTAAGATATTTAGATTTTTTGTCAACCGAAGTTGGGGAAGGGAAATAGTGTTTCATTTGTTCGTCACAAAGTTAAAGTCCATCTATATGTGAAAGTATAAGTCATAGTTTTTGAGATTTTGTTCATATATGCGTCTTGAATAACCAAAGGATGGGTCCTGATATAAATAAGATAATCTTGATATACATTTCACAAATGAGTGACTGGTTAAAGTTTGCGTTAGAATCCATATATGAGATCCAACTCGTAGAGAAATAATATTTTGCCAGTAGATGCGTCTGTAATAGTCAGAGAGTTCTAAAAACATGTCATCTTTACATAAATTCATGGATGAGTAAGTGAGGTGAAAGGTTTAAGTGCAAATATCTGAGATGAGGAATACAACTATTTTGTCAGTAGATGCAACAAATCAGGAGTTTCAAAATGAAGACTTGAAAATGAATTAGATGATATTTCATTTCATCAACTTCAATGAAAGATATTCGATTTCATCAACTACACAATTATGTTATATTTTACAGCATTATCATGACTAATTGGATTGGACCGTTCTTGCAATTGATGATTAAAGTCATTTCAATATACAGATTGTTTATATGATACATGTACTTTGCATTTTTTTTTTTCACACCAAAAACCTCCATATTTCCAGCCCAAAAATTTGGTGTGTGCACCAATTTACTCTCTTGGACACCTTTTTGAAAAGTTTTACATTTAACAAGCGTATATGCGTAAACATAGCTATTCATTTCATTTTGTATGAAAGAGTTGACAGAGGAGAGGCGAAAGATACCAGAAGGACAGTCAAACTCATAGATCGAAAATAAACTGATAACGCCATGACTAAAAAAGAAAAAGAAAAACAGACAAATAATAGTACACAAGACACAATATAGAAAACTAAAGACTCAGCAAAATGAACACTACCAAAAACTGGGGGTGATCTCAGGTGCTCTGGAAGAGTAAGAAGATGTCATGTGGCACAACGTTACAGAAACACTGTGTCATGCTTATGAAAGTTTATTCCCTAAGGTTATAAGAAGTCCTATGTCGAATCCTATTGCTTGCATGACATATCATTGATGCGTCATGTTTTGGTTATTGTGCTGTTCATAAGAAAGAATGAAAACAAATCTTTAAATTTGATACGTCCGACGCGCTTTTATGAATTAACCTTCACCAGGAACACTCAACGTCGAATGTTTGCACCGAAGGATGTTTGAAAACTGAAACAGTTGAAGAGCTATATGACAAAAATTAGACAATTCCATCTATAAGGTCAACTTTGCCTGAGGAAGTTGAAACCTTAGTTTCTTAAATATTCTTTATCAATTCTAAATTCAAAAATAGACAATTTTGAAATGTTTTAGACCAGTCATGTCTGTTTCGAAGTACTGACTACTGAGATGATGATACCATTAGGGACTGATAGTCCACCAACATACCAAAAAAGTTTCAATTAATAGGCAAATCAATCATATCAGTAAGACTTTGAAAACTTTCGAAAACATTAAAGTTTTTTTTAAACCCTAACATATATAGCATTAGAAAGACTTTGTACATTTTTGGAATATTCCTTTTTCCAATACACTGCAAGCTACATTATGACAATTAAAATGGAAAATGACAAAATCAAACGCTATTAATCAACGGAATGGCGAACAGCAATATTCAGGACTTTGTAGTCCTAGTTGCAGTTAAATAATGTTTATTCCTGTTATAACGTAAAAGTCATCAACATTTTAACAAAAACAATGTTCAAACTGTGACAATTATATACATGCCAAACTGAAAAAATTGAAATGACAATAATTATTTCAAAATGGCACATACGAAAGTTTTTCGCGATATACTGATGTGAATAAATGCGTCTCTTGATAGTATAACCTTGTCTTTCCACATAAATCTTCAATCTATAATTTGTAGATTAGAAAAGTTTGTTGCTTTACGGAAACTAACAAAACCATGTAGTTTTTTCTCCTTGGCAATCTAGCACTCATATTTTTTATATAAAATTAATTATTAAAAGTCATACAAAAAGTTCCGAAGTTTTACCTATTGAGATTTATTATACCATGTATACAGTCTCGTTATTTTTGTAGAGTAGATGCATATGTTCTAACCAAACATGGCTTCTGCAGGACAACAAGATTTTTTAAAGCGACTCCAACAGTTTTATGGAGATGTTGTGATGAATGTGGTGCACGTCTATTTTGAAAGAGAAGTATTAGACAAAACTACGTTTTTCTTGTTTCTTGACAAAAATAAACATGAATTATTTCATGAATTAATTCCAAGGATTTCATGCTGTGAATGTATTAAGTCGAACTCGATAGCATCAGTTTCTAAGACAGGTTGTTTGGATGAATATCAGTTTGATCTTTTGTATGATCGTTCGGCATGTGGAGAAACTAACCACGAGATTAAAAAGGGACAAAAGTTTCAACAACATTGTATTTGCAATATAAATCCTAATAAAGTAGAAGTAGCAGATCTTGATATCATTCTGATTCGCGCAGTGATAAAAACATGTTGTAAGCGAACCCTTCCTGGTAACCCGTCGTGGCTCAAGGATATTAAGGACGTCAGAAACTATATCGATCACATTGGAAACCCTTCGAGGATATCAAAATCGGATTTTGACGATAAATGGAGCATACTCGAGGCGAACACTATAGAATTAGCGGCGATGACTGGAAAATCCTTTCGGCACTTGATACAGATGCAGATTCAAAGTCTTAAAACATTTCATAATACCGCTAACGTTATACAAGAAGCGACTGAAAAGGCAAATAATAGTTTAAAAAAGGTAAAAAGCATTTTTGGCAGCGAAAATTCCCAAAATTCTTTCCAAAAGGGAGTTAAGTTTACAATTGATATAAAACCCAAGTTCAGTAAAATGACATTTATTCAAGTTATCATTAATTGAGAATGACATGTAAACACTATTAATAGTAGCGAATAAATGACAATAATATTAAAAAGCAAAGATTGGGGTTAATAAAATGCCACAAATCCCCAAAACGGATCCCCATTCGAGGACTCCCGGTTCAGAACTAGGGAAGACAAATATGGCTTTTTCATAATTGTTCGGTATATAAGGCTTGGAATAATGCCATTTCTGATATAAAAAAAATGCAGAACAACCATGTTGACCTCCACAGTTCATTGAGATGATGAACTATGTGAAAATAAAAAATAAAAACCATTGGTAATAATAATCAAATAAAAATGTTTACTTCAAAACTCTAAAATTTAAAAGAAAAACAAACAAAAAACATTTCCCAAAACATAAATGTATTGGATATGCTGAATGGAAAAATAAATGTAGAGCAAACCATGTTGACCTCTTCTTGTTGGTCTAGAATGTCCGACTAATTTTTACTACCAAGAGGACAGAATGTTATTTACTTGCATACATAAATTATTAATTCTTATATATTGCTGAATGGCATTAGGCTTCTATCTACCAATGGTTTGCATCATAGTTAAGGGGACTCCTCTAGCAGCTGCCGAAGTTGCAGCATATAAGTGTATATCAAACCTGATTTTCCAATTTTCTTCCATTGTGACATCACCGGATGTGACTTTTTTATCATGATTTTTCAATGTTTGAAATGATGGGTACCACTGACGTATATATCAGAAACACTTCACCATTTCAGTGCATATGCTTTCACTGTGATTTTGTTTCGCATTTAATTAAGTAAGTGTCTTTTCTGGGTTTTTTACATTAAGTATTTCATGCAATGTCAGATTCATGCTACTGACAGATAAACAAATAAAGGCAACAGTAGTATACCGCTGTTCAAAAGTCATAAACTGTTGAAGAGAAAGCAAATCTGGGTTACAAATTAAAACCGAAAGAAATTTATCAACTATAAGTGGAAAACAACGGAACCACAGAAACATATAACTGCAAAAAAAAAAAACCCCAAACGACAATAAAATAGAAACGGACTATTTGATAACAACTGCCATATTCCTGTCAGAAAAGTCGGAAAGCTTTCAGGACTATTTGATCGCTCAAGTTAAAAAAAAAACAATAAAATAAAAACAATTTAGGTCTTATTTTCTTTTGCTTTCATTAGTATCAAATATCTTGTTATCTAACGTGTTCATTAAATGCAACAGAAAAAAATGCTTATTCATGCTTTTTTTATATATATTTCAGGATATTTTAGACGCATTAAGAAATCACCCAGGTGTTACTCAAGATGAAATTGGACAAATTAGTTATCAGTTGGGTATGTATATTTACTTATGAACATGAAAAATATATCTTTTAAGCTTAATGTTAAAAACGATATCTAAACGACTCTTTGGTTTACAGATCCAAACCATATCAACACTCTGTTGAATCCTGAAACATTTACCAGTTCGTAAAAGTCAATCAGCAAAAGATATTGTAATATTAAAAAAAAACACAAAAAAACCAACAAAAAAATACTCAAAACTACACGAGAAAACAATGAATGTTAAGGGGATACTAAAAGTAAATAAATTGAAGAAAGAAAAAAAACAGTGTCAAAAAGAGAAAAGGGGAAAGACCATCAAAGATTCCCATTACTACACATGAGTAACTATACATATAAAAGAAACTTACTAGAGTATATGTCTACTGCAAAGAACAAATTTTTACAAGCGATTTATTATCGCGTCGTTCGCGAGGTGAAAAATAGTTCATTTATCATTTGTCGCGCATATGTAAAATTGAACGTTCCCTTATAAAAATAGATGATAACAATAAGAAAATAACTAAAATATATCGCGACGAAGTCAGTTAGATAGAGCTTAACGCAAAATAGAGTATCAGTGAGTTTACAGTATTCATTTCCGTAAAATCATTAATTTATAATTGCCGGTTAATGTAATCCAAATCAATATCATGTCATATGAATTCTTTCACATTATCAAAATAGATACATATGAATAGTAATTCAATTCAAAGATGCTTTTACAAATCCTCCTTCATGTTCCATACAAATAAAATGTTTAATTTCTAACCGAATGTATAACAATAGCTCATGGAACTACAGCGAGCTACCTTAGTAATGGCTGCGGAGTGGCCATCCTCTAGAAGAGTCATTTGCAACATGTTATCAGCGCCACATCGAACAGTATTTCCTTTAAGGTTTCAGATGTTAATATTCATCTTTTTTACTAAATATAACAAAATGTTTCATCATTCATTTATCTTTTGTAAACGTAAGTTGCAATGCTTTCAGGAATTAGAAATTAAGTTACGGTTATCCGATTGTGTAACCTTTCTATTGCAAAAATTATCTTCCACTAGCAAAGTTACAGATCATTTTACTATGAATAGGCAATCTCATATGTCATCAGTGCAGCTCTTCAACGACGAACTTTATTATACTTTATATATAAAAATATATATTATAATTCTCCGATTTTGTGAAAACGTAAAAACACATTTGCTTTAAATTTCATAACAAAGACGATGGCGCTTACATGTACAGTAAAATTTTCAAATGCACAGGTCGGATAATCATTAGTAAAATGTATAAAATTGATCAAGTCAGTTTTATCTTCGTCTTCATTTAGCTTTCTGTTATTTTATATTGCGTGTTTTTGTAAATCGCTTAACCGCAAAGGTAAATCTATTGTTTTTAATTTCATAGACCAGCTCCTTTTCAAGATTACAGACCTTGAAGTTAAAATTTCCACGAAGGGAACATCAGATGAAATTGAAAATGTACAAAAAGGTAAAACTTACGCGAACCAATAGTGAGTGAAATATATAGCAAAACCTTCAACAAAACCCCGTAAAAGGCTGAATATTGCACAAAACTATTTACATACACTGTTTTTACTGTTTAAAATAAATTCAATGCGCAGATCGTTGGTTTCTGATAAAAATCAAAACCAAATTATTTGAAAACTATAAATCATTAGAAATCACAACTCCCGAACTGCCCAAACAGAGCAGCAAAATCGTTGAAAGTCTACCCAGGCTAAGAGAATGAGAATCTCTATAGCTTGGGTTAAATTAGATTATTAAGGAAGTGAAAATTTACTATTAGTAATTTAGTTATTTATCTTTTGTTGAAATTCCAAAGGAGTTTCCAAGTGATTTATCAATGCTTAACCGAGAGATGAAAGATATCAAATGGATATTCGAATGCTTTAAGAAAAAATGGCAAAGCCATGGCAAAAATAAGTAAAAGACAAAAATGCACGACAGCACACAAAACACAACACAGAAAATTAAAGACTGTGCAACCCCATCAAAAACTGTGGTGATCACATATAATTGCATTATCAAGAAATTGATGTAATGTAAATTACTCACATACTATGTTTTTTATGCTTTATCGGCGGGTACAACAATATATTTGCCTCTCCGCCACTTAATAGTTATCAAAAGTACCAGGATTATAATTTTATACGCCAGACGCGCGTTTCGTCTACATAAGACTCATCAGTGACGCTCAGATCAAAATAGTTTAAAAAGCTTAACCCTTTCGAAAAGATCAACTACGTCTTCTCTTTCGTCTTAGCCAATGTTTCGGCTCTTTGGATTACATATTTCGCAGAGTTGTTATTGACCAAATCGAGGTTACCAGTTATAACGTTTCCAGACACATTATATATGACTAGGAAACTAACACAGGTGCAATCGGTATGTTATTACTTGAAGAAGTCAATATTGAAATCCCACAACATGTTTTGTAATATGAAATTTTAGTCGCAATGGGTTTGGTATAGGTATACAATAGGATAGACAAAGAATTATCTTAAATGAAATAAGGGTGAATTTTCGAATGAATTGATTAATGATTAGGATATTGTTCAACGATGACGTTACTGCTCTGTGACTTGTTTCAATAAGGCAAACCTTTTACATTTTTACCAATTTCCCTAAAACTGTTAGGCCTAAATAAACCAATTTTAACAAGAAAAACGTAGTTGTTATAAAATTACCTCAATTTCGTTTAACTACATTAAACATTACCAACAGATGCAAAAATGTATTTGATAATATTAGTCAATTTTCGTTTTTATACCATACGATCAACCAATTCAAACCTTTTCAAACAATAAAGGAATGACAACTTTCAACGAGTCCTTAATTTTGGAGCAGATTGAGTTGTAACATAGTGATACATAATGCAACACTAATTATCGAAGTTCTAATCTAATACATTTTTTTTAGTTTCGTCGATTTCTAATATAGAACTTATGCCTTTTTCTAATAAAGCAAGACAATGAAATTTATAATAAAGAGTTTCGCTATAAGCGCATGATACGCCTCTTGTAAAAACTGGGAAAATACCCTTTTTTTTAGTAAAAAAATTCATAACTGGAAAACGTAAAATCTGAAATTTATCAAATTGAAAGGTAGCTTAAGTCGACAGATATAAAAAATTCCCCAAAGTTCATTAAAATTTTGTGACATTGTTTATGAGTAATTGTCCGAAAACTGGAAAATCTCCCCTTTATTAAGCATAAAAATTCATAACACGGAAACGTAAAATCTGAAATTTATAAAAATCGAAAGGGAGCATACGTCTATATATATAAACAATTCACCAAAGTATCATAAAAGTTGATGGAAGCATTTTTGAGTTATTGTCCGAAAACTTAAAAATCCCTCTTTTTTAAGGATAAAACTTCATAACATGGAAATGAAAAATCCGAAATTTATAAAAATCGAAAGAGAGCTTACGTCAATAGATATAAACAATTCATCAAAGTTTCATAAAAGCTGGTGGAAGCGTTTTTTAGAAATAGTCCGAAGTATGGACGACGGAAGGACAGACGGACGGATGGACGGACAACGGTATACCATAATACGTCCCGTCTTCGACGGACAAATAAAAAGAATGCTTGTCCAACATGTAAATCTACAACGAGAATGCTTAGACGTATCGAGTAATTTCAAAATGACGGGGTGCCTGGAATAAGTGGACGGCACTCATTTTTTAACATTAAAGTCGGGGTTTGGAGATTGGACCCTTAATTGTTGATTAAAGAATAAAACATCACTTTTGTTTTGCTTATGTCCTTTGTCTTTTGAATGCCTGTTTGCCATTCTGTTTTTCTTTGTTGACATAGTTGGTTGTTTTACTGTGATTCGGATTAAAACACATTGTTGTTTGCTGTACCCCAATTTTAGACATTTTTATATATATGTCTGTTTGTTCTGCTCACACGTTATTGTCAATATAATGAAATTGTATGCGACTGTTATTCAAGTCAAAGGTTTATATACTAGTAGCTTTAAAACCAGGTATAATTCCCCAAATGTCTGAAGTAAGTCAGAAATATGACAGATGATTTCATTTCGTTTGATGTGTTTGAACTTTTAATTTGCTGAAGGTCTTTCCGTTTTGAATTTTCCTAGAAGTACGGTAATTTCGATATTTTTTTTTCTTTTTGACACGTGTAGAGAGGGGTGATATCAGCTTAGCTCCATCTCTTGTGTTGTAGAGCACTGTATCTTATTTGCAGGACATACTATTTCAAACGAAAATTGCACCTTCCATTTATCTTTCATCTCGTGTCACATTTTAATTCAAAATTTGTAAGAATTTTAACAGTCGTTCTGAATGTACGTGTTTTTGTTTTTTTACTTCTTATCTTTTTTATGTTACCTCGTTAAATGACATCTTCGCTAGCCAAGGCTTACGATCAACTCCCGTGAAGAGAGCGAGAGTGGATCGTAACCCTTGGCTAGCGAAGTTGGTTAAATGATTGAAAATTTCCAATATAACTCTAAAGTTAAATAATTTGCAGCTTTATTATTTCTTTTGTTTGGAACAAATATCTGTATTTTGAATCAATCTTTAAAAAACTGTACAAAATACTGATTTCTAATTTACAAGTTTTATGTGAAATACATGGTAGTTTATAGCGCATTGTACAAAGTTTACTGTGGTTGCAGTTGTAAATTTTCATCTAAATCAGTCAGACCTAAACAAAAAAAATCCAACATAACTATCATAAAAAATACTTATACATCATCTTTGTTTTATTTTAGAAGATCCTACAAAGTGTTTTGTTCGATGGACACTGTTAACTCCAAGTAGCTGGTGTGTAGAAGATATCAAACGGAAGCTTAAATCCGTAACAGAATTAACTAACTTTACAATTGAATTTGTTTATACCGGATCACTCATAATAGACACGTCAGTTTCCTTGGATATGATCACAGTTCCTGAGAGATTTAGTATAGCTTTCATAGAATTTCTACATAGTTTTGCAAAGTCTTGTGAGATTGATACCACCATTGCTGTTAGTGTTGATGTAAAAGTTTTTGTATCTCTTTCACCATATAAGGGTAAGTCAATTTCAGAAAAGAAAATATTTATTAGATTAAACTTATCTTGCTTACATGCGACAATTCATACAAACAAGAACTGAAAATAAAACACCTGTATGAACACTCTAGCAACACGTATCTTAAAAGGCCAAAACTATTCGAGACATGAGTATTACCTACATGAAAGATATCTTGCTGTCAATTAAGACCATTTCAAAACTCAGAATATCGGTTTTTTGTGTCCAAATAACATTTGAATTGATTCATTCAGATGGTACTGTTCATTTGAAATTTAAAACACAGTCGAAGAAATTTTATCTTCTTTTATTTCTTTATTTTTTTTTCTTCCTTTATTCCTCTGGATACCACAATTGTAAATCTGCCAATAGCTCCAGAACACTTTATAGATAAAAGACTTTTCCAGTGAACAATGAAATCGAGACTTGAGAATAATATAAAAAAAAATACTGTTGTGCGTCGAACACTAATTGTTATCCATTCGTTTGATGTGTTTCAGCTTTTGATTTTGCCATATTATTAGTGACTTTCAGTTTTGAATTTTCCTCGGAAATCAGTATTTTTGTGATTTAACTTATTGTTCATATTTTCCTTACGATAAAGATGGCAAAACTTTAAATATGTCAGTTTTCGATGTCAGTTTTTATCAATACCGATCGGACTAACAACAAACACATAACTAATAAAACTAATGGCATTTTGACAATTAAATTTCCTCAGTAATGCTCGAGACCTTAATTTTTGAAAATCCAAAAACCAAATACAATTAGCAGATAAAACAAAAAATGATAAATTAAAGTCAGAAAAGAGTATAATTCAAAGCTATGCTTGTTACTTGTACAAAGAGCTGATAAAAAAACCCCGAAAAGTTGAGTCTGAAAAGAGTAGATACTAGAGTTATGTGCGTGTCTTGTATCAGAACAAAATTCAAGCCAGCTATATATGCAGTGATTTATATGATAAACTTTGACCGGTTAGGGCCAATTTTCTTACACGCAAGGATAAGGCGTGTTGAGTACTATAAAAGGGGATTTTGGACCGGCAAAACGAATTTGAACTCATCTTTATAGAATATTATAGGTAAATACTACACGCACGAAAATCTCATAAAACAGTTAAATACATTGTACTTTCATTCTTTGTATTAGTTATTGTTACAATGATAATTTCTAGTAGTTTTAATAGTTGTTATTTTATATAGAAAACTTGGCAAAGGTATTTCCGCTTTTGCAGTGAATAAATATCTACAGACTAGAGACTAATTGTAAGAAAGATTGAGAACAATCTTTACACTTTAAGTATCGAACAATTAACTTTCAAAGGCTTCCTTGCATTTTTCAATAGGAAAAGAAATTACAGAAGAATTCACGTTTGGATCCTGTCGAACATGTAGTAATAGAAACCTGACTGCTGGAGCAGAAAAGTGGTGTAAAGACTGTCAGGAACTTTATTGCAACACCTGCTCTATGTACCATACGGCTATCACATCATTGGCCAATCACACAATACTTTCGTTAAAGGATAGTATGGAATATTTTCCACCAAACATTTCACAAAACATTACATGCAATGAACATGATCGGGAATTTAATTTCTATTGCAAAACACATCAACAAATAATCTGCGTTGATTGCATCAGGGTGGTTCACACAAATTGTGCTGACATTGTTACTCTAAGTGTTGCTACTTTAAATACAACATCGTCATCCATATTTGACAATTTGGTATCGCATGCACAAGAACTCATTGCTGATACGGAACAAGTTTTGTCAGATTTAGCAAAGATGTCATTAGCTATTGAGCAACAAAACACTAAAATTAAATCTGCTATTGCAGATAAGTTTAAAGGGATTTCTTTTGGAAATGAAATAATTTATACCACCTTAAACGAATTAAAATTAAAGCACGAAGTATGTAAAACTGAAATAGAAAAGACCGTTAAAAAAAACATGACAATAAAACAGAACATTTCTAAAATTGATGTTCAGTTATATCAAATCAAAGAATATTGTTCTGAACGTCAGGCGTTTTTCTTCGTACACAATATTGTCAAAAGTATCACGAAGGCAGATAAAACATTTAGAACATCCTTAAGTGACATGAAAACGTTAAGTTTGTACTATAAATCAGGAGAAACATTTAACTTTCAAGGCTATGAAGTAGAAAAGCTCGAAATTGTCTTAAATTCTGAACCTTATATTTTTAATTCTGCAAAACAAAGTGCAAAAACTAAACAGGCTCAAGTACCAATTTCTGTAATCAGCATAGATAAAATCAGCCTGTCAAAAGCAATCACATTTCATCTAAAATATAGAGTCATACAATGTTTCAAGGTAGTATGTCTTAGTGACAAAGTAATAATTGTTAACAACACAGCAATGGGACTTCTAATATACAGTATCATGGGTTCCTTGGAGCGAGAAATTGAATATTTACACGGAAATATACAAGGATTAAAAGAACCCCAAAATAGAATTTCATGGTTAAAAGTTAAAGATATAACGGTTATCAGTAAAAACTGCATCGCTGTGATGGGAAAGAATGATATATTAAATGTAAACGTAGAAAACGGATACGTTAAGAGTATTAGCAATAGTCGCAATATGTATTTTTGTCGTAGATTGTGTTATTGTAAGGACTTTCTTTACCTTACCGATTGTAATGGTAAAATTACTGTCATGGACTTGGCTGGAAATATTGTCAAAACCATTAATTATGAAAAGAGTTTTCACGATAGCATAATACTATCATATGTTGTTCAGAATAATAAGATATTCATTTTATCAAAAGTTCTTATATGTTTAGATCTAAATGGCCAACTACTTTGGCAAGCAAAAATCGACGAACATTATGTTAAGACTCATACACAAATGTCCGTTGATAATTTTGGCAATTGTTATATACCAAGTGCTGTAAGTAATAATATAAAAGTTATATCAAACAATGGCAAGCAAAGCAATGTATTACTTTCAGTGACAGATGGCATCAGATATCCAAGAGCGGTATATTTTGATACGACAAACAACCGTCTAATTGTAATGACTTTATATGGTATTTGTACAGTGTTCGATGTTAATTTTAGAGATTAATTTTATATACATGTATAACTTGCGAAATGAAAATAAATAAAGCATATTGTTATAGTTTAATTGTTCTTTCACAACCTCAATTTATTATGTGACCAAAATACATTCCCTATCAAAGTGATCGTTTATATTTCTCCTAAACTTAAATCACTTACATGATTAGAATCCGAAAGTTCTAAATAAAATAACTAATGGAAGAGTTTATGTTGATATTTGAAAAAAAATCAGAACTTTTTATTTTCTTCTAAAATATCGAAATGATAGTCAGCGCTTCGTATAGCCGCTGTATATATTGTTGATTATTTTATATGTTTTCCTAGTACAGTTTTGCATCGAAGGGCGCCTGAAAGCAAACCAAGTACTATGTATATATAAAACAATTTATAGAGTTACTTCTTATAAAAAGTAAAATAACGAAAAATACTGAACTCCAAGAAATATTCAAAACGGAGTCAATGATCAAATGGTAAAACAAAAGCTTAAACACAGTACATAAAATGGAAAACAACTGTCATATTCCTGACTTAGGACAGTCATTTCCTTATGAGTAAAAAATAGTGGATTAAACCTGGTTTTGTAGCTAGTTAAACCTCTCTCTTGTATGACTGTAACGAGGAGTTCCATTATATTGACATTTCTTTTGCATTTAGCAGTTTTATCAATTGTTCTATACAAAATATGAAACCTTTTAATTGTTTAGATAAACTACCATGTTCATGCCATTTTATTATCGCTTCGAATGCTTCAACGTTCGGATACATTTGTATCGGGATTATAAGGGATAAACCTTTTTTTCGTAACCAAAATAAACAGACATAATAGGGTAAATGTAAAAATTGGGGTACAGCAGCCAACATTTAAAAAAGAAAAACAAAATCTATACATCTTTACTTACATTAACATTACAAGGACTCCATGAGTGTACTTACATTTTTTTACATGGTAAATTCTGGTCACTTCATCGGATCCAAGAAGAGAAAGCCTAAAGATTGCACAATACCGTCAGAATTCCGCAATTTTTAATATATATCCTCAAAATGTAAAAGTAGGACATTCTAGTTTTGGCGTACACAATTTTAATCCTGATATGTGTGATGATTGTATTTGCAACCTCAGGATTGATTTACCTTTCAGTGGAAGTTTCCTCCTCGAGATATCATCAGCTTAGTAGTCAGTACTTCTGTGTTGACATGAATTAAGATTGATATGGTCATAGTTATGAATAAACTGATTATAAAACTTTGTCGAAATACTGAGGATGTTCTATCCCAGGAATAAAGTACCTTTTTTTCAATAGAAACGTAAATGGTGATTGTGACCAAGTTTTATTAAATTTGCCTAATACTTTCGGAGTAGATTTTTGTAAATGGACGACAACGAACTACTGACGCCAATTAATGAAAAAGCTCACACTGTTCTTTTTTTCTGTAGTGCACTTGGAAAATAATTTCAGAGACTGAATTTCAATATATCTTCTATGTTCTTGTATACAATGTTCTAGCATCTTTATTTTCACGTTTTTCCAGAAAGGAAGTTTGTTTGTTTACATTTCTGTTCATAGTCATGCACTCAAAAAAAAAGTGTTACGATGATGTCATGACTCAAGAGTGTATCTCCCTCGTATCCTTCTCTTTACTTTTTTTTTAACATTTTTAAGTCACTCTCAGCAAATAAGAAGATCTTTAGATTATCCTTAGCACTTAGATTGCTTCATGATACTAGCACAAGGTTTATTCCACAACCTGTATAAGAGGGGCGAAAGATACCAGAGGGACAGTCAAACTCATAGATCGAAAATAATCTGACAACGCCATGCCTAAAAAATAAAAAGGCAAACAGACAAATAAAAGTACAAAAGACACAGCATAGAAAATAATATATTAAGTAAATATCCTTCGCATTTAATGCCGAAAACTGAAAAAATAGGGATAAATGCAACACTTAGTGGAACATAACTTAAAAGAAATTTAAGAAGGTATCCGTAGAGATCAAGTTCCAAAAAAACGGAGAGTTGAGGACCAAAACTAACGGCCGAAGTTATTACATAATCTTTATTGCAAAATACATGAAACCCTGACGGGTTAAAATGCAAACATAGTACACTGTATACACAAGTGACAAGAAACATAATACATGATAAATGTTTTAAACAAGTGAAGTTGATATTAATAACATATATCTATATATATATATATATAATAATTGACCAATGTGGACCTTATTTTCGCAATTCCATAGATTGCTTTATATAGTCTACAACACTAGACAAAATATCTTTATTGGGATCTAGAATAGTTTTAAGTTTAGAGTTTGAGTCAAGCTGGTTAAAATTAGGATAATGGGTTTTAATTGCATTTATAAGGGAATGTCTTACATTACTGTTAATTTGGCAATGAAGGAAAAAGTGTTCCTCATTATCTTAAATTTTACAAACTTAGCACAGTCTGTGTTCTCTTTGAATTTTTTTACAACGTCCTAATTCAATTTCCAAATTATGATCACTTACACGTTATTTTGTTAAAAGTTGACGACTATTAAAATTGTTTATATTGTGCAAGTAGTCCTCGAATTTAATTTCCATTTTAGGTTTATTATAAAGATAAAGTTTTAAAAGGTTTATCAAAATCAACATATTCTTCTTCATCAATATTAAATTCTTTAAAAATATGCTTGGCAAAAGTGTACCAAGTATATATTCCATCTTCAGACATAGACTTATTTACTGCAAAAGCTTCTTTAACAAGGGGGTTTATTTCATGGCAGTTTATTCTACAAAAATATAATAAAACTTGAGTTTTAATAAAGGAGTCAAGCGGAAATCGTCCTAACTCAGACTTTACACCTATATTACATGAGTTTTTTTAAATTCCAAGAACAGTTTTACAAAATTTATGATGCACTTTCTCAAAGCTGAATCTATCTGTCAATGATAAAATATCACAGTTAGTTCCATGCAAAGTGGCTCTATTTATGGCTCTAAAAAATGAGTAATAATCTTCCATATACCAGATCTCGCTATTATATAAAATTATGGGTTTAATTAGTGAATCAAATAATTTACATGATAAATCAACAGAGACATGATGAAAAATTAGACATATATTTTTTAATGAAAATAACGCTTTAAGCGCTTTCTTGGATAGTTCATGTGTAGATCTCTTAAATTTTCCTTTATTATCAATAATGTTCCCAAGAAAATTATACTCTTTAACTTCAGTTAATTGATTTTGTTTATAAAAAATTTTTGACTCAAAAGAATTTCTAGAATGAAAAATCATAATTTTTGTTTTATTTGTATTTACAGTCAGTTGCCATTTGTAGCAATATTTTTCCAGTTTATTCAATTAAAAAGATTAAATATGACAGATATGAATCAAGGACAACCACTGAACAGGTTACTGAATTGTCACAAACTTATCGTATGAATTTTACACTGCAAACAATTTTGATTTGATTTAATATATTTTATAAAACCTGTCTTCTTGTTAAGTAAACCTTGTTTTGCAATCTGTCGACATACCACCGTTTATTTTAGCTTTTTTTTTCTTTTCTTGTTCGTGAACAGTGTTCATTTTACGTGCAGTTACGTATCTCTCGCCATAGTCGATCCGACATCGCTTGCCTCTGTGGTTAGTTAGGAGGAGATAATACTGGAGATGGCTTGCCTTCCTGTGGTTGAATGGACTGATATCTATGTCCGTCTTAATGACGATCCCATTAGAATCACCTTTGTATTTGGTAGGTGTTATCTCTCTGATTCCCTAAAGCGATGTTCTGGCTTCTGTCTGATGGTTCTGGTCTACGCTGGCGGTGGATGGTACTACTTCAGCAGAGGTTACAGTAGAGCTTTTGGTCTGCACCCACTGGTCGTAACTCTTGGCGTTCCTTCACCTGGTGGATGGCGGTTTGCCCTTTTTCAGGGCCGGCTTGGGTTTACTGGAGGATGCCCTGGTTCTTTAGCCTTTTTCAATGTTAACTGCACTGTCACCTGGTCAGCAATTGCCGAAAATTTCTAGGCAGGTTCTTTTCCAGACACGTTCATGGCAGCCATTAAAGCGTTCAATTCATCTGGGAGTTCCATTATGATTTGTCCAAAAAGTGTGTTGCCTTGTGAGCTGTGATCAGTAAAGTTACAGAATCTACGATTTCACGACAGAATATATATATATATATATATATATATATATATATATATATATATATATATATATATATATATATATATATATATATATATATATATATATATAAGAATTTCGTGTGTATTTTAGTCTAGCACCATCTAATTAACTATCGAGATGACCTCCGAAAACTACCGACAGTCACATAAGATAGTATAAACATAAATATCAATACAAATTGATAGATTTCGTGCAAATAAACTTGTCTACGTCTGTTGGTTTTTATGTTATAATGTGTGTCCCTAATATTTTATTAACTGTGAATTTGCATTCAGATATCGCAGATCAAATTTATTCGTTCATAGTGTGTTAATTCACGTTTTTTTATTGAGTTAAACCTGCCAATTGATATTTTATCGTGTGTTTTTCTATGTTGTGATGTTATGCTATTGTTTCAGAAAAAGGGAGAAGGTTTGGTACCATTAAAACGTTTAATCCCGCTGCAAATGTTTGCACCTGTCCTAAGTCAGGAATCTGATGTACAGTAGTTGTCGTTTGGTTATGTAATTTATACGTGTTTCTCGTTTCTTGTTTTTTTTATATAGATTAGACCGTTGGTTTTCCCGTTTGAATGGTTTTACATTAGTAATTTTGGGGCCATTTATAGCCTGTTGTTCGGTGTGAGCCAAGGCTCCGTGTTGAAGGCCGTACATTGACCTATAATGGTTTACTTTTATAAATTGTTATTTGGATGGAGAGTTGTCTCATTGGCACTCACACCACATCTTCCTATATCTATATAAATTGAAAAAAAAGTTAAAAAGAACGATTTTTGTGGATGAAATCAGTCAATCAAGTGATTTACCTTTGTTTCACCTTCAATGTTGGCATTCTCCTCTTATAATAACTGAACACGCATAAATCATGTTTAATCCATCTCTAGCTACGGGGTTAAATTGAAGTTCACATAAATACGGATTAAATGAGGTCGAATTATTCACTTGCAAGAGAATAATTCATCATCGATGTTCTTAGGTTATTTTGACAAAATTAAACCATGCGGACTGCTAAAATCGAATTATTATTTCACTATTTTACTTTCTTTAATGATTGAACTAAAAAAAATCATAATTCTTTTTTTTTTCTTTATCTCGTAGCAAGTGTCCCTTTAGGACTTTTCTAGATAATTGTGTTAGAACTTGTTTTCAGTTAAGTCTTATGAAGATTCTTAGCTGTTCAATACTAGTACATTGTATGATTGTAAAGCTCATTTCCATTTTTAAAGCTAGTTTTAAATTGACAACTTTTATCTTGAAAAATATTCCGATTGTCATCTTTTATCTTATATATATATACTAGAACACACCCGCGAAATCGCGGGCATTAAGAGCTTGGTTGAAAGTATATAAACTGTTGCAGGGAGAATTATTGTAAATGATTTCATGTCTGGAGAATTTTAGAAAAGGTATCAAAATTCATAGGTACTTGGTGACAGGACAATTTTATTATGCCCTCTCCCCCTTTTTTTTTCCAAAGTCCATTATTTTTTTGTTTTCTGTTAAATTCCATTATTTTCGCGTTTCTGTATAGTACTATGAACATACGTATACGATAAATAAAATGTATGTCATCAATTATCAATTTCAAGTTTCTTCTCCAAGGCGATCACTGGTATATTATATATATTGGAATCGAGGGCATCATTTAGAGCTTGGTTTGAAAGTATGCAGACTGTTGCTGTAGGGAGTATTTTTGCAAAAGTTGTTGTGTCTGGAAATTTTCAGAAAAGGTATCAAAATTCATAGGTATTTGGAGACAGGACAATTTTATTTAGCCCTCTCCCTTTTTTCCAGAGTCCGTTATTTTTTTTCTGTTAAATTCCATTATTCCATTTCTGTATACTATGAAGATATGTATACTATAAATAAAGTATATTTGCTATTAAAAATCAAAAAGTTTCTTCTCCAAGGCGATCACTGTTGTTATGGTTATATTATATTTAAAGAGAGTCTCTATCAACGCGGCGAAAATTATTGTCCTGTGAGTATCCCGGGGGTAGGGGGTGGGGTTTTTGGTCCGAACCCCCCTTTTTTTGGACGATCAATGCATTTGAGTGGGGACGTGTAGTTTGGAAACCCCCCCTTTTTAAAATGACTGGATCCGCCCCTGGTGTCCCCGGGTACTCGGCCTACTTCGATTCGTCCGACTCGGGTTAACTCGAGTTAAAAGATCGGTTTTTATATGCGCATGTGCGCAACCTTCCCCAATCGGAGTCACAACTGTTTCATCGAGTTGACTATCGTAAGGGAAGTGAAAAAAGTAGCATTAAAATTGTTATATGATTAATAATTGTTAGTGTCAGAAAAAAATTCGTTCTGTTTTATTTATAAGCATCACCCGTCCGACAGTTGATACACACATGAACACTATTTGTTTATTTAAAAAAAACCAGACAAAAATCAAATTCACCTTGTCAGTCCCTTTCTTCGGCTATATTTTGTTAAAAACCAGTTTTTTTGTATCAATGTTTTGTGTTTCCATTAATTGAAAGTTATGTGCAAGTTTAAAACCGAAAGTCTTGTATGACTTATAATTTGGTCTGGTGACGGGAACAAAATCCGGACACCTTTATTTTCTTTTTCCTCACAAAATAACCCAAACTGAATAGTCATAAGAATAGATGACAAATGCAACTATGCAAGGTACCTATTGAACACAGATGCATAATGATTAGTTTATTGTGGAAGGAAGAGAAGCGACACACAAAATGAGGTCTTCTCGTTTAATAGTATAGATTTCTACAAATTGATTTCAATTTTTCATTCTCCGGAACTCCAGTTACTCAAAAAAACGCACCGTGAAAGAAACAATATTTTTCATACGCATTCAAATTAGTACCCATTTGCTTTTGACATATTGGTAACTAAAATATGTCTATATGGCTTATATCACAGTCCATTTTGTGAACTGCTTTTCATACATTTTCAAGCTGACGACGACTAGGAGAGGGTAAATGACTGACTACCCATGGGGGTCTTGCACGGTCGGTACATTTCCAATAAGTTTCCAGTTAAGGTTGAAATTGTTTTCAATATCAAATGTATTGCAGGGTCGTAACTAGCGTCTTTTTAAAGTGAGGCAAACTATATTCGCCGAGGCCCCCAGAAGCTCTGAGAAAAATAATGCAAAATCGTGCATTCTGATCGTTTCCCGGACTCTTTCTCACATTGAAACTCAATTAATTTTAAGCTATTTTTTCGACAATATTCTGGTCTCAAAGCAAATATATAGATTCATTGAAACTTAAGACTTTTCGGGACAACATTAAAAGACCGATATATAGGATAAAGCAACATTCGTAATTTTCATAATCATTGATACTGGATTTGTCTGTTCTTGTCTTGTATTCTGTTTAGACTTTGGTGATTTTTTTTTATGACTTGATTTAGATATAGTGACAGTGCAGTATATTTTAAGTACTGGTACTGTTTAAGTCGACACTAGGGACCATCTTGACCTTGTTTTATGGTATTCATGATTCTTTCATGGTTGAAGACCCTCCGGCGACTATAAAGATGAAGAACAGTAATAAAAACCCTAACCATTGATAATTTGTATTTTTTCTATGCATTGACTTTGTGTGCGATTAAGTCTCGTTCACGTTTACTCCATATTCTTTTATTTTCTATTAAAGGGTCTGAACACGACTTAATCCAAGCATAACTCTTCAATGTAAAAGGTCATATGGTAATAAATTTGTTTTTTTTCAAATGATTTGATATTGGAAGATTGGTGGTCTTAATTCAATTTAAGAATCTAGTTTTATCTACAAAAAAGAGACAGTTTTGTATAATTATTGTAAAGACTATGGACATCTTACAGAACAGGTGTTGCCCTTATCCAAATAACCTAGTTAAACGGTCTTTTAAGATTGGACTTTCAAAAAAATGCTGACCATATAAAGAATAAAGACAGTCGGGGCCCTTCCGCAATGATATACCGTAATTAATGTGACGTCAGCTTTTTATCGTAAGTTAAGTTCATCACTGAAGCGCAGTCATCAAATCACATATTACATTCAAGGTTTTGAATTTTCAAAACGCAAATGCTTTGAAAAATAATAGAGGCTTTATGGAGTTTGTGTCGCTCACCTGGGTCTATGTGCATCTTAAACAATGGACACTCTCCAATACTAGTGTGAACTAGAATAGGTTTTTCATGACAAACATCTCTTTTCTGTTTGATCTTGTATTGCTGATATCTTTTCTGTTTACATTTTCTCTCTTTACTCTTTTGATCTTGCGTAACACAAAACTGGAGTCTCTCAAGAGTCTGTGTCGCTCACCTATATCTACTGTTGTTTCGGAAATCATGTAAAATAAGGATAAATCATAATCAAATAATAGTATTTATCAAGATACCCTAATAATGATTGAGGCCAAGTTTGGATTAATTTGGCCCAGTTGTTAAATTAAAAAGTAGGTCATCCCATTGTTGTCTTACAAAACTTACCAAAGACTCCTTCTCATTATTTAAATAAGTTTTCAAGTTGTGACTATTTGAAAAAGTTTTATTTTTAACCATGGCGGCCATGTAGGTTGAAGACAGGGTCATCGGATATATTTTTCAATCAAGATACTCTATTGAAAATTGTGGCTAATTTTAACTCTATTTGACCTAGTAGATTAAGTGGAGAGTTTTCTGTAAAAGATTACAAAAAAAAAAAAATACGAAAGATTAACTATAAAGGACAATAATTCATTAAATTAAAGCTCAATTGACTTATTTGTATATCGTACTTTGCACAGCATAATTGCTGTTTATATATAAAAAAGAAGATGTGGTATGATTGCCAATGATACAACTGTCCACAAGAGACCAAAATGACAAAGACATTAACAACTATAGGTCATCGTACGGCCTTCAACAATGAGCAAAGCCCATACCGCATAGTCAGCTATAAGTGGCCCCGATAAGACAATGTAAAACAATTCAAACGAGAAAACTAACGGCCTTATTTATATAAAAAAATGATAAAAATGAATTATAGTTTATTTCTATCTATTTAATCAAGATATTAACCAAAAACAGCAAAATTTCCTTAAAATCACCAATTACGGGGCAGCAACACAACAATAACAGGTTGTCTGATTCGGCTGAAAATTTCAGGGTGGATAGATCTCAACCTGATAAACATTTGTATCCCTTATTAGTTTTGCTCTAAATACTTTAGTTAAAGAGATATAAGCCCATAACTGCATTTTACCCCTCTTTTCTATTTTTAGCCATGTCGGCTATCGTGATTAGTGAGGGGGACCATCGGAACATTTTTGAAACAATATATCTAAATGATGATTGTGGTCAAGATTGGTTAAGCTTGGCCCAGTAGTTTCAATGAAGATTTTTGTAAAAGTTACCGACGACTACGATGGACGACGGACGCCATGTGATGATTTTACTAATTTGTAGATCATGTCTTGCTGATCATATTTGCTATTTAATGTGTTTATCTATCTTTTATATAGTTTTCAACATCATAGTCAAACACGTAAAACATTAATTTTTAGAATATTTCTTGTTGTTTTTAGATATTTTATGTGCGCTTGCCCCAACTGAAACGATCTTACATTAACATTAATATTGTACATATATATATATAGTTGCACGAAAACATGATTATTTAAGTGAAAATAAGTATAAATAAAAGAAAGTTGCTACTGGAATAATAGTTTACACTAAAAAAAAACGGTAAATCGGTTTCAAACGCCTGTGGTTTCATTAACTTCTAGATAGTCGACAGCCAGAAGAAAAGCGCATTAAAATGACGATAGCGTTGATGAAAGAGGGGCGAAAGGTACCAGAGGGACATCCAAAAATGTCGAAATGTACCTATATGACCTATATACTTCTATGGTCTGGCTCGTTAATAACCCAACGAGTATAATACTTATATGGTCGGACCATACGAGCATACGCGTATGATCATGACCATACGCGTATCGTCAAAATACTCATTTTTGGACTTATACCTAGAATTTGACATACATGGTCATCTCAGTACCAGAGTTTATGACACACGAGTATATTTGAAACTTGAAATTAACCATTTTCCCCACCTTAGTAGCAATACGATAACTTCACCTGCATAATTATGGGATATACATTTCCCCGATTTTATTCGGTATTCAAAAGCTTGCAGCTCTTACTAAGACTTTGTAAAACGTCACCAGAGTTTGAGTAGAAAGTTGATGAACCAGGGGTATGTCAGAGAACGTTTCGTCCTTTTTCGAAAATTAATTACGCGTTATATAGGATTCTTTTATTTGTTTTCATGAATATACTTTTTACTGTTTAGTCTGTATTTGATGATATTCATTTGGTGTTGCTGTGTACTTCTTCATCCCGTCATTGTGTTATTGTTCTATGATAATGTGTTTGTATTCTTTTCTTTCATTCTTGCTAATGTGCCTGGTCTATATTCCTTTTTGTGTTTCTTTCAAACTTATGACGTGGCTCTGTACTTATACATCCCGCCATTGTTCTATGATAATTTTTGTATTCGTGTCTTTAATTTTTGCTAATCGGTACTTTGTCTATATGCCTTTTTATGTTTCTTTGATACATATTTGTTGTTTCATAGTGGTTAAGATTATAACACAATGTTGACTGCTGTACCCTAACTTTTGACATTTTTACCTACTATGTCTTGTAAAAAAAGATGTGGTTTGATTGCCAATAAGACAATTCACAACAAGAGACCAAAATGACACAGAAATTAACAACTATAGGTCACCTTATGGCCTTCGACAATGTTTTTTCACACATCGTTGTCAATAAAATTTAATCTAATGCGACTGTCATGCAAGTGAGAGGTTTAGCTATCTATAGAAACAGATTTAATTCACCATTTCTACATAATAAAAATGCATGTACCAAGTCAGGAATATGATACAGTTGTTATCCATTCGTTTGATAAGTTTGAGCTTTTGATATTGCCATTTGATTCCTCGGGGTTCGGTTTTATTGTTATTTTACTTTTTGCTGATGATTTTGCTTATTTACTTTTCTGTCTATCGATGTTATTTTTTTTAGATAGAGATCTCGTCTTGTTGGTCAGTTTTGCTGTTTGAAGTTCCTTTTTACAAGTATCTTGTAATGTTGAAGATAACAGGCAACAATTCTAAAAAAAAAAAAAAAATAAGGGCAATACGTCCTATAAGAAGTCGTCTGACAGTTTTGATGTGATTTGACAACAGGTAGATCTCATTATTCTAAACGTTTCTGCATCTGTCAGATTCTCTTTATATAGCGGTTTATGAGAGAATGGACAAAACTTTTCTTGTACGGTCATTTTTAGCCGTGTCGGTCATGTTGGTTGGCAAACGCAGTCATCGGACACATTATTAAAACTAGATACCCTTATGATACTTGTGGCCAAGTCTGAGTATATTTAGCCAGTTGTTTCAGAGGAGAATAGGAAAAGTAAACGACGGACGACAGACGCCAAGTGATCAAACCCTTTGAATCTGGTGAGCTAAAAAAAGAAGAAGAAGACGAGAAAGAAAACCTTCGATGCATCATTGTCACTGTGTTCTAGGGGATACATAATATAGAATAAAAAAGTTCTTTTAACATTTTATAATAAATAAATAAATATCTAGATAAAGATTGTTGGCTCGTCATTCCTCACTGATTGTCCACCTTGAGGAGTTTCATTTAAGAGAATTAAACCAGATAGTATTTTTCTAGAAATCAAGATATGAAATTTTAGGACTTAATTTCAAATATGGTCATATTCACAGAACTTGTCTATAAGACAAGACAAGACAAGTTTATTATACACTCAGGCACATTGTGTGCAACAAGAGCAACAAAATGTACACCGAAACACGGTCTTTCAATTTTTTTTCTTTCTTTCTAAATAGTCCCTTTCAAAAAGAAAATAGTCTTCGTTCTAACATTATCTTCTCAAAACATATGCACAATACAATCTGAATTTATTATGCGCCAATAAATATATCGATCATATCGGCATCATGATTATTCGCTTATCACGGCAGTTAGATGAACGCCCACATGTTTCTCGTTTGTTCCTCATAAATATCCGGAATGAAACCAATAGGCGATGGAACCATTTTCACCGTATTCTTCCCGTGTAAAACCTTCTCGTATTCGATCAGTTGTTTCCAAAAACCCATGTTTGGTCTTATTATCGGCCTTCTGTTGATGACTTCTTCGTGTGCTTGGACTAATGTCAATTTCTGATATTTCATTAAGTAAGCTATGCATAGTGTCACTGACCTACTGACCCCAGCCACACAGTGAACAAGAATTTTCCCGCCATTAGACCTTACAGAGTCAATATGATCTGCCACACTTTCAAAATGTTTTTGTAACGGAGCGTGCGGCGAATCGTCTATTTTTATTCGTGTCGTCTTTATTTCCGGTAAGTCAACATTCGGAACATCTAGAGTACAGTTTATTACTTCAGTGATTCCAGCGTCTCGTAATTTTTCGCTTGTAACTCCACTGGCGCCACATAAATACAACCATTCTGTTATCTTTGCTATGTCAGCTAAAAACGGCATGTCTTTACAAAAATACTTGGTGTTTTCATCTGTGAACAAGGTTTAATATCTGTAAAAAAATGTATACTAGTATGTCATTAAATCTTCATGAGTGCAGTTTTATAATTAATCAATTGAAACCTACGTTTTGTTTTCTGGTAATAGAAGAATACTACGAATGACTAAAGGTATGATACAGCAGCAACGGCAAACTTGCTTGATATATAAAGTGTCAATAAAATTTAATTTAACAAATGAACTCAAGCAAAATTTTGCTATGACAGTTAAATAGAGAGGATGATTAATTATAAATGTGATCGGGAAAAAAATATTGTGGCACAGCAAGTTTCAATCCGACGGTTCTGAATTTGAATGAATATTTTTTATGCAAAAGGAAAAAAGTAAGACGTCCATTATCACTGAACTAGATATAGGAAGATGTGGTATGAGTGCCAATGAGACAACTCTCCGTCCAAATCACAATTTATAAAAGTAAACCATTATAGGTCAAAGTACCGTCTTCAACACGGAGCCTTGACTCGCATCGAACAACAAGCTACATTTATAAAAGGCCTAAAAATTACTAGTGTTAAACCATTCGAACAGGAAAACCAACGGAATATCTATATAAAAAATAGAAAGTGTCTAGCCTACTTTTGCTGTAAATTGTAGGCTCGACAAAAATGAGGAAAAGAATAAATAAAAAAAAAATCCTCTTGATATTGTCCTTTGTTTGTAGGAAGATTCTTTCCAAGTTTGGTAAAAATCGAGGATAGTTTATGAATCTTATAAATGTTTTAAAAACTTTAACAGCAGACTGTATGTAATGTTTGGACGGGTAGCACAAAGCCGAGTCCACAAACGAAGTTCGTCTTCAAATTACTAAAATCATTTACGACGTCGGCATTTTTTGCCCAGAAAACAAAAGCGTAACAAAAACAATGTATGTACACTTAATTTATAACATAGTTCAAAAGATAAACGTTCAATATATTTCTTTTTTTTCGAACAACAAAGCACAGCAAATTGACATTCTGGAAATCTAAAAAAAATATATGCTAAGAGTAGTGTAATGGAAATGACAAGCGACTGTGCAGTGGACCCTATTCAGAAAATAGCGTTAACACATCATTTCTTTAAACTGTAACATAATAGATGGACATTTTAAAAAATGATTTTTGTTTATTTCTGGATACTATCTTACGATCGTAAACAAGCTTCTTCTCAAGTTTGGTAGTTTAAGAAAGTTTTTAAAATTATACAACCTTTGACCAACAGAGTGAATGTAATGTTTTCTGCCATCAATAAGTAAAATATGGAAATAATTGATTTGTTTTTACTATATTACTTCTGGATACTATCTTATGAAAAAATAAACAAGCTTCGGTCCACAGATTGAATGTAAATTTCCTAGCAGAAAAACTAGGTCCATTTATAAGTAAAATACGGAAAAACATTCTATAGATACTATCTTATGATCACAGGTAGCAAAACACAGTTAGGAAAAAAACTAAAAATTGACACTCATAATTTTTAAACACCCTCTTTCCCTTCCTTTCTCACAAATAAGGCTTAATATTTGTGTTATGCATGTGTATATTTATAGAAAGAGAATATTGGATACAAAATATTGCAAAAGAGGGGGGGGGGAGCAGAAATGTCACAAAAGTCTCCAAAATTGGTTCAAAGGAAAATTTCAATCAATTAGAGCATAGTGTCAAATTTTTGTTGAAAAATACTACAATAATTTCTGAACCTATATGCGGTACGGATAGGAAATTACGACTGTCAATAAAAAAAAAAAAAGGGCCTGTAAAACATGCTAAAGCAATCTAAATGTTCATATAAACCCACTTAGAAGGCTATATTATTCTTCAATGATCTAAAAATCAATTTTATTGTACAAAAACTTTCATATTTAAAACATTCACCATGGCCATAATGAGAAACTAACCTTCTAACTGTGTATTGCTACCATAAACAAGCTTCTGTCCAAGTTTGGTACAAATCCAGGATAGTTTAAGAAAATTATTAAAATTTTAAAAAACTTTAACCACAGAGTAAATATATTTATGGACGCCGACGACGGAATGTCTGGCTTTTCGACAAAAGTCGAAGGCTCGACAAAAAAGACGCTTATGAACCACATCAACAAACGACAACTACTGAACATCAGATTTTTAGTACACATTTTTCTTTAGGGGTCAGCTGAAAAACGCCTGCAGGTGCAGCATTTTCTCGCTGTGACCTATTGGTGGCCTTCGGCCGCTTTCTGCTATTTGGTCGAGTTGTTGTCTCTTTGACACATTCCCCGATTCCATTCTCAATTTTACCTTTGGCACTGTGGAATATATAATAACACATTCATGACTACAAAATTTAGAGTTTTGTTTTCAGTGACGGATCCAGAAATTTTTGTAATGGGTGGGGTGCAGAAGGTGGGAGGGTGCTTTCAATGTTCTTAGAGGGACCCGCTCCACACATTCTTAAATGATTCCTAATATAACCAACAACAAAAAATCTACAAAAGGAGGGCATTGACCACCCTACCCCTCTCCCCACTGGATTCGCCTGTGGTTTTGTCAATGAGGGACTTCATCGTGTTCATAATACGAATATTTGTACGGTATCATTCATTTCATTTCGTTTCTATAATCTTTTATATTAAGTATTGCTTCACAAGTTTTAGAATTATTTTCATGTTTGTGCAGTATCGTTAATTTTATACGTTTGGACAACGAATACACATGATAAACAGGAAGAAATAATTCATACGAACCGGCCACATATTTGCTGGAAATTTCAACATGGCCTTCGAGACTTTATCCCGAGCGTTATCACCCTATTTCCCATTTAGTCTGTGATAATGTCTAACGTTTGATTTTGTCAGGGTTTTTTATCATAAGTTGTAGAAACATTTTTGGACTTCGGTATTTTTCCGTATACTTTTTTTATAAGCTATATCAAATCAAATAGATTGCATGTGAAAACGCGTCTAGCCCGCTGACCTAAATTTACGGTAAAAAAAATAAGAATTGTATACATACGAGTTATGTTGACTTGTAAACTTATACCATGTATACGTTCGTCTCAAAGTTCAAGTGTTCAAAAAACCTAACAGGTTTCCAAATATTCAAATCAAGTTAAATAAAAATGTGCGTAGATATATATTTTATTCTCGAGACTTTATTCGATTTCGGTACTTATGTATACATCTTTGGATTTCAAATGTTTGGCTTTGAGCGTTCCTGATAAAGGTAAATCCAGAAAAGCGCTTCGGACGTCAGAAATTCACAAACGTGATGTTTTCAATTTTTTACATCACTGGGTCGATACCTCTGCTGGTGGACTATCAGTCTCCGAGGGTATCATCACTGAGCTCAGTAGTCAGTACTTCGGTACTGATCGATATGATTTAACATACTTTACTAAAATTGTACGTTTATAAATTTTGAAATTATCATGAAACTAATGTTTCAACTCCCTCAGGCAAAGTTCGCTTTAAATGAATTTGGCTATTCATTTTAGGTATTTTTGACATATAGTTCTTCAACGGTTTCGGTAATTATACATCTTCGGATTTCAAATGTTTGGCTTTGAGCGTTCTTGGTGAACGTAAATCAGGGCAAGAAAAGCGCTTGGGACTCAAGAAATTAATAAACGTGTTGTTTTCAATTTTTTACATCACTGGGTCGATACCTCTGCTGGTGGACTATCAGTCTCCGAGGGTATCATCACTGAGCTCAGTAGTCAGTACTTTGGTACTGATATGATTTAACAAACTTTACTAAAATTGTACGTTTATAAATTTTGAAATTATCATGAAATTAAGATTTCAACTCCCTCAGGCAAAGTTGGCTATAGATGAATTTGGCTATTTATTTTAGGTATTTGAAACGGTGCTTTGCTTTTGCGCCAATTGGTATTTCATTTGCGCCAAAAAAATATTTTATTTGCGCCACAAACAAAATTTCATTTGCGCCAAAATAAAACCTTTTGATTGCGCCAATATTACAGGTAAATACAGGTAAATAGTATAAAACATATATTTAAAAAAAGACTTTTGATAATAAAAGTTTGTTTGCAAAATGAAATATATTCCTCAGAAATCAATCGACATTAAACCACACAAGTATTGTTAAAACCTTAATGAAACAGAGTTCTGTTATAAATAAACGTGATCATAACACCTACTACGAAATATGAAAGACAACAGTTTACACTGGAGTTATTCTAAGCATGATACAATATTGTAAAGTTATACGTATACCCTGGCACCAAACTTGTAAGCGACGGCCTTGATGTATTCATGTCTGGAAAATTCCTCCTCTCATGTGCATACCATATTGATAAAAAAGATAGTCCGTTTTTTTTTCTTTCATGAACTGCAGTCCATTTCAGTTATTATACTGGCTTTGCAAAGGTTTTATTTATTTGGGATACCAATAAACGACTTGGTCTCCATTTTTCAGAACGTATGATCTGATAAAAAAAAACTAAAAGTGGTCATCACATTTTAATTTACACACTTAATTCTCATTTTTTTTTTTTTTTTTTTTTTTTTTTCGAACATGTGAACACTATATATAATTGTAAACCTTAGTGACTCTCAGCTTCAGAAATGAGTGTGGCATTGAACTCATCCCATTATCCAGAGAAATACTGTAAAGACTAAACCTTTTAGAGCAATGAATATTTAACGCTTCCGTTCAGTATTGCTTGCCCGAATTACCTGTAAAATGGCGCAAATGATGTTTTTATTTTTTGGCACAAATGAAATATAACCTTGTGGCGCAAATGAAAGATTGTAATTTTCAAAAATTGGCGCAAATACAATGCGACAATTTTTGGCATATTGCTCTTCAACGGACTTCAACGGTTTCGGTACTTATACATCTTCGGATTTCAAGCGTTCCTGTAGAAGGTTAATCCAGAAAGGCGCTTCGGACGACGCAAGAAATTTATAAACGTGTTGTTTTTAATTTTTTATTCTCATATAAACAATTAATGGATACATAAAATCAATATATGAATCGGAAAGTATACCATTTTCACTTTATATTAAATAACGATAGGTAATTTTTAGATTTTCATAACAACTTTTAATTTGATATTTCAGTGCTATTTTAGACGAAGTTATACCTGTATAACACCGTAGTAACATACTCAAACAAAAATACATGTAAAAATCTGCAATGTAATGAACTGCTTGATCTGTAAGCACCAAATGATTCATTAAACTGTAAGAACTTGGTAAAACTTCAATAAATATAAATGATTAAAGATCATTAAATCTTACCTTTATCTTTGTCACTTTACATAATAGAATGTCGATCAAACATTAAGTGTGTCAATAGAAAATCTTTCCAAGTGGAAAAATATCCAGATAGTATACATTTTAGTCCGGGAAAAATGGTTAAAATCGGCAAAGACTCTGTGATCCTCTATACAAAGAATATTACATTAAAGTTCTAGTACACGACTGACAACTATTTAATCAATAGGTTGTAGAAAAGAAAAGTGATTATAAATATATAATTAATAGTTGTGTAAATTATCGTTTCTAGCTTTAGAAATATCAAAACTTTTTAAAAGTATGCAGAACACATCTTGTATCATTGAATGAAAATTTTGAGGAATATCTAAATTGCAATGATTTTATACATAGACAGTTACTATCAAAATTTAGACTGAGTGATCATTCTCTAGGCATTGAATTGGGAAGGTACAGAAACATTCCAAGAGCACAAAGATTATGTAAAAAATGTGGAGTCCTAGATGATGAATTTCATTTCTTTTTGTATTGTGACATTAACATATCATTGCGTTCTAATCTTTTTGCTTATTTAAAAGAATATGTACCATTATTTCAACATCTTGATACATTTAATAAACTAAAACAAATTCTAAACCCCATCCCTGAACTTGTTTGTCATATTGGAGTCTTCATTAAGCAGTCTTTAGAACTGAGGGGGTCAGACCCATGTCAGACAAACTCATGATTGTGTTTTATACATCAATTTATAATTTGAACTCTTAAAATATGTTCTATTATATTGTATTGTATTTCATTGTATTGTATTGTATTGTGTTTAAAATGTATAAATGTTTGTTTGTATTGCTTGACCCTTATGGGTGTAATTTTGCAATAAAGATATATAAACCCCTAACGGGAAGGATTGTGCCTGATGTTCATATGATGAAATCATAATCTTTCAGTCAGTTTAATTGAAGTCTGGAGCTGGCATGTCAGTTAACTGCTAGTAGTCTGTTGTTATTTATGTATTATTGTCATTTTGTTTATTTTCTTTGGTTACATCTTCTGACATCAGACTCGGACTTCTCTTGAACTGAATTTTAATGTGCGTATTGTTATGCGTTTACTTTTCTACATTGGTTAGAGGTATAGGTGGAGGGTTGAGATCTCACAAACATGTTTAACCCCGCCGCATTTTTGCGCCTGTCCCAAGTCAGGAGCCTCTGGCCTTTGTTAGTCTTGTATTATTTTAATTTTAGTTTCTTGTGTACAATTTGGAAATTAGTATGGCGTTCATTATCACCGACTAGTATATATTTGTTTAGGGGCCAGCTGATGGACGCCTCCGGGTGCGGGAATTTCTCGCTACATTGAAGACCTGTTGGTGACCCTCTGCTGTTGTTTTTTAGTTGGTCGGGTTGTTGTCTCTTTGACACATTCCCCATTTCCATTCTCAATTTTATAAAAGTAATAATGTTATCATTAATAGTTTTCAAATAATTTTTGACTTTTATCTCGAGTGTTTCTCTTTCATTTTTATAGTTCTGACATTAATGCCACATGATGTGCTCTTAATTCGTCTACATATTTAACTGTCGGTGACTTGCATACATATCCGACCGATATGCAAACATACTTCGCGAAATCTTTCATTTTAAAATTGCAATTTTTTTATATATTATATATATCGGCGCGTTACGTAAACGCGGATTGGTCCTACATTTGCGCGAAAAATATCCATGTTTGCGCGACAAAACGCATTACGTTTTCGCGAAATATGTCTGTTGAAAGGTTACTATATTTGCGCGGGTTTATACAAAAACATTTAAAAAATAAATCTTAAGAAGAATGCTTCTAACATTTTTACACAGCCGTCGACAATTGTTCAGCAATGTGGTCGGCTGTACTAAACGAAGATACAAAACGTACCAACAATAGTCCAGAGTCTTTTCATAGCCATTACAACGAAAAGTTTTACTCGACTCATCCAGCCATCTACATTTTCGTTGAGAGTATTCTAAAAGTTCAGGCCACTACTTACATTAACATTCGCGGCAGTTATAACCAAGCCCTAAACGCACAGATAAAGAGAAATTTCAGTTTACCGTTTAACAATTTCTGAAATTTCAAACTGGTGAAATTTCCCGTCAATGCTAACTGAAATCGCTAGGTTACAAATACCAGGCAAGGACTGGTCTATAAATTATCCGCGTATAGATATCATCCCCATGTAAACTGTAAATAATTAATTAACATTAATTTCAGGGTTAGTTCTTTTCAGCGCTATATATATGTTTTGACCAAATTGCATCGTAAGCTGATCAACCTAAGGTGAACGGTCTGGACACTATCCCCGAAATATAAAGAAAAAAAAACTCATCATTTTCAGAATATTTCATTTTCATCTATTCTGTATTGGCGACTTGTAAACTTGTTAAACAATATGAATCATTGGACAGGCCCAAGAGAGAAACATTATTCTTTTATAGCCACGTAGGAATATTACAAAGGATTTCTTTCCAGATTTATTAGAAACATATGCTAAGTTCTACTAGTAACCAAATGGTGATATATTTGATAAATAACGTAATAATCTGTGCTTTCGGGGGGGGGGGGGGGGGGACTTTGATGTTAAATGTTCAAAGGATCTCGACTCCTTTAACAAATACTCAAGCACCTACACTTCACACCAATATAGGTGAAAGCAGGGAATGACAAATTTTCTCTCGGATATTGTGGATAAGTGAGCCAAAAAGTCAATAGTTAAAATGAGCATAAAGTGCTTTTCAAAGTATTTCAGAAAAGAAATGAGTCCAACTTAATAGGAAATTATAAGACAGTTTAGGTAATTTATACTTTTTTGTTTTGGAATAATATTGATATTACCCGTTATTTTTCAGACTTATTAAAAGAAAACTTAATATATAAAATCATGTTTATCTGACATTGGAGGTCAGGGGCCAATTTCACAAAACATCGTAAGTCTAAGATTACACTTACGTCAAGTCTTAAGTCAAAAACCAATTTCACAAAAGAACTTACGTCAAAACTTTCGACCAACTTTGATCGTAAACTTAAGAGTGCCTCTATCCACACTTAAGTGTCTAAGAAATACTTACGACCACTCTTACGGTTATCTTAAGTATTTATAAATGATTGCAGCGTTGCCAATTTTTTTCTTTAAACGCCACTTACGTAGAAAAAGCATATGTAGAGACCGTACGACCCCACTAGATATGTATACAGATGCCGAGATAATAAATCGCTACCGTTTTCCAATTCAAGTTCCAACGCATACACATATTAACACCTTAATGTATGTCAAGAAAATAAATCTACAATTTTGCATCATATATATTGTGGATTTCATAATGAAGATTAAACAGTAAACATGCTAGGATTTAACGTAATTATACGATAAAATAACGGTTCCATAGGAGAGCCTAACTCCGGTGTATGGACACATTACAAGGTGACAATGAATATTACCCAGGGAGAGGCGGTGATTCACAAGCTATTTAACGAGCACCAGCATATGGCATAGTATGAAGCAGGGATGGGGTAATCGTAATCTGTAATCATAATCGATTGTAATTGATTACATTTTTTCAAGTAATCGACAGTAATCTGTAATCGACCATATTTTCGATTACATGTAATCGTAATTTAATCGATTACATGTTATCATCGATTACTTTCAAAATAGTGTGATAAATTAAAACCAATAATTTAAATGAAAATAGAAAAATGCATATATTCATCAGTTTATAGTATTGATGAAATAAGGTGTATCATTATTACTTGAGAGTTTATCATATACCTTAGATCTCCATTCGGATTAACCAGATCTCCTTACAAATTTAACTATATTTCCAGCTTTTGAAATAAGCGATTTCAATGTTTGTCAATACTTCTAGCCATTTTATATTATACACAAAAATGTTCAAAATAAGAAAATAGATTCAAAATAGGAAAATACATGTAGTCCGCATTTAAGTTATGTACTACATTGAAGTAGTAAGCGTAATTGTAATATAATTCCTTAAAGCTTGATTTTCAATTAGAGTTCCAATTTATTTTAGAATAGACAACCTTTGATTCGTCCGAATGGTATGACATCAAAATAAGGAAATAATACAAAATTCACTTGATTTGGAAAGTTGGAATAAGTAAGAAAATTAACAAAATCATATCTATATATACTCGACATATGCAACATACTACCATTTCAGCAATAGACCACAGCGCATGTGGGTCCTTTGCATCATGGCTTAATCTACTTTCAACACTAACAATTTGAACCAAAAGGATTCTCCTTGTTTAGTGAAGTATGAGTTTTGCTTATTTTTTAGGGCTTCATAGCTAGTTTAGAATGAAGAACAGTAATCGAAGTGTTGTTATACTTTTATAAAATTGAGAATGGAAATGGGGAATGTGTCAAAGAGACAACAACCCAACCATAGAACAGACAACAGCAGAAAGTCACCAATAGGTCATCAATGCAGCGTGAAACTCCCGCAACCGGAGGGTATCCTTTAGCTGGCCCCTACACAAATATATAAACTAGTTCAGTGATAATGGACATCATACTCAACTCCAAATTATACACAAGAAACTAAAATAAAAAATCCTACCAGACTAACAAAGGCCAGAGGCACTTGACTTGGGACAGGCGCAAAAATGCATAGCTACATTTGTATTTGTCAGGTTTTTACTCATAATCGTTATTTTTCATATTTCCCTTCTTATATTCATAAGACGAAGTACCTGTGCGCTAACCCTGAGGAGATACTATCATAGGACTCATAATAGCTGCCTAAAATAAGTGTTTTTGCTCATCTCTAACAATTCTACTAATTTTCATTAATAGTTTTGTATTTTAATGTCTATAACCTACTCGGTATTCAAACAAAGTGCACCATGCCAAGAAATCCTCTCTAAAAACTCCGGTGGACCTCCTACGGCACCCATTAGTAGATACAGATTTAGTTTCATTCAACAAATTAATTTATGACCTGCATGCGTGTGTCGCTTAGAACACGACAATGTACCAAATGGTCAATATTTATCATCCGTGTAATTTGCTCTATGGGATATTTGCAAACTTTCAACGGAGTCAATTTCATGGCATGGGAGAAACAAAGAAGACCATTCACATTTAGTCTAACTTTTTTTTTTTTTAATATTTAGAGTTCATAAGATACAAATATTCCGTTTGGAACACATTCTTTTGCTTCCTCCATTTTCATCCCTTGAATGAGACTTTCCAATTTGATATTGCTTTCTAATCGATTAATCCATGTACAGGACGGGCAACTCTCTTTATTCAAAAATAAAATCTACACTGTCGTTAATTACACATGCTGTTGTCTGCTTGGAGTCCCCGCCTTAAAATAAGAAATTGCCCAACTCCAAAATACTATATTCCTGCATTACATGATTTGTACCACAATGGACCAACATTTTTAGAATAAATACCAAATATAGAAAGTTGACCTACAATTCAAAACATAAAGTTTGAAGGCACATACAGAAAAAAGAAGATTTATTTTTGGCTAAGGGTGCCGGTTGTACCTCTCTGCGTTTTAAATAAACATGAATATTTGCCACTTTACATTTTCTGTTTTATAAATCCTAACCCTGAGCTTTCTATTATTTGCCAAGAAATCTCGCTCATAACTCTGGTGGACCTTATACGGCACCAAATAATAGATGAAGATTTGACCTGCATACATGTATGTGTCGCTTATGCACTCAGGGGCGTTTCCAGGATATTTGAAAAAGGGGGCGTAGAATACAATTTGAAAAAATTTTGGACCTTTTTTTGGCTAAAAAAATAAAATAATTGTGAAGTACTTTTATGTAACGGTTCCTGACTTGGAGCATGTATATTTAATAGTTAAAGTATCAGGGTTGTTGCCGAATTCTCTCGATTAATTGCCTACGGTACATTAAAATGAGTTGGTGGATCCAACCAGCAGGAACCCAATAACGAGAAATTCCAAATTCTAAGGTATAAGGCGTTACTTTACATTTCAATAGTCATAGGATTTTAAGAACGGGAGGCATAATTCCGGCTGCCCATGTATAGGGTCCATGGGGAAGGTCAGAAGCTCCTGGATTTCAACAATTTAGCATCAAATCATGAAGTATTATAACAGCCTCCATGATAGACAAATTTGTGAAAATAGTCTGCCTTTGGATCATTCAAATTATGTATTGATTTTAAAACTTGTGGGTATCAAATCTTTGGTAGAAGTTTTAAATTTTAGTTCAAAGGTTATATGAAATGTGCATGACAAATGAAAAATAAATCTTTAACGATAGCTTTTTCTGAACTAATACCCGTTTTGTTAAGATATACCTTTTCACAGTTTTGGTCTTTTTTTGGGAAAATGTCGTTTGTGCTGTATTTAAACCCCTTTACTATGAAATTTGTTTTGCATGCACACGTATAAAAATTGCGTTTTTAATCCAACGCAATCATGGGTTTAAAACGTTGTTTTCAATTCAGTAGATATAAAAAGATGTGGTATGAGTGCCGCAACGAGACAAATCTCCATCTAAGTCACAATTTATAAAAGTAAACCATTACAGGTCAAAGTACGGTCTTTAACACGGAGTCTTGGCTCACACCGAACAGCAAGATATAAAGGACCCAAAAATTACTAGTGTAAAACCACTCAAACGGGAAAACTAGCGGTCTAATCTATATAAAAAACGAGAAACACTTATGAATCACATCAACAAACGACAACTAATGAACATCAGATTCCTGACTTAGGACAGGTGCAAACAATTGCAGCGGGTTTAAACGTTTTAATGGTACCAAACATTCACCCTTATGAAACAATAGGGTAACATTGTATTTATAATACCCCGTTCTAGATAGTCAAATCAGACCCCTTCAAATGCAAGGAGAAAAAAAGCATATTAACCCAATTTCAAACAATTTAGCTGAAAATGCAACCCCGTGTGTCGGAACATACTCGACGCGATATCATATATATAGTAAGTATCCCCCGGGTAGATGTAGAATGGCCATTGGGGAAGTGTCACACAAAACAACCATTTCATGTATAGATTTACTTACCGTTTTGGTTGTTTAAAAAGGTGTCCCAGTCACCCATCGGATAGGGGAATCAGTATAAAAAGAAATCAGAGTATGTGTTTAATTAATGAATATGATAAATTGCCATATTCAATACAATTATAACCCCGTGAATTTCCGGCATAAGTCCGTGAACTTCGGCACGGGTTACATTAAAGTCTGTAGGTCTATAATCGACACTATGGCTGCTTTAAACGCAAGACCGTATAAAAATATATACAAATTTATTCACACAAGTTTACAGTTCGAAAGCTAGGGGAAGACTGCTCCAGCAACAGTTTACAAAACATAAATTAATTCAAAGATAAGGGTATTAAAACATTATAAAAGGTTCTTATAAAATATAAATATACTTGTCCAATGTTATGTAATAATAATAGGATTATTGTCCTCCGGCTAAACCTTATAAAATAGCGATAATTGCTTTTGTAGTTCGAGTGTTAGATATATGTATTATCTCGCACTTTTGACAGCCATCGGATTAAGTTGTAAAATAGTAAATCTACATGTATAATCACTTTGGATATTTGAAATAAGAAACATTATATTTAAGAAAAGGGAACATTGAAAACAAGAAATATTCAACTTGAAACTAAAATGGGAAATAATCAATTTAAAACGAGAGTTCATATACATAATCAATTCAAAACGAGAGTTCATATAAATATTCAATTCAAAACGAGAGTTCATATAAAGCACTTTGCGAATTATTGTAAAAGTTCCTAAAGTCACTTTTCTTCCGGTTATACAATGATCAACATTAGTTAATTCAACGGCCGAAGCAATTTCTTTGCATGTATAAATGCATAAATAAGTAATTGCACTTTTTCACTAGAATGAAAGGTAGACCATTTTTTCTCCTAATTTTGCCATACTGTTACATGGGGGGGGGGGGGGGGGTTACATGGGCAATGAAAAAACCCCAGTTTTGTACCCGGCTTTCGACAACCTGTGCCCAACAGGTACTTGTTTTTGTCTTGGATAGTCAGGATTTTGCCCGAACTCTCCCCTAATCACAGAAATGTTGGATGTAACTGTGCCAGAGAGTACAAGAAGCTCACTCTCTGAATAGTGTGGCTTTCTTTTTGTTATTTCCATCAGATCTACGTTGAAAGTATTCCGTCCCGTTTTGTTTACATAGGGAGATACCGCTGCGCATGCTTCGATGAAACGAAAGTACGTTCCTAAGGTATTTATATCTTAAGAGTGGTCGTAAGATAAGACTTAAGATTTAATCGTAAGAGTGGTCCTAAGTGTAGGATTACAACTTACGATATGCTTTGTGAAATTGTCTTAGGATTGCACTTAGGAAAGTCTTAAGTATAACACTTAAGACTTAAACTTACGATGTTTTGTGAAATTGGCTCCTGCATCCTTGTACAACTAGACCTACGTTACTCCTTTTTATACTCAGATGAGTTTGATTTAAATGACCTCATAATTGAACTCTCAAGATAAAGTTACAGGGAAAATATGTGTATTCATTAGTTGTAATTGGGAATTTTATTTACACTTTAAAGAAGAGTTTTGCTTAGAACCATATCTGTTAAAATTAAGGCGGGGTCATAGAGTAAATATATGTAAATTAAGGGTATGTAATACAAAGTTTCCCATTGAAACAGGAAGATGGAGAAATGTACCATGAAGTGAGAGAATTTGTCCACTTTGAAAAGCTGGTCTTGGGGATGTGTACCACTATATATGTATATGTACCAATTGTGAAGTTAAAGATTTAAGGGGGAAGTTCATACCTCCATACTATTTGAAATATCTAAATGTTAAAAAAAGTACTGGGCATGCTTAAATATTGTAATAATAATGTGCTGTCTAAGCTCTCAATTTTTATTCAAAAGGTAAAAAAGATGCTTGTCTGATTTAAAATTGCAATAAACAAAGATTTATCTCTGAAGATGTATAATTTAACTAGAGGCTCTCAAGAGCCTGTGTCGCTCACCTTGGTCTATGTGCATATTAAACAATGAACACAGATAAATTCATGACATAATTGTGTTCGGTGATGGTGATGTGTTTGTAGATTTTACTTTACTGAACATTCTTGTTGCTACAATTATCTCTATCTATAATGAACTTGGCCCAGTAATTACAGTGGAAAATATTTTCTAAAAATTTACAAAAATTTATGAAAAATGCTAAAAATTAACTATAAAGGGCAATAACTCCTTAAGGGGTCAATTGACTATTTTGGTCATGAAACTTATTTGTAGATCTTGTTTTGCTGAACATTATTGCTGTTTACAGTTCATCTCTATCTATAATAATATTCAAGATAATAACAAAAAACGGCAAAATTTCCTTAAAATTACCAATTCAGGGCAGTAACCTAACAACGGGTTGTCCGATCCATGTGAAAATATCAGGGCAGATAGATCTTGACCTGATAGACAATTTATCCCTGTCAATGTTTCGGTTTTTGAGTTATAAGCCAAAAACTGCATTTTATCCCTATGTTCTATTGTTAGCCGTGGTAGCCATTTTGGTTGGATGGCCGGGTCACCGGACACATTTTTTAAAATTAGATACCCCAATGATGATTGTGGCCAAGTTTGGATTAATTTGGCCCAGTAGTGTCAGAGGAGAAGATTTTTGTAAAAGATTTCTAAGATTTACGAAAAATGGTTAAAAATTGACTACAAAGGTCAATAACTCATAAAAGTGTCAACTGATCATTTTGGTCATGTTGACTTATTTGTAAATCTAACTTTGCTGAACATTATTGCTGTTTACAGTTTATCTCTATCTATAATAATATTCAAGATAATAACCGAACAGCAAAAATTCCCTAAAATTACCAATTCAGGGGCAGCAACCCAACAACGGGTTGTCGGATTCATCTAAAAATTTGAGGGCAGAAAGATCTTGACCTGATAAACAAGTTAACCCCATGTCAGATTTGCTCTAAATGCTTTGGTTTTTGAGTTATAAGCCGAAAACTGCATTTTACCCCTATGTTCTATTTTTAGCCATGGCGGCCATCTTGGTTGGTTGGCCGGGTCACGCCACACATTTTTTAAACTAGATACCCCAATGATGATTGTGGCCAAGTTTGGTTTAATTTGGCCCAGTAGTTTCAGAGGAGAAGATTTTTGTAAAAGTTAACGACGACGGACGAAGACGACAACGACGGACGACGGACGCCAAGTGATGAGAAAAGCTCACTTGGCCCTTCGGACCAGGTGAGTTCAAAATATATACTGTATGTATTATATGAACTATGTATACTGTATGTATTATGAACTATGTTGTAATTTATATTGTGTATAATATGCTCCTGATACGCAGTCTTCTGCGGCTGAGTTTTCTTTAATAAACTACGAAACTATGGTTTTGGACTAGCTTTTAGTAACTGCAAGTTATCTTATCTCCGTGCTTGTTTCTATTCTTTTTATTTACATTAGTTGAATTAGTTTTGCGCCGTGTGCCGATCTTTTGGTTTAACAATTTCTACCGACTTTACCGTTTGTCCTTCTGTTGTAGTGTAACATCACTGCCATAGAGCGCTCTTTAGCATGTTTAACTCCACTGGCCCACATTCTTCGTGTAACTGTCACAAGTCGGAGCCTATATTTTAGTAGTTGTCGGTTCGTGACGGTCTGTCTTTCGTAATTTTTTTTATATATAATTTAGGCCGTTTGGTTTTCTCGTTTAAATTGTTAGCATTTTATTTTATGTCGGAGCCTTTTATAGCCGACAATAGTGGATAGTTGTATTATTGGCGATTATACTACACCTCCTCCGTTTTATACTGTTTACAAACTCGATATTTTGTTTTGGAAGGAAATCAACATAGACATTCAAGGCAGAGTTTGATACTCATACAAACAAGTTATATGTGGAGGTGAGTCCTATTAAAGAAAACCCATCGGGTTTTTTTTTTATCGTATATATCTAGTTATCTATGGTATTATTAGTAATACTCGTTTGTTTTGTACTTTAATGAAGGTCTTACGTAAGAACCAAAAATGTGAAAAAAAGTTTCTAAATAAAATTTATTAAATTTCTTCTTCAATGATCCTAAGATTGTGACAGTAATATACATGATTAGCTATCCAAAACATTTAACGATGTCAGAATTTCAAATCCTTCCTTGGGAAACATTGAAAATCAATATGTTAGTGTGGCCGCTGGAGACTATCAGCCTATTTTCATTTTTGTCAAAGAATATTGCTGACGGATAGTGTAGACCATCCGACCTCGTATTGATTTCTCTATGCTGTTTACCATCATTTGACAGGACTACAACATTATGCGATACCTCTCCAGTTATATACATGTTTCCATAGTTGTCAAATGCTGCACCACGTGGCCCCTGAAGGATTCTTTCATAGTTAAATTCCCAAAGCGGTTCTCCTGAATGATTGGTACATATAACAGAGCTTTTATCATTCGAATAATATATTTTGTTGTCATAAGTCACAACAAATGATTGATAAGGTAATTCCCTTTTAATCATAATTGATGTTTTATAATCTTGTTTATCAATTTGATATATACCCATGTTTTGTACAACACAAAGCAGCTTTTCATCATTACTTGCTATGCTGTAAGGTTTTCCCGGTAGTTTGATAAACTTTATTCTATTGCTTGAAGGCAAATGTATAATATTGATTCCACAGCAGCTAGAATCACCCGTAGTGACAGCAACATTGTTATCGTCGAGACATGTAACATCGTATGAGTCGCCATATACAATTGAAATATAGGATAGATGTAACCCCTTAAAATCCATTAATCTAAGCTTAGAAGTTGAGTGGTGCGGTAATAACAATTGATTCTCTGATGTGACACAGCAACCTCGTATGGCACCACCATAATCGGATGTCAATGTGTGTTCTCGCTTCAATGTTATGTCTTGAATATTTTCCTGTTTCTGTACTGCTAACAGCTGTGCTTGCTTGTTTTTCCTCTTCCTAAGCGACAACCTCTTTTGTTTTGTAAGAACCTTTACAGATCCGAACATTGTTATTTCAGACAAGCAGCTACCTATTTTTACATCAACTGCCGAATTTATAACTATTTGCTGTAATAGACCATCGTCAAGTAATGACTGCATACTTTTTTCATTTTCTGTTATTTTATTTTGCATTTCTTTCATTCCAAGAAAAGTTTGCAGCTCTGACGCATAACTTCGAATATCATTTAAGTCTCCTATATTCTTAGATATCTTCTGTTCAGTTTCGTGAACTAATAATAATGTCTTTCGGATCTTCTCAGTCGTTTGCCTGACTGTTACGTCAATCTCCAATTTTAACTTCCCTTCTAGCTTGTCAAGATGATTATTGACAAGTAATCGCATTTGACTGATCTCTCCAAGTTGTTTCTTCTTTTCTGTTTCAATATTCGATATATTGGCCTCTCTGTCATTTGTAATATCTTTAATATTTTCTAGCATGTCTGTCATAATTTGTTCTAAGTCTTTGTACATTTCGGAGGTTTTAATATCCTTCAACATGTCATCTAGCGGAACAGCTCCACATTTCCCATGCAATTTTATACACTTGTAGCAAATACAGATATCATGAGCTGGACAATATAGCTGGTAATTTTCGTTATGTTCTTGACAACTCTGACGAAGTTCGGTAAGAAAGGGAGGTAATTTATTGTAATCTTCAATTGGTATTAGTTTGTGATTACGTAATATTTTGGCAATGGCGTGGTGCTCCTTACATTCCGAACAAAGGTACTGTTCACATTCAGGACACCAATGAGTTGACAGATTTGAAAGATGTCTCACTTCGCAGATATTGCAGAAAGCTGAATTGGTAGCCATTTGTGTTTCTGAAAGAAGAAAAACTTACTATAATTATTATAACTGAATTATAGATTCCTAGAAAACACCCAATGATTAATCGCAAATCAATGTCAGATGCAGATTTTATATTTCACTAGATTGCTTTTTTATACAAATGTTTAAATCTGATTTGGAGATAGTTTATTGCTATAAAATTAAATGATAAACTATTCTTTCATTTCAATTTGTCTAATTTTAACCAAACCCCTTTGATATCTGCATTTTAGATCTTGATGTACTTTTTCGGTAGTTGAGCTATTATGTTGTAGGTTGTTGTTGATTGTGTACTGTCTGCATGAATTGTATGCATTTGAGGGCTTCAGTGATAGTGATGATACTTAAATATAGGTCAATGTGCTTGTTTTCCAGATATTAGGGGACGACCATTTGATATTCTGGGGGGGAGGGGGGGGGGGGGGGCAGGAGGATTTGTTTTTGATCGGTTATTTATTTTTGCAAACTAAGAGGACAGATTATTCATTTTCTGCACTATTGAAGCAAAATTTTTCATTTTCATTAAAGCAAGGGACTGATTATTCATTTTCACAACTATATTTTTGATATTCGAAAAACATACAATTTTTTAAATGTTTTGTTTATAAATAATACATATAGTATAGTCAAGTCATTATGTAACATTTAATTAGATTACACATCCCCCTCTACAGAAATGAATCTTTTAAATTCCCAACTGCATATACACATAGTATTAAGTTTAGTTATAACTAGGCACTTTTAAATGTTTTGGCAAACCTAGTATGCCGAGCGGAGCGAGGCAAAATTTTTTTTGAAGGGTTTTGGAGCCACTGAAGGCCCAAGAAGCTATAGAACAAATGATGCAAAATCATGCTTTCTGGGTGTTCGGAAGACCCTTTCATAATCTGAAAATGAAGTTTTGTTTTAATAATTTTTTGACAATATTTTGGTCTCAAAGCAAAATGTATAAATTCAGTGTAAGACTGAAGTTTGTAGGGAAAACATCAAAAGACCAATGTGCACGATAAAGCAAAAATGGAATTCACATAGTTAAGCCTGTGGCTGCTGTTTTTTTTTTTTTTTTTTAAACTCATGATCAAGTTCATAACAAAATTACTAGATTACAAAAGGAATGAAACACTAACAGAATACAGAAGGGCAATCAATGAACAAAAGACAAATAAATAAGAAACATTGATCCCGAAAAATCAGCGCTATAAGTCTGAGGGAAAACAGAACTTTCTTCTTGCAAGGCCGTGAGCACAATTTGATATGGAGACAAGCGTTTGGTTTTGAAATTTCCTACATGGAGTTACGGCCCTGTTAAAATAAAGGTGAGGTAAGGTTTCCTGAGACAATATACTTCAAGTTAAATGAAACCAATTTTCAGACATTTCAAGTATATTTAAATAATATTTATACTTTTGTTATTAAAAAATTTGGGAAGTGTTTCCCGATTTTTTTTGGGAAAAAAGATGAATTTATGAAGAATCTGGTGCCATCTCATATACTTTCGATTAGACCTGCTGAGTTATTTATTTTCTATACATTGCAAGTCAGGTAATTTATTTTCAAACTACCACAGAACAAATCATTTATTTTTGTGATTATCAAGGCTGAGTTATCTATTTTCAAAATCCTCCTGCCCCCTCCCCCCCCCCCCCCCCCCCCCCCCAGAATATCAAATGGTCGTCCCCTTAGCCATTTAAATTTTGGCGGGAAAATGTTCTCTCTAGTTTTCTCATAGCTTTATCATTGACAAGTATAAGTTCTCAAAAACTATTAAAATATAATTAAAATTTTGTAAGACTTTTTCAGATGGATTATCATTATACACGTAAAAGATTTATAAAAAGAAAATGGGGGTCAATGGGCAATTTTTTTTTAAGACAATCAAATGGATAAAACCAGAGGATTCCGAAAATCTGTCAAAAAATCCAAATCATGACAAGCGAACATCCTTAAAGGCCTTAAAGCAAAGAGCCATCAATACAGGTTGCTGAACCTGATGAGTCAAGTCTTTTATTTTCAACTGATTTATACAATGTATTCTAATGATTTGCTCTTGCACTACTGTCCCGGGCAAGGGTACGTTGTGTCAATTCTTCAGTAATGACTGAATCATTTTTTTTAAAACAGATATAACTTACATTGCGAAATTCCCCATTGATACATTTACAAATCATTCAGATTATAAGGTTCAAATAACCTTAGACAATGTGACCATTGGTCTTTTTTGCTATTCTTTCCAGACTCCTCCTGGTGTCATTGGTCATATATAGCTCCTAACATGTCTATATATGTGGCTTAAAAACCATGAAATATTTATGTTTGAACGTTTCGCAGGAAGGTTAATCCGGTTAAAGGCTTTGGATACTAGAAACTTGTAGAGTCGCATTTTCATTTTGTGCACTCTCAATATATTCGATATTTTCATTTGCAAATGTCACAAGTTTGTTTTATAAACTTTCAAGCTAGAAAAGTGTAATTGATAGAATGAATATAAAAAATATAGTTTACAATGTAAGCTTGTAATTCTTTAATCCCTTATGTTAATACAAAATGTCGTTTCCAGAGTGCTAACCATTTACAGAAATTATGTCCCAAACGGCTGTCAATACGTAGGTTTACATATATTTAATATTCATATTAATAAAATCGCTTCTTTTTTAGCAAAAAGACACATAGGTTCCTTCTTTTAAACACTTTAATACTTCTATATTTTTATCATACTGATTGGTAAAGCTATCCGAATTTGAAAGCACTAAAGTTTTGCAGTAATGTGTGCATGGGGCGTTTTATCTATATAAGAACAGTGATTTATTTCAAACGCATTATATATGCGTGTTATCGTAGAGACTGAGTGACTTATGCCACTCTGTTAACTTATAAATGAAAGATTGTAAATATTTGATGAAGGAATATTATAAACGTTACTGAGAAACGTTACAAACCTTTAGGGGATTTTTGTTGATCACGTACCCGGAAGTTCGATGAACCAACAAGTTTTAGTTTTTCAAAAAGCTTGTCCGACTCAAGTAAGGCAGACTAATTATGACATATCTCAAACAAAAATTGCGCAAGTAAGGATAGAATATGTTATAACCAATTTTCTAATTGTTTTTTTAACGCATTTAATTGTGATTACGGCTTTTCTGAATTTTCCTGATATGTGATGCCGAATTATCGGGCAGGGTGTGATAATTCAGTCGAATTATAATTCACGATTACCACTTCAATCATATATTCACGATAAACTTCAGACTCGAATTTGAATTTTGATTAAAAAACTTCACAATTGGTTTTCATAAACCGTAAATAATTCGTAAAGCACATAATTGATCAAGCGTGTCCTTGAAGGTTAATAGAAAGCATGTGAACTGAAGAGTAAACTGTTATCATCCTCGTATTAACCAATCAAAGTCCGGCTTTTGACAGGAGCCATACGCAACTATTATCAGCACCCGCAGTGCGCATGCGCTAAATTTGATCGCATTCGATATCGATAAATTGACTATAGATTATTAAAGGCAATATTGAATTTTGGTTAGCTGACAGAAAACAAAAATAAATATCTTTTTCATTGGCATCACATTTTCTTAGCTTTCTAATGACATATTTTATAATTGAATCGGGATTGCAGACGTTAAGGCCATTTTCATTTTTAAAAAAAGTGGTTCATTCCCTATTACTTCATACAATTCAAAACCAAAAACGTATGCAAAGGAGTTTTCATATATGAATACATATTTCAATATTTTTAGAAATAAATTCATTGGCATAAATATATATTCTCTGCTCTAATATCTTTCCAATGGTATATATTTAGTATTTTAGAAAATTTAATGAATCGGGGCCTTTTTTATCCAAAACTGGAGTTGTTGTCATTGTTTGAAGATTGCGAGAAAAATTATAAGTCATACCATGGAAGTATTATATCAATATAATAATTCCATGGTCCTACCAAGTATATCGCTCACAGGTCACCAAACAAAGTTAAATCTATTTTTACATAAAATATTTATACATTTGATAAAATGTTTTACATCATGAATTTAAAAATTCAGTTAAGTAAAAGAAGTGAAACTTTTAATTTAAAATAATGTTTTTGTCTAGCAGACAGTTTTCTTTATTTTTGATTATACAAAATCTTTCACCACTACATTAACTGAGACTTTTGGATGTTTTTCGTGAAGGGTATATCAAAATTTTGAAATCCCATCTAAAATAAAGGAGTAGGTCCGGTCCGGTAAGGGCAGATTTTAGCCTCAAATTTCAGGTTCATCTAATGAAAGATTTGGGACACCTTTTAAACACTTAAGTGTCTATTTCAATTGATTCAATTAGTTTATGTGAAAGATTTTAACTGATTTAGTCATTAAAAACGCTCCAATTCAAGCTTAAATATGAAAAATCTATCAAATATGCAAAAAACGTCACTTTTCAGATGGTTTTTGTCAAAAATGAAATTGGCCGCATCCGTGTTCATCCTCAACCTTTATATATGTTATGTATTATCATCAAATACAACTTACATTTCAATATTATGAATGAACACGAATGCGGTCACTTTCATTTAAGACGGAAACCGTCTAAAATTTAACTAAAATGCTAAAATTGTGAAGATATCAGTGATTTAGCATGACTTATTGATAATGGTACCCGATAAATGTGCAGTGTATTGTCAAAAACAGCCAATATTTATGTAGCAGAAGCATTCTACTTTCACGTAAATAGCTAAAAGATTACATTTTCACATTTTTTTAAAACTGCTATATTTATGGTCCAAAAAGGGGTCTTACTGAACCTACTCCTTTGGGTTTTTTTTGCAATTTTCTTACATATCTTTTAAAAAGTGTTTAAAAATAATTAGGCTGCCGTAATTAAACAATTTGATACTTAATTAAGTTAACATGTTTCACTAATAAATCATATGGACACAACCGAAATAACTTAATGAATTATAAGCGGGCTATTGTTAAATGGAATTATGAAAGATTTATATGCCCGAGATTGCGACAAGTTCCTGTACATGTATCCAAGGAATTGTATATTTAAATATACAATTCCTTGATGTATCCAGCTGGGTTTTTCGACTTGTGACAATTTACATGTCCTGTCTTGGCAATACATTTCCAACTTCACTACTGCAGTTTACGATGTTTTGCGAGACTACCTGCATGATACCTAACCCGAATAATTCAGTTCCTCCCCGTGATCGACTCCCCCACTCGCAGTGAAATATAACGACTGAATTATTCGGGTTACATGATACCTGTATCAACTAATTTTTAACTTGTGATGGCATGCAGCTGGGTATAGAAATGATTTCGAAATAAATCATGTTTTTTCTCCTAATTAAATATTATACGTGACACATTCATTACATTTATGATTTAAATTTCGAGACAAATATAGTTATCTAAAATAAATAAGAAAAGTACTTTTTATGATTACTTCCCGTGGCAAGTTTGGAACAGTAACTGTTTAATCATGACTAGTAGCAGAATAATTGGAAATACGAAGGTCGAAATTAAGCGCATACGTCACATCACTTTATAAGTAAGTATAGTTTAACGTAATAATGTCCCGTTTCCACATAGATAGGTAGAAGTCTTGTTATCGTAAGCTCAATAACGACATATCGATGATTTCGTTACGTTCACAATGGCTGACTAAATCTAGTTTAATAAGGATGTCTTTAAAATCAAAGCACCAATAGTTTCGGTTTCGCTCATAATCAAATTCGAAAGCAAGTTTTGTAATCCGCTGATCGTCGACTCCATCGTTTGCACCAGTCCTGAAGTTTGTCTAACATTTGTTGTAAGTCCTTTTCATTTTTTGCCAACAGTTCAATATCGTCAGCATAGAGTAATAGAGAGATTGCTGTCTTTTAATCCAATTCTAAGATTCATATCATTTAACTCCATCACCAGGTCATTAACAAATATCGAAAACAATGTCGGTGATAAATTGTCCCCTTGTTTTACACCCGTTTCGCAACATGCAGAACCAGTCGGTAAGTTTACCGTTTAATCTCACACATGATTCAAAACTCTGGTTAAAGTTTTTTATAGAGTTATACACTTTTCCATTAATGTTATATCGTAGTAGTTTGTACAACATCATCTCCCTGTCAATGAAATCAAAACATTTGTTCAAGTCGATAAAAGCAACGAATAAGTTCTCATTATATTTAATTGTGCAAGTGTAAAATTAAAAGACTGCAAATAAATAAATACCAATCAAATATAGGAATGAATTAATAAGTCGGCCAGCAATTCGAAAAGTATTTTATTGAATACAATCATGCTCGTGTACGACCGTACAGACATATCACATGCATAATGAGGATATTTTAAAAGTGATATAATTTTAAGTTGTTTTGAAAGTAAAATTTTCCATATCATATCAGTAACTGAATAGTTCTTGATGTGATATGACCAAGGAATATCACTTCACACCTTACCTAGAGTAGTTTGTTAACTAATTAAAGACATATTTTCCTGGTAGCTGCTTGACTTCTTATGTGACAGGATGGAGAGATTACCTCTTTAAATATATTACACTTAAAACTGAGAAATATTCTTCGAATACGATAGAAGTACTTGTTATTCCTAGAGTTCGAAAAGTGAACTAAATTGTCTCCGTAGTTCTCAGTCTGGAAAGCTTATTTCTGGGAATTTCACCAACTTTACACCAAACATTTTTTATTATGATAGTTTGAAAAAGTCACGTAAGCCAATATTTGAGGAAATTAATTCTCTGTACAAGAGGGGAACCATAGAAGTTAACGGGAGAAAAATCGTTTCGGAAATTTTTTGGGGTGGGGACATAAAATTTTTACAAATTTTGCTTGGCCTAGGGGGTTCACTTTGCAATTACTCCTGTACCTGGTGTAGAATGTATAAAGGTGAAAGAGAGGACATGAAAATGCCTTGGGACTTTTATCATGACAATAACATGAATAGAACAGCACAGAACCTGGAAGAAGATGTTGTACGTAATCATTACGATGTTCGTGCTCAACCTTTGATCAAGATTGAGCCTGAGCATATTACAATTGATGAGCTTTACCTTCTTCTCCGATTTGCGACAAACCGTAAAGTTGTCTAATTTGATAAAAAAAAAATACGAAAACACTTGATGACAAAAATGTCATTCATGGGGAGAAGACATTTTCTTCATCAGCTATAGCTAGTTGTCAAGATGAGAGAGTGCGGTGTTTCTTTCTCGGTCTGGACTAAAAAGGGAACTCAAGGTGAAGTGGAGGGGTCTTCATTGACTGGTTCAGACTATAAGAGACTAGTCGAAAATCTTCCCTCAAAATTGTGTTTTTTGATCCATCACGATACCCATGATCTTACCAGTTGAACTTCTTTGAATTCTTTTTTGAAACTTTACCGTTTTTTAACTGTAGAAGTCCGCCAGTTTTCCCACATTGGGGATGTCTTTGAAAAATGTAAGGGGTTGGTCAGATCTTATTTGAATTTAGGTACACTTGAAAGTAGGGGTTTCGACGGCGTTATCACTTATATGCATTGTCTTGTATACGATGTCCCATTCCTAACACAGAAATACGGAAGACTGGTGAAATTCAGTGGTCAAGGTGTTGAAAAAATCAACGATGATATTAAAAAAATCATTCAATCAAAGACGAACAAATGGGATGCAACCCTTAACGCCCTTCAAGTTCTCAAACGCATAGAACATTTGACATCAGAGAATTGCGAACGCGAGAAAAGAAATTACAAAAACATCAGATTCATATTGGGATGTTGACATTTTTCAGCAGAGATCCGCCAAAAAGAAAAAAATAGTCGAAGAAATGGCAATACTCTGTGGCAAACAATTATGTGGAATATAATACCGTCTCAGTTTCTGACGTAGAAAATCTAGACGAGATACGAGAGGAGCTAACAAAATTAGGGTCGAAAACCAGGTTGAGAAACAGGGATAAACTTTTAACTCTCTTTAAGAGTATGAAAAAAAAGAGGGACGAAAGATACCAAAAGGACAGTCAAACTCATAAATCTAAAACAAACTGACAACGCCATGGCTAAAAATGAAAAAGACAAACAGAAAAACAATAGTACACATGACACAACATAGAAAACTAAAGAATAAACAACACGAACCCCACCAAAAACTAGGGGTGATCTCAGGTGCTCCGGAAGGGTAAGCAGATCCTGCTCCACATGTGGCACCCGTCGTGTTGCTTATGTGATTACAAATCCGGTAAATAGTCAAATTCGGTAGGTCACATTTATGAAAGGGAAGGGGATTGTAGTTACGACGTAAGGAACATATCCTATATCATTTGTGAAACGGTTATTCCATAACGGTCAACCAACTCGTGATGGCTGAGATATGAGATAGACGGTTTATTCGTTACTACTTTCTGCTTCCTCGTGTCAGGAGCAGATTCACAGTCGGTAGTCAAAAGTAGCACGAAGGTACTGTATTATGATTTTCTAGATTCCGGTGCTGATGGTCTTAATGTATACTAGAACACACCCGTATATCGCGGGTCCGTGACTGAATTAAAGTATATAACTATGCGCAAGCCTTATTTTAGTATTAGTATTGTCATCTGATAAAGAAAGTAATGCTGATTATAAGATACACAGTTTTCTCTGCTTTCAAATCTTTCTGTTTGAACCCGTCGAACTGAAACTTATCAATTATTGATAATATTAATTATTTGGAAAACAAAAGGTCCTGGAATGGAGTATTTTTTAATCAACAGCATTGTCCTATATTAGTTATAAATATTGAATTCTTTGATTCGCTGTTTTACGTCATGCCCGCTTACAAATTGAAAACTGTACGCCTTATTTTAGTCCAGATTTTTAGTATTCGTATTGTTATCTTAGAAAGTCTAACTGATTAAAATACTACAATAGGTAACAATTTGACAATTAAGTAGTGTCAACCCTGTGATTATGACCCGTGTAATACTATATAGCATATTAATCCTGAATACACCGTTTGGTGGTGCGCCTGTCAGATGCGGAACGTAGATAAGGTAATCGGTAACAGGTGAATATACTATTGGTATCGGTATCGGTCTCGACCCGGAACTTCTTAATTATTGGCAATATTAATTACGTGGAAAACAAAAGGGCCTGGAGTGGTGTAATTTTTAATCTACACCTTTGTACTATATTAGTTATATATAAAGTTGAATTTTTTGATTCGTCGTTTTTACGTGATGACGGCTGACAAATTGGACCTCGTAATTTTAGTATTATAGATTCGTATTGTTATCTTAGAAAGTCTAACTGATTAAAATACTACAACAGGTAACAATTTGACAATTAAGTAGTGTCAACCCTGTGATTATGACCCGTGTAATACTATATAGCATATTAATCCTGAATACACCGTTTGGTGGTGCGCCTGTCAGATGCGGAACGTACAGATAAGGTAATCGATAACAGGTGAACATACTATTGGTATCGGTATCGGACTCGACCCGGAACTTCTTAATTATTGGCAATATTAATTACGTGGAAAACAAAAGGGCCTGGAGTGGTGTAATTTTTAATCTACACCTTTGTACTATATTAGTTATATATAAAGTTGAATTCTTTGATTCGTCGTTTTTACGTGATGACGGCTGACAAATTGGACCTCGTAATTTTAGTATTATAGATATTGCTTCCTGAGTGGTAACCCACAAATGAACAAGTATTTGATTTTTGAGGAATGGTGATTACGGGTTCAAAATGTTTAGAGATAGTTTATTTTTCTCTTCCTTAACGGGATCTTGAATTTTGATTCTGTTTATTGTGGGACCTTTCCCATTATTTGTTAACGAAATCCGTCTAATTGTAATATCCACCAGTCTAATAATACAGTATAGTGATTTGTTACTAAATTTTATCCTTTTACCTCTGGTGTTGCGAAAGATATTTACCTGTTTTGTTTTTAATTCAAGATGTATTATAAAAATGTGGATATGTTATTAAACAGTAATTTTAAATCCTTTTATATTTCAAATATTTCCGATTTGAAATATATCTGAATATTAGTTAGATTTTGTATATTTTCAAAGTGCATGTAGTATAAAAATGACCTGTATGTTTTATAACAAATTGTGGTGTATATGTTAGTGGCAATAAGTGAAATTAGGCATTAAGCTTAAATCCTAGGCAATAAGCTAACGCATAGGCATTAAGTTATTGCCTGAAATTTTCAGGCATTAAGCTTATTTCCTGAAATCTGATGATGATTATTCAACCTATTGCCGTACATAGTTTTAAGCAATAAGGGAATTCTGGAATTTATGTATATTCGGTGATTTATTCTTGATATAAAGTAGTTTCTTCATTATACTCCTAAGATTTATTACTATACATTCATTAGACAGATCTTCATTTTTTTTTCACGATAATAGCCCAAAAATAGGTAGGAATTGATGAAAAAATGGAAAAATCATCAAAATTGGATACTTTCACAGGGCCGTAGCAAAAAAATAAGTGTACCGTCTTAATATGTTTTCATCAATTATTGTTTACAGTCAAATAAACCCCCAAATCAGGTTAAGAAAAAGGTTAATTTTAGAAGTGTTTGGCTCCTCAGAGGTGTATATCCTTATAACTCATATTTTTTTTTCTGTTATTACAAAAAATAAAAAAGTTTAAAAAAAAGTGATTGTATCAAAAAAAGGGGATGGGGTGGGGGAGATTCTATGAAACAGCTATCATAATTTTTGAAAATTTTTACCTTTCACTAGTCGAGCTGCTTTGAACTGGTCAAAAGTAAACATATTTAAGATATCATTTTTTGCTCACACCATTTTCCAATTTTTTCAATTGGATAGTAAATTTTCTTTGCTAACAGTTCCACAACTTGTGATAACAAATGATTTTAACACAAATTTGTATCTAGTTTTCATATTTTCTCAAGTATTATTTGATGAGTTCTGATATAAATAACATATTTTAAAAGTGATTTTAATACAAGTAGATGACATTTTAAACTTCAGTCCTTATAATGTTATTTAAATGAATAAATTTCGTTTATTACCTCGCATTTATATTTAAGGCATTAAGCTTAATGCGTGCACACAATTTTCAGGATTTAAGCTTAAATCCTAGGATTTAAGACTAATGCCTAACATTATTTAGGCAATAGACTTACTGCCTAGGCGTTAGCTTATTGCCTAGGATTTAAGCTTAATGCCTAATTTCACTTATTGCCGCTAACATATACATCATGTAATATGTATTTTTGTACCTAAATGGTATAAGATTTGAAAATTAAAATCGATTCATAATTTAATTGTATTGTGTTTTTTAAAGAGTTTTTAGGTTTAGGTGAGGTTTCCGACACAAGTTTTCACCACTCGATATTTTCTTTAATTGTGTATACTAGTAGATATAAGAAGTGTGGTATAAGTGCCAATGAGACAACTCTCCATCAAAGTCACAATTTGTAAAAGAAAAACCATTATAGGTCAAAGTACGGTCTTCAACACGGAGCCTTACATGTAACTGGCTACCCGCTGATTGGTACTTCAACACAAATGTTTGTGTAGATAAGATTGAAACAACAGCAGGGGTCTAGTTTACACGGAGCCTTGGTTCACACCGAACAGCAACTTATAAAGGGCCCCAAAAATGACTTGTGTAAAACCATTCAAATCTATATAAAAAATGAGAAACACCTATGAATTAACACATCAACAAACGACAACTACTGAACATCAGGTTCTGACTGATATCTGAACATATCAGAAACAGTAGCGATGAGAGATCGGTTTTTAATTAGATTGGAATTTTGTATCAAGCTCATATAATGAAGTTGTTCACACAAAATAATCACAAACTTTCTTTAATTTATAAGTAGTGACAAATTAATTTGCATTATCTCTTTTCGTATTACCGAACTTTGACTCGGGAGTATATGATTTTTAGACAGGTTACCGTCTCTATAGTAGGGAATTTCTGGTATTAATTCAAGTGAGGGCAACTAAAAGAAGTAAAGTCAAACTTAAAATCGGTGCAATTAGTTTGTCATGTTTCATGGAAAACATAAAATAGTGACCCCTCCCTCAAAAAAAAAAATAATTTTACCTTATCTTGTTGCTTTTACTAGAACCGGGACCAGAATATCTTATTACACGTAACTTGTCTAAATATTATAACTTCGGAGTCAAAAATCGGTATTATATGTAAGAAAATGGACTATTAGTAAAAAAAGTTTAATTTTCCCGCCACTTGCAGTTAACATCTTTTGGCGCTATTATACCTTTACTATGACGTCGACGTTTTTGCGGTCTTGTTAAGACAATCAAAAAAAGCATTGGCACTGAAGGGGTTTTGTTAACAATTTGTTTGGCAGCGAAACTTTTCATGTTGTACAGTCGGAAAGCAAGCCCTTAGAAACGACCATTGTTGCTACTTTCTTTAGACAACAATGGGACTGATATTAAAACCCGCCATTCTGAAATTGCGTTAATTTCGCGGAATTTTTTTTTGGCGCCAATTTGGCAGTTTATCTTTTTTTCAGTTTCCTACTTGCCATTAGGGTCTGAAATAGATTTATTTCGATTTGTTAAGCATGGAGTTTATTATCAAAAGGAAAAAAATAATCTCAAACATGTCAAATTGGCCGTCTTTTAACGATCCCGTAATGCCGTTGATCGTCGTTTAAAATTATTTTCTTCTATTTTTCACAGATTAACAAAGACTATATGTACTATACAAACAATTAAAAATACGTATCTCAAAATTTAAAAAAAGCATCAAGTATATCGTTCTATTACCCCTTGGGAAACCCCGTTTGAACTAAATTCCAAAAGAAAGACATTTTTTGACATTCTTACACACCTGGCATCTGAACACAGTCAATGTGAACAAGTAATGGCGAGATCAGCTGTGAATATTTGACTGGATTAATTATTCTCTTTAAGTCAGTGAAATGCATGACTTAACTTAAACAAGGTAAGGAAATCTTATACTGTCTTTGCACAACCTTAACTGCTTTAGATGACTGACATAAAACACATTCATTGTTTATAATAATATATTTTTTTTTGTGATAAAGGAATCCTGCAAAAGTAAATGAGAAAGTATTGTCCTAAATTTGAACTTAGGCAGCCAACAACCATTTGATTTTCTGGTGGGGTAGGGGGTGGTGGCTATTGATTGTTTTGAAAAAAATAGTTTGTTTCCAATTTTTGGATAAAAAATCATTTGTTTTTGACCCTGAGAAAAAAAAATGTTTGTTTTACCCTCAGCTGCCATTAAATGAAATGCTAAAATTGAAAGAGAAGAATTGTTTTCAACTTGTCTGGTAAAAAATCCATAGTTCCCCCTCCCTGAAGACAAATGGTTGCTGCATTCAAACAATCTCTTTCAGAGTATCATTTTAATCAATCTTATTCAAAGCATTATCATACTGACATGAAGTGTGACTTAATTTTGACTTGTGATCTAAAACATAATTGTTGACTTAGCCCCAAGAAACTGCTCTGAAATACTTTTATATAAATGTAAAAATGCATAGTTTTTTTAATGTTATTATTATTTTTTTCAAATAGAAAAAGAAAAATATTACTGGGTCTATTTTGTTCTTATTTATTTTCAAGTTCATGATAGCACCATTCATTTATTGGTTTAGTGAGTTATTTTTATAATTTGAGTCCATTCATTAGAACTACATGTAACTTGCATGAAATCAATGAGACAACATGTATTGTTATATTTAGTTTGTTCATACAAGGATTGCAAACTAATTTTCCTTTTATAAGTTTAAAATAATGAAGATTTTACATTCAGAATACTTTCATTATGATCTCTTTTAAGTTTAAATGAAAAAGGTAGGACCAACTTGCAAGTGTCAGTAATGAAAAGGAATTCCTGTTTTTTTATCATTTTAATACTGTCTTGATCCATTATTGATCATTATTCATGAATATTTAGACTACCCCATGTATAAATTGAGTAGACATTTATTTCTGTGTTAAAATAATTTGGTTGCAGCAGTAAAAATACTTACCAAAACATGAATATTAAATTAACTCTTGGAATATTAAATTAATATTAAATTATTAACCCTATTATGGCACATAGGGCCTATTTCACTGAGACTGAGTTCTGAAAAGTGATAAAATGTGTTTCTCTATTTTTTTGGCACATGTGTACAGTATCAAAATATATTTAATAAGATAATTTTTAATAATATCATGTAAATAACTGCATATGGTGCCTGATATACAATAGTTTGTTCATGATAGTGTCAAACAAAGGGACGTAACTCGTGAAATACCGTCGGCCCCGCTTCGTCAGAAATATCGACACATCGAAGTGGCACATTTGCGTATCTTAGCATATCAACTGGCACTAATTTGACATAGATCATAGTCCAAGTTATGTTACATAACATAATTTAAATTCAGCATAGCTTCCCGAGAAGTTAAGAAAGAAAATTACGATTTTAATTTTCTGTGACCAATTTTTTTCGCCAACACCTTGACTTTGAAGACACATTTTGAGAGAAAACTAGAGGCTCTAAAGAGCCTGTGTCGCTCACCTTGGTCTATGTGAATATTAAACACAGGACGCAGATGGATTCATGACAAAATTGTGTGATGGTGATGTGTTTGTACATCTGACTTTACTGAACATTCTTACTGCTTACAATTATTTCTATCTACAATTAACTTGGCCACGTAGTTTCAGAGGAGAAGATTTTTGTAAAGGATTACTAAGATTTACAAAAAATGGTTAATAATTGACTATAAAGGGCAATAACTCCTAAAGGGGTCAACTAACCATTTCGGTCATGTTGACTTATTCGTAGATCTTACTTTGCTGACATTTATTGCTTTTTACAGTTTATCTCTATCTATAATAATATTCAAGATAATAACCAAAAACAGCAAAATTTCCTTAAAATTACCAATTCAGGGACAGCAACCCAACAACAGGTTGTCCGATTCATCTGAAAATTTCAGGGCAGATAGATCTTGACCTGATAAACAATTTTACTCCATGTCAGATTTGCTTTAAATGCTTTGGTTTTTGAGTTATAAGCCAAAAACTGAATTTTACTCCTATGTTCTATTTTTAGCCGTGGCGGCCATCTTGGTTGGTTGGCTGGGTCATGCCACACATTTTTAAAACTAGATACCAAAATGATGATTGTGGCCAAGTTTGGTTTAGGGACCGGTCAAAATTTATCGTCACATAGGACCGGTGCAAAAAATAAAAACATTTAATAAAAGTTACAACCCTATCGCTTTCTGACTGAAAAAAAAAATGATGTCCTATGCCAACTTAGTAATAAAAAAGTTGGTGTCCTATTCTACTTTTCCAATGTATTGTAAATAAAAGTATACTTAATAGAGGCATTTAACATATGTTGTCTTTATAATATGATCAAAAGCAACAGTTTCATGTTTTATTTTGTTGATTCACATACAATTACAGGCATGGCATTATCATAAATTATACTATGAATATAGCATTGAAAAAAACAAAGACATTTCATAATGCAATCAAACCACAAATAGGTGTTTGTTAAACTGAAAAATTAATGAAGCTGCATGTATCTTATATAGAATTTTATCAATACCTTTAAATATTAATTATAAAAACAAGCTTCAGGAGAAAAAAATGAAACTCAATAGCATTTGGTTTAACTCTCTATATATATTTTAACCTGAAGACCCATAGGTTGCCTTTGAATGTGTTTTTTATTGGGAATGGTAATAATTACTTTAACGTTTTCCCATTTACAGAAAATGTACCTGATGTAACCCCCGAATTTTTGCTACTTTGTTGGATGATGTAATGTACATGATGTACATGATGTATGTGTGTTGCACTTCACCATATAAGTGAAATTAAATTTTACAGCAAAACAACAAAAAACTAAATGACATGGGATTCAGTAAGCTTGATATATATCTAAGATAGCTGCATAGTTTGATGAAAATCCAAGTTGAATTTAAAAAGTTATAAAAAAAATTAAAGTGTACTATCTCTATTTTGTTCGAACTGCAACTTCTAGCTTTTTTAACCTAGGTTTATTTAATTCTTGAATTTGACAGCAATACAACAAAAAAACAAAATGACCAGGGATTTAGTAAGCTTAATGTAAATCTAAGATAGCTGCATAGTTTTATGAAAATCCAAGTTGATTTGAAAAAATTATAAAAAAAATTAAAGTGTACTATCTCTATTTTGTCCCAATTGCAAATCCTAGCTTTTTTTTACCAAGATTACTTTAATTCTTAAATTTTACAGCAATACAACAAAAAACTAAATGAAATGGGATTCAGTAAGCTTGATATATATCTAAGATAGCTGCATAGTTTGATGAAAATCCAAGTTGATTTGAAAAAGTTATAAAAAAAATTAAAGTGTACTATCTCTATTTTGTCCCAATTGCAAATCCTAGCTTTTTTTTACCAAGATTACTTTAAATCTTAAATTTTACAGCAATACAACAAAAAACTAAATGAAATGTGATTCAGTAAGCTTGATATATATCTAAGATAGCTGCATACTTTGATGTAAATCCAAGTTGATTTGAAAAAGTTATAAAAAAAATTAAAGATGCCTATCTGAATTTTTTATAATAATTTTTATTTTTACATATTGTATATTATACTTGTTATTTCAAGTTTTGTTATAAATGAATTAAAAATTATTTCAAAGTAATCGTTTGAAAAAAAACTTGTGTCCTATGGATATTATCTGTGAAAAAAGTGATGTCCAAACAAAAGCAATTCCGGAAAAAAGTATCTGTCCTACTGCACTTTGCACCGGTCCTATGTGTAGATAAATTTTGACCAGTCCCTTAATTTGGCCACGTAGTTTCAGAGGAGAAGATTTTTGTAGAAGATTACTAAGATATACGAAAAATGGTTAAAAGTTGACTATAAAGGGCAATAACTCCTAAAGTGGTCAACTGACCATTTCAATCATGTTGACTTATTTGTTAATCTGACTTTGCTGAACATTATTGCTGTTTAAAGTTTATCTCTATCTATAATAATATTCAAGATAATACCCCAAAACAGCAAAATTTCCTTAAAATTATCAATTCAGGGGCAGCAACCCAACAACACGTTGTCCGATTCATCTGAAAATTTCAGGGCAGATAGATCTTGACCTGATAAACAATTTTACCCACGTCAGATTTGCTCTAAATGTTTTGGTTTTTGAGTTATAAGCAAAAAACTGCATTTTACCCCTATGTTCTATTTTTAGCTGTGGCGGCCATCTTGGTTGGTTGGCCGGGTCACGCCACACATTTTTTTAACTAGATACCCAAATAATGATTGTGGCCAAGTTTGGTTTAATTTGGCCACGTAGTTTCAGAGGAGAAGATTTTTGTAAAAGATTACTAAGATTTACGAAAAATGGTTAAAAATTGACTATAAAGGGCAATAACTCCTAAAGGGGTCAACTGACCATTTCGGTCATTTGACTTATTTGTAAATCTTACTTTACTGAACATTATTGCTGTTTACAGTTTTTCTCTATCTATAATAATATTCAAGATAATAACCAAAAACAGCAAAATTGCCTTAAAATTACCAATTCAGGGGCAGCAACCCAACAACGGGTTGTCCGATTCATCTGAAAATTTCAGGGCAGATAGATCTTGACCTGATGAACAATATTACCCCCATGTCAGTTTTGCTCTTAATGCTTTGGTTTTTGAGTTATAAGCCAAAAACTGAATTTTACCCCTATGTTCTATTTTTAGCTGTGGCGGCCATCTTGGTTGATTGACCGGGTCATCGGACACATTTTTAAAACTAGATACCCCAATGATGATTGTGGCCAAGTTTGGTTAAATTTGGCCCAGTAGTTTCAGAGGAGAAGATTTTTGTAAAAGTTAACGACGACAGACGACGGACGACGGACGACGGACGCCGGACGCCAAGTGATGAGAAAAGCTCACTTGGCCCTTCGCGCCAGGTGAGCTAAAAATGAGTTTAATCCATAATTGAGTTGAGTAATATATTTCTTATTATACTCAAGAATGTTCACTTAAAAGGAAATTAGTTTTAATTCATGCAAAAAAAATACAAATTCCTAAAAACGAGCTTCACTTTTTTTGGTAAAAAAATTCCCATATATGGTAATCACATGACGTCCATTGTTGCTTTAAGAAATGGGGTCAAACCGGGGTCAGTTTTCCGACTGAAATGACGTCATGGAAACAAAAAAAAAACGTTTTTCCGTGGTCATTCGGTATTACTATCTTCAATATTGGTCGTATACATTTAAAACTTCATTATATACGACCAATCTTGAATTCGAAAAAAAAAGTCGTAGTACTGTAGTGATACAAATCAGTATATTCTGGTTTGTTGTTATACATCATATTATTATCGTACATTACAGAACTTTACATGTTCATCCATTTGTATATCATTCTATTCTACTATAATAATGATAGTGCAGTACAAGTGCATGGTGGACACTCTTCTGTAATAATTCGATTTTTCTAATAGATAGGATTTAAGTAGTCATTCATATTTTCCCGCTAAACGTACAATCTCCGATGCAGAGTAATCGGTTTTTGAGAGAGAGCTAGGACCGATAACTCTTCATATGCCTGTCCTAAGGTAGAGCCTGTATTTCGCTGAGGTATTTCGGTAGTTGTTGTTAGTTTTTGTTGGTCAAATCTGTCTTTCGTATATTGTTTTGTTATAAATTAGGTCGTTGGTCTTTCTTGTATGAAGTAGTTTCAAATTTTTCATGTCGATGCCTTTAATAGCCGACTATACGATATAGGTTCTTTTTCATTGTTCAAGACCGCACGCCTTTTATAATTGCTTACATAGTCAACATTTGAACTCTGGTGGATAGTTGTATTATTGGCGATTATACTTCATCTTGTCGGTTTTATATTGTTTACAATCTCGATATTTTGTTTAGAAAGGAAATTATCATAGACATCTAAGGCAGTGCTTGATATAAGTTATACGTGGAGATGAGTCATAAGAAAACCCATCGGTTTATTTTATCGTATGGATAAAGTAGAGAAAGAATATGCACTCATTAAAATCAGATCTTTCTAAAGTGTGTTCCGTTTAGATTTATGTGTTGCAGCTTATGTAAACAAATCTAACGTGTAGCATACTGACAACTGTGCTCAAAATCAGATTGAAGAATGAACAACCCAAGGCACTATGCTCTGCTTACATTTCCAACGTTCAGTGAACTGCAACATCTGACTCAAGACATTGCTTTGAATATATTCTAAAACGTTCATTATATAACAATGAAGATACGCATTAAATAAGTTGCAAGTTGATAATGCCACAGATGTAAATTAAAAACCCTAAAGGTATTGATACAGTTGTAGGAAAACACTTCGAATTGATTAATTTCTCTCATCTGTTTACATATAATATAAAAGTAGAAAGTTATTTTCGTTACACAAATTTTAAAAATAAGAAGATCTATCATTTTTTTTAAAATCAATTCGAATCCTTATGATCCATTGTATTATTAGGAACACACGTTTGTTTTGTATTTTAATGAAGGTCTTGTGTAAGAACCAAAAATGTGATAAAGGTTTCTACTTAAAGTTTTATTAAATATCTTCTTTACTGATTCCAAGTGTGTGACAATAATATACTTGCATCATTAGCTATCCCAAACATTTAACGATGTCAGAATTTTAAATCCTTTCTTGGGAAACTTTGAAAATTAATATGTTAGTGTTGCCGCTGGAGACTAACAACCTATTTTCATTTTTGTCATAGAATATTGCTGACGGATAGCTGAGACCGTCCGACTTTGTAAGGATTTCTCTATGCTGTTTACCATCACTTGACAGGACTACAACGTTACACGAGAGGTTTCCAGTTATATACAGGTTTCCATAATTGTCAAATGTAGCACCTCGCGGCTGTTTCAGGATGCTTTCATATCTGAAAGTCCACAGCGTTTCACCTGAATGATTGGTACATGTGACAGAGCTTTTGTCATTCGAATAATATATTTTGTCTTCATAAGTCACTACAAACGATTTATAAGGTAACTTCCCTTGAATGAACATTGATATTTTATAATCTTTTTTATCTATTTGATATATACCCATGTTTTGTACAACACAAAACATCACGTCATCATTACTTGCTATACTGAAAGTTTTTCCAGGTAGTTCGATAGACTTGATTCTTTTCTTGGTAGGCAAATGTATAATATTGATTCCACGGTAGCTACAATCACCCGTAGTGACAGCAAAATTATTATTGTCGAGACATTCAACATCGTATGAGTCGCCATATTCAGTTGAAATCGTAGATAGACAGGACCCATGAAAATCCATTAATCCAAGCTTACAGTTTGAGTGTTGTGTTAAAAGCAACTGATTCTCTGATGTGACACAGCAACCTCGTATTACACCACCACAATATGATGTCAATGTTTGTACTGGGTTCAATGTTATGTCTTGAATAGATTTCTGTTCCTGTACTGCTAAAAGTTGTGCTTGTTTGTTTTTTCTCTTCCTAAGCGACATCCTCTCTTGTTTTGTTAGAATCTCTACAGATCCGAATACCTTTATTTCAGACAAACAGTTACTTATATTTGTATCAACTGCCGATTTTAATAACATTTGCTGTAAAAGTCCATCGTCAAGTAATGACTGCATACTTTTTTCATTTTCTGCGATTCTATTTTGCATTTCTTTCATTCCAAGAAAAGTCTGGAGTTCTGACGCGTAACTTCGAATATCATTTAGGTCTGTTATATTCTTAGATATCTTCTGTTCAGTTTCGTGAACTAACACTATTGTCTTTTTGATCTTCTCAGTCGTTTGCCTGACTGTTTCTTCAATCTCCAATTTTAACTTCCCTTCTAGCTTGTCAAGGTGATTATTGACAAGCAAACGCATTTGACTAATCTCTTCCAGTTGTTTCTTGTTTTCTGTTTCGATGTCTGATATGTTGACCTCTCGGTCATTTTGAATATCTTTAATATTTTCTAGCATATCGGCCAGCATTTGTTCTAAGTCTTTGTACATTTCGGAGTTTTTAATATCCTTCAATATATCATCTAGCGGAACAGCTTCACATTTCCAATGACATTTTATACACTTGTAGCAAATACAGGTATCGTGAGTTGGGCAATACAGCTGGTAATTTTCGTTATGTTCTTGACAACTCTGACGAAGTTCAACTATAAAGGGAGGTAATTTATTGTAATCTTCAATTGGTATTAGCTTGTGGTTACGTAATAATTTTGCAATGCCATGGTGCTCCTTACATTCTGGACAGAGAGACTGTTCGCATTCAGGACACCAATGAGTTGACAGATTTGAAAGATGTCTAAATTCACAGATATTACAGAAAGCTGAATTGGTAGCCATTGGTGTTTCTGAAAGAAGAAAAACTTAACATATTCAAACATTATCTAAATTATAGATTCATAGAAAATATCCAACGATTAATCTCATATTAATGTCAGATGATCATTCATATTTTATATTTTATTAGATTACTTTTTTATACAAAGGTTTAAATCTGTGATTCATTGATACTAGTTATTGTCATAAAATTGAATGATAAATTATTTTTTTATTTCAATTTGTTTAATTTCAACCAAACCCTTGTTATCTACATTTAAGATGATAATGTACTTTTTGGGTAGTTGATCATATATGTTGTAGTTTGTTGTTGATTGTGTACTGTCTGCAAGAATTGTATGCATTTGAGAGCTTCAGTGATAGTAATACTTATTCTCATTAAGGTAAGTAAACCCTCTTAAAATAAAAAAGAATATCAACTTTTTTTATTGAGAGAGTTCGCTTCTCAGTTTCAAGATAATACGCTTATCATAAAATTATTACACACTGAAAGGGGATTTATCAAGGAATCAAAAGAGCAAAAAAAGTATATAGGTCTATATGCTTGTTTTCGAGATGTAAGCCACTGAAATATTTGGCGGAAAAATGTTCTCTCTTGACTTTTCATAACTTTATCATGGACAAGTTTAAGTTCTCAAAAACTAAAAAAACAATAATTTTTAAAAATTTAAGACTTTTTCAGATGGCTTATCATTATACACGTAAAAGATTTACAAAAAGAAAAATTGGGGTCAATGGGCAAAATTGTCTATGACATTCAAATGGATAAAACCAGAGGATTCCGAAAAGCTGTCAAAAATAAATTCCAAATCATGACAAGCCGTTAGCGAACATCCTTAAAGCATAGAGCCATCAATACAGGTTGCTGAACCTGATGAGTCCAATTTTTTTTTCCAACTAATTTTTACAATGTATTCTGATAATGTGCTCTAGCACTACTGTCCCGGGCAAAGCTACGTTGTGTCAATTCTTCAGTAATGAAATCATTTTTTTTTTAAGAAAGATTAATGAAATTCTTATAACATTCATTTCGAAAATTCCCCATTGATACATTTTCAAATCATTCAGATTATAAGGTTCAAATACCGTAAGACAATTTGACCATTTGTCTGTTTGCTATTCTTTCCAGACTCCTCCTGGTGTCATTGGTCCTATACATAGCTCCTAACATGTCTAAATATCCAGGCTTAAAAATCATGCAACATTTATTCTGATCGTGCCGGAGGAAGCTTTATCATTATAAAGGCTTTGGACACTGGACACTTGTAGAGTCTTATTTTCATTTTGTGCACGCTCAATATATTCAATATTTTCATTTTCATTTGCAATTGTTTTGTTTTATAAACTAAAAGCTAGAAGAGTGTAATTGATAGAACAAATTTGAAAAATATAGTTTACAATGTATGCTTGTAATTCTTTAAACCTTAATGTTAATACGAAATGTTTTTCAAGAGTGCTAACAATTTACAGAAAGTATGTCCCTTACGGCTGTCAATACGTAGGTTTATCTGTCAATACGTACGTAAGTTAACATACATTAAAATTCATTCTAAAATCGCTTCTTTTTTTATCACAAAGACACATAGGTTCCTTCTTTCAACCACTTCAATACTTCTAAATTTTTATCATACTGATTGATGAAGCTATCCGAATTTGAAAGCAACCACTATAAAAGTTTTGCAGTAATTCCGGTATGCAGGGGGCTTTTTATCTATATATAAGAATATAGTGATATATTTCAAACGCATTATATGCGTGTGATCAGAGAGACTGAGTGACTTATGCCACTCTGTTAACTTAATGAAAGATTTTAAATATTTGATGAAGGAATATTATAAACGTTACAAACCTTTAGGGGATTTGTGGTTGATCACGTACCCGGAAGTTCTATAAACCAACAAGTTTTAGTTTTACAAAAAGCTTGTCCGACTCCAGTAAGGCAGTCCGATAATGACATATCTCAAACAAAAATTGCGCAATTAAGGATAGAATATGTTATAACGAATTTTCTAATTGTTTTTAACGCATTTAATTGTTATCACGGGTTTTCTGAATTTTCCTGATATGTGAAGCCGAATTATCGGGCAGGGTGTGATAATTTCGAATTCTAATTCACGATTACCAATATATTTACGATAAACTTCAGACTCGAATTTGAATTTTGATTTAAAAACTACGATTTTGCTACCAAAAATTTCACAATTGGTGTTCATAAATAGTAAATAATTCGTAAAGCACATAATTGATCTAGCGTGTCTTGAAGGTTAATAGAAAGCATGTGAAAGAGTAAACTGTTATCATCCTCATATTAACCCTTACGAGACTGAATTGTTTGCCGCAAACAAAATGTTTGCAGGAACACAGAAAATAATGTTTGCCGCTAGCTGCAAACTTCCGGCAAACATTGCAGCTTTTTGCTGCAAGCTTGCGTCAAGTTTGCAGAAACATCAATGTTTGTCGTAAGATTGGCAGAAAGTTTAAGATAATAAAGAATGTTTGCCGCAAGATTGCAGAAAACTTTGACCATTTTATATGTTTGCCGCAAGATTGCAGAAAACTTTGACCATTCTATATGTTTGCCAGAACATTGCAAGAATTACACAATATTGACTGGAAGCTAACAATTTGAAATTGTGGCTAGGTCATGTTGGTTGTGTTTGTAAAATGCATTTCACAGTATAAGAGATCGAGGAGGCATTTTGGTTCAATAATATAGGATATTCAGTGTGTAATTTAATTTTGTAAGTACACATAATTTAGCATATTAATCTATTGCAATAAAAAATCATAATATCTAATAAAATTTGTAGATTTAGCTAACAAAGTCCTTATATTTGTATAAAGTAACATTCGTTTATAGTGGAAAATTGTTTTAACGTTGAATAAGCTACAATTAATAAATTGCTTGCTGGTCCCTCTCTGTGATTACCATTATATTACGCTGGTTCATTTCCCAATCAATCTGTCACCAAGGGAAGATAAATAAGTCGATTTTCGTTCATAGTCGTTTTCAAAAATGATGAACGGTTCTTTATATTGGTATGTAATCATTTTAAACGTTTCAAATTTATGAAATTATATTCGTACATCAATGTTTTTGATACACCAATAACAAAAACTGAAATATATTGAATTGATACATTTTGTAATTATTCAAAATTATATCAGAAACCTAAACTTAATTATAAAATAATGAACCTGTTAAGGGGAGAGAATACTCGCATAACTTTTTCGAATTGGCACATAATACAACGAAATGTCACTCTTGCATACAAATGGCACATCAATATAATTAATTATCTGCGAAATCGTCCCCCACCTTCAATGATGATTCTAAATTATAAATATAACCAAAAGTTGTTAATCTATAGATAGTTAAGACTAATGAAAGCTAACCCAATGTAAAAATATTTCTTTGCAATTTTTTAAAACTTCCTCAGAAAAATACTCGAGCCACTTGACTTTCATAGCTCAAAATTAACGTTTTTACACAATATTTGAATAAAGTAGTTGAAGATTATTCGCTTCTCAAAGTGTAAGACGCAATAAAAATCGTATGCTTGCACCATCCTACCGAAATACGGATTTAATTAAGTCCTGAACATTTCGACATTTCTTCGTATATTTTGAACAAAACCGGTTTTAACCAAATCACAAGTACGTGTTAAGATCCGACTAAATACCTATTTTCCTATATGGTCAGGTAAAGTTGCTACATAATTCATAGAACTGCATGTTTTAATAAAATAATTAATGTCATAAACATACATAATTAAAAGTAAGCAGCTATGTATACATGTATGTGTGTTTGAAAAAATTAGCTATTATAAGTTTGAATAACTGATGTACTGTACCATGTTTATTAACATTAGACAAGTTCAATTCTGTAATGCAATCATTACCTAGCGTTATACTCAATACACATTTGTGATTTATCCTTTTTCATTAATACAAGTAAATGATGTCATTTGAGAATGACCCTGCTCCCTTTTTCAAAACTAAAATGCATGTATGTATTTCCTTTATATCTCATAAGTTTGCAAGAATTCTTTCAATGACTGTTCGTATACAGGCAGAAACTGACTTTGTAAAAAATATTGCTGTGAAATTTGAAAAAGATAAAAATAAATGTGTCCACACACATGACATTGATATATCATGTATAGTTCCTGGAAGTTTGCAGCAAGCTTGCAGCAAACAATATTCTTTTAAAGGGGCATTATCTGTCAAATTTATGTTCATCGATTTGACTTAAAGTTAAATTTTAATATATGGCCTGGAGTGTTGTAATTTTTAATCTACACCTTTGTACTATATTAGTTTTATATAAAGTTGAATTCTTTAATTCGTCGTTTTTACGTGATGACGGCTGACAAATTGGACCTCGTAATTTTAGTATTATAGATGTTCATCCATTTGTATATCATTCTATTCTACTATATTAATGATAGTGCAGTACAAGTGCATGGTGGACACTCTTCTGTAGTAATTCGATTTTTCTAATAGATTGGATTTAAGTAAGCATTCATATTTTCCCGCAAAACGTACAATCTCCGATGCAGAGTAATATATCATGTATAGTTCCTGGAAGTTTGCAGCAAGCTTGCAGCAAACAATTGCTGCAAACTTTCGGCAAATGTTTGCCGCAGGACTTATTTTTCGGTAAGGGAACCAATCAAAGTCCGGCATTTGACAGAAAGTCATGAATCCCGTTCTTTATATTCTTTTAAAGGGGCATTATCTGTCAAAGTTATGTTCATCGATTTGACTTAAAGTTAAATTTTAATATTTGATTTGAAACATACACAAATTTTACCAATTTCTTATGGGGCCGAATTTCGCTTTACAAATAAACGATGGAACTGAATGATTTTTTAAAAACAAATTGATGGCAAACATTGTCTTTACCTTTAGGTGTAATAAATATTCCTTTGAATTTGACAGTTGTAGGTTATTAATCCTACATTTCATTGCAGCAAAACATTTCTGTGTTATAAATATAGGTATTAGGTATTTCAAAGCACCATATTTTTTTTATTTGGGGTTTCTATATAATATTTTGTAAACTTGAGGTTACATGGTTACTAAAGCTTGTACACAGATTGAATAAGTGGAGAAATTTGATTGGTTAGCTTCCAGTGATGGTTATTTTCTTATATGCAATGAAATGTTATGTGAAATTTTTCTATAGAACTGGACAGGATAAAATTTTACTCATGCCAAGTATTTCTTTATTTGAAACGAAGATAAATTCTGCACAATTTTTGGAAAGGTGCAAATTTAACAAAGACAAATTGGAGAAATCAATGGTGGTATTTTATATGAGAGGTTGGCAACATTTGTTGGAACTTCTGTTTTTATTTAAAATCATTTTTTGTTAATTAAATCCCCCAAAAATAATTCGCTCAATGACGTCATGGAAACAAAAAAAAAAAAAACGTTTTTTGGTAAACGGATTTATAGTTCCGTGGTCATTCGGTATTACTATCTTTAATATTGGACGTATATAATGAAAACTTCATCTTGAATTCGAAAAAAAGTCGTATATCGTAACTTTTGTTGACTAGTATATATTGTAGTGATACAACTCAGTATATTCTGGTTTGTTAATATACATTATATTATTATTGTATGTTGCAGTTACATGTTTATATATAACTAGAACACACCCGTGATATCGCGGGTCCGTGACTGAATTAAAGTATATAACTATGCGCAAGCCTTATCTTAGTATTAGTACTGTCATTTGATAAAGTCATGCCGATTATAAGATACACAGTTTTCTCTGCTTTCAAATCTTTCTGTTTGAACCCGTCGAACTGGAACTTATCAATTATTGGTAATATTAATTATTTGGAAAACAAAAGGTCCTGGAATGGAGTATTTTTTAATCAACAGCATTGTCCTATATTAGTTATAAATAAAGTTGAATTCTTTGATTCGCTGTTTTACGTCATGCCCGCTAACAAATTGAAACTTATTTTTAGTCCAGATTTTTAGTATTCGTATTGTTAATTATCTTAGAAAGTCTTACGGATTAAAATACTACAATAGGTAACAATTTGACAATTTAGTAGTGTCAACCCTGTGATTATGACCCGTGTATATAGCATATTAATCCTGAATACCCCGTTTGGTGGTGCGCCTGTCAGATGCGGAACGTACAGATAAGGTAATAGGTAACAGGTGGTTATACTATTGGTATCGGTATCGGACTCGACCCGGAACTTCCTAATTATTGGCAATATCAATTACGTGGAAAACAAAAGGGCCTGGAGTGGTGTAATTTTTTATCTACACCTTTGTACTATATTAGTTTTATATAAAGTTGAATTCTTTGATTCGTCGTTTTTACGTGATGACGGCTGACAAATTGGACCTCGTAATTTTAGTATTATAGATGTTCATCCATTTGTATATCATTCTATTCTACTATATTAATGATAGTGCAGTACAAGTGCATGGTGGACACTCTTCTGTAGTAATTCGATTTTTCTAATAGATTGGATTTAAGTAAGCATTCATATTTTCCCGCAAAACGTACAATCTCCGATGCAGAGTAATCGGTCTTTGAGAGAGAGAGCTAGGACCAATAACTATTCATGTGCCTGTCCTAAGTCAGAGCCTGTATTTCAGTGGTTGTCGTTGGTTCATGTAGGTCAAATTTCTCTTTCGTTTATTGTTTTGTTATAATATAGGCCGTTGGTTTTTCTCGTTTGAATTGTTTCACATTTTTCATGTCAGAGCCTTTTATAGCCCACTATACGATATAGGTTTGCTTCATTGTTCAAGACCGCACGCCTTTAATTGCTTTCATGCTCAACATTCGAACTCTGTGGGATAGTTATCTAATTGGCGATTATACTACACCTCCTCGGTTTTATACTGTTTACAAACTCGATATTTTGTTTAGAAAGGAAAACAACATAGAAACCCATGGCAGTGTTTGGTGCTCTTACAAACAAGTTGTATGCGGAGGTGAGTCCTAAAGAAACCTATCGTTTTTTTTATCGTATAGATTTATAGTAGTATAGAGCAAGAATATATACTCTGATTAAAATAAGTTTTTCATACAGTGTGCTCCATTTGATTTATATGTTGTAGCTAATACTAGTTGCAGCAAACAAATCTAACGTGTGAAAAATATGCTCTAAATAAGATTGAAGAATAATTTCAAGGCACTATGCCCTGCTTACATTTCCATGTTCAGTGAAGTGCAGCATCTGATTCAAGGCACTGATTTGAATATATTGTGATAACGATGTTGTAATTGAAATGTTTGATACAGTGCAACAGGTTCTGTTGTTGAAACTTTCGAAAATGCCGAAACGAAAGACAGTGACTGACGACTGGTCACCTGTCTGTAAAACACAAACCCACTGGCGGAACTAACTAACAGACTGGTAGAGCGAATACAAACGATGAACTTCAGTATGGATTTTTATTTTTCACTTTAATGAACGGATGCTGTCAGTTCAAAAGGCGAACTCCGACTGAAGACTCAACTTCAGTCCACAAATTATAAAGATAGGCAATGTTTACAGGTTGCAAAAGAATAAAGATTACATAATGAAAGATTTGACAAATTTTACAAACAAATCTCACTTCTTTTTTGATTGAGTTAAGTCATTGCAATTTATATTTTATAGTGTGTCTTCTTTCCTTAATCTTTCCTTTGACAACATAGGTCTCGATGGCGTCAACTTGGGAAATATCCTTCATCATAAATTAGTTCAATCGAAAATACCTCCTTATTTCAAAGACCAGTCTGTACCAATCATTTCTTATACCTATACCAAACCTATTGCAACTAAAATTTTCAATTACAAACACTTTTTGCAGGATCTTGATATTGACGACTTCAAGTCTAAACCTCATGATTGCACTTGTGCTACTTCCCAATTCACATATAATCCTGCTGGCCACGTTATTACCGGTGACCTTAACATTGTTAATAACACTTCTCTACGAAATGTGTTATCGAAAGGTCCGAAATATCGTGAGCCTAAATCCATCAATTGGAAATACAATTTTAAAATTTTGATGGATTCAGTCGAGGATTATGCCAGGCAATGGGCTAAGCACGAAAAGGAAGACGTAGACACTCTTTCTGAATGGATTAAGGCAGTAAGGTCGTTGATAAAAATCAGAATTAAGAAACTGAATGGGTCTATCAATGCCCATGCTACGTCAATCTTTAAAGACCCAAATGTTGCAAAACACCTATCCTACCTCCATGACAAATATGTTGTTGTCCCCGCAGATAAAGCCCCAAACAACATCGTTTGTGTATTTAAAACTCATTACATTAACTGCTTGATAAACGAATTAGGTATTGACAATTCACTTGGAAACTCAACATATACCCTCACGACACTTACCAAAGAGGAAATCCTGGATAATCATAGGTCTGTTCTATGTTCCTTTGGAATTTCAACCAAAGATGAAGAACTGGATCTTCCATCACTGTATTGGATACATAAACGACACAAATGTCCTTACAAACAACGGTATATTGCTGGGTCTTCCAAGTGCTCCACGAAACCTCTTTCTAAATTATTAACATCTATTTTATCAGCAATCAAAGACGGGCTTTAAAGTTATTGTGAAACTGCCTATTCTAGAGGTGGCGTCAATCAGATGTGGATACTTGAAAATTCCAAAGATCTTTTAGAGTACATACAATCTAACTCTCTTTCATCTTGTAACAGTATTAAAACATTTGACTTTTCTACTCTTTACACAAGTATTACACATTCCAAACTAAAAGACAAATTGAAAGAGTTAGTATTGCTTTGCTTCATAAAAAAGAATGGCCAACGAAGATACAAGTATCTTGTCTTAGGGAGGGACAAATCCTACTTTGTAAAGAATCACTCTGATTCAAACAAAAAATTCTCTGAAACTGATATTATCAAGATGCTTGATTTCTTGATTGACAACATATTTGTCACGTTCGGAGGACGTGTTTTTCAGCAGACTGTCGGCATTCCAATGGGAACAAACTGTGCCCCTCTACTTGCCGACTAGTTTCTTCATTATTATGAGGCTGACTTCATACAGGAACTTCTTAGGAAAAAAGATAAGAAGTTAGCAATATCCTTTACCTCTACTTTCCGCTATATAGATGATGTTCTTTCACTAAATAATTCAAAATTTGGTGACTATGTGGAACGCATCTATCCCATCGAGCTAGAGATAAAGGATACTACAGATACAGTTAAGTCAGCCTCATATCTTGACTTACATCTAGAAATTGACAATGAGGGTCGTCTGAAAACAAAACTTTACGACAAAAGAGATGATTTCAGCTTTCCAATTGTGAACTTTCCATTTCTAAGTAGCAACATTCCAACAGCACCTGCATACGGGGTATATATCTCACAATTGATACGATATTCCCGTGCTTGCATTTCCTATCATGATTTTCTTGATAGAGGGTTACTGCTCACTAGGAAGCTATTAAACCAAGAGATCCAAATGGTGAAGTTGAAGTCATCCCTTCGTAAATTTTACGGACGCCATCACGAGTTGGTTGACCGTTATGAAATAACCGTTTCACAATTGATATTGGATATGTTCTTTACGTCGTAACTACAATCCCCTTCCCTTTCATGAATGTGACCTACCGAATTAGACTATTTACCGGATTTGTAATCACATAAGCAACACGACGGGTGCCACATGTGGAGCAGGATCTGATTACCCTTCCGGAGCACCTGAGATCACCCCTAGTTTTTTGGTGGGGTTCGTGTTGTTTATTCTTTAGTTTTCTATGTTGTGTCATGTGTACTATTGTTTATCTGTTTGTCTTTTTCATTTTTAGCTATGAATTTAAATAGATCTAGAATAATCCAACAGCACGAGTTTGTTTAATATATTTATATCTATATTTATGTTTACATCCCTTATATGGTCATCTCATAACTTTAAAGGTCAACTCGATAATTTATTAGATGGCGGTTGGACTAAATTACACACAAAACGAAGCTACGTATGTCTATGCTCGTGCCCTGTTTATTATTTGTTTTAGATTTTAAATAGTTTTGATAAACGTTTTACATTGTTATAAATACAATATGATATTTTGAATTAAATCGGTGATCACGAAGTTGACAGCTAGTGCCCCTTTAAACGTTCATTTTATAACAATGAAGATATGCACTAATTAAGTTGCACAGATTTAAATTAAATTTCCTAAATAAAGGCAACAGTAGTATACCGCTGTTCCTACTAGTTTTCATGCTGTTAGGCTACAGGTATTGATACACAGTTTAGGAAAACACTTTAAATCGACACTCATAATTTCTCTATTCTGTTTTTGCAAAACTTTCAGAAATTTTAGTTCTCAATGCTCTTCAACTTCGTAATTTATTTGACCTTTTTTTTTTTTTTTTTTTTTTTTAACTTTATTGGATCCGAGCGTTACTGATGAGTTTTTTCTAGACGAAACGCGCGTCTGGCTAAAATACAAAATTTAATCCTAGAATCTATGATGATTTTTTTTTATATAAAAGTATAGAAAGTTATTTTCATTACACAAATTCTAAAAATAAGAAGTGTTATCATTTCTTTAATATCAATTTGAATCCTTATGATTTATTGTATTATTAGTAATACACGTTTGTTTTGTATTTTAATGAAGGTTTTACGTGAGAACCAAAAATGTGAAAAGGTTTCTACCAAAAAAAATACTAATTTTCTTTTTCAATGATCCCAAGATTGTGACAATAACATGATTAGCTATTCCAAACGTTTATAGATGTCAGAATTTAAGATTTTAAAATTCTATATCATATTGAAAATCAATATGTTACAGTCGCCGCTAGTCTTACGTAAGAACCAAAAATGTGAAAAGGTTTCTAGTTACAATTTATTAAATTAATGGTGTGACAATAATATACATGTTTAGCTATCCTAAATATTTTACTTTGTCAGAGTTTTAAATGCTTTCTTGAGAAACATTGAAAATCAATATGGTACAGTTGCGACTGGAAACCATCAACCTGTTTTCATTTTTGTCAAAGAATATTGCTGACGAATGGCGTATACCGTCAGAACTCGTAAGTATTTCTCTATGCTGTTTACCATCACTTGACAGGACTACAACGTTATGCGATACCTCTCCAGTTATATACATGTTTCCATAATTGTCAAATGCAGCACCACGCGGCTGGTTCAGGATGCTTTCATATTTGAAAGTCCACAGCGTTTCACCTGAATGATTGGTACATATAACAGAGCTTTTGTCATTCGATTGATATATTTTGTCTTCATTAGTCACCACAAACGATTGATAAGGTAACTTCCCTTGAATGAACATTGATATTTTATAATCTTTTTTATCTATTTGATATATACCCATGTTTTGTACAACACAAAACATCATTTCATCAGTACTAGCTATGCTGTAAGGTTTACCCGGTAGCTTAATAAACTTCGTCCTATTCCTGGAAGACAAATCGATTATGTTGATTCCACTGTATTTATCACAACCGTTAGTGACAGCAATATTGTTATTGTGGAGAAATGTAACATCGTATGAGTCACCCATTTAAATTGGAATATAATCTAGACAGGACCCGTGATAATCTAATAGGCTTAGTTTACGCTTAGAGTGGTGTGTCAAAAGCAAACCTTCTCTGGTGTGATACAGCAACTTCGTATGGTAGCACCACCATTGGATATTAATGTTTTTACTCGTTTCAATGTTGAATAGATATTTGTTTCGATACTGCTAACAGTTGTGCTTGTTTGTTTTTTCTCTTTCTAAGCGACAGCCTCTCTTGTTTTGTTAGAATCTCTACAGATCCGAATACCTTTATTTCAGACAAACAGTTACCTATATTTGTATCAACTGCTGATTTTAATACCATTTGCTGTAAAAGACCATCGTCAAGTAATGACTGCATACTTTTTTCATTTTCTGTTATTCTATTTTGCATTTCTTTCATTCCAAGAAACGTTTGAAGTTCTGACGCGTAACTTCGAATATCATTTAGGTCTGCTATATTCTTAGATACCTTCAGGTCAGTTTCTTTAACAAACAATATTGTCTTTCGGATCTTCTCGGTCGTTTGCCTGGCTATTTCTTCAATCTCTACTTCTAACTTCCCTTCTAGGTTGTCAAGGTGATTATTGACAAGTAATCGCATTTGACTTATCTGTTCAAGTTGTTTCTCCTTTTCTGTTTCGATATTCGATATATTGGCCTCTCTGTCATTTTTAATATCTTTAATATTTTCTAGCATGTCTGTCATAATTTGTTCTAAGTCCTTGTACATTTCGGAGGTTTTGATATCTTTCAACACATCCTCTATCGGAACAGCTTCACATTTTCCATGACATTTTATACACTTATAGCAAATACAGATTTCGTGGGATGGACAATATAACTGGTAATTTTTGTTATGTTCTTGACAACTCTGACGAAGTTCGGTAAGAAAGGGGGGTAATTTATTGTAATCTTTAATTGGCATAAGCTTGTGGTTACGTAATAATTTTGCAATGCCATGATGCTCCTGACATTCTGAACAAAGTGACTGTTCACATTCAGGACACCAATGAGTTGACAGATTTGAAAGATGTCTAAATTCGCAAATATTACAGTACGCTGAATTCGTAGCCATCGGTGTTTCTGGAATAACGAATACTTAACATATTGAAATATTACATCTAATTAAAATTTATCATTCTATGAAACCTTCTTCTTCAAGTAGAAAATTTAAATTTTGCACACGGTTAATCACGATTTAAAATTCCTATGGAGATTTGCATTGAAAAAGGGAGATAGATCTGCAAAAAGGCAGAAATATCAATAAAAACTGAAAAAATATTATACCTTTACCGCTTCTATTCAACGGAATGTATTGATTCTTGATATTTTAGGAGTCTTTAGAGTATAACAAACAACTCTAAAACTGTTTTCATGTCCTTCATCAAGCTGCAATCTAGATTTCGTAATTCATTAGTTGACTATTTATTGAAAGTTTTAACAGGTAAAGGTAAAGAATCTCAAATTTAATAAAAATAATTAAGCATATATTCTTCTTTTAATGGTGTAAAGTGTCTTTAAGCAAGCTAGATGATGAACTAATATGATATACAGATATAAACAATACCAAATTTTCACATATTTTTTTCAAGATGATCACAAAGCCACAAATTTGCAATTTCTTTAATGAAAAACGCACAAAAATAAATAAAAATACCCATAACACTCGGTTTTGTACATTTCATGAGCAAAAGATTATATGAAAATGTCAAATACGAACTTACAACCCAATCAAAGTATCATACTTTACATAAATTTTAAGAAAATCAACCAAATACTGACAAATAAAGACGCCTTTTTGCAGATTTATCTGTTCTTCCAATGTTAATTTCCAGAGGAAATTAAAAATGCTGATTTAGAGTTCTCCTCGAGTCAGATTTTATGGGACTTTTGTCTGTGTACATTTAGGACTTAATGCTATAGATTAAAATTAAAATAAATTATGTTGCAATTAGTTTTAGGTTACAACTTAGTTTGACTGGACTAAGGTGCGTGTATTCAATATTTTCATTTCTATAAAGCTAGAGAAGTGTAATTGATAAAAAAAAATATGAAATAAAATTAAAACTGAAAAGATATTTTAAAAATGTAAGATTGTAATTGTTTGATCCATAGTATTAAAACGAATTGTCGTTTCTACAGTGCTCACCAACAGAAATTATGTCCCAAACGGACATACGTAGGTTTTATTCATACACATACACATAGTTTTGTCACAAAGACACACATATCCCAACTTTCAACAACTTCAAATGTTATGCATTTTATAATACTCATTGGTAAAGCTATGCGAATTTAAAAGCAGAAATTAAGTTTTTCAGGGGGACTTCTCTCTATATTTATAAGAACAGTAATGTATCTAAAATGCTTGTGGTCGATACAGAAAGACTGACCTTTGTAATGTGACACTCTGTTAACTTTATGACAGATTTTATACATTTGAATTAGAAATATTACAAACATTACAAACCTTAAATGGATATCTTCGAGGATATCTTGTGGATCACGTACCCGGAAGTTCGATCAATCAACAAGTTTTAGTATTTCAAAAAGCTTGTCCGACTCTAGTACGGCAGCCCAATTAAGACATCTCCAAATATTTAACGTAATTAGAAGAACTTATTACGGATGGAATATGATATCACGAATTTTGTAATTTGTTTTATATATATAATATTGTTTCGGGTTTTCTGAATTTTCCTGATGTGATGCCGACTTATCTGCAGTTTATGATAACTTCGGATTCTAATGCGCAATTACTAATTTAAGTTAATCAAATACGGCAGTTTCGGGATACGGTTTTCAGTTGAATCTGTCATGCGACTTCCATCACCGAGTGAAAAAATGCATACATCGTTTCTGCCAACACTTGTTGAGCAAACAGATGAAAAGTTTGATTTTTAACTGCACAAACATTTGGGATATTGAAATCTAATAAGATGTTCACCCTACCTCATAGGTACGGGAAACAAGAATTAGATTACGTATTTACGGAACATAAATTATGAAGTATCGAATCAGTCACACAAAATGAGTTACACTTGTTTCACTTTCAATGTTGACATTCGTTTCCTTTTCAATAGCTGAACCCACCTAGTTCATTTGTCATCAGTCTATAGTTAATGTTAAATTGAAGGTCACATGAAAACAGATTCCTTGCAAGTGAATAATTCACGTGTTTATTACAGACATTGAACTAAAATATTTTCAATATCCTACTTCAATCTTGTATTACTAATATTTGCATGTTAGAATGAAAGACAGCGCTTCAGAAAATTTATTGAAATATATAGACCAGTGTTAGAAACAATGGCGGGAAAGTACTCGTGCATTGTATTGATGACAAGAAAGAGTAGGTCAGTCAGCGTTTGTTTAGCATATCTTGTGAAATATTATAACATCACGTTGACGGACGCATACGATCACGTGTTTAATGACAACCCGTTTTATTCATCCAAATCAAGGATTTTGGAATAGTTTAATATCTTTCGAGGAAGTAAGGACTTGAAAAAGCACAGTTGATCTCGGTATCTTTCGTCTCTCTTTGAAGTTGTTCCATAATTATATTTGTGGGTTGGAAATTATTCTAAAGACTGAAGGATAGAAAACGGATGGATAAAGAATTTGTTAAGATTCCTTTTCACGCCATTTTATATAAGTTATACAAATGATATGAACTTGATTTTACAGCTGATATAAAATAAATGTAAACCTTTGAATTTCAACTGAATAAAGGCAACAGCAATATACCGCTGTTCAAAATAAGATTTAGAGAAAACAAATCCGGGTTACAAACTAAAACCGAGGGAAAGACACCAATTACAATAGGAAAACAACGAAACAACAGAAACACTGAAGTGCAACAAAAGATAACTACATTGCAACAAACATAGAAATGATCTATTAGATTTCAACTGTTATATTCATGACTTGGTATAGGACATTTTATGAAAAGACGGTGGGTTGAACCTGTTTATGTGGCTTTGACGGATACAAAATTAAAATGTGGGATCTTCCAAAGACTTGCAATGCAAATGCAAAAAAAATACATTATATCATTTGGAAGTTTGAAGCATCGGTGATTTTGAACTTGATTGTCACTCATGTAGGCGAACAGCTTCATTTCGGTTTCAACGATATTTACATAGCATAGATATATAATAACTTAACTTACATGGTAAAGCAGTTCGTCGGATTTAACGTGACGTAATTGCTACAGATGTTTCCCTGATATATCAAATATTTTATTTCAAGCATTTTACGAATGTTGAGAACATGGCAGAATAACTGTACAAAGGTTGATGGTTTCAAACATTCTTATTATTGGTTCACCCGTATCGCCACATGAGACCGCCAAATGCCTCATCCACAGATGTAACTTTTCAGATACAGTACTGTTATTCCTTAAATATTTCCAATTGAATAAGTGGGTTTATTATTTGTTTGCCTTGTCTGTATTTAAAGTAAAAACAGTATAACAAAAATTGTATTAAGGGGATAAAAAATCGTTCGTTTGAGACTGACTGTTGGTCGAGATGAATAAAATCCAAGAGCTCAATATCGTTATTCATGTTTTACACAAAAATTAAATCCATGGAACTTTTTATTGACTTTTCTTAATATCACAGTGATGCCCTCCTAACCTCACATCTTACTACAAGTTCTAGACAACCCAATCTACAAAATAGTTCTTGATTATATATAACGAATGATAACTAGTTTGAAAAGGAGACAAATAAGGCAATTTCGATTTTATTTTCTTCTTCAATTTAAGCATGTTTCAGTGTAATTCTAATCGTTTACTAGGATACGAATCCACCTTCCTTTTCCCCGACATGTAAACAAAGAATCTGTTAAATAATTTGCCATCAACAACAAAGTGTAATATTTAAACGTCAATTGCATGATTTTTGACAACGTAATATATATGTTCAGCTTGCTAACTATTTTGATCTGAGCGTCACTGATGAGTCTTATGTAGTCTGGCGTATTACATTATAAGCCTGGTAACTTTGATAACTATTTACACCTCTGGGTTGATGCCACTGCTGGTGGACGTTTCGTCCCCAATGCTATCACCAGCCCAGTGGTCAGCACTTCGGTAGTGACTTGAATATCAGTTAATGGTTAAATTTTATAAATTAATTGTTTGTAAAATTATGAATAATTCGAAAAAAATTAAGGATTTTCACTTCCCAGGCAAAGATAACCTTAGACGTATCTGGCACAACCTTTTGGAATTTTGGTTCCTCAATGCTCTTTAACTTTATACTTGTTTGGCTTTCTAACCATTTTGATCTGATGGTCTATGATGAGTCTAATGTAGACGAAACAATAACAAATTATAAGCCTTCTTCTTTTTTACACCGCTGGTTCGATGTCTCTACTGTTGGACGTTTCGTCCTCGAGGGAATCATTAGCCCAGTAGTCAGCACTTTGGTGTTGACACGAATATCAATTATATTTATTTTCATAACTTTACTGTTTGCAAAATATGAATTATTCGAAATACCAGGATTACCTTGACGCTTCTAGCATAACCTTTTGGAATTTTGAGTCCCCTTGCTCTTTTGGCTATTTTGTTTTATCTGAGCGTCACTAATGAGTTCTCACGTAGACAAAACGCGAGTCTAACGTATCAAATTATAAGCCTGGTACCCTCGATAACTATTTACTATTAAATACTTTGAGGTGATGCAAATTTTGGATAGTGACAAGCAAGAATTGATTAATTGTTGGTTGCTTACCGTCCAGTGGCAAATATTTCAATAATGTTCAGGACGAGACAAACAAGAACAAGGTTTCATATAGTACAATAATTGTATTCTAGAAATTTGTTAATGTCATCTTTCATTTCAATTGTCGAGGCCAAAAATTGGATGTTGGAGAAAAACATCGTCCCCATCCCATTTTTAAAAAATAGAGGCAATTGCTCTTAGGCCAGTGAACTAATACTTTTATGCTACCTTTTGATCAATATGTAAAACATTATATTAATAGGGAAAATATTATAAGAATTCACCCGATAAAATGTTTTTCTTGTATCGTGTAAGATACTAGTACTGTATTTGTCACCCAAAACTTGTTTACAAATCCTAGCTCATGGGTTTAAATCCAACAGCGTTATTACTTCTGTAAGATTAATGAAGTTTCTTTCACCTTATTAGACACCACATTTTGTGATACTTCCATGATTTTACCATGCATTAATAAAGCGGAATAAGTGCATTGAAACGGTGTGTATGTCTTTAACCTTAAGTGTGGTTTCAAATGATTACTATAGGACATGTCAGAATTTTATTGTGTTAATCGTACAAGGAAAACACATTTTTTCATTTACCTGCGCAGTTTGATGACAAATAATTAACTTTAACGTGTACATAATAGTATCCATTGCAATGTGATATATTTTTCCTTCAAGGTATTTTAAACTATTTGTAAATAGCATTACACTATATGAAGCAATTTGAAATGTAGAAATAAATATTTTCTTCCCTTGAGAAAATAATTTAGGTTTCTCTTAAATTGACCCTGGCTGTTTAAATGCAAAAGAAAGTGTATGACTCCTTAACTTAAGAATTCAAAAATTCAAAAAACAGCTTACATATTTTTTATAGACAAATTAACTGAGTAAGAAAAGAATTTCTTTGTTACTTTTTGTGCCCATATTCTGTATAGTACTATTGTTTATAAAATCTGTTTTGCATAACACGATATAGTCTATACAGGTTTTATTGAAATCGAATCTACTATACATATAAATTTACTCGATTTCTTTGATCCAAAATTGGAATATTATCAGAAAATTAAGTTGCATAGTAGACATTTTTCTCACTGCCGGTACCAAATTATCTTGCGACTATTCTATTAGATGAATACAAAATTGTGTTCTAAACAAAATAAGTTTTAAAAAAGAGCTAAAATAATGTAAAATCAAATTTTAAAATATCAACGTCACCGAGATTTAATCACCGAGAATAATATTTGGCGTTAACTGGCGCAAATAATATTGTTATTGTACAATAAAAGTTTTATACGTTTTGTCCCCGAGGGTATCACCATCCCAGTAGTCAGCGCTTCAGTGTTGACATGAATATCAATTTTATGGTCATTTTTATAAATTGCTGTTACAAAACTTAGAATTTTTCGTAAATCTAAGGATTTTCTTAGCCCAGGAATAGATTACCTTAGCCGTATTTGGCAACATTTTTGGAAATTTTGGGTCCTCATTGCTCTTCAACTTTGTACTTGTTTGGCTTTATAACTATTTTGATCTGAGCGTTACTGATGAGTCTTGTGTAGACGAAACGCACGTCTGGCGTATAAAAATTATAATCCTGGTACCTTTGATAACGAATTATACTTATTATATCAGACATAATTCAATTTGGTTTCAGTTGTTAGTGTTCAATCTCTCTGATTTTACTTACGATCAACAAATCCAAGCTATCCTCCTTGACTCAGTCAAATGAGTCAATAACACGTATATATAAATATGACCAATTGACCAACGACAATTGCACTGATGCAATGACACATAAAAGCCATGCCTCTACTTATAGAAATTCCCTTTATTCTCTTCATGGTGATACAATTGTAAACAATGCTGTGTTCTTCGCGAATACTTTTAATGTATTTTTGTGTTTAAAATTCAACTACACAAAGCTGCGATGGGTAAAAACGGAGACAAACCTATTATATTTTTCAACCGATAGCCAATTGGCCGTTTTAGAATCTAATGCATTCTGGGTTATATTTTCAAAAGCTTTGTGATTGGTTAAAAACGTTCCAAACAATTGAAATTCAACCAATGACGTAACGCTATTCTAATTTTGGTGTACGAACAATGAGATTAGCCATAGTCCTTCAGTTTCTAAAAAGGCGAATAGATAATGATGACTATGAAACAACAAACATGTAAGTATCACCGAGATCATTGACAAACTTGACATGCTCACTTGTATGACAGTCGCATCAAATTCCATTATATTGACAACGATGTGTGAACGAAACAAACAGATATAATAGGTAATAAATGGGACTCAAATACAGCCCTCTCGTCCTTATATATTTGTAAGGGAACTTTAGAAATTGAGATAAAACTATCTACTTAAAAAAGGTTCGAGCTACAACATATGCGTCTCTCAATGGAATGGCATGTACATAGTTACTGAAATAATAACCAACTACTAGCTTATGATCATTTCCATGAATTGATCTAGGCAAAAGCTATATTATATCAATATCAACTCTTTCTTAGGGGGCACCGACGTTGTATTGCGGCAAAGGTGCTTTTGGTGTTCTATCTAGTCACTTTTTTCAAAGCACATACATCACATCTGCTATAGCAGTTTTCAACATATATTCGTATCTAAGCTAATAGATTTTTTTTTCTAAACTTGCTGCAGGTTTTTCTTGATGGCAATCTGTGACAATATTGTGTATTTGAGCAGACGTTCTTTCTTGATGGCAATCTGTGACAATATTGTGTATTTGAGCAGACGTTCTTTCTTGATGGCAATCTGTGACAATATTGTGTATTTGAGCAGACATTCTTTCAACATTTTTTTTAATAACTTTTTGCCAAGTGACAGTGTACACTCCCACTTTACCATTTACGACATAGAATACACTCAAATCCGAAATATCACATTGTCATGGAAATGTAATAGTTTTGTTGGTTGAATATATATAAACGAACCAAATAAAGCTATATGAGAAACCTGCCTTATCAGAGTTTGCACTACCGCGTATTCTTGGTATAAAATGCTTACCAACTGTGCAGGGTTCTTCTATTATTAATTTGTTTAAATGGAGTTCCGAAAGGAATTGAAAATAATTATCTTTTTTTCTGAAAGGAATTTTAAACAACATATATTTGTGATGATTCAAACTCAGATGATGCAGATGCAAAATTGATGTTATTGCATGTGTTTTTATTGTTTGTCGTCTTTGTTTATATTGTATTTGAGAGAAGCCGGATATTATTAGATTCTGAGATCAGTAGCACTGACATTTATTTTGGAAATACGTGCTATGTATTTTCTGTGTTTCATTACAGTTTTGAATAGCCAAAATCCGAACCCTTGTTCAAAAAATGAAGATAAGTGAAGGTTTCATAACAGAGGCTAAACCACACGAATAATGAATGCTCAAGTGACTTTTTTCAACAAAATAAAAATAAGGAGAGGTGGTATGATTGCCAATATGACCACTATCCATCAAAGTTCAAATGAAGTGGATGTAAGCAATTATATGCAACTATGCGTTCATCAACTCCTTCTATAACTGCGTGCACATGTAAGATGTGGCCGTAACTCATCGAATTGTGTTCAAACTGTTCCTTTGCGACTTCTATTTTGTATCTGGTCTAACGAATATTTATTGAGGGGGAGGATTCATGAGCTTTTCACTTTATACATTGTTGTCTACTAACAAAAGAGAACACCCTAAATAACTTGTAAAATGTTTGGTGGCATCCTCGTTAACTATAAACCAACTTGTGTCAAAAAAGCTTGAATGATTTGGATGTCGGATCATATGGATTGTACCATTCAAAGATGCAGTACGTATCTGATAATTCCTTGATAGGCTTTATACCAGTCCATCAGAAGTTGTTTCGACTAAAGTGTAATAATTTTTTTAGCAAATTGTTTATTAATTTGGATAATTTTGTTCTTCAAAAGTGTTCTACAAAAGTGTCGACACTCGTTATGTTAGGACTGACCTGTGCATCTTTCTGTCTGGCAAACCGAAACTCATTGGAAAATCATGACATTGTTCACTTGTGTGCTTTGATAAAATTACTTGATATCGATAAAACATGATTCATAATAATTTAAATGCATTTTAGTAAAATAATTTGGAAGGTCGTTACTTCACTGCTAAAGTTACAATAAAGCAATGGCATAGAATAGAATTATATTAGAACATAATAATAATTTAAATCCCAAATAAGCTACTTTTTCTGTACTTCTTTACAGTTTATACTGTTTTCGTTCATGACTGATTGCTTCTTTTAAATATTGGAAAATTTAAACAGCTCTCATTATCTTAATTCGTTTTTAACTATCTAATACTGATTGCAAGGGGGTTAGGAAAGACATCCTTATCATGAGTCTTGGATTAAGACAACAGCAAATATCTAGAGCATGTTTTTTGTTTGGTCACTATAAATATCTGGTATTAATCCAGTGCTTGTTTCAATTAGATTTACAGTATTGGAACCGAATAATTTCCTTTCATAGTTAACTAGTTGTTCCCAGAATCCTATATTTGGGCGGATGATTCTTCTTTTACTTTTCACAAAATCATGCGCTTCTTTCAGTTTCATTTTCTTGTGTTTCATTAGGTAGGCTATACATATCGTCGATGATCGACTAACTCCACCAAGACAGTGCACAAGAACATTTCCGCCCTGCATAACAACGTCATTGATGTCGTCTGCTACTTTGTCAAAATATTCATCTAAACGGGACTGTGGATTGTCGCCGATTTGAAGGAATGTTGTTTTTATTTCAAGTTCATTAGGACTTGGTGCCTCTAACGTGCAATTAATGATATGGGTTATCCTAAAATCCAGTAGACGTTCGCGCGTAATGGCGAATGCACTGCTGAGATAGAGAAAATCTGTTAGTTGCGCAAATTGAGAAACAAACGACATCAACGACAAGATTGCAATTTAAACTAAACAGACTCTTTCTGACATACAATCTAAAAAAGAAAACAAAAATACATAAAAAAAATACTGAATTTTGCATTTTGAAATGACGAAAAACGACGTAACTTTACTCAAATCTAAAAATTTGTTTATCTGTGTTTAAATTATTCTTAAGCGGTTTATAATATTCATTCGTGTAAGAAGCAAAATAAATATTGGCATACAAGTATGTTCATAAGAACTGTAAGTTTTGTAAATTAATGCACATGGATCATTTAACATCGCTGTTTAGATACAGATAACATCAATGGTTATTTTAAGTCTCAAGCAGTAATTTGCATATGAAAACGATATACTTCAATTGCGAAATGAGAATGCACTTGTTGTGATATGTTTATGGACGCACTTTACAAAAAGTAAAAAGAAAGCAATAGTGAAATATTGACTACTTAATATACACTGAATAAACTGATCACAATTTTTACTTCTTGGGACAAATAATGTCGATATAGATAGAGGGTATTTAAATCATTTGGGAGATTCTGTACTTACGTTTATATATGTACGTCTACTTGGTCGAGAGGAATAACTAAGCATGTAATCGCGTGTTGCTTATTTTTAGAACTTAGAAGATCAATATGGCTGCCACACTTTGGAATCTAACAGAATAAAAAGGTAAGTTTGCTTTAGATTATTACATATCCTAGATGCAAACACTATTAAGGTGAATACCAATGTGAAAAAAGGTATTAAAAATTGACAAAAGCAGAATCCGCTAATTATTCATTCAATTATTTGGCTGTTAATTATATTATCGTCCATATTGTTGAGATTGACTTCTGATGTTGAATATTACTTTCTACAAACGTAGGAAGTGTATTAGTGATGTAAAATAACATACTATTAATAGATTTAGAAGTAATTTTCTTGGTTTTGTTTAAAAAAAATTAAATATACAATGGCGGTCAAAGATTATAGATCAGTGAAAGTTAAAAAACTAAAAAACTTACATTCCTTCGAAAAGATATAGGCATAGTTTTCTCTGTTCGTATAATTTTCAATCGCGGGAATAAAATGGCAAAGTTTTCACATAGAATTTACATAGTAAAAATAAAATTTTCGAATTTTTTTTTTTTTTTTTAATGAGTTACTTGTATAGTTCTTTGATGTATGATTACCTTTGGTGAGCTCTATAGTCTACCAAAATTGCTGTTTTTCCAGAGATTTTGACAACGTTTACAATTCGAATATAAATATATATTATGGGTAAGAACGATATTGTCAAAGCATATGACAGAGTTCTTACCAACTTTTTATTTTAGATATAAGAGCAGAGAAATCTTTGGAAGCATACAAATTCAAATAATCTCATCAAATTATCAAAATTAAAAGTCTGAACCCCTGATGTGCGTTTTTTTTTTCTCGACAAAATACTCATCAGTGACGCTCCAATAAAAAAAAGTGAAAAGGCCTAACTATTCCTGTTTAAGAAAATCCAAAGTTTAGAATGAACAGTTAATTCATAAATATGACAATATCAATGTATGTCAAGTTTGAAATACTAGGGATCTTTTTTAAGTGACGTTGTCTTAATTTTTAACTTAACGTTAGATGAAAAAAAATGCATACATCATAATAATAAACCATTTGTGATTATGGCTTCTGGATATTTTTCTTCTTTAAAGGCAACTAAAATTAAAGTATAAAAAATATGTGAAAATTGTTGATTGTTTAATAATAAGATGACTTCTCTTCTTGATGGTATATATTATTTGTGACTTTAAAATGAGGGTCTGATATTTTTCTCCTTTTGGATTCTAAAACTCCGGTAAAAATACACTATATATTATAAGATAAAACCTCGTAGACCCCTTTGATAATTCAGGATCTGTTCCTTGTTTAATGATACTGAACATGCAGTTGTTTGCACATCAGATATACATATAGGTAATCACAGGTATAATTGATTACCAGATCAATAGACCAGGTGTTTAACAAAGGTAACATTGACGTACATAAGTCAATACTTGTGTGTACTAAGGTCAATAATATGTTTTGGATCAATAGTGTCTTTGTTCAAATATAGAACAAGTGACAAATCAAAACAAAGTATTGTTAGCAAAATCAAAAGATATGCATATCATATTTTTCTTACAGAGCTAAGTAGTAACAATGACATTATTAGTTATCAAAGGTACCAGGATTATAATTTTGTACGCCAGACGCGCGTTTCGTCTACATAAGACTCATCAGTGACGCTCATATCAAAATATGTATAATACATAACATTTGAATCATATTCTCATATCATGCTTGGTCTGCAAATAAGTTGCTGCTTCTATGATGAGTTTATTTGTTGTAATGTTTATGATATTTCATGGCCATTTAAATTCACACATTCATTCATTATATCGAGAATAATTTTATATTGATTTAATTTAAATGGTATTGAATTTCAATACACGGTGTAATAAAGGTAGATAATAACGATTATTAAAATCCAAATTCGGTCGCCATGATGTTTGTTTATGTTTTGTGAGTTGCTGGTTTCCTCCACGTGGATTTGATCCAAGGTGAGTAATAAGTATCTATATATAGTTCAATTTTATAAACATTCGAACATATGAACGAATAGGTTAATAATGGATTCCTTACGACACCACATAAAAGTAGAGAAAGGTAGGCAAATATAAAGAAAATACGAAAATGTTTAAATGAGTTCATTGTTTTAATCCAGGTTCATTTAAAAATTATGTATAACTTTTACAGAGATTAACATATACTTACATCTATCATATGTCTATGTAAGTTCTAAAATTAACAATACATCGATTTAAGCTACTTCCTCCTATATGTGTAATATCCTTATATAGGTCATGATATACTAGTATATACAAGGATAAACATAGGTAAAATATGCACAAATAAAGATATACATGTATGTGTTATCGGTTTAAATTCGTTTTATTTTTAAAAGAAACTGATGGAAGAGCAACAAAAAAAATAACAGAAAACAGTAACATACAAACACAAAAACCTACAAATAAAACCTCAGAATAAAACCAACAGTAGTATACCGCTGTTCAATAGTCTTAATTCGATTTAGGTAAAAACATACACGGATAACAAACTAAAACCGAGGGAAACACTGTAACTATAAGACGAAAACATTGAACAGAACACCAGAAACATTAAACTACAACTTGGCAGACACCAAAATACATAGAAACGGACTGTCTGATATCAACTGCTATATTCGTGACTTGGCACAGGACGTTATAGTCATTGTAAGAAAGAAAAAAATGGTCGGTTAGACCTGGTTGTATGGCTAGTCAAACCCACGGCATATATGGCAATGTCAAAATACCGCTAAAATGACGAAAACACGCTATTATGACATATGATTGTAAACGGTTTAAAACATGCTATTATTGGCCTATAGCCGCATATATGCACAATGGATCATATATAGTTTTGTATGGATAAAAACAAACTATGGTTAAATTACTTGGAACAATTGCTTTATTTAATATCTCTATACATTTTCTCTCTTCAGAAAAAATGAAAGGCTTTAATTCTGTAGCTCAGCTACGGGAATATATGTTTCTATGTGGTGTTGCGTCTATCAATGAACATAGACTGAAGAAGTATGGTATTACGCACGTGTTGAATACAGCAACTGAGCTAAAAGATTTTCAATATCCCTCTGGTATTACTAATATTTTGCGAGTTGAAATGAAAGACAGTGCTTCAGAAAATTTATTGAAATATATAGACCAGTGTATTGACTATATTCACATGGTTAGAAACAATGGCGGGAAAGTACTCGTGCATTGTATTGCAGGCATGAGTAGGTCAGTCAGCGTCTGCTTAGCATATCTTGTGAAATATGATAATATGACGTTGAAGGATGCATACGATCACGTGTTTAATGAAAGACGTTTTATTCATCCAAATCAAGGATTTTGGAAGAGTTTGATATCGTTTGAGGAAGAAATGACTGGAAAGAACACAGTTGAAATTCGTCCATATATTTGTGGATGGGAAATTAATGTTATAGAATATGAGACCGACTGTAGAATAGTAAATGGTTGGTTAGAAGATTTGTTCAGGTTTTTATTCACACCGTTTTTGATATTAGTTATGCAAATAATATGGACTGGATTTTATAGCTGATGTAAGAGCATATAAACAAATATGTTATACCATTCGATTGCCGCTAACTCTGACCGCTAGACAATGTTGGATGTTTCGTTGGTACACGACATGGAAGCGTGAAGTCAAAATGTCTAAGGCATGTTTCACCACTTGATGATGAAGTCTATCGTAAGTTCCAAGGACAATTGTCAGAGTCATTTGCTATAGACGTTTCCGAGATAATTCAAATGTTTTGTTTGGACATATTGTTTAACAAATATTGATAACAGGTACACCAGTCCTGCATTTGACGGTCACATATGTTCGTTTCATTGGCTTCCTAACGTCGCCATATGAGGCCGCATTATCCTTTATTAACGGATGTTGTTTTTTCAAAAACTTAACTTTTATGTCAAAATATTTCCAACTGTATCAGTCTTTTTTTGTTCATCTGTCGTATATTAAGTTACTATAATTTCGTATTGAATAAAAATTTTCGAAGTACTTATTATTTTATTATTTTTTACCTTGTGTGCATTACAAGTAAAACCTGTATAATTGTAACTTGGGTTGAGAGGACGATAACAAGTTATTCACCAGCAGAATCGAGGACTACAGTTGCTTATACATACTTAACACAAAACAATAAGCCACGAAACAACACTATTTAATGCTGGTTTTTCTCCCCAATATCACAGAGACTATTCAAGCTTCATAATATTTCCATGTTTTTAGCCTTAAGTGTAATAACTATGGAGAAAATATAAGAATTGCGATATTATTTTGTTAAATTTATTTGGACCCAACCCAGGCGGTAATATGGATATTTCTTTTTGCGTAGCAAGTCAATCGAGAGAGAAATTCATATATCACAGGCACGGTACAAATTAGAAAAAAAAATACACCAAAATTGGTGCATGATTTAAGGGAGCACAGAAGGGAGTTAACTATTTAAAAATTAGCTGAACGTTTTCATCATATACAAATAGTATCTTTATATATAAATCGAATGGAAATCAAGTTTATCAATGATCAATATATTTGTTTGTCAAACGTCTATGAATCCAACAAAATTGTTCCTGTAATCGTTTGATTAACATTTCAAGTCGATACCGGTATACAATACATTGTCGAAAAATATATAATTATATGTATGAGCTTTATAGACAGGATAAAAAGCGAATGAAAGTGACGTCAATTACACCCTCCCATCCCCCGTCTGCATTGACATCTTTATACTTTTTTTTATGTAAAGGTCATGCAGCATATTGATAAGAAAACAGGAAAAGGCATTTCAAATCTTCCCCCGCGTGAATTATTTTCTCGAATAGTGTGAGATATTAGTAATGTATTTGTTGCCTAAATCTTGTTTACAAATCCTCGTTCTGGGGTTTAGATCCGACGGCGTTATTACTCATGTATTGATAAGATTAAAGATGTTTCTTTCACCTTATTAGACACTGCATTTTGTGATACCTATAGGATTTTATCATGCATTAGCAAGTGGAATAAGTTCACTGACATGTGGTGTGTATGTTTTAACCTTAAAAGCAGTTTCAAATGATCACTATAGGGCATGTCAGATCTAGAACTTTATCGGATCAATCGTAAAAGAAAAATACCTTTCTATTTAAATACGTACTTTGAGGTAAAAGAATTAACTTTGAAGTTAACATAATAGTATCAATGTGGTATATTTTACCTTCAAGGTATTTTCAACAATTTGTAAATTGCATTGCACTATGATGCAATTTGAATGTAAAAATGATTATATTCTTCCCACGGGAAAATAATTCAGGTAATAAAGTGTATGACTCGCAATCTTCAAAGCCAAAAATTAGAAAGACAGCTCAATTGCTCATCTATTTTAATATTTTGGTGCCCAAATTATGTAAAGTACTGGTGTAACAGAGTGTTTAAAGAGACTCTTAAACTTGTCGAGTTACAAAAAATTACAAAAATACTGAACTCCGAACAAAATTCAAAACGGAAAGCCCCTCAACAAATTGCAATATCAAGCTCAAACACATCAAACGAATGGATAACAACTGTCGTATTTCTGACTTGGTACAGGCATTTTCATCTGTAGAAAATGGAAGATAAAACATGGTTTTATAGCTAGCTAAGCCTTTCACTTGTATGACAGTCGAATAAAATTCCTTTATATTGACAACGACGTGTAAACAAACCAAACAGACATAATAGGTAAAAATGTAAAAAATAGGGTACAGCAGTCAACATCGTGTTATATGAAAACAAACGATGCACAAAAGGCTTATATAAAAAGCTCATTAACAAACATGAAGACAAGAATACAAAATGACGGGCAGAACAGAGCCACGTCGAGCGATCCTAAAACACTTTGTAAGAATTGTCTTGATTCATGTGGTCCAAAACTAGAATATTGTCAGAAAAATATCTGCTGCATAAAATTTACCTTTTTTCTATTGAACATTGCTGGCAACCAATTTTCTTGCGACTCTTTTTTACAAGCGTACCGATTAAAATATTTTCAAAACAAAATTAGGTCTTTTAAGTTTTAAACGTATATGCAATCAGATTTAAAAATAAACAGTTTAAAGAACAAATTAAGAAACACCATCATATACAGACAGATATCTGTGAACAATAGTTGGTTTGCTTTTATCTCAAAGCAATAACACAATATTGAAAAATGTTCCCTGCTGAGGCAGTGAAACAGTAGCTTGAGTAAATACTTTAATATGCTGTTGAAAACTTGCATGCATTCCACATCAATCCAAAAAGTATTCGAGACTATAATGCGAAAGTTTGAGATTCCGAATTTACGTTGATATTCCATATGCATAAAAGCCTATAAAAATTGTAATCCTCGCCTCTTGGGAATTTCTATACCAAGTCAGGAATATGACAGTTGTTTTCCATTCGTTTGGTGTGTTTTATCATTTGATTTTGCCATTTCGGTTTTTAATTTTCCTTGGAGTACAGTATTTTAATCCAGGTTCGAGAAATGCAAAAGCATTGACAGTCGAAGATCATAATTATCGCATGGTGCCAATTTTAAGTAGCACAATACAAAGATTTTATAACTCCAACTCCCAAGTTTTAAAATGCTGTAACTTTCTTAATAATGCTTGAAAATTTACAAAAGTGGTAATTATGGATAGCTAACAGATTACTCTTTCAAATAAATGCAATGTTAGTATGATGCAACAATTATGTAACCAATTATAATGTTAACTGTGTCTAAAATATTTTTCCTCAAATTTCCACTTTCAATTGAAATTAGCTCCCTCATAGGTATTCCTAGAGGATTGATTTTATTATATGTTGTTCCTATGGCCAATATCTACAAAAGGGTGTCTCAGATTTCAGATAGAATGTATAGAACAAATTTTACCCCTAATTAACATTATCTTCTTTTATGTGGTTAGGATGTTCACACTAATTAGAGATTTATGAGAGAATGAAATACCATAGGGACAATTTGAGACACCCTTTTGAAGCCCATGATGTGTTGATTAAGATTTTGTTAATATTTTCTGTATAGTTAAAGAGATGAAAGAGCTAAATTCGTTCAAGTGAACTGACCGAGATTTTGCCACTAATTACATAATAATTGATTACATAATGATTGCATAATAAAAATATTGCATTCATTTAAAAGTTTAATCTTTTATCTATCTATATATACCTCTTTTATTTTTTTGCATGCATTTATAAGAAAGTTACAGCATTTTAAAGGTTGGTGATTGGAAGTAAAATAATCTTTGTATTGTGCTACCTTAAATGCGCTAAACACATGCTTTTGGTGTAACTTGCGTCACCAAGAAAGATAAACTAACCTACTCAGCAGTTCTAGGTAACATTTTGTCTAAAATTCTCAAAGCTAAAATCCTTAAAGCTCAATGCTGTACAATAAACACATATAGTCAAGATACCCTACCAACTTGAAAGCAGATAACTCTGCCTACGGGAGCATCAACTGATAGATTTTGTCAGAAATACGAAATCTGTCAACAAAAATTTTGCAAATTAAGTTGTGTTTACAATCTTGTATACTATTATCAAATTTTTTTAACACATTTGATAATTTCAGGAGTCCGAATCGCTTTTCTGAAGTTGTATTAGATTAAAATCTTGATGAAAAGCGAGATTTCTTACCGACTTTGAAACTTGACTAAAGTGTGAATGACTTGTATATAAATTGTATAAGAAATGTGATGCTTTGTCAGCGAGAATATTGTCACCAAAGCTCAGTTTCAACGAAAGTATACTGGTTTAAAAAGTAGTTATCAAGCACAATTAAGTTTTTAAATAGTTTTGGACAAGAACTGAATATATTAACAAAGGAGCGACGTTTGTATAATAGGAAGTTATACATTATAGAATGATCGCACATCTAAATGTTTATTTTTTTTCAAAAGATCGTAAAATTAATTTATCTTATTTTAATAGATTGCTTTTAAATGGAAAAAAATCCTTTCGGAAAATAGATTGCTTTTGATAATTTGAAGAAAAGACATGTAATATTTCACACGTTATTGTGAAAAGTTTGGTATTTTATTTCATTAAACAGTAGATGTCTAGAATAAATAAGGCCCAATCTTTTTTTTTAACAAAACACTCACAGCTTTAAGCTCTTAAATGAAAACAAAATGTTTAAAAGTACAAAGCCAGATTTGTAAGACTGACCAAATTTTACGAATAAGACACATATAAATCCAAACTATACAGTGGGATTTTTTTATTTTTTTGAGCTTTTGATTTTTGCCATTTGATAGGGTCATTTCCGTTTTTAGATTTTATTTATTGTTCGGCTCCTGTATATATAAATATCATTACTAATGTTAACGAGGCCGGGATAAGGTACCGGTAATCGATGTTTTAAACTAACAAATGTAAAGATTTCAATTAAATATATAAATCTTAAAAAAAAAAAAAATAATAATAATAATAATATGGTTTAATGACAACGACCTTGCATGATGGTTATATAAATGTATAGGTACAAAAAAATGTATGCATCCGTCGGCTTTCAAACATATAATTATATAAGGAGTGTTCTAAGGTGTGCAGTTCTTTTTTCAATGACAAGCGTGCATTTTACGTTAGTTTACGCCTAAAAGATCTATTCATTTTTTTACGTCAACAACATGACTTTTTGTAGTATTTCATTGAAATTCACAGAAAATCATCAACGTAATAATATATCACCTTCCAGGTATTTTCAAATATTTGTAAATTACTTTGCACCGAGTTGTCAAAATGACGTTTTCCTCCTACCAAAAACCCTCACTTTTCAAGAATAGACAAATATTATATTAACCATCATAACTGCACTCCACTTCACGAACAACACACAAATTTGATTAAAAGATAAATGTAGAAGATGGGGCATACTTGATATGAGGTTTAGATAGATGTTTAGATAAAGTATCTGTTCATCATTCACAAAATGTACTCATCAATACAATAGCAATAAAATGTTAATTATTTAGCGCCCACGTCACGCAAATATACGTCAAAACAGTTGAAACTGAAAACTTCCAAAACAAACATATGAAGTAAACAACAAGTACAATACGGAGTCCGAGTTCAGGAGTAACAAATTATTAATATAGGCGTTTAAATGTAAAGAAAGTGTGGTTTATAGATCAATGACATACTACATGGCTACCTGCCAGTGTATACCATATAACTAATTATAAATCATAAAGTAAAGGTGTGCTATTGAAGATGCTTGTTATATGGATGTTACTTTCTTAAGGAAATTCTTTCGCTTCTGGAATTAGGTAAGTCCGATCAACTTTAATTACTTGTTCATTACATGTTTGTTCTGTTAATTTTACCTGCTTGTTGCTGTATATATTTATATGAAAACAATTAACAAGTAAACAGTGTAAATTGTTATGGAATACGAGCAATTGGTAGAAACATTATAAAGAGTATTTCAGAATGAGAACCATTAGTTTTTAATACAAGACAACCTATAACAATGTTTCTTTCAAACAGTTTCATATTGAATCGACAATCATTTCATTGTTGTAATGCCATGATCGTGATTTTATCGTGATGGTTTTTATACTCTTTTTTTTTATAGCCGGCTTAGATGAGTCAGAGTTGCACCGAAGTGTTAAAAATTTGTTGGACTGTTTTCTGCGATTTTGTTTGTTTCAAAACTTTTTTCTTGCGACAATAGTGTCTTATATATCACGTTTTTTTTTTTTTTTTGGGGGGGGGGGGGGGGGGGGTAGATTTTCGCCATCTTTATTCTGGTTTCGTATTGCATTGGTTGGATTACAAGGTTTTATTTTTGACAAGTTTCATGTAGAATTCGTTTATCTTATCGCTATCTCTAGGTGATAGGAGTCGATATGACAAATCAAAGAATTATAGCCCATTCACTATTAATATTAGATATCTTTTTTTTTTTTATTATTTATCAAAAACCTTAGGTTTTTTTCTAAATGCTAGAGTCGTCATATTTTAGACGTTATCAATTCAGTCCCAACTCTCTTAGTAAATATAAAAAAACACTCATAAAAAGACATTCTAAATGCAAAAATATCTTAACAAGCATGAACTTTAACTTGAAGTTTATTCAACTATCCTTCAATATATAATTATTGCTTTATTGAAACTTTAAATTGTTTGTCAGTGGGTTTAAAGAGGTCTTTCACGTGTACAATACTCAATAGAGTACACAACTTCCTACGAAACATATTTCGAGGCCACTGTCTACGTCATTGCACATTCATTCTGCAAGTAAACCAGTATAATCAAGATTATTTTTGCAGAATTGTCGGTTTAAACTGGTTTCTGTTATTCTAATGATCGCGTGCTGGTACAGATTGCTATTTATAAAGAAATAAGATCAACAGTTATTTACACGTACTTTCACCTCTGAATCAAACAGGTTTTTTGTAAAACAAATTGAAATTCTAAGTATTAGATAATATGCTTTTTCTGAAGCACGCCACCGGGTGCAGGAGTTTCACGCTGCATTAAAGACCAATTGGTGGCCTTCGTCTGTTGTCTGCTTTTTGGTTGGGTTTTTGTCTCTTTGACACATTCCCCATTTCCATCCTCAAGTTTATTCTCATATCTGAGTAGCCACGAAGATCTTATAATGCACAATTATACCCCAATGTAACCGTGACGACATAGACAAAATTAACAAAATATTACAAGTCAGGAATATAACAGTTGTTATCCATTTGTTTGTGCTTTTGATTAGGGACTTTCCGTTTTAAATTTACTCGGAGTTTAGATTTTTTTCTGATTTTACTTTTTACAGTTCATAAAACATCACGAGAATTATTAAGGTACAATACATTACATGTACATGATATATAAAACAATAACATTGAGAATGGAAATGGAGAGTGTGTCAAAGAGACAACAACCCGACCATAGAACAAACAAAAACAAGTATATTACTAATAGAAGTAATAAATAATAATGTTATGTTCTCTTTTCTAAGAGGTAGCAATTTGTTTTGATAAAACAGGAATAGCTGGTTTCAGACGATTTATTTAATATGTATGTGCTTGTAATGAAGTCTTATTTGCTTCTATATTTCTGTCGTGAAATTAATGCATAGTAATTGCTTTTGTATATATGACGATATGAATCGACGATCTATCTTGTCTTTTCTTGTTTAAATGCCAAGGCTGAACTTTTTGCTGATAACATACATACCACTTCTTTGTAAATAATGAAAGAAGTTTTTGGAGCAGTTGATACTATATGACGAAGGCTTCGCCATACAGTATTAACTGCTCCAAATTCAAGGAGTTAAGACTATGTTTATATAGCAAAACAATATATGAAAGTTATGCATTCATTAAAGAAACTAAACTAATTTACTTTTGTGTCGATTTGTTTTGGTGCAAGACTTTGCAAAGCAACATACTATTTCCAATGCTTTATCAAAAGTTTGATCTCAAGCAATCAATGTTGAAATTTGAATGTCGTTTTGACTGTATAAGCATTGCTTAAATTGTATAAATGGTATAAATGGTATAAAAATCATTTTTAATATATATTTATATTACTAGTAGTAGTAGTTTGAACAATTCTAAATAATCAAATTTTGACAGGATTCATCAGTTTTCAGATATTAATAAGGGTATTGCAAAGAAAGGGAAAGTGGTCATGCATATTTAAATGGTACTCGTCTCCTTGTGATAGATATGTATACTTTAATACATTTTTTGCATATTATCAGCTCTAAATCAATGTCGAAAATTTCCCCGGCTGCATGTATAATTTAATTACAATCCATTCAAACCAAATTTTACATTTACTTCGGGATATACAAAAAGAACATGTAAAGATATATAGAATTATTCATGAATAATTGACATTATATATATTGTTGCCAAATCTATACAGTCTCGTTTACTATTCACTATTTGATTCCATCTGTATAATTTATTACGTCGAATACCTTTCAGCACTTCGAAAACCTTGCAATATTCTAAACTTGATGGATAACTGAACAAAACTTTTAAATCTCTTTACAAAATTGTATCCGTCTTCTTTACAGAAATAAGTACGGTCATGTTCGTCAAACATCTATGTAATATAAGTGCACAATTTCCTACATGTATATTTGGGTTTGATAAATTGAATTCTGGAAAGGTATGTCTTTTTTTACAGTTGACAATTACGTTTATAGAATGGCTGTTTGTAAATATTTTTGAAAGACAATGCATGAAATTAAGATAGTTCTGAAAATTTCTAAATATTCAAAGGCTAAATTAAAAATAAAAATCTTATTATGTCTTCTACATTTTCTCTACTGTTATATATTAACTGTACCATGTGTACTCCATGCAATCGTATAAAAAGCCGCCATTTTCCCTGTTAAGTTTTTTTTCTAAATATCAATGGCGGATACAGAACTTTTTATAAGGGGGGGGGGGGGGGCACTGACTGACCTAAAAGGGTCATACTACAGTATAGCGATTCCCTTTATAAGCAACTAAATTTTCCGCACAAAGGGAAGTATCGCTAGGGGAGTGGAAATTGTTGTTCATTCGGAAGCTCCCTTGCTTTTTGTTGGTTCGTTTGTTCAATATTTAGTTTTATGACCATGTAGGCCTGTTTGTGTATTTCTTTTAGCCATCATACACTTACTGTGGATTTATCATTAATCGAGTGATAGTACCTATTTCATGCATCTCGTATAGGTAAAGATAAACCAAAAATGTGAATGTCCAACGAAGAACATATACTCTATATACTACGATATATGAGTTTAACTGTCCCTTTGGTATCTTTCGCCCCTTTTTTGTATGTATACTTTTGCAAAACCACGAAAGCCAATTCCACGGAAATACATGTTTTCCCCAATCCAATTGGTATCACAAAAATAAGTGATTCCACGAGTACTATATTTATTTGACTTATGATCTGTGATTGTCCTTTCTTTTCTATAACTCTCAATATACATTGTTAACAATATCAATTAAGTTGCGAAATGGTCTACAATTCAATATTTTCGGCAACTTAAAGGTGGAAATCTAGCGCATTTGAAAAGCTGCATCAAAACAGTGCGAGACATATTAAAAGCAAATCATTCACTGCATACGTATGTAAGGTATGCAGATAGGGGCACGTATAAAACTATTAATGAATATAACATACATTATAATCGGTATCTTGCCAAAAGAATAAGCAGGGTCGTTAACTTGTCGTAGAGTATAAGTATACATATATCAAAGCTTGTCACAGTGACTTATACATAAATAAACCACAACCCCTCCTATGAATAATATCTCTCATCTATATAACACAGTTTAGGGAGACTCACTTAAAAGAAAGACACTTTAATCAACATGAAATAAGCATAGATACTTAGATCATATGTTTTCACATTAATATTCATTATATATATTCTTATTCATGTCACCCAAACCAGAAATTTACAGTCATCAAACTATTCGAAGATGGATGTTCCCTGGTAATAACGGCAAACAAAAGGCAATCGAAGTCCATACCTGCATTTTTTATAAAGAGAATGTCTGATAAAAATTTCTTCTTTGAATGCAGTTGCAACTAAAGCGCACCAGTACCGGCATTCATTTAAATATAATAGATTTCCATTAATTTTCAGGTGTCTCAGTGGCGGATCCAGAACTTTTCCTAAACGGGGGGGGGGGGGGGGGGGGGGCGCTGACTTACCTAAGGGGGGCCCGCTCCAGTCATGCTTCAATGATTCCCTATATAATCAACCAAATTTTTACCACGAAAGGGGGGCCCGGGTCCCCCAGCCCCCCCTGGATCCGCCTATGTGTCTCAAATATGCAAGAGACATTTGCCACTGAACAATAATCAAGCAACCCTTAATAAATAAATCAATTAATTGTAGGGCAGTCAACATGAAAGAAGCATTGTATTGTATTTCTCTTTTAGAGCAGCCTCTGTCCTAAAAAAATCATTGTCTATACAAATACATCAAGCAGGTTAAAATAAATATGACGCTACATAAATATGTGTGTAAAGATTGTTAGGTTGTTAAATACCCCCGTAGTAGTACTGAATAATATTTCCATAGGAAAGATAAATGTAAAATACAGCAGTAGTTAAACCGATACTAAGATCTCAGAAATCAATTAGGAAGATGCAAATCATATAAAAAACAAATCTGAATGAGGGATACACATAAATTCCAAAAAGGGCGAGACCAGAAGTGTTGGCTGGGTAAGTGTCTCGTGCTTTACATGCATCACCCGCCATACGAATCCACACTCAGTAGGAATAAGGCCACATTCGCTAATGTAAAATGGTTACAAATCCTTTTCTCGAATAAGATATTTTTATTTTTTTTAATATTCAAATACCTTTAGTTTCCTATTTTTACCCGCTAACGAGAATCGAAACGGTTCTTCCCTACAGTGAGTATGTAGAGTATTCTATATACAATAAAACCTGTTTTAAGAGTCCACTCAAGTGAGAGCATAAAAGTGGTCTCATAAGACAGGTGGTCTTTTAATACAGGTTCAATCTGTATGAAATGCACAACAGAGGGACCATAAATTAATGGTCTTTATATAACACAGGTTTTTGATTAATACAGATGATCTCTTAAGCAAGTTTGACTGCATATTGTTTTTCTTATCATTTTCCTTAATATTTTAATTTTTTATATTTTCAGATACCTAGACATCTATAGATAAATCATTTAAAGGACCGTGTTCTACCATCTAAAAACAATGGCATACTTGACACAAATAGCAGAAATTACGGATTACTTATTTCTTTGTAGTGCAACAGCAATAACTCGTCAACGATTGTCTTTACTTGGAATAACCCATATAATAAATTGCACTTTAGACGTACCAAACCTTAATGTGTCAGGGATTCAGAGTACACAAATCCACGTCGACGATCATCCTCAAGCACAGTTATATCTACATTTCGACCGAGTGGCAGACGAGATCAGTACCATAGCGTCACGTGGAGGGAAGGTTATAGTTCATTGCGTAGCTGGTGTCAGCAGATCTGCCACACTATGTATAGTTCACCTGATGAAATATCACAGAATGACTTTGGCAAAAGCTCATGATTATGTTGCGAAAAGGAGGTCAGTGATTCGTCCAAATAATGGATTTTGGAGGCAGTTGATTGACTACGAAAGAAAGTTGTACGGACGCAACAGTGTCCACCTGGTCAACTCTAATGTGGGCCTGGTTCCTAATCTATACACAGATAAGGCAAGACATACAGTCTCAGTGCCATCTACTTCATATTCTAGAGCTTATGGCCGAGCTTTTAATAGCCGACCACGTTACAGCTATTGATAGCAAGCTTTGATTTAAAACTTTATCAGAAACTACGGAACAATGTCAAATATCACCGCTCTACTTTTTAGTGTTATTATAGGGATTGTGTGGGTCATCAAATGTTTTAAAGGAAATGACTCACTTTTGCCTTACATTTTAACTTTATAATAAAATGCAAAATTAAAAGTGTATAGTTTGGTTCTTAACTAGATTAATTTTAAAAGCAATTACTGCTAGATTAAACAAATATATTCATTAGAGTACATTAACGGCTCCAAAGTGAGCACGTTTTGGATATATTGATAAAATACGATGATATTCGGACTTAAAAGCGTAGGGAAAACCTTGACAGCAGTCTAAAATCAAAAATATTTTGTAACATATGCCAATGATATCGAATTCCTTGACACAAAAAAAAATCCGGATCATGTGTTGCGGTCAACGAGATTTGTACTAAAAATTGATATGAATTATTGTTCGAAAATTGGACCAATACTGACCTTAAAACAGTATATCTCAATAATTGATACTGAAAAATCATATTTCCTATTGTTCATATATTCATTGCGGGTGTTTTGGATTATATATGTTTTTATAGGCGATGTTGTTTTTTTAAATTTGTTCCGTTGTTTCTGATACAAACTGCTGTAAATTGCTTGATATTTATTTTTGTTACAATGTTATGAATGTTATTGTTATTGTGCATTTTTTTTTAATATTCTGCAAATAATTACTTTTTGTATAAACTTTATATTTTTAAAATTGCATTAAAATAACAGTCAGTATTTCAGTTATTAGCATCAGTACAAAATACAATATTTGAAATGTAACACGACGCAAAATATGCATGTTCATTAAAATGTGTTTTTATATTTGTTTGATTGTATACGTTATGAAGCATGATCTAACATATTGTTAAATGAATCTGACAATAGTATCTTATGATCTATGTCTGTTCTATATCTGAATGTGCATTACATGGTAGAAACATTTGTGCACTAAGGGTTTTTATTCTCCTGCATCAAGTACACTCACTTGTCAATGTTGTCAAGCATTTATTGAACCTGTTGACAAAGATTTCAAAAAATTCAAAAGCTTTATATTACATTTGTAAATCTAATATTAAAAAAAGTAAAATTTCAACCGAATAGATTTTTACTGATTGTAAAAATTTGTAAAAATTTGTATTTTTAATCATGCAAGTTTCGAGTACGATTGAAGTCCTTTTGTGGTAAGCAAAACGGAACTGCACAAGTAAGTTTTCGAATTATAGAGACGTTACTTTCCCTTCTCAATGTAAATTCAACAGATTTAGCTGTTTAAATGGTACAAAGCTGATCTAGCGTCTGATAAAAAGCCCATACTACAAAACTCAGTTTACACTGCAGTTTTAACAGATAGGCGTTTTCCGGATTTAGTCTGGAATTATAAGTGTAGGTTCCTGGGTTTTTCTCTTTCGCTACTTATAGTGTTCTGACAAATTTAATTTCAGTGAATATAGCCTCTGAAAAAGAACATTATTAATAGTAATGGCATCTATTTTTGTATATGCTTATATAAGTACATACATGTATTTCTTGTTTAGTTACATCTAATAAAATTTTTATTTACTGTTGAAATTATTGAACTCATTGTGATCAAGTGGTTATACATTTTTTACATCTTTGATATATACGACATTATCGTGTATTTTAAAAATCCTAACTAAGTTCTGTGCATACCCTATATTTCCTTTTTTCTACTGCAGCAGTCCAAATTGACAGACTTTTTTCACCATTTAAAACTATTTGCAGAACATATGTCTTTGATTGTATTGTTAATATGTCATTTTCCTTAAAATACATGAAATATTTGCTACTGGACTTTAAGCAAATAACAACCAATTAAAAATTCAATAAATATCAATATTTGTATTTTACATGCTCCTTTCCTGATGAACTAAGTTGTTGGAATACCTTTCACGTGTTTGTCAATGTCTCTTCCACCTGATTTAAAGTACAAAATGTACTATGATGAAGACATAATCTTTCAATCAGTTTAATTGAGGTCTGGAGCTGGCATGTCAGTTAACTGCAAGTAGTCTGTTGTTATTTATGTATTATTGTCATTTTATTTATTTTCTTTTGTTACATCTTTTGACATCGGACTCGGACTTCTCTTGAACTGAATCTTAATGTACGTATTGTTATGCGTTTACTTTTCTACATTGGCTAGACGTATAGGGGGAGGGTTGAGATCTCATAAACATGTTTAACCCCGCCGCAATTTTGCGCCTGCCCCAAGTCAGGAGCCTCTGGCCTTTGTTAGTCTTGTATGATTTTTAATTTTAGTTTCTTGTGTATAATTCGGAGTTTAGTATGACGTCCATTATCACTGTACTAGTATACATATTTTTAGGGGCCAGCTGAAGGACACCTACGGGTGCGGGAATTCTCGCTACATTGAAGACCCACTGTTGGCCTTCGGCTGTTGTCTGCTCTATGGTCGGGTTGTTGTCGCTTTGACACATTCCCCATTTCCTTTCTCAATTTTATTTTTATGCAAATTAGCTCTTCTCATATTTGGTATTTACATTCATTGTAGTTCTTTCTTTCGGTTAAACACAACAGTATTAACACCAATACCGAACTTCTATGTGAATTCCAAAAAAGGGGGGGGGGGGTCATACCGGACATAAAAACTGACAAAATCGAACGTTGAAAATTGACAATCTACAGTACGAATGGAAAACAACTGTAATAATCCTGACTTGGTACTGGTATTTTCCGTCAGAAATCGTTGGTTAAGACTTTACTTCGTGTTATTCATAATGAATCAAGTTAAGGATAATGCGTATACAAATGAAAGATGAAGAAGATAGGTATATCGTGATATTGGTCATTTGTATTCTTTGGAAGTCAAAATCTATTATTTAAGTATTAGTATAGGTAAAGTCTAGACATACATAGGCTTTATGTTATACTGAATTTGGATGGTTAAAATGCACTGTTATTATTTCTTGATGGTTTTGTTCGCGTTTGGAGCGTGTCATGCTTTCGGGTGTGCAAAAGTGCATGTCCTGCTTTACTGAGTATATATGCGAATTTGTTTTTGATACAAACAAACTTCCGATAAAAAATATAAACATATCAATTCAATAGAATCATATTCATGCAATCATGCACTATTCAACCCTTCTCGGTGATTTTTTTCACAATGACAGTTAACAATTGGTGCTGGAGATGTTCTTGACCCTAAATTCGGTATCATATAATTTGTATTTTGACCATCATCGAACTACTAGAGTTTTACTTGTCGTGACTAACTAGGCATATGACACTATAGTAGTAGAGCAGGAACAGCTACCTTTCTGGAGCTGCTGAGTTGATATTAAGTTTGTTTACTGCGTTTGGAATACTTATATCAGCAATGAGACGCGCAAAGCTAACATGAATCTGAACGAAAAATAATATAACATATAACATCGACCTAAATAAATGCAAATTATCATCATACCAATATCGTAAACATGGTTTTATTAACAACAACAAAAAAAGAAAAAAAAAAAGAGTAATATATGAAATATGAAATATGTAGTTTCTGTATTTAAGATTTATTACTGGTATGTTTTCAACTTGCGAGAAAAGACCAGACGAGTTGCTTATTTATAAAACATCCGATTTATTTCATATTCTATACATATTCGGGGATAATTGTACAATGCCCAACTATTATGTTTCAGTCAATATAATGCATTTACATTCCATAAATCTGTGTTTAAGGTCTTTCACCTTATTATAGGAACACACCAACTGTTCCGTTACAGTTAATCAACAACACTAACTCCTTCTCCTTTTATGCATGTGTCATTGTCGTTTACTTGGTTTTTAGTTTTCATTTTTGCTTTTCTGTTTTGTTTAACTTTTATATTTGAATAACATTAGTTGATGGATAGACGTAAATGAGACAGCTAAAAATCTCGAAAAATCACTAAGTATATAACTTTTATAATGTTTAAAGCTTTCATGCTGAATTAAAGTGTAAACATAATTAAATCAATGTTTGGTAGAAAGACACCATTGGCATGCAGTTTCTAGCTTCGGCCTTGAAATTTTATGGAATTTACTTGTTTCTCTGTTACCAAAATAATTGACCGCTAAATTCAATATAAAATTTTGAATGTACATAACTTGAAATCAACAATTATACACTAAAAGTACAGACAACTTATTAATTAATAAAACAGAGAAAATCTGATATAACTGATGCAGAAAGATTGTTGACACTAGGGTTAATCAATGCTATATATCATTTGCATGTGCACTGACAACCAATCAAGACACACAGGTTCTGCAGCAAATATTATACCTTGTTATAGCATTCTCATTTAAAACACTAAGAAGATATGTCTAAGTCCAATAGTGTTGTATTTATTTTCAGGATTTGTACTGCTTTGTCGCTAGTTGAAGAAAATAACCATGAAATAAAGAAACGGCCATAAAATGAATGAACTGATGATGTTACCTGCATTGTTGACTGTTATAGGAAAATGAAGTGTTATTTATATTTACTTAAAAACGGGATATCTATATTGTTATTTGTTTATTTCTCGGGATTCTTTTGAACAAAACCAGGCTTAATAGCAAACATACAGGTCATGTATTCTAACGAGCTCCGATAGTTGGAACAAACAAGGTTCAATATAAGATTTTGAAGATAGTATTTCTGTTTCTATTACTATGTAGCATCGGCCAATGTTGCAATACGATGCCAACAAAGTCTTAGTAAAATTGAAAATATAAGGATATTGCTCTCGTATTTAGAAAACAACATATCATTTTCAAATAGAAACATAGATATAACATGAGCTTCAACATGATCTATGGCATATGCGTTTTAATCAAATATCAGTTAATTGAGTTTTAAAATTGTTGCTGCAGTTAATGTTCAAACCTATTTTGGCAAAGTAGTCCTTATCCTGGCCTGGATATATCATGAAATAGCGTGGTTACTGCTGAAAAACATTGTCTTATGCGCATGATACTATAGATTTGAGAATGAAATTGCTGTTTACACACTTAATTTGGAGTTCCCGTAAGATGCATTTTTTCGTATTCCCAAACTGGTTTTGTCATTTTTTGTTATGAATACCAAATGAAGGTAAGAAAAAAATTGTTTGAGATATGATAGCAATATAACTGCTGATAAATTGTTCATTTCGGAATAAAAATTGTTTGAAAACCAAAGTGTAAATAATTTCAAGTCTTTGGTCTAATTTCCAATTGTTTAAGACTATTACAACTACGAGTAATCTCATGTTTTACGTTTTCAAGAAAATGTTACCCATAATGCTTCAGTTTCTGGTAAGGCAAATCATCTATCCCAGAGGTAAAATTCTAAAGGCATCAGGCAATTCGTTGATACTTGTGTCATTCCAATGATATGTATACATTGTGACTTTTCCTAAGTTTGTAAATTATTTAATTAAACTAAATATTAGGTTAAAACTCCCGTAGACTCGACTTTATATGATTTTGGCTATTTTGTATAAGTACTTTTGTTTGTAATCCTCTAAATAGTTTTTTTTGCATTCAGTTATCTTTCTGAACTCTTGGTTACAATATCATACCTAATGAAGCTACTTCTAGAAACATGTGTCATGCTTATAGAATTAGATATACGCATATTATCAAAACTTGATCTTTTTTTATTTACATTTTTTTTTTTTTTTTGATGATGATGGTTGATATATAGTATATTGATACATTAAAAACATGAAATGATACAAAGTTTTGTTCAATGCCGTGTCTTTTCAGATGTACACATGGCGTCCGTTACTCATACCAGTCTTCAACATGCAGAATTCTTTACTTTAGTAACGCCTCTGTATAAAGGAATTTAAGAGATAAAAACAACTTGAAATTAATATATTAACAGATTTGGTACGTTTGGAATTATAAAGTGTACATAAAAATATGATAACAGATATATGATACTTTTGGAATAATAAATTGTAGATGTTTTATTTACAACTTGAAATTTGGGACAAGTGTAAGTAGGACACGTTGTATTGATACGTGTTCTCTACTACATGTTGACTTCAAAACGTCTTTATATTTTTTTGTGTATTTGCCTGTTTGCCTCATTGACTTATTAAAACGAGCGCACAATTTAAAGATACTATATAGCAAATGTTTTTCACCAGGGTCTTCCTTAAAGCTTTCCATCGTCCTTGTAGTAATCTTTTTGTGGGTACAATGAATACGATTCAAGGTTTCTGTTTCTGATGATAATGTTGTGAGTATGCTTAAGATGTGGATGGATTGGTGTAAAATTTCCAGCGGCAAATATTTCATGCATATAGGAAGAAAACATGTTAATAAATAAATAAAAACATAGTTGACATCAGAATTATTACCATGCAGTTTATCATTCATTCCAATAGCAATCTGCGGGGCCGTTCTAGATGTGGCGTATAAAAAAACCGCGTTTCGAATTTTTTATCAATTGTCATGGTAATTCTGATGTCAACTATGTTTTTATTTATTTATTACAAAAATATACTTTCAAATCGTTAGTAGCCTTATAAAATGAACAATTGACTGAATTAAGTGAAATTATATATACTTACACACAGCCCATGACACACTCATTTATGTATGTCTGTCCGTCATTTCCACATACGGGTTTCTCTGTCACAGGGCAATTACAGTCACACATACCCTCGTGCTGCAGAGGCACGCCACTGTTGAATATACAGTTCAAGATGAACAAAATTTTATTAATGACTATTATATACTAACTAAATCTTTTTTTTTGTTTTATAGTTTATGAATCAAATGTGTCTAAATTAAGTTAATACAGATTTGTTTGTCTGCCACAAATCCAACATTCAGCAATATGATTGTCGTCATAGTTTCAACCAAAACCAAACTTTAAATTCTAATTTACAGCAGCTTTGAGAACTATCATTCAAACAAAAATTACATCCCAGCTCCTTTGTTCTAACCAGATCACCCCAGTTTGAGTTTCTTTGTTATGCATGCTTTCCTTTGTTCTGTAACATTTTGGCGGGAATGTCAATTCCAATATAAAACTTATAACTAATTATACATGTTATACGGAAAAGACTATCTATCAAAATTCACGTAGAAAAAATCCAGTGTCTATGTTGGGTTTCGAACACAAGACCTTTCGCATATCAGGCCATGACACATACCACTACACCAGGACGACTGGATACGAACTTACTGTAATTTAACATACTTAAAGGAAGCAAGATATTTTTATAAGTGGGGCGAGTTGGCAGACCTTTATTCAGAGGGGTTTAAACCGTTTTCGTTAATAAGTGAGTTGTCAGACTGATTGTTCAATTTGATTTTACACATTTTCAAAAGTGGGCGAATCGGTAAACAAGAGTGGGGCGATTTTTTTTATAAAGTGGCGATATAGTGTGGGCCGATTGGCCAGCGGGGCGAGTTGACATTGTTTGATATCTGCTCATCGTGTTCGGGGGTCATAAAGGGTAAACGTCATATAGTAGTATATAAAGTATAGTATAATGATTTTGTGGCGTTCTAAACTAGATTTTATGAATTGTAAATGGTTTTTCGTCTAATCTAAAACAACTGGGATGTAAAATAGTTATCCCATTCGGACTTGGTGTGTCAGTGTTAGATCACCCTCTGGCCTCCGGCCATCGGGGTGATCTTACACTGACACAACGTGTCTTCGTGATATAACTATTAAAGAATTACCTTAAAAACATGTCCTTTCAACTGTTAAGTGATAAGAGTTTCAAAGATGTTTACACGATAAACACGTGAGTAAATACATTCACAAGTTAATCATCAGATTTTTTCAGATAGCATACTGACATTTGTCCCTGGGGAGAACATTCAATTTTGTTTAACATTGTAAACAACACATTTAAAAAAAAATAGGGATTGCAATGCGATAATTTTTTTTATCTGCGCGCTATATCTTTAAATCATAAAGTAGATGAGACAATATCTGAAAAAGTCTAATTTCCATGTCCCGCACTTCACCAGCAATTATTTTTTTATTCAACCATCTTTTTTGAAAATTTTAAGTTTTAGTATAAACTAAATTATATAATGCACCATGGCCTGCCAATTAAACACTCATCCTTATATTTCTTCCAATAAAATATTGTAATTTAAATGTTCAACCCCCCCTAAAATCATGTTGTCCCCTGTGTTTTTTTGAAAACTAAATCATTCAAATAATATCCAAATTAATTAAAAAGGCGTCCGATTCTCACATATATGATATATTATGTAATCAACTTGCCCCTAATTTGTCTTTTTATATTATAACTATAGCATGTAATAAAATTTTGCAAATTTTAAGAAAAAAAAAATTTGTCCCCAAGGGTAATTTCCCTCCTGTTACCACTGTGTTTTTTTTACCTGTGGAAACGTTTACAAGACCAAGAGTTATTTTCCCCTTATGTATTGTGAAGAGCATCATTCCCTGCATGTATTAGTACAAAGAAATAGTTGGAAAGGCGGCCAGGTTTGAAAATTCAAGCCCATCCAAGGTAAGAATTTATAGAAAAATACTTATTGGTGTTCTATCCTGTTATAGCCTTTTTTTACACTTTCTGTGAATATTTTTAAGTGTGCACCACAACATTAAGTGTGTTTTTATATCATCTTTTTAAAAGTTATATGTCACAGGAAATACACTTACATTTAATGTGATAAAAAGGACAAAAACTATCGCGTAATTCCTTTCTGTTACGTTCTGTCATGTTACCTGATCAAAAGTAACAGCATAACCATCATCAGTAACAGGAAGGATGTTCAAGACAATTTCACTGAAGAATCGAACAGTTAATCTACTGTATGCCAACCATTTCATTTAATATAAGTTATCACCACCATATCAAATAAATTTCAAAATAATATACAGTATATTGAATAAAAAAATAGGTTTTTTGCTTTTGATAACAGCAGAGAACATTGTGCAATTCTAGTATAGTAGATAGTAACAGAAAGGAATTTATTTTAGAATTTTTCATTACCTAGGCAGATTTTTCATCTTGCAAATATAGTTTCAAAGGATAAATGACATTGTTTGCTGTTATCTTCCAATCGTGACCAATCTAAAATGATTTATTTTTCTTAAACTTTAAAATAAAGCAGAAAAATCCTTTCTGTTACCAACTCTGTCCTGTTACCGTTGTCCTGTTACTCAAGATTCTTTCATGTTACCGACATATCTGACTATATTTAAGTATATTTCTAAACCTTTTGTATTGCAAATGCTAAAATCAATAATTGGCATTTGATAAACTATTGCAGGATATACTAGTAAACCACAAATAGTGTCTTAAACTTATTCCTTATTCCCATTAGAAACTTTTTAAAATTGATTCACTTTAGTAACAGGAAAGAACTGGAATTTTTTTGTACCATTTTTTAAATTGCCATTGTTTCCTTATTAAACAATTATTTGAATTACAGACAACAGTTCCTAGATCCCCAATGTGTGTTCTTCGATTTGTGCTATTAAAATACCGGGTCTAAAGAATTTTTTTTTGGTTTTTTCTTATTGCCAAAAACTAGACTTTTTCAGATATTGTCTCAGATACATTTCTGTTGTTTGTCTGTTTGTACCTTATTTGTTTTGAGAAAGTCGATGGAGTTGGTATGGACTGTTGTACTGTTAGATATGTTTGGTATTTCTTTTATCCTTTTAATGTACTATCAAAGAAGAATTGACCAGAGTTTTACACAAGCAGGAAATATGCGTATATAGAAAAAAAATCTATTACACATAAAAAATCGCCTTTAGAGTGACCATTTTTGCAAGATTCGTTGTAAAAAATCCTACTTAATTATGTAGATTTTACTTGCCTTAGGTGTGTACGGTTACTAAATGAATAAAACGAGGATTTAAGCTATACATACTTTTGGTCGTCTTGTCCATATTAAGGAGCGAGAGCTTTTAAAAGCAGCAATCCAAGCCCTACATTTACGTTATAAATTTGCCTGTCACATGTTTTTTGTTATTAAAATCTCAAATTGTTGAGACGCTGTCTCCTTTATAACACCAACTACATGTGCGTCCATCAGATACTAGTAACCGACCGTACGAAGGCTGTAAAAGTATTCGAGGTCGGTACAAAGACTTCCATGATCATCACTATGATATAATATTATCAGAATAAGTGTTTTGGCAGAATGAGGTACTTACTTGCAGGATCTCCAGCAGTTGTTTACAAAAGACACTTCGCCGTTTTGATCAACGCCACATACGGGATCATAGTAATCTGGACAGTCACAGTGACAGAATCCATCTTCGAACTTTATGTAATGGTTTCTGGAATGTTTAATTGCAACTTATCATAAATAGCTTAATGTATCTACATAGATTTGAATAGATTTTTAAAGATACATATCTTTAAAAATCTATTCAAATTTGGTAAGTTCTTAATATACTTTACTGTGCTTATTGTTATATATGCGTTTACTTTTCTACACTGGCTAGAGGTATAGGGGAGGGTTGAGATCTCAATAAACATGTTTTACCCAGCCGCATTTTTGCGCCTGTCCCAAGTCAGGAGCCTCTGGTTTTGTTAGTCTGGTATGATTTTTAATTTTAGTTTTTTGTGTATAATTCGGAGTATAGTATGACGTCCATTATCACTGAACTAGTATAGATATTTGTTATTAGGCCAGCTGAAGGACGCCTCCGGGTGCGAGAGTTTGTCGCTGCATTGGAGACCTATTGGTGACTTTCTACTGTTGTCTGTTCTATGGTCGGGTTGTTATCTCCTTGACACATTACCCATTTCCATTCTCAATTTTATTTACATGAAGAAAATATATAGAACACCTTATGTAAGCAAGTGACCAAAACATTATTAATCCATGAATCTTACAACGATCTATTTCGAGACAAGACCCCCGATGTAACAGACTCATTTTCGAATATATCAGATATCTATCTGTTTCATATACGCGGCATGATTTTAAGCGCTAAAGTGATACAAAATATGGCGCATTTTATTACAAATACGGTTATTACACAAAAACAAAACAACAATAAAATTTCTGTGGAATTTACATATATCAGTACTTTATAGTATAGCCTTTAGTAAAATGAATAAACTACGTATGAGAAACATAAACATAGTATAGTTTTTAACATAATTTGATTGTTTAGGTAAATCAGTCTTTTTTATGATACTTATGACGTTAAAGAAATGCCGGCTTTGAAATCAAAGAAATGCAGTGGCAAGTATTTCGTGTTTTTTCGGGACGATAAGATATTAACAATATATGAAATAGATATAATTTCTGTAATAGTGTTCGACGGGAATTTAGGGCAGTTAATTTGAACTGCCACAGAAATATGAAGGTAAATTGTATAGAGACAGAAATATAGCACTGCACCTATGGACCCTTCAAACAGTTGTCGCACATGTCGTGAACGTGCTGCGGAGAGTGTGGTTCTCTTTCTACACGAGGCATCGAATCTTACATTCACACGATGACCAGACGTGGCTGCGAATGTATACATCAAGCACAACGAAACGGACTCCCTATTTGTTAAGGGTTTGTCGGGTTTTATTACTGCAAGTCGGAAAAAGAACTAAAGTAATCATATTTCTATTCTCCGATCACCCGATTTCCAAAATCATTGACTTCTCGAATATTGTTTTGTTAACTTTCGACCTGAAATGGATTAAAAAAATAGTTATGCTGTTCAGTTTTAGATACACATGTGTATTAGGTGTCCGAATTGACTAAATCAAATGCCTTTCTTTGGTCAATCCTGACTACTCAAGTTTGATACTCGTTGATTTGTGTGGTTTTATTACCTATACCAAAAATAAATAAACATTTGTCAATAAATTATTTAACTCACAGACTACATCTCATGTTACACTCATTTGCAAAGTTGACAGTGCCGTCTATAAAGTTAGTAGCGCAGACAGGTTTAAACTCATCAGTACAACCACAGGGCTGCTCTAAAGTAAAGATATATAAACATCAGTATATTTTGATCCTATATTTTTTTTAATCATTTATTAACTATTTTGCACAATAACGTGAAATGCAGGATATAAGTACTGTTCCAGGTCGCATGGTGATATCTTCGTGCCTTCTTGTATATAAGTGAACGTTTTCATGTTGCTTATTGGACGAATACGTCTGCTGGTGTATTATCAGTTCCTAGTAGTGTCATGGACTCGGTAGCTCAGTGCTGATAGTTTCCTGTTATTTCATGAAAATACCTAATCATTTAAGAGGATTTAGCTCTGACACAGAAAATGATATGGAAATTAATCAATCTCAGCTTGTTCGTATCAATATTTTTGCTTTAATTCTTGTCCCCCACCCCCCGGATGTTTCAACTCTCAAAAGTATATAAGGTTTCGGATTCCTTATTATTTTTGTAGAATCATCATCGAAGGAACATTTGCATTTGTAAATGAGCATATGTACCTGTTTTAAATTGTTTTTTTTTTTTTTTTGGTACGTGTGGCGTTTTTAATTCAATGTTTAGATAAGTATTTTCTGTATAAATGTAATTGTACTTGTAATTTTGAAAATGTGTGTGTCGATTCAGTGTCATTCCAATTCTGAAAGTGTTGCAGGATAAGATTACTTTCTTTGTTTTTTTGTTAATTCCATCTATTAAAATGAAATATTTTGTATAATTTAATCAAAACATTGTTCAGATATTTCGATAATTTCACGTACCTCCTTTTGATACATCAGACACACAATGGGCTCTGTGTGGACATGTCTCCTGAAAATGTGGACATCTTTGTGGAATAGCCGTACATGAAAAACCCGATGGACATTTTGTAAACTTGTAAAATAGAATAAGAACACACTTTGATGTTAAGTATAACCAGTAACTTTTATCATATATTGGTAATGTATAAGAATTAAACGTTGATGCCATTAACATTATATATATAATAATTCCAGCAGTATAGTCAGTTATTGATACATAACTGATAATTTAGTCTTAGATGCCGATGATATTTTTATTAGTTGTTAGTGGTTTTGAAGCTGTCAGATAACTGCTAGTACTCTCAGATCTGTTCCTAGTGTCTTTTTGTTGTTGGGTTGTATAAGTACCTGGCCACGTCCACGTGTTTTTTTGTTCATCTGATGAGTTAAGCCTTTTTCAACTGATTTTTATAGTTCGTTCTTATGTTGTACTGTTATACCACTGTCCCAGGTTAGGGGAGGGTTGGAATCCCGCTAACATGTTTAGCCCCGCCACATAATGTATGTATGCGCGTGTCCCAAGTCAGGAGCCTGTAATTCAGTGGTTGTCGTTTCCTTATGTGTTACATATTTGTTTTTCGTTCATTTTTTTTATATATAAATAAGGCCGTTAGTTTTATCGTTTGAATTGTTTTACATTGTCATTTAGGGGCCTTTTATAGCTGACTATGCGGTATGGGCTTTGCTCATTGTTGAAGGCCGTAGGGTGCCCTATAGTTGTTAATTTCTGTGTCATGTTGGTCTCTTGTGGACAGTTGTCTCATTGGCAATCATACTACATCTTCTTTTTTATATGCTGAGATGCAATACTTTACATTTTATATCGTTATGAGCTCAGTGTATAAATGGATGAAACTCGCATTCAGGATGCATGACCTTTGCTTTTGACCTTCATCAAAGAAAAGCGAGTCAAAATATGAAACAAAATCAATGAATCTTACTAAGCATTAAAAAAAAAAAAAAAAAAAAAAAAATAATAACACTGAAAATCTTCTGAAGTGCATTATGAGTGAGGAGTTTCAACCTTAGTCGTGTCCAATTGAAATTGACTGCTTGACTTTTTACCATAACAGTTTTTACATCAATTTTATCTGATGGTTGTTTATTCAATTTTTAGTTATCGAATACTGTGTTAACTTTATCACTATAGAAAGCTAAAACCAACTCACCAAACATGGGTTTGGAGCACACTGACAACGTGGACAGCCTGCAGGAACGTAGCCGTACGGACAAGTTTTACCCGGACATGCAAATATACAGATCTTAGCTGTAAATATCGAAATAGAATAGTTTATCATTTTGTACGTTTTTTTAACTTGACTACCTCTTTGTAAAAAAGTAAGAACATAAAATCCAAAAATAATGGGATGATATTATATATAAAAAGTTTCGTGACATTTTGCACCTTTTTCAAACTTATTGGAAATGCTTTGCCTTGGCTTATGGATACAAGTTAAAGATAATTGATATCATGATATATGGTAAAGTAAAACATATAGTCATGGGTTGGTGCATTTTGTATTGAACAAGGCTAATGCGTAAGCATTATCTAAGTATATGCAACCATGTAGTTACTAAGGGTCTATTTCATGGTACTATAAATATATTAACATACAAGTAGTTCTACTTTTGACTTTTTTACTTTTCTTGAATTTGACATTCAGGTACATGATTTATTGTGTAAAAGTTCGTTATGCTTGCCAACTTCCCCAACCTTTACGAAAATTCACACAATTACTGTTTGCCAACTTCGTCAACACTTATAACTATAATATTTTTTTAAATGACATTTGCTACTTTACATCATCTCACCTGAAGCCTTGCATTTAGGGATACAGAAAATAAACAACAAAACTGTCATCAATGAAATCACGGTTAAACTGAAAAAAAAGAAGTATAAACTTGAACGCCAACTTCACACAGTTATAGGTCTTCAATCTTATAAAATAAGACCATTGAAAAATTCATCGAGTGCGTCAAAACGGTTTTGGAATTGATCGTATTTTAAATAAATACTGTTTTAATGAGTAACCATCCGCTATGAAATAACTGTGACTGTCTAAGCCAGACCATTCAACTTTATAAGACGAAGTTAAATAAATCATTCGATTCTAACTTTTTTGAAGAAAAAAAATAATTTGTTTGTTTAAATATGTTAAAAGTATACTTCCAGATATGAAATATTTATGTAATTATTTTTTTCAGAAGGATGGCGAAAATATGGATGGTAGTTGCCTTCATCAAGCAAGATATATATTGCTAGACATCTACGACTTCAAATTGTTCCTTTAAAAGTTATGCTAGTTGCAATGATTTTTTGGTGTTGCTGTAAAACTAGAGAGCGTGTTTTCTGTATCCCTAAATGACTTTCCAGTGTTTGCTCCTTGTGGAAGGCCGTATACGGTGACCTAAAGTTGTCATGTAATTTCTATTCAAGGTCAATTGGTCTATTGTGGAGAGTTGTCTCATTGGCCATTATACAACATCTTCTTTTTTTTTATATTACATTATACATCGTGTCATTCCTTTCTCTGTCCCTAATTCAGAATACTTTCCCAACTTTTAATTGTAAAAAAGTATATGATATATATACACTATAGAAAGATAAATGATTGTTTTCCGGAATGAACCAATAATTTTCACATCTTTTTAAGAAAAACATATATGAAAAGTGTCGGAATCTTTGCACACTGTGTCTACATATATATGCTCTAGTCTTATAAAGAAAATAAAGTATTCTAGATTCCTCGAGGAGATTTTTTATGTTCAACTTCTTAAAATTTTCTATTTTCGAATCCAAAATTATTTCTTTGTTCGCATTAGAAAATGGAATGCTCCATGTTAAATGATGATTTTTAATTAGCAATTAGATTACATTCACTTAATTCTTTGCAACACATTTGTTTTATACAATTGATATGACTTACCTCATTTTTGGAGTATACTTTTAGTATGAAAACTTTTAAAACGTATATCTTGTAATTATTCGATACGATTAAACGGTTTTCAGAATTTTACATTTTATCAAATACAACATCAAAACCTGAAGCCATTTTTTTGACCGACGCAGTTATGTCAAGTATTACTACTGAAGCGAGGATTTGTATGTTTATTGGTCGATAGACGTGTTATATTGATGAAATACTGACTTCAATATGTGGTACTGCCATTGGCAAAAGATCCCGATCTGACCCCCGTGTTTGATAGTATCCGATAGTGTAATGGCAGGCCATGTAATCGTTCTTTTATTTGTCTTATATATTTGAATATTACTCTTAATCTGTTTTGATGATATTCATAAGACGTACCTATCCCGTCACTGTGTTATTGTTCTATGATAATTTTCGTAGTATTGTCTTTCATTTTGCCAATTTGCCTTGACAATATGCCTTCTTGTGTTTTTTGATACATCGCTCTGTACAGTTATACATCCCGTCATTGTGTTTTGTTCTGATAATTTTTGTATTCTTGTCCTTCATGTTTGCTTATATACTTTTTTAATACCTCTTTGTGCTTCTTTGTTGCATTTTTGTTTGTTTTTATGGTTATTAAGATTATTGTTGAGTGCTGAACCTCTATGTTTGACATTTTTACCTACATATGTATTTTGTCTGTTTGTTCACCATTTTCTACATAAGAAAATGCCTGTATACCAAGTCAAGAATATGATAGTTGTTATCCATTCGTTTGATGTGGTTGAGCTTTGTGTTTGACATTGATTATGGACTTTCCGTTTTGTCCAGTATTTGGGTGATTTTACTTTTTGCAATGTATAAGACAATTTATAACAACCGTTCTATTAAGAATTCGAGAAAAAGAAATATCTTAATTGCTTGAAAGCTGTAAAAGAAAGCCGGAGAAAAAATACCAATTTACAGAGTTAATATACAGAATTCAACTATCAAACAGGAATACCCACTCGCACTATCATTTTCTATGTTCAGGGGACCGTACAGTTGGGGGTCAAAAATTCAATTCTTTATTAACCAAATGTTTTACAACATATAGGTACAAAATTAGAAAGATCATATTATAGGGAACCTGTATATTAAGTTTCAAGTTGATTGGACTTCAACTTCATCAAAAACTATCTCGACCAAAATCTTTAACCTGAAGCGGGACTGACGGACGAACGAACAGACGCACAGACCAGAAAACCTAATGCCAATCTACTATTGTAGGTGGGGCATACAAATATTAACGCCATGCTGTTTTAGTTAACACAAAAATTCGATATAAAACTGCATGTTCTCATTTTTATACGCTCTGTTATAAATACTTTTACATTTTGCAGATTTTATCTTTTTTTAAAGCAGTAATCTGTTGCAAACTGAAAGTGAAATATTAATAGAATAAATAACCATTGTAGATAGACTATATCACTTAAAATATTAAAAACGTTTGATTGGTGTTCTAATTCTCCATTTATATCATCTTTTGTATTTTTATGGGCTGTTCGCTTTTTTACCATGGCGTTGACCATGTAAATCGTGTAATCAGTGGGCAACCAGGGGTCGTCTTAAATATCGTAGCGGCTACGTAGCTGCTATCGATATCTGTGTAGCATCTAGGCTAAATACACGTTCAATAGTCATAAAATCTAAGTAGCACTACGTAGTCGCTGCGATATCGAACGCAACCTCGGCAATTTTTGTACGTGCACTTCGATTACATCATAGCAGTAAGAAAACCAATACCGTGTTTGGTCAAGCAGGGTAAGAAATACGTAAATAGTCATTTTTTTTTGTAAGATCTAATCTTTCTGGCAGCAATGTTGTCATAATTGTTACAGACTATACAAAAAATATATGCTTAGTAACGATAAGTTAAATATCAATAGCTAGAGATCTTCCTCTTACTATACAAAACCATATATCAAAGTAAGGTTAGTATTTTTGCATCCGGAAACGACTATCTTTACAAATTTAAATAGCTTTGGCCTTGACCTTTGATGTGATGACCTCAAAATCAAGATATCATTATTTGTGACCATATATTCGATTAAGATTGTCATCCCATTGGTAGCATTTGATTTACATCTCGAAATACCCTTTTTCTGCTGTGTGCAACCACTGTGCAATTAGAATGTTTGTGATTTCGGATTTGAAACTGGACATATTAATTATTTTCCCTTTTATGATTAAAATAAGACGGTGACTCACCTGGATCAATGTGCATCTTCAACAATGGTGTGGTCAGAATTTTTTTTTCACTTATGAGTTTGAATGTCCCTTGGGTATCTTTTGCCTCTCTTGCTCTAGTGTGACATCATTTTAACTGAGGTATTATGCTGACATCATTTTTTGATGACATTATGTTATTTGTTCTCTTTTACTGACATCATTTATGTGTACCCTTAACTGAAATCATTTTAGGTGTTTCCCTGTACTGACACAATTTTATGTATTCCCTTTTACTGACATCATTTGAGATGTTCTATTTTACTGGCATCATTTTAGTTGAAACCATTTGCCAACATCATCTGACATTAAATTATGTGTTCTCTTTTACTGACATCATTGTATGTGTTCTCTTTTAATATCATTAATTTAATGTGTTCTACTTTGCTGACATCATTTTATGTGTTTTCTTTTACCGACATCATTTGTCAACATCATTTTAGGTGTACTCTTTTACTGACATAATTGAATGTGTTCCATTTTACCAACATCAATTTGATGTTTTCTTTTACTGACATCATTTATGTGTTCTCTTTTGCCGTTTTGCAGACATAATTTTATTATACTCTTTTACTGACATCTTTTTATTGTACTCTTTTACTGACATCATTTTTGGTGTTCTCTTTTACTGACATCTTTTTAGGGGTTTCCTTTAACTGACATTTCAAATATACTCTTAAAGGCCTTTACTGACATCTTTATAGGTAATTCCATTAACTGACATCATTAATTTTCTCTTTTGCCGACATCATTTTAGGCATTCCATTCTACCGACATCATTATAGGTGTTCCCTTTACTGATATCATTTTACGTGATCTCTTTTGCTGACATGTTTTGGTGTTCTCTTTTATTGAAAAATATTTGGTGTTCTCTTTTAATGACATCATTTTAGGTGTTGTCTTTTTAATATCATGTTTGGTGTTCTCTTTTACTGACATCATTCTAGGTGTTCTCTCTTGTCCACATCATTTTGGGTGTTCTCTTTTACTGACATCATTTAAGGTGTTCTCTTTTGCGGACATTATTTTATGTGTTCTCCTTTAGAGACATTATTTTAGATGTTCCCTTTTGTTGACATCATTTTAGATGTTCCCTTTTACTGATATCTTTTTAGGTGTTCTCTTTTGTCGACGTCTTTATAAGTGTTCTCTTTGCGGACATAATTTTAGATGTTCTCTTTAGATGACATCATTTTAGGTGTTCTCTTTTACTGACATAATTTTAGGTATTCTCTTTTGCTGACAAAATTTTAGGTGTTCTCTTTTGCTGACATCTTTATAAGTGTTCTCTTTTGCTGACATCATTTTAGATGTTCCCTTTTTAGGTGTTCTCTTTTGGCGACGTCTTTATAAGTGTTCTCTTTTGCTGACATTATTCTAGATGTTCTCTTTAATTGTCATAATTTTACGTGTTCTCTGACTGACATAATTTTAGGTATTCTCTTTTGCTGACATAATTTAGGTGTTCTCTTTAGCTGACACCATTTTAGATGTTCCCTTTTACTGAAATCCTTTTAGAAGTTCCCTTTTACTGACATCATTTTAAAGTTCCCTTTTGATAACAATATTTAAGGTGTCCTTTTTTGCTGACATCATTTTAGGTGTTCTCTAATGCTGACATCATTTGAGGTGAAATATTTTGTTGACATGCATTAGTGTACTATTTTATTTGATATAATTAAAGGTGTACTATCATGTTGACATAATTATAGATATATCATTCTGCTTACATATTTTTAGGTGTATTATCCTGCTGAGATCGTAGATGTAGTATAATGCTGAAATAATTTTAGGTGTTTTTTTCTGATGAGAGTATTGTAGGTGGACTGTTCTGCTGACATTATGAGAAATGATTTTAAACAAGTTATTCTCACACTATTTAGGTGAAATTATAAGTAAAATATATGCTACAAATTACTCTTATGAATTTTGCAAGTGCCAGGTGATGCACTTCAAAAATTTGTAATTTCGTTTACTGTGATTCATTTATTTTTGTTTATGAGGATCATGGTTTTCCCAAAGTCTGCAAACATTCCAACAGAATATTTGTGATTGGTTTAACATTTAAATAGTGGTTACCCTGTACCCATGAAATTCACTTAAATATGTATGAAAGGAATAAGAATACCCTTTAAAAGGCAACTCATTTGGAGCAAAAATTCAAATGATTAAATATAATGTAGCATAAAATGTGCATTCAGGTACCAATTTTCTTGGAAAGAGCAAAATTGAAATTTTGTCAATAGTTGATTTTGTGGTTTTGCAAAAGTTTTTATACAGACAGAGTAAACAAAATATAAACTTCATTGAAAATTTGAATTCATTGTTTCCAAATACCCATGATATCAACTAGAATTGATAATAGATAACAATGAATCTACAGTCTATAAAGTGTAACTCTAGTTTATGCTTTCAAACATCATATAATAGCTATGATTGTACCTGATGAAGGTTATTTCCAAACTATGTGTTGAGTCTTTAAAAATCATATCGTTTGGTTTTATTTTATAAACACATGTGAAGGTCAAGGACAAACTCAAAATCAGATTCTACTGTATAAAAGAATTCAACATGAAATCATAAATACAAAATACAGATAAAGATTTATTAAAATTTCTTTTTTCAAATATTGACACATAGCATATGAATTATGGAGAAAAGTACTTCAATGAAAATATGACTTTCTTAAATGCAAAATACTCATTTATTCTTTATAATAAATAGATATCAACACATTCATAAAATTTAATTGCTTTTGAAAAGTATATGCCAGCACATAAAATTATCAACAATGATATCGGAATCACCATTTCATGAATTTATTCCAAATTACAAAAAAACTATTTTTAAATAACATAACATTTAACATTCTGTCTATATAACACACACTTTCACTTTGGGACACTAATAGGACAAACATCCAGATGACAAATGAAACAGATCCATGTCTGATACATGCTGCCTAAACAAACATAATAAATGGAACATATAAACATCTTGATGACCTTGCACACATGAAGTTAAGCACTGATGAGATTGAGATTGACAGATCATCAACTGGTATCATGTAGAATTTCATACAAACAGTTTGCTAAAGCTGTTGATGATTCTACCGTACTCATCGCTGTATAGTTTATATGAGACTCATGCTTTTTTATTAAACTGAAAAAGAAAAAGAAATACATGAAATGTCATCTGACAACATTATAAAGTCACAGGCAAAATCTGTCTTGTTTAATAAGTGTGTGGACCAAATAAATCTTTATTATCTTCAGTTTCATTGTTGAACTTAACAGAGTGAATTTCCGATAGCTGGCTGAAGCGGCAATTCCGGTAAACCAGAATTTGTTGGTTAAAGGGTTAAGACAAATTTAGCAGCCTCATTATGTATGACATTTTCTAATAGTCATTTTATAGAATTTCAAATGCATTAACATGTTGCTTTTGATCTTCACTCTTATTGTTAAAAATTGTTTCCTGACAGGGTTCTTTGTGTTTTTGAACTTATGTTTAACCAATCCTTATCAAAAGATTTTATACTTTGTAGAATTTATGTTCATGAACAAATAAAATATATACCATTTTTTTTTTAAATGCAGTAGCTATACATGTACATAAAAAGTTCTATTAATTATATTTATTTGGCAGAGATCTGAGTTCGCATTTAATTTATTGTTGCAAAAAAAATATACATGAAACAATCCATCTCCTTTCTTTCTGTCTACAATATTACTGAAATCTAAATCTAATTGCATCAATTGTAGATACTCAAAATGCAGGCATTATGGCCAATGAAAATTCTGGTCCATTATTTTCTATGGATAACTTACCTTCTTCCAAGAGAAGAATATCTAGCTAAATTCCTGAGTATGAGTGCAGCAGTCAGTCTGATGTGTTTTGTGACTGGTCCTTCTCTGGGTTCCTACAAAACATAAACTCAAACTTTAGTTTTGACCTATAAACTATTGTCTTTCTGGTTCTTTGCTCATAATTTTTTTGTTTGTTAAATTAGTTGTCATATATTTGTGGTTTCTTTGGAATCAATTTCTCGATAAAACGTTCACATGGTTCAGTTGTAAATCAAATTGATGAAGAGACATAAATTTGGGGAACATTCCATTAACTCATACATGTACAACATTGAATGATAATTGGTAAATGTATTATATTTCTTAGATATTCATTCAAATTTCAGGTTTAAAACATTCTTTCACTTTATTCTTCACAAAAAAATCCTGAAGTAACAACTAAAAGAGGACAAATAATCACCTACAATCACATTAAACTTGGAAAATAGGTGTGTATTCTAACTTCCCCTACAACTTGATTGCTAAATTGATTGTTGTTTATTGGTTACCTTCCAGTTGCAAATATTTCATGCAGATAAAAACCTACTCAAACATGGACTTGGGTTAAAATCACTACAAAATATATCAATTCAAACTAAAATTTATGTGTTTATAAATTTCTCATGTAATATGATCCTCCTCACCATGAATTCTGGGTATGGTGGTTTTGGTGTAAATCTTCTAATGGCCTGCCATGCAGCATCAGGTGGATAGACTAATGCTGGTATCCTGGGGTTCTGAGCTGGGGCACCAGTCTGTGTGGCATGGAATCGTCTTATAGCTGCAGTCTGTAAGGCAGAGTCTGAACAGTGGTGGTCCTGAAATTAGGGGGTAATGTTATGTAATACAAACTGGTGTATACAATAATATTAAGAACAAAATCATGGTCAACAATATACTTAGCTTTTCTCATCACTTGGCATCTGTGTTTCTTGTTCCTTGGTATATTTATTACAGAGAAATTGTAAATAATGACTGGACAATATTTTTTGCAAGCCTGTTGTTTTTGAAAACATAGTCAGCTTGTGATAACACCCTTATTGTTCTTTTTAAAATTGTTGCAAAAATAAATTGGGATATTTAGAAGGCATTTATCAAAAGCAAATAAAATGTCTCCTTAGAAAAATTCCATTATGATACCCCTAGGCACATTGCTGGCACCCTGGAGTTAATTTCAACAGTTAAAGTCCCATAAATGTTGAATGACAAAGTATAAAATTTTCAAAATCAAACTGGAGCGTTCTTCTGTGAATCCTAAAATCATGTGATGATTGGTTAAAGAAACTAGGTTTATCGATCATCCTGTGTTGACAAACAGACATTGGTATACAATTACTCTTGATTGGAATACATCTAGTCTAGTAGTGAGAAAAAGAGGTCTGTCTAGTGCAATTACAACCCCCGAAATTAGGTTATGATATTCAAATTATTGTCACAATCCCAAATGTAAGCCTTAGAATTTCAACCATTTTTGAATCAATATATATGTTCTTATGATATAAAATTCAGCTATTCAAAGACGCTTTGTGTTTATTCCTTAAAAAAGACAAATATTCTACCTGTACATGAGTTGCCAATGACCATCTTTTGCGTAATAATTTTTCACAACCATCCCAAAGACAATAACCCTCTGGATTCCTACTAAGATGGATCTGATATACATGAACAAATACACTTTTGGCATTCTCAAAACATCTGAAAATAATTTACAGAAAATTATCAACTAATTTATAGAGAAATTCAATTTCTGACAAATAAATACAACTACTTTTACTATACATATGATTAGTTAAAGTTATTATTGGTAAATTCTTAGAATTGACATAGGCATAAGTCAACAAATTGTTTGATCTCATTGTAAAGTCTTTTTATCATGTTTCTATTGGTCAAGACATAAGTTTCCTTAAAACAACATATAAATCAGTTTATGTTATATACCACTATTATCTCTATAACTTGTCTTCATTTTTCTTTATTTACACAGTATATCTTAACCCTATCCCTTTTTCTCTCGATTTTTTAAAAGGATTTCTTCTCAGTGCATATACCGTATCAAGTTAGACATATGTCATACACATAAACAACAACAAATGGAAGTTTTAACGACCTTGACTGGCTATACAGCCCTTGCACGGTCGGTCACATAAACATTGTAGGTACCATTGCTTATGTACCCCCTTTTTGTTGTTATTTTGGGTCAGTTGCTCTTCAAACTTCAAACAAGGTATTAAGCACCATAACTTTTTTTTTTATTCCTAAATGCTCATATCACTTCAAATTCTGAATCTTGTAATTTTGTTTTGCATAGTTAACAAGTGAATCATCATGATCATGAACACGTTATACTCTTTTCAAAGGAATCATCAATTGTCTTCTTCTTCTTCGCAGAATACTTACTCTTAAGATGAATATATAAAATATTTTGTAAACTCTCTCAACAATGGCAGTAATTCTAATCAGACATGTTAGCTTGCTGTTCTGTGTGAGCCAAGTCTCTGTGATGAAGGCTGTATTTTGACCTATACTGGTTTACTTTTAACAAATTGTGACTTGGATGGAGAGTTGTCTCATTGGCACTCACACCACATCTTCTTATATCTGACTATACGTTGTTATAAGAGTTCATTTAATAGGTTTTATTGTTAAGACCCTGCATCTATTACAGAGTTGTATCATATTAAATATTTACCAGGTGTTGGTTCATTTTTGTGTATGATCAATATAGTTTGTGTAAATGACTGTTAGATTAAAACCTAATTAAAGTTTTTAAATACAATATATTACCTTTTACAACCACTCCATTCACACATGTATTCTAATGCAATAACTGTGGTAGTTGATGATGACCCCCGTGAATCTCCCGACCCACTTCTACTTCTCTTCTTTGATTTTTTCTCTGGCAGTTTGGGTCTACTTGAAGACACAGGTTTTGGATTACTATGGATAATGTTTAAATTGAAGTGACAATTTTGTGTTGTGGATGCCACTGGTGAAGGCATGGAATGTTTATCGGAGTCCGTATTGGATGATGCGAAGCTATCACAACTAAGTTCATTATCACGAGAAGATTCAGGAGTAGGCACATGACGAGTTGTACAAATTTCATTAGTAATGCGTATTTTAACCTCTTCACTTTCAGGTAAAGGAGGGTTAGGTTTTATTTGAGGTTCCTCCTTTGGTTTCTGAATTTCAGGAACTATGTTGCTAGGAGGGTGAACAATTTGTTCCGTGTTAAGAATTAAAACAGTCTGATTTTTTTCGTCAGTATCCATAGCCTGTGGCGGCTGTTCAGTAACCAACACAGCAGGAGTAACCTCATCTACAGTTTCAGTGGCAGAATCAGTGGCAGAACCATCCTCTTGATACATAACTGCATCGTTACATTGCTCGCTAGCAGTGGTATCATTACCGACAGGTTTTGATGGTTGAAGCATCATTTCATTTTCAATGATGACTTCATCACCATCAGTTTCTTCTTCGGATGGTTCACCTACCAATTCATAACAATGAGATGTATTATCCATAAATGCTTGTTCAGATTGTTCTTCCTCAGGTTCTTGTTCCATATCCAGAATAGAATTTACAGCATCAATAGTTTCAGAATCAGGGAGGGGTTGTATAATAGAATTAACAGCAGAATTTTTCATGAATGGCGTTTCTTCTGTTTCTTGTGGAATAGAATTGACAGCATTGATTACTTCCAGATCTGACGTATCAGCTTCAGCAGGCGGATCATCAATCAACATTGGGTCGTCCTCGTCCTCATCCGGGAGACCATTTACCTCAATTGTTCCCTGTGAACCGATGATTAACTGATCTCCTTCGTTTACAACCAAATCTACTCCATCTGTCCTTAAAATAACTTCATCACCATTAGCGTCTACAACTCTCACGGTATTGTCTTTACAATCTACATCATCGTTTCCATTCACTAATGTATTTTCACCATTATGCTCTAGATAGTCATCAATGTTATGATTAATTGCACCATTCATTTTCCCAACCTTATCAACAATTTTGCTAATTGCCTGTTTTAACTCCTGTGATTTTCTTGATTCGAACGGATCTTCCATTTCATTATTCCCGTTGGTTTCCCCTGTCGGAGAAGGAATGATGACCTCGGGTGAACTTAAATTTCCGTTCATTGTCCCAAAATTTGAACTGTCTTCATGGTTCAATTTAACACTAACTTCCTTTTTGTCTAGATTTTGTTGAGTATCAGAATTTAATTCATTTTTAATGCCATTTATCCGACCATTTGTTTGAACACAACTGTTTTCTACCGATTTCAAATCATCTACACCTGTTTTTACACTTTTTGTAGAATCATTTGTATCACATACTTTTTTAACACATTCACTGTTTGTGGATGAAGAATGAGATGTAATGATTTCAGATGGATTACTCTGTTCTAGTGAAAGACTTTCTGATTGGTCCTTTAATATGTCACATGATGTTTCCTTGGTTTCACACACATTATTATGACTACGGTGGGTATCATTTGTGATGAGATTAGAGGTAGATGAGACGACTGACGATGATGATGAGTCGGTGATAATAGCACTATCTGACAATATGGTTGAGGAATTATTTTGATTTTCACCATTTGTAAAAATGTCATTATTTTCACTTTTGTTTTCTGGCACAACTGTAGATGAGGACGGATCAGGCAAAGGATCTGATTTTGGTACGGATTTGTTTTCAACATGCTCAATTCTGGCTTCTATGCCAATTTGAGTAAGGTCTTTTGCTCTTTCAATTTTGCCACAAACATCAAGATCATAAGTCTTCGGTGATTTTGGTGAATTTGTTCTTGGTGAAGATGATCTTTTAGGAGAGGTTCCTTTCGGTGATGGTACCCTAGAACTACTCCTCGTTGGTTTCCTCTTGCTCTCAGATACAGGAGTTTGTGGTTTTTGACTAGATTCAACTGGTTTTTTAGGAGTTTTTTCAGCTTTTGGTGTAACTGGTCGTGGAGGCGGAGCCACTGGTTGATGAATGATTACTTGTGGTATGATTGGCTGATTCTGAATATGTCCTTGGATAACATTACTCTGTTGTGCAGTGAATGTCAATAAATGCATTGGATTAGACGATGGTTCAGAAATCTTTGGACAGATTGGGACTGGAGTAGATTGGGGTCGTAGCTTTTTGGCTAACAAATTCTTGATCATTTTGGTTTCTATTGGTTTATTAGTCGAGTCCAAATGATCTGCAGACATTCCTTCGATAACAAGTGGCAAGGTTTGCTGTGGAATGCCAGCCACCATTGGCTGAGCAATAACAACACTGACTCCTTGAGATACATGAGGAATAGCACCAGACGATGTGACAATATGTTGCTGAGGTGATGGAGGCCAAGTTTGCTGAGGTGACTGGGGCCAACTTTGCTGAGCCAGGGGAGATTGTTGTATTTTTGGTTGTTGCAGCTTTGCATGAAGAAGAGCCTTGGACTTGGACATGACCGGAGACGCTGCAGTTAACTGTATTGCACTGTGACTGGAGGCTATGGCACCACCTACAGGAAGAAGTGATGGAGAGGCTTGTAAGGGAGATAATCGTGGAGGATCCAGAAGACGTTGCCGTAACATTGGAGTTTGTGTTAAATCAGAATTAGCAGATGGAAAGCCTTGCAGTACACTACTAGGTTTACTTACTGAAAGCAAAATGAAGGAACATCTAAACACGCAAACTTTGAGAAGCAAACAACACTACATAACATGCATTACACATCTCATGGAAAAATCAATTCAGAACATAATCAAAAGCAAATTTTATAACAAAGTAAATTAAAAAAAGTCTGTTCATATTCACAACTTTTTAGCTAAATGGTTTTACTAAATGTTTGATGAAATTTTAGTAATATAATTTTTTTTCAAAAATAAGAGTTGTGCAATTTTTCTTTCAAAAAAAAGAAAGAAATTTTTTGACGCACACATTTCAATTTTATCCATCTTCCTTTTTTCATTTTTTTTCCATGAATTGAGTAACAATTTGTTAGTTTCTATATACACAATCAATACATGCAATATGTTCTTCAATATTAACATCTTCATAAACATGCAATAAACAGCTTTTCTTTCGCAAATATGCAAAAACAAAAAAAATTGTTCTAACAGCAGTATGTCAGACTTTCTTGTCCAGTTTTTGAAAAAATGTTTTTAATTTTATCAAATTTTTACTTGCTAAAGATGTTAATATTGAAATAAGTAATGCACATTTGCTTTAGGCCATAAAAATTATCAAATTATTAAAATTGAAATAGGTCCACTTTTATTCCATTATCCACTGTAAAACATTACCATGATTAAGATTGCCAACAAACCTAAAATTCAAGAAATTTGAAAATTTTCCTGGCCTTATAAAATAGCAATAGTGCATTACACAACTAAAACGCTGAATAAAAATGTAACTTAATTATGAAATACTATAAATTTGTATATGAATCAGAAATAACCAAGGTATCTTTTTAAATAAATAATTCTGATGTTGATCTTGCGAATAGCCTTTTGAATATATCATTAAATATAATAACAGTCATGCAGCAAGGCAAGAAGATGCAGTCCCTTGGCAGCATAATTTCTTTCCACAAAATCATTTATATTCATAAATCAAAAGGCTTCAATGCTCCATGCAAAAAATAAATAAAAATTGAACTTAATTTAATCATTTTTTTTTCTTTCAACAATCAAATTCAATATATGCATCAGAGTTCTTTTTAAAATCCTGCTTTTCAAAATTCTCTTATCACATGCTTCTGAACTATTCAAAAATTATAAATACTAAGATGTTTTCTGCTTATACAATAGTACGACAGGGATACACAAAAACATCTAGTAACAAATTGTCTACATTTTTCATGCTAAATTCTTTTTAAATTTGTTTGTCAAAAATAATGTACTGTGGATTCATTTATTTTCGTGGGTACCAATTTTCGTGGATTAAGAAAAACTTGCATATTCGTGGATATTTAATTTCGTGGTTTTGCTGATGTCTGCATACAAACCTATAGAAAAATTATCATTCGTTGAATATTTAATTTCGTGGTTTGACTGTGCCCACGAAATCCACGAAAATTGGTATCCAACGAATAATAATGAATCCACAGTAATAGCTGATATCTTTTTAATATTTCCACATATCAGAGTAGACAATCAATTAAACTAGATAAAAGAGCCATAACAAAAATATTTCTAGAATTTCATTCAACTTGTACAACTTATCAAACTGAAGAGGAAGAAAATGTATAACTTTTTCATGTTTTCATACTGTTTCTGGTACATAAATAATTTTTTTTCCATGATTAATATTGGACAACATATGGAGTCTAGAAATATTTCAATTATGGACAAATTGAAATTTTATAATTCTTGCAATACACACACAACAAACAACATGCATACTACAACGACTATGCTTTCCATCTTGTGCAAATCAGTTTTGAACGACTTAGAAGTATAGAATTTTTTTTTTAAATACATGGTCTGTAGAAGATTCTTCACATGTTAAATTTCATATGAAAGTTTCTCTTAACAATTTCTAACTATTGAGTTAGTTTGTAGAAAATGAGATTCAATTTGGTTACATATCCTATAAGATCTATTCCTTGTCAATTAAAAAAAAATGATATTAATAGATGATAACTATAGTCACAAAAAGTTATTGAAAGCATTCTAAAATAATTATCTGATTTTTTTTTAAAGTAGTATTGGGCAATCAAAATTACTATAAAGAAATGCATTACAAATTATATGATCTATCTTTTTGTATCAAATCAATAAAAAATAAATTATGTTATTTTTTTGTTTAAATGTTTAAATAAGATAAAATGTTACCTGAACAGTGAATAGTAAATGGTTGAGAAACTTGGCGTTTACTGAGACCATGGTAAGATAATTCTTTGGTTCCGTCTGATCTGTCACTGGCTACAACCTGTACTCTCGGAAAAACAGACCTGAAATAACAAATAATACAATTCATCATTACAATTCTTTATATTATAAATATAAACAAATATTAAATATGGGAAAAGTGTGAGAGTCAAATAGCACCAGCAGAAAAAGTCACACTTAATTACAGTAAAAAGTATGGTCACCAACACATGACGACAAAAAATTGTTTGAATTCTTGTTGGCAAACAGTTTCACATGAGTTGCATACATAAGCTGTCATTGTAGTAGATTTGACCATTCTTGTCCATAAATGGTCAAAGTTCCATAACTCCTGCATAAATTGTTGGACAATCAAGTAAAAAGTTGGCAAAATTGTTATTTTCTTAAAATAATAAAAAAAATGATCATAGTCTCATTACTCCTGCAGGAAAACTATTCCTATGTCCCTTGTGATTTATACAGCAGAGGACAATAATTTGAATACTTACTTAACACTATTGTGAAATGAATGTGAAGGAAGAATTTGCGGTAGACTGTACTTTTTACAGAAGTGGACATATTCAGCATATAAATGCAGCTGGGATGTAGCACAATCTCCTTTTATTTCAAAGGTAGCTTGCAACCTGCAAAAAAAATAATAATAAACATTAAATGCAACTTCACAAATCAGATTCAAATAATGGTATAAAATTGAAACAAGTTTTTGTTAAATGACTATTGAAATATTTGTTCATGATCTACACAGTAATTTGCATTTTATCTCAAGAAACTAGAACTTAAGTGGACAAACAAAAGGTTACCACTCCAAACTCTTTAATTTAAACTAACTGAGCTGGTGTGGAAGGTTAAAGAAATAGATGTTCCTACAAATTTTTCATATCATAATGATTTGATTTTATTTATTGAATAGTTGCAAAGTTTTCTGATTTGTTTCTATGTAAGAACTTTTTTTATTTGTATATTCAATTTCAGTCAGAAGGCTCAAAATTTCCTTTCCCATAATATTCAACTTTATAAAGACTGACATTACAATGTAAACAAAGACCTTACCAATTACATGTAGTAGATTCGACGTCACATGTAACACCAGGTTGTAGAGTAGGAGGAGGGGGAGGTACTGGTTGTTGTTGTGGACTCTGTAGTACTGCTGGCTGTACTTCTGTAATAATTACACTTCATTAGTCACACATTGTACACATTAGGTTCAAAGAATTTAAGACCAACTGGACATTGAAAAGTTGCATATAGGCTTTTAATACATTTTATTCATAGAAAAGCATACAACAATATTTAACATTTCATAAAACTTTATTGGTTTACATTATATTTGTTACCACTCTGATGAAGTAACATTGATGCTATTGATATATAAATTAGAATTTGACATATCGTTTCTTGTTTTAAGATTATATGTTGGCTTCCACATGCTTCTTGTGTGTTGATAGGTAGATGTCTCAATGGTGTGTTCCTTATGTTCTGTTTATCAATTTTGTATTTTTTTAGTTCAAAATATAATCATTAGAATTAACCATATGTTCATACTGTAAAATCAGAAAAAAAAAATCGTGGAGGATTTAATTTCATTTATTACGAGGAAAGAATATATCCACGAAATTAAAACCCTCACGAAAATTTAATCCATTCCATTTAGTTGAAATCACGAAATTAAATCCCAATGAAATCTTATATAGAGATAAAACCATGAAATGTTAACCCAACGAAAATTAATTTTTCTACAGCATGTCTGTACATGTGAAAGCACTGGAACAGAAACAGCTTTTTAAATGTACAAGGAGCAGATACTGGGACAGATGAATGCTCAGGTTTTACTTATATCATTAAAGAAATACTTACTTTGAACAGGTGTATTAGGAGCAGGTACTGGAACAGGAGAATTTTCATGTACTTTTCTCTCTCCAGGAACACCCGATGGAGGGCAGTATTCTACAACCTTTATACCGATCAGTGAGTTAGGACCGTAGGACTGAGCCTCTATTGATAACAATGTCACTAATAAATCTGGTGAGAAAATAAAGTAAAAGACTATAAACATGAACACAACAGCTTTAGATATATTCTGAGATACCAAATTATATAAAACTGATTTTCTATACAGAAAACGTTTAAATTGTGGACATATTTGTATACACAGGGGTTGATAATCAAAGGTATAATTTGAAATCCCCCAAAATGCAAATTTTACCTTATTAGTTTTCATTCAAGTCACAAGAATAAGATGACTGATGATTTTTGTTCACTTTAAAAAAAGATAATAGATAGTTAATGAGTATAAAATTTGAAAATTTTTCCCCAACTGAGAATAAATTTAAAGGGATCTGGGCATGAGAGCACAATATTTGCATATCAATGCACTTTTTTAACATTCCAGTGTGAGGAGTTTTGATTCTAAAAAACAAACGATATTCCAATGTTATATCTTTTCCTATGTTATTGCAAACTGGACACTTACTGACTGCATTTTTAACCGAAGCTATTCTAGTACTTGTCTGTTCTCCAAGTTCTGACAACTGATATAAGGTTTCTAAACTGTGCACAATCAGCTGAATGTCAAACACACAGGCTAGTCTGAATAACTGACTGTATATACTTTCATCTAAACCCTCAGATATGTGCAGCTCATTCTCTTCAATTTGACACATTTTACCCAAGATTTCCAAACCTAAAAATAATATTGACCATTATAAATAATTTAATTTTGGATGTAACACATCTTCTGATTGGCTGACGTTATTTTGTTATCAGCCCATAGACATAATTTAGTCATGTGACCGTGACATCATCAATATTTTTTCATGGTTTTTCACGGTTTAAAATGGAATTTAGAATTAAATCAGAAGAAATGGCTGTAATATTTTTTCTGTCTATTCGAAATAACATAAAAAATGTGGTGCACACTGTTAAATAACCCGCTACGCACGTTATTCAGTGTGCACCACATTTTTTATGTCATTTCTTCATAGACAGAAAAATATAACAGTCATTCTTTAAATAGCATTTTTTTTTTAAATGTATTATGTATTCAAATATTGTAACTTTTTGCATGTCTTTTTACCAACTCTCATTCTCTAGTACAATTAGTACAACATTGTAACTTATTTTTAGTCATTTCAACTCTCAGTCTCCAACCAAAACTGCTAAAATAATTTTTATCTACATTGATGATTGATCTTAATCATGTGCTGTCTCATAAACCTATTTACCCTCTTTAAACTCGCATCAGTCCATTTTATACTACAGAAATCAATAGAAACCAAAGAAATGTTTTGTAATTTTGTCAGTGTGAAAGAAACCTTCTAAATAGTGATTAAGTCTTTAATTGAAGTTTGATCATGTACAATATAGCATTATTTCACAGATATAGAGAGATAAGGAACATTTTATCTGGAAATTTCTATCAAAATGTACTTTTTGATACCTTTTCAGTTTAAACAAACTATGACTTCTGTCACAAAAGTTAATGAACACATTTACTGTCCGAAAGAGAAAGATTATTTACATTCATTGGTCAGCTGTGGATATTTTTGCATAATTGATATTTTCATAATGATTTGTACTGAAATAAAGTATAGAGAGTCTAAAATATGTTCATTTCTAAAAACTTATTTTGATTGTGTATAATCTGTTAATTTAATATCCACATATTACATATGTCATTGTTCCTACAAATTTTCAAAACATGCTAGTTAAGTAAATTCATTGAACTTGAATTAGAGCTGCATTAATCTTGCATGGTTTAACAGGTATTTATTATCACCTGATATGATTTAGTGGTCAATAGAAATATGGTAAAATTCACATACCTCTCACGACATCAAATTTATCATTAGATGCGATACATTTACTGATAAGATCTAAAATCAGGTTCTTGTCGGTATCATCATCGATTATCAACTGAAAAAAACACAAAGTTTATAAAATTTAATTCACATTCTTTTAACTTATTACAATAAACTTGTCTTTACTTATTTGTTCATAAAATTACTACTTTTCCCAGTATTGCAAAAACAAAGTCAAATTTTATTTGAACAATTTATATATATAATAGTGATTAGCCATTGTAGTCCTGAATAAGTACAGGCACTTAAACGTCAACATTATTTGAAAACATTTATGATAAACTTTCAGAAATATCTATTTTGCAGTAATTTAGATTTATATATTTATCAAAGCATCTATTCATTCTAACACTGTAGCGACACTTACCTTTTCTGCTAGATTTCCAAATGTATCTAGAGCCAGCTGCCGCAATGATCCATACTGACAGTGTATACATAGGAATAAAAATCTGAAATGTAACAAATAATAACTTATAATTTCCATTCCATTCCAAGTATGAAGCTGGCTTTCAAAATAATGATTATTTCTTCTTACTTTTCAATTAAACATAATGCAACAAAAACATCAACGATTGGTTATCTTATTGGACTACACAGTAAACTTCAATATAAAGCACAAGTTTGAGTATTTACAATTTGTGTGTATTATAAACATCAATGCAATATTTATAGGTACTATTAAACTTACCTGAATACCAGGTCACTTGATGCCATAAATTTACAATTATCTTCTTCAAATGATAAATTTCTTAAAATCACAGCAACCTGCAAATATATTTAATAAAATATATAATAATAATCTTTATTTGTCATATAAGTAACATTATACTTGTGACATAAACAAAAGTAACAACAACAATAAAATAACTGAGTTGAACACACACATATCTATATATATATACTAGTAAAACTAACTAAGAGTCCCCTGTCCTCAGCTCTAAAGACTGTTTTATAAAGGAACCTGTTTTATATAAATATATATAAAGTCATAAAGGATCTAGTGGTATCATATATTTCACTTAATCTTGTTACATCAGTTTTCTCCATAGAACCTTTCACCTTTATGTTAATGAATTGTAAATGTGGAGGTTTGTTACTATTTGAAAAGATTTCATAAAATTGTGCTTTAGAAGTGATGCTTAAAATAACTAGAGACAAAATGCTACATATCAATTCCCCATTCATTTACCTGGACAGTTTATAAAATTTTGAGGTTCAAACACTGCAACTTAAGTTAAACTCTAGACTCTTGATATTAAGTTGTTTCGACCAAACAGCTATTGTGATTTTTCTATCTTTTTATGCAAACAAATTCATTGAAATGTGCAGAAGTCAGACCTGATTATTATCATTGTTTTAGTTGATATTTTAGTAGAATAACTCACCTGCATCACACGTTGACCTTCCTTGTCATTTTTGCCCAAGTCTCTGCCAAGATTTAATACCTCCTCTCCCGTTAATGAATCTGTAATAATCAAATGATACTTATGTAGACATCATAACATAAAGATGCTGATGCATATTTAACACTGTAAAATTGAAAATAATGAATTTATTTGTACTCTGTTACAGTTTTACTCTCAATTTTAAATCTTTAAAAGCAAACTAATTCATTTCTAAAGCAGAATCTGATTTGACAAGTTTACCAATGTGAATTCCATTCTTTTTATTAATGTGATGAGGCCAAATAAAAAAGTATCTGTGGTTCCAGTTACATCTGAAAAAAGTTAGGGTAGGTAGGTAGGGATTTTTTTTTACATTGAGTCTATGGGAGCAACATTCTGACTTTAACAGTGCTTAATGAAAAATGACAATAAAATCTTCAGGGTAGGCTATTTTTAAGCTGAAAAAGTAGGGACAGTAGGGTTACTGGAACCACACATATATTTTTATTTGGCCTGACAACCTTTTTTTGTATTTAGTATGAAACAAATAATATGTACAAAGAAAACTAATTAAAAAACAAATTGTTTCCAGAATTAATTCATTATGTATTTCATATCTTTATGTATATAAGCTAACTTGAATTCTCTTCCATTGATATTTAAAGGGAGATAACTCATTGATAGTCAAAGGGAGATAATTAAAAAATAAACTGAACATATCACAACACATACCAAGCTGACATTCTCTTGTACTGGATATTAACATTTTTGCTGAACTGTCTTTCACTGTGTCTAACCAGAACTGTAAAACAAACAACAATAAAGTATTAACAATGGTTTGAATAAATTCATAAATAATGCTAATTCATATATAACAAGAATGTGTCCATAGTACACAGATGCCCCACTCCCACTATCATTTTCTATGTTCAGTGGACCGTGAAATTGGGGTCAAAACTTTAATTTGGAATTAAAATTAGAAAGATCGTATCATAGGGAACATGTGTACTAAGTTTCAAGTTGATGTAACTTTAACTTCATCAAAAACTACCTTGACCAAAAACTTTAACCTGAACTTTGCACTATCATTTTCTATGTTCAGTGGACCATGAAATTGGGGTCAAAACTATAATTTGGCATTAAAATTAGATAGATCATATCATGGGAAACATGTGTATTAAGTTTCAAGTTGATTGGACTTCAGCTTCATCAAAAACTACCTCGACAAAAACTTTAACCGGACGGACGAACGGAGGCACAGACCAGAAAACATAATGCCCCTCTACTATCGTAGGTGGGGCATAAAAATTTCATACATTCAAAACTGGAGAAGAAATTTAGCCGTTCTTGTGCACTTAATTAGACCCTACCATGTATGCTTCATAATGATACTTTGCTTGATAGCTATTGTATTGAGACCTTCCAGTATTTTATAATGTAAACAGCTAGCTACATTAGCAAAAGCACTCTGTCATTAAAAGCTTGAAATGTTCCAGTATATCATAGAATTATACTTTGGTATTTCCACCAAACATCCTGTTTTCTCTGATTATCAAAGGCACCAATCATGTACATCTGCATCAATATGTACTTTGCAACTTTTCTAGGTAAAACTGTCAGCTCTTTTTAACACTTGAAGTTATTCCTTTTAATTCTATCAATCAATTTAAAGATTGAAAAAGTCTGCCAAGAAATCTGTTTACTGAACAAACAATACTTACTCTTACAAAATTTCTTTTAGAATGTTTATACCAACCATTCACATACAGATCTTCTAATCCATCTTTACCTGGAAAATATAATTTATTATCTATAGTACATGTTGCTAACTTATATAATTCAAATTCAATATCTTTTACACATCTTTTACTCAAATTAAAAAACAATCAAATCCGGTTTTTTTTCATGTGTCTTGTAGCATATGTTTCATTAAGTGCTTGTACAAATCAGTAATTTTTGAATGGTTCTAGAAAACACTGAATTGCATAGCATGTTATATCAATCCTGTTGTTTCACATCTGAATGCTTGGCAACGTTAAATCCTTCTCTATCTATTTCTAAAATAAATGAGTTATTTCCCCTTGACTGAAAGTTTATAATGTGGAACAGATAATAAATAATTTATAGTCTTCTTTTCAACATTGGTATGAGCAAACTATATCCATCCGTATATTGACTAAAATAAATTTCAGTCACTCTAGTAAAAAGATTCAATTAAAAAGTTTATTAACTTCTTATCTACCACAGGCATTCATACAGTTCACTACTACACACATCTTATTAGTTAGCTACTGCAGCTGATTTGTAGGTTAACTACCAGAGATAATTTGCAATGTGATAATTTTTATGGGGCTGCCATTAAATATGAAATTATTAAGCAATTACTGTATAGAAATTAAAAATAAAAAATGTATTTAATTCTCAATTGTTTGAATTTTTATATTTCTGATTTTGATCCAATTATGTTCACTAATAATCCAATAAAATATGTTGAAAAACACACTATTTGTCCAAATGCCGTTATCTAACTCCGGTTCCTCGCTTAGCTATTTTCGGATAACTGATATCACCGCCGACACTTCAAACTTCACTTTCGTCTATATCAGACTGCTTAAAACACTAAAACCCTTCATCTTCTTCCTCCGATTCGAAGAATGAAGCCCATTGATCGGCCATTGTTTCAATCGCAATTCTCAAACGAAAACACGTGTTAAAAACAATGTATTTTAATGTAAACATATCACCTTTCAATGAAAAGGAATATACGAATGGAAAGCTTATTCATTTGTAAAACCGAATTTGATTGGTTCATTTCGGGATTCCCCCTAGGTATTGTCCAATCTAAAGAGCATTAACAGTGGTATATTTTACGGGAATATCCGTCAACACGACTGCGCATGCATTGTTTACAGCGGATAGATCAGTCACTGCGAATACAATTGTGACTAGGCAAGCGGATTTATCAGTCACTACGAACTAAACGGTGTTAATTACCGCGTATTTATCCGTCAGTGGTAGATAAAGAGTTAAAAGTTTCCAGAAATTAGCTGTCTAGAACACTAAAATTTCATTTATGAAAAACTTACTGTAATCAAACAATCCTATATGAGCCAATAACAAGGTAAGTAAATATCTAGATTGATCGAGTCGTAGAATATGGCGACCTTCATTGGACAGAAGGGTACAAACATTGATTACAAAGTCCACTTCATTTGGAAGTCCAGAAAGTAATGATTTTTCCAATTTTTCATAATCACTTGAGGCAGCGAGATCCTGAGACAGTCCATACATCTCTCTAGAAGCATCTGAAAAAAAGAAGGGACATTTAAGTAAATAGATTCGGAGACATCTCAAAGTCTTTAAAAGCATCTGACAGTCTGCCAAATTGTTTTAGGGTTGTCCTGATCGAAAAAGAAAGTTGACAATTTTCTACTATATAGTATAGTTGTAACTAAAAAAACTGAAAATTGCTGTACATGGTGACCTAATGATTTTTTTATCTGACATTTTGTCAGTCAGACAGACTTTGGGATACACGGATTTGAAATAAAAGTGAGGGTTAAATCAAGATTCTGAGACAGTCCATACATCTCTCAGACTGTAGAAAAATTTGATAAATAATTCCACTATCTTCCCTTTAGCATGGGGGACCATGATTATATTCCCTTTATGCATATCTTCATGTTGAGATCATGAATGAGTAAATTTTATCAATACTCCTCAGGCAGTTTAGAAGTTTTGTTTACAAAAATTCATGTGAAAAAAGGGGAGGATATATATATCCTACATTTGTTGAGCAATCTGTTTTTTTCCTCAATAAATCTAAAGATTAGCCTCTTAATTTTAAGTTGCTAGTATAACTTTGAATATGATAGTTTTTTTTTTTCTGTTCAAAATATAAGTGAGAAATTTATTGTTCATTAAAACTAGAGGCTCTCAAGAGCCTGTGTCGCTCACCTTGGTATATGTGCATATTAAACAATAGAGACAGAAAAATTCATGACAAAATTGTGTTTTGGTGATCGTGATGTGTTTGTAATTCTAACTTTACTGAAAATTCTTGTTGCTACAATTATCTCTATGAACTTGGCCCAGTAATTCAAGTGGAAAATATTTTCTAAAAATTTACAAAAATTTATAAAAATTTATGAAAATTGTTAAAAAATGAATATAAAGGGCAATAACTCCTAAAGGGGTCAACTGACAATTTTGGTCATTTGACTTATTTGTAGATCTTACTTTGCTGAACATTATTGCTGTTTACAGTTTATCTCTATCTATAATAATATTCAAGATAATAACCAAAAACTGCAAAATTTCCTTAAAATTACCAGTTCAGGGGCAGCAACCTAACAACGGGTTGTCCAATTCATCTGAAAATTTCAGGGCAGATAGATCTTGACCTGATTAACAATTTTACCCTATGTCAGATTTCCTCTAAATGCTTTGGTTTTTGAGTAATAAGCCAAAAACTGCATTTTACCCCTATGTTCTATTTTTAGCCATGGCGGCCATCTTGGTTAGTTGGCCGGGTCACCGGACACATTTTTTAAACTAGATACCCCAATGATGATTGTGGCCAAGTTTGGTTAAATTTTGCTGAGTAGTTTCAGGAGAAGATTTTTTAAAAAGTTTACGAATGCAGGACGACGGACGAGGGACGACGGACGCCAAGTGATGAGAAAAGCTCACTTGACCTTTCAGGTCACCGTCAGGTGAGCTAAAAATGAATTACTACTTGAATTATTACTTCCAGGCTTTAAAGCTAAAATATGCAAATGATGCAATTCATCATTCTTTAGCTTATCTGATAACCTCTGCCAGATTTGATCAAACAATATCAAGCAGACAAAACAATAAATTTACTCATGCTTAATCAAATACATGATGAAAACATCTTTACAATGGCATTTCCCTTGACTACCTTCATTTGATACAAAAATCAATCAGAGTAGAACTTAAGCTGAATTGAAACTGATTATATATATTTCAATTTTTTTCATTCTTCTTTAATTATTTTGTAACAATATTAAACCATTTCTCTTTTATTTCTAAAATCTGGCATGGTTAGTCAGCTGCCTGACATAACAGTCACACAGTTCCACCTCTTAAGATGACGAATAATCCAGATCTCCGATAATCACACAAAATGTCAACATTTATAGAATTCTATCATTTATACACAAATTTCCTTTCCATTAAATTCCATTCTGATACACAGTTAAAGCCAAGATTCTCTGATTTCAGTTTGCTTTACAATTCTTTACACTACCACAAGAGACGTTTTAAGAAGATAAGCCCATTGATAATATTTGTATTGATTTCAAGTCATCAGGTAAATCACTCCTTGTTTTACATCAATGATAATCTATTTCATTCCAAACTTGTCACCAAACCATGACTTTTCTTTCTCTGGGCTTAGGACATGCTAAACATTTTAATATCAAATTATATTCCGTTAATAGGATTGTACCAGGTGATCCGTCAGACATAAAATGACATTTGAAAGTAAAAAAAAACAATTAATCAAAAGCAAACAACAGACACATTATCGTATGGTTATACACTTCCTAGAATTACCTGTAACTTTATGTTGTTCGTGGTTGTATGTAAGGGGAATTCCAAATAATGGTAGCTTAACTTTCTTCCTGGCTGGAGCATGGTCATTATCATCGTCAAATTCTTTCTTGTTAGGATCCTCACCATGGAAATGCACACGTTCATATTTATCTAAATATCTGCAGAAAATATTTTGTGAATAAGAGAAGGTCACTTATAAAACATATATAGGTCTAAGGATATTGAAACAAACAAAAGAATGAAATTCCAGTGTTGTGATGCAAAATTAATAACACCAACACATTGTATTTGAGCTAGAATGAATCTAAATAATTGGCTATACACACATAATTCTCTTGTTTCACTTAACCCAGGAAACAACTGTACAAGTGCTTTATAAAAGGTTACTAAAATCACTGCAGTCGTCACGCTTAACATTTCAATCCACAACCCAAAGCTCAATTTTACCAAATTTTTAGTTGGATTCTGTTGGCTTGTAAAGAAGAATTTCACAAGCACTGGCTGTAGGACTTGTGGTTAATCGTGAAGATTGCCTAAAGTCAACAAAGACTGCTGTGTTTCTTTCATACTACCAGCACAGCATTAACATTGGTTACGAAAATAAGTTTGGTCAACGTTGTCTATCGAAAAATAAACAACGTCAAGAACTACTACCGGAAGTCCTCTCAACCAATCATATCAACATATTCCATAATATGGCTATGCAAATGATATAAGAATTATAAAAGGTTTATTAAGTCAATCTCAGAAGTCAATTAAGACTGTGGTGTTTCATCTTTTATCCTACCAGCACAGCATCAATTGATTTCGTTTCTTTTTACATTTTTCCATCATTTGTTTGTCTACATCTCAACACACATGAACGAAATATCAAAAAGAGTAGATTTCTTTGAAAAATAACTTAGGTATAAAACTTCCCATTATATATCAAGTTAAATATAACTGTAGAGTGACCCTTTGAGAACAAACTTGCTGTAAACATATTGCTATGTACAATCAATTCACAGGGCCTGTGGGACAAAGTATAAAATATGGTTTTATTTTCCTTGACTGGACCAAATATCCCATAGGTATAAGAAAACATTAGATTCGAAAATGATGTCTTATAAAACCAGCTTATCTTCTCAGAACCTCTATAAAATATCAAGTAAAATCAGAAAAACTAGCATAAGCATTGCCTGTGTAAGGGCTAAACAATGCATAAGATACTACATGTAGGTTAGGGACTTTTTAATATTGTCTGAAGAGACCTTAAACAGTTTTACAATACATGCAATACGAAGTGAAACTATTCGACCTAACTGTATATTAGAAGAATAGAACAACATAGGTTCAAATTGTTTGCCAGAAAATAAAAAATGCAAAAACACATTCTGGAATAACCCTTAAGTACATTTAAGCTTTCAACCACAAGTTCAAAAGGCAATATTTCCAAAAAAACGCAAAATATCAAAGTGAATTATCAAATGAAAAAAAAAATAACTGTGTTTTCAGTCAAGTCAATACTTAAAAAATTTTTTCATTAACGTCTTACTACACAGTTTGCACCTCCGCTGTATTAGATGAAGAATTAATTACTCCTACAGAATGCATTTATATAAAGTACAAAGTTCCTACCTGACATAGATATGTTTTAAGGCTTGACTTCCATTACAACAAGCTTTTGGCATTTTATGATCTGCCGATATTTGATTCCAGGTTTCTTCATCATGAATCTGAAAAAAAATTGCAATCTTTAAAATAATAGTCAACTTAAATATGAAAACTTGATCTCTACCAAGCAGATGAATTTTTATAAATATATGAACACATGACTCCAAATTCTTTTAAATATATAGGAACACACGACTTGAATTATTTTATAAATATATGAACATGCGACATCTAATTCAATTCATCTTTGCCAATACTAAATAAACACACACTTATGCACTTCTGGTAACTACACCTGGCACACTCTACCCTACTTTACGCCAAAACACTAATTAACACTAACACTGTGCCGTTATTCACCTGTAGTCTGATATTTAAATGTAAACATTGAACAATATCAAACCTGATAAAGGTAACAGCTGACCGTCAATGTAATAATTGTCATGACTCTTTGTCCTCACACAATGACAACTTAATTATCACCTGTAGTGTGTGGCCTTTAAAATCTAAGTGTGCTGTCTCAAAGCATCTCTATTCTATTGAGTAATCCCATTTTGTACTGTTACATTTCCCACCCCATTAGGCATGTTAAGCAAGGGTTTTCATTTTGATTAAGTTGAACAGCATGAATGACAGGTGTTTTACCTGTACAATATTGATTCTGTCCTACACCAGGACAACAAAAGATATCCATTGTCAGTTTCTATTAGGCTTTTCATTTCTCTAACATCTGATTAGAAAAGGTTTATCAAACTGACGTTTATAAGTGCCTACTATGTTTCTACATTTCTTTAACTACATTGTACAACAAAAAGACCTGACTTAATATAACAGACATCATGTATATGAACATTTCTGTTTATCAATAAAGAATAAAGATTATACTGACAGTTTGTCATGTGAACAAAAACTTCTCAACACTGTTCAGACTGAAGAAAACCACCATCACAACTTGAAATTAATAGAAGAGGGACGAAAGATACCAAAGGGACAGTCAAACTCATAAATTTAAAACAAACTGACAACGCCATGGCTAAAAATGAAAAAGACAAACAAACAACAGCACACATGACACAACATGGAAAACTAATAGAAAAGTTATTGTAATACATGGAAATCAAGCAACTCAAAGTGGTAATCATTGGTACTAAGTGATAAATGTTATTACAACAAGAAGATGCCCACACCTTCATGATACAATTGGGCAAAAGTTGAAACAAAGAGTTTTTAAATTTTGCAGGCAGTACGTTGACTGAGCATGCACAAAAGCATATTAGACATGGATCAAAAAAAGTGTCTGAATTTGGATTTTTTTTCTCAAAAATTGCGTTTTTCTGTGGAAAATAGATGGTTTCAGAGATAAATTTAGGAAGTACAAAACACTACATTTATACGTCATATCACATAAATTTCCAACTTTGTATGATTTCAGAGGAGTTGCTGTTCAATTAAGTCAGTCTCTTCCTTAAGTAGGATAGGTACCTTATGTTGTGATAAAATTAGGCTTAATCAAAAGAGGCTATTTATACTTCAGCTGACATAACCATTTATATAGACAATAACTGTTTAGTGTCTTTAAATATCAGCTGTATTTGTATGAGGCTAGGAAACAAGGTGTATGCGAGTTTTTAGCGAGCTACTACACCTGTTTCGAGCCGAGTACAAATGCAGCTGATATCTAAAGACACTATTTAATAACAGTTATTGTCTTTATCCTGCAATTAGGTCTGTTTATTGTTTGTGTTTTGAAAGACACAAAAACTAACATATTTAGCATTTATTTTCGATTTGTAATCCCTTGAGGCCCGCGTAGTAATATCAAAATCACACATTACGCTGAAGACGGGTTCGCAAAAAAGAATCTCGAATGGTCAACAATAATACATCGCTTAAGGTGAATAATTATCTACTTTTAACTTAACAACTAATTTCAATAGTAAAAACAAATAAGAAAACATTGTCTAATTTTCAACAGAAGTGTACAAGTTGTCCTACGCTTCAGACTTGACATTCACTAAACATGCAAGCTGAAACTGACATGGTTGATTTTATAACACAATCATACACATTCAAGTTTTGAAATCGACAATTGTCATCGTCATTGGAATTCAACTGGAATACACATTTTGAGGTCACACAGGTTCAAACAATACTCAGTCCGGCAGTGGGCAGAGCTTTAAAGCGATATCTGTATAGTATACAGATACAGCATAGCGATATCTGTAGGGCTGTATCTGTATAGTAGGACACCCAATTGCAGGATAAAATTAAAGTATGTTACAAAGTAATGTAAACAAGGATTTATTATTTAACTTAATAATCATCCAACACCTTTTATGTATTGTATTATCATAGTTCATAATCAGAAGGTAAACTAAGATTTAAAACATAATAAGACTTTTAGATGGTTCTAAAACTGGGGTTCAAAATCACCTTTATATCTTATGTGCAATGTAATTATATTCCATGGTTCAACATAGACTCTGATTAAATGAAAAAGAATTCCAAGGTTCAACAGACTCAGATTTTATGTACTCTCAGTTTTAACAAAGACTCCGGTTTAATGTATTCCCGGATTCAACACATACATGTACTAGGGACTGATTTAATGTAATCCCAGGTACATAACAGAATCAGATTTAATGTACAAGTATTCCCAAAATCAACACAGACTCAGATTTATTGTATAAGTATTCCCAAGATCAACACAGAATCGGATTTAATGTACAAGTATTCCCATGATCAACACAGACTCAAATTTAATGTACAAGTATTCCCAAAATCAACACAGACTCAGATTTAATGTATAAGTATTCCCAAGGTCAACACAGACTCAAGATTAAATGTACAGGTATTCCAAAGATCAACACAGACTCAGATTTAATATAACAACAACAACAATACTTTATTTTAAGAGGGTTACACAGTTAGCTATATATATAACTAATCTTCCCTGAGGCCCTCATCATGAAAAATCAAACAAAATGCAAACATATACATTGCATACATTAGTATAAAAAGTCAAGTATGATAATAATATTCAATACAACTTGATGATGAAAAAATAAACATGATGACATAATCAGTTTTTAATATTATTTATACAGCTAGGTTGATTTCAATAAATGATCTGTTATTTTGTATTTGAAAGAATTAACATTTGTAATATTTCTTAACGGTATTGGAAAATTATTCCACAAGAATGGTCCAGAATACATAAACGATTTTTTGAACAATTCTGTTTTTGGTTTAGGGAGTATGAGGTTTCCTTGAACAGCATTTCTCAAGGGGTATGGATTTCTGTCTGAAACATAATGAAACTTGTTAGTAAGATATGATGGGGCATCATTTTTAATGCACTTAAAAGTATTCCCAAGATCAACACAAACTCAGATTTAATGTAAGTATTCCAAAGATCAACACAGACTCAGATTTAATGTGCAAGTATTCCCAAGATCAACACAGACTCAGATTTAATGTATTCCTGGATTCAACACATACATGTACTAGGGACTGATTTAATGTAATCCCAGGTACATAACAGAATCAGATTTAATGTACAAGTATTCCCAAAATCAACACAGACTCAGATTTATTGTATAAGTATTCCCAAGATCAACACAGACTCAAGATTAAATGTACAGGTATTCCCATGATCAACACAGACTCAAATTTAATGTTCAAGTATTCCCAAAATCAACACAGACTCAGATTTAATGTATAAGTATTCCAAAGATCAACACAGACTCAGATTTAATATAAGTATTCCCAAGATCAACACAAACTCAGATTTAATGTATCAGTATTCCAAAGATCAGCACAGACTCAGATTAAATGCAAGTATTCCCAAGATCAACACAGACTCAGATTTAATGTACTTGTATTCCCAAGATCAACACAGACTCAGATTTAATGTACTTGTATTCCCAAGATCAACACAGACTCAGATTTAATGTACAAGTATTCCCAAGATCAACACAGACTCAGATTTAATGTACAAGTATTCCCAAGATCAACACAGACTCAGATTTAATGTATAAGTATCCCAAGGGCCAAAAATAAAATATTGTTTGTTTCCCCTCCCACCACCGACCCGGTAGAATCGCCGTGACTCTAAAAATTTTATTGGCCATTCTTGTCCAATTTTTTGTTGTTGCTATAAAGTTGGTTTTTGGTGATATCTTTCCGATGCTGTAGTAATAGTGCATTGGTTTTTTGTCATACCTGTCCTATGCTGTAATCAACAAGCGTTTTAAATCAAGATTTTAGATTTTCAACACAGACTCAGCAGTAAGGTTTGATGAAGTTCAACCAAAAATGAAATTTTAGATACACTGTCAGTGTCATAGGGTTCAATAAAGAATAAGACATGTTCACTAGGGTTCAACACACTCAGATTTACAATATACAGTTTGACATTTAGACCTGAAGTTTACTAGCTATAGGGATGCAATGGACAGACTCAGAATTGAGGTTCATCAGAAGGACTATAATTCAAGGTTTACTAAAACTTGGTTCAACAATCTTAAGATACTGAGACTAGCTCAATGGTTGGCTATGACACCGCTCTCTGTTTAATGTTCCAGTCACATAAAAATGCTGGTGATTGCATACCGGAGGTGACACCACTCTGATTACTAAACTACCAAAACATTCAACAGAACAAATGACGACATAACAACTGCCATATGAAAAAAAAGAGAGCAATTAAAAAACCAGATGCTCCGCAGGGCGCAGCTATATACGACCGCAGAGGTTGAACCCTGAACAGTTGGGGCAAGTATGGACACAACATTTAAGCTGGATTCAGCTCTAAATTTGGATTGTGATTAAATAGTTGACACAGCATAGGTTTCTGACACAGAATGAATGTGGTCTAATGAACTTAAAATTTTTTTTTTGCCTTTGAGCAATTCAATATGCTGTTGAATATTAATCCTCTCAAAAAAAATGTTTGAAGAAATTTTCTTTTTATTTATGAAATCTGAAATGAGAACCAGATGCTCCGCAGGGCGCAGCTTTATACGACCGCAGAGGTTGAACCCTGAACGGTTGGGGCAAGTATGGACACAACATTCAAGCTGGATTCAGCTCTAAATTTGGATTGTGATTAAATAGTTGACACAGCATAGGTTTCTGACACAGAATGAATGTGGTCTAATGAACTTAAAAAAAAATGTTTGCCTTTGAGCAATTCACTATGCTGTTGAATATTAATCCTCTCAAAAAAATGTTTGAAGAAATTTTCTTTTTATTTATGAAATCTGAAATGAAAAAAATTGACCCTCCAATTTTTTTTTCACATCCCCCTTTCCCTTATTTCAAAACTGATCTCAATTCAAATTTCTAATGAAGTTTGCAACAATAACTACTCATTTAAATACATCATAAAATATTAAAATGTAAAAAAAGTGCTTGTTATCACTGAATGGTAAAGATTGTTTTAATCTATCAGTTGGTAGTAAAAGTGAATATACATTGTATATTGTATAAAACAATGATTTAAGTTGATTCAACTACTATTCTGGACAAAGAAAGATAACTCCAATTGAAATCCAATTGGAATTTCTTGCTATTGCACAATATTGTGCAATTAGATATTTCTTGCTATTGTGCAATACTGTGCAATTGAAAATATTTGCTATTGCACAATACTGTGCAATTGAAGATTTCTTGCTATTACACAATACTGTGCAATTGAAGATTTCTTGCTATTGCTGAATACTGTGCAATTGAAAATTTCTTGCTATTGCACAATACTTAATATAATAATTTTGGATCCTGATTTGGACCAACTTGAAAACTGGGCCCATAATCAAAAATCTAAGTGCATGTTTAGATTCAGCATATCAAAGAGGCCCAAGAATTCAATTTTTGTTAAAATCAAACTCAGTTTTATTTTGGACCCTTTGGACGTTAATGTAAACCAATTTTAAAACGGGACCAAAAATTAAGAATCTACATACACAGTTAGATTTGGCATATCAAAGAACCCCAATTATTCAATTTTTGATGAAATCAAACAAAGTTTAATTTTGGACCCCGATTTGCTTATTTGGGCCCTTTTTGGCCCCTAATTCCTAAAATGTTGGGACTAAAACTCCCAAAATCAATCCCAACCTTCCTTTTGTGGTCATAAACCTTGTGTTAAAATTTCATAGATTTCTATTCACTTTTACTAAAGTTAGAGTGCGAAAACTAAAATTATTCGGACGACAACGACGCAAGACGACGACGCCAACGTGATAGCAATATACGACGAAAATTTTTTCAAATTTTGCGGCAAAACTGATCTCAATTCAAATTCCTAATGGAGTTTGCAACAATAACTACTCATTTAAATACATCATAAAATATTAAAATGTAAAATAAAGTGCTTGTTATCACTGAATGGTAAAGATTGTTTTAATTTATCAGTTGGTAGTAAAAGTGAATATACATTGTATATTGTATAAAACAATGATTTAAGTTGATTCAAATACTATTCTGGACAAAGAAAGATAACTCCAATTGAAAATTTCTTGCTATTGCACAATATTGTGCAATTAGATATTTCTTGCTATTGCGCAATACTGTGGTCATAAACCTTGTGTCAAAATTTCATAGATTTCAATTTACTTAAACTAAAGTTATAGTGCGAAAACCAAGAAAATGCTTATTTGGGCCTTTTTTGGCCCCTAATTCCTAAAATGTTGGGACCAAAACTCTCAAAATCAATCCCAACCTTACTTTTGTGGTCATAAACCTTGTGTTAAAATTTCATAGATTTCTATTCACTTTTACTAAAGTTAGAGTGCGAAAACTAAAATTATTCGGACGACAACGACGCAAGACGACGACGCCAACGTGATAGCAATATACGACGAAAAATTAAAATTTTTGCGGTCGTATAAAAAAACCACACAATCACCAACATTCACTATCAAAATTCCCCATCAAATGCAATCGCATTGTAGGTTAAAGAAGGGATAAGATATTTTAAGGTTTCACAAATAAAGCTGTCTCTTTAGCAGGAAAATGCAACACCCAAGAATCACCAGTTACATTCCAAACTTTTAGGAGTACATGAATTTATATATAGTATAATGCATATGATATTTACATCTCTCTTTTAAAGAAAATTGCATAATGCTTTTGAAATTAACTCACCAATAACTCTGCCTAGGAAGAAACTGATTTAGCTTCAGCTACAATGTATTTATTCCAGACTTTCAACAGTAAATTTACAGTACTGTTATATTTTCTAAATTCAGAATATGTTTTTAATAATAACAGCATTACATGATTAGGTATGTTTTGTATCCTTAAAGCACTACATGCATTAGTTCAATACAAAGGATGGTTTCTACAATCATCGCCTCTAATGGATCACAAAGATAATCTTTTTATTTAGAACTCTTTGTAGGTATCCATTAATTCTTGTACTCAAGACTTCAGGAAGACAGATCATTTATATCAACCATATATTCACTTGAAAGAACTTCAAAGGCCACAGACTTTCCTTTTTCTCTAGTATACCAACCAATAGACTTTGATAAACTTTTATTCAGAGGATGAAATCAATATCTCAAATTCCCTTAAAATTGAAATTTTTTAAAGAATTTTCTGACACAGCCTTGACTACAAATGTTGCATTTAGATTAAACTATTGATTATTTTCTTTCATTTTTTTTTCTGCTTCTTTGGAACATTATTCATTTATCTCTCATAAGTTTCTGAGATACACACTTAAAGAACATGTAATTTATCCTAGAGTATTCTCCCTTATTTGTTCGGATAAAGTTTCTAAAATAACTTTATACAAAGTCTTTTAAATCCCACAGAATGTGTAAATAAAATTGAGAATGAACTAGGGAAAGGGATTTAACTGAACAAGGAGAAAAACTGAAATCGTGAAAATTGAACTTGACCTGTAACTTTTCATGATAAAACAATACACCAAATATCAAATCAATACCTTCAAGGATGAAGAAAAAAGTCTGGAAAACTGATTTTCCAGACTGACTGACTGACAGACAGAGTGCAAACCTAAATTCCCCTTTGACTTTGTCGTAGGGACTAAAAAGGTGAATGTGCCAAAGAGACAACCTTACCAAAGAGCAGAAAACTTCAATGTACATGCATGTATGAGAGGTATTTATAGTAAACAATGGTAAATGAAGGTTACATTGCAGATTTGCATTTTTAATAAAAGTGAACTTTACTTTGACCTCACACATCTGTTACGGTTTTCAGCATGTGCAACAAAGAGATAGTTTAATTATATATAATATATTATAAAAATGTAATTTTAATGCACATTTACTGTAAATGTGAGCTTTTTATTTAATTATTGTCAGTGACAAACACATGTTGATTGATTATTGCTCAACATTGCTTCAGTGTGAAACATTCATATGGTCGTGTCAGATCAACCATACACAGTCTATCATGTCTATGTTTTCGTAAAAATGTGACCATGACTGTTTTGACTTGCTGAGCTGCAGTAATGCAATATCTGGTTGCATTAAGCCAGGTAATTTCAGGAGAATTTTTTTTTTAATAAAAGATAACAGAGGACAAGAGACCTCAAACACCAAAGGATGCAAATGGCTCACAATTGGACTTTAGGCATGGTGACCTAAAACATCGTGAAATTTAAATTTTCAGAATTTATAACTACCTTTGGCTACATAACATTCATTAAAATGATTAAATCGGAATAAAATGAGATATTCCAATCTTAAAGATAAAGTCTCAAATTGAATTTAATGCAAATTTAACCTAGCAGAAATCTGTCTCAGAAGCAGCAAATGTATTCTATGCATGGGTCTTCATAAAAAACCTCATCATTTCTGCCTTAGTGTATCAAACAGTTACAGATTTGATCATGATCATGATGATCTACAAAAATGTATGTTTTCTAAGACCTCAAGAAAAAAATAAAACACTTCAGTGTTGACATGAATATCAATAATGTGTTTTTTTTTTATAATTTTCCTGTTTACAAAACTTTGAATTTTTAGAAAAAAATAAGGATATTCTTATCCAAGGCATAGATTACCTTAGCCGTATTTGGCACATTTTTTTTGAATTTTGGATCCTCAATGCTCTTCAACTTTTTACTTGTTTGGCTTAATAAATATTTTGATATGAGTGTCACTGATGAGTCTTATGTAGACGAAACGCGCGTTTTGCGTACTTAATTATAATCCTGGTACCTTTGATAACTATATTACATCCATAAATCCTCATTTATTGGCCAGTACTGCTTAAAATTAATGTGTCAGGGTTGATTTATTTAAAACAGCAGGTAATTCTAAGAACTATAGTGAGAACTACGGTACAATATGTATAAAATGTATGCCAGACTCCAGTATTTTACAATTGTTACATTATTATTTTACATATATCATGTATATAGCTCATCTTAGTCAATACAAAAACCCTGTTTTAAGAACTGCTAGCTCATCAAAACTGACCTGCTAGTTGAACATGCCTTACAAATAACAATGTACAATATCCCCCCCCCACCCCCCTGTACAGAGAAATCCATCTAGTGCAATGTTTATCCCTTGGTAAGAAATTTTCTATTTTTCTGCAATGAACATGATGAAGCTTAAATTTTTTTCATATATATATATATGTAAATATTTTTTTCTCTTTTATCCGAAACATACATGTTAGTCAGAGGGTGCTTAATTGGTTTTGCAATAAGCGGGAAAGGCACCTTGAAAATACCAAGCATCATGCATGTGAATATTACCTGATGACAAAAATGAAATATTATACTGTTACGTGTATGAAAACTACATTAAAATGAATTGGTTCAATATGTTCTTTTGGGCTTTCCAGACTGCAACATTTCTCATTTTCTATAAAAAGACACAAGTTGTGAGAGATCAGCCAACCATTTTTATGAAAAGGTTTTAATGTCAATTGACTATTAATGATGGGGTTGGAGTCAAATATACTATTTATTTCAAAAAGTTATTTCTACGAATTTAATTATAGAAAATTATTTCTCTGACTTTCAATGACATAATCTTCGTGGTACTTGGACTTATGATAATAAATAAGTTTTCCTTAATAATGAAAGCTATGTTTGGAGCTAATAACTGAATAGTGTTTAAAGACCTCTTATGTAAGTACACATTTCCTCTATTGTCTAAATAAGACCTAAAATAAAATTTCATTTGTTTGGCATTGCCGCCCGACCCACTGAAAAACTTGCCGCCCAAATAATTGTATTTGTGTTTCAGAAATTTATTTTTTTTATTAAAAAAAAATCGAAATTGTGCCGGAAATTGGTCGTATCCGCCGAGTTTGTTCCTGGCTTTACTTATTTCAAATCGTGATCTTAAAAGCGCTTGCCTTACACTGTATTGGGAGCAAACATTTAAATGACATGGAATAGAAAAAGTCTGCCAAAAGTTAGATGTCAAAGAAGCCGACAGGGGAAGGCATCTCCCTATGCTGCAATGCATTGGTTAAGGTAGATGGATTTTATCAAAAATCAAATTTCAGCTATTCTTTGAAAGAAACGTTCTGAGAGACCTTTTAGAGGACTCAATTTTATCTTTTGTAAAGCAGAGACAGATGATTTCTGCTTGACTTTGTCGCTTCATGAGATAGAAGTTTTTCACCGGGACATCACAGAACAAATATGCGTGGCTCTTACATTTGTTGAACTTATTAAATATTTGAAATTTATCATTGACAAATTTTCCCTTGAACCAGAGAACAAAGTATCTACTATAGTCAGAACCATAATGATGCATTCAAGATAATTATGGCTGTAAGCACCAAAGCTTAAAGACCAAAATGATTTACAGGTTTATAGTAGTTTTGTACCAGAAGATGCTAGCCTGGAACAAAACATACATATTTTAAAGACTAGCATCTTGTGTCAATTGAAGTACTTCCCTCTTTTCTTGCCTTTCTTCACGAATAAGATAATTCTTAAAACATAAAAGATACTGACAGAAACATATTTATAAATGTATCCAGTGTACTAGTGATGAATAAAATCCCCTCCTTTTCCACAATTCTAAGGGCTCATTAATTTATCTGTATTCATGTAATGCATGTCCAGATTTCTGTAATCAAACAAGCATTACAACCCATAATTTATTTATCTACAAAAATTGTCTGTCCTGCTGCATATTTCCATTTTGAATTTATCATACGTTTTAAACCTATCCCTGAAAAACCTTGCACTTGGATAATATTAGTATAAACACCATGTCTATTTGTGCCAACCTTCCAAATTTTTAATATTTTGCTATCCTAATTTGGAACAGATCCTTTATCCTCAAAACTTATCAGGGGCAGTTGGCGTGTTTGTATGGTAGTTCGTCACACCTTACATGTATGATTACTAGCCTCCAGGTATTGGTTTGAGCCCTAGTTGGGCAGTTGCAAAATTAAGGTTTGATTTTCATGTCAGATGTGATAAGGTTAGTCAGTTTCCTCCCACAGGTTGGCGTTTTCCTTCAAGTTCAAGTACTACGGTTTAGTACGCCACTAAAACTGACTGCCATGAAATTACCCATATGGTGTAGAAAGTGATGTTTATAAAACCAAAGCAAAGTTTTAAATCTTTGTCCATTTGTACAAGGAGCTGTAGTGGTTGAGCCATTTAACTTATGGTAATTTTACCAAACTGTGACCACAACTTCAAGATGTGACATCAGGCCTCTGTTCAATGGGCAGTTCCACAATAAATGTTCAATTTTCACGTCATACATTTTATATGGTTAATTTGTCAGTTTTCTGCCTCAGTTCTGTGTTTTTTTCTGGGTACTTTGGTTAACTTTGCCAATAAAACTGACTGTCTTACATCATGTACATGAAATTATCCATATGATGAAGAATGTGACATTGACGGTTGACCCCTTTCAAAGAAACTACCAGCATGTACACACAACAATGCTGCAATGCTTTAGACAACATTGATCTAGAGACTTCATGATTTACATGTATAAAGCTTTTAAATGTAAAAAAAAAAAAAAAAAATCCCTACCTACATTTTGTACCTACCCACCTGCTGATAGTGTGGGTCGGCAATGCCAAACAAACAATTTTTTAAGGGTGGCCTAAATTGTCCTCTTTCTTATATGACCGTTATAGTAAAGTTCATATGAAGGTGAATTCCATCAACTAACATGATAACTCTAAGACTACTTTTCTGGTAAAATTTACTGATTTTACACGTTATGTACCATGTATACAAAACAATTTCAGAAATATGGTATAAATTATAGAGGAATTTGATTTGGTATGCTGCTTTTGCTTTTACAAAACTATCACAAAAAACTTCACTGAAAATCTGAATCCTGAAAGTCTGTAATTTAAAGTCTGAATGTTTGAGAGTGTGAAAGATAAAAAAAAATTACAAGGTTTTTAATAAATAACAGTCCAGCTTACTAGAGCTATTTTTAGATTTAAATTATTATCAGAGATTACACTGTCACTCTAAGAGCATGGTCATTGATTAAAAGGTAAATTCCAGTTCTATTTATAGATCACTTGTACAATGTAAGTAATTATCTGTTTTTCTTTATCATGTTTATAACTACAATTTTGTACTAAATGTAAACACTGTGGATAGCAAATGACAATTTCATGGATGTGTAGACAACATCATTTCAATATACAACATAATATTATTTATGAACACACACATGACAAAAGGAGGGGGTACATTTGCAACTAAAAAACTTTAAAGCTCTGCATAATCTTTACATGCTTAATTACAGCTTCTATCCTTTTGTTATCACTTTTTTTTTAAATATTTACTTTATTTATCATTTGTTTTCCCCCATATAGCTTGAAGCAACATACATTTTATATTGAAGCTTTTATCTTCAGTTTTAAAGAATAAACAAGATGTTTTAAAAATATGCTATTTTTGTAAATTTGTATTTTCATTTGAACATGAATCTTAATTTCTAGGAAGAATGCGGTTCTTGCTTGAATTATCGCCAATACATGTACATTCATCTGGCTGTCTAAAATTCCCTGCCAAAGAAATGTCTACTAGCCTAAGCTTGGAGTTCAACTTTCCTTTCGATGAATCTTCAAATTAAATTGAAGTTAATTCTTTGATCAACGTGATAGTTGATTTTGTTGGTTTCAATTTACTCAGCAAAAATGTATATATTCTTTTTTGCTGAAAACTCTTTCACAATTTTCTGCCAAAATATCACTAAAGAACTTCCATAGTCATGATAGTGTTCTTTTACTATTGTAAAATATATTCTGTTTGTCCATTATTTTTGAGAGGGTTTTACAATTGTAATTGAAACTGAAATACATTGTAAATGTACGATATTTCAAACTACCAACTTTCACAACTTATATTTTATTTAGTTGGATTCAAGCTGACCTACAAAATCGAATGTTCACTCATTCTATATGTCATGTATGTAATAATGAAGGAACTCCAATATTGGTGATCGCATTCATAATAGAAAAATATTTAAACATCAAAATATTAAAAGTGCAAAAATTTATAAAAACAAAAGTTGCACAAGATAAACTTTGCATTTTTGCATGTTGTTGTTTTCATACATATACATGTACAATGTAAATTTGTTTACTCTAAAATAAATTAATTTACAAATATTTATATCAACAGTGATTTTGAAAACCATGTGCATGAATTATTAATGTCTATTCTTTTTTTTTGGGGTCAATTTTTCAATCCTGCAAAAAAATTTGGCTCACTCAGCAGTTGACCTTGATTGCACTTATTTTGCATAAATACAGGCCTATTTTTAATTGTCAACCTTAAAATAAATAACAAGGGGTTGCATATGCAATGTTGTTATTCGTTAACAACCTCTAACAATTCAAAAACTAACTAAAATCTGCAGATTTTGGAACAATATTGCCAACTTGCAATACACACAGTAAGCCCCTCCCCTTAAACCACAACATGGAAGCCATCTTTAAAATGGCAATGCATTAAAAATATTTTGATCTATTATTGCCAATATTTATAGATCATAATGATAATCAAAGAACAAGAGAAGCGCGAGGCTTCTATTGATACACTACTTGACTGTGAACGGAGGTAAATTCAAACCGACTTTACCTTTCGCAATCCACCAAAGCTGATCACACGCCGATACAACAAATACAGGTCGATCTCTTTTCCACCAATTTTAGGAAGTTTTTCAAATGGTGTTCTGAAATATAATAATTAAACATGAAAATACAAATATATTGTAATTATATAATAATATGACAACAATTTAATAACTAAGAAAGATGAACTTACCCTCTGTTTTTGTGGAAAATGTGAAGTTCTTTTAGAAATTCATTCTTTTCTTGCTGGAATGTGAGCGGATCTTTGTTTAAAATATTGGCCATAATATCACAGTTTTACACTACTTTCCGTCACTAAATCCAATAAATATAATAAAACATTGAAGTATATTGTTGTTTGTGCAACGCGCACTCAAAAAAACGTAAACACAGGGTTGACAGACGAAGGGAAAATCCTCAATATTATCGGGGATTCCTCATTATTGTCGTCGGTTACCGTTCAGTCAACGCTTTCTTCACACACACAAGGAAAACGCACTCCACAGTAAAAATCGATAATGTGTTACTTTCCAATAACTTGTCCGAAGAGACCCTCTCTTTAGCAATTAGCTGAATATTTAATTTTAAATGGTCATAGTTGACCCTACGTGGACTTATTCTTGGAAAATCGTAACAAAAAACATTATAATCGTGCCTGTAAGCAATTGTCCGTAGAGGGCCATATATGCAATTAACAATATCCCGGCGTAGTTATTCAAAATGGAGGGTACTTGACTAAATTTTACGTTTTAAAAATTTCTAGTCTTAGAGAACTTTGGATTTGACCAGGATTTTGTCAATATAAAACAGATGATTTAAGTCGCCAAAATCAAAGTTTTGTTGACGCTACATAGTGGGAATTAAAGACAAAAGTACTAATTTCATAGACAATAAAGACTCAAATTACTGCGCATGTGCACATTTTGATTATGAAAGGAACCAGATCAACTGGTAGCAAAAAGGCTACCCTCAGCTCATAATTTCCATAATTCTTTTGTTTCAGAAGTTTATTTTTACGTGAATATTTTTATAGAATTTATAGTGACACTGCTATTTATATATATTCAAGTTTTCCGTGATTAAAGAGTTTTTAAATACAAAAATCAAATCAAATAAAAAATGTTTATTTCCTTATCATGGGCCCCGTTATAGCATATCAATTAGGGACCGTTCAATATTTATCAGATGGATGGGCCGGTGCAAAATGGGGCGGGGCAAGCACTTTTTTTGTGGAAATATTTGGATGGGCGATAACTTTTTTTAAAATATTTAGTGGATGGGCCAGAACATATTTTATAGGAAAATTTTTTATCAATTTTATCGGTGTGTAAGAAATTTCTTTTGCGGGCACTCAAAGACAACTTTAAGGATTTAATTAAGGATTAAAAAAGCTAAAATTTTCTGTTCGGACTATCTTATAAATTATTTTGACCTTATGGAATACCAAGTTGTTTAATAGTTTGGTGTATTGCTGTTAAATTTATGGATTTAATTAATAGGTAAGAAAAAAAGCTCAAATTTTTAGTTAGGGATAAATTCAGATAGTCAACTTTAATTTTTTTGTAAATTTTTCAAATCAACTTGGATTTTCAAGAACCTATACAGCTTATTCATTAATATATTGATCTTATAGGAAATCAGGTTGTTTGGTAGTTAGGTGTATTGCTGTTAAATTTATGGATTTTATTAATAAGTAAGAAAAAAAGCTCAAATTTTCATTTTAGGCTAAATTCAGATAGTCAACTTTAATTTTTTTTATAACTTTTTCAAATCAACTTGGATTTTCATAAAACTCAAGAGCTATCTCAATTATATATTGATCTTACAGAAAGCCAGTTTGTTTGGTACTTTGGTGTATTGCTGTCATTTTTATGGATTTTATAAATAGGTAAAAAAATCTAGAATTTTAAGTTTAGGCTGAATCTAGATAGTTATCTTTAATGTTTTTTATAACTTTTTTAGATCAACCTGGATTTTCATAAAACTATACAGCCTTTTCATTTATATATTGAACTTACAGAATGCCACATTGATTGGTAGTTTGGTGTATGTCTGTCATTCTTACGGATTTAATAACAAGGTTTAAGAAAAAGCTCAAATTTTCAGTTTATGCTAAATCCAGATAGTCATCTTTAATTTTTTTTATAACTTTTTCAAATCAACATGGATTTCCATAAAACTTTACAGCTATTTCATTTATATATTGATCTAAAAGAATTACAAGTTGTTTGGTAGTTTGGTGTGCTGCTGTCATTCTTATGGATTTAATAAAAAGGTTTAAGAAAAAGCTAAATTTTCTGTTTTAGGTTATTTCAAGATAGTCATCTTTAAATTTGTTCATAACTTTTTCAAATCAACTTGCATTTTCATAAAACTCTACTGCTAAATCATTTTTATATTGATCTTACTGAATGCCAGGCTGTTTAGTACTTTGTTTTTTTGCTGTCATTTTTATGGATTTAGTTAATAGCTTAAAAAAAAGCTGCAATTTTAAGTTTGGACCAAATTTGGATGGTGACTGGTCACCTTTAAATGTTTTTTTTAACTTTTTCAAATCAACTTAGATTTTCATATAACTGTACAGCTTTCTCATTTATATATCAATCTTACAGAATGCTAGGGTTTTTGATAGTTTGGTGTTTAGTTGTCAAATTTAGGGAATTAATTAATAGGCGAAAAAGGCTGCATCAAATTCAAAAACATGCCTGCCTATATTTGCTAAAAAGGACCATAATTTCTTTTTCCAAAAGTAGAACAGATAAAAGAATATTCATATTTGAACTAAATGTATACATATATATGGAATTAACTAGCACATTTTAAATTTTGTATTAACACCAAAGTTTATTCTTTGATTTCAAGACATAAAATTTTAAAAACTTTAAAATAGAAAAAGAACCTAAATCATTTTTGATTGTCTTATAGTTTTAGAGGGGCAAGGACTTTTTTTATAGATTTTTTTAGATGGGCAAGGACTTTTTTTCAGAATTTAAAAGGATGGGCGTTAGCTTTTTTAATGAAACAATATTAAGAATGCACCGGCCCATCCATCTGGTAAATATTGAACGGTCCCTTAGGCCTACCGTGAAACAAATAAATCATAATAGACAAAAACAAAAATACATGTTTAGAAATAATATGAAATTAAACATTATAATATGATTCACATAAAAACAAAAGAAGTTTATAAGACATCGTCAGTTCGACAGAAGAAAGATAACTCTTCACCAAATGTTATCATTAAAACCTGTAATATTTTTTACTTGTATTATTTTTCACTTCTAAGTTTCAAGTCAAATATTTGCATTAGTTTTTCATAAAATTATCATCATCATTTGTCATAATCCATAATATGAGGCAGGCATAACATGTGAATGGGAACGAAGTCTGTATGATTTTATTTTATAAATCAAACATGTTAAAAAGAGAAACGGAAATACCGTAACGTTCCCGATTTATTTATTTATTTTTTTTTTTTTTTAATTGAATTTTCTACTGTTTTTGGATATTTAATAAATAAATAAAATAATAAGTAAAATGGTTCTTGAAGTTACATATAGAGGACATTCTAACAAAAAATGGAGTTCATCCTCAGTCACATTCAAATTACAACATTGACAAAGTCTTTCACATCGTGGAATATTCTCTAAATTACATGACATGTTCACCCTGCTTTCATGACGACCATCCCGAAAGAATTCCCGGATCTCGAAAGGATCAATCCCGAAATTCCGAGCTTAAAACACCCGATCCCGACGTCCCAAAAAAAGGTCTTGCCCCCTATAGTGTCCTATAGCATAGAAGAAGAAGAAGATGCTTTATTTCCATAAAATGGGCTCACAAGGAGCATAATATAATATCATTGTAATATTATTCTTTTACAAATATAATAAACAATACAGTATACATAGTTACAAACACAAATAAGAAACAACAGTTTTCACATATTAGTATATATATATATAAAACCTTTGTCTCAGGCACACCTCTAGAAAGTAACAAAAAAGAATACTGTGGGTAGGCTAAATATATCTAGCTGAACTGCAAGAGGCACCAATGGACGGTGCTATATGGCATGGTGGTGCATATTCAGTAAAATGTGTATGGTGACATTAATGATATGGTAAGATATGGTAAGAAGTTGCACATAACTGGTATGTCATCCTCGTGCCTGATGCAGAGGAGTCAGTACTATTTAAAGTGACACAACTGCAAGAGACACCAAGGGACAATATATAATCAACTAAATTATTCCCACAAAAAAGGGGGGACTATCCCCCTGAATCTCACGGCCTCTGTTAACCTTTTTATCAGGAACATATGTTAAACTGAAAATAAAGGAGGGTGTATAGCTGAAAGGGGGTCTCATTGGGGGTTCTTATTCCATATCCCGCTTACTGTTTTGTCAGATTCCCGTCACATACCGCTTACACTATACACGTAAGCAATTCTCCTCTTTTTTTTTTTTTTGGAATTTCACGTATCCAGCTAGACTTCATTTCCCATTTTCACGGCACAATAATTTGACTTTCACGTGTCACGTTTACCAAAAATCGGCAATCCCGCATCACGCTTAAACCCAAATGAGACCCACCTGAAACACTTGCGGCCTTGAAAAAAGACAAATCACCAGGTATGGGCAAACTGCACCTTAGATTACTATAAGAGATAGCTGAACAAATGGCAAAACCTGCTTAATGCATCATCTTTTATCGATCGCACGAGAGTAAGCCAGTCCCTATTGACTGGAGGAATGCATTGATAAAAGGGTGTGAATGCTTCTTAAATACCGAAAAGCGTCAAACGGTCATTTTCGGCTACCGTTAGAGTAAAATTTTACCGTGATTCGTCAAAAAATCCTTATCGTGATTCGTCAGAAGTCTCTAATAATTACCGTTATTGTGGGGAAAAAATTCATAACGTCAATATTCTTCAAAGTCAAAGTCAATTTTATCGTCTAAAAGAATGTACATTTTATCATCGTGCGCCAAAAATTACCGTTAACGTCATTTGTCAAGAAGTTTTACCGTTATTCGTAATGAAGGTACTCCCATTACTATCCTCAATGTGCAATATTTAACTGGCCAAGGGGAATAAATCAATGGCCCAAAATTATAGACCAGTAAGTTTGACATCGGTTGTATTTAAAATGTGAGAACATGAAAACAAACAACCTATTCTCTGAAAAAAAAAAAACAATACGGCTTCATTGCAGTGAGGTCAACTGGTCTTCAGTTGTTAGAAGTGATTGATAAGTGGACAGAAGCACTAGATCAAGGTTTAGACAGAGCCGGACTGGATAGATACTGACTATGAGAGCTTTAAATAACAGTAGGGTGACCAGTAAACGATATTTATCGATTTGAGTTAAAAGAATAACACACGGCTGTATTTTGTTTCATTGGAAAGGGGAGAACAAGCCTCATCGAAATATCGTTGTCGTCGTTGTCTGCTGTGGTCATGATTTTCTTACAATTTTGGTCAAAGGTCAAAGTTAAATTTTCAAGTTAAACGCAGAGTCCGTTTGGACAGCTGGTTGTCCTTACATATATGCGTTTCTAGCAAAATCAATTCAATATTTTCAAAGGATTGTAACTATAGTTTCTATATTTAGGACTAATTTGATATTTGTATTGCCAAATATGGATCAAGATTGACATTTGTACCGGAATTTTGACCGGTCTTTACTGTGTTTGACCATAAACTGTGATTGATAACAGTACAGGAACAAGCCTGTTATTAAAGGGACACAATTGGTACCCATGGGAATATACCTACCATGCATCTGCTGTCGATAAATTTTAATTTATGGCTGTTATCATCCCATCACACCTCTAATTAAGTATCACTCGCATATTTACCTTTCTCGTTTGAGAAAAAAAAATGCTTTGTATGAGTAGCAGGCTAGCAAATAAATTTGCTATTAGAATTATCGAACGACCATTAAATAAACTACTGTTTGATAAGATTGCGTGGAAGTGTAATGGAAAAGTCAAAACTGTCAACCGAATCATTAAGACCACCACAAGCACGTAATTTATCTAAACATCAAATATTTGTCTTCAAACTCTAAAAATGGTTAATTCCAGTATCTTCATATGTTTTATGTTTTATTAAAAACAATAATGATCAGTTCTTTGATAGTAGTTAATGAACTATAAAGGGAACTGAAATGCATATCGGTACCTTCGAATGTTCAAAGGAGACCTTAACTTTAGCTGTATAGTTGTGAAATAATTATTTACAGGTGGCTCTCCGTTGAATGAACGGCTTTGAATGTACTTGGATGTATACAGGCATTAATGAGGACTTCCGTGTAGTATTATAGTGGATGAGGGGGGGGGGACAAATATAATTTGTCAAAATGAAGTTTTTATAATGTTTTTTTCAAAAATATAATAACAGGCCTTTTTTTTCATTCTACATGTGCAAAATTGTCCGACAGAATTTGTATAGATTATGATTGGAAAATCTAATTTTGTGTGATAAAAAGAAAACTACTCCATATAATTTTAAGATAAAAGACCCCCTCCCCTTATAAAATGTGAGAAGATTGCTCTTATAACTTGCTTTCAGATAAGTTTTGATTTTTTGTGTTTCACGCCACTTTTAAGCACCGCTTTTTTGGCGTTTTCGTGGCGGTCAGTTTAGTGGAGGAACCCGGAGTACCCGGAGAAAACCACCGACCCTCGATAGGAAAATTGACAATCCTAGTCAATTAAGATATAGAGTTGAGTGCACTCGGACGAGCAGGTTCGAACTCATAACATAAGTGTTGACTGGCTAGTGATTGCAGTAGTAACTACATAGACCACTCGGTCACTGAGACACCCTTTTCAGATAAAAAAAAAAAAAAAAAAAAAAAATGTGATTGTAACAGTAAAATTTTTCCTTTTAAAATAAAGGACATAGATATTTTTACCTAGTAATATTAATGACATGGACATGATTTCCTAGGAAAATTAGTCTGGCGACATTCATTTGATCAAAAATAAAACATAACATTTAAATTTCCATTGTTTATGAAATTGAATGTTTTATATATATAAGAATTTGATGGGACATGGTTTCCTATGAAAATTAGTCTGGGGACATAGATTCCTAACATCGGACTAAATATACTAGTAAATTCTTCCGTGGAATTTTTATACTAGTAATATTTGTTCACCCAGACATATTTTACCAAGACAAATTTATGACTTACAATATCACCACCACATTGCTTAGACTAAGTTAGAGCTTTGCCATCCGGTATGAACACATAACGCTTCTTCGAGTACTTTAATATTGTTTTTAATCCTATTTAATCCTATTAATCAAATAAATACAAATTATGTACAAATAGCGATGTGCATGTACTGTATACATAAGCGAAAATACCTGTAATGGCATATTCATATTCATAAAAAAAAAAAAATCTGTACATAGATATTTTCATTATATAAAAAAGAAGATGTGGTATGATTGCCAATGAGACAACTATCCACAAAAGACCAAAATGACACAGACATTAACAACTATAGGTCACCGTACGGCCTTCAACAATGAGCAAAGCCCATACCGCATAGTGAGCTATATAAGGCCCCGATAAGACAATGTAAAACAATTCAAACGAGAAAACTAACGGCCTTATTTATGTAAAAAAATTAGTGTTCTTTGATGCTTCTTGTACAACCCAACTTATCGGTTATTTTTTAACAACACAAAAGTCCAGCAAACATGCGACATGAAAATAACACTAGAAACACACACCATTATCATGACATTGACACAGGATCGAACCTGTTTTCATTATTGTTATTTACCAGCACATGTTTTAGTTGTTGTGAACTAGTATACTCAACAACAGATTCCTAGGGAGAACGCGCCAACTTTAAAAATAGTTGAAAATAGAAACGGGAAATGTGTTAAAGAGACAACAACCCGACCAAAAAAGCAGAAAACAGGCGAAGGCCACCAATGGGTCTTCAACACAGAGAGAATATCCCGCATCCGTAGCAGGCTTCAGCTGGCCCTTAAAAAATGTATAATCAGTAAAGACTAATCGGACTCTTAACTTTATATTCTTATCTCTGCTATTGGAGAGATACACATTTCCGTGTATCTTCATGTTAGTAATTCAACAACTATTCAAATCCTATATTTAGTTTGGATATATATCTCTAGTCTCCACCATTTTCACTAAAACATGTCTGCCAACCTGTTCTTCGGCATTCAATAGACAAGGCCAACTGAGTTTTAATATATATATATATAATGCACCCAATGGTGAAGCGGGAATAGAAAGATGCTCATTTCGGTCTTCTTCCGATTGATAGTAGACCCATGCCAAAGTTAGGCGTCCGTATGGCTTTCCGGGATATATTTTTAAAAACTGTCGGAATTGGGACGTTCAATCCGATATCTCGTGTAGAGGGAAAGTGCCACGCTCTCTTCACGTTAAGAACTCTTTGAGGGCCGTCTGTGACCTGTTGTCTGAGCCAATTGCATTTCTGTCCCTATCTGATATACTTTCATTGTCCAGTAATAGTCCAAATATCCTTGACCTTACTTTCATTCCGCATGGCCTCTATTACAGGACCTACCAGTACCTACTGTATTTATTGTTAAATTGTTCTCACCCTGAACATACATGTAATACTTGCTACTGGACGTTGAGCAAACACTTGCTTTTTCATTTATATCTAGTATATACAAGTAGATATTGAGTGTAAATCATTAACGTATTCATGGCCTTACTGTGACTTTTTTTTTATAAAGAGGTGGAAAAAGCATTGCTCCCTTAGTTGGGGATGGGGGTCACCGGAGCTTTATCAATTACGTAAAACACGATGGTAATGAGAAGGATAAATGTCTTATACTACAAATGTTTTGATAACTTTAAGATATATAGATTAAAGTTTCAACGCTCCATAGATATGAATATTATTTTGCCTTGTACTGAAATATAATTATTGTAGTACTTGTTGTAAGACAGATAACTCCAATTTATAATATGTTGATATTAGTGTTGATAGTCCTAAAAGTCGCAGGCTCGACAAAAATGTTAAGTTTATATGATAGTTGTAGTAAAGCTTTATTTAGGACTATCAACATAATATCAATGGTTAGTAAAGTAGACGAAACATTTCAGCGTCGGCACTCTTGTTTAATTTGTATGTTAACATTCTTTTCAAACAGACGAATTGCAAAATGAAGAAAGATTCCAAAAGTTTATCCTAGAATAGACAGGCGCAAAAATGTATCGGGGTAAAACATGTTTTGTGAGATATCAACCCTCCCCTATACAGGGACTTTTTATACTATTGAAAGTCCCTGTCCTATACCTCTAGACAATGTAGAAAAACAAACACTGCAATACGCACAATACACTCATTTAAAAGTCCGAGTGTGATGTCAGAATAGGTAACAAAAGAAACTAAGCAAAACGACAAGGATAAATATTAAAATTAACAAAGGACTACTAGCAGTTACTCAATGAACTCGGTTGAAGACGAAGAACATTTTTTATTTAAATGTACCCTTTATAATAAGGAAAGAAAAACCTTTCTGGATGAACTCTTCACAAAATACCCATATTTATCCCAAATATCCGATAGTAATCTGATTATTTGGTTCATGTCAAACGATAGCCTTGATTTTAACTCTAAATTGTGTGAATTGCTATCCTCATTTTACACATCGAGAAAATAAATATTTGTTTAACTGAAACTTATAATACTTATTTATAGTCTTCACCAGTTCATTGTTACATTATACTTGAATTGTTTTTTTTTCTTTTCTGGGCAGTAAGAGTTATCCTTCGTTCCATATATACAATGTAGGCAACTATAATCTAGTTACTGACATGCCAGCTCCAGTTGCAATACTTTTTTATACAACATTTTTATCGTTTTGAGATAGCCTCTGTCATTTAAACTGTCCACAGTCAGACAGTTATAATATTGTAAATCTCTACTATGACGGGTGTCACACGTCGAGCAGGAAATAATAGCCCATCCAGAGCACCTGGCATTACCACAGTTTTTGTTAGGTTCCATATTGCTCGGTATAACTTTTCGATGTTGTGATTTGTAGACTGCTGTTTGTATTATGGTCAGTTTTCGTTGTTTTGTTGCAAGGATTGTCAGTATAAATTTGAATATTCCTGTTGGTATTAAATAATTTTCAGTCTTACATTGCCGAGGTAGGGAATTTTTGCATAAATTTTGTTGGCAAATTCTTGAAACTTTTTTTAATTTAAGGAGCTGCATATTGCTCTTACATCTTTTTTGTAAATATATGTCATTGGTTTTGATAGAGTTGGAACAAAGAATTTTCAAAGAATGTTGAGATAATTTTAAATTCATTTTATATTTTCCTAAATAAATATCAGCAAATGCACCTTTTCAACAACACAGTTTTTAAAATTTTCTATTCATTCTTAATTGCAAATAAATACGTTTCTATATTCATCGATTACTGTTTGCTTAACGTCCAGTGGCAAATATGTCATGTACATTCAAATCGAGAACTAACGAGATATCATTGAGTCCCTGCTGTGAATAGCGTGTGGTAAAACATTTGTATCTTTACCATAGGACATGAGGTTGTCAACTGAAACCTTAGTTTTTAACTTTGACCTTTGACCTAGTCAGGTATACAAACATTACGACACACCCTTTGGTGTTGATTAATATACATGTTAAGTCTAAAATTTGAAATCAAAACAGTTCCCAAAGATATAAAGCGGACAGTATGTTTACCATATGAAGGACATGGGGTTGTCAACAGACACCAAAGTGTTCGACCTTGATCTTTTACCTAGGAAAAAGTACAAACGTTATGACACATCCTTTGGTGTTGGTTAATAAACCTCTTAGACTTATATCAAAGGCAATCATACCACACTCCTCATTATTTCAAAGTCAGAAATAATCGGTCCATAGGTAACTACAAGTCCATTTCTCTGATACTGTAAGCAACAGGTGAAATATATTGTGAGTGTAGGTTGATTGAAAGATGTCTGTGGTAGGGATTAGCTGACCATGGACTTGATTTGTTATAGTTCTTTGTTTAGTTTATGAAATACCTAAATAAGATACTTTCATCTTAATGACTCCCAACTAAAATTAGATCATGCACATGAAGACAGAGATGTTTCAAAGGCACATTAGATTAACTATAGAAATTATTGGTTTTGATGACACATTTAAGTAGATATTCTCTTTGTATATTCAAAAGGTTCTGGTGATTAAGAGCTGGAAATATTGTAGTTTTAGGCTGCTCTGATGTCTAAAAGTTGGTATTTTTGTCATTGGGTAGCTGACTTCTTGTTCTAATACTTCTATACCATATTTCTCCTTTTATTTTTATCAATGTCTAAAGATTCCAAGAACAAAGACAGAGCTGGAGAAGTGAAATATAAATATCGATTGCAAGTGTATTTGCATGACCAAAATAACTTCCAACACTTATGCACCTATCCTCTTACTCAGAAAATTTATATCAGACTTTGATAGCTTAATGAAACAAATTTACCTAAATAGACATTATCTGTGTTCACACTATCTGAATCACTTTGCTCAGCTCTTCATAAATAAGAAAATTACAGCTTTGTGACCTCAAATATGTTAACCCTGCCTAAATTACTTTGACCTGGATATATCACCTACGTCAAAAATGTTGAACCAACATTGATAAATTTGACCCAAAGTTATGAACTCCTCCTCTGGTTGTTAACGAAGAAAAGCACTTATTCTTATCATGCAAAATAGACAAATACAATCACCATATTTATAATGAAGCCTTTAAACTTGACTCACAACTGATATTTTATAGTATTAATATGCAGCTAACCTGCAGATAATCAAAACATTCTTAATATGTCTTGTAAAAAAAATTGCAAAAAAATACTAGCCAACGTTTGAGAACTATTTTATTATTTAGTAAGTATTGATACGTCCTCTGAATGAATGATATTTGTACAATAACACATACAGAATAACAATGATATTTTATTACAAAAATAGAGCTTAGCATCTTCTCTGACCATCACACTGGGCTGTAATTCTGCAGGAGTATACAATGTTTTCTAAATGCTTGTGGTATTATACTAAAGTATTAATGTGAGCCTAAAGATGATCATTTTCTAGCTTCAAACAAATGATCAATGCAAGAAGAAATTCTGTGCTGTCCTAACTTGTTGAAAAATCTCAATACATGTAAATCTTAAAGTTTTTCAATCTTGGTTTGAAAATGTTATTTCCAATGTATACAAAACCTCAATTTTTCTTAACTTTCAAAATGTTGTAATTAAAATGTTTTAAATACAGCAATTCAAAAAATATTTCAACTAAACTTAGCGAGCCTTTTTTTCTAACATTTAGCACATCAAACAAGAATGAATAAAAAAACTTATATTTATATAATTTGAAAACCAATAAACCAATTTAACATGAATTTTTCACTAAAACACTTACTATGCAGAACCATTCTCACTATCTTATTCAATATCTCTTTATTTTAGCAGTATCTTCTTACAGAAAAAAAATCTGAAAATATTTCCAACAAAAAAATATTGGCCGTGCCAAAAAATATTGAGAAGAAAATCCATACACATAAGAAGTAACTTGACTACCAGAATAAATAGAAAACTGGTTTCCAAAATTCAAACTTACAAAATTGAAAAAAGAAACAATTACCTACATACTAAAAAGTCTATATATTCTGCATACAGAACTCAGTAGGATTTCTTTTAAGTGTCAGGAAATTCTATCAAAAATTGATACAGCAATTCCGCTCATCTTTTTCTTAGCAGTATCAAGCACTCATCTATTCTTGGCAGTAACTTAGTTTTTTCTCTCGCTTAAAAACCCAAATACAGCTCCGTGTGATGGGTAATCTAGAGATACATGTACAAAAAACTATAAATACTAGACAGCACAAAATACACCTATAAATATTTTTGTTCTATAAATCATATATGGGAGTCATTGTAACAAAAAAAGCACTTTATATTAGCACTATATGATGCATGTAAGTAAAACAAATATACTAGTAACATTATGTAAGTTATCAAAAAACATGATTCAAAATAAACCTCAAGTGCCAAAAAATGTTTTTAGGATACAAGAGACAAAATGCATTTATATTAAAGATTCTAGAAGATAGGTTAAAGATACACAAAAAAAAAAAATAATATAATAAATGCATCAAGTAATTGAAAAAATACCAAACATCTTAATTGTAAACACATAAAATGATCTTCTCTTTTCACTTTTTGTATAAATCCGTATAATGAGGACATTTTCATTTTCCCACCAATATTATGCAAATGTTTTTAATACTATTGTCCATTCAAGATGCATTGGCCAAATATGTATTATATGTCAGAAAACTGATTTTTTTCATTTTTTTTTTCACTTGAATGTTTCCTTTTTACAAGATATGTATTTTATAAAGAATGAAAATTGTATAAAAATACAATAGTTAGAAAAAAAGAAGAAAATCTTATCATATGCTAAGTGATCATTGCTAATTCAAAAGCCCTGCTTAATAGTTGTCTTAAATGTAATACATGTATGTGGAGAAAAAAATACAATCACATGTGCTGAAGTCAACCGATTCACTCATGCAGTCTCGTCTTTCATACTTGACATAATGTATATCAATTCTCATCTAAACTTTCTTTCAATCATTGATCAAATCTTTTCAGATTCTATTCCTTTCATAGGAGCTATTTGAAGGAAGTAAAAGCTGATGAATCAAAAATGGCTGGCTAAAAATCAAATTAAATATGATAAAATTGCCTAATTAGAATTTGGACAATAACAATATAGATAGCTCTCAATGTGACCTGATTAAATTGGATCAGCTGCTAGTTACTTTACAACCTATTTCTATACTTAAAATTAACTTTATAAAGCTGTTGTTAGACAAGCAATCTTCAATGTGACAAAACATGTTTTTCAACCAAAAAAGGTTGTGGTTAAGTTTTTAAATTTCTAAAACAGTAGCAACTGATTTTTATTGTCAACAGCCTCCAATACACCATTGAGCTTCTTCTTGTACCTATGATCTTAAGAGACTAAACATTCAATAATTTACAGATTTTCTTATATTTGTATGGCACAGTGAGTTATCTAACAAAGAACACCAGAGATAAAGGGAATAAGAAAATTAATAGTGTGAAGTATGAGATATGGTTGTAGGAAGTCTAACAGTCTATGTATGGTTTTTCACGGGTTTCAATAAGTTTCAACAAAAAAGAAAGCAAATACTTATTATTCTCTGTAAGGTGAGACCCTTTGCTCAGTTCTATTTTTCTGAATTTTGTCAAGATTTTATGAGAAACTAATGTCTTCCCATATAAAAAATGCTCTATCTCTTTTTATTCTCCTTCTAAAATTAAGACAATATTTTTATTACAGTAGTATGGTCGGTGGTGTGGCAAGGTTCAGAATACGTGATTTAAATTCATCATTGCAATCATGAATATTCTAGATTAGATGTACATTTTTTTATTCTTGCCCTGGTCGGTAGTTTGTTTCATTATATAGGGAATCACTGAAGCATGACTGTAGCGGGTCTCCTCTTATGGAAGTCAGTTGCCACCCCCACCCCACCCCACCCCTAATTAAAAGTTATGGATCTGGCACCATCTATTATGACACTCTTAATCTGAGAAATTCTTACTTCAACTCAATTTCTTTTTTAAACAGCCCCTATAATAATACAATATGAAAATTATTGACCACTTGGTAAGAAGACTTCTATATTTTTAGAGTGTTGTCATAAAAGGTAAGTAATTCATTTTAATATCTTCACCAAAATACAAATAGCACTAATGTACATCAATGTTAACAACACACATTAAATGAAGGAATTCTGAGCAAATTGAAAACTGTTATTTATTATTATTTTGGCATAAATGGAAGTGAAGCTTATGTTGTAATACTATTATGGTATCACTATCACCTCTCCAAAGTTATGTACTGTTAAAATAAGTTGAAACTCAAATATTTCATATCCATATAATTTGGGAGTTGTTTGTTATACATGGAATTTTATAGCTATTTATAACTATTATGCAAAAGAATTTTGATTAACAAGTCAAAACTGATTGGACACTATATTTGAAAACTGAAATGTATATTTTCAGTACAAGCTGAAACTGAAAAAGACTTTTTTTTTGATGTACAGAATTTAATTCCCCCCAAAAAAGAAAATTTAAAATATTTCTTCTATTATTGTTCATTTTAAGATAGGATTGATTGATTGTTGTTTCCAGTTACATTCAGTGACAAATGTTTCATGATTATTCAGGAAGATTGTGAGACTTGTGTTGATTTCTAATCTAATACAAAATACTACATGAAATGCTTAAAAAAATAACGGAAAAAAGTCAGATAAAACAAGAATACAATTGTTTAAGATTTTAGGAGCCCTAAGCTTTCAAAAGATCTCAAATAATAGTTTCAAAACCATTCCTTCTATATGTGTTTAATTAAAGTAACTAACGAATCCACTCAAATCCAAACTGTACCATAGTGTATAAAATGGTAAAATACGGTAATACTAATGTGAAAACTATTTATAAAAAAATATGTATAACAAGCAGGTGATAAACACATCAAAAGTTTAATAACATTTGTTTAAATGTACACACACAAACATTAAGTTTAATATTCCCCATTTCCATTCTGAATATTAATTGAAATGTTTTGAAATTATACATAATTTAACATGTTGTCGTGTAATCTGTATGTTATTCATAAATGTTTAATACATTATCGTTGATATTTCTCGTCTAGACAACAAAATTTAAACAAGGGATATGTTGAAACGTTTTTTTTTAAATTATCTCTCTCTCACCGGTACCATCTTACACTCAAACCATTCAGTCTCAGAATAACTCTTAAATACAAAAATTAAACTTATATAATATAATAATCTTATATCTTCTAATTTACAATTAGTATTCAGGAATGCTACCTTTTATATTAACAGAAAAAGTATAGTGTTACAAAAAAGCTTAAAATATTGTTTTTGGAAATATAAAACTTTATTTAATATACTCATGATACTATTGAATTATCTTAAGGTCCTAGCTATAATCTTGCTTGTTGTTCTTTTGTTATATCATTAAAGGGAAAAAAACCTAATGGTACAAAAAATGTTCAGGCCTGTCCCTTGAAAAGATTCAAATACAGTGATGGTTTCAGAGGTATTTTCACTGATCCACAACCTCAGTGTTTACCACGCAGAACGCTTGAATAAACCTACAGTTATGTTTTTAATTCATCATAACACATAGTTTAAATCTAACTGGTTATTATGCAAGTTGTATTTAGGATTAATCATATAAAATCAAAACAATGCAATTTACAATGCAAGTCAAATACTTTTATTTTTGTTTAAGTAGTAAATCTACTAGTATCTGTGGAAAAAATGCATGTAATAATTGATCATCACATGTAATATATTGACATCACATGTTTGCTCCCTATACTGAATGGAGAGCTTCGGAGGTATGGTTTCTTCAGAGTAGACAGCCATCAAGGTTATCATATCTGAGACCTGAAGTAGGATTTGCTCTCCTGTTGTGAATGATGTGCGTCATGAGGTATGATTTCGTCCATCAAGGCCATCGTAGCCAGAACCTAAAGCCACCTAGTTACAGTATTTCTATAGTGTTATCTAATAAATAAATGTTACATAAATATGGAAGCATTTTATAATATAAAACAATGTGAAAAATTTCAAAAAAATTGACCATAAAATATAACATATTTATGAAGAAAAAAAAACCTTATAACATATAAACAATCAAGTTGGAACAAATATTTGATCATATAACATGGGAGAAACTAACAAACTGTCATATTTCTATTGTGGTAGTAATTTAAACTCTAAAAGCCTAATTACAAATACAAACATACCAGAGAATCAAATACACTTGATTTTTATCAGGTACTTTGATGCATAAACAAGACATGTAGACCTTGGTAAGAATGGTTGCTTCAAAAATTTGGATAAAAATATAATCAACTTTTTGAAGAGAAAAAAAAGTTATGGAAATGTTTCAGTGAACAATGAATTTGAGACTTTAGTAAGCCTTATAATTGACATACTGTTCCTTTTCACCTACAAATAGTACTATCCTGTATAATACATGGACATTTGATTATCTAATTAAACATTAACACCTGATAAACAAATGTCCACGTTTTATTTCAGGGTTCAATATACACGATGCAAAGAAATGTCCGAGTCTGAGAAAAGTGGCACTATCTGTATATTCATTGTGACCTGTCTTTCCCTTTTTACTGAAATGGCTGATAAAGTACAGATTGTTGTTGATTTGGTCAACACACATCTGATCATGAGTCCTGAAGGTTAGTATGACCATGCTAGGAAGACAATCACACTGCTGTAGAACTGTTTGACCTATTCTTGCCTCGTCTTTGTGCTAAACGGGAGGCACCAACTGGTTCTAGAACAGGCTTTGGCGAATTGTTGAGAGCATTGAACATAGCCCTAACTTCACCCTGTAAATAGATAATGGTTCTGTATAATATGATCATTGCTAATTTAAATTAAAAAAAATAGTGACATTGTATTAAACTGTTTATTTCAGAATGTTCCTTATAATAATAAGTACATTATGATAATTCTGTAAATGGTAAAATTTTCACACTTATTTACTTTTTTTGCAAAATGGAAAATGCACAAAAAACTTTTTACAAATTGAGTCTATACACATGAAAGGCACTTTTTAGTTTATTCATCTAATACTGATTTTCATTTGATTAAGTATAAATCATCTCTAGAAATAGACCTAACTTGTGACAATGTTGTTTATGATTTCAGTAGCAAATCACCCTTCAGTACTTCAATGAGAAAGGTGACAATGGGATGGATTTGCTACAAGTCTTACCTTAAGTGTAGGTCCATTTAATATCAATTGTTTATCCGACAAATCTTCTCGCTGAGCAATCCATGGATGATTGAGCACTTGGGTAGCAGAGAGACGCCTCGATGGATCAACATGTAACATTTTTTGTACCAAATCCTGAAATCACAAACATTTGTTCATCAGTTTCTCATGTATAAAGTTGTTGAATTTCAATATTTCCACTTAACTAAGAATACCTTTTCAGAATTTTACAGCTGGGAATATTTTTTCACATGTTGCAGAAATTTTATTTCAATTTGTTTACCGTCATGTGTTTAGGCACTAAAAATAAATGCTGGCAATGATATTATACGTGTGAAATTAATTTTCAGTAGAAGTCACAAGAATTTTCAATTAAGGTGGTACCTAACACTACAACTCTGTAAAATCAGATAAACGTTTTAATTACGTTGTGTTGTTTAGGGAATATAAAGCTTCTTGATGATCAAAATAAGTGTTTGTCGAACTGCTATATAACCACTGTATTTTTTCTAATAAAACGATTGGTTTAAATTTTTTAAAATTTTTATATTTTTGTCAAAGGGTCAAAGTAAATACTTTGTCAAAATTTTATGAAAATTAAACGAGCCAAATTAATTTTTGGTTAAGGTGTTGGGTACCACCTTAAGTTCAATGGCTATAATTAGATATAAGAAGATGTAGTTTGAATGCCAATGAGGCAACTCTCTATCCAAGTCACAATTTGTAAATGTAAACCATTATAGGTCAAGGTACGGTCTTCAACATGGAACCATGGCTCACACGGAACAGTATGCTATAGACGGACCCTACATTCATGTATCTAAAAAAATGATGCATTTTTCAGGAGATATTTATAGATTATTGTTGATAATCTCAAAGAGACCAATTGTCTCGCTTGAGCCGGTATGGCAAAAGCGAGAAAAGCAATTGAGTTGAGATGACCAATGATAATCTGTTTATTGCTATTTTACCTATGTCGCATGGTCAATTTCATGTCAATTTCATTAGCAACACAACATACTCTCTTACTTCTATCGAAAAATTTTCATTTCACTCGACTCCGCTGTGAAAGGAAATTATCAGTCAGTAAGATCAAAGGGAAATTTCGTAAAAAAGCATCAATAAACATACCTTTGCTCCTTCTGATACACTATCCCAATTGCCACCACTAATTTTAAACTTTCCAACGCCAATCCGGGACAAGATATCATTGGGTGTGTCGTTTGGACCATTTGCAAATGGAGTATGTCTGTAATGAACAAAATCATACACCACAATAAAACAGCAGGTCAAATTTTAACCGATTCCATTTTTATAGTTTCAAAGTGATTTGGCATATTTCAATTACTAAAATGTTTGAACTATGTATACATGGTATAGGGGACTCAACTCTGACCTGATGAACTTATACATCTGATTATGTAGTTCCTGATTGTTATATAATTGTTTTTCAAAGTTCAATCAAAATAAATATTTGCTTTAATGTCATGAATAAAATTGAGAATAGAAACCAGGAATGATTGTTTGATGTCTTTTTCTCATACCTTTAATTGTTTTATCTTGATGTAAAAACTTTGTATGAATTATCAGGATAAAAGGTGCCAATATTTAGTCATGTTTTCCCAATATTATTGTGGGACATTGTCTCATGTTTTCTAAGACTCCTAGAACAATTTTGACCTTTGACTTGTATTTTTCCCCCTAATACAAATACAAGGTACTTGTAAAGTTTTCCCATGGTATGGAGTGTATTTGTTCAGTTTTCCCCTTAAAAAATTGTGTGTACTTGTAAAATTATCCCCTTGTAAAAATGGAGTTTACTTGTAAAGTTTTCCTCTTGTAGAAATGGGGTGCATGTGTAAAGTTTTGCCTCAAGTAAAAATGGAGTGTACTTTTTAAAGTTCCCCCCCCCCCCCCCCCCCCCTTAGTAGAAATGGGGTGTACTTGTAAATTTTTGCCACCAGTAGAAATGGAGTGTACTTGTAAAGTTTCCCGTACTTGTAAAACTCCCCCCCCCCCCCCCAGTAGAAATGTAGTGTACTTGGTTAAGTTTTTCCATGGCAGGAATAGAATCTAGTTGTTAAGTTTTCACACTGTGGAAATGGAGAGTACTTGTTCAGTTCTCGCCTGGGAGAAATGGAGAGTACTTAAAAAGTTTTCCCCAAGTAGAAATGAAGTGTACTTGTAAAATTTCTCCCGAGTGAAATGAAGTGTACTTGTAAAATTTCCCCCCAGTGAAATGAAGTGTACTTGTAAATGTGAAGTTTTCCACTGTAGAAATGGAGTGTACTTGTAAAGTTCCCCCCAGTAGAAATGGGATGTACTAGTAAAGTTCCCCCTGGTAGAAATGGAGTGTACTTGTAGCCCCCCCAAGTAGAAATGGAGTGTACTTGTAAAGTTTTCCCCTGGTATAAATGGAGTGTACTTGTCAAGTTTCCCATGGCAGTCATGGAGTGTACTTGTCAAGTTTTCCCCAGGTATACACAGTGAGTACTTACCCTGCTAACATGGTATATAACAATACACCCAAACTCCAGATATCACAGGCTGCATCATACCCCTGTCTTTTTAGCACCTTAAAAATAAAGACATATAACTGTAATGATTGCAGTCAAATTATTTAAAAACAAGTCCACAATTCACTTTTGGTCAACATACATATTATAACAACATTTAATTGAAAAAGACCAGGACTAGATGCCTTTAAAATTAGGTATATTCTACTAACTAAAACCCTAAGGGCTTTTCCTGAACTTTTATTCATGCAAATTATTTATTAAACATGCATTCTTTTATCTATATATCTTCTTTTAATTGAACTGTACAATACTCATTGTACAAATCTGACTTATACAGTTGTATATAAAGACTATGATTTATAATTATTATAGAATAACAACAGTTTAGACCTTTCCAAGGTATTTGGATAAAATTTTATAGTCTTTTGAAAATGTAGTTCTGAATACAGTAAGAGTAGATAAATCACACAATGTCAGACCCCAACACACTGAGATATCACTCTCCCTGTAGGTGTATTACACACTCCCAAATCCTCAGGTGGGTGACTATACTAGAGTCTACTCTTACCTTAGATGTTAAATATGAAACTGTACCCGTCTAAAAAGAATGTAACCAGTGCAATTTAGTATGATCAACTCAAGAAATAAACACACTTTTGAAGGTTGGGATACACACTTTTTTAGTAGCCCATGACCATGCATATAATTTGAACACTCTTCTAATGGCTTAGACTAAAAACTGCCCATCCACCTATATTTTTCTTGTCCCTGTTATTTACAAACGGTCTTTACACAGCCTTACAACTTATTGTATTATTCTTTCCACGATGCAAAAGGACAAACACATTTTGGTAGAATAATTTTAACAAACATTTTCACAACAAAAACATTTTATTTTAATTTCTTTTTATAGTTTACTTACATACTTATAATGAACTTTCACTTTCACTTTTAGTTGCTATTAATAACGTTACTTAACATTGTAACATTGTGACATTTAAATTTTTATAACCGGATTTTGTACTTCAGCATGATCTTATGTATTGTTTTTATCCTGATGAAGGTGCCCTAGGCACCGAAACATGTTGATCAATAAATTTCTGCAGCAGTCCCTAAAGACTCTCTACATTGTCCCCGTTATGTAATTTTTGGAAAATCCTTAAAAAAAAATCTTTTTTGAGATTCTTTAAGTTTTGAATGTAAATAAATCAGAAACTATATTTATTTATTATGAACAAGATGTGATTTAAGTTAGTTCTCATATCTTCTGCTTTGACATGAGATGTTCTCTGACAGCTATTTCTCTCATACACTGGTGATCTGACAAGACTTACATGCTTACTTTTCAACAGCTTACTAAGTAATTTGACATCAGATTAACTACCTAATTTTTCACATACAGATTATATCCCATGAGACATATAAACAAATTTAAATGATACCATAAGACTTTGTTCTTTTACTCTACACAACAAAAAAATGTGTTCTCTTATGAAAGCGCCTAAATATTTAGAGGGTCAACCTATAAAAGTGAGTACTAAACAGTTGGAAAAACAGATGATATTAAGAAGAAATGTTTGTTTCTATAGGTTCTTTATACAAAAGAAGAATGTTTCTAAATAAAACTACAGCTGAAATATGACAGGTTTCATATAAAATACATGAAGATTACCAGGTGCTCCTGATATCCTGAAATAAGTAGTGTTCTCAATAAAAAAGTTTGTGAGTTTCCAATAAATTCTACCTTTTGTTTTGTTTATTTTTATATAATCACAGACTTGTTTTCCTAATAGTTGTTTAAAAGGAGATCTAAAACATCTTCAATTGATGAAACTATTGAATGCGGACCATTTTTATGCATTATCTATGTCTAATATTGAACATATATATCGAGTCAACAAAAGTAGATTTCTTTGGAAAAGTAAATTCTTATGTAAATTTTTTTACTAAACAGCTGTTTTCACTCTATATAACTATAAAATTGTAGGCTGTCAACCACTAGACCATCAAGGTGGAGCTAATTACAACAAAACCCCTACCTCAGGTGCTACAAAATTTGCTGTATAACATGGTGTCATCAATAAGCCATTATCTGCTCTCAACTGTTTGGCAAATCCAAAATCACAAATACGTAGACTATCAGGTGAACCACTTGTATCTGCATACAATATGTTAGATGGCTTTAAATCTCTATGAACAACCTAAATTAGAATGCAATAGCTTTAAATCTCTATGAACAATCAAAATTAGAATGCAACAGCTTTAAATCTCTATGAACAACCTAAATTAGAATGCAATAGCTTTAAATCTCTAAGAACAACCTAAATTATAATTCAACAGCTTTAAATCTCTATGAACAACCTAAATTAGAATGCAATAGCTTTAAATCTCTAAGAACAATCAAAATTAGAATGCAACAGAATAATGTCATTTCGTTTAGGGTTTTCTAAAATACGTTCTTTAATATCCTGAAATTTTGACCTAACTGTAGTCTATATAATAAAACTATTATCTAAATTACTTTTAAAAATAAGAATACATATATATTTGTTTTTAACTTGACACTATTTCAAATCCCTGTAAAAAAAATCTTGGTTCTTATTTCTTGTAAGTTTACATTGTACAGGGCTACCAAAAGAAATGTCAAATATGACTTAATGTAGTAACATGCTGAAATTCATTTAAATGATGAAGTTGTTTTTATTCTTATAACTTGATAATTTATGTTACAAAATATTTATATGCCTTCCCTGAGTATCAAGTATGATCAATGCAACAGCCCTAAATTAAAATCAGTCAACTCCAATTTTTTTTTAATACTAGCTTCTAAGAACATGATTTACTTCATATGGCTTAATATACAATTCACTCATATTTTTCATGCCTTAAGTGGCATATCAACAATCAATAGACTTACCCCATTAGAATGTAAATATTCAACTGTTTTCGTAACAACTTGTAGAACTGCACTAGCCTCTCTCTCAGAGAAAAATTTTTGCCGTAATATTTTGTCAAGAAGTTCTCCTCCTTGCATTAATTCTGTGACCATGTAAACTTTATTACCATTATCAAACACCTACAATAATTTGTTTGCAAACTTTAAATCATAAATGGTGAACATACTTGATAAACACATAAAAAGGCTTTGTTTTTGTAATAATTTCATTATGAAGATATGACTTGCAGTTGTGTTTTTATTGATTCAATGACTTTCAGTACTTTATCATGACCCATAATACAATTCAGATAACGTTTATAGACATTTGTTGAGGACTGCCTATTGATCTCAATTCTTTTTTAATTTCATTATATCTTTAATCGCTTTTAAATTAAAACAAAAGTCAAGCACGATTTGTTAATCTGAACTATCAACTTTCCAAAAAATACTCTATAATTTACTCTTCTATGGAAAGCAATCGATTATGTAGTTATTTGCATTAGTTTAGTTTAAACATATTTATCTATTGTGGATTGGGAAACAAGTTTTGCAACTTATATTAATCCCTTTCCACTTTGCGGGTGCGAGTTCTGCCTTGTAGCGGCATTAGCCTTCTCTTTTTCGAAATCTACAAGGGTGTCTTTAATGTGCAAGAGATATGGCTCTCTCTTAATACGGGTCAGCCATTTATCGTCCCCTTCCGACGAACTATCATTGTTTCCTCAAGACCATACTCGCAAATGTGTCGAGGGAGAGCCGAAAATTGAGTTTTTGAAATTTTCATCCCAAACGGGAATCGAACCAGGAACTTTTGTGTTAGTAGTCTGATGCACTATCCACTACACCACGGCTCTATATTATTACGGTTATTTGAGTTAGTTGTGTTGTTGTATATTTTTGTTTCTAGAACAGGAACTGTTAAACTTTTTCTAAATACTTACATCACGTAATCGAATTATGTTACGATAGTGACCAAATCGTAATAAAATTTCTACTTCTTCTGAAGGGTCCCTTTTTTCTTTTTCCATTATCTGAAATACAAATAAACATATTTGGAATTCAGATTTTATTAGGAAATAATAGTCTGTGTGAAACTTTCAAAGTAAAAACGTAGATTTTAATTTTTTCCTATATAAATAGTGAAAAATATTATAAGACAAAATTTCACAATTAAATAAAATGACTTCCTGTAATTCCATAATAAAAATAAAGTGCATTAAATCAGATATATATAGTTTTTTCCTGTCTAAATCTTGGTCTGCATATATCTTCTAGGCATAATAAAGCTTTTGACAAAATTTCATGAAAGTTTGACAAAGTTAATGATGTCTAAAAAAAAATTTTCCACCGACTGAACCTTAAATGTTTACTCTGCTTCCGACACTGCCAAGGATAGACTGTAGGATCACTATGTACACTTCTGTGACATAAATGATAGGCTCCAAAAAAATTTAAAAAAATCTTTTCTATGTTATTGTTGTTAAAGCAAACCTGTGTTACTGTATGAATTTGAAATTTTGGCTAGAGTATAATCTGAATACTGATTACAATCACAAGTCGGGTCTGTTTAGAGAATATACCAGACTGAATGGTGCTTGCTTAACATCTAGTGGTAATTTAGATATTAATGGTACAAAATGATTATCTAAAACAGCCATATATACATTCCTTAAAAGCCTTCCTATATTTTAACAAGACCTACCTTTACTGCATAACTCTGCCCTGACAACTTGTGGATACATCTTTTGCATACAGAGTAAGAGCCTATTCCTATATCCTTAAATATATACATAAATAAATGTAAACAGCTGTGCCAAGAGAGCATGATACACCCTTATTGTGCATAAAGAAATTGTTGCAAAAAAATGAAATAATTTTAAGTCAAAATCAGAAGCAAAAAAAAAAAGATCAGAAAAACATGCATGAGGATAGAAATATTAGATTTTTTTTTAAAATGAACATTTCTCGTTTTTTATAAACATAAGACCATTGGTTTTCCCATTTGAATGGTTTTACTCTAGTAATTTTTGGGGCTCTTTATAGCTTCCTGTTTGGTGTGAGCCTAGGTTCCATGTTGGAAGACTGTACCTTGACCTATAATAGTTGACTTTTACAAATTGTGATTGGATGGAGACTTGTCTCATTGGCACTCATACCACATCTTCCTACAAGTAAGTAAAATTTCCGGTATATAAATACAAACAAATTCCAATTATGGTACATGATTTTTCTTTTTTTTTTACTGAAATCTGACAATTCAAGTCCCTTATTTCTGGAAGAAATGGAGTTTCCTTTAAAATTTGGAGCTATCACAAACATTTTTGACTAAAGCAATAGACTATTATAATAGAGTAAATGCCTTATTTCAAAAAGATAAAATTCCTGTCACTCTAGAATGACAAGGCCAAAAATATTTCAAAATTGAAAGTGAGCTTTCTTCTGTAAATCCTAATGTATTTAATTTACATGAGAATAAGTTAAATCAAATTTGAGTTATCATATGCAGTATGACCATGATGCATGCTACACCTTTATTTGTGCATATTGAAATTATTGCCAAAAATTGATTAGAAGGCATTTAACCAGAAGAAAATTAACTAGATATCATTGAGATGGGAGCCATCTCTGTGGGCCCCGCTGTGAATAATGTGCATTAAAAAATTGTATCTTTACCATAGGACATGGGTTTGTCAACTGAAATCAAAGTTTTTGACCTTGACCTTTGACCTATGAAGTTGTAAATAAATTATGACACACCCTTTGGTGTTGGTTTATAAACATGTCAAGTATAAACTTTGAAATGATAAAGGTTCTCAAGATATAGAGCGGACACGATCTTTACCATCGGACATGGGGTTGTCAACTGAAACCAAAGTTTTTGACCTTGACCTTTGACCTAGGAAGTTGCACATAAATTATGACACACCCTTTGGTGTTGGTTTATATACATGTCAAGTATAAACTTTGAAATGATAACGGTTCTCAAGATATAGAGCAGACACAATCTTTACCATAGGACATGGGGTTGTCAACTGAAACCAGTTTTTGACCTTGAACTATGCCCTAGGCAGTCGTTCATAAATTATGACACACCCTCTGGTATTGGTTCATATACATGTCAAGTATAAACTTTGAAATCATAACGGTTCTCAAGATATAGAGCGGACACGATCTTCACCACAGGACACAGGGTTGTCAACTGAAACCAAAGTTTTTTTACCTTGACCTTTGACCTAGGAAGTTGTACATACATCATGACACGCCCTCTGGTGGTGGTTAATAAACATGTAAAGTATAAAGTATGAAATCATAATGGTTCTCTAGATATGGAGCGGACACAAAGTGTTACGGACGGACGGACGGACGGACGGACAGACTGATCACTATAGGGGACCGCCTTTGGCGGGACCCTAATTATTCCCAGCTTAGTATATTTCTAGGATTTTGATTGGTTAACGCACGTCATAACAAAACCCATCACCCCTGAGTGTTGCTAACCCATATCCCCGGTCCTACATTGCCACCCATAACATCGGGGAAATTTCTTAGTTCCATGGTACCCTATACACCCTTCGGCTGCGCATCAGGGTGTTAATAAAATATCCATATCTACGGATATGAACGTAGATAACTTATAATGTCCCTGTAGAAAAACAACATCAAATCTTACCTCTTTCATTTCATATTCTTCAGAAAATGATATGGCCTTAACACCAGGCAGCTATAATGATATAAATAGACAAATAACATTAACACAAATATCTTATTTATTACTGAGATTTATTTCAGGTTTTGCTAAAAGTATGCATTCACTCCGGTCATTAATGTTGAAATATGAGGTACCCTTGACAGCTGTGTATATATTTAAAAGAATGTGTAGTCATAAAAGCTACAATATTTTCGTTGTTTTGAAGATATTGTCTCAGTATTAAGCTTTCAGTGTCTAACCTAAACTGACTGGTGTAAGCATTCCCACAATCATGCTATAAAAGTTTTATTTTAAATGATAGTAGTTACAAAATCTTTATACCAAGAGTTTGTTACAATGTTGTCATTGACTGAGAACATCGTCTTAATAAATTAGAGATGTTTACTAAACTAATAAATCAAGTTCCAGTGGGAAATTTGCAAAAAATACCAATTGAGCATCTTAACAATATAGAACTTTTAATGTGAAGCTTTGATTGGTCCAGAATCTAGATGGCAAATTGTGAATTACATATCTTTCAAAACCATAAAAAGGTTCATTGTTGGTTTAATTCTTTTTGAAAACTGTAAACTTACATTTTTCAGATTGTGATTGTCCAATAATGGATTCTTAACCTCATGGTTGTCATCTAATAAAGCTGGTGCCACAAAACTGAAGCCTCTGAATAATTCATGAGCTGTAGCTGATGGTGGGATACCAGGGGAATCTACAAGACATTTCTGTGTTACACAAATTGTTTTTCAGATTATTAATCTATAACATATGGTATTTTCATATTTTCAACAAATAAATTAGACCAAATTTAAACATATCAATATAAATATAACTTATTATTCTGTTATTTCAAGCTCTTGACATTTTGTTAAAAATTTCATCAGATCTTTTTTTTTTTAAATTACTCTTAAATTTGTAGACATTCATAATACCTTTAAAATGGAACTCAACTGTACATTATTTCATATTAATGTAAACATTATATAAGATTTACAATTGAATCAGTTAATATCTGAAATTTGGCAGAGTGTATATGTTGTTCAATCTTAATAAATTACCTTTTGGAGTTCTGGATGTAAATTCTTGGTCAAAATAAAACGCATCATCTGTTTGTACTACTGCTGGCTTAAAAGGTGGGTTTAATATTTTTTTATACAGTTTATCAAAATCTATGGTGGAAAAAAATGGTTGTTTCTTCATATCTTCTATGCCATTGGCACCTGTCCCTAAATAAAAAAAGTTTGTCAACACTAAAATTCATATATCAGTGGCATAAGAAAACATGTAAGAATTTCTGACCAGAAAAAAAATTATGACAAAAAATAACCAAGTAATGAGAAAAAGAAAATGAGTTGTCTAGCTGCTACCACAACAAGATAAGTGATTCTTACCTTCAGAAAATTCAGACTAGACATAATGAAAATGTTTCAGTAAAAATTTCACATATTTAGCTGTAAAATTTTAACAGTCCTTTAAATGGATAGAATTTGGTACATAATAACTTACCTAATCTATTAGCTGGATTTCTTTTAAATAAACATCTTAATAATCCTTGAGCTTCTGGACTTAAGAACTGTGGCATACCTAATTTGGCTCTGAAAATATTCAAATATTGTAAAAATTTGCTCAGAAAATATTCAAATATTGTTAAAATTGTCACTGAAAATATTCAATATTGTAAAATGTGGCCCTGAAAATATTCATATATTGTAAAATTTGGCCCTGAAAATATTCAAATATTGAAAAATTTGCTCTGAAACTATTCAAATATTGTAAAAATTTGCTCTGAAAATATTCAAATATTGTAAAAACTCGGATGAGAATTGAAAAAATTTCTGCAAACTGTACAACAGAGTACCAAATAAACACTTGTGTTAAAAGTCTCAATCCTTAAATATCAAATTGTGTCTTTTGTTTAAATGAATTTATCTATAATTAAAATGTATAATTTTTATTTTTTTTCAGGAATGACTATGTTTGATGAATAGTGGTTAAAATCATCAAAAATTAAGACAATGTGGACAATATAAGCATTAAAAAACAATCATTCCTATAATGTCTTGGTGATAAATGATTTCATCTCCTGACATTTATTCATTGTTATATTCAATCAAAGCCTTAAAGGCTGTAAAAGCAATTGCTCCCATGTTAATGTTTGGGGACTTTTATTTTTCATCCACATATATACAAGAATTAAACCTGACATGAGTGTTGTCTAGTTAAAAGTAAGAAGGTTTTAACTTTATATAAATAAGACTTTAGCAGAAAGTCATTTTTAATATGTTTTATATTTCACAAGGAGACAACACGTTTACCAGGCTAAAGTTTGGGTCAAATATACATGTGCTGAAACATATAACTCAAAAAGAAATCATCATGGATTATCCCCTGGTAGTGTTTGTAACTTCCTTGGCAATAATTTCCTTTATTGATTTAATTTTAACAATTTTCATTATTAATTTATATTTAACCATTAACACAAATGATTAAGTTAAAACATTTCAACTTTCCAGACGCAAATGTTAAAAAACGGGAAAGAAATAAAATATCTTACAAGACATAAACATGTAAAGAATAAATGTATATTTCAGCTTAATAAAAATATTTTCATAATGTTACTTTGTCATCATTTTTAAAACTAAGTTCCAAACATTATTGCTCAGTTGATATGTGTCCTTCTGATGCGGTACGAGCACAGGCACTTGTTTCTATCCATAGGAAGGTCGATTATCCATATAAATAGTTTTATATAAATAGTTTTATATGGATAGTCGACCTTCCTATGGATAGAAACAAGTGCATGTGGGTACGAGATAACTACAATTCTCATGCAATCCCGAAAAGGGGGGTCATCACAGACAAACATGACAATAAATCGTTATCACTGAACTAGTATATATATTGTATAGGGGCCAGCTGAAGGACGCCTCCGGGTGCGGAAATTTTTCGCTGCATTGAAGACCTGTTGGTGACCTTAATTCTGCTGTTGTATGTTTTTCTATGGTCGGGTTGTTGTCTCTTCGACAAATTCCCCATTTCCATTCTCAATTTTATTATACGAACAAGAACAAACAGCTCTATGTTGCTTTGATATTTATCAATTTTCAGGAAACATTGCGAAAAATGATCTTCAATATTTCGAAAACATGTGAAATAAAATTGCTAACACGGTGGACCGTCGAGTGTCAACAAACGTAGTAGACTTGTTCACTGAAAAGACGAGGATAATGGTTTCATCTGACATTTGTTATGCAAACCCAGTTTTGATCATGATATTTAAAAAGACGTACTTTTTTTCAATCTATGTATTAATAAACTAGAAACTATCTCTTCATCTGGACCGACTTGGCATCTACTACGTTTGGACGGGTCCATTTCATTAGTAAGGTGATCGATAAAGATTACGGAGTTTTGACAGAAAAGGAAAACGAACTTATTGTTATGTGTTTTCAACAAGGGTTTCGTTCCGCTAAATTATTTGCGCAAATAAAGTTTGTCTATTTTTAGATTACAGGTAATAATTTGACACTACGCATTAACCTGTGTAGTGATTTTGATTTTACGATAAATGTATGAATGAACGATAATTTTATGAATCAACAAGAGCACCTGACCTCTTATTGAAACACAAATTAAACATAAAAAAACGTATTTATTAGGAGATAATTCAGTTAAATTTTCAATACTAAATCAACAACTGAAATGAATCCATATTTTGTTGAAACATCGTACGAACGGCGGAAAACGGAATTGCATTTATAAAAATGTACTTTTTTTCACTCGGACTTCTATGTTATTTGATAGTCAAACGGTTGACCCTTTAAATACAAAAATACATCTACAAGAACATATTCTGAAACTTCTTAAATCCACTAACTTTTTTTTAAAGTTTCAAGCTATGTATTGCATTAGAAAACATACATAGGTGTTAAAGAATGACTGACCAGGAGCCTGTTTAACAAAATACTATGGCTTGATCTGGGCGGAGTCTCTGATCTGGGTCACAAAGATGGCCATACGCGACGGCATAAAAGCAATTGCTTTAAAAACACAATATCAGGGACACTGAAGTTTTCAATTAGCAAGAAATATTTGAATTGAGCTTACTTCAGTATTTGTGTCATAGTTTCCTTTCTGTTGGCCCCTTGGAATGGTAAAGCACCTGTCAACATTTCAAACTAAGAAAAATAAAAAAAATATAAAGTCAATAATTGCAATTTTCGTCACATCAAGATTATCAAGCACTGCAGATTAAATAATGGTTCATACACTTTGACTGTTTTGTATACTGTGGATTCATTTATTTTATTATCAATTATCAAGGATTGAGGAAAACTTACATTTTGGTGGATATTTGATTGCATGGGTGTGCTTTTTCTGCATAGTTAGCCTAGATAGAAAATTTGTAATTCGTAGAACATTTGAATTCATGGTTCACCTGTACACACAAAAATTGGTGTCCAACGAAAAATAATGAATCCACGGTAGTCAATAATTGCATATTTTCTTCACATTAAGATTATCAAGCCCTGCAGATTCAATAATGGTTCATACACTTTGACTGTTTTGTATAGTTTACATGTAGTGTTGCCATCTGTATTAAACATACATAGACAAGACATTGGCATACCAAAAGTGTTCCCCCTTAAAACATATGTAATTAACAAGTATTTATAAATCTATGCAGAAGTTTAAAAGCCAACAGGTGAAGACTGAGGAGATAGAAGCAAAACTAACGACGATCTCAGGTGCTCAGGAAGCCTGAAGGGTAACAGGAAACAGCACAAATATTTTTATACATTTGCTGGTGAAATATATCTGAACATATTTCTCAGCTTTTGTAACATGGGTTTGTTAATCAGTATTAACCTTTTTTTCAATGTTAATCACTCTTCACCAGAAAGATTTCTTAACACCTTGTGTGTACTGACATAAGATTGTATAACTAATTAACAAAACCACCATGAACTTACCATAAGAACCCCATATGACCACCAATCTGCTGCAGTACTGTGACCCTTTCTATTGACACCAACTTACCATAAGAACACCATATGACCACCAATCTGCTGCAGTACTGTGACCCTTTCTATTGACACCAACTTACCATAAGAACACCATATGACCACCAATCTGCTGCAGTTCCCCGTGATCCTTTCTATTGACACCAACTTACCATAAGAACACCATATGACCACCAATCTGCTGCAGTACCGTGTCCCTTTCTATTGACACCAACTTACCATAAGAACACCATATGACCACCAATCTGCTGCAGTTCCGTGACCCTTTCTATTGACACCAACTTACCATAAGAACACCATATGACCACCAATCTGCTGCAGTTCCGTGACCCTTTCTATTGACACCAACTTACCATAAGAACACCATATGACCACCAATCTGCTGCAGTTCCGTGACCCTTTCTATTGACACCAACTTACCATAAGAACACCATATGACCACCAATCTGCTGCAGTTCCGTGACCCTTTCTATTGACACCAACTTACCATAAGAACACCATATGACCACCAATCTGCTGCAGTTCCGTGACCCTTTCTATTGACACCAACTTACCATAAGAACACCAATCTGCTGCAGTACCGTGTCCCTTTCTATTGACACCAACTTACCATAAGAACACCATATGACCACCAATCTGCTGCAGTACCGTGTCCCTTTCTATTGACACCAACTTACCATAAGAACACCATATGACCACCAATCTGCTGCAGTACCGTGTCCCTTTCTATTGACACCAACTTACCATAAGAACACCATATGACCACCAATCTGCTGCAGTCCCGTGACCCTTTCTATTGACACCAACTTACCATAAGAACACCAATCTGCTGCAGTTCTGTGACCCTTTCTATTGACACCAACTTACCATAAGAACACCATATGACCACCAATCTGCTGCAGTTCCGTGACCCTTTCTATTGACAACCTCAGGGGCCATGTACTCTACTGTACCACAAAAAGAATAGGTCTTCTTTTCTTCAAATACAGATTCTTTACTCAGTCCAAAGTCCGTTAATTTGATATGACCATCTGAATCAAGTAAAATGCTGAAAGACAAAAAAAGTTTATGCTTAATCAAATATTTCATTGTTTAACCTTTAAAAGTTGAATCAACTTGAATATTATCATTCTAAATGTACATGTAGAAAATGGCTAAATATTAAGGAAAATGGTTATGACGAACATTATGAATATTCTTCCTACATTAAATTCTGTAACACCAGCATGAGGTCAATTGACTCCAATTAAATTGCTAAACAATTTGTTCTTACTGTGACATAATACTGTGGATTCATTATTATTCGTTGGATACCAATTTTCGTGGATTTCGTGGACACAGTCTAACCACGAAATTAAATATTCAACGAATGATAATTTTTCTATAGGTTTGTATGCAGACCTCAGCAAAACCACGAAATTAAATATCCACGAATATGCAAGTTTTTCTTAATCCACGAAAATTGGTACCCACGAAAATAAATGAATCCACAGTATTAGCAGTGTGACATAGGCAGTAGGCAATGTCTAGGAATTTGTTGAAAGTCGTCTATACTCACTTCTCTGGCTTCAGATCTCTGTAGACAATACCAACTGAATGTAAATGATCCAAGGCCATAGCCAGCTCAGCCAGGTAAAACTTCACATCCTCTTCAGTAAACATCACCTAATATACACATACAAATTAACCATACATGTTTACACAATATTTTACTCAAAATTGATTTTTGAAGGCATGTTTTTTTAACAAAATATTATTAGAGATTTGATTGCTCACAAACCATTGCAAACCACTAAATAAGAAAAATAATGGCTCAAAAAATAAACTTTAGTTTTAAATATTGCATTACTGAAAATTCAGTATTTGTCAAAAGAAAATAGAAACAATGATGACCATTGTTTTTAATCAATTCTGGAAAGTGTTATTGAAAAATTTAAAATTGATGGTGAAGAAATTTTCATACAGCTTTAGGAGTTGTAGCTCAAAAAGGGGTTGAATAAAGACCACATCACACAAAGTATTTAACATTAAGGATACTCTAAGCCCTGATTATTATAAATCAAACATAATCAATATGAAAATTTATTACAGAAACATTTAATAAAATTCAAGTTTCATCAATTTTAAAAACTAAATTAGACACAGTATAATCATCATTGGTCTTCCATTGTTTTTTTCCACACAGTTTGTACAAATTAAACAAAAATTATTTTAAAAGTTTATAATTTTATTCAATACATACATTATTCAACAAACTATCCATCTATCCACAAAAATCAGGTATTCATTAAAATAATTTACTCTCGAGATGATATGATTTTTAGAATTGGCATCATGTATTTTTGACATGGCTTACCTCTTTAGACAATCTTGTAAACAGATCACCACCTCTTAAAAATTCCAAAATTAGGTACAACTTTCCTTCTGTCTGAAATGCTGCAAGAAATAATAGAAGAGCAATTGACAAATGGACCCCTTCTTAATTCAAACATAATTGTATGAGTTTAACTGTACATTTTTTTCCTATCAAAATACTAAGTAAGAATGCAAACAATTGAAATATACAAAATATATTCAGTGTTCCAGCTAAGCCGTTTTCAGAGGGCATGACACCCGCACTTTCCCGAGTGCCGCCCTGTGCCCTTATTAGTTTGCAGGGCGCCCTGCCTGTTTTGATGATTGATTGTATATTATTTTGTTTGTATTGATATGATCCGCTAATTACTAAATTTTACCTGGCGAAAAGTTTGTGACTTAGTTAACGAACCCAAGCTAATCAACGGTTACAGCTGGTGTTATAATCTGTTGTAATAAGTAATCTGTTTATGATCATCCACATTAATTCATTCAAATAGAGTCAGTCGGCAATTACCTTTGAAGAAATGTGCAAACGAACTAGGGCACAATTTGCAATGTTTACCGTAGTTTCATGGAGAAAATGTAATGCCAGAAAGTTGAAAACTATAAACAACTCGTGGAAGACATCATTTTACTTGTTCTTCGTGAAATAAATAGCAAATTCAGACATATTTGTTATTGACTGCCCTCATTTTTGATACGAAAATAACAAAATGGGCCGCCATTTTGTTGATCATATTAACATCTTCTACGTACTGTTAATAATCCTCCAAAGAAGGAGCCCCCACCCGAATAAAGAAAAATAACTCAATCTGATTTTTTTCTTAGCATTGAGTAATTACCCACTTAACATATTCTAAAATATGTCTACATACTTCTTGCTTAAGAATATATATGTTTAGGTATTTTGAGTTATGGGAAAAGTTAAAGAGAGTCTTAGTAGCAGTGTTGGTAGGGTGCCTTGGTCATCCTTTTCCGTTTTCTTTATTTTTAATACAAATTTTCACTTTTGCTATATTGCCATTAAGCGCAGCAGAGGTAGAAAGGTGAAACTGGTAAAGTGTTTCAGACCATAGAAACAGAAAAAAGCAGGGCACCTGTCAAAACATGCTGCATATAAAGCTTAACTGTGCCAAGTACACGAAGTAATGATTTAAAAACTTGTGTGACAAGCTGCTTGACAAGTTTTTCAGCCTAAAAAGTAGAAAGATAAGAGTTCTATACGGGCTAATGATGTAGTTCTTGTATAACCAGTGATTTCAACAAATAAACACAATGTTTTATTAATATTTGTAATAAATATACCCTTTTCATATTATCATACCACGCATTAAATGCCCTTTTTCAGGATTGGCACCCTGCCCTTTTGAAATCCTAGCTGGAACACTGATATAAATGTTCTTGTACAATGTATGTGTAATATATTATGTATATATATAACAAGTCAAAAAGGGTACAACATCACCATTAAATAACTATAAAATGAACAAATATTAGAAATTCCGGATAACTGATATCCTTCTTCAATAATAGCACGATGTCAAATGAATCATGTAAAAATATTCAAAATGTCTCTTCAGTGATGTTAGGGATCGAAACGGTATTTGGAAGGCCATATAAAAAGCAGGGCTCACGCTACCAGGCGACTTGGGCGAAGAAGTCGCTTTCCCGACCGTCACTTCGCTTTCCCCGACCCCCAAAAGCGAAAACAAGTCGCCCTGTTCTTGACGATACTCGCTTTCAGTCGCTTCCGTTATCGGACATTTTCAATTTTTACCAAGTTGATGAAACATCAATTTTTTATTGATAATTAAAGAAATTTAGACCTAAACGATTGATTTTCTTAAGAAGAGAGGTTGAGGCATTGTCTTTGCAGTGTGTAGCAGGTTATTTGATAAAAATACAACTTTTTATCACTTCGTGCATTTCCGCAAGTTCCGGTGGTTGTTACTCGAAAACGTACATCAACCTAAATTTCGGCGGCAAAATAAGTTTGTTACTTCATTTAAACGTGATAAAAGTTGCCTCCAGTAAATGTTCAATCCATTTATTGCATTAAAAACGTCATGTTCCTTTCCAAATAACTTGTCAAACATCGTTTATTTTTGTAAATTTTCTTGCATTTGTCCGCCATTGACCGATTTCTAAACTACGGTTCTGAACCGGACCAGCTATAACCGAAATCCGTACTTTTACAATAATTACTACGGACGCACGGATGGAACAGCTGACAGAAGAATATTGATCCCAAAAGGGAATCAAAGCGCTGTAAGCGCTGAAGGCAGTTAACCAAAAACCAAGGCAACCGTAATTATGAAAACTGTTGCAATGTTGCCTCAACATTAAACATTCATATATAGTACATTCATGTTTATCTAATGATTTATTTATTAAGGCAAATAATTTATATGTTATCAAGGTTTCAAAAGCAATGCATATATCAATGTATATTTTTTATGGTGAGTCTGCAGTGGTACAAGTTCCCAATGATTGCAGTTGTTCTACTTGGTAGTTAAGTTTATTTGACTGCTAGAAGTTCAATTTGACTTAGTATGAACATGTAATAGTATGAATGGACTGGTTTCCCTGGAAAGAAAACTGAGTTTGTGTTCTATAGTACAAAAGTTATGAGACACGAATCAGACAAATGTTCACTACAACAGGGATCAAAGGTGAGGTCTGACTGACTTGCCCATAGTAAATGTAAATGATTTGTTATTTTGTCCCATACATATGAATAAAAATTATTTAGGGGTGGGGATCTCAACGGTTTTCAAGTTCTCAAACAGGTAGGGGTAGGCAGAGGATTTAGGGGGCAGGGGGCCCAGCCCCCCCCCCCCCCCCCTTTTTGGGAAAATTTTGGTTGCTTATATAGGGAATCACTGAAGCGTGACTGGAGCGGGCCCCTCTTAGGTCAGTCAGTGGGCCCCACTTATGAAAATTTCTGGATCCGCCACTGGGGGTGGGTGACCCTAGGGACTTCCCCTACATTTCATTTTATATGTTATATTGTCCCATACATGAATATATATGGTTTAGGGGTGGGGATCTCGACCATTTTTAAATTCTAAAACAGGAGGGGTGGGTGACCCCTAGCACTCTTCCTATATTTCATTTGATTTTTCATATTGTCACAAACATGAATATATATGGTTAAGGGGTGTTGATCTCGACCGTTTCCAAGTTCTCAAACAGGAGGGGGTGGGGTAACTCCAGGGACTCCCCCTATATTTCATTTTTTATTTATCATATTGTCCTGTACTGGAATATATGCAGGGGCGGATTCAGACGTGGAGGGTTGCGGGCTTGCACCCCCCTTAAATTTGCAAAGTATGGGTTGTTCTCAGCTTAATAAAGAATATTCCGATAATTTTACCTCAATTTTTTTTTAGCCTCGCTCTGCTCGGCGAAAATTTAAGTTTGCACCCCTCCTAACCTAAAATCCTGGATCTGTCCCTCATATGGTTTAGGGGTGGGGAGCTCGACCGTTTCTAAGTTATCAAACAGGAGGGGGTAAAGTGGCCCAAAGAATGCCACCTATATATCATATGATTTACTTACATTAAGGTATATATAATATAGTTGCATTATTTGTGAAAATAAAGAATGAAACTTTAAGCTACTTTAATTGACCCTTCAAAATTGAGAAAAATCAAATAACCCCTCGAAATTGCAGTAATATGTTTACACTTTAAAAGCATCTCACATGCATTATCATCATTTATCATTTATAAAGAAAATTTAGACTGTGACCATGAACATGTATATTGTTAGATATACTGTTCCCAGCTGTCACGTTGTATTGGATTTTTAAATTAAAATTTGTCAAAAAGTAATTTTGAGTTTCTGAATAAAATATTTTTCTGCTTTTTCTTTCTTGTACATATATCTTTCGGTGTACAATAATAGTGTTTATATTCATTTACCATGCATAGATGTATTTTTTCACCTGCTTGGATTTATTTTGTAAATGATCGCCAAACCCGGAATTACCCTTATCCGCTTCCGGAATCGGATCCGATTTTGTAAAATTTTGTCTTCACGGCCGCCATTGTTATGTGTTTACAATGTTGTTTTTGTCAATCAGATACGATTTTACTCGAATTTATACAATATTTGTCGGCGATTTTCTGTATAAAGCTAGCGGTTGAACAAAATGAACATCGCCGTCATGAATAATAATGATAAAAATAAGTTTTTAGCTCGTTTAATTGGAGACTTTGGTGAACATGGTGAAAAGGTTTGCAAAGTAATTTCTTATTTTCTTTCAAATGTAACATGACTACGTCGGGCGTAGCTAGAAACCAACTATCCTAGTCTAAATTCCGCTTGCAAAAGTGGAAGGTCGCGGAACTCTGACCACCGCTAATTTGCACACCTGCCTCCAAATTGAAAAGCTACGAAAATTTCTTTTTCTAATTTGAAATTGCCGCCAACAGCATGAACAGTATGAACTTATTATATAATAGACTACTGACGTAGTTGTACTACGTATTGATGACAAACAATATTCCTACGACTTTTGTAATTTGGGAAATCTAAACTACTTGTCTTAAGAGATTTTCGGCGATTAAATATTTCATACAATTGTTCTTTGACATCTTAGCTAAAAGCACAAGTCATAATGAACTACACAATGATTCTTAATAAGCACTACTTCCTATGTGTAACTTTAAAACTTTTGGATAAATCGACGATCATTTAAGGTTTTTCTGGTCATTTTTTTTGTAATCCAGAATAAAAAGTATTAAAAAAGTGTTCAATTAGTTATATATAACATAGTAGCAGGCTAGATAATAACAATGGCAAGTATTTCAGGATTTATTGGGTAGAACACAAATCTAGGGTGCTCGCATAATGCAGCTTAACTGCATAAAAATTACGTATTCCACACGCATTAAGAGACTTTTGGTTACATCTAATTGATTGGTTTATATAATTCCCTATATTTTTTATGGATTGTTTCAAAGTTGCTTTATTTTATAAACTCTGAGACTATTAATTATATTATGGCCCAGCTTAATAACTTTTATATTTTTTTATGAGAAACACTGAATTTCATACACAAGATATATTTGAATTAAATTGTAATTGATATATTATAATTTCTTTACATTTTTTAAAATAAATTTTTTTTTTAGTGCTATCTATAAATATTTAGTTTGTAGTTTACAAAACCTTAGTTAAACTTAAACAACTTTTAATTTGAAATGTTACTTTAATTGGATACTCAGATATGAATTGAATAATATAAAAAGAACATTATTTACATATGACCCTTTATACTATAGTAAAATCCAAACATTGTAGTGCACCGAGCGAATGAGCACTTCTCTTTCAAATCTCACCACTTCTCCCTATCAGTTTCAAAAAGAGAAGTCACTTCTCCCTATAATTCTGAAGTAGTGTGAGCCCTGAAAAGTACCCTCATTTTTAGATACTCTTGAATTTTAAGAGTCAATATAGGATGAACGGATCATATAAACCGGGGGGGAAATATGATACAAGCCCCATTTATATATATATTGCAATTCTTTTTTTAAACTTTCTTATATATGGGATCATGAAATAGTGCCTTAGCAAGAACTCAGTGTATTTGTAATTTAATTAGATCAAGCTTAATACAAAATACTATGTGTTCTAAAATATAGTAACAATCTTACCATAGTGCAGTCTCACTACAAATGGATGATTAATGTCAGCAAGTATATCACGTTCCATTTTTGTTCTTTGGCGATCACGAACTGAAAATAAAAATTAGCACAATAAGAAATCAAAAGAAATTAAATAAGTTAATTCAACTTTTTCTAAATTGAATCTTCAAAATTCATGAGGAATATATTAATTGAAATAAAATTAAAATATATAATCAACTGTCAGAGTTGATCAGAATTTTTCTGGTTCGATGTATTCCTTTTACCAAAGTCATTTTGGATTTCCTTTAAATACAAGCTGCAGTTACTGCAATGAAATCAAGGCATTGAAAGGAGTGTTTAATCCAGATATTAACAAAACTAAACAATGCATACTTTATAATCAATCCTAAGTGTAAATTAAATTTATAGACATCCAAACTAAAAGATACCAAAATTTTGCTTGACTCTTGAATTTCATTGTATGTATTTCAACAGCCAACTATTATACAGTACACACACATTGACAAAATCTAATTCAAGATGGTGTTTTAGAGATGGCTAACTAGCGTAACTATCAGGGTTTTCTCATGGTCTTTTTTGTGTGCCAAAAAACAAATTTCTAAGTTAAAATGCAGAGTGTTGTCCGATAATGGAAAAGGTTAGAAAAGCCTGAAATAATCAACAAGGTGGACAATGTCACCCCTTTATGATTCTTTAACAAAATATGTTAATGGATTGACAGCCTAAACCCCATTGGTTGTCAACTTCTTATCATAATAAAAAAAAAATTAAATTTTTTAGTATGACTGAAAACTAAATAAAATGCCTTAATACCCCAGTACAACATGTACAAGCAATGAGTCTAATAAATAATTCTGTATAACAATTCGATAAAAAAAAATATACTCAAATTCTCAAATCCAATTTATAACAATACAATACCTTTTAAAGTTGCCTTTTTCAAAACCTTCATAGCGTACAAGGTACCAGCATCAGCTCCTTTTATTTTTCTCACCAGGAAAACCTGCGTATAATAAAATAATAAAATGTTAAGGAGTAATGACTTGCATATCAAATAAAGTTATAAAGGTAAATAACTGAAGAATGGTTTAAATGATGCTACCCAAATTTGTTCTTGATCTGTGTTTTGTGGTATAAGTATTGTGTATAAGTTTCATTACGTTTAAATTTGGTTGAGGCAAACTAAAGTAAGAGAACTGAAACGAAAAATTAAGCAATTTTTCCATTTCTAGAACAGAAAAAGTGACAGTCCTAATATTCAAACGTGATCTGTGTTTTGTGGAAATAAGCATTGTATAAAAGTTTCAAAACATTTAGTTCACACTAACTTAAGTTAAAGAATAGAAATGAAAATTTCAGCATTTTTTTCCCTTTTTGTAAAGGTACATAACTCTTTAACGGTTTATTAAAGTGACATAACCAAAATTCTAATTTGATCCGTATTTTATAGTAAGGCCAAATAAAAATATATGTCTGTTTAAGGTTACATGCTTTAAAAAAATAGGGTAGGTAGGTCGGTATTTTCATTTTATTATTTGGTACATGATTTTGAGTGCAGTTTCGTATTGTCGTGGTCCGAGTTGATCATGGGCTGTGTTTACCTGTAATTTTAATGATTGGATTACACCCCTTTGTTATTGATTGGAAAAAATGGCGGCAAAATGTTTATTTCATCACACGAGTCTCAAATTTTCTTAAAAAAGCTATCATATTCATGATTATGAACATTGGGATGTATCAGGCAACACTATCTTCACTTTTAACACGAGTTCAGTTTATTTTTCACTTTACAACGGAAATAAAATGGCTTAGGGTTGGCACTCAAAATAGGGTTGGTCGGGTAACCGTAAACATGGTAAACAGACATTATTTTTTTTGGCCTAATAAGCATTGTGTATAAGTTTCCTAACATTAAGTTAAGGCAAACTAAATAAGAGTATGGAAACCAACTTTATGATTATGGACGTACATACAGATAGACAAGGGTAAAACTAAATCCCCCTCCCTTACAATAAAAAAAAAATTACATGAAAAAACACTTGAATATTGAGGTATCTTTGATCATTGATAAAAATAAAATCCATAAGAAATTCAGTCATGTCAGTGGCATTCTGCAATACATGTAATCGAACAAACATTTATCTATTCCAAACAAATCCTCTAATTGTCAAAATATTGTTAGAATATTGTACCTTTCCAAATGATCCTTGACCAAGAACCTTGAGCAAATCAAATGTAGATGGATCAACCTTTTCTCCATCCTTTGTTAATTCAGTCAAACAGATATTTCGCATCTGTGGATCATTGTCATTCTGTGGATAAAACATATTATTCTTTACAAGACATCAGTTTAAAAATATAGCTTTACAACACACATTTGAAAATGAATTATCACCTTTTGAATAATAAAATATCCTAGGTTTGAATTTACAGTTTACATTTTAATAGTTTAAAGAACATTATCGCAAAAATTTCATGATTTGCAGTCAAAACATGGTCTATAACAGAACAAATAGTGCACCTGGAAAATGAAACCAGTCTTACCTCATCTATAAGCATATCTTCAGTTGATCCTGTTTCCTGTAACAGAAAAAGTGATTTAAGTTAAAATCTCTTAACCAATTAATAATCATAGTCTCTGTCTGGCTATTTCTAAAGCTAATTTATTAGAAAAGCCATATATATCAATTAAATATGAATGATCTGCATTTGTGTTGTTATTTTTATAATTGGACCCCTCTTTTAAAAAAGTTGTTCCAAATATGATGAATATTTTTCCCTTTTAAGTTTTTCTACAACAGCAAAATGACCCCTTGCACAGATCCTAATTTAAAAAATATTCCTCATTCAAAACAGACAGCTTCATGAACAGTTATGATAAATTGTTTTGGACCTGTGTGCAAATCAATAGAAATAATACAGGTAAATTTGTATCAAGGAAAGCAATAGTTCTAATTTAAAGCTTTGTGATATAATTTAAACATTTATCAATAAGGATGATAATTGGAATACATGTTAAAAAAATGTTATACCATGCTTCTTCAGAAAATGAGATCATTCATTTTTTTGTTGCACAAGTCTCAAGTTTCTCTGTTTATTTTTTTGGTCCTTTAATGATTATTTTTTGGTCCAAGGTGAGTGGTCCCAACCTGATGTTCTGACTGAAGCATCTAGTTTGAATGTTACATACATAGTCATAGGTCACTACAAAACTCTTGCCGCAGATTTGTTGAAACTTTAATCATTTAATGCTAGGGCACAATAGAGGGTTTTATAAAAATACCATTGACTTATATCTCTATAAATATGTTAATGCCTAAGGCCATTTATCAGACTGGTTTGGAAATCATTTGGATGGCAACCGTTTGGTTTTTAGGAGAAATAAAATAGATGCGATATAGATTTTATATAAATTGACTAACAACATCATTGTCCGCCACTTCCATGGGCTTCCATGGATCAGCGTTTACTGCCAGTGGCATGCTTGGGCTGTAAAGAGGAATTTTGATTAATACAATATCCCCTGTCAACTTTCTTCCATTAAAATGGCGGCTTCCGACACGAGATAGAGGCCACCCACACTTCCGGTATGCGGAGAAAGAAAAGTGACAGTTGGCGGGAAATTAAATATTCGGCAATATGTTTTTTTTACAAGATCTAAGTTTGCATGATTCTACTACTTTACTTTATCGTCGAAAAATAAAAATTGTAAACAAAGTAAAGGCAGTGGCTTATTAGCCGGATCTGATTAAAATATCTTACTATAGACTAATTCTCTATAATTGTTGGTGCGGCGTATAAAACAAGGAATTGTATAGCTGTAAAATAGCCAATTCTGTAGAAAAATTATATTTTGCCGGTTTGAATTATAATTTTAATATTTTACTCAGAGCCGGCAAAATAGCAAATGCCGGTAAAATATGACAATCAGGGGCGGATCCAGAACTTTGCCCGCTCCAGTCATGCTTCAGTGATTCCCTATATAATCAACCAAATTTTTCCCACGAAAGGGGGGCCCGGGCCCCAAGCCCCCCCCCCCCCTTGGATCCGCCTATGACAATAAAGGATCGATGTTACATATACATATTTCAGAATAACGTTAAAGTTTTTAGACTAGTTTATAAAAATATATCAAAACATCATAACAGCAGAGACATATGAAAATAAACTTATCATAGATACCAGGATTGAAATTCTGTATCTGCGACATACAAAAAGACTCATCAGTGACGCTTGAATAGAAAAAAGTTTAAAAAGACAGTGAAGAGGACCCAACATTCCTAAAAGTTTTGCCACCTAAGGTAATCTATTCCTGAGGCTAGAAAAGCCTCATAGTATTTCAAAAAATTAAAAATTAAAATTTTTGTAGCATTAGTCATTAATCTGTCCAAAAAGGAAAATTTCGATTGATGTGCAATCTGTGTCAATCCTATCAAACTTCTTACATTTCTAATTAATTTCTCATCTTTATTATTCATTAACCATATCGGTTTTTGGTGGGGTATTTCAAAATTCTTGCAGCAAATATTTATCATTGTTTGTAGAAGTCAATTCTTGTAAGATCTTGTAATTAAGTGCCTAATCCTTTTTTTGTCAATTTCTATAAAACCTGGCACATATACATCTTTATGATCTTTTATCATTCAAGAAGATCACAAATTAGACCTTTGCTCCTTGAAGAATCACACAAATACATAAAAGTCATAAGAAACCTCAAATCAAAAAAAATTAATGCATATGATTTTTATAACTCAATGGATAGTTTTCATTATAAAACTTATGTACATATACTTTTTTCTGAAGAAAATTCTTTAATTTATTCATATTTAGAAGAAGTTTACTTTATTTGAATAGCTTCCTTCCAGCAAGCTATTCCCCCGACATATTTTCCGTATGCAAGGTGACCTCAGTGTGACCCATCTCGTAAAAATCCGGTGACCACAATACGCATGGATGTCCATAAAATAAACTATTATCTGAATTTACATGTTAAACACGTGCTCAATTTCCATGCTTTTTTGTTTATTTTTCGTCAATTGTTGACAAACAGGTGACAATCGTTAAACTTCGGCTTCAAAACACGAACTTTAATTACCTGCCATATTTTCACAACAACACTGACCGATTGAGAAAAAAAATTGACAATTATACGAAATTTACACGAAAAAATGATAAATTCGAGCACAGAAGACGAAGTTTAGGATGTTTGTATGCATTAGTTCAAGAATTGGAAGAACATTATTTTTCACCGGTCACTCGTTTCTTATGACTTTAAAGACGAAATCATCAAACTGCAGACTTCGATCAACATCACATTGGTCAAGTTTGGTGGACAAACACTCGATATTTCAAAGGATACTAATTACTTTGCATCCCGGCTCAGATTTGTTCCCTTACTCTGATCGAGAAGAATTCACAAAGCACCTCCATAAAGAAAAAAAAAAGATAAGGCATTTTGCCAAGATCTGTAATTTTGCATTCAGATATGTTGACAATGTACTGTAACTCAATAAACTCAGCGGCATTTGAGCGATTGATTCATCATTGCATCACATATATATCCCAATGAACAAAACACCGAATGCTGCCGAAATTAAAAGGCCTGAATTATATCTAGTTTTTTTCCCTTGAAATTGACGACCTAGAACTAGGGTCTTTATCTTAAACGAGTCAATTTCGGTTTCCCCTTTTAATTGTCAACTAACCTTTGCCATATCGAACGATGTTTACATATAATACATTAAAGGAAGGCAAACTTAATGCGATATTGAAAAAGTGTAAAACGATTAAATAAACAAGAATGTGTCCATAGTACACGAATGCCCCACTCGCACTATCATTTTCTATGTTCAGTGGACCGTGAAATTTGGGTCAAAACTTTAATTTGGAATTAAAATTAGAAAGATCATATCATAGGGAACATGTGTACTAAGTTTCAAGTTGATGTAACTTTAACTTCATCAAAAACTACCTTGACCAAAAATTTTAACCTGAAGCGGACGGACGACCGGAGGCACAGACCAGAAAACATAATGCCCCTCTACTATCGTAGTTGGGGCATAAAAAGTAATCCTGACATCTGAATAGTCTTGATGCTGTAATAATTGTCATTACTTTTGTTTTTAGAAAATATCAAAAAGCGGTCATGATTATTCATTATGATGCTAGTGTTCATTAAGTTATCCATTGCATGAGATGTCAGTGTAGTTTTCCATATTATCTGACAGAAATACAGATAATGTCGTCGTTGAAACATAATTAGTATTTCAGTTTTCCCTTGAAAACGCAAAGTTGTGCTTGTCGATGTCTTTGTAGTTTTCTTCCTTTTGCTTTTCTTGTTTTAATGTTTTGATGGTATTATGAAATTATTCAGTGGAAAAAAAACCACACACACATGAAATATTTAATTTGACATCACATCTGGTTGAATATAAAACAAAAAGGATATTTACAGTAAATAATTATCTATGTTTGTGGTTTATTGTTTATATTCAGTTAAAATCAAAAGCATGTACCTTTAGATATTCATCTAAATGATTATTTGTTTATCAGTTTTTCAGTCTCTCGGTCTTATGTTACTCAGTGTCTCGCTCAGTGTACCCATTTTTTCTTTCAAAAGCTTAGAAAAACTGACAAAGATTTTATAAGATTTTCAAATAAGGGTTTTAAACACTGAAAATGTATTAAAATGATATGAAAAGAAACTTGAAGTAGGGGTTTGCGGGCATTTTTTTTTATGGCACTAGTCTACATGAATATAACTAGAGGAATCGGAATATCTGATGAATAGTAAAAAACAAGTGTAGCAAACACTCATATCCAAATGCATCTCATTACCGTAAAAGCAAGGCACAAATTATTATGGATTTTCCAGCGTTCGTGTCAGTACGCTATTTTACATGTTAGATTTTGGTTCTTGGTTTGTACTGGTATTTTAAAACTCTTTAGTAAGGAGACAAATATATGACAACTTCCTGTTCATTTTCCTCACGTTGTTTTCGTTCTGCATTTAATTCAAGTGATTAACCATCAAATTATACTCAAGATGTCGATGAGAAATCTAAACAAAGCGAGAGCTCGCTCTCACAAAGAAAGAAGTCAGGTAGGATACTAGGAATCTGATGCTCTTCACCTTCGTTCGCTAAACCGAAGCCGAAGGGAAAATCCACAAAATTATGGTCTCCACCTGCATTTGACTTGTCCACGTCTCTATCAGTCTAATATGAGGCAGGCATTACCTGTAAATGGGGACGAAGTCTGTATGAATTATTTTTTTGTAACTTTAATATTTGTTAAAAAAAAAGAAATGGAAATACCGTAACGTTTCCCGGATTTTGGTTCTGTTGTTAGAGATTTTAGTTGTGACGTTATAAAAGTTATGACGTCATATACAATGTAAACAAAGAAACGCTATCATCAGGTAACGTTTTTTTCATATCGAGGAATTATTAAAAATAAAATTGGTATTGCGTTCCTTCCTATTTTATACAAGACTGATAAATATATATTTTACTCAAAGTTTCATACAAACGAGACCGGAAAAGGAAGTACATTGTAGATTTCTGCGCAGATCCGGAAATTAAAAAACGCGACAAAAAAAAAATTGAATGATTTTGAGTTCATTAGTACAATGAAAATATCGGGAAAATTTTCCCGATTTTTTTTTTTTTTTTTTTTTTTTTTATTGAATTTTCTACTGTTATTGGGGACTTCGTCCCCATATGATCTATCAAAATCAGCTTAGACATCTTACTCTTTATATATAGACCTCCACTAATATGAGGCAGGCATAACCTGTGAATGGGGACGAAGTCTGTATGTATTATTTTTTTAATTCAAACCGAAATACCGTACGTAACGTTCCCGATTTTGATTCTGTTGTTAGGGAATTAGCTGTGACGTTCTTTAAGTTATGACGTCATATTCGATGTAAACAAAAGAAACGCTTTCATCAGGTAACGTTTTTCATATCAAACAATTATTAAAATTGAATTTGTATTGAGATGCAATCTTATATTTTACTAGACTGATAAATATAATTTTTTTCAAAGTCTCATGCAAACAAGACAGATATCTGCGCAAAAAGCGGAGAAAACCGGAACAGGAAGTAGATCTGAAAAAAAAAGTTAACGATTTTGAGTTCATTAGTAGAATGATAAATTCGGGAAATTTTCCCGATTTTTTTTTTTTTTATTGATTTTTCTACCGTAATTGGGGACTTCGTCCCCATATAATGAACTTGCAGGAAATGTAAATGTCACACATAGACCTAATCGCTATTTGGAAATCTATTCATCTTGACCCGATACACGCTATTTATTTGTCCGCCATTACTGGACATCACAAAAGTTACTGTTAAATTTTGAAGTCATAAAAGAAAATATCTGATGCCACAATGGAAAAGTGATTGTTGTATAATGCCGAAAGTGGACAAATTCTTGGGTCAAGGATGAAGCGGGACAGATTTTGAAATAGTAATAAGGTGTATTAACTGATTGATTTGTGATTATGCCACTTTCAACATTATTATGCTATTTCGTGGCGGTCAGTTTTTATTGGTGGAGGAAGCCTGATTCAGAGCTGGAGAAAAACACTAATCTTCAGTAGGAAAACTGACAATCAATTGAGATGTTTAATTTTTTAGCTCACCTGGCCTGAAGGAAACTACTGGGCCAAATTAAACCAAACTTGACCACAATCATCATTGGGGTATGGCCAAAGTGTTTTTCCGTACAATACAATGTAAAATATTTTTTCATATAAGACTAAAATAGCTCATGAAAGGGCATTTACCCAAATTTTAGAAGATTCTTGATTTTCTTTCTTTTGTTTTGAGACCCAAATAATACCAATGCAAATATAAGGTAAAAGTCTGAGTCAGCCTTTTCCCGCCATGTAAATGATGTTTTAAATCTCAAATATCTCGAACAGGAGGTCCATGACCTATCACTATTTTTAGCTTATCTTTATCCTTAATGGATGCTCTACCAGCTTATAGTATCAATTTTAAATTCTTAATTTATTATTTTTCACCTTACCTCACCTAAGTACATCCTAAAGATGTAAATAGTTATTTTTAAAATATTGTTTATTTGATTATCCTAAGAGTATGGAACATTATAATCATTTAACATGTTTAAGGTTCATTTTCTAATTTAGGGGTCAAAGAACTTGGTAGACAACTACAAAATATAATAGAAAAATATATAGAAACTCAATCAATTCTTTTTTTCAGCCTCAATATAGGGAACATCTGGGAACCCTTGAAAAGAAAAAAGATTACAAGTTGAGAGCAGAGTAAGTTGTGTTGTTATGTAAAATATATACATAGTTATAACCAAATTATCCATTTTACATTTCTGTATACCATGCCATGCAGCACTTTTCCCATGGGCTTTTGCAGTTAGTAATTGATAGATTATCTGTGGTTGTTACTTAAAACAATAAAGTACTGTGCTCATAAGAAGCCTTCTTTTAAGAAGGACACTGGTAGTTAATTACAGGCAAATCATCGTAATTATCTTTATCCTTATGGACCTGTCTTTGGTGTACTTACATGTACAATCCATACAATGTTAATAATGGAATTTTAACTTTTAGCTCACCTGGTCCAAAGGGCCAAGTGAACTTTTCACGTCACTTGGTGTTTGTCATCCGTTGTCCGTTAACTTTTACAAAAATGTTCTCTGAAACTACTGGGCCAAATGAAACCAAACTTGTCCACAATCATCATTGGGGTATCTAGTTTAAAAAAAAAAACTTGTCTGATGACCTGGCCAACCAACCAAAATGGCCACTATGGCTAAAAATTAAAGGTTAGGGTTAAATGTAGATTTTAGCTTATATCTCTGAAACCAAAGCATTAAGAGCAAGTGTGACATGGAGTTAAATTGATTATCAGGTCTGTCTGCCCTGAAATTTTCAGACAAATCAGACAACCTGTTATTGGGTTGCTGCCCTTAAATTGGTAATATGAAGACACAATAAAGAATATGATTTCATGAATATTTAATAAGTTTAATATAATAATGATAATTTTTCCATATTGCAGAAACTATCAGAGAAAACAAAATACTTTGAAGTCATTGAAAAGAAAAGCCCTTGATAGAAATCCAGATGAATTTTATTTTAAAATGGTCAAAACTCAGAAAGTGGTAAGTTAATTTAAATATATTTCTTATGACTGTGAAGTTATAAATGAAAAATAATGATACATTTCAAAACGAGTTAAAGCAGTTCTATTTGTTTGTTAGGAGATAAGCCACAGGTTTAAAATTTTCAATATATGTTATCACTTGTGTCAATTCATAGAATTTTCATAGTACATTTTACATATTTGTTTCATATAAACACTGGTAAAAGTAGAAATAATAGGAAGTTTTTGAATCAATTTGAATTTCGAAAAATATATATATACTAGAACACACCCGTGATATCGCGGGTCCGTGACTGAATTAAAGTATAACTAACTATGCGCAAGCCTTATCTTAGTATTAGTACTGTCATCTGATAAAAGTCATGCCGATTATAAGATACACAATTTTCTCTCCTTTCAAATCTTTCTGTTTGAACCCGTCGAACTGGAACTTATCAATTATTGGTAATATTAAATATTTGGAAAACAAAAGGTCCTGGAATGGAGTATTTTTTAATCAACAGCATTGTCCTATATTAGTTATAAATAAAGTTGAATTCTTTGATTCGCTGTTTTACGTCATGCCCGCTAACAAATTGAAACTTATTTTTAGTCCAGATTTTTAGTATTCGTATTGTTATCTTAGAAAGTCTTACGGATTAAAATACTACAATAGGTAACAATTTGACAATTTAGTAGTGTCAACCCTGTGATTATGACTCGTTTATATAGCATATTAATTCTGAATACACCGTTTGGTGGTGCGCCTGTCAGATGCGGAACGTACAGATAAGGTAATAGGCAACAGGTGATTATACTATTGGTATCGGTATCGGACTCGACCCGGAACTTCCTAATTATTGGCGATATTAATTACGTGGAAAACAAAAGGGCCTGGAGTGGTGTAATTTTTAATCTACACCTTTGTACTATATTAGTTGTATATAAAGTTGAATTCTTTGATTCGTCGTTTTCACGTGATGACGGCTGACAAATTGGACCTCGTAATTTTAGTATTATAGATGTCTAATATAGAGGGTGCAGATTTGTTTTACAGAACAAAAAATAATAGTCAGTTGATATATTTTCCAGAAAAATACTGCTTCCCTGAACAAATTGTCCCTATTGTTAAACAAAACAGAGATATATACAATGTAAGTCATCCAATATCTAGAATAATTGTTAATGGCTAGTCTGACACTGTTAAGAAGTTTGTATGGTTATACCCTTTCTATCTAATGTTTTTATTAGGATGGAGTGCATGAAAAAAAAGAAAGCAGTGAACCTGTGCATACAGATGCTGAAATCAAACTTATGTATTCACAAGATCAAAGATATGTCACTATGAAAAGAACATCTGAATTAAAGGTAAATAATGTATATTACTTTCACTTTTTACAACAAAAGAATACCAGTATAGAGAATCCAGGGAAACTTTCATTTACAGTTTGATGTTTTTTTGCATACCGGTACAATTTTTCATGTTAGTGTTTTTACACATCAATACATGTACCGGGTATATGTTCAAAACTAAAAACTTCATATTTTTTCTTAATAATTGCAAATAGAGATTATTTGTTTTTGATATGTCAGCAATTTTGACCCCGTCTCTTTTAACATTTCCATTGACAGAACTAAATAATAAAAAAAAAAATCTAAATTATTCAGATAGTATACAGGCATATCCATCTAAGCTATTACATTTGAACAATTTAAAATTAGCAGCTAACAACTTAAAAAAAAGTTTCAGGTTAAAATTCAATTGCAAGAAAATAAATGAACAGATGAATTGCTTTCACTTCAATGAATCTCCTTTGCCTATCTATGTATTTTGATTTCTTCGAAAAAAAATATAAATCTCCAAATTTGCACATCAATAGTGTTGGCACAAATCAATAGCTGTTACCTCAAAAAATTACTTGCATTATAGATCAAAAGAAATACAAAATTTGTCTATATAAAATTACCTGGAAAATATATATCATGACTGACAAACACATTTAATGATTTTTTGCCTTTATCCTTCTTTCCAGAAAATAGAGAAATTAAAGAGTTCCTTGCATCTCCTTGATAGTGATGAGAAACCTAAAAATAAACATATCATTTTCGTTGATTCTAAAAAAGAAGGTAAGTTATCATGGCAACCTCAATTTGTCAATAGCATTATTCAAGAGATTTTTTTTTAAAATTTATTAATCATTTATACTGATAAATTTCACATGAAACATCCAGAGATACCTTTTCTATTCATAAATTCTTATTTAAAATGCTATCTTAACCAAGACTTTGGACAGTTTTTCTGTAATTTTGATTTTTTGAAAAAGATCCAAGAAAAGTTGTTATTTTGAATTTCAGAAATTTACATACATAAACAATTGTTATATTTAATTGGTACAGTTTAAGATTGTCCACTTGATGTTTTGGATCTTAAATGATATTTTTTTCATTGCCCCTTTTAATGGAACAAGAAAGTGTCAATCAAATATTTGGGACACATAACTACAATAAATTTCTAATCTTTCCAGCAAAAGAATTTGATGCTGCAAAGTATTTCAATACACATCCCTCGTTAGTGAACAGGACATACAACAGACCAACGACTGAAATGTTAAAGAAAGGTTTCCATAACGACAATATGGATGAAGCAACTTTACAGGTTAGATTTTTTAAAAATACAATAAGGAGAGATCTTACACAAGCTGTTACTCTACCAAAAAACCCATAAGGAATCGCTTGTAGCTCTGTTGTTAAAGTCAAGCTGTACATAGGTCCCCAGTGGCCTACTGTCCTAAAAAGCTGGTCAATACTGAGGTTGAAAGTTTGAACCTAACAAGTGGCAGGCGGATTTGATTCCAATCTCTATTGACTGGGATTGTCAGTTTTTCTTCCAAAGATGGAGGTTCTCTCCAGGCACTCTGGAATCCTCCACTAATAAAAACTTACCATCACAATATATAGCCAATAGTGCTGAAGTCGGGTTGATCATTAACAATTGATCAATCTGTACAGGATTTTGTTTTATCATTTAAAATTTGTTTCATTTGATAAAACTGTCTATACATAAAACGTCTTGAGTCTGAAGTAAATGGAATTAAGCCACCTAAAAAAAGAGTCTTTTAATTTGATAATAACATTGCATGTCAAATGCCTGTTTAAAGAAGAGAATCAAAATTATTGTGTATTTCACTTATTGATTTTTTATACGACTGCAAAATTTTGGTCGTATATTGGTATCATGTCATCGTCGTCTGAAAGCGGATGGTTTCCGGATAATAACTTTAGTATAAGTAAATAGAAATCAATATATCTTAAACACAACTATTGTAACCACAAAAGGAAGGTTAGGATAGATTTTGGGGGTTATGGTCCTAATGGTTTAGAAATTAGGGGCCCAAAACAAGTATTTATCTAGTTTCAGGACAATAAGTTGTGTATAAGTATTTCAATTGCTCTGATATTGTACCACAATGTTCATACCATATAGTAGAAGGTTGAGATTTATTTTAAAGGGTTATGGGTCAAACAGTCTAGGTTAGATTTATTCGCAGGCTCAACAAAAATAAGGAGAAAAATCAATAAAAATATTCCTCTCGATGCTATCTTTCTGTCTGTTTTGTTTATGCATCTAATAAATGTGTTAAAAACTTTAACTGCAGACTGTATGCAATGTTTACTGGAAGAAAAACTAAGTCCGTTTATACTTACAATCAAAAGATAGTAATGAGAGGAATATATTTATTGATTTTTCTCCTCATTTTTGTTGAGCCTGCGATTAACAGCAAAAGTAGGCAAGACACTGGGTTCTGCTGATTTTTAACAAATTGTTCATGTTTACAAATAAGATTACTCATTGTAATGTATGTATTCATGGCAAAACTTTGGAAGACTTTCATGTCTATTTACTATTCCATATAGTAGTTACTAATGTATTCGTGACAATTGTTTTATTATAGGAAATTGCTGATGAAAAGAAAAAGAAATATAAACAATTAAAAAAGCGGATAGAGAGAGAAAAAGAACTTCATGTCATCTCACAAAAAATGGATGTAAAGAAACATTTATTAGTAAGTTCATGTGACAGCAAATAGTAGTATGTTTATTAGCATAAAGATGACAAAATGATGGAGTAGAATTTTGATATAAGTTTGTCGGACACAATGAAGTTTATTATCTTAAATTACCTAAAAAATAATGTTTTTCTGTCTTCACCTGGCATTGCCATTTACTTTCTGGATTTTATGTTGAAATATGGGTCAATATCCCTTGTACAAATTACAAATAGAAATAAAAAAAAATCCATTTATAATATTGACATGATGCTATTCCTTTAGTAATTGACCAAGTTTAACCATCTGTGCTTTTTGAAGAGAAGAAGACAGACAATAAGATGTAAAAAAAAAAAGTAATTTAATGTTTGTAAAAAACTCATGGACCAATGATATTTTCTCAAAATTCTTAAATTGAAATCCACAAGTAAAAGGAGATGTGCTTTTTTATGATTTAAACAGAATTATAACGATAATAGTCAGCTATCTGTGTGAATATTTTTAGGATAAAAAAGCAAAGAAGTTAAAAATGAAAGATGAGACGAGGGAAGCTCCTGCACAGTACAGATGGGTATTCAAAAGACAAAGATGAGGAAAAATATAGACCTTGATGGATGTTCTGAATGTCAGAGTATTCAATAAAAGTTTCCATCCTTAAGAGGATAAGATTGGGAAATGGTAGTGCATTTCAATAACCTAAAGCATTGTTATGTTATTTGAGTATGTTTTGTACTTATTACAACTCAAGATTTATTATATATAAAACATCAAGACTATTTATCTAGTGATTTTGAATTGCATCAGAAATAAAAATGACATCTGGTTGTATTTATTTGTGCAATAAAATTAAATTTGTTATTCTGAAGTTATTAAAATTTTTCATAAGTCTTGCAGTTACAATTTACCTTTAATGAAAAAAAAGGTTTAACCCTTTCCTCCATAATGACGCCTTTTGACGACTACCCCTTTACTCCATAATGGCGCTTTTTGATGCCTTTGTAGTACCTCATTTGAAACGTCTTGCCTGTATCAGACTTAATAAAAATTTGTATCTAATATAACAAGAGTGCACACGCTGAAATGTCTCGCCTTCTAAACTAATCATTGATATTATGTTGATAGTCATAAGTATAAAGCTAAGCTTTATTACAACTGTTACATAAACTTAACATTAACCAAGATAACTAAACCAAGACCAATGAACCTTGAAAATGAGGTCAAGGTCAGATGAACCATGCCAGGCAGACATGTACAGCTAACAATGCTTCTATACAACATATTATATAGTTGACCCATTACTTATAGTTTAAGAAAAATAGACCAAAACGCAAAAACACTGTGCAATGAACCGTGAAAATGAGGTCACGGTCAAATAAAACCTGAGCGACTGACATGAAGGTCATAAAATATTTCCATACACCAAATATAGTTGACCTATGGCATATAGTATTAGATAAAAAGACCAAAACTCAAAAACTTAATTTTGACCACTGAACCATGAAAATGAGGTCACGGTCACATGACATCTGCCCGCTAGACATGTACACCTTACAATCATTACATACAACAAATATAGTAGACCTATTGCATATAGTATGAGAAAAACAGACCAAAACACAAAAGTTTAACTATAACCACTGAACCTTGAAAATGAGGTCAAGGTCAGATGACACCTGCCAGTTGGACATGTACACCTTACAGTCCTTCCATACACCGAATATACTAGCCCTATTGCTTATAGTATCTGAGATATGGACTTGACCACCAAAACTTAACCTTGTTCACTGATCCATGAAATGAGGTCGAGGTCAATTGAAAACTGTCTGACAGACATGAGGACCTTGCAAGGTACGCACATATCAAATATAGTTATCCTATTACTTATAATAAGAGAGAATTCAACATTACAAAAAATTTGAACTTTTTTTTCAAGTGGTCACTGAACCATGAAAATGAGGTCAAGGACATTGGACATGTGACTGACTGAAACTTCGTAACATGAAGCATCTATATACAAAGTATGAAGCATCCAGGTCTTCCACCTTCTAAAATATAAAGCTTTTAAGGAATGAGCTAACGCCGCCGCCGGATCACTATCCCTATGTCGAGCTTTCTGCAACAAAAGTTGCAGGCTCGACAAAAAGGATATTCATGAGAATATCTAACTGGAATTTTATTGATGAAATATTTGTTTTTGCAATGCATTAATACTTTAACACTGATGATTTTTTTTTACTGAAAAAATCCTATGCGAATTAAGCATTTGAAGAAAAAAATCCATGGAGGAAAGGGTTAAATGTATATTGCTAATGCCTTTTTGTCTTGCCTTGACAGTGCCATCAGTCATGCTCCATTGACTTTTGCTAAGTTTACATGTATTAGGTTGTGATTAGGTCAGTTAAAGGGGAACCATTACTGGTAGGTCAATAGTATTTGGTATGCAGTTGTATAAGCATCAGTACATATCATTTCCATTAATTTGGTCTTTACCCCTCAGTCATGGTCTAGTGACTTTTACACTTTTGCTTAGTGTACATGTATTAATTTGTGATGAGATTAGTCTAATATAAACCACTTATGTTAAGTCAAATAATAAATTTCTATGAAGATCATACAACCCCACCCATTGACTTTGAAACTTTTACAGTTTACAGGTTAACCGGTAGGTTTAATTAAAGGGAATGACCTATGATTAGCCAATGGTGTATTATATGGAGTTGTATTAGCATTGGCTTATCTCATTTCTGTGGAGATTGTTTAGCCATGTACCTTCAGTGGTTCGTTTAATATTTCTATTTCATGTTAAAGACTTGCTATTTTAATTTCAATATTTGCATAATCAAAATACCAACAAGGTGAAACATGTCTGTGTGGTAACAGTCAGAGTCAGATCCAGGATTTCGGTTAGGGGGGTTCAATTTAAATTTTTTGAGATAAAATTATTGAAATATTCTTCTAGAGTGGGTGCAATGTAGATATCTCGCCTAGCCAAGCATGGAAAGAAATATTTTGTGGTAAAATTAGTGAGAAGTTAAAGTTTCAAGCTAAAACCACCCCTGACAACAATTTAAATCACCATAATAATCAATATTTTCAATAAACAATATAGTACATATAATTATGCATGCAATACAAAGTATATATTAGTTAGGACGAGAGAAATGTGAAGAATTGACAGATGGATGTGGAGACTGACAGATGCAAAAGAGGGACGAAAGATACCAAAAGGACAGTCAAACTCATAAATCTAAAACAAACTGACAACGCCATGGCTAAAAATGAAAAAGACAAACAAAAAACAGCACACATGACATAACATAGAAAACTAAAGAATAAAAAACACGAACCCCACCAAAAAACTAGGGGTGATCTCAGGTGCTCCGGAAGGGTAAGCAGATCCTGCTCCACATGTGGCACCCGTCGTGTTGCTTATGCGATAACAAATCCGGAAAATAGTCTAATTCGGTAGGTCACATTCATGAAAGGGAAGAGGATTGTAGTTACGATGTTAGGAACATAACCGATATCATTTGTGAAACGGTTATTCCATAACGGTCAACCAACTCGTGATGGCGTCCGTAAAATTTACGAAGGGATGATTTCAACTACACCATTTGGAACTCTTGGTTTAATAGCTTCCAAGTGAGACTATCTTACCTGACCAATATTAAGATATTGCAAACAGACTTGAATTTCTCATTGTCATTGTCTTTTCATATCTGTTGTCAATTTTTTGATATTTGGAGGTTGTGCCAGGCTTTATATATACTGTTTTCGCAAAAAAACTCTAAAAACAGGGCGAGATGCTTTTACAGAGTTATGTTTAATTTCTCGTGATCCCGTGGAATTTGAAGGTATGTGTCGGGGGGACTTGACCGATTTAGCATACTTTGGCAAATTTTTAGGTTGTTAATGAGAAATATATATAGATACAGAAATATTAAACAATGATAAAAATTAATAAACTAACCTTTAACTTGAACCAGTATTTCTATCTTTCATTAAGTAAGAATCTAACCTGGACTTTTCATGGCAAATAACCAACACAACTGAGGGTAGGGGACTTTCAAGTTCTTTGTAGGAAAGTGAGTTAGGAATGTTTTGGAACTTTGATTATCAAAGAAGTTGTTTATAAAAAGCTTAATGTATCAATTACTTTTACTTTAACAGCTAAAAGCCTATAATATTTGTCATCAAATGCAGCACCACGTTCTGCCACTGACTGTTAATTATTTCCCTCATGAAATTTGTTCAACATATTTGAAAGTAGTAGGCATCTTAAACCAATTAGTCTTTGTCATAATTCTGCAGATATAGCAGAGTCTTCATGAAAGCAAGCAAAAAAATAAAAAAATAAAATACAATGGTGTTTAATAGTCCCTTTTGGCTTGTATGATCTATAGAACCATTAGGGCTGTCATTATTTGATGTATATAGGCCAAAATTTGCAGGATTGATGTATGAAAGGTATTCTCTGAAAGACTAAATGTTTTATAACAAAGGGGATTGATGATTTGAAAAGCCCTCTATTGAACCTCATCAATGTTATTTTGGTGGCAAAATAGCAGAACTATCAAAATAGTTCCGTAGGAAACCAAAAGAAATTAATATCTGACAATTTTAACAAATCAGAGCATAAATAGTTCCTCCTTATGCAGTCTTCCCGAAGAGGGTTCAATAGTTGAGACATTTTTTTTTGTATTACTGGTATAGTAAACAAGACAAGTCTGTGTCAACAACCTAACCAAAGAGCTGAAAACAGATGAAGGCTACCAATGGGTCTGATATGCAATGAGAAAGTCCTGCTACTGAAGCTGGCCCATGAACAATAATATATACTTGTTCACGGAAATGGAAGCCACACTAAACTAATGAACCAAATTTAAAAAAACACTAAAAACTAATAAAGGCTAGATTCCTGACTATAAGGAGATGTGGTATGATTTGTTCATTGTTGAAGGTCGAATAGTGACCTATATTTCTTTATTTCAATGTTATTTGGTCTCTTGAGTGATGTTGTCTCATTGGCAATCATACCAGATCTTCATATTACTTAATATACGGAAACATATCTCTTACTAGCAGGCTTCTACTGAATATGCATAAAATATTTGCAGTCATGCAACATGTATCTTTGTTCTTTGATCAATGCACAGAAGTGGCATTTTCCACATTTAGAAAACACTTGTGAAACCATAGAGATGAAGAGTAGTAATATAAGTTTTCGGTTATTTTGTGTGTGAATGTTAAGTTTTGTGGTGTCTTTGTTCTTTCTTTTTTTTAAATCAATTAATTTACAGAAGGACCAAATATATATATTCTTTAAATCTAAAGCACCCTTTTGTTTTCTACTTCTTAATCTTTTTACCTATTTTTTTCTTTCCATTCTTTATTTTTTGCCTCTTATTTTCTATTCAGTAAACATCATGTAGACCCTCAAATATAGTCTTAAATACAAATTCATTCAGACATTTTAGAAAGGGTAATAGGAAATGGATTCATTTTGGTATTCTATTCAGTATTGCCAGTTGATGACAATAAGAGTGCAAATTTTTAGATGTTGACTTGGTCTCTATGGTATTTCCATCATTTTGGACAGTTGCCACTGATATTTGTTTTCCATAATAAGAGGAAGGCAAAGCTGACTTTAAAGGTCTAGGTCAAAACCAATATAGACTAAGTAAGACCTTTAAAGAAACAAAACTTCTAATCTGTATTGATTTTCTGTCCTATCGTAAAACATTGGTCACAAATCTTTGATAGAATTTCATGACTAAGGAATTCGCATTTTCAAGGGGCATAACTCTTTTAATAATTAAAGAACCTTTGTGAGCACGCTCACATACCCCACATTGTCACTGGACAAACAAAATCTCACCAGATTCCGAAGTTCAAAGACTCATAACTTTACAAAAGTCAACTGAATTCTTGTGGATATCATTATGCACAGTAACATATTATGTCCTCATAACTACAAAGTGTCATGAAATTCTGTTGTGGGGTTTCAGAGGAGTTGCGATGACAAGAACAGGACTGATGGACGGGTCAAAAACATTATAACCTCTGTTGTTTGGGGTAAAATAAATGATGGGGTCAAACAACATTGCTGGTATAAGACCGGTATATACAATTTTTAGAAAATATAGTGCAAGTTCCAATATGAAAGTTATCCACAAGACAGAAGATGAGAAGAATACAAGGAAAATTATGAATCAATGAAGCATTGGACAGACGGACAAACTTGTTTTGAATTAAAAGCGTTTTAAATTACTGTAGATTTACCTTTTTTCTTGGATACAATTTTTTTGTGGAGTGAGGTGACTTGTATTTTTCATGAATATTAGATTCCATGGTTTTCCCAAAGTCAGCATACAAGCCTATAAAAAATGTGTACTACTTTGCACATTTAAAATCATGGTTAACTAATACACATAAAATCCACACAAATGTATATCCTTATAATTTATATAATGGATCCACAGTATTACAGGCATTATGACCTAAACTAGTGCCATATCCTGAGATGGTGACCTTATAATCATAATGATCTAAACTAGTGCCATATCCTGAGATGGTGACCGTATAATCATAATGATCTAAACTAGTGCCATATCCTGAGATGGTGACCGTATAATCATAATGATCTAAACTAGTGCCATATCCTGAGATGGTGACCTTATAATCATAATGATCTAAACTAGTGCCATATCCTGAGATGGTGACCTTATAATCATAATGATCTCCCATGTTTCCACTAGTTTGGTAATGATCTGATATTGAACAACTCAGTGAGATCTCCAAGTCAATTGCCAATACACATCTAGAGAGTTAGATTCTGCACAACCCAGGCACAAACTACACTGGACTTGTTTTTAATGACTTTTAAGCCAAGAGAGAATAAAAAAATACTGTATATAATTCTGACTTAAACTGGTTTTATCACATGTCTATTGGCTAATTCCACTAATCTGAACAATGATAAAAACATTTTATTAAGAGTCTAAGAGGGTTAAAATATCTTCAGTTTTTTTCTTCTTCTTCTTTTTCTTTTTCTTCTTTTTCTTTTCACTATTTTGTTGTTGTGAATTGTCTATAGATAAACCTCCCATCACCATGTCCACATCCTGGGCATCCTCATCAACGAATTGTTCCTCCTCTTTTATGTCCCCGTCGCCCTCCATAGTTACCCCTACTGGAGCTCTATCTAAGAAATGTTTCCTCACTGAAATAAACATACTGGTAAATAACCCTTTGTTCAAGAATTTGCAGAGTCTGAAGTCTAAAGCATAAGTAGATACCAAAAGGTGTACAGTAATATAATTCGAATAAAACTATAGTAAAATAATCAATCACAACAGTTGAAATTTAAAAATGGATTATCACTGCTGTTTTGATTTCCAGGATACTTTGCATTGACTTTTTATGCAAATACCATAAAAAATTCACGAAACAATGTATTTTTCCAAGCATTCTCACTTGATTTTGATGCAATGTTTTAAATTTTTGAATTTTTGAAAAACTAAGGCTTTTCTACCTCAGGCATAGATTACCTTAGCTGGATTTGGCAAAACTTTTAGGAATTTTGGTCCTCTATGCTCTTCAACTTTGTACTTTATTTGGCCCTTTTAACTTTTTTGGATTCGAGCGTCACTGATGAGTCTTTTTGTAGACGAAACGCGCGTCTGGCGTATATACAAAATTTAGTCCTGGTATCTATGATGAGTTTATATAAAAGTCTTTACATCACCCATTGTTTTATGAAGTCAGAGCAGGGAAATAACTAGACTCCATTCACATAAAAATTTGCAGTTTATTAGTAACCAATGTTGTAAATATTTATATCACATTTGTCGTTGTTTTTATATTTATGCAATTCACATCTACGTGTAATTACATAGGAAACAACAACTGTCTTAAAAGAGGGACTTTAGCAATACAATACACCTAATGGCTATTAGTCTTGTCATTACTGGACATCACACAGGTTTCCATAAAATGTTGACATCATAATACAAAATATTTGACGCCACGATGGAAAAGTGATTGTTGTATGACGTCAGCTAGTTCAAGTGGGATAAATTAATGGGTTAGCCATGAACAGTGTTCAGATGTATAGCTGTATGGAAAATGCTTTTCAATTACATGAACAAGAATGACACACTTTATAAAATATGGTTTCTATGTTTTCCTTACAATAGGAAACATTTTGATAAATATCTTTAAAATCATTTAGTATCATTGAATTCTACAACACATTTTTTTATACAGTTCTGTGCCAAACCAAAGCATCAGACTTTTTTTATTTTCCAACATTTTAAATTCTAAACAATGTTATCTTGAGGTAACCATATGCCTGTATCGTACTAACCTGCAGCACTTTCTCTAATGTCCCAGACCCTCATTTCTCCTCCATCCCCACCAATAGCAAACACAAAAGGAGCCTCAGGGCAGCACTCAGAACAATATAACTGTCCCTAAAAACATTCAGTAATGTCATTCAAAAAGATTGCAAAATAAGAAGCCATGATGGTGGTATCTCATGCATTTGCATTTTTTCGTTTTCTATTGATTATAGTGTTGACAAGTTTTCTTCAACTTATTTTTTTTAAGAGTCCATATGGTATGTTCCCCTTTTAAGTTATTTTGTATGCCACCATACTCAACACTGCTGATGTCAGATCTTTTATTAAAACTATCAGTCCCAGAGGACATCACCAGCTCTGTAGATAGTAGTTCCATACTGATATTTTTTAGTTTAAACATATTTATTTATAACATGTTATTGCAACTTATATTATTGAAGCAGCATTAGTCTGCCCTTTTTCGAAATCTACAAGGGTGTCTCTTAACACGGGTTAGCCATTTATCGCCCCCTTCCAATGAACTATCAGGGTTTTTCAAGACCATACTCACAAATGGTGTGAAGGGAGAGCCAAAAATGCAGTCCATGAAATTTTCTCCCGAAACCAGGATTTAAGAATCTTTGTGTTTGTAGTACGAGGTGCTAACCACTACACTGCAACTCTCATATTTATAACTTACCTGTTTTAAATTGTTTTTGATAAATTTAGAAATTACTAAGAAACAACGTTTCACTTTGAAGCAAAGCTGACCTTATATGGATTTGTCCATTTTTGTGGTCACCAGCTTCTTGTTTCAAACATCCTTGGCTTTCAAATATTCAGCTTTGGGTATTCCTGATGAAGGTTAATCACAACAACACTTTGGAGATATTGTGAATTTACAAAGTGTTATTTTCATTATTTGGAGTCATTTACAGGATGATTCAGACTTATTCATAAAGCTGTTGATTGTTACAACCATACTATGACCTCTTGGTGTGTTTTTTTGTGCTGTTTGTTTGCCGTTTCATGAACTTTTTACCATGGCCCAATGATCAATACATTACCATTTTAAGATTTCTTTCTAACATAAATGATCTTATCTTATTACCATTTTAAGATTTCTTTCTAACACTCATGATCTCATCTTATTAGCATTTTAAGATTTCTTTTTAACACTAATGATCTTATCTTATTACCATTTTAAGATTTCTTTCTAACACTAATGATGGTTTATTGTCCTGTACATCCCATACTTTAAACATTTTGTCTGATGAGGTTGTCACTAACAGGCCGGGAACTTTATAACTCTGTGATATACCTGAAATACATCATAGACAATCAATGACAATGTTTGTAGGTAGTAGTCACCAGTTATTCATAAATCTCTGGAAAACTCCTGTATATGTAATTTAAAGAAAATGTCCATAGTAAAACAGTAATTATAAAGAACAGTACATAAGGAATAGCCATTATCTTGCTGTAAGCAATTTAGATTCAGTTACTTGTAAATTACCCAAAGGAACTGTTAAAATAAAGAATATAAACAATGAGGGATGAAAAAATTGTTTTCAGTTTACATAAGTAGTGCCATACCTGTAACAGCTTCATCATGTGCTGACAGTGTAAACAATTGTTTGTCCATACGGGAATCTATATAATATATCACACCTTTATCTGTTGAGGCCTACATAATAGAAATTAATAAGATAAAACCTAGTAAAAAATATTTAATGAATTGTTAAATAAATAACTGATAATATCAATGAAAATACCACATGCACTGCAAAATTTAGCCGTTTTACAAAATTGTTAAAATGTAAACTTTGGGTTGTTTATTTGAAAGTAGAATGCTTCTGCTACATAAATGTGGGCTGTTTTGGCAATACAATGCACATATATCGGGTACTAGCATCATAAAGTCATGCTAAATTAATGAAATCTTCGCAGTTAAATTTTAGACGGTTTCCATCTTAAATGAAAGTGGCCGCATTTGTGTTCATTCTTAATATTGAAATGTAAGTTGTATTTAATGATAATACATATATGAAGGTTGAGAATGAACACGGATGCGGCCACTTTCATTTTTGACAAAAAACATCTGAAAAGTGACATTTTTTAGCATATTTGATAGATTCTTCATATTTAGCAGGCGGAAACCCGGTTGAAATAGAACAAAAGAATCGAAGCTCTTTGTTAGAGAAGGCTGTAAATGCTTACTGTAATGTTTACTATAATAACAAAAAATTTAAAGTTAATAGAAACAAATAAAATGACAATTTTCTTTTCAATTACGAAGTGTTTTATTTTAAAAACACCATTTGCATAAGGTTTCAATTTATCTATTACATAGTTAAGCAGAACAATTAGATATCAAGTCGATGACATGGGAATCTATCAAGTTGGATGAAGAAAATGCATAACATCCGATTTTTTTGAAAAAAATACCAAGGATGGAAAACATATCAATCTATTAGTTCAGTAATTTTCATGTCTGCCCTTCCATTATGTGACTCAAGAAAAAAATCTAAAAAATGGGTAACGATTGTATCGAAAAGAAAAAATATCTAGTCTGCCCTTCCACGAAATATTTAATTAGAATTTTTTTAAATGTTTATGAATTTTTGAAAATTCCACCTGACAACCGATTAGATAATAGTTTTAAGTTGAATCAATGCAGACAAGATAATTAACTGATGCTCATTAGCTAGTAGATACATTTGTCTTTTAAAATACAACTGACAAATAAGGATCGTAATGGTGCTATGCGGAAAAATTTATCGGTTTTCAAGAGCAAAGTTGGAAGCGCGTCATCCCTACAATGGCTTCCATTTCTACGATTGTGAAAATTAACTGGCGTAATGGGGAGATAATTTTGACGAAGTAGAATAATGACTGTAGGCCTGAATCGGAGCTTTTTAATGAATCAGTTAAAATCTTTCCAATAAACTAATTGAATCAACTGAAATAGGCACTTAAGTGTTTAAAAAGTGTCCAAAATCTTTCGTCAGATGAACCTGAAATTTGAGGCCAAAATCGTCCCTTACCAGACCTACTCCTTTGTTGAAGTTATACTTAAAGATGCATTTTTCATTCTTTTACAATGCTGATTAAATCTATGGATTTTTCAAAGGTAATATGACTATTCTGCCTCTTGGTATATTTATATTACTAAGGACTCACACCAGCGGCCAATTGGGGCGATTCTCACCCATCACTTCCCTTCTTGACTGTAAAAAGAGATATTTAGTCAAAGGCAATTTTCAATTTTTAACAAGTCGATGAAACAGCAATTTTTCATTTAAAAGTAAAGAAATTCAAATATGACCTTTGACCAAAATTGTTTATCGCAGAAAATTAACCCACATATTCTATAACACTATCAATAAAGGATGAATAAAATTACTTACATAGAAATTAAAAGGTTTATGTGTATCCCATAATACTCTTTCTATTTCTCCATTCAGATCCCAACTTTTGTATGTACTATTTGGGTTTCTACAGTCATAAACTTTAGCAGTACTGAAATAATTAAATGATACAGCATTGATAATTAATTCTGATGCAACATAGTTTGTAACATTCATTTTGATTGGATATTGTCACCAATTTTTATGTCATCAATTCACAAAACATAAGAGCAAGCCAAAGAAGTATGACAGATTTCAAATGTATATTTAATTGTTGTTTTCGTTTTTTTCCATTAAAATAGTGATAACAATATTGTGTTTTAAGCTTTGGCGGCTTCAATTGGTGATTTGATGGTCACCAGTACATTTTTACTGTCTCGGCTTACGCGTTGCCAGTAAACTTAATTTGGGACCATCAATTGATACCATTGGAGCTTAAAATACTATACAGTAATCTCCTAATTCTCAAGCAGATATGTTAACACTTCAGGTAATTCTGGAAATAGTTCTTCAGTTATGCTTTATGCTAGGTTGGGCATAAAAATATGCTTCTGGCGACACTAAATTCTGTGTTATATGAAAACAATTGACATATACTTTCAATATTTTTCTATTGAACAAAACAGGAAATATCACATCAACAAGTAAACCATAAGCATTCATGTACCAAAATAGTGTGTGCATCAGGGATGGGCACGATTACTAACAAATGTTTTTAATACCCAATGTTTAATTCTTAAGATGAAAAAAACGTACTTGTCAAATGACCCAGATAACAATGTCTGCTGTTCAAATGGGTGCCATTTCACACACTGCACCTGTATGAAAGAAAAACAATATCTGCGTTATAATTACATTTTCTTTTCTACATTTGCTTTTATCAAATTTTATGACTGTAAATTATGAAATGAATACAATACTTTTATTCATGCAATTTAATTTTTTTAACTTCTGTTTTGAGTTTTGATATGTATATTCTTATTAAACATAATCAGTAACCTGGTTTATCACATATTTGTTACGAATACGTCTGGTTTTGCATATGCAATAACCTCAAAATTGCCCCGGGCAAAAAAGAGCATATTGATATTGTGCCCTGATTCTAAATGACGTGACGTCACTGCTTCCTTAACGACACGTTTGTGATAAAATGTTTAAGATTTTACCTTTTATCTTTCATTAAATTGTTATAATTGACCTTTTTTCCTCTTTTCTGCAGAAATTAAACATGTGATAAAAAGATTATAACATGTCTTTTCCATATTGGCCCTGGTATCATCCCTCGACCCATATCGGCCCTCGGCTAAAGCCTTGAGGCCGATATGGGAGTCTCGGGATGATACCAGGGCCAATATGGAAAAGGGCATGTTATAATCTATACCTATTGTCTGCTGTTAAACACTCCAAATCTTCACTAAAACGATAAAACTTGAGAAATAATTCTTTCATGTCATACTCTATGCTTTTTTAAACATGTACAGCCATTAAAACTGTCAATATCTTTACACCAAACATTGATGCCTATCAATGTTTCAATTAGCATGGACCATGAAAAGAAAGAATCATTTCAATTCTTATAGGAAAATTTACAACTTTCTTCTTTTAAAGCAACCTGTAAAACACATTTCATTTCAATATAAGAAAAAAGTTTTAGAAAAACCAACCATTTCACAACAAATTTTTAATAGATTTTGTAATGCTTTTTTCATCACTGGTGGTATTAAATAATTTTGACCGACTTTGGTTGTTTGTGATGTATATCATGTATATAGCCATAATAGGCCAATTTGGTTTTTATGGTCTCAAAAGTTTAATATCTTAAAAGATCTCCAAAATTAGAATCACATTTGAGAATACACAAGGTCAGAAGATATGGATTGTCCTGTTCTTTAGACTCTTGATATCCCATTAGATATTCAACCTCTTTCCAAAATGTAACCCCTCCCTTAAAATTCATGGCATTCAGAATATATTTTTATTCTTTTAAATTTCCCATTAAATGTAACAGATGAAACATAAAACCGACTGCCTACTTATTTGCAACTTTCAGGTAAATTTCATAAAATGAGAACTTATATACTGATTCTGGAATAATTTTTTTTTTCAAAAACCTAACATTACCTTCTCTGAAGAAATGCGGATGGCTTAATATATTTGGATCAATACAAAATTAAGCATATCAAACCAGAAAGAACAAAATACACATAATTTACAGTGAGTTGTTTGACCTATAAACATGTACCTTTTCCTTGTGTTGTGTAATTGAGGTAACAACTTTTCCTTCAGTTAAATCCCATAATGCAACAGTAAAATCAGCAGACGCACTGGCTAAAACATTCCTAAAATACCAGTATCAAAATTGAAAATCATGGCTTGTGTGTTTCATTTATACCTACAGCATGTCATTTAATGCATAACAAATTTCTGCTAAATTATTTAAGAAAAAAATTATAAAAAATAAACCATATAACCGTACCTTGACCTATAATTGTTTCCTTTATAAATTGTGATTTGGATGGAGAGTTGTCTCATAGGCACTTTTGATATAATTTGATATACCACATCTTCTTATATCTAAATAATATTTCTAGAACTATCTTTAAAAAGCCTTGCTTCCAAAACCTCTTCTTTTAAAATTTGCTTCTTGTTTGAGAGAAAAACTTTACAAGTAAATATTAACATTCATAATAGAAGCTTTACCAATTTCTGAGAACCAGCACTTTAGGCTATTAGTTGGTTTTGTACGGAGAGAACACTCTTTAGATATCTTTTTTATAGCTCACCTTACTGCAGAATTCCATGATAAATCTAACACAGCATCTGTATGACCATGACCACGGGCCTGTAAGGAAATCACTTACATTAAATGATGTTTGACCTTCACAGATAAGTTTTATACACAATATAGCAGTTGTATCCTATGTGTAAATTCTTATCAAGTGTTTGTGATTTTTATTAAAGACTTTAATTTAAGATTGAATTGACAAAAACATAAGACTTTGTAATTGGCAATATTTCAAAATCAATTTGACTAATATCGTTAACCAACTAATTTTCAAGCTACTTTAGAGAGTATAAAAATAATGCAAATATAAATCATCACGAATAGGTAAAGCTAGGATTTTTCCATCATCACGAATAGGTAAAGCTAGGATTTTTCCATCATCACAAATAGGTAAAGCTAGGATTTTTCCCTATTCGACTACACTATGTAAATCTGCAAGAAATGGGCTAAAAAGTGCCAATCACGAAATAAAGTATCCACGAAAAATAAGTTGGTGTACAGTATACAATCACTAACTGCCAGTTGTTGATGACTTTTGTCCAATGTCAAAATCTATTCAACATTAATTTAATCGTACAGCGTTAACCTCGATAAGTGGTAGAAAACTCAAAGCCAGTTGTAAATATCTGAAAATGTTAAAATAGGACCATAACATTTGACATGTTAGTGTTTTAGCTTAAGACAACTATATAGGGTCATCCCGTTTTGAAGATTGTTTGATTGAACAAACCTTTTTACTTTTCTTTTTCTTGGCTTTCTGTCCTAATACTGTGACTGGTTCTAAAGAATCTACAACGTCCAGGTCCCAGATCTCAATGACAGGTTCCATTGAACCAACAGCAACAAAACTACCTGTAAACAAAACAAAACAAACAATCTAAGTCATTCTGTGAATAGCGGCTAACCATTGCCCCAACAACAACAAAACTACCTGAAAACAAAACAAAACAAACAGATTAAGTGAGCACGCTCCCATACCCCACGCCCACACATTGTCACTGGACAATAAAATAACTCTAAGAAAAAAAATGAATCATAATTTCCTGTCAATATTCACATTTACATGAATTCTGTTGTGTGGTTTCAGAGGAGCAAGTTGCAATGATAAGAACAGGACTGACAGGTCAAAAACATTATATATTTTACTTCGTTGTGTGGGGTACAATAAAACAGACCAAGCCATTATTTGCATAGCCCTAAAAAAGTAACAAAGCATCTAATAAATTTCATGTTTGAAGTCCTGATCTAGATTTACCTTCACAAGGAACTCTCAAAGCCAAATAATTGAAAGCAAATGATATAAAAGAATCAAAACAGTTGAAGAGCTTTATGACTGAAAAACTAAAAATATTATTCAATTCACACAGATACCAATTAATCTTGACTCCGAATATAACTAGGTCCAATGTAAGAAAATACCAACATATATATTTACTTAGACAAACAGGCTTTTAATAAATAACATTTAAATCTAAATGCAAGGGTCATTTTAAATTCAAACCAATGTTGTTATCAAATAACATAACTTTAGGACAAGTGGTCTAAACAAAATTTCAATACTGTGGTTTCATCTATTTTTCATGTGGTGTCAATTTTTGTGGATAATGGAAAACTTGCATTTACGTGGATATCTAATTCGTTGCTCCGGCGAAGTCTGCATAGAAGCCTAGAGGAAATATGTCATTCATTGAACATTTATTTACGTGGTTCTCATTTACCCATGAAATGAACGTAAATTGGTATCCAACGAATAATAATGTATCTGCAGAATCACATGTGCATCTACTAAAAATAGATTTCATCCTTTAAAGTTATATCTAATCTACAAACCTGGTTTATCTTCCCCCACATCAAAGTTCATCCATTCGACAGCCAGTGGAAAAGAAGATATCATTATATCATGGTGGATGTATAAGTTGGCATTGTCTTCATTGTATACTGAAACAATGATATATTATCATATGTTAAAATTGTATACTGAAACAATGATATATTATCATATGTTAAAATTGAATACTGAAACAATCATATATTATCATCAGTGATCATATGTTAAAATTGAATACTGTAACAATCACATATTATCATATGTTAAAATTGTATACTGAAACAATCATATATTATCATATGTTAAAATTGAATACTGAAACAATCATATATTATCATATGTTAAAATTGTATACTGAAACAATCATATATTATCATATGTTAAAATTGAATACTGAAACAATCATATATTATCATATGTTAAAATTGTATACTGAAACAATCATATATTATCATATGTTAAAATTGTATACTGAAACAATCATATATTATCATATGTTAAAATTGAATACTGAAACAATCATATATTATCATATGTTAAAATTGTATACTGAAACAATCATATATTATCATATGTTAAAAACTTAAATTGTATGTTAGAATTGTATTTCCCTTCTTAATGTCATACTCCTTCAACAATTATACTTTTAACATTATTTTTTGGATCATTCAATGAATTTTAATATATATATATATATCTTTAGTTCATTGCACAAAACATTTCAGCAACTAATAAGGAAGAACAGCAATTCATTTTACAACAATAAAAACATTTGCTGTTCCTATGAATTATTCGTCATCTCCTATTTTTTCTCCATATCTGGTCTTTTCTGCTGATAGACCTCTGATTTTCTAGGCTATATATATATAGGTGTTTTAGAGATTAAATTTTGTATAGATACAAGAGGGACAGAAGGAGGGGTTGTCATCCTGAATTCCAGAGAAAAAAATCTTTCTTGGATCCTGGAAAAGTGTAAATCATGAATTCCAGCCAAAAAAAAAAAGCCCTAAATATATATTTATTCATATTTACCATATATTTTGACATATACCCTAAATATATATTTATTCATATTTACCATATATTTCCAATGAACAGACATCTTTTTCTGCTTTTCCAGCTACTATCAAATTATCTGTAGCTTTAATTTCAAAATCTTCATCATCACTATCATACTATAAATAAAATACATTTACATGAATATTTCAGATTGTTTTGATTATCAAATAACTATTTTAAACATATAGATTATCTCCCATTAGAAAAAGTGAAAAAAAAAAAGGGAAATTGAAATATATTAAGTTTAAAATGCTTCTCTATTTTTGTCTTTGCTTTTTTGTTAGATCTTTGAAATAATGAAGCTTTCAAATATAAATACCCCTTAGAAATTTTCCAATTTACTGTGTGCTGTGTGTGTTCTCAAATATGATTGATTGATTGATTGTGTTTTAGTGCCACTTTTAAGCACCACATTTAGGCTATTTCGTGGCCGACAGTTGTTATTGTGGAGGTAGCCGGAGTGCCCGGAAAAAAAAACTGACCTTCGATTAGAAAACTGACAATCCTAGTCAATAAAAATTGGAGTCAAGTGCAACATCACCAGCGGGGTTAGAACTCACACCCTTAGTGTTGACTGGCTAGTGATTACAGTAGTAACTACTAATACCACTCAGGCAACACGGCCACCATTCTCAAATATGAGCTTGTTTATACTGTATTTTTTGGTTTTATTATGCTTTAGGTCAGAAAGGTTTCACTGTACTTTTCAATTTCTTATTTACCTCTCCTTTCGTTGTAAAATATGGATCATCATCTGGTGATGCAAAATAGGCCAGGTTTCCAATTCCTGCCAAGGCTTCGGATTCTGTCAATACACAATCAAAATTAAATGAATCATTTTGTCAAAATTTAAAAAGATTATAAGCTTAACCCTTACCATGCGGTACCCGTCATGTGACAGGCGTACCCAGACCACTGTTATTTGGCTGCAATGGCGTTCCATACTTTTAGAAGTCAGCTTTATGATACTTATTTCGAAAAGTTATACAGGTTCCGTCAACCTGAGGCTATCTATAGTCATGTTTCTTATGTTTGGACTAGGAAAATTGAAATCGGATGAAACTCATTTTCTCGAGGGGTGGGCTTCCCTTCTGTGTTTTACAAAGGAAGTTCAGAGGCCTAAAACATGCAAAAATAGTGCAAACCCGCAGACATATTACTACTGATCGTAATTATTATTAAAACTACTCATAGGAAACAACTACTTCCGGTTTCAGGTCCATTTGAAGTAAAAAATCTGAAAAAATCATGAAATTCCATATTTTTGGTCCAAATGACCTTCTGTAGACTGTTGAACCAAGATCAGATTCACTCCCACCTAACAACTGTTGGGGTCAATTTGTTAACTGGAGTCCACTCTACATGCAGGCTACAGCTGGATACCTTTACCAGCATCCCTGGGTCTTCAGGGTCAAGATAAAGGATGAAAAATCGTCAAAATTGATGCTTTTTGCACCTGATGACATACCTTGGGCCAAATTCCCGCCCACCCATCCCGCCCCGTGATCACCTTCATTGGATTTAAAGGAATCAATATGCTTCAGCAGCAGGGTTAAGCTCATTTGCATAGTTTTGCAAATAAACGAAATTTCTGAAAACAAGTCAGCATGTTAAGTGTTAATAGATATGCAATAAAGAAAGAGTACATTTGTAATTTCAAAAATAAAATGAGCAATACCAGTAAGGTATTTATTGGGTTTTACTTCATTAAACATATAACAGCAAGGTGAATCCAAGAGTCAATGTTCATCTGACAGGCCTCATCATTTTTGAAATTGGTGAGTGCAAATATGTATCAAAATGGAAAAATGTGGTATCAACTGACCACACATAATCATCATTTTATAGTTACAGTTTAAAAGTGAATTAAATTTGATTTCATTTCCCTACTTTATTTTGTTATGGAGGCTGTAATAATAAAATGTATACTAGCACTAAAATTTCTTCTAACTGTTGGAATGGCAATGACCAAAAATGATGAGCTTTGGGACGCTCTTTTGAAAATGCTTATAAAGAACCAGCGTAATAGTTTAGACACAAACTAGAGGCTCTAAAGAGCCTGTGTCGCTCACCTAAGTATATGTGAGTATTTAAGAAAGGAAGCAGATGGATTCATGACAAAATTGTGTTTTGGTGATGGTGATGTGTTTTTACATCTTACTTTACTGAACATTCTTGCAATTTACAATTATCTCTATTCATAATGAACTTGGCCCAGTAGTTTCAGTGGAAAATGTTAGTAAAAATTTACAAATTTTATGAAAATTGTTAAAAATTGACTATAAAGGACAATAACTCCTTAGGGGTCAATTGACCATTTTGGTCTTGTTGACTTATTTGTAAATCTTACTTTGCTGAACATTATTGCTGTAAACAGTTTATCTCTATCTATAATAATATTCAAGATAATAACCAAAAACATCAAAATTTCCTTAAAATTACTAATTCAGGGGCAGCAACCAAACAACGGGTTGTCCGATTCATCTGAAAATTACAGGGCAGATAGATATTGACCTGATAAACAATTTTACCACATGTCAGGATTGCATTAAATGCTTTGGTTTTTGAAAAACTGCATTTTACCCCTATGTTCTATTTTTAGCCGTAGCGGCCATCTTGGTTAGAAGGCGGGGTCACCGGACACATTTTTTAAACTAGATACCCCAAAGATGATTGTTGCCAAGTTTGGATTAATTAAGCCCAGTAGTTTCAGAGGAGAAGATTTTTGTAAAAGATTACTAAGATTTACGTAAAATGGTTAAAAATGGACTATAAAGGGCAATAACTCCTAAAGGGGTCAACTGACCATTTCAGTCATGTTGACTTATTTGTAAATCTTACTTTGCTGAACATTATTGCTGTTTACAGTTCATCTCTATCTATAATAATATTCAAGATAACAACCAAAAACCGTAAAATTTCCTTAAAATTACCAATTTAGTGACAGTAACCCAACAACGGGTTGTCCGATTCATCTGAAAATTTCAGGGCAGATAGATCTTGACCTGATAAACAATTTGACCCCGTCAGATTTTCTCTAAATGCTTTCGTTTTTGAGTTATAAGCCAAAAACTGCATTTTACCCCTATGTTCTATTTTTAGCCATGGCGGCCATCTTGGTAGGTTGGCGGGGTCACCGGACACATTTTTAAAACTAGATACCACAATGGTGATTGTGGCCAAGTTTGGTTTAATTTGGCCCAGTAGTTTCAGAGGAGAAGATTTTTGTAAAAGCTAACGACGGACGACGGATGCCAAGTGATGAGAAAAGCTCACTTGGCCCTTTGGGCCAGGTGAGCTAAAAATGAAATCTTTCATCAAGAATTCCTATTCATAACCATCTTTGTTTAACATACCATCTTCCTCATCATAATCATCTAAATTATATTTTGCCACAACATCTTCCTCCATTTCCTCATCATGATTTCTCTTCCCAACAGGCTTTGTTTTAGATGCAGTGGCTCCATCTGCTTCCTGTTCATCATCTTCCTCCTCTTCTAAATGTTCATCTAAATTTCTACATTATAAAATATGATTGACATTTTTCTCAACTAGCACATCATTGCAGACTGTTCCAACAAGAAAAACTTAATAAATAAAATAAATAAATGACATTCTAATTCTTAAATTTCCACCAGATTTAAATGTACCTTTTTTTTTTACCACAAATTGCACAAAATACTATTAGAACTGCTTAGAGGTGACTGAACCTCCTTGGGTTGCCCTCTTTGACTGTCAAGCATCCAAACCTCATATATTTATTTCTACAAATGGTATGGTATTATATATTAACATAGTTGTCTTTTTCCCCTTTTGTTTTTGTTCAAATCATTCTTGTACCTGTCTCTTTCAGAAAACACTTGCCTTTGTTCATGTTGTTAACAATGTAGTATTTTTGTTTTTGAAATTTTAGTGCATTTGTATAATTTGAGTTAAGTGTGGAGTCCATTTCGCAGAACATTTTTTAAACATTTTAGCTAAGGGGCTAGCAGAAGCCCACTTCCAGGTGTGAGATTTTATTGTTGAGTTGTAGACTCATTGGTGATCTTGGACTGTTTTCTGCAATTAGGTAGGGTAGTTGTCTTTGACACATTCCTCATTTCCATTCTCTGTTCTAATATATTAATAAAGCTGTATACAGGTCTTCGAAATCAAGGGCTGTGGTAGAAATTGTTATTTTTCAATTTTTACTTACTCTTTTGCTTCCTCAATCAATCTTTTTAAGTCATCTTTATCAAGCTGAACCTGTTAAATATACAGTAAACCTGCAGTGTTTTAATACTTTTATGGCCAGTTTATAAACATGAAGTAAGAATTTGTTGCCATTGTCCAATTTATTTCCAACAAATGTTAACAATCCTAAATGTTATACATGAACTACTCCATGAGAAAAAAATACTAAAGTATTGAACAAAAACATGACTGTATACAAGATCATACAAGGCTTCCAAAGTGTCTCATGTGAAATGTTTACAACTAGTCAAACAAATTTATTATTATTTTTTTTTTTATATACTTTTATATGTTAGCGTTTAAATCATTAAAAGTCATTAGTTTGTTCGCCTCTGACCACTTTAAATAATTTGATATACATGTAGGTCAAAAACACAAGTCATTTTAGACACTAGTTTTTGACAGCAAAGGTGCCATCGAAATTAATGAACTCAAATAATTTTTTTATTTAAGATCAAAATATACGATATATTTCAGATACATTTATTTTATAAGCATACTTGTGACTCTCAAAATATTGTTCAAACATATAAAAAGAAAATTTGGAGAAATATGATAGTAGTTTGAAAACACAATACATAAGGATACGTCTGATGTTTATTGAAATTTTATATGCAGTGTTCTCCCCAGAAATTTTTTAAGGCGCACAATTTAAGGGTGCATAACTCTTTTTTTTTAGAGTGAACTTTTGTGATCTGAAGCAATCAGTCATAAATCATGACATGCAATATAAATTATAATGCATAATGACATGTGTTTAATAATGAAGAGTATTAATGAATTACAAAAATATATATAGACCTACATGTATATGAAATTAATTGATTTTCATCTCAATCATGATCATATCAATAGTCATTTATATTTCAGTCAATTTATAACAAAGTCAAAATATAAATATAGTTCAGTTTGTTATTTTGTTGGATAGTCTGTTCCTCAACTTAGCCTTTATCCTCTTTAGGGTTGAAAACCCCTTCTCACAATAACTTTTGTGTACCCCCATTTAACATTTCTAAGCCATGAAAACTCAGTCAGCCACTTGTTATTGAACCAGAAACAGGGTGCTTGCTGTTATCACTTGCTAAAACTTAAGGTCGCTTGGGAAGCACTGACATCTGATTATACTGACGGTGTAGAAGGATGTGTATTAAAAAATATTCTCCTTTTCATTAGAAGTCATTGGGCTGAAAAAACTATTAATTCCATCATCTGACTTTTGCTTAATCCCTTTGTAATTTGCAGAGAACATGTTCATTCAGAACTACATGAACTAAAATCGTATAATTGATTAAGATATTTGGAATACAACTTTTTAAAACAAAAATATTTTAATGAACAGCTGACCAGTTTCCGTCATACATGTCAAGTGACATGATATTCGCGTGTAATACACGCTTTTTCGACGGTTTACACGCGAGGATTTTGTCACATGGCGTGTACACGCTTTTCACCACATTACACGCAATTACACGCTTTTTCGTTCTTTTCATTTTTTGGTCGTTAGTGATATCGCTATTCTCGGGTTTTTTCCTTATTCGGCGATAAATACCGAAAAAAATCGAAGTAATTGTTTGGCTGCCGTATTGTTTATTTTTCTGTATGGACAAACAGTAAAAGGTAAGTAGTTTGTGATTAGTTTTAACGATTTTGTGACTTTCTTTCAAATTCACTTAATAGGGGAAATGTGCACAGAACGAGGTCACTTGCAGGGCCTGCACCGTCGTCTAAAGTGCCGATTGGTAAGCCAAAACGATGTGTACGGCAAGATTCAAGATTTATAAATTATATTTTGGAGTTCAAGTTTAAATGATCGAGTGACAAGTAACGCATAATTTGTGCATTCTATGTTGCAATGATAAAAAAACAATACATGTGAGAGGAGAAATGCAATGTAGCTATTTGAATAAGCATTTAACATGTTTATCTAATGGAAATCAAATTTATAGAACATTTTTCTTTTTCAATTTCAGTTTCAACTCTAGCCAACACGGCAACAGATTTCTACAGGCTATGGAGATAAAAATATCACAGAACTGTTGGATCAGCTCTCATAGTACCAGCTTTCTTCTGATGAACTACCCAGTTTTAACCAGGCAATAGCAATGGGAGCAATGGCAGAGATGACATTTTACATTGCCAAAAAAAAACATAATTTATGACATTCTTTCAAATCTTGATGAAGCTAATTCAGTCAAATATCAATTCCTACTGTGGGAGAGCTTTTCAATTATAAAGAAATTGACACTGAATTCTGATCAGAACTTGACTATGTTACATTTGTATTGTGTGCTGTTATCAAATAAATGTAACTAAACTTGAAACTGGCAGTTGTTTTGAATATGTGCCTAGTGGTGGTGCTTTAAAAGCAACATAACAGACCACTGTTTAATACAATAAAAGTTCACAGTAGAATATATATTGTTTTTTTATATTCACAAATTTGTATGAAATTATGAACATTACCACATTCATATTAACAAGTCCGCATCTATGTCACGCGTTTTCACACGCTTTTTGACATGTCATGTCATGTCATGACATGATTTCCCATTGTCAGAGGTTAACATGTATGGTTTCCGTAGTTTAATTGACATTACACTCCTGTGTGTATTATTGTTAAAACCAATCTATGGCCGTTAGATACAAATGAAACTTGACAAACTCTTCAAAGTATGAACCATTGAAACTATATACTAGCGACATTATACATGTTATTCAGAGGCAGCAGCGAATGATCATTCCGTGCCCGAGTGTGTGTCACATATTTCCTGACACACGGATTAACAATCAATGTTCAATATCAGAAGCTAATTAAGACGCTGCAGGAATCTTTGAAAATATTTTGAAGGCACTGCGGCACCGCAGTGTCATATCAGCCTGGGAGAACACTGATAAGGTCCTTTTAAGGATATTTTTTAAGCCTGAATGGGGGTGTCCAACAGCATTTTTTGAAGTAAACAAAATGGAAACTGAATTTGTGCAAATTTTTACTTAAGTCTTCTTTTAATGATTTGAAATCTGCTAAGAAGTAGGATTCTAAATATGAATACATTTTTATGATGTTTCGGTATTCTTGTAACATAGGCTATTTCCGTTTCAAAATACATGTGCATGTTCATACACTTAGAAGCCAAATTTCAGCTTCATTTTTTTTACTGTTTTTAGCTACCCAAGTACATGAAAAGGGTTACAAAACATGGAAACAATTGGGATATAGCTGTTCGTCATTTTATGATTTTATTAGCATTCCCTCCCCCTTTTTCTAAGTTTCGTTGATTCTACAACAATTTCCCACTGTAAAATACACTGAACGAGATCTATACTGAATAAACAAGTATTAGATTTTCTGGAGCCTTACTCTGTCTGGTTTTGCTTTGGAAACTCCTCGTTTAACCCAAGACACACATGGCACAATGTTCATTTTTCTACAAAAATATTGGAGTTGTTTCCCCTGAACATGAGTTTCCTCTGAAAACCCAAATACAACGCAATACAACATAGGCACTGGCTACGGTTACATGGAAATGTAACAATAATAAAAATATTATTGTTACATTGGGGACTAAATGCCGGAATGCATGGTTGGATAAGGAACCGGTTTATTACGAATGTAACAATAATTATTGAGGCTACGGTTACATTGCGTTATTGTTACATGAAAAACAGCAATGTTCGATGGGACTAGTAATATGTACTAAATAATAAAAGTTGAAGACATTATCTTATATTTACAATACATACAAGTATAACATACAATTTTTTGATTTTTTATAGTACGTCCTCTATGGATTCTGAAATCGGAATCGACATTGGCTATAGGTATAGGGGAGGGTTGAGATCTCATAAACATGTTTAACCCCGCCACAATTTTGCGCCTTTCTCAAGTCAGGAGCCTTTGCATGGCCTTTGTTAGTCTTGTTTGATTTTTAATGTTAGTTTCTTGTGCATAATTCGGAGTTTAGTATGACGTCCATTATCACTGAACTAGTATACATATTTGTTTAGGGGCCAGCTGAAGGACGCCTCCGACGGGTGCGGGAGTTTCTCGCTACACTGAAGACCCATTGGTGACCTTCAGCTGTTGTCTGCTCTATGTTCGGGTTGTTGTCGCTTTGACACATTCCCCATTTCCCTTCTCAATTTTATACATGTATACAGAAGTTCACTGTGTTATTTCACAATTAGCAAACTTTGCTTTTGATGTATCAATTTTTGGTAAGTGCGTTTGTATAGCTGTATGAAATTTGTGTCTTGATATTGTTTCAGTTTCGTTTCAAACGCATCCCATGCAAGTTTTAAATTTTTGACCCAAACAAAATTGGTAATAGGAATCTCTTCATCTTTTGTTCAAAGTATAATGACAGTAATACGAGTAGGTGTGCAGTTAAATACTTAAAAGTGAACAGTTTTCTCAGCCCGAATTTTCAACAACAAACCATTGAACTATATTTTTCGCCTTTGGCACTACTAATTTGAAGTAGTATCTTTAAGAACATCAAATCCATTAATACCTAAAACTATTTAAACACCATTTGTTGAATAATAATATTTATTATTTATTATTATAACAAGTATTATTTAGTAGACATGAATGAAATAAGCAACAAAACTATATAGACGTTGTGCACGATATTGGTGTCACTTTGGAAATATGGGTTAGAAGGCGGGTTATTCAAATCCAAACTCTTATCCTATACAATAAATATCCATGTTATGCATATCATTCGAAAGGAAATAAACCACAGAAATCAATAACATAGATGATTTTGTGCTTTGTCTATTTTTTTAATGAAAAACTTTGCTCATTTCGATGCCTATAACGTCATTTCAAGGGTGTCCCGCTGTTACAGTTATGTTTTATGCGAGTCTTTAAAATCCCAGTGCGGATTCATTAGTAAGTAGAATGGTTAAAAATTTTGCAATTGTTTTGTATACATTTAACCTAAAATGAAGTAACAGACGTTTTTGATTTTAAGAGAAGGAAGGTCGTCAAAAGAATTTAAATAAAAAAGAGAAAAAATGTCCCAATTAGCTGCTCAACCCGTAATTTTTTTTCTGTCTTCACTTTCATAAGATATTATGGACGAAAATGGATTTTAATAATATCAGAAAAATTATACATGTCCTGAAGAAGCTATCTGAAGTCATCATTAAGTTACTGCGGTCTTATTTTAAAAACATCGTCATTTTCCCCGTGTCCAATAAAATGTCCCGATGGACAAAATAACACCGGCAAAGAATAATTCAGAGGCTTTTTATCAAACGAAATTCTACTATATCTCAATTTTTTAACACCTGTTTACTGATATGAATGGAAAATACATTTAATTTCCTTTAAAATGATATGATATGTACTTTTGTTTGAGTTGCTGTTAGAAAATCCGAAACGATCTAAGATGTCCAATGAAATGTCCCCGTAACCGTAATTTGACGTTCGTGTTATAATAACGTTAAACTGTATACGAATTTTCTTGCATATTTGGCATAACATAATTTCATGATATTGTATGATCTATATAAAATAAAGTTCTCGTTTAATATGCATTAAAATATAGATCTGCATTGTTTCAAGGATATAAGATGTCGAAATATTTAACTCGGATACGTCATAAAGACAAGGCCTCGGAGCTATAACAAAGAGATAACTTACTAATGACCACACTCCCACTTTATAAAAGCAAGATACATTGAAAAAGAAAATGCGATCAAAAGTGAAATCTTCTTAATTATTCTTCTAAGCCAGATAGTATCTGTAATTCGAAGCTATACACATGAATGAAAATTCTCACAAAAATTGTATGAGAAAAAGTACACCTTAGTCGTGAACATTTCAGTAAAACGTGCAATCATTTTTTTTTGTCGCATCGACTCATTTAACAAAACGTTTTATCAGAGAAATACTTGTATGTCATAAACATTTCAGTATAGCTAACGATAATTTTTTATCTACTCTGAGTAGAACAATTCCTAGTCATCTACCTAGCAATATGTGTTTGAAAAATAAGGTTATTACGCTTAGGAGTAGTGTGGCAGAATGAAGATTATTTTCTCGAATCTCCAACAGAATTGCCTGGTACATAGGCATGTGATGAAACTAGTATATTGAAATTTGAAACTTTTCTTTTACCATAATTTGAGAAAGAACGAAAGAGGGAGAGTGAGAGAGTAGTTGTCCGACATATATGATGGATGGCACACAAACATGTAGCAACTAGCTCCAAGGTATTAATTTACAGACACTCCCAACTCATTCTAGAAAAAAATCAACCAATCAATCTGCGGTGTAAAGTAGATCATTTTTTTTATCTTCGCAGAACGCCACAAAACATAGCTTGCATTTTAATTTTTACATCGCGATGACCGTGTGGGCATTCCGATGTATTGTTGCCATAGAGATTTGACTTTCGTTTTTGACTGGTAACCGATCGTATAAATACGCGGATATCATCGAGTGCAAAATAACATTTCTTATCGTTTGTTATAAATTCACTTCTTCAATGAATACTCATAAGAACAGAAATTTATAATACGAAAATATTATGTCGTTACAAATATTTATATGCATTCAAAAATGCACACGCACAGAAAAATTGTGTTAACGCATGCGGAAGAATATCAGAAGAAAGTTTTTTTGGGAAAATATGATTGTCTACTCAAATCCAATCTATTGGAAAAATCGAATTGTTATAGAAGAGTGTCCACCATGCACTTGTACTGCACTTTTATTAGAATCGTAGAATAGAACATTTGATATACAATTGGATGAAAATTATACATACATGTAACTGCTATATACAATTATAAATATAATAAATAACAACAAACAAGACTATACGTATTTGTATCGCCACAATATAATAGATATTAAAGCAGTGAAGTTGAATTCCTTGTCATTCATTCATCATCCACGCACGAACTTGTCTCAGAAAAAAATATATCTCTGTACATAAGCCTCCGTTTTCCGGTATAGAAATGTGACTTTTTTTCTGAGACAAGTGCTTGTGACCATCCACAAGAACTTGCGGTCATCCGAGGTTCAGTACTTCAGTATTTTGATTATACTTTTAAAACAATGTGAAAACGAAACCAAAAAGATTGAAACCGAAAACATAAAAATAATCAGATGAATGTCAAAGAAGATTTTGTGTAAACCGATACTCAGTTATATGTTGAAAATGGAAGCGCGGAACCAAAAATATTGTTGAGTATAAAAAATGCATGAAATGCATTCCTGACGGTCCATAGTTGTTCGCTTGAGAAAACACTGAACTATGTAAACATGCACATATAGCAGTTACTTAAAAAAAAATCACATCTAGTAAAAAAAAATAATTGTATTATTCAAAATCGGATTTCGACCTGCTGGTAATCTGTGATGTAGGTATTGGTCTGTGTAAAAGTTTTCCATACTTTGCCAAATTCTATAATTTCAAATATTAAAAAAAAAGTATTGATTGCCGACCCTTTTTTGAAGCTTGAGTTTGTGAAAAAATATCAGATGAAAGGATAGCTTGCTAAATATGTTTCCGAAAGCAAAAACAAAACAATACAGAATCACGGTTCTCATTTTCACAATTAGGTAGAAGATGCGGCCGTGTAATACCAATTAATAATTTCTATATGCAAACAAGAATGAGCAAAACCCTTACCTGATAGTCAGCTATGAAAATCCCCGAAATGACAAATGTAAAACAATTCAAACGAGAAAACTAACGGCCTGATTTATGTGCAAAATGTGTAAATTCCTACATAACATGAATTTTCTTAATTATTTGCCTGGTAAAACAATCCTGATTTAAAAAAAAATTAATCAATGAAAACGTTTTCTTATTAATAAAAAATAATCTAGACCCCGACCAACTTTAAATCATTGAAAGTTGGCAACGACAACATAAGAGCACGTATTTCTTTTTCAAACATGATGCACATTTTGTAAAGTTTTTTTTGTTAGAGATTTTTGAAATAATGATATAGTAAGCATTTTCCATAAAATCGGGATTGATGTTAAGATTGTGGACTTACTTATACGTAAAAATAAATAATATGAATTGTAATGTAATTATAAGTCACTGTTTAAGAAAAATTAAATAAAAACAAATTCTTGGAATTTTATATTAACGTTAGTATAATAGTCTCAGGATTAAAGTGTTGATAAAATAAGATTATGAAAAGAAATAGCTTGCGATATACTACCTACATCTTTCACATAATCAAAGACAAATCAAGAAGCATTTGAATATTTATTGAGGGAGCGAAATTACCAAATTACAACAAACATATGCAAACGTGTAATTGGGGAAAAGAGACAGAAACAAGAAACGAAATATTTACAATTTCACTAGCAAAGATAGGAGACGTCTTCTGGCAGAGAGAGCATTGCTTAATTTTAAGAAATAGAAGAAACTGATTGTTGAAGGCCGTACAGTGACCTATAGTTGTTAATTTATGTGTTATTTTGATCTCTTGGGGAGAGTTGTCTCATTGGCAATCATATCACATCTTCTTTTTATATATTTAAATCATTTTACAAGACATCAAATTGTCATTTTGTGTTATTGTTGCAGACAATTCTTCGCAAAAATAAAAAAATGTTCATGTATCTAAAATTTTGTTTTAATTCAATGGAGTTTTGCATTTGCACCGGCTTGAAAAAACAAAACCACATAAAGAAGCAACTTCGGACATCTCTTTACTTTAAGCGGCATTTTCAAATGAGTAGAATATAAGGTCAACGTTTGAAACTTTCCGTGGAACAACGTCAAAATCGTCGTTTTATTAGGAACGTCGTGTAACGCTGAGTGGCACCAATACCGTGCGTAACGTCATAGAAGATTTAAGTTTAATAAATCTAGCGTACATTGCTGTTTTTCATGTAACAATAACGCAATGTAACCGTAGCCTCAATAATTATTGTTACATTCGTAATTAATCGGTTCCTTACCCAACATTGCATTCCGGCAATTATTCTCCAATGTAACAATAATATTTTTATTATTGTTACATTTCCATGTAACCGTAGCCAGTGCCTACAACATATGACAATCATCATACGGAAATGTACCAGGCCAATCAATTTGCGGATAGGAGCCGCCACTTCGAATTCAATATGACCTTTAAATATCATATCCTTTTTTAAGACAGCAGACCCGAGAACACAGTTATTTCGCATTCTAATGCAACAAATTTGTAACGTTCATTTTGATTGGATAACGTCACATATTTACATGGCATCAATTGTCAATTGATGCTATGGGACGTACGCTCAAGCGCAGACGGTATATGGCAAACTTTAAATACATGTTTTAACGTTGTTTTCAGTCAGTGTCATTATAATGGAGATAATAATATTGTATTTTAAGCTCCGACGGCATCAATTGGGGATTTGATGGTCGGCAAATACCCGTTTACTGTCTCCGCTAACGCGTCGCCAGTAAACTTAATTTGCGACCATCAAATCCCCAATTGATGCCGTCGGAGCTTAAAATACAATACAGTTATCTCCTAAGTGCATTTCCAGTGGCGTATCCAGAAATTTTCATAAGTGGGGACCCACTGACTGACCTAAGAGGGAGCCCGCTCCAGTCACGCTTCAGTGATTCCCAATATAAGCAACCAAATTTTCCCCAAATGGGGGGGGGGGGGGGGGGGGCCCTGCCCCACCTAAATCCGCCTCTGATTTCTTTTAGACAACAAATTCAAGAAAAACTTGAAATCGCACCTGCTCTATCTCAAAAAGTTTTCTTTACAATGTATGTAACATGTATACATCTGGGACTATTATACTAATTAGTATAATAGTGACGTCTCAGGTATATATAATGTTCTCTGTTCGGAATAATATTAAAAAAAATAGAAAAGTCTACCAGCTCTAACTGAAAAATCTTTAAAAAAAAAAGGCATATGCGATATTCGATTTTGAAATCACTATCCAATACTTCTCGTTTATTTAATCATTTTTAATAATATAATTCAGATGGTGATGGAGATAAGAACCATCTTTTTTTTCTCTCCCGGGTTTGTTCACAACTTCTTAGTGGTTTTATCATATTAATTACATTCATTACTTTTTCAGTTTACCATGTTCCAATAGAATGAGGAGATGTATGACCCTATGGTGGTTTGTTTGCACAATAAAGCATTAATATTATTGTTACCCTTATATTCAAGCAAAAACTTTTTGTTCGAGAAAGATGCATTCCTCGAAATTGAAAAAGCGACAGCACTATATATTATATAAAAAATGCAAATATCATGTTGTTTTTTTTACACTACTCTGCGTTTGATAAATTAAACCTCCAACTCAAAATGTTTTTTTCGTCAGAAAAAACTATTATATAACTTATGATTTATCTAATTTCACTTAAGTACATCCTTAGGAACTTTATATATGCGTATTTATGAAGTGCAGAAATGGCGGACCGTAATGAAACATTGCAGCTAGTGTTTTGCGTCGAACACCACAAAGAGGTTCTGCAACTGTTCTGTTTAGACTGCGAGGATATAATCTGTGTGTCATGTAATGTTGAAAGCCATTACCGTAACGGTCATAAACTATCAAAACTTGGTTTGGGTAAAAATAATATGATCTAAATTAAACGCAAATTTAAAGGATGACCTCTCTATGTTACAAACTAATTTTTAGAAATGATAAACGAATTCGATTGAAAACTAGAGGTATAAACCGAGGAAGAAGTTGATATTTAAAATGTTATAAAGGATAACGCATTAAGTTGGCGGAAAGAATAGATGAAATATATAGGCCGCGCCTGAGCCGTCGCTGAAACTTGTTCCTGGATTGTTTGAGGATAAACGAAATTTACAATTTTCTACTGAATTTTAAAGAGAAATTAGCTTAAATGCCAGGTTCTTACATCTGGAACAAACGAAGCCATTGAGCCAAAAGAAAATGAAATAGAAAAGTTAAGAATTAAAGTAAAACATCGTTTCTACAATATACAAAAATGTCATGATCCATAAAAATGACTGAATCAATCGAAAACAACGCTTTACTTAGTCAAAATGAAGATTTAGTTTTAGTTAACTGAAAGTGAACCGAATCGATGGTATGAACAAAAATACGACTTAAGTGAAAACAATGTTAGTAGTTCTAATGCCGATTTCGATTTGTCTTTAGAGATGATGTATAAAACGAATTTCCAATTTCTCTGAGGCTACACGACTTTTAAAGAACGTCAAATAACAAAAATCATTCCGGTATCAGAGGACGTAATATGGACATAAAGAAGAAAAACGGAAACGGTCTGTATAAGCTAGACCATGAAAAAGGAACCGCAGTGAAAAGTATGACTCCACTATGATGAATGATAAATCTTTTACATTACTTCTTTTGAATAAATCAAATCATTATATTACTAGGCGATTTCAAGATGCACGTATACTACATGCTTAACTTCGTCGGTGTGCATCCTTTGTCATCCCTTTGGTTGGACATCTCAGAAGATAAAGTTGTGATAGTTGTGAAAGAGGAGAGGATTCAAAATAATAGGAGAGGAATGTGCAATTCAAGTTATTATAACGTTGTAATATTTTGTACCAAAGGTATAAAATTATATGAGATAAATGAGGTGTCTCTTCCCGCTTCGTACGAACATATTCTTGGAATAAAACTAACAAAGTCGAATTCACTGTTCTTTATCAACAAAAAGAAAATTGTCTGTATGGATTTAAACACAAAAGAAAAGAAGAGTTTTATAGGGATTTTTGGAATGAAACCGTCATATACTTTTGAAACGGCAGGTTTAACTCTAGGTCCTGCAGGAAAACTGTCATTGTGACGGACGAATCACATCCAGCTATTATTTTGTTAGATAATAGTCTCACATCCAAGCGATGCCTAATTAACGCAACTAATAATTTTGAAAAACCAACATCCATCGCCTGGTATAAAGATCGCCTTTGGGTTGTTGATGGTCAAAACATATTAATATTTGAATGTAAAATAGAAGAAAAAAAAAGCACATTTAAATACATTAGTTATATAGTGAGCTTTAATGTTTTTTAATTAATCTGTTGAAAAATAAAAGAAAATAATATCGAACATGGTTAATAGAAGAACAGTTGATCACTTAGATAAAAAGTAAAATCACAAAAATACTGAACTCCGAGGAAAATTCAATCGGAAAGTCCCTAATCAAATGACAAAACACATCAAACGAATGGACAACAACGGTCATATTCCTGACTTGGTACAGGCATTCTCAAATGTAGAAAATGGTGGATTGAACCTGGTTTAATAGCGCTAAACCTCTCACTTTTATGACAGTCGCATCAAATAGGTAAAATTGTTTTCTTAATATCAAATCAAATCACATCAAATATTTCATTGTCGTATAAACTTTACAGTTTGTGATCAACATATATTAACACAATAAACATATATACATACATATCAAACATACACAATAAAAAACAGCATCAAAATTTATAAAAACAAACAAACTGTTAAGAGTCCCCTGCCCTCAGTTCTAGTGACTTTTTCAAGAAGGAACCTAACTTATTTGTTTGCAAATGCGTTTATGGATTTAGTAAATATGGATTTTTTTCTTCATTTAAATTTTTAAAGTTATTATTTTTAGTACATATGTGTTCAAAAAAGGCGTTTCTTAGTGTTTTATTATAACCACAATAGAGTAAAACATGTTTCTCATCCTCTAGTATTTTACATTTATGACAAAGTCGTTTCTCTCTTGGGATTTTAAAATATCTCCCCTTTTCAATTAAGAGGGAGTGTCACGTAGTCTAAATTTAGTGATCAATCTCCTTATCTGAAAATTAGATATATTTAGATAAGATTCTAGTTTGCAATATTTTTAAAAGTTTTTTATATAGATAAAATTCACTTTTATCATCAATGTTTTCAAATTTAGTTTCAATTAATTCTTCATATATATTTTTCAATTTTAACTCTATATCGTTTTTTATTTTATTTACATGTTTTATGTCCTTACTTTAACCATCCTAGAGTTATACTCCTTTACAAACCGAAAATTTGCTGATTCTTTTACATTTCTGTTCTCTAACTTAAGTTTGCCTCAAACAAATTGTTATGAAACTTATTATGTTTATTACCACAAAAGTCAGATCGAGTACACATGTGGATAGTGCCACTTTTACCGTTCTTGAGTTATGTCCCTGTTTTACGTTATACGTATGCAATCGGAAGTACCATCTGTGTCTCATGGACACATTCCCCATTTATTTTATTAGTTGTTATTAAGATTGAACTAGCTGTCAGTAGCTGCGAGAATTCTCAACTCTTAACTTAAGTGTTTTTTTTTTGTTTTTGTGTTCTGCCGTTACACCACTATCTCGGGTTGTGGATAGTTGGCGCCTTGGACCACCTTATCCTGTATGTGCCTCAGTGTCCTGAGTCAGTACGTGGTTGTTGTTTGTTGCTGTATATCATATTGGTCTTTCTTTCATTGCTTTGTACATGAATCAGGTCGATCGTTTTCTCGTTTGAATTGTTTACATTTGTCATTTCTGGGCCTTTTTATAGCTGACTGACTATGCGGTATGGGTTCATTTTTATATACTTTAGTACTATATACATGTGAAATGGTATTCATATTCATTCTTTTCAATTGTTGAACACTAGTAAGTTATACACATATTTTCGTATAAAAGAACTATATTACATAACATATATTATGTGCAAATGAATGAGTTTGTCAGTTCAATACATATGAATAAAAGGAGATAAAAATTTAAACTTATGACGATTATTCGTTTCTATCTATATACATAACTTTATCAATCCATACATTAAGTGCAAACACGGCGGACCATGAGGAAACATATAAACAAGTGTTTTGCATTGAACACCACAAAGAGGTTCTGCAACTGTTTTGTGTGGACTGTGAGGATATTATATGTGTTTCATGTAATGTTGAAAACCACAATGGTCATAAACTATCAAAACTTTGTTCGGTAAAAAATATTTTGGAATCTAAATTAAAAACAACTTTAAAGGAGGACTTATCGAAGTTAAAAACTCAATTTGAAGAAATAATTACAGAAGTTGATAGAAAACTGGAAGTACAAAGCAAGGAAGAAATGAATACTCAAAATGACATGAGAGAAACTAATATTGAGTTGAAGGAACGAATAGATGAAATAGAGGTCGCTTCGCTTAAAAGACTTACTGAATTGTTTGAAGGTCAACGGAATTGCCTATTGCAGACTAAGGAGCAAATAAGTAAATGCCAAAGTTTGATCTCTGAAACAAACGAAGTCAGCGAGCCAAAAGAAAATGAAATAGAATCAAAAGAAGTCAGTGAGTCAAAAGAAAACGAAATAGAATCAAAAGAAGTCAGCGAGTCAAAAGAAAATGAAATAGAATCAAACGATTTTGATTGGATGGTTAAAAATTACTACGCGTTGCAACAATGCACAAGAAAGTCAAGATGTGTGAACATGATTTCGGACGAAGTAGGTATAACATATATACCACCAAAACTAACAGAGAGAAAAGGTGGACAGCTTATGACTGAATCGAAAGAAAATAGCACACTAATTTGTAAAAATAACGATTTAGTTGTGACTAAAATTACTTTGAATCGATGTAATAAACACAACAACGACTCAAGTAAGAACAATGGTAATAGTTCCAACTCCGAATTCGATTTTTCCTCTGATGATGTTGAAAACGAATTTCCAATTACCCTGAAGCTACATGGATTGAAACATCAGATACAAAAAATCATCCCGGTATCAGAGAACATAATATGGATGCAAGTAGGAAATTTTCTGTATCAGCTAGATCAGGAAAAAGTAGCTGCAGTGAACATTCTAGACAATGTTGATGATTTCACTATGATGAAGGATGAATCTTTACTTCTTTTGAATAAATCAAATAAAAATATAACTAGGCGAGTTCGAGATGGACAAACAGTTAAATTCACCAATGTACACCCCTGTTCTCCACTTTGGTTGGACGTTTCATTAGATAAAGTTGCAATAGTTGTAACGGAAAAACAAAATAAATGGGTGGTTGGAAAAGGTTTGCAATTATCAAACGATTACCACATTGTGATATTTTGTAACAGAGGTATACAATTACACCGAATAAAGTCTGTCGATCTTCCCGTTTCGTTCCAATGTATTCTCGGAATAAAACTAACCAAGTGCCATTCGCTGTTTTTTATCAACAAAACGACAGTTGACCGTAGGCATTTAGATACCAACGAAAACAAACATTTCAACGGGATTTTTGGTATGAATCCGGCAAAACGTTTTCAAACAGCAGGTTTAAGCCTAGGTCCTACAGAGGAAACTGTCATTGTGACCGACGAATCACATCCAGCTATTCTTTTGTTAGATAGTACTCTCACTTTCAAGCGGTGCCTATTTGACGCAACTAATGACTTAGGAAAACCAACATCCATCGCCTGGTATAAAGATCGCCTTTGGGTTGTGGATGGACAGAAATTATTAATATTTGAATGTATACTAGAAAATAAATAGTAAATTAAATGATTTAGTTAGTGACTTTTTTTTAAATAAAGATGTTGGAACAAAAAATAAAACTAGACAAAGTGATGACCCCGTAACTGTATTATAACAAAGTAAATGCAGGACTTCTTTGAGATATTATTGTGTCTGGGAGACACAATTGATGCCCCCGCAGATGCAGAGTGTTATTTAAAAATACACCAATTTGAGTATTCAAGCTGTAGGAGGAATTATTCGGAACAATAACATTCAACCGCTTATACATAAAAAATGACAACTATCACTCAAAAGAGCAAATATGAATAAAAATCAAATTCCTGACCACATGCACAACTTCAATATATGAACAAACAGTCAGCAAAGTGAAAAATTCCTAGCATTCAAACTGTAGCAGAAGTAAACCCGAAACGCTCCTCTTATGCAAGTAAATACGTAAAACAATTACAAAGTTCAACTATCTCCTAAAAAAGCAAATATTAATATATCGAAACCCTGAACACATGCACATCTTCAATATATTCACAAACAGACAGCAAAGTGAACACTTCCTGGGATTCTAACTGCAAGACGAGTTATGAGGAAGAACTATATACCCTTGATGGGACGGACGGACGGACGAAACGACAGAGGAACGGACACACGGAAGGTCAGAAGGACGTACCGACGGGGTAAAACAATATGCCCTCCCACAACTTGTAGTTGCGAGGGCAAAACAAATCCGACGGTGCATATAAGACTTAAAATTTCAGCATGATATATTAAGTACCGATGTTTCAAATATGAACTAGTCAGCTGTGAAAGATATTATGGAAACTCACTGAAATAATTATATGGAAAACGTGAGAGGATTAATCATGAGTTGTATGACTGCAAGTGTACATTTACCTGTTGGAAATATTGTTTATTAAAAGAACGTTCTCTTATGCAATTAAAGTCAGTAAACAGTAAAACATGCCTCTCTTCGTCAATTGAAATTTATACATTTTCGATGCATGCATGAATATAATTTTGTCAAAGAGTTAATGCATTTCACACACAAGTCTTAAATGTTAATTTTTACTAAACCCCTCGATAACTTTCATGACCAAAACTGTGATAGATAATTTTTTTTTCTGTTTTCGTCGAATATTCAGATACGAACAATTTCCCCTGTATTTTTTTTACTTGCAAGCTAAATTTAAAAATCATGCATCGATTACAAATTTTATAAGTTTGAATCTGACAGACATTACATTATAAACCTTCTTTATCGTGGTGTATTGGTAATAATTATGTTCTTTCAAACTTATTCATTAAAACAGAAAGTCTGCGGTGTAATTTAAAACGCACAAAAATATGTTTGACTCGCATTATTTATGTGCCTGTCCCAAATAAGAAGATTGTAATTAAGTGGTTGTCATTCTTTTCTGTGTATTTCATTTGTTGTTTTGTGCACAGATTACTACAGGCTTTTGTTTTCTCGTTTGGAGTGCTTTATAATTTGTTATGTCTGTGTCCTTAATGGCATGCTTATTGCATTATCGGTTTATGCTTATTTATGTAGACCGTACGATGAGCTATACTTGCTATAACATCTACTATACGTTTTTTTCTCAAGGATATTTTTACGTTGAATGCAAACGATATGAAACACCGAAGTCTTATATTATAAGACTAGGGGTCTGTGGTTGGAGTGGTGTTTTTTTTAATAAAACAATAATATATACATAATGAGTTTGAATCAAGTGGAAATGACAGCAAAATTTTACATGGATAATATTTGTATTCAAATAAAACATACATTATTATTGAACTGTAAAATCGTCATTTGTTTGTCGATCCTACATTGTTGAAATTGGTGCGACTTTATCCACCAGCAACATATTTCCACAAAACAAAACTCCGGGTACACAGGGATACCTTCTTGCTTTTAGATGGTTTACATTTTCTTTAATAAGAGCTAGAGCTTGTTTCGACTATGGCGTCTTATTTTCAAAATTACTTCGTTGATGAACTTATCACTGCAAAGTACTTGCAAAATCTTCGTTCCAATGAAAACTAAGTGCTGTTTAGATTTCAAGTTTCATCATGGTCTCGTCTGTGGAACAGACTGACGAGCTTCAAAGTCGACAGGATAATAGGTCTAACAATGTACTCAGGTTAAATTAAGTCCTGTCGTACAATGGGTAAATGTCTGGTTAAAATATATCTTATCTTTGATGTGCCGCATTAACATCCATACAAAGAAAGAAGTGCGTGCGTGACCCATGACATACGATATTGTATGCATTTCATTGGCTATTTTCTATGAAAATCCAGACTATACTATATCAATTAATGATTCTCCAGACGATTTTGTGTAAACTAATTTTGTTTGATTTTAATCCCTGAAAATTTAAATAAACTGAGCTCACGAACGCATATTTTTTTTATCGGACGTCGGGTTGTGCCTATGTTTTTGTTTGAATCAGGATTTACACATGGGAACTCGGGAATCAATGATTATCTTTTTCGGGATTCGGCATAAAATGGTTTGATTTTCGGGATTTCAGTATTCAGCTTTTGTTTTTTCACCCCGGAAATTGGAGATTACATACCCTCGCTCTCGCTGTTGACTGCTGTACACCTATTTTTGACATTTTTACCTTTTATGTCTGTTTGTTTTGATTACGCATATAATGGAATTGGATGCGACTGTCATACAATTGAGAGGCTAAGCTAGCTGTAAAACCAGATTCAATCTACCATTTTCTACATAAGAAAATTCCTGTACAAAGTCGTTATCCATACGTTTGATGAGTTTGAGCTTTTGATTTTGCCATTTGCCTTTCCGTTTTGAATTTTCCACGGAGTTCAGTATTTTTGTGATTTTACTTTTTTCTCTTCAGCAGGCAATGATTTTTTTATCCTGTATGAGAATTTGAATTAGTTAAATGTTTGCAATTATTTTTAAATCACAAAACCTGCAGATTTTTTGTATTTCTTTATGTGGAATGACTACCAAAACTTATGTTACAATTTATGTAAATTACTCAACGCTTTTGAATACGACAACAGTTAGAGATATCAATATTTTCTTTTCCAAATATCGAATACTGTATCCCACCTTAATGTCTAAAAGAGGGACGAAAGATACCAGAAGGACAGTCAAACTCATAAATCGAAAATAAACTGACAACGCCATGGCAAAAAATGAAAAGGACAAACAGACAAACAATAGCACACACGGCACAACACAGAAAACTAAAGAATAAACAACACGAACCCCACCAAAAACCAGGGGTGATCTCAGGTGTTCCGGAAGGGTAAGCAGATCCTGCTCCACATGTGGCACCGTCAAGTTTCTTATGAGATAACAAATCCGGTAAATAGTCTAATTCGGTAGGTCACATTTATGAAATGGAAGGGGATTGTAGTTACGACGTAAGGAACATATCCGATATCATTTGTGAAATGTTTATTCCATAACGGTCAACCAACTCGTGATGGTGTCCGTAAAATTTACGGAGAGATGATTTCAACTTCACCATTTGGAACTCTTGATTTAATAGCTTCCTTGTGAGCAACAACCCTCTATCAAGAAAATCATGATAGGAAATGCAAGCACGGGAATATCGTATCAATTGGAAGATATATACACTATATGCAGGTGCTGCTGGAATGTTGCTACTTAGAAATGGAAAGTTCACAATTGAAAAGCTGAAATCATCTCTTTTGTCGTAAAGTTTTGTTTTCAATCGACCCTCATTGTCAATTTCTAGATGTAAGTCAAAATATGAGGCCGACTTAACTGTATCTGTTGTATCCTTTATCTCTAGTTAAATGGGAAAGATGTGTTCGACATAGTCACCAAATTTTGAATTATTTAGTGAAAGAACATCATCTACATGTATATAGCGGAAAGTAGAGTTAAAGGATATTGCTTACTTCTTATCTTTCTTCCTAAGAAGTTCCTGTATGAAGTTAGCCTAATAATAATAAAGAAACAAGTCGGCAAGAAGAGGGCACAATTCGTTCCCATTGGAATGCCGATAGTCTGTTGAAAAACACGTCCTCCGAACGTAACAAATATGTTGTCAATCAAGAAATCAAGCATCTTGATGATGTCAGTTTCAGAGAATTTTCTGTTTGAATCAGAGTGATCCTTTACAAAGTAGTATCTATCCCTTCCTAAGACAAGATACTTGTATCTTCGTCAGCCATTCTTTTTGATGAAACAAAGCAATACCAACTATTTCACTTTGTCTTTTAGTTTGGAATGTGGAATACTTGTGTAAAGAGTTGAAAAGTCAAATGTTTTAATACTATTACAAGATGAAAGAGAGTTAGATTGTATGTACTCTAAATGATCTTTGGAATTTTTAAGTATCCACATCTGATTCACGCCACCTCTAGAATAGGCAGTTTCACAATAACTTTGAAGCCCGTCTTTGATTGCTGATGAAATATATGTTAATAATTTAGAAAGAGGTTTCGTGGAGCACCTGAAAGACCCAGCAATATACCGTTGTTTGTAAGGACACTTATGCAGTTTAGGTTTCCAATACAGTGATGGAAGATCCAGTTCATCATCTTTGGTTGAAATTCCAAAGGAACATAGCACAGACCTATGATTATCCAGAATTTCCTCTTTGGTAAGTTTTTCGTGGGTATATGTTGGGTTTCCAAGTGAATTGTCAATACCTACTTCGTTTATCAAGCAGTTAATGTAATGAGTTTTACACACAAAAACGATGTTGTTTGGGGCTTTATCTGCGGGGACAACGACATATTTGTCATGAAGGTAGGATAAGTGTTTTGCAACATTAGGGTCTTTAAAGATTGACGTAGCATGGGCATTGATAGACCCATTCAGTTTCTTAATTCTGATTTGTATCAACGAACTCACTGCCTTAATCCATTCGCAAAGAGTGTCTACGTCTTCCTTCTCACGCTTAGCCCATTGCCTGGCATAATCCTCGACTGAATCCATCAAAATTTTAAAGTTGTATTTCCAATTGTTGGATTTTGGCTCACGATATTTTGGACCTTTCGATAACATATTTCGTAGGGAAGTGTTATTAACAATGTTGAGGTCACCGGTAATAACATGGCCAGCCGGATTATATGTGAATTGGGAACTAGCACAAGTGCAATCAGGAGGTTTAGACTTGAAGTTGTCAATACTGAGATCCTGCAAAACGTGTTTGTAATTGAAAAGTTTAATTGCAATAGGTTTGGTATAACAATAAGAAATGATTGGTACAGACTGGTCTTTGAAATAAGGAGGTATTTTCGATTGAACTAATTTATGATGAAGGATATTGCCTAAGTTGACGCCGTCGAGACCTTTGTTAGCAAAGGAAAGATTAAGGAAATATCTTTTCTCTTTTTCATCTTTTCCTATGCCGACTGGCTTGAAAAGTCTGTGACTTGCAATATCCGAAATTATAGCTGTAAATAAACTCATCATAGATACCAGGCCCAAATTTTGTATATACCCCAGACGCGCGTTTCGTCTACAAAAGACTCATCAGTGACGCTCGAATCCAAAAAAGTTAAAAAGGCCAAATAAAGTACGAAGTTGAAGAGCATTGAGGACCAAAATTCCTAAAAGTTTTGCCAAATCCAGCTAAGGTAATCTATGCCTGAGGTAGAAAAGCCTCAGTATTTCAAAAATTATAAATTTTGTAAACAGTTAATTTATAAATATAAACATATCAATGATAATTCATGTCAGCACAAAAAGTGCTGACTACTGGGCTGGTGATACCCTCGGGGAAATAAATCTCCACCAGCAGTGGCATCGACCCAGTGGTTGTAAATAAACTCATCATAGATACCAGGACCAAATTTGTATATACGCCAGACGCGCGTTTCGTCTACAAAAGACTCATCAGTGACGCTCGAACCCAAAAAAGTTAAAAAGGCCAAATAAAGTACGAAGTTGAAGAGCATTGAGGACCAAAATTCCTAAAAGTTTTGCCAAATCCAGCTAAGGTAATCTATGCCTGAGGTAGAAAAGCCTTAGTATTTCAAAAATTGTAAATTTTGTAAACAGTTAATTTATAAATATAAACATATCAATGATAATTCATGTCAGCACAAAAAGTGGTGACTACTGGTCTGGTGATACTCTCGAGGAAATAAATCTCCACCAGCAGTGGCATCGACCCAGTGGTTGTAAATAAACTCATCATGGATACCAGGACCAAATGTAAGTTTGTATTGGTTTAAATGAGGGTTTGTAACATTGGTTTCCAAACATAAATTGAACAGAGAATGAAGTTTTGAAAGGGGTAATGAATATAGTTTCGTGCGAATGTGATGAATACCTAACGGCTTTTGTATAAATGGCAGCAAGTAATTAATAGAGACATCATGCAGAGTAGGTGATGTATAATGACGATGACCATGGCTGCGTCTACATCGAGGAGTAGAGTTGAAAATATTAATCACATTCACCGAGCTACACGAAGGACTAGATAGAATACCTATACCATAAATTTTGTCATTGCAAACATATGGTGTCGCAGTTCCAAATTGTCTAATCCAGTAGTCCTCTTTTTGTCTACGGAGAGGCTTTGCAAGATTAGGATTGTTAGAGCTATGGCATATTTTTTCGATAATGCGTACTGTCATAGAAACGATGGAATGATCGGGCTGATTGAAATGCTAATAAAGAATGTCGTTAGCATTGAGGTTAATGTCTGATCTATGACCGCACATACGTTTGTTTAGTCTTCCTTTCGTTTCACCGACGTATACCAATCCGCAAAGGTTGCACTCTGATCCGTAGACGACATTAATCGATTTACAATTCAGATCATCGTAACTTCTGGTAAAATATGACTTCTTAGTTAAATTGCTAGTGAATTCAGCATATGTTATTATTTTGTCTGATGCTTGGTCCGTTTCTGTGTGTGTTACATTGTAGTGTTGTGTCGTTGTTCTCCTCTTATATTTAATGCGTTTCCCTCAGTTTTAGTGAGTTTGATTTATGAGTTTGAACAGCGGTATACTACTGTTGCCTTTATTAAAAGTTTTGCAGCCTTTTGTCCCACATTTCGAAATGCGGCAGTGTTGTTCTGAGTCATCAAAATCCAAAATGTCTTTAAGGAGAACTGAACATGGCTGTATATGTGAAATATTGCTATTTTCACTAGTACGATGATCTTAATGAGTCATGTTTGAGATATTTGTCATGTCTGGTGATGAGGGGACACCTGCCGTATCAGACGACACCGTGTCCAAGGTGACGTCTGTTTCGGACCTTTTTATACTGGGCGACGTCCGAGCCAGTTTCCTGTTTGATCTTCGTAAGTTCATGTAATTTAAGTTTTGCTACTGGGCGGATGATGTCCTCGGGGACAAATTGTCCACCAGAAGAGACATCGACCCAGTGGTTATCAAAGAGGGACGAAAGATACCAGAGTGACAGTCAAATGAATCTGTAGTATTTTCCCTCATATAGACAGCTATCTGAAGTCAGTTCATAGGAGGCTGTGATCCTGGCCCACTGCTTGACAGGATCGGTTCAGGACGCAAAGCTAAGTTCATAGGAATTCAGTTTAATATAGGCGTGACAATTCATCAGTATTATCCAACTGTCCTTTATGATAAAGACTGGCGTGCGATAGTAGTCGAAACAATGTAATTTATATAATATCATTGACACAGTTACACCAACATCAAAAGGTAATGTACTTTATTGTGAAAGCTGTGGACTACTAGTTCAAAATAAAATTGATTTCAAAAGTTGCTTTGAAACCACTGTCACGATGTTGGGTATAAATACACACTATTGATTTTAGCTTAACATAATTATGTTATCAACACTTATCTTGAGCTTGATACATGACACAGACACTCGTCTGTAGCTTCTAATATGGCATAGACTTAGATTAAGCTGTACATATGATGAAGGTACTTGTCCTTAGCTTGATTCACAATTCGCTCTTATATATTTGACTTTCAAGACTTTTGATCTTAAGCGTACCTGATGAATCTTCATAAGATTAACAAACAAAGTTCTCAAATAAAGCGATTCACACTGATAACTGGCCAAAACCACAAGTTTGGAAAATCAAAAATATAAGATACCAAAGAAAAATAACCCATTACTGTGACTTTAGCTTTTAAATTAATCTACATCCATTCGTTTAATGTGTTTGAGCTTTTGATTTTGCCATTTGATTAGGGAATTTCCGTTTTGAATATTCCTTGGAGTTCAGTATTTTTGTGAATTTACATTTTAAAGAAAAATAATTTTTAAACAGATGCATTCTCGTAACCAAAAATTTGGGCGGACAAAAATCTAAGATAGGAAAAAGCCCACATTTTGATTTTTTTTACAATCTTTAATATCTAAATAAATGACTGTCACGCAGAACCAAAAGTTTATAATGTCAAATATATATAAAAAAAAAATTGGAGAGCACTTATTGCAACAACGTTTGAATTTTACAGAGATAATATAAGTTTTAATTTTCATAACATTCCTTTATGGAGACAATAGAAGTAAATCTATTTAATCTATTGACACGTGCGTCCCAGATACAAAAACATTTCCAATTAGCATCATCGAAATCTTGATGAGCATCGCTATTTGACAATGTAATAAATTTGTCAGATGAGGTTTAGAATATAATTTTGAAGTTCTAACATATTGCTGTTATTTGCTCTTTTAATGTTATTGATTAAAGTACGATATATTTATAGGATATTTATAGGATTTCCTGGTAAGGCAAATCACAGCATGATTTGCAAATTTTCTCTTACGGTGTAACTGTAGACAATAATTTAACTCATCACCTAATTTGTACTTATTATATAGATAAGTTATAACAAAGGGTGCCATTAGTGGAACAAACTCTATTTAGGGAGCTACCATTTGATTTTTAGTTGTCCTGCATTTTTTTTAGCTGTAATCTCTGTCTGCCTTTTGCTTTTTTCACTCTGTTCGGTCCTGCCTTTTTTTTTTTTTTTTAGTTTATCATGACTTTACCTTAATTGTCGTCCTGACTTTATTTGCAAGTGTCTCATTCTGCCTTTTTTTTTTACTCCTGTTCTACCAATTTTTTTTAAATTTTATCCTAGCCCCCCCCCACCCCCCATAAAATCAAATGGTAGCTCCCTTACCCTTTCAGAACCCTTGAGATCTCCCCAGTTTATAGTTTGTGTCTCTCAGTCTTAAGGGTTTGAACTTGTTTGTCTTCAATTCCTCTTTCGTTTTTCAAGTGCCATTGAATTGTCAATTTTCCTCGACTTATAAATTTTAAATGCACCCTACATGGTATATTCCACTTCTTTCAAAAATTCATATGTAAGCTCAATGTTAAGCTAATGTGAAAAAGGGAAGGGATGCGAACTTAAAATTAAGATTTATGTGACCTTATGCAGTTATATATAAGATTATTGTTAGTTGTTTGTACCATGATCAAAGAAACATAAAATAGTCATTTTACACGATTTTTACAAGATGATGCTGTGGAATTTGATTCGCCAAATAATTGAGTCCACAAGAGTTTTTAATAAAGAGACAGGGATAGTATTCACCACATAAATGAATGTTTTTAGCAGATCTAACAAGCAGGGTGCAGAATAATCAGTTATAATTACCTTTATATTACCGCCCTAATTTATATCATTCAGCACTGGTGATGTATTGTTATATGTTTTGTAATGGAATGATTTTACGATTACCATCTCTGTATAGTTAAGGGTTGGCCAGTCAAATCCATTAGTTGTATAAAAATAGTAAAATGATTCTATAATTGGAATGGACAAACATATAGTGTACATATTGAATGCGACTGACTGCATTTTGACGTAGTAGATCATATGTTCTGTGATATGATAAAAATCACAAATGTTTTAAGATTTCAAACAATAAACTGACAACAATATTTGGTAATACTAAAGCTCAGAAGAGTTAATACTGCTACTCCTATACTTTCTCAAATATAACTTGTGTATAAATATCTTGCAACATCATTTCTTTTGAATAAATCCATCTTGAAGATAAATAACAAGCATAACTAGATGCTCCAAAGAGCCTGTGTCGGTCACTTTTGTCTACATGCATATTCAACAAAAGACACTCTCTAACATGGTAGAATATAGTTTATGACAAAATCTCTTTAATGTTGATCTTATATTACTAATTATTTAGCATGTAAAGGTTCCTTCTATATTCCTTAGTTTTTGCTCAAATATGTTTGCATGTTCATTTAAAAGATCTTGCTTTTCCATAAATAATCTGAACCCTTTAAATAGAACCAAAAAAAACCCAATGTTTTCCCCATACTATCTAATAAACCAACGATTCAGTTTTCAAATACATTTGTATAACATTGATATTTTAATATTGCATCATTATTGATTCCAAAACGTGTTTTTCTTTTCAAATTTGCACATTTCATTTTTTCTTAAAACGTTATGAATTTTTATTCCTCACGATAATTTTATCTCAATATAACGAATGACAGTCGTGCTCTTATAAAACGAATATATTAAATGTGAAGTATCACAAAACACGTTGACTTGAAAGTTATCTTTCTAAATTAATCAATTATTTTGAGAGTACCCATCTCCCCTCTATCTTGGTTAATAAATTACAAAGGTGTACTCTACTTTGAACTATAAATAAATACCAAGATCTTTATTTCATATTGTTGAATAAAATTAAATTACCGAGAATCATCTTCAATAATATTTCAATGGAGCTAAACCGTAAAAGGTAATTCAATTTTCCCGTTCTGTCCTGTACTAAAGGATATTATCATCTCGAAATATCGAAGAGAATTCATGTCAGTTTCTTTAACAAGTATGACATTATACTGAAAAGAAAAAAAATATTGGAATGAGGATCACGCGCTGTCTAAATTCAAAAGGTTGTTTGTTTTGTGTAGAAATGTCGTATTTCTAATTAAAGACTGCAATAATGTCCCTTTAAGTAGGGATGGACAAATTAGCATTTTAAGTTAGTAATCAGAATATATAAAATAAGATATTTCTGAATAGCACTCCTACATCTTACATATCCAGATTTGCATATAAATGTTTTGTTTTATGTCTAATCTTATATAATTTATATACGTCAATTGAAGCTTTTGCATTTTAATGTCGATCTAACCGTAACAATTTGAATAGTTGACTTACATTTAATTTACCATAAATAAGAAAGACAGCAGTATACAAATGAAATGAATTGTTTGCTTACCGAGGAAACTAGTTGTATCAATACAAACTGATCTTCAATTCTATCCAACCTTCAGTCTTTTTTATTAGTGGGAAAGACACAGAATGTGCATAAATTGTGAAATACAACAAACATTTCCAACATAACAGGTTGGCAGACAAAGAATCACGTGAAACGTAGAATAACAAAAAAAAAAAAAAAAAAAATAGAATTCCAAGGAAAGTTCAAAACGGAAACTCGGTAATCAAATGGCAAACTCAAAAGCTCAAACATATCAAAAGAATGCAATTCAACTATCATATTTCCGACTTGGTACAGGCATTTCCTTATGCAGGAAATGGTGGATTAAACTGGTTTTATAGCTAACCAAACCGCTCATTTGTATTGCTAATCGCATCTAATTCCATTATTTTGCAAACAATGTGTGAAAAAAACAAACAGACATAATAGGTTAAAATGTAAAAAAAATATATGGATACAGCAGTCACCAATTTTTTTTATAATCCTAACCACTATAATCAGACAAAAGCCTTTTTCAACTGATTTATATAGTTCGTTCTTATGTTGTACTGTTATATCACTGTCCCAGGTTAGGGGGAGGGTTGGGATACCGCTAACATGTTTAACCCCGCCACATTATTTATGATGTGCCTGTCTCAAGTCAGGAGCTTGTAATTCAGTGGTTGTCGTTTGTTTTTGTGTTACATATTTGTTTTTCATTCTTTTTTTTATTTAAATAAGGCCGTTTGTTTTCCAGTTTGAATTGTTTTACATTGTCATATTAGGGCCTTTTATAGCTGACTATGCGGTATGGGCTTTGCTCATTGTTGAAGGCCGTATGATAACCTAAAGTTGTTAATGTCTGTGTCATTTTGGTCTCTTGTGGACAGTTGTCTCATTGGCAATCACACCACATCTTATATACATATGTGAACACAGAAAAATAACATTCCTTTAATTCAGTTTTAACCATTTTAAGTTTGAAACAAAAAGTCAAATGAATGAAAGAAACCTATACAATTCTTCCTTTATTATTACACTTCCGATTCTTTGATTGAGATATTCCTCTTGGTGTACCTTTGTACATTTACCACTAAGATTGGATATCAACACAAACCTTTTGGCCATTATACTATAGTTATCAAAGGTACCAGGATTATAATTTAGTACGCCAGACGCGCGTTTCGTCTACATAAGACTCATCAGTGACGCTCATATCAATATATTTATAAAGCCAAACAAGTACAAAGTTGAAGAGCATTGAGGATCTAAAATTCCAAAAAGTTGTGCCAAATACGGCTAAGGTAGTCTATGCCTGGGATAAGAAAATCCTTAGTTTTTCTAAGTTTTACTATAACATTTCAAAGAACTAATGCAGAAAAGTATGGCCAATTCATATATTTATATAGACATATATAAGTGCCTATAAATAGCAGCACATCACATACAAATCTATGAGAGTGTGGATTAATCAGTACAGAGATTAATTCAATTACACAAATAAAATTATAGATTGCCTAACAATGTAAATTTAACACACTGTTTAGTATGTAAATATAAGAATGTTTAAAATATTTACAAAATGATGAAAATAAGCGCAATATATCGCTATACAAACTAGCTTTATCAAGTGTGCATCTATCCAGGTGAAATCGGATGTAGATGATAAGAAACTTTTGCAGCTCAATGTATATGTTGCACTTAGCTGCCTTGAAAATAAGAAAATTTTGCAGCTCAATGTCTATGTTGCACTTGAATTTAGCTGTCTTGAAAATAAGAAAATTTTGCAGCTCAATGTATATGCTGCACTTGGATTTAGCTTTTCTATATATACATAAACACACTGAATGAGGTCACACACATCAAATACATTTTATCAATACCTATTTCGAAATGCATCAAATTTGAACATTTCATTAAACGCCAATGACCGACCTGATTATATTTCCTGTTTTATTTAATGTTTTCTCATTAACCCTTCGAATTACTGATTAAAATCATACTAATAGAAACATTTCTTTTTGCACCATTGATGTGTCTTTAATTAATTTAAAGCACCAGTAGTAAACCGCTGTTCACTAGTCTTACATCGATTAAGCGTAAACAAATCTTGGTCAGAAACCAATAACAAGGGAAACATATCAACATCAAAGGAATAACACTAACGCTGAACTGTTACACAAAAAAATTAAAAAAAACTAAAAACAAATTCCGCCAACATACATGGAAACGGACGATTTGAGAACAACTGCCAAATTCCTGAATTGAGACAGGTCATTTCAAGAAAAAAATGTTGCGTTGAACCTAGTTTTATGGCTAGCTAAACCTGCTTATATGTTAAAATATATATATATATATTTTTTTATTGTTATTAACTTAAAAATCGACATTTATATACGACTTTTAGTTACGAGTATGATTTTAAATGTTTAGAAATGTACTGAATCTACAAATTAAGATATGTAATGTGATCTTAAGATTTTCTCTAGAATAGCTTTCGAGATAATTTTCATTGTTCTTGTATATATTATAGTGTTAATAATAGAAAGTCAACACTTTAAACTCACAGAGAATACTAAAGTTAACATAAGTTGTCTAATTGGAATTAACACGTTACACCACATCACATTAAATCAAAAGACATAACCAACATTTGTTACACGATTATAAATGTCCGTTTAAACTTCACTACTCGTCGACAATAGTTATCAAAGGTACCCGGATTATAATTTAATACGCAAGACGCGCGTTTCGTCACCATAAGACTCAGATCAACATAGTTATAAAGCCAAACAAGTACAAAGTTGAAGATCATTGAGGACCAAAATTCCAAAAAATTGTGCCAAATACGGCTTAGGTAATCCATTCCTGGGAAAAGAAAATCCTTAGTTTTCCAAAATAAAAAATCAAAGTTTTGTAACAGGAAATTTATAAAAATGACAATACAATTAATATTCATGTCAACACCGAAGTGCTGACTACTGGGCTGGTGATAAACTTAGTTTTCAAGCTGAATGCGCCGTTGCAAACGCAGTATCCTCTTTTCAAGGGAAAGTGTTATTTGTAGCATGTCTTGAAAGAAATAAGATTATACGTTCTCTTATTTAGACTATATATAATGGAGAACATTTCTTGAATGTATCCTTGATTTAGGTGGTTTATCTACCACCAATGATTTTAAATACGACTTTTCTAAAATTTTCGTAAATAAATTTAGAATTATAAGAATCTCAATCTCAAACAAGCTCAAACCGCCTCAGTCTAAGACACGATTGTCAATGTCTAGTATTGACAATAAATATTTGCTTAAAAGTTCGTCTTTTTCTGATGTAATTGAAAGTGACTAAAGGTCCAAGACTAAAGTCAGTATGCATTAAGATATAGAATCCACATTTAAGAGAGGTTTTAGGTTCGTCTCAAATTTCTATTATATAGTTTAATAGTTTAATAGTTCAAAAGATAAACGAAGAACCATTTGTTTTCCAGATGATATGTATAGAACCATAGGTTTATATAATTTAGATCACATGTCAAACTATTATAATATTTTGCTTTAAAGCTAATTAGGATAAAACAAGATCTTTTTGACATTTTGGTCAGTAGTTCAGAAGTTTATGTTCCAATGCATATAAATGAAATAGAATTTAGGAAAAGTTTCGTTTTGGTAAATACTTGTTTAGCCATAAATCGTTTTTACTTCACTTGCATATGGGATATACATTGACCAACTCATTCGGTATCCAAGAGCTTGTAGCTGCTTTTCAGACTTTATAAAACGTCACCAGTGTCTGTGCAGATATTTGATGAAGCAAGGTTATCTCATGAAACGTCTCGTCTTTTATTAAACAAAAGTACATCGGAAGATACCAAGACCTTGGTCATAACATTCCATATCAACCTTACAAATAATACTTGATGGACTTGTAAAATTGATTCTAGGTACTGACATTGTTAATCATCATTATGAGTTAATTTTTTTTTATTATTGTTGTTGTAAATTAACTGTTCAGTACATTTTGTGGTATACCCTTTTGACGTGGCTGTGTACTTATACATCCCGCCATTAGACTATTATGCTACAGTCAGTTTTTGTACTCTTGTCTTTTATATTTGGTTACGTGCTTTGTCATTTTCTACTTTAGTTTCCCATTTTTTTTAATAGTGATTAAGATTATTACACAATGTTGACTGCATTATCCATATTTCGGACTATTTACCTATTATGTATGATTGTTTTGTTCACTCATTGTAGAAAATATAATGGAATTTTTGCGACAGTCATACAATCATAAGGTTAAGCTAGCTACATAACCAGAATAAATCCCCCATAGACTGAAATAACTATTATATAGTTCAATAGTTTAATAGTTCAAAAGATAAACGAAGAACCATTTGTTTTTCAGATGATATGTATAGAACCATGGGTTTATATAATTTAGATCACATGTCTAACTATTATAATATTTTGCTTTAAAGCTAATTAGGATAAACAAGATCTTTTTGACATTTTGGTCAGTAGTTCAGAAGTTTAAGTTCCAGTGTATATAAATGAAATAGAATTTAGGAAAAGTTTCGTTTTGGTAAATACTTGTAAATCGTTTTTACTTCACTTGCATATGGGATATACATTGACCAACTCATTCGGTATCCAAGAGCTTGTAGCTGCTTTTCAGACTTTATAAAACGTCACCAGTGTCTGTGCAGATATTTGATGAAGCAAGTTTATCTCATGAAACGTCTCGTCTTTTATTAAACAAAAGTACATCGGAAGATACCAAGACCTTGGTTATAACATTCCATAACAACTTCAAAAATAATACTTGATGGACTTGTAAAATGGATTCTAGGTACTGACATTGTTAATTCTCATTATGAGTTAATTTTTTTTTATTGTTGTTGTTGTAAATTAACTGTTCAGTACATTTTGTGGTATACCCTTTTGACGTGGCTGTGTACTTATACATCCCGCCATTAGACTATTATGCTACAGTCAGTTTTTGTACTCTTGTCTTTTATATTAGGTTACGTGCTTTGTCTTTTTCTACTTTAGTTTCCCAATTTTTTTTTAAATAGTGATTAAGATTATTACACAATGTTGACTGCATTATCCATATTTCGGACTATTTACCTATTATGTATGATTGCTTTGTTCACTCATTGTAGAAAATATAATGGAATTTTTGCGACAGTCATACAAGCATAAGGTTAAGCTAGCTACATAACCAGAATAAATCCCCCATTTCCCACCAAGTCGGGAATACGACAGCTGTTTTCAATAGTTTAAGGTGATTGGGCTTTTGATTTTGCCATTTGATAAGGGTTATGATATAGACTGAACTAACTCTAGAAGGGTTGGTCAGTTGACAATTATTTTGCTTTTTGTAGGAAGTAGTTTAAGTGGTAATAGTATAGGCTGAATGAAACCCTTACTGCACAGGTCATGTGACTATGAGCTCTAAAGGAAGGTTTACAACAATTAATAATCATGTTCTTATTACACACAGCTCGTTTTGAACATAGTTATAAATTGCCTTATAGTTCACATGCTTGTTAATTTCTGATCATTATTGAATATTGTGTCTGTTTTATTGGTGTTCTTAAATATAATTCTCCATGTTGAAAATTCGTCGGTAATAGATAGGATCGTACATAGTTGTATAATTGGATGAATCAGGTATCGTTTTCAACTTTGTAATTCATTTCTATGACAGAACCATGAAGTGAAGCTGTCACCAGTCTTACAAGATAGTTTATAGATATTCTATCCCTTAGGTGAGAAAAATATCGTTAAATGCATGCACAAATATATTTGCAGTGGAGTCTTGCATTGTCTAATGTTGACCTCTGTGTTTTAACCAATAGAAATCGCTCAAGATACAATCTATTGATTCTGATAGTGCATAATAGTTGTACATTTGTGCCTTACATTTGTGTTTGTCAGTCCATTTATTTTAGTTTTCACACAATTTCTTTTAAAACATTTTCTATTTGCCAAAAAATAAAATGACCGATTTCAAAAGTATCTTGTCAAATGAATTTTACTGATCGAACTAAGTCCTTTACCTGATTGTAAAGGATAACAGGACTAAAAAAGAAATTGGTCAACACAAACACAACCACCATGATAAGGTTTAACAAAGATTACGTGCACAGTTACCTTCTCTTTTAGTAACAAACCGTATGTGGTAAAATATTCATATTCCAGGTACCAAACGGATGACCTCGTTTTTGAAAAAAGAAATAAAGAGGCACATGAATTGGAAAACATAGTCAAATTGTCAGCGCTTATAAAGAAATGCTATCGAGCTAAGGCTATCAAAACATCTGTTGAATTGATACTACTGCTAAAAAATATCAGATGCTCTTCTGAAAATTTAATTGAAATCTGCATTATTTTGGAAAGGCAAGTAATCATTTAAATTAGTAAGACCATCGGATAATGAACAAGTTATTAGAAGTAGTATATTAAATATGTTACCCTTACTAGTTCTTTTACGAGTTTAAAAAAAGGAATCTGCATTAGGACTCAATTGATCAATTTTATGTCAGAATTATGTGTATGTAAATAAAAATTTGACAACCAGTATCAAGTTAGATACAGGTTTCTACTGTTTATTGAAGACTTTTCAAAAAAACGAATTTTGAAAATATTACTGTGTTGATTTTTGTACTTTAGTAAAATGACCGATTTCAAAAGTATCTCGTCAAATAAATTTTACTGATCGAACTAAGTCCTTTACCTGATTGTAAAGGATAACAGGACTAAAAAAGAAATTGGTCAGCATGAAACACAAACACAACCACCATGATAAGGTTTAACAAAGATTACGTGCACAGTAACCATCTCTTTTAGTAACAAACCGTATGTGGTAAAATATTCAGATTCCAGGTACCAAACGGATGACCTCGTTTTTTAAAAAAGAAATAAGGAGGCACATGAATTGGAAAACATAGTCAAATTGTCAGCGCTTATAAAGAAATGATATCTAGCTTAGGCTATCAAAACACATCTGTTGAATTGATACTACTGCTAAAAAATATCAGATGCTCATCTGAAAATTTAATTGAAATCTGCATTATTTAGGAAAGGCAAGTAATCATTTAAATTAGTAAGACCATCGGATAATGAACAAGTTATTAGAAGTAGTATATTAAATCTGTTACCCTTACTAGTTCTTTTACGAGTTTTAAAAAGGAATCTGCATTAGGACTTTAGCGAAACTGATCAATTTTATGTCAGAATAATGTGTATGTAAATAAAAATTTGACAACCAGTATCAAGTTAGATATTACGTTAAAAATCTAAATCGTGGTTTATATGTTTATCAAAAAACCATATCTCAACCCTGAATATATTAAAAGATTACCTGTAACTGTTTAACATCCACCCATTTATCAACAAAAAAATGCATAATTTGGTTTTTTATTTAATAAAATAATTTGATTAATACATGACTCAGGTCTCTACCGTTTATTGAAGACTTTTCAAATAAAGGAACATTGAAAATATTACTGTGTTGATTTTTGTACTTTAGTGATATTTGACATTTTCATATCCAGGTGCATTTTCATTGAAAAGTGATAATATTGCTAGACATTTGCGGAAACTACTAAAATACTCTACTGTACACATTAAAGTTTCATAGAAATGATATCATCCGCTTTTCGGTTAAAATTTTACAAATTAACTTTGTAACCGTATAAACTATACATTAGTTTTCATTATTTATTAACTTTCAGTTAGTTCTTAATATAAACATTCCAACCCTTTTGAAGTCCAAAAATACAATTGAATTCAAACATTGTAAATAATACCATATGCTCCTTTTAATATATTGATCAACAAATGAAACGCGAGTCAGTCTGTTTTTGTCATCCTTTTTTGCATACTAAAATACTTTAATGTGAAAACAAACGCAGCTAAGATTTATCAAAATTTGACAATGTTTGGAAAAATAATGGCGAAACAATACCTGATCGGATGTGATATATCATATCTAGGATGTAAGCAGTAAAAGGTTTTTGACACTAGGTCAAGAAATCTTATCCGAATTTATAACTTTTACATTAAAACGTCATTTCGTATGAATACTGATTAACAAATCGGTACAGTTGGATTTAATAAAGCGTACTGGCAGTCTGTTTTTACTTTTTTCAGAAGACTGTATAGATTAATACGAATATAAACACAAAATGGATTTATGTCATTATCTCAAAAAAAGATATCATCAACCAAACCGAAAAGTCTCGTGTATGAAAGATTGAGAGCTTACGATACTAGATAAACCTTTTCCCTGATCTCATTCCAAAAATTGTATTTTATAAAGAAATTTATAAAGCATACTCTATATTTTCAGTAGTGTCATACATACTATTTTATAATAACCCATATATTATTTTAAACTAAGGTTCAATCTCCATGAGGTTGACACAAGAATAAATTGGTTGTAGTATATAAGCATTTGTTCTTATAGCTCACAACCTTTTATGTTATCAATTCATCCATGGCTTTCACATGTTTATTTAAGAAATATTGATGCCGCCAATCTTACTCCTTTCTGAGTTTATTAAAGATCTTGCCAGTTGTTTTCCATTCGTTTGATGTGTTTGAGCTTTTGATTTTGCCATTTGATAAGGGACTTTCCGATTTGAATTTTCCATAGAGTTTAGATATTTTACTTTTAATACCCCACAATCTGTAAAATTAATGCTACCAAACACATGAATAGTAATTTTACAATAATTCATCTCATTCATATTTTTTTGTCAGTTTGACAATTAGCAAAAAACAATAGACTTCTATCACTTCTAAACAATACAAACCCCTTCCTCATCTTATGTGATAAAAACCTCAAATCAGTAAAGGCTTAAACTTTTGTTTATTGTAAAGTCCTTGTTTAAGTCAAAGACTTAAAAGTAAGCTGTAATGTAAATAGTATATGAAACATGAGAGCTTTACGAACATGCCCTTAAATAATCGCTTTCCTTTGATGTGTTAGAGCTTTTGATTTTGGCATTTAATTTGGAACTTTCTTTTTGAATTTTCCGCGGATTTCAGTATATTAGTCTTTTTGTGATTTAACTTTTTTGAATTGCGAGATTGAACTCTTTAAGTAAATGAAACCTCGTTACATTTTTTTGATCATCATACATACATCAAAATCAACAATAATTTAAAAAATCTTAAAACGATGAAAGTGAGAAAAAAAAATGTAACTATAATAGAGTTCGAACAAAGTGTATGTCTAATTATTATGGTTTTTCTTTCATTTGATGTAATTGATAAAAAGAATACACATGTTTACTTATTTTCCAGAATGCAAGTATTAGAAACCTTTCAGAGATTGTAATTGTATTAAACAGGATGAATACACAAACATTTATATCAATTTAAAATAATCGTTTGTCAAATGCAAACCGTATCAGTGCAAGTGACGACATAGTTCATGGTAACAGAAGTTAGTAAAGAAAAGTCAGTCAACTATCATAGTCAGCCAACACATCATTAATAATGTGGGAGGGAAATTCAATAGTGATATGAAGTTGATCACCACGCCTCCTATAGGAATAAGTTTCACTTCTTGACACATCAGGCTAATAAGTTAAGAGATTCGAAAACCGCTCTCAGTGAATATTATATAAGGGATAACACAATATATAAAATTGTTCAATTAAAAATTGTTTAAAAAAAATAATACGACTTTCAAATGTTATCATTCATATTAAGATATGAAACTTTTTCAAACACCTTTGTTCATTACAAAAAGAAAATGTAAGATATGAATCATCAGAGGAAGCAAGTATTGACTACATATGATTGCAAAAATGGAGAAAAAAATATTTAATTCATCAGACCCTGTGTATGATATTATACAGTGATAACTCATTCAAAGGTCATTCGTGTTCTTTTTTTCAATTTCGAAAAAAATAATTGTGTAACGAAATTTACAATATTTCAAAATTTGTGGAGGAGGACGATTTATATTATTAATACTTTGCACTTTATTTCTTTTACTCACATTAATCATTGCACGACACTGAGATACTCGTAGTAGAGTTTTTGAAATTACAAAGATATATCAATCTGCAACATAAGAATATTATGCCTTCATTTAAAATTTACCAAATCAGTGTTAGCGCTGGTTAGTCTTGTTTTGACGTGGCGCGCGTCTGGCGTATTAAATTTTTAACCTGATACCTTTTGTTGGCTATTATTCGTTTGTTTCTCTGTCCTATATTTTCTCCCATTTATTTGTATTGTAGTCCTGTCATGTAATGTTGTCACTTTAATGTTACAATTAACATTGCCATTAAAGCGGGAGGTTTGGCGTGCCACAAAACCAAGTTCAACCCACCATGATTTTCTTAAAATGCCCTATACCAAGTCCGGAAAATGGCCATTGCTATATAATAGTTCGTTTCTGTGGGTGTTACATTTTAATGTTGTGTTTCTGTTGTGTCATAGTTCTTATATTTGATACGTTTCCCTCAGTTTTAGTTTGTAACCCGAATTTGTTTTTTCTCTATCGATTTATGAATTTCGAACAACAGTATACTACTGTTGCCTTTTTTAAAGAGAATAATTGAATATTCAACCCTCTCAACACTAATATTAATAGCGTAAATATCTATGTTTAATGATAATTTGAACAGGTAAAGAGTCAGCATTATAGGGGTACATTCATAAAAAATCTCCCATTGACTTTAATGTAACTTTATATTTTGAATAAAATTAATTTTCGATTTACCTTTAAAAACCAGAAGCTTTTATCTATAGTTCATTAATAAAATTAACGGTACCAATTTTCTTGCACCAGATGCGCATTTCGACAATACATGTCTCTTCAGTGATGCTCGTGGCCAAATAATTTGAAATCCAAAGCTTATATAAAAGATGAAGAGCTATAATCCAAAAGGTCCAAAAAGTATAGCCAAATCCGTGAAAGGAATTAGAGCTTTGCATGAGGGAGATACATTCCTTAATTTATAATAATTTCTATCATTTTGTAACAGCAAATTTTAATAACTCCGTATTTTCATGCCAGTACCGAAGTACTGGCTAGTGGGCTGGTGAAACCATCGGGGACTAATAGTCAACCAGCAGAGGCATCGACCCAGTGGTAGTAATACAATTAACGGTACCAATTTTCTTGCACCAGATGCGCATTTCGACAATACATGTCTCTTCAGTGATGCTCGTACAAATGGAGCCTATCTTTTGCAACAATAAAAACAAAGGGTCATGCAGTATTACTTGGGATTTAAAATGGCTTTGTTTACAAAACTGTAGATTCGCGCTTAATTCCTATACTGACCCCCATTATTTTTCAACCCTGTAGTAAAAAAAAAGGTGCACGTATCATTCATTTTAAAATATTATATATTTTAACTCTAGTTTTGATCCATCTATCAAAAAATATTTACTTCACACATTATCTGCCAATCATGAGAGCACAAGACTTTAGTGTTATACAGAAAGCTCTTCCCGAAATTGTTGGTCCCTGATGTCGCATATATTAATTTTGATGATTTAATCCATAAAGAAACTGTTATTTTAATTCAGAAAATATCACACTATGGTCTTATGTATTTCCAAAAGGTACAATACATAACATTATTGTCTCAGATATCAATATCTATGTTTTTTGAATTTTCTGCTATACATTTTCCTAAAAGTCTTTCGTTTCTTTGTTGCGAAATACATTTATTAAAAGAAATTTACAGTATATTTTCAAAAATAATATTGAGGAGAATGACGTTTTATATTATCAACAATTTTGCACTCATACTAATTTTAATCATTGCATAATTGTTTTTGTTCAACTTTGGTTTCATTTATTTGTTTTGGATTTCAGTGTGCCTGAACTAGTGTATATTATTGTGTAGGAGCTAGATGTAGAGCTTACGGGTGTGAGATTTTATTGCTACGTTAAAAACCAATTGGTGAGCTTGGGCTGTTAAGTGATTTCTGTTATTTGTCGGGTTGTTGTCTATTTGACACATACCTCGTTTCCACAAAACTGTTTATTATTGCAATTTGCAATTTACAGGATCAAATAATGACCTCTGTCAAACCTCTTTCTTTTGAATGACATTCTTTCTTCTGTTAACAGTTGCACTCTGATGTCTTTATATCTACATTGTACTAGTTAACAATCAAATATTTGTTTAGTATGGTTTTTTTTAATGGCGAATGATTCCGGCTTTATTTCGCTTGAAACGTGTTATTGAAACAACCATCCTTGGACACACACGAGAAAAACTTTTGAAAACGTATGTCCTTGAGTAACAGCAAAAACAGGGTATCAAATGTATATCAAAATAAATATGGATGACGTTTATTTCTAGTAATATAAATCCTATCTAATTAACATTTAGTAACAGTACAATCAGTAAATATTGATCAGTCGGAAGTTTTTTTTATGTAACAAAAATTGTTTTTAAAATATAAATCATTAAGTAGTTTGAGTTGATCATATAGTTTATTACTGTCGGGTCATAAATATTATATATATTCATATATGTGAGTAAATAATTCATTGAGAAATATTGAAGTGAAACAAGTTTACTGAAAAACAAAACAACTATGCGTTTCATTTAGTTTATATAAAGTGAAAAACGGGAAGAATTAAACAATATCATGAACAGAAGGCAATAACACCATATTTTAAGCATTAAGACATTTCTTTTTAAAAGATATAATTTCACCTGGACCCCATTTCTAGTAGAAATAGCGATGTAACACAGGCAAGACCCCCTAATATGTGTTTGTGTTTGTTCAAATATAGATCACAGTAGTTAACTGACTATTAAAGCTCACAATTCGACTAAGTCTGAAACAAATCCATGCAAAGTCATTTAGAATCATGGTTACAATATCATCTTCATATTCTGTTATAAGGAAGATCAAGTCATGCAATGAATTCAGAAATGATTCTTTTCCAATACTTCAAAATTTAAGGGTGTTTGTTCAATGAGAATTTCTATAAAGTGTACCACTAAAGTACATTTCATATATACTTGTTCAAAAAATGTTTAATTGGGTTATCCTTTTTCATCTATGAACTCAAAATTTTTTGTGTTGCCAAATTTGCTACACATCTAAAAGGAGTCTTCATGTAACGTTCAAATGTCTTCAGATATCGTCCAAATTTTTAAAGTAATATAACTGAGATGTATTTGTCAGTGTGTTTTGCGGCACTTATTTCTTTTCATTTCAATTTTTACATTTATGAATATTAAAAATATTTTGTTTTAGTTAGTTTCTATTGAATTGATTATGTTTACTCCATTACATTATAATGAAACCCTTTCTGTTTAGTAATTCCACAACATGGAAAATGAATGATGAATTATCATAATGATTGTTTTGTTTTTCTAAACGTTTCAAATGTTGAAAGAGGTAGCTCAGGTAGGGCCAATTTGGCGAGGATTTTTTTCACAGAAGGGCCAATTTCAAAAAGTGCCGACAGAATAGAATTTACTATAAAAACAAAAAATAATAATGCTTTTTGGTTAATATCTCAATTTCCATAAATTATGATATGTGTGATCAATAGTTAATTTAACCCGAAAAAAGGATGAAAGTCCAATATGCGGATTTTCGGGTGTTTTTAGGTAGGAAAAAAAACAACAGGGAATCCCCCCAGAAGGACATGTCAAACCAAAAAAAAAGTTATGCTTTTTATGACTGTTGTTATTCATACTACTTTTTCCCTAAAAAATGAAATTGGTTTAGTGTGTCCTTAATACATAAAAAACAACTTTTTAAAGAAAAAATTGTAACATCGATAAATTATACCGATATAGCTTCTTAATAAGACACATTTGTTCAAGCATCGCTGTAGCTCCATCATTAGAGCACAGAACTACTAATAAATGATGGTTTTGAACAAAGGGTTCGAATCCCGCTCCGAAAATTTGCATTTTTTGTGTTGTTATATTAAATTTTAATGTTTTTACCATAATTTTTCGGATGTTTTTTAATTCATAGAATCATTCTGGTTCCTTTTGGCTATATAGTTTACTAGTATATCATTTTACATGTATCAAAGAAAAAATAATGTATCGCTTATTGTGTGCATTCCTATGACTGTCCATACTCTTGACGCACTTTCTATTCATGTGTTTACATGTATGACATATATTCAAGGAACAACTGCCGTTAAATTGATGTAGGTGCCTGAGCATAACCAATAACACGATAATTAATTTTATAGCAATGAAGCCTACATGTTGCGGGTGTAATATACACATAACTTCAAATAAGGCCATTGTATACAAGTTTCAAAACAACACAAACAATTTTTCGAATCCCTTTTTATACATGGTATTAACTGTAACAAATGCAGTTAACAACAATTTTGTCGCCAATTTACAAACTGTATAGATACTAGTACTGATTTTTTTACCACCGTCTTTACAACGGTACCTAAGTCAGCAGAAAATCCCGAAAAACAACACAACAGAACAAATCAATTACACTACAAATCGTGATTGTAAGTAAAACATCAAGAAGCTGTTGAATCTATATCACAACGAAGGACCGATTTGTTAAAATGACAGAAAAGACAATATAACATGTGTTAGTAACACAGGGTGATCTATGACCAACTGATGTAAGATGTTCTCCGGTTAAAATATATACATGTATTATCTTATCTTATCTTATAGACGATAAAACATTAAAAGCCCAGGACAAATACAGATATACATATATTCAGAATGAGAAAGTCACAATTTTATTTTTGTTCGATATTATTTGGCTCCTTGACAAGTTACGTGGTATGCTACCTTGCATAAAGGATGTTAATGATAAAATAGAATCAATATTAAAGAATCAATAGTCTTGGCCTTGTTTTTGTAGGAATACCTGTTCAAGGTATGAAAATAAATAATGTGGCGTATTTTCATGTACTATAATTAGCATCTATCGGGCTATTTAAAACATGATTTACCTATCTTATCGAATGAAACAAATCTCCGGCAAATTGGCTCTGCCTCTTTGTTCTTGTTTAACAATTTACATTTGGTTTTGCGCTTTTTACCTTTGCTTAAACTGTATTTTAAATTAATAAACAAAAGTTCCCTCATTTAGAAAATTAAGATAGATAGACATAAAAAGGACAGGAAAGGTAAAGTAGGAATGTTATATATTTTTGTACGATGATTACCGTTAAATATCTTTTTAGCAAAGTGTGTATAAAAAAATAATCTTACTTTAAAAGTAAATTCTGGTAAATAGATTATCGCAAAATTCAATATCAAATTTACACAATGAAGAGACAATATACCTTTTAAGTATGAGAGGCTTTTCTTAAAAAAAAATCAATTTTACACAAAATAAAAGAATAAATTTACAGAAGAGAAAAAAATCTAACTTTTGCTCTTAAATGACTTAAATGAACACATTCAAGTAAGATAAACAAAAACAACAAACAAATAAAATAGATAAATAAATAGAAGAAAGATGATAAATTTAAAGAAAATTTGCATAACACATGATTACAAGGGTAAAAGCTACATCTTGATTTGTTTAAATTTAACGCTAGTATCTGTCGTATAACGGTTAGACCAATAGTACTAAATGTAACAAACCTGTGAATCCAACTTTTAATAGTTCACACATTACTAATTGATTTTTGATTGTTGATTGCTTATATTGCTTATCTTCCAATGGTAAATATTTCATGAACGTTCAAGATAAAAAAAACCAAAATAAAACACCCTTATGCAACTGGAAATAAAGAGTAGGTTACATAGAGGTAGTTGAGGCATTATCCTATCATAAGGTATGGGATCTACCATTGCGTCCAGACATGACTGTATATATATACATTTCTACCTGTCAAACCTGCGCCCCTCTTTACCAGGTTTAAATACATTCATCCTCAATGCAGCATTACCCAAAGAATACTACTAGTAATAATTGAATCTTAAACTTTGTATGCAAAGTAGTTAGTCTTCAGGTTTTTGATATATGCGTCTTGATATGATTTTACCTTGAAGAGATTGATCGATTGATATCTTAAAATTCTAAGCATCAATTTTTACATACAAAAGCAAGAAGTAAAAACATTGGACTTGATCCTATCACGAGCCCTATATCATTAGTCTTATGTTACCAAACTTTGTCTAGTGTACTCAATCACACGGCTGGCATTGTGGCCAGTTCTTAAAACCATTGAGTCGGCAGTTTTATATCGAAGACAAAGATGACATTAACAAGATTTGGCACACTTCTTTGGTGATTTGTTTTGAATTCATTGTTTTTGATTTTTATCAACGGTGAAATTAATTTGGTTTGCTAAGAGTTTCTACTAGTACTATAAGGATCGTATATGTTTTGAAAAGAAACCAAGCTTGAATAACAGTTAATGTATTTATCAATCGAACACTATTGTTTTCACCTATCCAGGAAAATACAGCTGTATCCACATTTTGTATATTTGGAGCAATGACAAGTTAATAGATTTAGTCTTCTTCCTTTTATGAGTCAAGCGCCTCTGATAATCCTTATGCATATGAAAAATACTGCTAATGAACTAAATGGCAGGTGTCTTTGATAACTTTTGTATTAGCCTAGAGTTGATTTTAATTCCTGTGTAAAGTTAGTTTCAAGAAAGTCTTCATCTAGGTGATATTAGAATAAGATTAATCTTTGCATTAATTACGCGTATTTTTGTGTTTAAGAATGAATAAATGAATGAATGAATGAATAAATTAACGAATGAATGAATATTTTAATATCAAATTATAGCAAACAATTACATTCATATATACAAGTAATTTCAGGCAGCCAAATAGGCTTATACCACATCTTCTTTTTTATAATTATGATGTATTTTTTTTGTTTAAGCAGGATGCATTTGATTAGCATAATACTTAAAAAAGTTAACATTGGTATAAACTATAAACATTCTTACATGTTTTGTTATAGCCGCATGAATTTCGATAACCTTTTCAATGTATGTACTTGAATATATCTTACCTGTTAGATGTTAGATTGAACAGACATTGTAATTGAGTACATATCAAAGTACATGATAAATCTAAGGCATAAGAGATTTATAACATCCCTTACAACATGAATCAATAGTAATACAGTTGACTTATTTGTAGTATTAGATTTTCATTCAATGTCAGTATCAGATATAGTAAAGCGGTTTGTTAAAGTTCGCTGCAAACTAGTTTCCATTATTCGTATCTAAATATGATTAACAAGTAATCATAGCAAGCGTGAGTAATCAGAAGCTTTAATGATGAAATATGACCTTTTCATTACCTAAGATGACAACTTCATGTTTAAAAAAAGGAGTATATAAATGTATTAAAGATTTGCATACAATAATTTGTTTCAGAATTATAATTCCTTGAGCCAGAAGCCGTAAATAATATTCTAAAAGACAAAAAAACTTTCAAAGTTTTTTTTCTAATTCACTTTATGATAAGTTGATGACGTATTTTCACTCAAAAACAAACATTTCAGTGAATACTTTCATTTCACATTATCCAAATTAACTAAAGAGTAAGGATACTACAGAAACTAGATTGTAAAAAGAGGGTCACAAGATACCAAAGGGACATTCAAACTCTCTGGCCTTTGTTAGTCTTGTATTATTTTAACTTTTAGTTTCTTGTGTACAATTTGGAGTTTAGTATGGCGTTCATTATCACTGAACTAGTATATATTTGTTTAGGGGCCAGCAGAAGGACGCCTCCGGGTACGGGAATTTTTCGTTGCATTGAAGACCTGTTGGTGACCTTCTGCTGTTGTCTGCTCTATGGTCGGGTTGCTGTATCTTTGGCACATTCCCCATTTCCATTCTCAATTTTATCATATATCAAAAATAAAATGACAACCCCATGGTTACAAAAGAAAAAGACAAACAGACCAACAATAGTATATAAAACACAATATAGAAAAATAAATACTTAGCAACATGAACCTGACTAAAAACTAGATGTGATCTCAGGTGCTTCGGAAGGTTTTTTTTTTAACTCAACCGAACCACATTGTCAATTTCTTGATATAAGGTAGACTTAACTGTATCTGTTGTATCCTGTATCTCTAGTTCAATGGGATGGATGCGTTCCAAATAGTCACTAAATTTTGTATTATTTAGTGAGAGATCATCTATATAGCAGAAAGTAAAGTTAAAGGATATTGCTAATTTCTTTTCGTTCTTCCTAAGAAGTTACTGTATGAAGGCAGCCTAAAAAAATAATGAAAGGAAGAAGTCGGCAAGAAGAGCGGCACTATTGGTTCCCATGGGAATGCCGATAGTTTGTTGGAAAAACACGTCTTCCAAACGTAACTAATATGTTGTCAATCAAGATATCAAGCGTCTTGATAATGTCAGTTTCAGAGATTTTTTTGTTTAAATGAGAGTGATTTTTACTTACTAGGATTTAGCAATCACTAAGACAAGGTACTTGTATCTAAGTTGACCATCCTTTTTTATGAAACAACGCAATATCAACTCTGTCATTTTTTCTTTTAGTTTAGAATAGTAATTCCTGTGTAAAGTGTGATATAACAGTATTTTTTTTATATTGAAACAGACGGATGACTTCAAATGAGAATCTTTAAAAAACCAGACGATTTTAGCATCCCAAATTCTTACATAAGTTGATTGTGAAATGCATCTCTGTGTATTCGCATGGCGGGTTATGCATGGAAAGAGACGTTGGTCAGGTTGACAAACAAGACTGTAATTGTAGGTCTTTTGTATTGACATGATTTATTATACCAATACGGTTTGCTGAAAGATTGTTGGTCGCCAGGAGATATTTTTCTGTCTTCAAAGTTTAGAAAAGGACAACAAATTTACGTTACAACTCTTTCAATGAAAATAAATAAGATTTGATATAGATAGTAATAATAGATCACCATATGGTCTTCAACAACGAGAAAAAACATTTCCACATAGCAAGCTATAAAAGGCCACAAAATGGCAAACGTTAAAAAATTCAAACGACTAAACCAACGGTCTGATTCATGTACAGTACAATAAACGAAAAATAAAACTGTTCAAAACAATAAACAAAGAACAAATGTGATACTAGCACTCAGCAACAATCAATCCATTTTCACAGGTTTCTGACTCTAACAGGAACATATAGAATGTGGTTCAGGAGCCTGTTATTCAGTGGTTGTCGTTTGTTTATGTGTTACATATTTGTTTTTCGTTCATTTGTTTTTTACAAAAAATAAGGCCGTTAGTTTTCTCGTTTGAATTGTTTTACATTGTCTTATCGGGGCCTTTTATAGCTGACTATGCGGTATGGGCTTTGCTCATTGTTGAAGGCCATACGGTGACCTATAGTTGTTAATGTCTGTGTCATTTTGGTCTTTTGTGGATAGTTGTCTCATTTGCAATCATACCACATCTTCTTTTTTATATTATACATTTTTGTGGTCGAATGAACAAGATAGCTGAACAGGTTTGAACTGTCGGAGTGTATGTCGGTTTTTTTGTATTTTATGTAACGTCTGTATAAAACATGTAGTGAAAATAAATCGTGACTGTTATTTTCTACATAGTTCGTCTTTAGTTATAAATTAGGAGCGCTCGGAATTCTACGTTTACAAGAAGGTCCATTCATTAGAACCGGTTGTGATAAAAATCAAGCAAAATACTAATGAAACAAGCTTTCAACATTAAATTTTGGGTTTGAGCGATCATGATAAAGTTAGATTAAGAAAAGCGTTTCGGACGTACACAATGTAAAACAAATATGTTTTTTTTTATTTACCTTAAAATCATTTTTCTTCGATACCGGGTTTACTTTAAATTAAACTTCATTCTTACTATTTTGGATTAGAATTGGAAAGATGAACTTGTAGTTATGTAATGTTTTCAATGCAATTTTGTTTACAACAACAAAAAATAATATGAAAACGGTTTTCGTTAAAAGACTTTTTATTTACAAAATCGGAATCATATGTTAGTATTCGTCTAATGTATATAGCAATTATACATAGAAATTAATTTAAGCATCAATTATAAAGCTTCTTAGAAATTTGCAATTTTCTTTCTGCCTTTTTTTAATTGATCTATCGATGCAAATAAAAGTGTATATCAACCTTCTTCAAAGCTTAAGATAAAGATTTATATAGTTAACATTTTTCTAAATATATATCAAATTATTTAAACGAATGAAATTAAAAATGGTATATTTGGAAAATCTTTTCTCGACAATACAATAGTCATAGTATCTGAAATTAATTGATATGTTAAGCCCATGTGACATTTATTATCTTAACCTTGATCGGATGAAGCTGTTATACAACACAACAAGATTAGGACATCATGCACATGCGTATTGCTTATTTTAGTCATCTTTTCGGTGAATCTTACACACGATTCGGACTATCACATGGCTTTTACCTTGATTAGAATCACGACGTGTGCAATATGTGGAGAAGGACCTGCTTACCTTTCGTTAGCATTTCCCCAATGAAAGTCTCTGTTTGTTCCACACATTTAGTAAGTATAGCAAAATTTTTCGAATCTCTGCTTTTAAAAGAAAGAAATAATGGAAAAGAGCTTTGCAGTGATTTGAAAGTAATAACAATCAACCATAGAACATTTAAGAGTTTCAAAATCAAAAAGGTAACATGAAAATGCTTACGATTTATTGTATTTTTTTCTGTATGCAGACGATGAACGTTAAAAGGATTGTAGTAACGACAATTTGTCGTCATCTGTGAGACAAATATTCTATAACACTTAACCAACTAATTATGGGGACATTCAACATTTTAGTAGAGTTGACTTCTATTCATCATTTGGAATTCTTGGTTTAAAATTTCTTGTAAATCCCGTAATGATTTTCTATCAATCACATAAATAAAATAAAATCCACAACTAATCGTGTGCAAAATTTTCAGAAAAGAACACAATAGATAAAAAAAGGTATGATCGGTACCTTTGGGATTTAAACCGAGACAATAACTTTAATTATGATGGTAATAAAAAGGAGGCATTAGACAACAAAATATAAAAAAATCCATCGTAGAATCAAATTTGTATAACATATTTGTTTATCAATTACTGCATCAACTTTTATGTACACAAGTTTTCAATATTATTTACTAAGAACATCGCATACCACCTATCAACTGTAAAACATGCAGCAGTTGTATAGATAATACATTTAAATAGTACCTCCCTCATGCGTCTTCAGAAAGTTTTGTATTGATTGATAACACCAACACAATACATTTTGTCCTATCAGGAGGCACTATGGTCAAACTTAATAAGATATTCTTTATGCGATCTATGGACCAGTAGAACACGCAAAATATCTTGTTATCCGGAACCTCGTAAATTTATAATTGTTTGGTACGCATTGACCCTCATCAAATCTCGTATATTTCTGTTTAGATTAACGATCTTATCTCGAAAATAAATATTTATTTGAATTTATTTGTCGATATTTTCTGAAATCAATGATCCACTCATTTTTAATTGACAATTCATTAAAATAAGGAAACATAATTGATTGAATTTATTCATTATTTTCTAGTTATCAAAATTGAAGATCATGACATTTACATGAAAAGTATCAATCCTTTAAAGTTTTTTGGTTTATTATGTTTGTTTTAGCATGTTATTCAGTGAGGGATTCATAATGAACAAGCTATATAACTTCATAATAAGAGAGCAACATATCTATCTAAAAAAAAAAATAATAATAAAAAAAAATAATGTGCAAGATAATCCCTAAAACTTAGCTGTAAATTATTAAATGCAATCGTTATAAGGACAAAACGTTCAAAATTCTTGTTTTAATGCGAAATTTCGGGTCCATCCTTTAAAAAGGCATTAGCTGCAATATTTATTCCCACCAATTTCAGTTCTAAGATTCTATTTTACAGCGGACACTGTGTCAGTAACTGAAAATGCTGAAAATTTTTACTATGGAAAATTAATATCTCACTTGAATTTGATTATATATGAGGTGGAATCATTGCAAGTCAACAACATAACAGCTTATTGTACAAAATTGAATAAAACTGATAAAATACCCACTAATGTGAATTCACTATTTGTTTTTTACTCATACTGGTAAAAATTGTAGCTTACACACCTTTCATAAACTGTAATAAGATGAAAGGTACAGAGAGAAACCTTAGAAATGAAAAGAATTGTATGTTTATATTGAGTATTTACTATTATAGGAACCTTAATTTCGTTTTGTCTCATGTTTTCCCCCTCGTTTCCCTTTCTCTAAGTTTCCGAACCAGGGTCATGTCAAAGAACGTCTCGTTCTTCTCTAAATAAGTTTATCAGAAGATACTTAAACTTTGTTAATAAATATTCCCTATCAACTCCACAAATAATTCATTATGGTCTTGAAGTATAGATTCACGGTACTGAAGTATCATCATAATTATGTTTTATAGTGTTATTTTATTTGTCTTTGAAAATTATCTGCCTTCTCTATTTAGGTCATTTTTGGTAATATCCTTTTGTCGTAGTTCGATACTTTTGCATCCCGCCAATCCGTTGTTGTACTGTGGTAGTTTTTTTGTATTGTTGTCCTTTAATTTTTGCATATGTCCTTTGTCTATATGCAATTGTGTATATCTTTGCTGACATATTTTTTTATTTGTAAAGAGATTAAGATTATAACCCAATGTTGACTGCTATATACCTATTATATCTGTTTATTTTGTTTATAAATTTGGTGTAAATATAATTGAATTGTATTCAACTGTCATACCAGGGAGAGGTTTAGTTAGGTATAAAATCATTTTTAATTAAACGTTTTCTACATAAGGAAATGCCTGTACCAAGTCCGGAATATGACAATTGTTTTCCATTTTTTATGTATTTGAGCTTTCATTTTTTGCGGAACTATCCGATTTGAATTTACATTGGAGTTCAGTATTTTTGTCAATTTACTTTTCGCATGTTTGTAGCAAAAAATGTAGAGAACACCTAAAATGATATGTATACTAGTATGTCAAAAGTAAATAAGCAAAAATACTCCAAGAAAATGTCAAAACAAAAAGTCATTAATCAAATTGCAAAATCTAAAGCTCTAGCACATAAAACAACTGGACATTTGTGAGTCTTCCTAAATATACACAAACTTTTCAAAAATCCCTTATTGTCAAACTGTTTTCTTACCATTGCTTTTGTAAACTTTTATCAAAATAATACTTATAAAAACAAACCTTGAAAAAAATGACAATTGTTGAATTGATATTTATGTACATTCAATGCAAAAGTAGATTAGATTTGAATTCGATTAATTCATTTAATGTATTATGCCAATTTTAATGTTTTATTTTGTTTTAGGACTACATATATTTGATTGTATCTGTTAATGTATTCACACATTTAATATATTTGTATACAGGTAAATTATTTCTGGTTAGAGAAAGTGATTATTATGTAAATAGGGAAATATCAATTTCACCTGTTATCAGAGTTACAGTCACTGTGAACCCAGTGTAAAATAAAACAAATGATCTGACAAAAGAACAAAATAGAAGCCAAAACAAAAGAAAATATACACTTTGTCAGAAGAACTATCAACACATCAAGATTGATTTACAAGCAAGGAAAGAAGACAGGCTAAACATAATAACTGAAGAAAAAATATTCATAAAAACAACAAGATATAAATAATAACATAAAGGAGATGTGAAAGACACTTGAAGGACACTCATCGATCGAAAAAAAAAACTGATAATGCCATGATAAAGAAAGGAAAAGACAAACAGACAAATAATAGTACACTAGACACAACATAGTACAAAACTGAAGACTAAGACTAAATATGCACAGGAACAGTTTTGTGAGTAAATTTACTGCAATAGTATTATAAGGGAAATTGTAGAAATTAAACTGTCAATTGTTCTTGAACAATTGAGAGGTCTTTCCTTTTGTAATGTAAAATACATGTTCCAACAGACGTAGAATATATTGAAAAGGTCAAGGTCGACCTTAAAAAGCTCGAAAACACACTAAAAATCCTTTATATAAGGTTAAAAACACTAAATTCGCAATCTGGGACATGACCTTGACCTTTGACCTTTTAACCTTTGTCAAGGTCATTAGTCCCCAATGCCATTACTGAAGACCCCAAGGGTCTAGGACCTTTGGTTATATAGTAAAAGCTGATTTTGTCTTTTCAGAAACCTAAAACAGGGGTTATGCCCCTTATAGAAAGGTCAAATCTCTTTGGTCAAAATGTAACAAAGTTGCGCCATAATGACCCAAACATTTTCCACTATTTAAAACTTCTGTAAGTATAATGGTTTCTGAGATTATCTCATAACAAGGTGTAAGGTCAAAGGTCAAGGTCAACATACAAATTTGACCTTGAGGTATTTTTCAAAGATACATGAATTGATGATGATTGGTGAAGATCCTAGGTCTCTACGACTTACGGTTTCTGAGTTTTGGTGGTCCACCGACACCGGTTAATTTTCATAGGGGCATAACCCTACCAATGAGTCGTTGAATCTTTTCGATCCAAATGTAACGAAGAACCGAGGTCTGGTCCTGAACAAATTTCACCCTTTGTTTTTTTTCTACCTATTATGGTTACGGTGTTGGAACGATAACAAGGTTTTTTGGTTTCGGAGGGATTACTCCGAACCGACAAAATATTTCGACTAACAGGGTGAGTTCCAGATAGGTATTCATGACTCCGATACAAAGTGTGAACATGAAAGCGACACGTCTTACGGTTTAGGCTGCTAACTTCGTCAAAGTTTGGCGGAAGAATAATAATAATAATTAAACTGTCAATTGTTCTTGAACAATTGAGAGGTCTTTCCTTTTGTAATGTAAAATACATGTTCCAACAGACGTAGAATGTATTGAAAAGGTCAAGGTCAACCTTAAAAAGCTCCAAAACACACTAAAAATCCTTTATATAAGGTTAAAAACACTAAATTCGCTATCTGGGTCATGACCTTGACCTTTGACCTTCTGACCTTTGTCAAGGTCATTAGTCCCCAATGCCATTACTGAAGACCCCAAGGGTCTAGGACCTTTGGTTATATAGTAAAAGCTGATTTTGTCTTTTCAGAAACCTAAAACAGGGGTTATGCCCCTTATAGAAAGGTCAAATCTCTTTGGTCAAAATATAACAAAGTTGCGCCATAATGACCCAAACATTTTCTACTATTTAAAACTTCTGTAAGTATAATGGTTTCTGAGATTATCCCATAACAAGGTGTTAGGTCAAAGGTCAAGGTCAACATACAAATTTGACCTTGAGGTTTTTTTCAAAGATACATGAATTGATGATGATTGGTGAAGGTCCCAGGTCTCTACGACTTACGGTTTCTGAGTTTTGGTGTTCCACCGACACCGGTTAATTTTCATAGGGGCATAACCCTACCAATGAGTCGTTGAATCTTTTCGATCTAAATGTAACGAAGAACCGGGGTCAGGTCCTGAACAAATTTCACCCTTCGCTTTTTTTCTACCTATTACGGTTACGGTGTTGGAACGATAACAAGGTTTTTTGGTTTCGGAGGGATTACTCCGAACCGACAAAATATTTTGACTAACAGGGTGAGTTCCAGATAGATATTCATGACAACAATACAAAGTGTAAACATGAAAGCGACACGTCTTACGGTTAAGGCTGCTAACTTCGTCAAAGTTTGGCGGAACAAAAAGAATAATAATCAGAAGAAATACAGTAAGGTCTTTCCTTATAGAAAAGGAAAGACCTTAATTAAAATGTCAATTGTTCTTGAACAATTGAGAGGTCTTTCCTTTTGTAATGTAAAATACATGTTCCAATAGACGTAGAATGTACTGAAAAGCTTTAAAACACACTGAAAATCCTTTAAATTAGATCAAAAACACATAATTCGCTATCTGGGACATGACCTTGACCTTTGACCTTTTGACCTTTGTCAAGGTCATTAGTCCTCAATGTCATTGCTGAAGACCCAATGGGTCTAGGACCTTTGGTTATATAGTAAAAGCTGATTTTGTCTTTCCAGAAACCTAAAACAGGGGTTATGCCCCTTAAAAAAAGGTCAAATCTCTTCGGTCAAATGTAACAAAGTTGCGCCATAATGACCCAAACATTTTCCACTATTTAAAACTTCTGTAAGTATAATAGTTTCTGAGATTATCCCATAACAAGGTGTGAGGTCAAAGATCAAGGTCAACATACACATTTGACCTTGAGGTGTTTTTCAAAGATACATGAATTCATGATGAATGGTGAAGATCCTAGGTGTCTACGACTTGCGGTTTCTGAGTTTTGGTGGTCAACCGACACGGGTTAATTTTCATAGGGGCATAACCCTACCAATGAGTCGTTGAATCTTTTCGATCCAAATGTAACGAAGAACCGGGGTCTGGTCCTGAACAAATTTCACCCTTTGTTTTTTTTCTACCTATTACGGTTATGGTGTTGGAACGATAACAAGGTTTTTGGGTTTCGGAGGGATTACTCCGAACCGACAAAATATTTCGACTCACAGGGTGAGTTCCGGATAGGTATTCATGACATCTATACAAAGTGTGAATATGAAAGCGACACGTCTTACGGTTAACGCGGCTAAATTTGTCAAAGTTTAACGGAAGAATAATAATAATAATTAAACTGTCAATTGTTCTTGAACAATTGAGAGGTCTTTCCTTTTTTAATGTAAAATACATGTTCCAACAGACGTAGAATGTATTGAAAAGGTCAAGGTCAACCTTAAAAAGCTCGAAAACACACTAAAAATCCTTTAAATAAGGTTAAAAACACTAAATTCGCTATCTGGGACATGACCTTGACCTTTGACCTTTTGACCTTTGTCAAGGTCATTGGTCCCCAATGCCATTACTGAAGACCCCAAGGGTGTAGGACCTTTGGTTATATAGTAAAAGCTGATTTTGTCTTTTCAAAAACCTAAAACAGGGGTTATGCCCCTTATAGAAAGGTCAAATCTCTTTGGTCAAAATGTAACAAAGTTGCGCCATAATGATGCAAACATTTTCCACCATTTAAAACTTCTGTAAGTATAATGGTTTCTGAGATTATCCCATAACAAGGTGTTAGGTCAAAGGTCAAGGTCAACATACAAATTTGACCTTGAGGTATTTTTTAAAGATACATGAAATGATGATGATTGGTGAAGATCCTATGTGTCTACGACTTACGGTTTCTGAGTTTTGGTTGCCAACCGACACCGGTTAATTTTCATAGGGGCATAACCCTACCAATGAGTCGTTGAATCTTTTTGATCCAAATGTAACGAAGAACCGGGGTCTGGTCCTGAACAAATTTCACCCTTCATTTTTTTTCTACCTATTACGGTTACGGTGTTGGAACGATAACAAGGTTTTTGGGTTTCGGAGGGATTACTCCGAACCGACAAAATATTTCGACTCACAGGGTGAGTTCCGGATAGGTATTCATGACACCGATACAAAGTGTGAACATGAAAGCGACACGTCTTACGGTTACGGAGGGAAATTTTGTCAAAGTTTGGCGGAACAAGAAGAATAATAATAATAATAATAATTAAAATGTCAATTGTTCTTGAACAATTGAGAGGTCTTTCCTTTTCGAAATGTAAAGTAAATGTTCCAATAGGCGTAGAATGCATTGAAAAGCTCTCAAACACACATAAAACCGTTAAAAAATGACAAAAACAACAAATTCGATAATTTGGACATGACCTTGACTTTTGACCTTGTAACCTTTGTAAAGGTCATTGGTCCACAATGTCATTGTAAAAGACCCCATGGGTCTAGGACTTTTCGTTCAAGAGTTAAAGCTAATTTTACCTTTTCAGAAACCGTTAACGGCGGTTATGCCCCTTAAGAATATGTCAAATCCTTTCGGTCAAAATGTAAAAAAGTTGTGACTCAGTCACCTTAACATTTTTCACTGTTTACTATTTCTGTAAGATTAACCACTTTTGAGATATCGACCAAAAAGTTGAAATGTCAAAGGTCAAGGTCAACCTTAAAAACATTTAAAACACACTAAAAATACTTAAAATAAGACCAAAAACACATAATTCGCTATCTGGGACATGACCTTGACCTTTGACCTTGTGACCTTTGTCAAGGTCATTAGTCCACAATGTCATTGCTGCAGACCCTATGGGTCTAGGACCTTTAGTTATATAGTAAAAACTGATTTTGTCTTTTCAGAAACCTAAATCAGGGGTTATGCCACTTACAGAAAGGTCAAATCTCTTCGGTCAAAATGTAACAAAGTTGCGCCTTGATTACCCAAACATTTTCCACTATTCAAAACTTTTATAAGTATAATGGTTTCTGAGATTATCCCATAACAAGGTGTAAGGTCAAAGGTCAAGGTCAACATACACATTTGACCTTGAGGTATTTTTCAAAGTCACATGAATTGATGATGAATGGTGAAGATCCTAGGTGTCTACGACTTACGGTTTCTGAGTTTTGGTGGCCAACCGACACCGGTTAATTTTCATAGGGGCATAACCCTACCAATGAGTCGTTGAATCTTTTCGATCCGAATGTAAGGAAGAACCGGGGTCTGGTCCTGAACAAATTTCACCCTTCGCTTTTTTTCTACCTCTTACGGTTACGGTGTTTGAACGATAACAAGGTTTTTTGGTTTCGGAGGGATTACTCCGAACCGACAAAATATTTCGACTCACAGGGTGAGTTCCGGATAGGTATTCATGACACCGATACAAAGTGTGAACATGAAAGTGACACGTCTTACGGTTAACGCGGATAAATTTGTCAAAGTTTGGCGGAAGAATAATAATAATAATAATAATAATTAAACTGTCAATTGTTCTTGAACAATTGAGAGGTCTTTCCTTTTTTAATGTAAAATACATGTTCCAACAGACGTAGAATGTATTGAAAAGGTCAAGGTCAATCTTAAAAAGCTCCAAAACACACTAAAAATCCTTTAAATAAGGTTAAAAACACTAAATTCGCTATCTGGGACATGACCTTGACCTTTGACCTTTTGACCTTTGTCAAGGTCATTAGTCCCCAATGCCATTACTGAAGACCCCAAGGGTCTAGGTCCTTTGGTTATATAGTAAAAGCTGATTTTGTCTTTTCAAAAACCTAAAACAGGGGTTATGCCCCTTATAGAAAGGTCAAATCTCTTTGGTCAAAATGTAACAAAGTTGCGCCATAATGACCCAAACATTTTCCACCATTTAAAACTTCTGTAAGTATAATAGTTTCTGAGATTATCCCATAACAAGGTGTTAGGTCAAAGGTCAAGGTCAACATACAAATTTGACCTTGAGGTATTATTTAAAGATACATGAAATGATGATGATTGGTGAAGATCCTATGTGTCTACGACTTACGGTTTCTGAGTTTTGGTGGCCAACCGACACCGGTTAATTTTCATAGGGGCATAACCCTACCAATGAGTCGTTGAATCTTTTCGATCGAAATGTAACGAAGAACCGGGGTCTGGTCCTGAACAAATTTCACCCTTCATTTTTTTCTACCTATTACGGTTACGGTGTTGGAACGATAACAAGGTTTTTGGGTTTCGGAGGGATTACTCCGAACCGACAAAATATTTCGACTCACAGGGTGAGTTCCGGATAGGTATTCATGACACTGATACAAAGTGTGAACATGAAAGCGACACGTCTTACGGTTACGGAGGGAAATTTTGTCAAAGTTTGGCGGAACAAGAAGAATAATAATAATAATTAAACTGTCAATTGTTCTTGAACAATTGAGAGGTCTTTCCTTTTTTAATGTAAAATACATGTTCCAACAGACGTAGAATGTATTGAAAAGGTCAAGGTCAACCTTAAAAAGCTCGAAAACACACTAAAAATCCTTTAAATAAGGTTAAAAACACTAAATTCGCTATCTGGGACATGACCTTGACCTTTGACCTTTTGACCTTTGTCAAGGTCATTAGTCCCCAATGCCATTACTGAAGACCCCAAGGGTCTAGGTCCTTTGGTTATATAGTAAAAGCTGATTTTGTCTTTTCAAAAACCTAAAACAGGGGTTATGCCCCTTATAGAAAGGTCAAATCTCTTTGGTCAAAATGTAACAAAGTTGCGCCATAATGACCCAAACATTTTCCACCATTTAAAACTTCTGTAAGTATAATAGTTTCTGAGATTATCCCATAACAAGGTGTTAGGTCAAAGGTCAAGGTCAACATACAAATTTGACCTTGAGGTATTTTTTAAAGATAGATGAAATGATGATGATTGCTGAAGATCCTATGTGTCTACGACTTACGGTTTCTGAGTTTTGGTGGCCAACCGACACCGGTTAATTTTCAAAGGGGCATAACCCTACCAATGAGTCGTTGAATCTTTTCGATCCAAATGTAACGAAGAACCGGGGTCTGGTCCTGAACAAATTTCACCCTTCATTTTTTTTCTACCTATTACGGTTACGGTGTTGGAACGATAACAAGGTTTTTGGGTTTCGGAGGGATTACTCCGAACCGACAAAATATTTCGACTCACAGGGTGAGTTCCAGATAGGTATTCATGACACCGATACAAAGTGTGAACATGAAAGCGACACGTCTTACGGTTACGGAGGGAAATTTTGTCAAAGTTTGGCGGAACAAGAATAATAATAATAATAATAATAATAATAATAATAATAATAATCAGAAGAAATACAGTAAGGTCTTTCCCTTTAGTAAAAGGAAAGACCTTAATAATAATAAACAGAAGAAATACAGTAAGGTCTTTCCCTTTAGAAAAAGGAAAGACCTTAATAATAATTAAACTGTCAATTGTTCTTGAACAATTGAGAGGTCTTTCCTTTTTTAATGTAAAATACATGTTCCAACAGACGTAGAATGTATTGAAAAGGTCAAGGTCAACCTTAAAAAGCTTGAAAACACACTAAAAATCCTTTAAATAAGGTTAAAAACACTAAATTCGCTATCTGGGACATGACCTTGACCTTTGACCTTTTGACCTTTGTCAAGGTCATTGGTCCCCAATGCCATTACTGAAGACCCCAAGGGTCTAGGACCTTTGGTTATACAGTAAAAGCTGATTTTGTCTTTTCAAAAACCTAAAACAGGGGTTATGCCCCTTATAGAAAGGTCAAATCTCTTTGGTCAAAATGTAACAAAGTTGCGCCATAATGACCCAAACATTTTCCACCATTTAAAACTTCTGTAAGTATAATGGTTTCTGAGATTATCCCATAACAAGGTGTTAGGTCAAAGGTCAAGGTCAACATACAAATTTGACCTTGAGGTATTTTTTAAAGATACATGAAATGATGATGATTGGTGAAGATCCTATGTGTCTACGACTTACGGTTTTTGAGTTTTGGTGGCCAACCGACACCGGTTAATTTTCATAGGGGCATAACCCTACCAATGAGTCGTTGAATCTTTTCGATCCAAATGTAACGAAGAACCGGGGTCTGGTCCTGAACAAATTTCACCCTTCATTTTTTTTCTACCTATTACGGTTACGGTGTTGGAACGATAACAAGGTTTTTGGGTTTCGGAGGGATTACTCCGAACCGACAAAATATTTCGACTCACAGGGTGAGTTCCGGATAGGTATTCATGACACCGATACAAAGTGTGAACATGAAAGCGACACGTCTTACGGTTACGGAGGGAAATTTTGTCAAAGTTTGGCGGAACAAGAAGAATAATAATAATTAAACTGTCAATTGTTCTTGAACAATTGAGAGGTCTTTCCTTTTTGTAATGTAAAATACATGTTCCTACAGACGTAGAATGTATTGAAAAGGTCAAGGTCAACCTTAAAAAGCTCGAAAACACACTAAAAATCCATTATATAAGGTTAAAAACACTAAATTCGCTATCTGGGACATGACCTTGACCTTTGACCTTTTGACCTTTGTCAAGGTCATTAGTCCCCAATGCCATTACTGAAGACCCCAAGGGTCTAGGACCTTTGGTTATATAGTAAAAGCTGATTTTGTCTTTTCAGAAACCTAAAACAGGGGTTATGCCCCTTATAGAAAGGTCAAATCTATTTGGTCAAAATGTAACAAAGTTGCGCCATAATGACCCAAACATTTTCCACTATTTAAAACTTATGTAAGTATAATGGTTTCTGAGATAATCCCATAACAAGGTGTTAGGTCAAAGGTCAAGGTCAGCATACAAATTTGACCTTGAGATATTTTTCAAAGATACATGAATTGATGATGATTGGTGAAGATCCTAGGTGTCTACGACTTACGGTTTCTGAGTTTTGGTGGCCAACCGACACCGGTTAATTTTCATAGGGGCATAACCCTACCAATGAGTCGTTGAATCTTTTCGATCCAAATGTAACGAAGAACCGGGGTCTGGTCCTGAACAAATTTCACCCTTCGTTTTTTTCCTACCTATTACGGTTACGGTGTTGGAACGATAACAAGGTTTTTGGGTTTCGGAGGGATTACTCCGAACCGACAAAATATTTCGACTCACAGGGTGAGTTCCAGATAGGTATTCATGACACCTATACAAAGTGTGAATATGAAAGCGACACGTCTTACGGTTAACGCGGCTAAATTTGTCAAAGTTTAACGGAAGAATAATAATAATAATAATAAACAAAAGAAATACAGTAAGGTCTTTCCCTTTAGTAAAAGGAAAGACCTTAATAATTAAAATGTCAATTGTTCTTGAACAATTGAGAGGTCTTTCCTTTTCGAAATGTAAAGTACATGTTCCAATATGCGTAGAATGCATTGAAAAGCTCTCAAACACACATAAAACCGTTAAAAAATGACAAAAAACAATAAATTCGATAATTTGGACATGACCTTGACTTTTGACCTTGTGACCTTTGTGAAGGTCATTGGTCCAGAATGTCATTGTAAAAGACCCCATGGGTCTAGGACTTTTCGTTCAAGAGTTAAAGCTAATTTTACCTTTTCAGAAACTGTTAACGGCGGTTATGCCCCTTAAGAATATGTCAAATCCTTTCGGTCAAACTGTAAAAAAGTTGTGCCTCAGTCACCTTAACATTTTTCACTGTTTACTATTTCTGTAAGATTAACCGTTTTTGAGATATCGACTAAAAAGTTGAAAGGTCAAAGGTCAAGGTCAACCTTAAAAACATTTAAAACACACTAAAAATCCTTCAAATAAGGTCAAAAACACATAATTCGCTATCTGGGACATGACCTTGACCTTTGACCTTGTGACCTTTGTCAAGGTCATTAGTCCCCAATGTCATTGGTGAAGACCCCACGGGTCTAGGACCTTTGGTTATATAGTAAAAGCTGATTTTGTCTTTTCAGAAACCTAAATCAGGGGTTATGCCCCTTACAGAAAGGTCAAATCTCTTCGGTCAAAATGTAACAAAGTTGCGCCATAATGACCCAAACATTTTCCACTATTTAAAACTTCTGTAAGTATAATGGTTTCTGAGATTATCCCATAACAAGGTGTTAGGTCAAAGGTCAAGGTCAACATACAAATTTGACCTTGAGGTATTTTTCAAAGATACATGAATTGATGATGATTGGTGAAGATCCTAGGTGTCTACGACTTACGGTTTCTGAGTTTTGGTGGCCAACCGACACCGGTTAATTTTCATAGGGGCATAACCCTACCAATGAGTCGTTGAATCTTTTCGAATCAAATGTAACGAAGAACCGGGGTCTGGTCCTGAACAAATTTCACCCTTCGTTTTTTTTCTATCTATTACGGTTACGGTGTTGGAACGATAACAAGGTTTTTTGGTTTCGGAGGGATTACTCCGAACCGACAAAATATTTCGACTAACAGGGTGAGTTCCAGATAGGTATTCATGACACCGATACAAAGTGAGAACATGAAAGCGACACGTCTTACGGTTTAGGCTGCTAACTTCGTCAAAGTTTGGCGGAAAAAGAATAATAATAAACAGAAGAAATACAGTAAGGTCTTTCCTTATAGAAAAAGGAAAGACCTTAATAATCAGAAGAAATACAGTAAGGTCTTTCCCTTTAGTAAAAGGAAAGACCTTAATAATCAGACGAAATACAGTAAGGTCTTTCCCTTTAGTAAAAGGAAAGACCTTAATAATAATAAACAGAAGAAATACAGTAAGGTCTTTCCCTTTTGTAAAAGGAAAGACCTTAATTAAAATGTCAATTGTTCTTGAACAATTGAGAGGTCTTTCCTTTTCGAAATGTAAAGTAAATGTTCCAATAGGCGTAGAATGCATTGAAAAGCTCTCAAACACACACAAAACCGTTAAAAAATGACAAAAACAACAAATTCGATAATTTGGACATGACCTTGACTTTTGACCTTGTAACCTTTGTGAAGGTCATTGGTCCACAATATCATTGTAAAAGACCCCATGGGTCTAGGACTTTTCGTTCAAGAGTTAAAGCTAATTTTACCTTTTCAGAAACCGTTAACGGCGGTTATGCCCCTTAAGAATATGTCAAATCCTTTCGGGCAAAATGTAAAAAAGTTGTGCCTCAGTCACCTTAACATGTTTCACTGTTTACTATTTCTGTAAGATTAACCGCTTTTGAGTTATCGACTAAAAAGTTGAAAGGTCAAAGGTCAAGGTCAACCTTAAAAACATTTAAAACACACTAAAAATACTTAAAATAAGATCAAAAACACATAATTCGCTATCTGGGACATGACCTTGACCTTTGACCTTGTGACCTTTGTCAAGGTCATTAGTCCACAATGTCATTGCTGAAGACCCCATGGGTCTAGGACCTTTGGTTATATAGTAAAAGCTGATTTTGTCTTTTCAGAAACCTAAATAAGGGGTTATGCCCCTTACAGAAAGGTCAAATCTCTTCGGTCAAAATGTAACAAAGTTGCGCCTTAATGACCCAAACATTTTCCACTATTCAAAACTTCTATAAGTATAATGGTTTCTGAGATTATCCCATAACAAGGTGTAACGTCAAAGGTCAAGGTCAACATACACATTTGACCTTGAGGTATTTTTCAAAGTCACATGAATTGATGATGAATGGTGAAGATCCTAGGTGTCTACGACTTACGGTTTCTGAGTTTTGGTGGTCAACCGACACCGGTTAATTTTCATAGGGGCATAACCCTACCAATGAGTCGTTGAAACCTTTCAATCCAAATGTAACGAAGAACCGGTGTCTGGTCCTGAACAAATTTCACCCTTCGCTTTTTTTCTACCTCTTACGGTTACGGTGTTTGAACGATAACAAGGTTTTTTGGTTTCGGAGAGATTACTCCGAACCGACAAAATATTTCGACTCACAGGGTGAGTACCGGATAGGTATTCATGACACCGATACAAAGTGTGAACATGAAAGCGACACGTCTTACGGTTAACGCGGATAAATTTGTCAAAGTTTGGCGGAAGAATAATAATAATAATTAAACTGTCAATTGTTCTTGAACAATTGAGAGGTCTTTCCTTTTGTAATGTAAAATGCATGTTCCAACAGACATAGAATGTATTGAAAAGGTCAAGGTCAACCTTAAAAAGCTCGAAAACACACTAAAAATCCTTTATATAAGGTTAAAAACACTAAATTCGCTATCTGGGACATGACCTTGACCTTTGACCTTTTGACCTTTGTCAAGGTCATTAGTCCCCAATGCCATTACAGAAGACCCCAAGGGTCTAGGACGTTTGGTTATATAGTAAAAGCTGATTTTGTCTTTTCAGAAACCTAAAACAGGGGTTATGCCCCTTATAGAAAGGTCAAATCTCTTCGGTCAAAATGTAACAAAGTTGCGCCGTAATGACCCAAACATTTTCCACTATTTAAAACTTCTGTAAGTATAATGGTTTCTGAGATTATCCCATAACAAGGTGTTAGGTCAAAGGTCAAGGTCAACATACAAATTTGACCTTGAGGTATTTTTCAAAGATGCATGAATTGATGATGATTGGTGAAGATCCTAGGTGTCTACGACTTACGGTTTCTGAGTTTTGGTGACCAACCGACATCGGTTAATTTTCATAGGGGCATAACCCTACCAATGAGTCGTTGAATCTTTTCGATCCAAATGTAACGAAGAACCGGGGTCTGGTCCTTAACAGATTTCACCCTTTGTTTTTTTTCTATCTATTACGGTTACGGTGTTGGAACGATAACAAGGTTTTTGGGTTTCGGAGGGATTACTCCGAACCGACAAAATATTTCGACTCACAGGGTGAGTTCCGGATAGGTATTCATGACACCGATACAAAGTGTGAATATGAAAGCGACACGTCTTACGGTTAACGCGGCTAAATTTGTCAAAGTTTGGCGGAAAAAGAATAATAATAATAATAATAATAATAATAATAATAATAATAAACAGAAGAAATACAGTAAGGTCTTTCCCTTTTGTAAAAGGAAAGACCTTAATTAAAATGTCAATTGTTCTTGAACAATTGAGAGGTCTTTCCTTTTCGAAATGTAAAGTACATGTTCCAATATGCGTAGAATGCATTGAAAAGCTCTCAAACACACATAAAACCGTTAAAAAATGACAAAAAACAATAAATTCGATAATTTGGACATGACCTTGACTTTTGACCTTGTGACCTTTGTGAAGGTCATTGGTCCAGAATGTCATTGTAAAAGACCCCATGGGTCTAGGACTTTTCGTTCAAGAGTTAAAGCTAATTTTACCTTTTCAGAAACTGTTAACGGCGGTTATGCCCCTTAAGAATATGTCAAATCCTTTCGGTCAAACTGTAAAAAAGTTGTGCCTCAGTCACCTTAACATTTTTCACTGTTTACTATTTCTGTAAGATTAACCGTTTTTGAGATATCGACTAAAAAGTTGAAAGGTCAAAGGTCAAGGTCAACCTTAAAAACATTTAAAACACACTAAAAATCCTTCAAATAAGGTCAAAAACACATAATTCGCTATCTGGGACATGACCTTGACCTTTGACCTTGTGACCTTTGTCAAGGTCATTAGTCCCCAATGTCATTGGTGAAGACCCCACGGGTCTAGGACCTTTGGTTATATAGTAAAAGCTGATTTTGTCTTTTCAGAAACCTAAATCAGGGGTTATGCCCCTTACAGAAAGGTCAAATCTCTTCGGTCAAAATGTAACAAAGTTGCGCCATAATGACCCAAACATTTTCCACTATTTAAAACTTCTGTAAGTATAATGGTTTCTGCGATTATCCCATAACAAGGTGTTAGGTCAAAGGTCAAGGTCAACATACAAATTTGACCTTGAGGTATTTTTCAAAGATACATGAATTGATGATGATTGGTGAAGATCCTAGGTGTCTACGACTTACGGTTTCTGAGTTTTGGTGGCCAACCGACACCGGTTAATTTTCATAGGGGCATAACCCTACCAATGAGTCGTTGAATCTTTTCGAATCAAATGTAACGAAGAACCGGGGTCTGGTCCTGAACAAATTTCACCCTTCGTTTTTTTTCTATCTATTACGGTTACGGTGTTGGAACGATAACAAGGTTTTTTGGTTTCGGAGGGATTACTCCGAACCGACAAAATATTTCGACTAACAGGGTGAGTTCCGGATAGGTATTCATGACACCGATACAAAGTGAGAACATGAAAGCGACACGTCTTACGGTTTAGGCTGCTAACTTCGTCAAAGTTTGGCGGAAAAAGAATAATAATAAACAGAAGAAATACAGTAAGGTCTTTCCTTATAGAAAAAGGAAAGACCTTAATTAAACTGTCAATTGTTCTTGAACAATTGAGAGGTCTTTCCTTTTTTAATGTAAAATACATGTTCCAACAGACGTAGAATGTATTGAAAAGGTCAAGGTCAACCTTAAAAAGCTTGAAAACACACTAAAAATCCTTTAAATAAGGTTAAAAACACTAAATTCGCTATCTGGGACATGACCTTGACCTTTGACCTTTTGACCTTTGTCAAGGTCATTGGTCCCCAATGCCATTACTGAAGACCCCAAGGGTCTAGGACCTTTGGTTATACAGTAAAAGCTGATTTTGTCTTTTCAAAAACCTAAAACAGGGGTTATGCCCCTTATAGAAAGGTCAAATCTCTTTGGTCAAACTGTAACAAAGTTGCGCCATAATGACCCAAACATTTTCCACCATTTAAAACTTCTGTAAGTATAATGGTTTCTGAGATTATCCCATAACAAGGTGTTAGGTCAAAGGTCAAGGTCAACATACAAATTTGACCTTGAGGTATTTTTTAAAGATACATGAAATGATGATGATTGGTGAAGATCCTATGTGTCTACGACTTACGGTTTTTGAGTTTTGGTGGCCAACCGACACCGGTTAATTTTCATAGGGGCATAACCCTACCAATGAGTCGTTGAATCTTTTCGATCCAAATGTAACGAAGAACCGGGGTCTGGTCCTGAACAAATTTCACCCTTCATTTTTTTTCTACCTATTACGGTTACGGTGTTGGAACGATAACAAGGTTTTTGGGTTTCGGAGGGATTACTCCGAACCGACAAAATATTTCGACTCACAGGGTGAGTTCCGGATAGGTATTCATGACACCGATACAAAGTGTGAACATGAAAGCGACACGTCTTACGGTTACGGAGGGAAATTTTGTCAAAGTTTGGCGGAACAAGAAGAATAATAATAATAATTAAAAACCAATTGTTCAGAGAACCATTGATGGTCTTTCCACTAGTAATGATTTTTTTTATATAAAAATATTAAAATTTGCTTTTAAATGTCAATTTTAGCGTCAAATGACAACTTATTGTACGCTGATCTAAAAATATAAGGTTTATATACAAAAAGATATAAATAAGGGAGATAATTTTCTACTTCCGGTTCAAAATATGTTACTTCCGGTACTGTCTTATAGATTACTTGACGCTGATTCCAAAAATATATGGTTTTACATACTTTTACAATAATTTATACCAAAAATTAGCTACTTCCGGTTTGCAAAAGGTCACTTCCGGTTAGCTTTTTCAACGTCATATTGCTTGCAACCTAATGCAAAAAGTCTAATAGCTTTAACATGAATATATATGAGATAAAAGCAAAGGTCAAAATCTTGAATATTAAATTAACATATGACCTTGAGCTCAATTTCAAGGTCATAAACTAAGGACCTCAAATCAAAAGACTCTAGGTCTTTACTTTATATTGTTAATGAGTTATATTACCATACAACTGATATTAGATATAAAAGGGGGGAAAACTAACATCAAATGTTTACGTACCCTTTTGACTAAAATTTATGTGTAACTACATGTCGCGACTAACAATTGTGTGAAAATATTTTGTCGATATCTTATAAGATTTCTGAAAATAAGCGATAACAAGCCAAAATCAAAATTTTGAACATGACCTTGACCTTTGACCTTGACCTCATTTTCATTTTTTTGAACCAAGGACCTTAAATCAAAAGACCCTAGGCCTATGTCACTTATCGTTTACCAGTTAGAAATGCAAATCAGTTATATCATATACAAAAGGGGGAATAACTCTCATATGGAGTCTCCGGATAGCTTCGACTAAAATTATTCATTTCATCCTGAGGATATAACGAGCAATTTGGTAAAATAAATTTGTCGGTTTCTTATATGGTTGCGACATATAAGTGATAACAAGAAAAACAGTGTTCGGGGAGATAACTCTTACATGGAAAAGATTTTTGTTACGCGGTGTCAGTTTCAAAAGCGTATTAACTCTTCGATATCATATACAAAATATCTAAGTGACATCTTGTGAAACAAAAAGTTAGCGAAGCAAAAAAAATTAGGCGGAAGAAAAAAAATAATAATAATCAGAAGAAAACCAATAGGTCTTTCCACGGAAAAGTGGAAAGACCTAATAATCAGAAGAAATACAGTAAGGTCTTTCCCTTTAGTAAAAGGAAAGACCTTAATTAAAAACCAATTGTTCAGAGAACAATTGAAGGTCTTTCCACCAGTAAATATCTATTTTGATATTAAAATATTAAAAATCAGTCTAAAATGTCAGTTCCTATGGCTTTATGATGTATAGATATGAATTTTAACCAAAGGTCATAATCTAAAACGCCAAATTTACCTATGACCTTGACCTCAATTTCAAGGTCACAAACTGAGGATCTCAAATCAAAAGACCCTAGGTCTCTAATATGTATGGTTAATAAGTAATATCACTTTACGCATAATTTTAGATGTGGTAGGGGCTAAAACTCCCATTTATTGTCTACGCACCCTTTCAACCAAAATTATTATGTTACGACATGTCGCAACTAACAATTTAGTAAAAATAATTTGTCGATATCTGATAAGGTTAATGAAAATGAGTGAAAATAAGCCAAAATCAAAATTTAGAATATGACCTTGACCTTTGACCTTGACCTAATTTTCATTTTTTTGGACCAAGGATCTCAAATCAAAAGACCCTAGGTCTCTATCACTTATGGTTTTCCAGTTTAAAATACATTTCAAAATTTCAAATACAAAAGGGGAAATAACTCTCATATGGAATCTCTATACGGCTTCGGTCAAAATAAAACAGCACATCCTAAAGATGTAATGAGCAATTTGCAAAAATAAATTTGTCGGTTTCTTATACAGTTGTGAAGATTACGCGATAACAAGAAAAACAGTGTTCGGGGAGATAACTCTTATATGGGAAAGATTTTGGTTACACGGTGTCAGTTACAAAAGCGTAATAACTGTTCGATATCATATACCATATGTCTAAGCGACATCTTGCGAAACAAAAAAATTGCGGAGGAACAAAAAGTTGGCGGAAGAAAAGAAATAATAATTAAAAACCAATTGTTCAGAGAACAATTGAAGGTCTTTCCACCAGTAAATATCTATTTTGATATTAAAATATTAAAAATCAGTCTAAAATGTCAGTTCCTATGGCTTTATGATGTATAGATATGAATTTTAACCAAAGGTCATAATCTAAAACGCCAAATTTACCTATGACCTTGACCTCAATTTCAAGGTCACAAACTGAGGATCTCAAATCAAAAGACCCTAGGTCTCTAATATGTATGGTTAATAAGTAATATCACTTTACGCATAATTTTAGATGTGGTAGGGGCTAAAACTCCCATTTATTGTCTACGCACCCTTTCAACCAAAATTATTATGTTACGACATGTCGCAACTAACAATTTAGTAAAAATAATTTGTCGATATCTGATAAGGTTAATGAAAATGAGTGAAAATAAGCCAAAATCAAAATTTAAAATATGACCTTGACCTTTGACCTTGACCTAATTTTCATTTTTTTGGAGCAAGGATCTCAAATCAAAAAACCCGAGGTCTCTATCACTTATGGTTTTCCAGTTTAAAATACATTTCAAAATTTCAAATACAAAAGGGGAAATAACTCTCATATGGAATCTCTATACGGCTTCGGTCAAAATAAAACAGCACATCCTGAAGATGTAATGAGCAATTTGCAAAAATAAATTTGTCGGTTTCTTATACGGTTGTGAAGATTACGCGATAACAAGAAAAACAGTGTTCGGGGAGATAACTCTTACATGGATAAGATTTTGGTTACGAGCTGTCAGTTTCAAAAGCGTATTAATTGTTCGATATCATATACCATATATCTAAGCGACATCTTGCGAAACAAAAAAACTGCGAAGGAAAGAAAATTAGGCGGAAGAAAAAAAATAATAATAATCAGAAGAAAACCAATAGGTCTTTCCACGGAAAAGTGGAAAGACCTAATTAAAAACCAATTGTTCAGAGAACCATTGATGGTCTTTCCACTAGTAATGATTTTTTTTATATGAAAATATTAAAATTTGGTTTTAGATGTCAATTTCAGCGTCAAATGACAACTTATTGTACGCTGATTCCAAAAATATAAGGTTTATATACAAAAAGATATAAATAAGGGAGATAATTTTCTACTTCCGGTTCAAAATATGTTACTTCCGGTACTGTCTTATAGATTACTTGACGCTGATTCCAAAAATATATGGTTTTACATACTTTTACAATAATTTATTACAAAAATTAGCTACTTCCGGTTTGCAAAAGGTCACTTCCGGTTAGCTTTTCAACGTCATATTGCTTGCAACCTAATGCAAAAAGTTTAATAGCTTTAACATGAATACATATGAGATAAAAGCCAAGGTCAAAATCTTGAATGTTAAATTAACATATGACCTTGACCTCAATTTCAAGGTCATAAACCAAGGACCTCAAATCAAAAGACTCTAGGTCTTTACTTTATATTGTTAATGAGTTATATCACCATACGACTGATATTAGATATAAAAGGGGGAAAACTAACATTAAATGTTTACGTACCCTTTTGACTAAAATGTATGTGTAACTACATGTCGCGACTAACAATTGTGTAAAAATATTTTGTCGATATCTTGTAAGATTTCTGAAAATGAGCGATAACAAGCGAAAGTCAAAATTTTGAACATGACCTTGACCTTTGACCTTGACCTCATTTTCATTTTTTTGAACCAAGGACCTCAAATCAAAAGACCCTAGGCCTATGTCATTTACCGTTTACCAGTTAGAAATGCAAATCAGTTATATCATATACAAAAGGTGGGATAACTCTCATATGGAGTCTCCGGATAGCTTCGACTAAAATTAATCATTTCATCCTGAGGATATAACGAGCAATTTGGTAAAATAAATTTGTCGGTTTCTTATACGGTTGCGACATATAAGTGATAACAAGAAAAACAGTGTTCGGGGAGATAACTCTTACATGGAAAAGATTTTTGTTACGCGGTGTCAGTTTCAAAAGCGTATTAACTCTTCGATATCATATACAAAATATCTAAGTGACATCTTGTGAAATAAAAAGTTCGTTAAGGAAAGAAAATTAGGCGGAAGAAAAAAAATAATAATAATCAGAAGAAAACCAATAGGTCTTTCCACGGAAAAGTGGAAAGACCTAATTAAAAACCAATTGTTCAGAGAACCATTGATGGTCTTTCCACCAGTAATGATTTTTTTTATATGAAAATATTAAAATTTGGTTTTAAATGTCATTTTCAGCGTCAAATGACAACTTATTGTACGCTGATTCCAAAAATATAAGGTTTCTATACAATAAGATATAAATAAGGGAGATAATTTTTTACTTCCGGTTCAAAATATGTTACTTCCGGTACTGTCTTATAGTTTACTTGACGCTGATTCCAAAAATATATGGTTTTACATACTTTTACAATAATTTATTACAAAAATTAGCTACTTCCGGTTTACAAAAGGTCACTTCCGGTTAGCTTTTTCAACGCCATACTGCTTGCAACCTAATGCAAAAATTCTAATAGCTTTAACATGAATACATATGAGGTAAAAGCAAAGGTCAAAATCTAGAATGTTAAATTAACATATGACCTTGAGCTCAATTTCAAGGTCATGAACCAAGGACCTCAAATCAAAAGACTCTTGGTCTTTATTTTATTTTGTTAATGAGTTATATTACCATACGACTGATAATAGATATAAAAGGGGGAAAAACTCGCAGCAAATGTTTAAGTACCCTTTCGACTAAAATTTATGTGTAACTAAATGTCGCGACTATCAATTATGTGAAAATATTTTGTCAATATCTTATAAGATTTCTGAAAATAAGAGATAACAAGCCAAAATCAAAAATTTAATCATGACCTTGACCTTTGACCTTGACCTCATTTTCATTTTTTTGGACCAAGGACCTCACATCAAAAGACCCTAGGCCTCTAACACTTATGGTTTTCCAGTTAAAAATGCATATCACTTATATCAAATATAAAAGGGGAAATAACTCTCATATGGAGTCTCCGGATAGCTTCGGTCGAAATAAATCAAATCATCCTGAGGATGTAACGAGCAATTTGGTAAAATAAATTTGTCGGTTTCTTATACGGTTGCGAATATTAAGCGATCACAAGAAAAACAGTGTTCGGGGAGATAACTCTTACATTGAAAAGATTTTGGTTACGCGGTGTCAGTTACAAAAGCGTAATAACTGTCCGATATCATATACCATATGTCTAAGCGACATCTTGCGAAACAAAAAATTTGCGAAGGAACAAATAGTTGGCGGAAGAAAAAAAAAAATAATAATCAGAAGAAAACCAATAGGTCTTTCCACGGAAAAGTGGAAAGACCTAATTAAAAACCAATTGTTCAGAGAACCATTGATGGTCTTTCCACTAGTAATGATTTTTTTTATATGAAAATATTAAAATTTGGTTTTAGATGTCAATTTCAGCGTCAAATGACAACTTATTGTACGCTGATTCCAAAAATATAAGGTTTATATACAAAAAGATATAAATAAGGGAGATAATTTTCTACTTCCGGTTCAAAATATGTTACTTCCGGTACTGTCTTATAGATTACTTGACGCTGATTCCAAAAATATATGGTTTTACATACTTTTACAATAATTTATTACAAAAATAAGCTACTTCCGGTTTGCAAAAGGTCACTTCCGGTTAGCTTTTCAACGTCATATTGCTTGCAACCTAATGCAAAAAGTCTAATAGCTTTAACATGAATACATATGAGATAAAAGCCAAGGTCAAAATCTTGAATGTTAAATTAACATATGACCTTGACCTCAATTTCAAGGTCATAAACCAAGGACCTCAAATCAAAAGACTCTAGGTCTTTACTTTATATTGTTAATGAGTTATATCACCATACGACTGATATTAGATATAAAAGGGGGAAAACTAACATCAAATGTTTACGTACCCTTTTGACTAAAATGTATGTGTAACTACATGTCGCGACTAACAATTGTGTAAAAATATTTTGTCGATATCTTGTAAGATTTCTGAAAATGAGCGATAACAAGCCAAAGTCAAAATTTTGAACATGACCTTGACCTTTGACCTTGACCTCATTTTCATTTTTTTGAACCAAGGACCTCAAATCAAAAGACCCTAGGCCTATGTCATTTACCGTTTACCAGTTAGAAATGCAAATCAGTTATATCATATACAAAAGGTGGGATAACTCTCATATGGAGTCTCCGGATAGCTTCGACTAAAATTAATCATTTCATCCTGAGGATATAACGAGCAATTTGGTAAAATAAATTTGTCGGTTTCTTATACGGTTGCGACATATAAGTGATAACAAGAAAAACAGTGTTCGGGGAGATAACTCTTACATGGAAAAGATTTTTGTTACGCGGTGTCAGTTTTAAAAGCGTATTAACTCTTCGATATCATATACAAAATATCTAAGTGACATCTTGTGAAACAAAAAGTTAGCGAAGGAAAGAAAATTAGGCGGAAGAAAAAAAATAATAATTAAAATGTCAATTGTTCTTGAACAATTGAGAGGTCTTTCCTTTTATAATGTAAAATATATGTTCAAATAGACGTAGAATGTATTGAAAAGCTTTAAAACACACTGAAAATCCTTTAAATAAGGTCAAAAACACATAATTCGCTATATGGGACATGACCTTGACCTTTGACCTTTTGACCTTTGTCAAGGTCATTAGTCCCCAATGTCATTGCTGAAGACCCCATGGGTCTAGGACCTTTGGTTATATAGTAAAAGCTGATTTTGTCTTTTCAGAAACCTAAAACAGGATTTATGCCCCTTAAAAAAAGGTCAAATCTCTTCTGTCAAAATATAACAAAGTTGCGCTGTAATGACCCAAACATTTTCCACTATTTAAAACTTCTGTAAGTATAATGGTTTTTGAGTTGTTCTGATAACAAGGTGTTAGGTCAAAGGTCAAGGTCAACATACACATTTGACCTTGAGGTATTTTTGAAAGTCTCATGAATTGTTGATGAATGGTGAAGATCCTAGGTCTCTACGATTTACGGTTTCTGAGTTTTGGTGGTCCACCGACACCGGTTAATTTTCAAAGGGGCATAACCCTACCAATGAGTCGTTGAATCTTTTCGAATCAAATGTAACGAAGAACCGGGGTCTGGTCCTGAACAAATTTCACCCTTCGTTTTTTTTCTATCTATTACGGTTACGGTGTTGGAACGATAACAAGGTTTTTTGGTTTCGGAGGGATTACTCCGAACCGACAAAATATTTCGACTAACAGGGTGAGTTCCGGATAGGTATTCATGACACCGATACAAAGTGAGAACATGAAAGCGACACGTCTTACGGTTTAGGCTGCTAACTTCGTCAAAGTTTGGCGGAAAAAGAATAATAATAAACAGAAGAAATACAGTAAGGTCTTTCCTTATAGAAAAAGGAAAGACCTTAATTAAACTGTCAATTGTTCTTGAACAATTGAGAGGTCTTTCCTTTTGTAATGTAAAATACATGTTCAAATAGACGTAGAATGTATTGAAAAGCTTTAAAACACACTGAAAAACCTTTAAATAAGGTTAAAAACACCAAATTCGCTATATGGGACATGACCTTGACCTTTGACCTTTGGACCTTTGTCAAGGTCATTAGTCCCCAATGTCATTGCCGAAGACCCCATGGGTCTAGGACCTTTGGTTATATAGTAAAAGATGATTTTTTCTTTCCAGAAACCTCAAACAGGTGTTATGCCCCTTAAAAAAAGGTCAAATCTCTTCGGTCAAAATGTAACAAAGTTGTGCCGTAATGACCCAAACATTTTCCACTATTTAAAACTTCTGTAAGTATAATGGTTTCTGAGATTATCCCATAACAAGGTGTTAGGTCAAAGGTCAAGGTCAACATACAAATTTGACCTTGAGATATTTTTCAAAGATACATAAATTGATGATGATTGGTGAAGATCCTAGGTGTCTACGACTTACGGTTTCTGAGTTTTGGTGGTCAACCGACACCGGTTAATTTTCATAGGGGCATAACCCTACCAATGAGTCGTTGAATCTTTTCGATCCAAATGTAACGAAAAACCAGGGTCTGGTCCTGAACAAATTTCACCCTTTGTTTTTTTTCTACCTATTACGGTTACGGTGTTGGAACGATAACAAGGTTTTTGGGTTTCGGAGGGATTACTCCGAACCGACAAAATATTTCGACTAACAGGGTGAGTTCCGGATAGGTATTCATGACACCGATACAAAGTGAGAACATGAAAGCGACACGTCTTACGGTTTAGGCTGCTAACTTCGTCAAAGTTTGGCGGAAAAAGAATAATAATAAACAGAAGAAATACAGTAAGGTCTTTCCTTATAGAAAAAGGAAAGACCTTAATTAAACTGTCAATTGTTCTTGAACAATTGAGAGGTCTTTCCTTTTGTAATGTAAAATACATGTTCAAATAGACGTAGAATGTATTGAAAAGCTTTAAAACACACTGAAAAACCTTTAAATAAGGTTAAAAACACCAAATTCGCTATATGGGACATGACCTTGACCTTTGACCTTTGGACCTTTGTCAAGGTCATTAGTCCCCAATGTCATTGCCGAAGACCCCATGGGTCTAGGACCTTTGGTTATATAGTAAAAGATGATTTTTTCTTTCCAGAAACCTCAAACAGGTGTTATGCCCCTTAAAAAAAGGTCAAATCTCTTCGGTCAAAATGTAACAAAGTTGTGCCGTAATGACCCAAACATTTTCCACTATTTAAAACTTCTGTAAGTATAATGGTTTCTGAGATTATCCCATAACAAGGTGTTAGGTCAAAGGTCAAGGTCAACATACAAATTTGACCTTGAGATATTTTTCAAAGATACATAAATTGATGATGATTGGTGAAGATCCTAGGTGTCTACGACTTACGGTTTCTGAGTTTTGGTGGTCAACCGACACCGGTTAATTTTCATAGGGGCATAACCCTACCAATGAGTCGTTGAATCTTTTCGATCCAAATGTAACGAAAAACCAGGGTCTGGTCCTGAACAAATTTCACCCTTTGTTTTTTTTCTACCTATTACGGTTACGGTGTTGGAACGATAACAAGGTTTTTGGGTTTCGGAGGGATTACTCCGAACCGACAAAATATTTCGACTCACAGGGTGAGTTCCGGATAGGTATTCATGACACCGATACAAAGTGTTAACATGAAAGCGACACGTCTTACGGTTACGGAGGCTAACTTCGTCAAAGTTTGGCGGAACAAAAAGAATAATAATAATAATTAAACTGTCAATTGTTCTTGAACAATTGAGAGGTCTTTCCTTTTGTAATGTAAAATACATGTTCCAACAGACGTAGAATGTATTGAAAAGGTCAAGGTCAACCTTAAAAAGCTCCAAAACACACTAAAAATCCTTTATATAAGGTTAAAAACACTAAATTCGCTATCTGGGTCATGACCTTGACCTTTGACCTTCTGACCTTTGTCAAGGTCATTAGTCCCCAATGCCATTACTGAAGACCCCAAGGGTCTAGGACCTTTGGTTATATAGTAAAAGCTGATTTTGTCTTTTCAGAAACCTAAAACAGGGGTTATGCCCCTTATAGAAAGGTCAAATCTCTTTGGTCAAAATATAACAAAGTTGCGCCATAATGACCCAAACATTTTCTACTATTTAAAACTTCTGTAAGTATAATGGTTTCTGAGATTATCCCATAACAAGGTGTTAGGTCAAAGGTCAAGGTCAACATACAAATTTGACCTTGAGGTTTTTTTCAAAGATACATGAATTGATGATGATTGGTGAAGGTCCCAGGTCTCTACGACTTACGGTTTCTGAGTTTTGGTGTTCCACCGACACCGGTTAATTTTCATAGGGGCATAACCCTACCAATGAGTCGTTGAATCTTTTCGATCTAAATGTAACGAAGAACCGGGGTCAGGTCCTGAACAAATTTCACCCTTCGCTTTTTTTCTACCTATTACGGTTACGGTGTTGGAACGATAACAAGGTTTTTTGGTTTCGGAGGGATTACTCCGAACCGACAAAATATTTTGACTAACAGGGTGAGTTCCAGATAGATATTCATGACAACAATACAAAGTGTAAACATGAAAGCGACACGTCTTACGGTTAAGGCTGCTAACTTCGTCAAAGTTTGGCGGAACAAAAAGAATAATAATCAGAAGAAATACAGTAAGGTCTTTCCTTATAGAAAAGGAAAGACCTTAATTAAACTGTCAATTGTTCTTGAACAATTGAGAGGTCTTTCCTTTTTTAATGTAAAATACATGTTCCAACAGACGTAGAATGTATTGAAAAGGTCAAGGTCAACCTTAAAAAGCTCGAAAACACACTAAAAATCCTTTAAATAAGGTTAAAAACACTAAATTCGCTATCTGGGACATGACCTTGACCTTTGACCTTTTGACCTTTGTCAAGGTCATTGGTCCCCAATGCCATTACTGAAGACCCCAAGGGTCTAGGACCTTTGGTTATATAGTAAAAGTTGATTTTGTCTTTTCAAAAACCTAAAACAGGGGTTATGCCCCTTATAGAAAGGTCAAATCTCTTTGGTCAAAATGTAACAAAGTTGCGCCATAATGACCCAAACATTTTCCACCATTTAAAACTTCTGTAAGTATAATGGTTTCTGAGATTATCCCATAACAAGGTGTTAGGTCAAAGGTCAAGGTCAACATACAAATTTGACCTTGAGGTATTTTTTAAAGATACATGAAATGATGATGATTGGTGAAGATCCTATGTGTCTACGACTTACGGTTTCTGAGTTTTGGTGGCCAACCGACACCGATTAATTTTCATAGGGGCATAACCCTACCAATGAGTCGTTGAATCTTTTCGATCCAAATGTAACGAAGAACCGGGGTCTGGTCCTGAACAAATTTCACCCTTCATTTTTTTTCTACCTATTGCGGTTACGGTGTTGGAACGATAACAAGGTTTTTTGGTTTCGGAGGGATTACTCCGAACCGACAAAATATTTCGACTCACAGGGTGAGTTCCAGATAGGTATTCATGACATCTATACAAAGTGTGAATATGAAAGCGACACGTCTTACGGTTAACGCGGCTAAATTTGTCAAAGTTTAACGAAAGAATAATAATAATAATAATAATAATAATTAAACTGTCAATTGTTCTTGAACAATTGAGAGGTCTTTCCTTTTGTAATGTAAAATACATGTTCAAACAGACGTAAAATGTATTGAAAAGGTCAAAGTCAACCTTAAAAAGCTCGAAAAAACACTAAAAATCCTTTATATAAGGTTAAAAACACTAAATTCGCTATCTGGGACATGACCTTGACCTTTGACCTTTTGACCTTTGTCAAGGTCATGAGTCCCTAATGCCATTACTGAAAACCCCAAGGGTCTAGGACCTTTGGTTATATAGTAAAACCTGATTTTGTCTTTTCAGAAACCTAAAACAGGGGTTATGCCCCTTAAAAAAAGGTCAAATCTTTTTAGTCAAAATGTAACAAAGTTGCGCCATAATGACCCAAACATTTTCCACTATTTAAAACTTCTGTAAGTATAATCGTTCCTGAGATATCCCATAACAAGGTGTTAGGTCAAAGGTCAAGGTCAAGATACAAATATGGCCTTGAGGTATTTTACAAAGATACATCAATTGATGATGATTGGTGAAGATCCTAGGTGTCTACGACTTACGGTTTCTGAGTTTTGGTGGTCAACCGACACCGGTTAATTTTCATAGGGGCATAACCCTACCAATGAGTCGTTGAATCTTTTCGATCCAAATGTAACGAAAAACCAGGGTCTGGTCCTGAACAAATTTCACCCTTTGTTTTTTTTCTACCTATTACGGTTACGGTGTTGGAACGATAACAAGGTTTTTGGGTTTCGGAGGGATTACTCCGAACCGACAAAATATTTCGACTCACAGGGTGAGTTCCGGATAGGTATTCATGACACCGATACAAAGTGTTAACATGAAAGCGACACGTCTTACGGTTACGGAGGCTAACTTCGTCAAAGTTTGGCGGAACAAAAAGAATAATAATAATAATTAAACTGTCAATTGTTCTTGAACAATTGAGAGGTCTTTCCTTTTGTAATGTGAAATACATGTTCAAATAGACGTAGAATGTATTGAAAAGCTTTAAAACACACTGAAAAACCTTTAAATAAGGTTAAAAACACCAAATTCGCTATATGGGACATGACCTTGACCTTTGACCTTTTGACCTTTGTCAAGGTCATTAGTCCCCAATGTCATTGCAGAAGACCCCATGGGTCTAGGACCTTTGGTTATATAGTAAAAGATGATTTTGTCTTTCCAGAAACCTAAAACAGGTGTTATGCCCCTTAAAAAAAGGTCAAATCTCTTCGGTCAAAATATAACAAAGTTGTGCCGTAATGACCCAAACATTTTCCACTATTTAAAACTTCTGTAAGTATAATGGTTTCTGAGATTATCCCATCACAAGGTGTTAGGTCAAAGGTCAAGGTCAACATACAAATTTGACCTTGAGGTATTTTTCAAAGATACATAAATTGATGATGATTGGTGAAGATCCTAGGTGTCTACGACTTACGGTTTCTGAGTTTTGGTGGTCAACCGACACCGGTTAATTTTCATAGGGGCATAACCCTACCAATGAGTCGTTGAATCTTTTCGATCCAAATGTAACGAAGAACCAGGGTCTGGTCCTGAACAAATTTCACCCTTTGTTTTTTTTCTACCTATTACGGTTACGGTGTTGGAACGATAACAAGGTTTTTGGGTTTCGGAGGGATTACTCCGAACCGACAAAATATTTCGACTCACAGGGTGAGTTCCGGATAGGTATTCATGACACCGATACAAAGTGTGAACATGAAAGCGACACGTCTTACGGTTACGGAGGCTAACTTCGTCAAAGTTTGGCGGAACAAAAAGAATAATAATAATAATAATAATTAAACTGTCAATTGTTCTTGAACAATTGAGAGGTCTTTCCTTTTGTAATGTAAAATACATGTTCCAACAGACGTAGAATGTATTGAAAAGGTCAAGGTCAACCATAAAAAGCTCGAAAACACACTAAAAATCCTTTATATAAGGTTAAAAACACTAAATTCGCACTCTGGGACATGACCTTGACCTTTGACCTTTTGACCTTTGGCCAGGTCATTAATCCCCAATGCCATTACTGAAGACCCCAAGGGTCTAGGACCTTTGGTTATATAATAAAAGCTGATTTTGTGTTTTCAGAAACCTAAAACAGGCTTTATGCCCCTTAAAAAAAGATCAAATCTCTTTGGTCAAAATGTAACAAAGTTGCACGGTAATGACCCAAACATTTTCCACTATTTAAAACTTCTGTAAGTATAATGGTTGCTGAGATTATTCCATAACAAGGTGTAAGGTCAAAGGTCAAGGTCAACATACAAATTTGACCTTGAGATATTTTTCGAAGATACATGAATTGATGATGAATGGTGAAGATCCTAGGTCTCTACGACTTACGGTTTCTGAGTTTTGGTGGTCCACCGACACCGGTTAATTTTCAAAGGGGCATAACCCTACCAATGAGTCGTTGAATCTTTTCGATCCAAATGTAACGAAGAACCGGGGTCTGGACCTGAACAAATTTCACCCTTTGTTTTTTTTCTACCTATTATGGTTACGGTGTTGGAACGATAACAAGGTTTTTTGGTTTCGGAGGGATTACTCCGAACCGACAAAATATTTCGACTAACAGGGTGAGTTCCAGATAGGTATTCATGACACCGATACAAAGTGTGAACATGAAAGCGACACGTCTTACGGTTTAGGCTGCTAACTTCGTCAAAGTTTGGCGGAAGAATAATAATAATAATTAAACTGTCAATTGTTCTTGAACAATTGAGAGGTCTTTCCTTTTGTAATGTAAAATACATGTTCCAACAGACGTAGAATGTATTGAAAAGGTCAACGTCAACCTTAAAACGCTCGAAAACACACTAAAAATCCTTTCTATAAGGTTAAAAACACTAAATTCGCTATCTGGGACATGACCTCGACCTTTGACCTTTTGACCTTTGTCAAGGTCATTAGTCCCCAATGCCATTACAGAAGACCCCAAGGGTCTAGGACCTTTGGTTATATAGTAAAAGCTGATTTTGTCTTTTCAGAAACCTAAAACAGGGGTTATGCCCCTTATAGAAAGGTCAAATCTCTTCGGTCAAAATGTAACAAAGTTGCGCCGTAATGACCCAAACATTTTCCACTATTTAAAACTTCTGTAAGTATAATGGTTTCTGAGATTATCCCATAACAAGGTGTTAGGTCAAAGGTCAAGGTCAACATACAAATTTGACCTTGAGGTATTTTTCAAAGATACATGAATTGATGATGATTGGTGAAGATCCTAGGTGTCTACGACTTACGGTTTCTGAGTTTTGGTGACCAACCGACATCGGTTAATTTTCATAGGGGCATAACCCTACCAATGAGTCGTTGAATCTTTTCGATCCAAATGTAACGAAGAACCGGGATCTGGTCCTTAACAGATTTCACCCTTTGTTTTTTTTCTACCTATTACGGTTACGGTGTTGGAACGATAACAAGGTTTTTGGGTTTCGGAGGGATTACTCCGAACCGACAAAATATTTCGACTCACAGGGTGAGTTCCGGATAGGTATTCATGACACCGATACAAAGTGTGAATATGAAAGCGACACGTCTTACGGTTAACGCGGCTAAATTTGTCAAAGTTTGGCGGAACAAAAAGAATAATAATAATAATTAAACTGTCAATTGTTCTTGAACAATTGAGAGGTCTTTCCTTTTGTAATGTAAAATACATGTTCAAATAGACGTAGAATGTATTAAAAAGCTTTAAAACACACTGAAAAACCTTTAAATAAGGTTAAAAACACCAAATTCGCTATATGGGACATGACCTTGACCTTTGACCTTTTGACCTTTGTCAAGGTCATTAGTCCCCAATGTCATTGCCGAAGACCCCATGGGTCTAGGACCTTTGGTTATATAGTAAAAGATGATTTTGTCTTTCCAGAAACCTAAAACAGGTGTTATGCCCCTTAAAAAAAGGTCAAATCTCTTCGGTCAAAATATAACAAAGTTGCGCCGTAATGACCCAAACATTTTCCACTATTTAAAACTTCTGTAAGTATAATGGTTTTTGAGTTGTTCTGATAACAAGGTGTTAGGTCAAAGGTCAAGGTCAACATACACATTTGACCTTGAGGTATTTTTGAAAGTCTCATGAATTGTTGATGAATGGTGAAGATCCTAGGTCTCTACGATTTACGGTTTCTGAGTTTTGGTGGTCCACCGACACCGGTTAATTTTCAAAGGGGCATAACCCTACCAATGAGTCGTTGAATCTTTTCGAATCAAATGTAACGAAGAACCGGGGTCTGGTCCTGAACAAATTTCACCCTTCGTTTTTTTTCTATCTATTACGGTTACGGTGTTGGAACGATAACAAGGTTTTTTGGTTTCGGAGGGATTACTCCGAACCGACAAAATATTTCGACTAACAGGGTGAGTTCCGGATAGGTATTCATGACACCGATACAAAGTGAGAACATGAAAGCGACACGTCTTACGGTTTAGGCTGCTAACTTCGTCAAAGTTTGGCGGAAAAAGAATAATAATAAACAGAAGAAATACAGTAAGGTCTTTCCTTATAGAAAAAGGAAAGACCTTAATAATAATAATAAACAGAAGAAATACAGTAAGGTCTTTCCCTTTTGTAAAAGGAAAGACCTTAATAATCAGAAGAAATACAGTAAGGTCTTTCCCTTTAGTAAAAGGAAAGACCTTAATTAAACTGTCAATTGTTCTTGAACAATTGAGAGGTCTTTCCTTTTGTAATGTAAAATACATGTTCCAACAGACGTAGAATGTATTGAAAAGGTCAAGGTCAACCTTAAAAAGCTCCAAAACACACTAAAAATCCTTTAAATAAGGTTAAAAACACTAAATTCGCTATCTGGGACATGACCTTGACCTTTGACCTTTTGACCTTTGTCAAGGTCATTGGTCCCCAATGCCATTACTGAAGACCCCAAGGGTCTAGTGCCTTTGGTTATATAGTAAAAGCTGATTTTGTCCTTTCAAAAACCTAAAATAGGGGTTATGCCCCTTATAGAAAGGTCAAATTTCTTTGGTCAAAATGTAACAAAGTTGCGCCATAATGACCGAAACATTTTCCACCATTTAAAACTTCTGTAAGTATAATGGTTTCTGAGATTATCCCATAACAAGGTGTTAGGTCAAAGGTCAAGGTCAACATACAAATTTGACCTTGAGGTATTTTTTAAAGATACATGAAATGATGATGATTGGTGAAGATCCTATGTGTCTACGCCTTACGGTTTCTGAGTTTTGGTGGCCAACCGACACCGGTTAATTTTCATAGGGGCATAACCCTACCAATGAGTCGTTGAATCTTTTCGATCCAAATGTAACGAAGAACCGGGGTCTGGTCCTGAACAAATTTCACCCTTTGTTTTTTTTCTACCTATTATGGTTACGGTGTTGGAACGATAACAAGGTTTTTTGGTTTCGGAGGGATTACTCCGAACCGACAAAATATTTCGACTAACAGGGTGAGTTCCAGATAGGTATTCATGACACCGATACAAAGTGTGAACATGAAAGCGACACGTCTTACGGTTTAGGCTGCTAACTTCGTCAAAGTTTGGCGGAAGAATAATAATAATAATAATAATAATTAAACTGTCAATTGTTCTTGAACAATTGAGAGGTCTTTCCTTTTGTAATGTGAAATACATGTTCAAATAGACGTAGAATGTATTGAAAAGCTTTAAAACACACTGAAAAACCTTTAAATAAGGTTAAAAACACCAAATTCGCTATATGGGACATGACCTTGACCTTTGACCTTTTGACCTTTGTCAAGGTCATTAGTCCCCAATGTCATTGCCGAAGACCCCATGGGTCTAGGACCTTTGGTTATATAGTAAAAGATGATTTTGTCTTTCCAGAAACCTAAAACAGGTGTTATGCCCCTTAAAAAAAGGTCAAATCTCTTCGGTCAAAATATAACAAAGTTGTGCCGTAATGACCCAAACATTTTCCACTATTTAAAACTTCTGTAAGTATAATGGTTTCTGAGATTATCCCATAACAAGGTGTTAGGTCAAAGGTCAAGGTCAACATACAAATTTGACCTTGAGGTATTTTTCAAAGATACATAAATTGATGATGATTGGTGAAGATCCTAGGTGTCTACGACTTACGGTTTCTGAGTTTTGGTGGTCAACCGACACCGGTTAATTTTCATAGGGGCATAACCCTACCAATGAATCGTTGAATCTTTTCGATCCAAATGTAACGAAGAACCAGGGTCTGGTCCTGAACAAATTTCACCCTTTGTTTTTTTTCTACCTATTACGGTTACGGTGTTGGAACGATAACAAGGTTTTTGGGTTTCGGAGGGATTACTCCGAACCGACAAAATATTTCGACTCACAGGGTGAGTTCCGGATAGGTATTCATGACACCGATACAAAGTGTGAACATGAAAGCGACACGTCTTACGGTTACGGAGGCTAACTTCGTCAAAGTTTGGCGGAACAAAAAGAATAATAATTAAACTGTCAATTGTTCTTGAACAATTGAGAGGTCTTTCCTTTTGTAATGTAAAATACATGTTCCAACAGACGTAGAATGATTTTAAAACGTCAAGGTCAACCTTAAAAAGCTCGAAAACACACTAAAAATCCTTTAAATAAGGTTAAAAACACTAAATTCGCTATCTGGGACATGACCTTGACCTTTGACCTTTTGACCTTTGTCAAGGTCATTAGTCCCCAATGCCATTACTGAAGACCCCAGGGGTCTAGGACCTTTGGTTATATAGTAAAAGCTGATTTTGTCTTTTCAGAAACCTAAAACAGGGGTTATGCCCCTTATAGAAAGGTCAAATCTCTTTGGTCAAAATGTAACAAAGTTGCGCCATAATTACCCAAACATTTTCCACTATTTAAAACTTCTGTAAGTATAATGGTTTCTGAGATTTTTCCATAACAAGGTGTTAGGTCAAAGGTCAAGGTCAACATACAAATTTGACCTTGAGATATTTTTCAAAGATACATGAATTGATGATGAATGGTGAAGATCCTAGGTCTCTACGACTTACGGTTTCTGAGTTTTGGTGGTCCACCGACACCGGTTAATTTTCATAGGGGCATAACCCTACCAATGAGTCGTTGAATCTTTTCGATCCAAATGTAACGAAGAACCAAGGTCTGGTCCTGAACAAATTTCACCCTTTGTTTTTTTTCTACCTATTATGGTTACGGTGTTGGAACGATAACAAGGTTTTTTGGTTTCGGAGGGATTACTCCGAACCGACAAAATATTTCGACTAACAGGGTGAGTTCCAGATAGGTATTCATGACACCGATACAAAGTGTGAACATGAAAGCGACACGTCTTACGGTTTAGGCTGCTAACTTCGTCAAAGTTTGGCGGAAGAATAATAATAATAATAATAATAATAATAATAATAATAATAATAATAATAAACAGAAGAAATACAGTAAGGTCTTTCCCTTTTGTAAAAGGAAAGACCTTAATAATAATAATAATCAGAAGAAATACAGTAAGGTCTTTCCCTTTAGTAAAAGGAAAGACCTTAATAATAGGGAAAAAAATGGAGTTGTCGTTCTTACCCGTTGATATGATAGATAGCACACAAGCTACATTCATTTGTAAGTGGAGGGTAAAAAAAAGGGGGGGGGGCAAAAAGGGGGTCTCGGGGAGATTTTTTTTTTTTTTTTTTTTATATAAACGGAACAGAATGGTTAAAATTGCCGTTTTACAATATAAATCAATTGCTTTCAAAAAGCAATTGTAAACGGTCTTTCCCCCCTTAGAAACATGATTGTTTGTTGTGTGTGTGTGTGTGTGTGTGTTTGTTTGTTTGTTTGTTTGTTTGTTTCTTTCTGTGAGAGGTCTATATTATTCCGGGGAAGTTTCATGTTTAGTTTGGAAAGTTTTTATTTTATTTTAGGTCCAGCGCGCGCGCCAGATTGAGGAGACACCACGTGACTTGGGTTTATAATAACGAAAACTTAGTCTTTTTATTTCTCTTTAGGTCGGGATGTTGAACAGACAACATGTATAGAGACGGAATGTACACAATGTAATTTCTTTTGTCATTGTAGGAGGAAATTGACATTTTGATCACAGTTCACCAGCAGTGCATGTTTTGGATTTAATTGATCCGGTGGAACTTTAATACACATTTAAGGATTATTTTCTGATAATGTACATTTTTCAGCACCAGTTTGTAACACAGATAAGTATTTCAATCTAGGAGCGGACATTTTATTGTAGGTTTTTACTGAGATTTACGGACCTAGCAAGCGATTTTTACAGCATTGCCATTTTTTTTCTCTAGGAAAAGTCTTGAGAGATATCTGCACCACGTTGTTTTATGGACCTTTAGTACATGTATGCCCTGCTGACTGTAAAGTTTGGGGTCGATTGGACTTGTAGTTTCAGAGTTCAACTGATAACAAACATGTGGATTTTTTTTTCAGAAGAGATGTAAGAACAATATTAAACTGTCAATTGTTCTTGAACAATTGAGAGGTCTTTCCTTTTGTAATGTAAAATACATGTTCAAATAGACGTAGAATGTATTGAAAAGCTTTAAAACACACTGAAAAACCTTTAAATAAGGTTAAAAACACCAAATTCGCTATATGGGACATGACCTTGACCTTTGACCTTTTGACCTTTGTCAAGGTCATTAGTCCCCAATGTCATTGCCGAAGACCCCATGGGTCTAGGACCTTTGGTTATATAGTAAAAGATGATTTTGTCTTTCCAGAAACCTAAAACAGGTGTTATGCCCCTTAAAAAAAGGTCAAATCTCTTCGGTCAAAATGTAACAAAGTTGTGCCGTAATGACCCAAACATTTTCCACTATTTAAAACTTCTGTAAGTATAATGGTTTTTGAGTTGTTCTGATAACAAGGTGTTAGGTCAAAGGTCAAGGTCAACATACACATTTGACCTTGAGGTATTTTTGAAAGTCTCATGAATTGTTGATGAATGGTGAAGATCCTAGGTCTCTACGATTTACGGTTTCTGAGTTTTGGTGGTCCACCGACACCGGTTAATTTTCAAAGGGGCATAACCCTACCAATGAGTCGTTGAATCTTTTCGAATCAAATGTAACGAAGAACCGGGGTCTGGTCCTGAACAAATTTCACCCTTCGTTTTTTTTCTATCTATTACGGTTACGGTGTTGGAACGATAACAAGGTTTTTTGGTTTCGGAGGGATTACTCCGAACCGACAAAATATTTCGACTAACAGGGTGAGTTCCGGATAGGTATTCATGACACCGATACAAAGTGAGAACATGAAAGCGACACGTCTTACAGTTTAGGCTGCTAACTTCGTCAAAGTTTGGCGGAAAAAGAATAATAATAAACAGAAGAAATACAGTAAGGTCTTTCCTTATAGAAAAAGGAAAGACCTTAATAAACAGAAGAAATGCAGTAAGGTCTTTCCTTATAGAAAAAGGAAAGACCTTAATAATAATCAGAAGAAATACAGTAAGGTCTTTCCCTTTAGTAAAAGGAAAGACCTTAATAATAATCAGAAGAAAACCAATAGGTCTTTCCACGGAAAAGTGGAAAGACCTAATAATAATAATAATAATAATAAACAGAAGAAATACAGTAAGGTCTTTCCCTTTAGAAAAAAGAAAGACCTTAATAATCATTAAAAATTAAGCAATTCAAAATTTGAATACATAAGACAAACATTACTCAGACATAATACTAGAAAAAATATTTCAACTGTAGCAAATATTTTTTTGGGGACATCGAAATTTGGTGTAAATCTTTTTATATAAAAAAGAAGATGTGGTATAATTGCCAATGAGACAACTGTCCACAAGAGACCAAAATGACACAGACATTAACAACTATAGGTCACCGTACGGCCTTCAACAATAAGCAAAGCCCATACCGCATAGTCAGCTATAAAAGGCCCGATAAGACAATGTAAAACAATTCAAACGAGAAAACTAACGGCCTTATTTATGTAAAAAATGAACGAAAAACAAATATGTAACACATAAACAAACGACAACCACTGAATTACAGGCTCCTGACTTGGGACAGACACATACATAAATAATGTGGTGGGGTTAAACATGTTAGCAGGATCCCAACCCTCCCCTAACCTGGGACAGTGGTATAACAGTACAACATAAGAACGAACTATAACAATCAGTTGAAAAAGGCTTAACTCATCAGATGGACAAAATACAAGTGGACGTACGTGGCCGGGTACTTATACATCCCGACGCAAAAAGACGCAATGAACAGACCTGAGAGTACTCGCAGTTATCTGACAGCTAGTTCAAAGTCAGTAACAACTAATAAAAAAATCATGCATCTAAGACTAAACTATCAATCCGTACACATCCAACATCCAATGAATTTAGTGTAAAGACGTCATAATCAGCCAGAGAAAAACATGACATTGTACAATGCCAAGTTACAGGTATCGACAGATTGTAGATCCATGAATATGTATATGTATATAACAAACTAGTAATATTTAGTTGGCTTTTAATTTACTGATAACAAAATCAATGTTTATACCAATAAAAACAATATTCAATGATCTTATTACAGTGTTGAATAGGTAAGCTTTTAGAAGAAGTTTATTTAAAGGAGCGACAAGTTTACATGGATCCTTTTTAAATTTCCGGTCACGGTTAACAACATTTCCGTAAAAATAAGGATCTGCTATCCCGTTTGAAATAAGTTTTCTACAGGTACAACCAAACTTCAAAACCAAATCTTTATATCTATGGAAAAATTTAGTAAAGGTTTTAAGTAATTTATGGTAACAATATCACTGGTTTAATAATTAACCAGTAATACATAGGTTGCGTTCGTTAAAATCAAAAACGTCACAACAGACACGGACGTAGCGAACAAGTTTTGAAATATAAACACCGTAAGATGGTGCCAAAGGAACATCACCATCTAAAAATGAAAAATTACAATAGGGAACGAAAAATCGTCTCTTTTGTCGTAAATTTTAGTGTGGAGTTTCCCGTTTAAAACCGAAATATCTAAATCCAGGAAAGGACAGTAATCACCGAATAAATTTGATTTATTTAAAGAGCTGATCCTTAGGGTAAACTTCAGCAGTATTTTGAGAAAATTCTTGATTATTTAACGAAAAAATATCATCAAGATAACGGTAAGTGTTGTTGAATTAATCAATTAAATGCAATTTCGACGGGTCTTTACTGAGTTAAGTCATAAACTGTGATTCGTAACAGTACAAAAACAAGTCTGCTATTCAAGGGGCACAATTAGTGCCCACGGGGATACCTACAACCTGTCGATAAACTTTGTTGCCGAAACGTATATAAATATTATCAAGGAGAAAATTAACAGCTTCAATCATCTCATCACACCTCCAGTAAGTATATTGCATATTTACCTTCTCATTAGAGAAGAAGGCTTTAAATGAGTTGTAGCGAATATATCTACATTCAGCTTTACCAAACGACCATTTAATTAAATAGGAAAACTTTTGTTTAATAAGATAGTGTGGAAGTGTAGTGTAAAGAGAAGAAAAAACAAAACTATTAACAGAATCAAAAGGACCATCAAAAGCACGTAATTTATCTTAATTATGTTTATTCTTATTTTGATCTTAGAAAGTCACTTTATTTTGTGGAACACCATTTATTCACAGGTAAGAAAATATTTCTGAATGAATCAATCACAGAACAGACTTACTTTTGAACTTAATTAGCAAACCACAGAACAAATATGAATAACCTGCATATTGTATTAAAGAGGTTTTTTTTCGTTTTGCACAAAGATGTCCTTTTGTTTGTTTAAGATGTTTTTCTTGTTCCCGAAATCTTATTGTCAGTGTGCACTTTTGTCGTTGTCTCTGTTAGCGGTGGCAAATACCAGTTTCGGTGTTTATCTCCAGATACGTTAAGTATAGTTGAAAGAAAAAGAATTTCAAAGGGATCTTAGCAAATTGTCGCATATAATTGCAAATATAAGAGAATAGCATAATATGTTTTATCACCTAAGATTAGCTATTTTCATCATAGAAAGATGAACGGAATTGTATTCTTGACAATAGCAGTACCTTTTCTTATTTTTCCTTTTTTCCCCTTTTTTCATCTGATATAAATGAACTCATCATAGATACCAGGATTATATTTTGTATTTACCCCAGACGCGCGTTTCGTCTACAAAAGAGGGACGAAAGATACCAAAGGGACAGTCAAACTCATAAATCTAGAACAAACTGACAACGCCAAATGACTCATCAGTTACGCTGGAATCCCAAAAAGTTAAAAAGGCCTAATAAAGTACGAAGTTGACGATAATCGGAGTTTGTGGAGACACCTGATTATTCACAGTTCTCCAACATTTGAAAAATCTAATTCACGTTTACCAAACAAGTGTCAAACAATGGATTAACTTGGTGTTTATATATCAATTGCAATTGTTGTTGTTACGAATGTTTAGTAAGTATATGAATATAAAAAGTCAATAAATGCAGTCGTAAAAGAATTAAGACAAAATCCCTTTAACTGTTCATTGAAACATAAATATTTTTGTTTACTCAAATCTTTTAGAAAGTTAACGAAATAAAAAAAAAAAAAAAAAATAGAATATAAAAAGAAAATCTTTGATAAACTTTCAGATTCGATGAATAAAAATCCTCATGAATACTGGAAAATACTAAAATCACTAGAAAACCACAATATAGATTGAGATGATGATTTAAAAGAAATGTTAAAGGACGTTGAAAGCACAATAAAACATTTCCAAAATCAAGGAAAGTTTTCAAAAATAAATAATGCTTTTTCAAACCAAAATTGAGCAAAAGCTGAAAAATATTGAAAATACTATTTCTTTTAACCCGGAGACAGACAGGCCTATTACTTGCTCTGAAATTAAATGTATTATAAAAAAAACTTAAAAAATGGAAAAGCAAGTGGTCCAGATAGTGTGTTGAACGAGGTAATTAAATTTAGTAGTCCAGTAACTACCAAAGCATATGCTAAACTATTTAATCTTATGTTAAAAACAGGATACTATCCAACTTCATGGAATTCTGCGTACATAACTTTAGTACATAAATCTGGTGACAAATGTAATCCAAGCAATTACAGAGGAATTTCTTTAATCAACTCTATATCCAAATTATTTAGCGGTATCTTAAATCAAAGAAAGATTAAAACTATGGAAAAAAAATTAACTAATGCCCAGTTTGGATTTAGAGTTTTAGAGCTAATCATAGAACTGCAGACAGTGTATTTATCTTTAAAACTTTGATTAATAAACATATTCATAAAAACAAAAGAAAACTTTATGTCTGTTTTGTAGATTTTAAAAAGGCTTTTGATTCCCTTTGGAGAATTGGAATGCTTTATAAATTATGCAAGTTTAACAGATTTAGCCAAAAAAGCTAGGGAAGCTCTGTTAGAGAAGCTCTGGCGTACTAAATTATAATCCTGGTACCTTTGATAACTATTTACACCACTGGGTCGATACCACTGCAGGTGGACGTTTCGTCCCCGAGGGTATCACCAGCCCAGTAGTCAACACTTCGGTGTTGACATGAATATCAATAATGTGGTCATTTTTATGAATTTCCTGTTTACAAAACTTTGAATTTTTCGAAAAAACTAAGGATTTTCTTATCCCAGGCATAGATTACCTTAGCCGTATTTGGCACAATTTTTTGGAATTTTGGATTCTCAATGCTCTTCAACTTTGTACTTAATTGGCTTTATAAATATTTTGATATGAGCGTCACTGATGAGTCTTATGTAGACGAAACGCGCGTCTGGCGTACTAAATTATAATCCTGGTACCTTTGATAACTATATTCATTAAAAACACATGCAGCCTTTTTGGGAAATTTCCCTGTTAAAGTATCCTGTAATCTTTTTGATTCTCTTATACAACCGATTTGAACATATGATGCTGAAATATCATACATGGATACATATCAATCTTATTATAGAGCAAAAGGCAGATTAAAACCCCCAAAACAAAGATATAGATAATTTCCAATATTTAGATAAGACTCCCTTCGAAAAGGTTCATGTTAATTTCTGTAAATATATTCTAGGTACTAAAAAAACATCTGCTAATTTAGGTGTTAAAGCTGAACTTGGTAGACAACCAATAGAAAAATATATAAAAACACAAGCAATTCTTTATTGGGCTAGATTAAATACTGAAAACATAAACCCATTACTAAAAGAAAGTTATACATTAAGTAAACACCTTGATTCACAAGGAATTTATATTTGGTCCACTTTTATCAAAGATTCAACACAAGAAATGAATATTGATATACAAAAATAATATCCTGTAAAAACATGGAACAAATAAACAAACTAAAGACTTGAATTAAGAATATTACAAGCAACTTTTATTCAGAACTACTGGAAAATAAAATAAACAGTTTGAACGGAAATAACAAACTTTTTCTTTACAAAAATATTAAAGTCAAACAAGACGAAGAATTTTATCTAAGATATCCAAATTTTGAAACTAGACGTTTATTTACAAAAAATAGAATAAGTGACCATAATTTGCTCATTGCGAAGGGCAGATATCTAAAAATACCTCGAGACAATAGAACATGTCCGACGTGTAAAACCTTAGACGATGAAAATCACTTTCTCTTCTACTGTCAAATTAATAATGTTTTACGTATAAAACTTTTTAATGACATGGCGATAGATAATCCTATGCTTCCAAATCTATCTGATACTGAAAAACTAGTAGTCCTACTAAATCTTTATAATATAAACCAAGTGAAAAATAAATAGGTTCCTTTATAAAACAGTCTTTAGAGCTGAGGACAGGGGACTCTTAGTTAGTTTTACTTATATATATAGATATGTGTGTGTTCAACTCAGTTATTTTATTATTGTTGTTACTTTTGTTTATGTCACAAGTATAATGTTACTTATATGACAAATAACGATTATTATTACTATAGTAAAACCTGAATACTATTTATAACATAATTTCCCTGAAATACTTTGTATAATTAGTGTTCATTGATGAAATATTTTTTTTCTAATTACCGAATTTACAGACAATGAAAAAAAAGTTTGAGCTAGATTCACTGTTGCGCTAATACTGTAGCAAGCAAATCGAATTAACCCTTGTAGCACGTTAATCACGTTTTTTATTGACGTATACTCTTCATAGTTTATTCATATCATGAAGAACCAAACTATGCGATGGATCATACTTAGAACTCGTTAGTCTTCTAAAAAACTAAGGATTTGCATCAAAAAAAGCAAAAAACAAAAAAATACAAAAAGAACAATTGATAAAACTCTGATGTTAACGACATACGAAAAAGTAGTAAGGGTAGATAGTAATGCAACAAAATTTTACGCGTTATCTAGCAAAATTGCTAATGATAAGCATATTTGAGATTAATCACTAACATCATCACATTGTTATTGTTATGCGTATTTGAACGCATTTGCAAAGAAAAACGACGATGCTGAATAGCTGAGCACTCGAAATGTTTTGCGGGTGGCAAATAGAGATTGCTGTCTATCATCAATCATTTCGTATTTTACATGCCTCTGCTGGTGGACTGTTAGTCCCCGAGGGTATCACCAGCCCGGTAGCCAGTACTTCGGTACTGGCATGAAAATACGGAGTTTTTGTGTTATTAAAATTGCTGTTACAAAATGTTAGAAATTATTATAAATTAAGAGATGTATCTCCCTCATGCAAAGCTCTGATTCCTTTCACGGATTTGGCTATACTTTTTGGACCTTTTTGATTATAGCTCTTCATCTTTTTATATAAGCTTTAGATTTCAAATATTTTGGCCACGAGGATCACTGAAGAGACATGTATTGTCGAAATGCGCATCTGGTGCAGAAAAATTGGTACCGTTAATGTTATTACAGTTATTTGTATAGAGTTTTGATATACGTCTGGAAATAAAGTACGACGATGTTGCAAGGATAAATAATCTAGCGTCAAAAGAAAAGAAAAGGGGACGCTAGTATTTTAAAAAATTTGGGTTATTTTTACTTCATTGAACTTTTATATATTGTATATTTTTCCTTTTCAATCGAATATTTACTGATTCAACAGTGTTATGAAGAGTGGCAATAAAAAATAAACGGTATAGATCTTGTTGTGTATGAATTTGTGCAGACAACTGATTACGGTAATGCCAAGAATCGTGTGATTTAACAACAATCAACTTGCAAGTAGTCTTTATTTTATAGACGTATTGAAAGAATTACAATATAAGGAAAACAACGAAAAAAAAACCCGGACGCATAATATCTTTCCGTTTAAAGTTTTATATATTTTTTTAAATTATTGAAAAATGAAATTTTGTGTTTTTCTCTTCATAATCATGTACGTTTAAAACTGTATTATCCTAAACAATACTAGTTCTCATATATCACATGATACATTGGTTAAATTCACACAAACAGAATGATATGGTCACTCATCAATATTATTTGATTGGTGTCTGATTAACGTCACCTCTAGAGAACCTTTTTGATATTCTTTGTTACATATTTGCACTGATAATGATTAAAACACAATTTTGACCGCTATACCCCTATCTTTGACATTTTTACATTTTATGTCACATATTGCTGTCAATAAAGTGAAATTTAATTTATGCAACGGACTTACAAGTGAGTGGTTTAGCTATCTTTAAAACCAGGTTAAATCCAGCATTTTCTACATAGAAAAATACGTGTGCCAAGTCAAGAATATGAGTTTGAAGTGTTTGATATTTTGACTTTGCCATTTGCTTAGGGACTTCCCGTTTTGAATTTTCCTCGGAGTTTAGTATTTTGTGATTTTACTATCATACACCAAAGACGTTTCATGGTGACAAATATTAGATCTTGTGAAGAAAACTAACTGTGATATATATGCAGCATATACAGATGATGGAATGGAAATACTAAGGCTTTTATCCATTAGCTTACCTTAGATGTATTTGGCAACAATTTAAGGATTTTTGGTCCTCAATACTTTTCAACTTTGTACTTTATTTGGCCTTTTTTACTTAGTTTTGTTCAAGCGCTAATGACGAGTCCTATGGGGACGAAACGCGCATCTGTCGCAAATACAAAATTTCAATCCTGGTATCTATAATGAGTTAATTTGTTACTTTGAAATGAAGGAATCACTGCATGTATATGGAAAAAAATATAATATACCATTGAAAGTTTGCCATGCGATTGGCGAGCAAAACAGATGATTTTGATTGTCTATATTCATTTGAATTGATATTGCTGAAATGTGAATCATAAATGTAAAAGTAACAATACGGGTCCAACTATATTGATATATACCCCATTTCTCATTTTTTTATTCAAATTTATTGACTATCAAAGTAAAAACGGTATACATAAACCCTACATACTTATGTATATAATATATACCATTGCAAAATCGGTGGTTGGATGGACAGGCAGTCCAAAAAATAAACATGTCAACGCACAAGAGGCAACCGATGTTCAAATCTAGTAAATCTATTTTGAATATATAAAACAAAAGAAATCAACTGCAGAAATTGCACACTATTGAAAAGGAGCGATCATACCAGTTTCGGGTACGATTTGAATAAACAGAATCTGAACTTCACCAATCAAAATAATGTATTGACTGTTTTGAGCACGAATTTTGTGCACTGATAAATAAGTTAAGTTTTATAACTAAGAGCCCGGATTGAACATTTACATAGTTGCATCGACTTTTGAAAACTGATGTGTTGTATTATTTATCATTTTTGTTTAAACATATAAGAAAGACATCTGTTCTGAATACGATACAGGATTACCCAACACTTTTTGATCTGATATTATTATTGATGCACTATAACGGGAAATCATTTTTATAACTGTCCAGGCTAGCGAAGCAAATATTAGCTTAAAGATATGTTACTAGCATGGTATATAATTTATGACGAGTCGATCAAGGTTTTCGTCTCCCATGTATTCCACTTTCAGCCATGTAGAAGCTTATACTGGGTAAATTTATATGTAAAAAAGGAGCATAATCAAGGAAGGCTAATCTTAATTATTAACCAAATTGAATAGGTGCAAATAATATGTAAAAATTAATTCTTTTAAAAATACAGAGATGAATATGAGTGTATAAGAAAATGTTTGCTTGTATATTTGACAAAGATCTGTTGTTTGATTAATATGTATTTTAGATCAGTATATCCATTTAATTATGCAGAATAAGACTTGAGAGAATACTTTCTCCAGACAAAAGTACACCGACGCACAAAACGTATCAACTTAAGGTCAAATGCAAGATTTAAAACCAATCGAGCAAATTTATCTCTTCTTGAATGCATAATACCACTTATAGTCAACGGTAAAGTATGTATTGTGAATCTAAAGTTTTGAGTTTAACTGCAGAACAACGCATTCGATGTTTGAATTCATCTGTTTTTATTGATGTTATAATTTTAAGCTATTTTACAGTTTATAGATTTAGTGTTCCTTATTTAATTATTTGACTATTCCTGTTAAGTTATTGATTATCTATGTATTATCCTTATTGTTTGCATGTATACATCTTATATCTATATCTTTACATAATTGTTAAGGTATCATGTTTTTGAAATCATTTGAATATTATAAGAATTTTGCTGCACTCCAATACTTTAAGATTATGGGGAAAACTCTTTACATTTAAATGGACATGGTGTACGACTCCAATACTTGAAGATAATGGGGAAAATCATTATATTTAAATGGACACATGGTCGTTATCTCTACCTTAAATCGTGGTCGTATAATTATGTTCGATACAAACAATTATTTGAATGATCAGTTAAAAATCACAATAACTGACAAAGTCAATATTTTACAATAACTGTAAACAAAATCCTTAACGAAGAAATTATTTGTGTCCACTATCAGTTTAAAGTATATCCCTCAATAAGGTACTTCCGTGATGATATACAAAGAATGGGAAAAATTCCAAGAAAAGGATCTTACAATACAATTACGTTTTTACATCGAATGTGCTCACTTGAAGTCGATGACATCGCATTGATTTACAGTTTAAATACTAATATTGTTTTATGAAGATATCCTTTTTTTAAAATCATTTCTAATTTGAACAATAAAGCAAGTTAGCATAGAAGATGCTTCCACGACACGTCAAATACAATATTTGTCACCAACGAAGGTGTTGAATATAAAACAAATATTGATGACAACGTTAGTAGTCTCAGAGTCAACACATAGAATAGGCATTTAATTGGAGAATGGCTTTTTATATGTGGGAGTCCGTTCTGTGCTTATAATTCTCATATAAGTAAATAGTTATGGAATTGGTGAACGTGTAAGAGAGTTTGGAATGCGTCTGTTTCATCTTGTATTTGTGGCTTATTCTGTGACTATATTGACGAAAGATATTTATGCTCGCAAAGGCAAAGCATGTAAAAATGGAAACAAACGAACTTTATCATGGCGATTAAAACTTTTAAGAAAAGTTTCAAAGCAATTGAACCCAAGAATAAAACTTTTAAGTTTAAAAGGCAGAATTAATAGTGACTTGGAAAAAGACAAAGCACATGGATGGATAAAAGAATCAGAAAGTAAACAACGACACGTCCCTAGAATTGGTAAAGTTTATTTATTTACAAATCTTAATTTAAATTTGACCGTTTTAAGTCCATCTCGATTAATAAATCAATTTGTGATGCTATCGAAACATTTTAACAAGATCTTCACAGTGATAATTTGAAATAATTTGATATTTTTGGCTTTAAAACAAATATAATTTAAGAGAAATAATTTCGTTTCGGTTACAATCCGTCAGGATTTAAGGATGGTCAAATCATGAAATGTGTTATAGTACTTTATATAGAAAAACTTTGCAACAACTGCAATAATAATATCGACATGAATACGTTGGCCTAAATAAATCATGTTGCTTTGGGTATCATATTCTTTTTTTCTCAGAAGTAAAGCAATAAATTTATATATATGCTCTTCTTTATTTAACATTCCGATAGATGAAACGTTCTGAATCTTAATCACATCGCAATCAGAATGATGAATTTTGAACCAAACATTGATTTGTAGGGTTTTTACGATACCTCGTCACACTACTACTCTGAAAAGTTACGGATTATTTACCTATCATACAATAGGGACAATATTGAAATGTTTATAATAGTGTTGAGGAATCTCAACTGTCATTCAAAGCTTTAAACTTTGATTGTAGAGCTATCTGATTGTGTTATATGATATATGTGTTCAACAATCAGATATGGCAGCAATATAGAAGATAAAAACGTTGATAAAATTGAATAGCAGTGTGACATTTAAATGTTAAATGCTGTCATTTGCTATCGAATTCCTAAAATCTAGACAGTAGAAAGAGGAAAAAACTTACCACAAATCATACAAATTAATATTTAATAAGGTGCATTGTAATTTGAATCCTCATATGCGTGGAATTTTAATGAATAGCGATATTGTTTTTGTAAACTTGATGTTATAGAAGATAAAGTAACAGAGAAAATTGATTGACAAGTTTTATTCATATATCATGTCCTTTTGTTAATTGTTGGGGTGCAGAGAACTTTTACCATTTTCTAATTTGTTTTAATCTTTGTGTGTGTGTGTGTGTGTGTGTGTGTGTGTGAGAGAGAGAGAGAGAGAGAGAGAGAGAGAGAGAGAGAGAGAGAGAGAGAGAGAGAGAGAGAGAGATTAACAATATTAACACAACATCACAAGCAGTCTGCTTCCAACATAGCAGCAGATTATTTTTTTCATTATTTTGTCAATGAATATAAATACCTTTAAGTGGGCTGACTGATTAAATGGTCAAGTTATACATCATAAATCACGATTAATAATTCATATTTCAGATGAAAAGGTGAACTATGCAATTCAGTAATCTATTGTTTGATCAAACTCAATAATTAAAATTGAGTATGTACATTATAAGCTATTGAAATTACCTTAACATGAAAAAAATGCTTTAGGTGGTATCTGACTGATCTAATGGTTAGTATATTTATATATCACCATTCAATAAATCAGACGAAACCTTGCCTATATAATTAAACAAACTATTGTTAAAAAAAATAAAAAAATAGTTATTTGAATTTTAAGCTCCTGGAAGTAAGCTCTGTTCTTATCCTAGTATAAAAGGACTATAACAAAAATGAAATGATAAATAGTTCATTTCTGGGCATGTTCAGCATGAACGAGGTGAGAGAGACAGTGAATTTAAAAAGACAGATCTTGTTTGACTACGGTATGTCCAACAACAATTTTTCAGATACCTTAAAAACAAAATTAAAAAATCTTACACTCGTCACATTTAACGTTAAATTTCAAAAGCTGTCTGGCTTGATTTCAATCCCGACAAAATGTATGAAATGGTATGTATGTATGTACATACAATATTTGGTACCATTAAAACGTTTTATCCGCTGCAAATGTTTGCACCTGTCCTAAGTCAGGAATCTGATGTACAGTAGTTGTCGTTTGTTTATGTAATTTATACGTGTTTCTCGTTTCTCGTTTTTTTTTATATAGTTTAAACCGTTGGTTTTCCCGTTTGAAAGCTCCGTGTTTAAGGCCGTACATTGACCTATAATAGTTTACTTTTATAAATTGTTATTTGGATGGAGAGTTGTCTCATTGGCACTCACACCACATCTTCCTATATATATCTACGAACAAAATTATATTACCTCATATATATAAAAAGGCAACAGTAGTATACCGCTATTTAAAATTCATAAATCGATTGAGAAAAAAAAAAAAAAACAAATCCGGGTTACAAACTGAGGGAAACACATCAAATATAAAAGGGGAACTACGACACAACAGAAACACAACATTAAAGTGTAAGACACACAGAAACGAACTATAATATAACAATGGCAATTTTCCTGACTTGGTACAGGACATTTTAAGAAAAAAAAATGGTGGATTGAACCTGGTTTTGTGGCTTGCCAAACCTCCTGCTTTTATGGTAATGTTAAATATAAAATTAAAATGACATTATTATATGACAGGACAACAATAGAGATAAATGATATAAGATATGAAGACAAAATGCAATATGGAGTAAGAATAAAGTTAGTATTTTTATAGCAGCCCTTGACGTCATCAAGTTTTTCAATGGATTTTACCGAAGTCTACCAAGTGCTAGGAAAGCACATTGATATTTGTAAAATGTCAAGATTTCAATGAATATATAACATAGAAAATCTTCTCAGCCTTGGTTTTTATGGAATTGTCTATTGCGATTATCAATACTCTTTCAGACTGAATGGTGTAAACACGATGAACATTGCACCAAATAAGCCAGATGCAATAAATTTAAACATTCAGAGTATATATACTAACTTTATTCTTAATCCATATTGAATTTTGTCTTCATATCTTACATTCATGTTGTAAGATATTTTTGTTCATACATACATACATGTAAATATTTTACGGGATTAAAATCAAGCCAGACAGCTTTTGAAATTTAATAACGTTAACTAAACGATTTACAATAAAAAAAAACTTAAAGTTATTATGCTACTTGTTATCTTTTAACAACTTGTTGGGGGAGAATGAAATGTTTTTCTCATTTTTGATGTCGATTTGGGTTTATATTGTATAGGCAATATTTATTTTAGCTATTTTTTGACAAACATTGATATATTTTTGTTTTTTGTAGAAGCTGGTTTACACAATGGAAATTTTAACTTAAAAATGTCATTATCTTTAAAAGAATTATATTGAATCAGATGACCTCTTCCTTTTGGAAAGATAAAATACTACACAATGTCATTGCGACTAAACCCAAAAATTATTCCCGGATCAACTGTCAAATGTAAACAAATCTCAGATATCAATAGAATAAATTAACAAAGTTGAGTAAAAAAAGTCAAAGCACAAAACCTTATCAAAAGGGCAGTGTTATGGTATGAAGTCTTTCTTTTCTTAGATGTTTTTTTTCGTAGATACACTGTAAATTTAAAACTGCCATTAAATCATTTTTGAGTTTTTTAGATGTGGAAAAACGTAGTAAGATATCAAGTGGGCAATACAATAATCATATGACATACACACACGTGGTCAATATTAATAGAGATAAAATAGACTCCATAGAAGGCTAAAGATTAAACAACATGACCCAACCAGCCGATTAAAACAAACAGCGGTAAAAATGGTCACATGTTTCAAGTTGATGCATATATATCATCTTCATTACAAGGAACCTTTGATAGATTGATTAATTTTTGTTTGCTAAACGTCCAGTAGAAAATATAAATTGCTCATTGAGGGCGAGAACACTAACAATTAACTCAAAAGTTCTGGTACGTTGATTGGCTATGATGAAGGGCGACAAATTAGAACTGACACTATAAAGACAGAGTGCGTATTACGCATAGTGTCAGTTCTAATTTGACTAATTTGTAAAATGAAATCATATCTTCCATACGTGTAACCTTTATTCAAAATTGATCGCTTTTTTCCAATCAATACTCATTTTTGCGCCTGTCCCAAGTCGGGAGCCTCTGGCCTTTGTTATTCTTGTATTATTTTAATTTTAGTTTCTTGTGTACAATTTGGAAATTAGTATGGCGTTCATTATCACTGAACTAGTATATATTTGTTTAGGGGCCAGCTGAGGGACGCCTCCTGGTGCGGGAATTTCTCGCTACATTGAAGACCTGTTGGTGACCTTCTGCTGTTGTTTTTTTCTATGGTCGGGTTGTTGTCTCTTTGACACATTCCCCATTTCCATTCTCAATTTTATCAGTTTCTGAGAGTATTTGATTCCGTTATGTTCATTTTTATATGAAAGAGAAGACTTGAACTACGTCTGTCTGTTGTTGTTTCGGACAGTAAAGGTATAATCTCAACATTTTATTAGAACAGTTTAGAAAACTACAACGAGTACTTAAACAATTTCTGAAAAAAAAAGAAGTTAGAAATATATCTATGAATCACAGACATATGCATAAATGGCTTAGTCTTCGATATAAAACTTTCTGTTAAAGTTTAGGATGCATTGAGTTTTATATTTTGTTTTACGAACAGAATTCTTCGAATTTAAGAAAAAAGACTTTTATATTGAATGGATTATAGTACAAAAATCTATAATCACGCAAAACTCAAATTGTATGCGTGTTAACATTCTTTTAATGTAATGTCGTATGTAGAAGTAATAGACATTCCGGAAAGGAAGTTGTACTACTTAGTTCGTTAGTGATATTACTTTATGACAAATCTTTATAAACTGTATAGTTTTGAATGTCAGAGATAAAACATGTCTGGTTCATGACCATAAAATCATTTATAGAAACCCGTATTTGTGAAATGTGTTTCTGTTCATTTTCTCAAACAAATATATTAATCTATAAATGAATAATAAGCGCTAATGTTTAGTCCTCTAGAATTTCTGTAGGATACGTGCTTGCTTATTAAATTAAAAATCATGGCGTTGTCGATATAAATATTACTTGTATATTTATGCCATTTGAGTAACATATGCTTGTAAGACAATAATAATAGATCGTTTATATATATTACGTGCTTTGTATTTGGTTACTGCGTTCGTTTGAAGGATACAGTCGTGTTTAATTAAGAACTGATAAACTATTATTAATATCTTTATTAAAAAAAAGGACATTTATTTGATAAAATTCATGCATTTTCAGTACGTACGATGTCTTATAGATGTGTTCATTATTTGTGTGTATAAAACTCTTTAAAATTCTATTGTTGAATCAATTAAGAAAAATTGGGTTAGCGGCTGACATTATACATTGTATCACATGAATTGTACAAAGTTATTAAAGGTACCAGGCTTATAATTTAATACGCCAGATGCGCGTTTCGTCTACATAAGACTCACCAGTGACGCTCAGATAAAAATAGTTTATAAAGCCACACAATAACAAAGTTGAAGAGCATGGAGGACCCAAAATTTCAAAAAAAGTTGGGTCAATTACAGCTAAGGTAATCTATTCTTGGGATAAGAAAATCCTTAATGTTTCGAAAACTTCAAAGTTTTGTAAGCAGGCAATTTATAAAAATGACAAAATAATTGATATACATGTCAACACCGAAGTGCTAACTACTGGTCTGGTGATACCCTCGGGGACGAACAATTATCTGGCCTCCTTGACATTTCTAGGAATATGATTAGTTAAAAGCGTCATCGTGCAGACCGTGTATATTTGATATTAGGTTAGTAGGGAGGCGGGGCTCATTTCATACACGGTTAGTAGTGGTGTTACGTCCCTTTTATATTCCATATTAGGTAAAAGGGAGGCGGGGCTTATTTCATACACGTTTGGTAGTGGTGTTACTTCCCTTTATAAAAACAAACGGTACTGAGAAAAAAAATCAGACGAAGAAATTGATGATTAAGATGGAAATAAATTCATAAAACGCATTTAAACCTAACAAGTTGTTATTGTTGGCATCTGTTTTGTAGGATCAATGAAAGTAGCTGGTTTCTAAATGCTAACAGTATCTAAGACTTGCTGATTTGAATAGGTCACTAGTCTAAATTTCAAATGTTAAGATAGTCGGTAAGATAAATTCGTTACATAGTGTGCTAGTGACGTAATACGGTATATATGGGGTCATAAGCACACTATGTAACTAATAGTATTCTGCATTTGTACTTCTGAAACTTATGCTCTCATAACATTGAATTAACGTTAAAAGCTCATGTACAATGAAAGTATCATAATTTGAAATTATTGTTCGAAAATTGTATTTCCAGTTACTACTTTTTGGTTTTTGGTTTTAAAACTGAGACTTATTGTTTACTTACTGCAATATTTATAACTCGGCTTGCTTGAGATATAAAATATAATATACATACAAGTGCCAGCTTAAGCTAGCTATACACCCAGTTTTAACTCACCATTTTCTTCGGAAATTGCTTGTACTATGTCAGGAATATGACAGTTTCTTTTTCACTCGTTCAGTTTGTTATTGTTAGTGATTGATTTTGTCAGTTGTTATGGACTTCCCTTTCTGAATTGACCTTGCTGTTCGATATGTTTATTCTATATTTCTATTGTGTACATTGATAGATAAGTCATTATATGTTTTGATTATTGATGATAATCTATTGTATAAGATGGACACAATGATTACAATAAATATAAACGGATATACTAAGTTTTATACTGGTTTTCTCAACATAAGTTAAACTTTTCTACTCTGTACACTAGTATTCCACATTCCAAACTAAAAGACAAATTGAAAGAGTTGGTATTGCTTTGCTTTGTAAAAAAGAATGGCCAACGTAGATACAAGTATCTTGTCTTAGGGAGGGATAAATCCTACTTTGTAAAGGATCACTCTGATTCGAACAAAAAATTCTCTGAAACTGATATTATCAAGATGCTTGATTTCTTGATTGACAACATATTTGTTACGTTCGGAGGACGTGTTTTTCAACAGACTGTCGGCATTCCAATGGGAACAAACTGTGCCCCTCTACTTGCCGACTTGTTTCTTTATTATTATGAGGCTGACTTCATGCAGGAACTTCTTAGGAAGAAAGATAAGAAGTTAGCAATATCCTTTAACTCTACTTTTCGCTATATAGATGATGTTCTTTCACTAAATAATTCAAAATTTGGTGACTATGTGGAACGCATCTATCCAATCGAGCTAGAGATAAAGGATACTACAGATACAGTTAAGTCGGCCTCATATCTTGACTTACATCTAGAAATTGACAATGAGGGTCGGTTGAAAACAAAACTTTACGACAAAGAGATGATTTCAGCTTTCCAATTGTGAACTTTCCATTTCTAAGTAGCAACATTCCAGCAGCACCTGCATACGGGGTATATATCTCCCAATTGATACGATATTCCCATGCTTGCATTTCCTATAATGATTTTCTTGATATCGGATATGTTCCTTACGTCGTAACTACAATCCCCTTCCCTTTCATGAATGTGACCTACCGAATTAGACTATTTACCGGATTTGTTATCACATAAGCAACACGACGGGTGCCGCATGTGGAGCAGGATCTGCTTTCCCTTCCGGAGCACCTGAGATCACCCCTAGTTTTTTGGTGGGGTTCCTGTTGTTTATTCTTTAGTTTTCTATGTTGTGTCATGTGTGCTGTTGTTTGTTTGTCTTTTTCATTTTTAGCCATGGCGTTGTCAGTTTGTTTTAGATTTATGAGTTTGACTGTCCCTTTGGTATCTTTCGTCCCTCTTTTAAAATAATTAGAATACCCTATCCTAAATTATCGAAATTTCCATATTGTTTTTTTTTTTTATAAAACATAATATATTTGTGTAAACAAGATGCACACAATCAGATCTCATGGGTGTATCAAATATGCATAAGTACTAATTTTGATGAGGTACTATATAAAATAAATAAACAATGGTAAAGGAAAGTTATTCAGAGATATTCATGATGTTCTTTCCATTGACGATCCGAATGTTTCTGATTGGGTTCCATTGGTATATCCCCAGAACTAGAAATTAAGAAAACAACAGACACGGCTTCTTCCGCCTCATCTTTAGACGTATACCTCGAATTCAATATACACTGTCATCGCAGTATCAGAATCCAAGACAAACGAGACGATTCTAATTTTGAAATTATCAATTTCCCCACCTTAGCAGTAATATAGTTACTTCATCTGCATATGAGATATAAATTTCCCAACTTATTCTGTATTCAAGAGCTTGCAGCTCCTAATCTGACTTGTGAAAAGTCTCCAGTGTCTGATCAGAAAGTTGATGTACCAAGTGTATGTCAAAAAACGTCTCGTTCTTTTTCTTAAAATGTTCATCTGAAGGTACCACGACATTGTTGATAAATTTTCCGTATTACAAATAATACACGGTGGTCTTGCAGTATAGATATTGGGTACTGACGTTGTGTATCATCTTAACGTTTTTTAGTTTTATTTGTCTTTATGGATATTACTTTGACTGTTAAGTCTGTTCGATACACATGACGTGGCTCTGTACATATACATCCCGTCATTGTGTTATTGTTCTATGATAATTTTTGTATTCTTGTCTTTCATTTTTTTCTCATGTGCTTTGTTTGTATGTCTTTTAGTATTTCTATGACACATATCACGTGACTCTGTACTTATACATCCCGTCATTGTGTCATGGTGCTATTGTAAATATTTGTATTCTTGTCTTTCATTTTTGCTAAATGTGCTTTGTCTATATACCTTTTGGAGTTTCTTTGTTACATATTTGTTTGTTTAATAGGTATTAAGATTTAAACACAATGTTCACTGCTATAAAATGAAAGAATAGTATCATTATTCGACAGTAAACAAAGCATCATAGTGGAATTTAGTTCAATTTGAAGAAACTGAATGACAAAACGTATTCTACGTTATACAACTTTAATAATTATGTTGAAATGAATATTTTTTTCTGCAACAACATCTTACCTGTTAGTTTTTAAGCACCTGTACGATCTGTTCGTGAAATGTCCTAAATATTCACCTATTTCGGTATATATTTCACAGCTGAATAGCTTTAGGCGCGATAAAACCCCGTTCGCATCTCTTACTTTGTTTTATTAGTATTATGTATTTCTTAACATATACATTTTAACTAATTTTCCTCATTTTCTTCAAAAATAATAATAAAAAAAAAAATCGTCTGTTTACTTATCATTCTACATCAGAAATTTCTGGCATATACAGTGAAAATGATATTTTAGGATCCGCACTTTACATACACTGATACTATAGAAAAGAGAAGTTTGGCTAGTTATAAAACAAGGTTAAATCAACCATTTTCTCACATTAGAAAATGTCTGTTCCAAGTCAGGAATATAACAGTTGTTATCTATTCGTTTAATGTATTTGAGCTTTTAATTTTGCCATTCTATTAGGGTCTTCCGGTTTTGAATTTTCCTTGGAGTTCAGTTTTTTTGTGATTAATTTTTTACAATGTCAAGGTTTATTCAGGACATTATCCCACATAACAACAAAAGTACAAGTGACATTTAAAGGGATAAGATAGTAAAATGATTCACTGAAATCAATGATAATAATAAAAATAATGTAGAAAAAATACAATATTAAAAATCGGATTATTGCAATTTGTAAGGATATGGCACCAGGTCGTTAATTTTCATAAATACATTATGAAGTATTCAAATTTTAGATACAATCATGTCATGCATTTATTCTCTGCAAACAATAGAATATCAGTTTGCAATGAATTGTAAATAATAGAGACATTTCTGCCACGAATGATGTCACTTATGTAAACTATTTTTTTATTAATTAAACACATTTGTTAATACAAATCTTGATTAAAAAAAATCATTTGCTTACAAAATGTATATTTTTTCATGCTACTTTCTAATAGGTCATAAGTTTGAAATGTCGAGAAATTCTAAAATATTCTTATAGCGGAACAAACAGAACTTTTCTAGATGGTGCTTTAAAAGTACCAAGCAACAATGCTTTAAAGAGTATATAGAGGTAACCTGTTGAAAAGCAAAATGTCTACCCCTATCCAGAATTTAATTACTTCAATTTGATTAAGCTTTTTAAAGTGGATTGACCGAGATGGAGGGAATATCCACTTTACAAAAGCTTATCAAATTTGACTATCAGTCTCAATATCAGATTTTCCAAAATACAAATTGGCGGTTGGTATTTCCTTTTTAGATGCATGCCGAGTCTTTTGTAGTGGAATATGATTTAACGATATTTCTCATCTATTTTTCAAATAATATATTGAAGTTCCTGATAATTTACAGCAGATTCCAACGAGTATGAAGCTACAGGTAGATTTTTTGGTTAGCTTCCTTGCTAGCTCAACCATGAAATGATTATTACCTTAAAATTGGGAGGAACATAGCACTAATTCGGCATCCAATGAAAACACTCATATCAATGGCCTGTTTATAATAATAATGTATGTTTCATACAAACAGGTTTACCTAAACAACTTTGCAAATTATATTTCATTTCTTATAGTCTTTGATTGAATTAAAAAATTCTTTTTACAATAAATTAGAAGCGGAGTTACGGTGTATGTTTTGTTTGAGGATGATAATATTTAGTGTTGATTCAATGCTAAACAAATAGAAATTTTATAGAAAATCCACATCATTTCCCCTTGTACTCTCATAGTTGGCAATTTGGTACTTGATAGACGGAGAATTATTTCATGCAGTGCTAGCAATGATTTCCTAAAAAACAAGTTTAGAAATTTAGATATTGGTTTAAACAAATATATATAAATATGGACCAATTCATGACACCTTCTAGGGTGGGCTCGACTTTCGGGACTTAGCAAGATTTTTTTTTAATTTAAAGGTTGTAACAGGACTTTTTGTAAACTTCAAACGCTACCACATCATAGAAAATCAAGAGAGTAACCTATATTTAAAAATTTATAACAAAAATATCTGTGGATTTTCTACAAAAATCTTTTTTTTTTTGCCACACAATCCCATTTAACTTTAAGAATGCAATGAAACTATAAATAATAATGCTTGTTTGAAGTTTCCCCTTTGTATATGTACAAAATGGTCCATCTCTATTATTCATTATCTTTGCTGTTTTTATACTATTGCAGTTTGAAAAATTCGTAATTCAAAGGCAACAGAAGGATATTTACGCCGTGATTGTACTATTGTAAAGTATATACCATAACTGTATTTATAAATGAACTGAATAATTGATTGAAATAACATTGGCTATTCAAACACACCTACAACATGCTTGTGAATCAATAAATTTTAAATTTAGATTGAAAACTTATTTTTAAACTGACTTGTAAAACTAGTTTTACAATGTTTATATTCTGTCACTAGTTCTGATTGGTTCTCTGTTTAACTATTGACTCCACCCACAGGCTTGTGTACCTTACCTAATAATGATTTTATGGTTGAGCTAAAAAAGAAGCTAGCCAAAGAATCTACATATAGCTTCATACTCGTTGGAATCTGCTGTAAGGCATGTGTCTTTTATCTTATCTTTGTACACCTTCATACCCCTCCCTTAGTAACTTTGGATAAGGTGAAAAGTGAAATTGAGGCGTTATTTATTTGATGAATTGCTTTGTTCCGGCGTTCACATCAGTTGTTTAATGGCGGTTAGCATTACTCAATCTTATGGATGTTTCCATGTATTGTTATCCTAGACTGTTTTTGTTTGTTGCCTGGTTTTTATATCGTCATGGTAGCGTCTGTATTTCTTTGATCAACGATTTTGATTCCCACTTTTTATGTTTTCTTAATTTCTAAAATGGTACAACCCTTTACTTATAAGGCAGAGGGTACATACAGACACAACCAGTCGAACAACAGTGGTGTCGACCCAGTCGTACGATACAAGTGTTTGCATATTTGTGGGTATGTTGGAGTTTACCAAACTCAAAATGATAAATATTATAAATTGAAGAGTTTAGATTTTTTGAAAAACAAGAAGTCCACATGTTAATACACTTTCAAATATTCTTAACTGACAATTCTTTTGAAAAGGCTTGTAGCAATTTAAGGATATGACAGTTGTTTTCCATTCGTTCCGTTTTTCGAAAAAAGTTTAACTTATGCTTTTTGTCAAATATTATAGAATTTTGAAAAAAAGTAAGATCACAAAAATACTGAACTTAGAGAAAAAACAATTCGGAAAGTCCATAATCACATGGCAAAATTAAATAATAAAACGCATCAAAAACGGATGGACAAGAACTGTCATATTCCTGACTTCGTACAGGCATTTTCAAATGTAGAAAATGGTGCATTAAACCTGGTTTTATAGCTAGCTAAACCTCTCACTTGTATGACAGTCACATCAAATTCCGTTATATTTACATTGATGCGTACCTTGGAGTTTGGTATTTACTTTAAACAATTTTAACCTATTATTCATTATGAACCACCCCCAAGGGTGACTGGGGAATAGAAATATGGTCATTTGGTCTTCTTCCGACCGGCAGTAAAACGCTTGCCGAAGTGGGGCGTCTGTTTGGCTGTGCGGGATGTATCAAGTTCGCAGTCACGTCCGGTCAGATTGGGGACGTTAAATCCGATGCCTCGTGTAAAGAAAGTGCCACGCTCTTTGCACGTTAAGAACCCTTGCAACAACTCTTTGAGGGGTCCGTAGGTGGCCTGTTGTAAGGCAAAATTTCTGTCCCTATCCAATATACCCTCATTTTCCAGTGGCAGTCCAAATTTCCCCGACCATCATCCCAGATGGCCTGTTTTATTTCAAGACCTACCTATAGTATTTATTGTGAACTTGTTCTCGTCCTGAATATGCATGAAATATTTGCCACTGGACGTTAAACAACGAACAATCAATCAATCATTATGAACCAGATTTTAGTCGTCCATCGTCTGGGAAGTTCACAGTTATATATCATTGATATAGCAACATAAAGGTCCAACCAGTGAGGCGGTAACTGATAACGTATTCAAGCAAATGAAATACTCTTCTTGGATTTATAGCGCCAGTTTTCTATTTCTGTGTAGCTGCGCGGGAATCATAGATACCCAGCCCCGTCCAGCGACAATGGAGACTTTTGATTAAATACCATGTGTAGGGTGGTGCTACGCTCTCAGGCAGATAGAGATAATCCTTGCTAGAACTCTTCGATATATCAGTGGTCATCTGATGCAAAACAAAGACATGTATGGCCTTATCAAACACACCGTTTCTTCTCGATGGATGTTCAAACTCAGCCGGGTCAAGAATCACTTCGCAGAATCTACATTGTATATATGATAACCGATGAAAAGTTAATGCTAAACATAATTAAAGTATACAGAATAGGAAGCAGATGTTTGAAAAACCCAATTAGTGTCGACAGGTTACAAGTCATCAAGCTACAGTACATTCAGGTGTGAAGTCATTCAGTTCATTCAACATATTGAAAGAGTCAAAGTATCGGTTAACACAAACTCGTACAAAGTAATCATATCTGAAATCATTCTGATTAGGAGAAGCTAGAAAAAATGTGACGGAATTATTTATTAGACAAACAGATTGACAAGTTGGCTGCAAAATAAGCCCCTGCTTCTAGATAGAGGGTATAATTTGTTATTTTCCTTGAATTTTTTGCCACTGTAAACTTATCAAATACTGAAATTCTCCCTTAATCCGCCAAGGGTGAAGAGGAGGGAAGTTGATCGTAAACCTTGGCTAGCGAAGATTTCCAGCCACATGGACAACCATGGTTCTTTAAAAGACCAGGTAAACGAACAAAAAGGATTCTTTCTCCGGATGAAATCAAACAAAATTGTAAGTTGGACAGAACATATATCTAACCTCTACGACACCATACAGCATAAAAGAAGTGAATACACCTTAATAAATTTCTCTCTTTGACATACTTCATAAAAGTTCATTCTAGAAAAATGAATATGAGATATACAAAATCCTATATTATATTAAAAACATTTTTGCAAGTTTGGGCATATGTACAGTTTAGACATGTTCAGTGGACATTCAAAATTTTACATGTCGCCAGAAACTTTCTCTAGTTGTCACACATTCCATTCACTATCCCATAAGATAATTCTATAATATCCTTTGTAAAAATAATTGACAGGTTTTATTTCCTTGTACTAATTGTTTGTGTTCGAGTTGCTTAGTCTTAAGTTTTCTATGTTGTGTTCTGTGTACTATTGTTTGTCTGTTTCTTTTCAGCCATTGCGTTGTCAGTTTGTTTTCTACTTATGCGTTGAATGTCCCTCTTGTATATTTTGTTCCTATTTTCCATAGCCCAAATGTCCTGGCGCGGCGCTTTTTAATCAACAACCAATCAACCAATCAACCACATACATCGTATAGCATATTCAAATATCAAAGTTTATTAAACAACCTTTAGTATAAAGTAAGTCGAATACATGCCGTATTGCCATCACGATTTTCAAATAATAATTATGTGACGATATCTAAAAATCAGTCGAGTAAACTTCCACAATTAATGTAAATGAGCGATAATAATTATCAACGAATTTTGAGATGGCTCTTACTGGTACACTTTTACAGTCTGACCTTTGCAACTAAACAATAGTAGTATCTATAAACGTTATATTTTTACTATACATAGTCATTTAATAAGATCAGGACATTTAAATCAGGCGCACCGTCCCAAAATGACCTTTTTAAACGGTTATTGCTATGATAGAATATAAAAATAAAACACTTGACAAAAAAAAAAAAAAAAAAAAAAAAAAAAAAAAAAAAAAAACAGTTACAGAAAGGTTAATTATCCATGGACTTGGTATTTTGAATTTATTGTATAACTAAATGCTATTTCAATGTAGGGAAAACATATTTCTATTTATAAGTACAGACATATCTTTAGCAGGAAAATTACAATGCGTGTATATCAAAGGGATAATTTCTTTAGTAATTCTGTGACCAGTACAATTTTCTGATCGAGCCCTGTTAACGTACAGCATATTATAGTATGAAAGGTTAAATATAAAATATTACTTACATAGTCTGTTTGTGACCTAATACGATATTTACGGGGTCAGTAACTCCCTCATAGGGTGAGAGCGAAGGTCGAACCTATATGGAATTTACTAACCCCGCATGTATCGTATAAGGTCACTAGCACACTATGTAACGAACCTATCTTACCGACTATCTTTATCTGTTGAATTTAGACTAGAGTTGTCTCATTTGCAATCATACCACATCTTCTTATGTATATATCAAAGTGTTTAAGTGATCATTTTTAGGAAACTACTTACATTGGTCTGTATAAAAAAAAATGTCAAAAATGTCAATTTAATATCATCAACCTTGATATAACAATATGAAACAGAACTTCCAATTCAATAACCAAATAGTGCCAAAGTCGTGACCACTACTAACCGTGTATTGAAATAAGTCCCGCCTCCCTACTAACCTAATATGGTATATACACGATCTCCACGCGGACTCTTTTAACCAATCATATTCCTAGAAATGTATAGGAGGTAAGATAAGTTTTATGAACAATTCATAAAATTGAGAATGGAAATGGGGAATGTGTCAAAGATTCGGATGTAAAGAATGGTGTTGTAGACTTTAAAGACTAATTCGAGGTGTGGTGGCCCTTTTGGTAATTTTACTCATTTACAATCGATATAAGTGATTTTGTTATAATTAACTCGCCATGAAAGGCTTTATTGAATTTTTAGTTAAATAAGGGTTTCCTGTAAGCATATCATTTGCATATTTAAAAAGAGGAGATGTTACCATGTGATCTGTATGGCAACGTAATATATAAGCCAATAATAATGTACATCTAGTAATGACTTAATTTGCAGTAAGTAATGTCTAATTTGAATTTGGTGATTTATTAATTCATATTTATTTTTATAATCATGTCTTAAACGAAGTCTTGTGGATAGAGGGGATTGGGTCTTATACAAATAAAGTACCAAATGCCAATGTAAATTTTTTTCAAATTCGATAGGATAGATGCGTGTCTGAGCCACCAAACTTTGAATTATTTTGAGAGGAAATTATCTATATAACGGAACATGATGTCAAATGATAATGAGAGCTTCTTTTCATTCTTCCTTAAAAGCTTCTGTTTAAAGTAACAAGTTAATAAAACAATAAGGGAGCACAGTTGGTTCCCATTGGAATGACAAATACTGTTGAAAAACACGCACTCCAAACGTTACAAATATGGCAATAATAATGCTATCAAGACATCAAACTTCTCGATTATTTCAGCTTCAGAGAATTTGTTGTTTGAATCAGAGATATTTTTTAAAGAGGAAGATTTATCATTTACTAAGACACATTACTTGTATCTACGTTGTCCATGAAACAAAAGGGGAATATTGTTTTCATAGAAGTCTTTTAGTTTGAAAAGCGAATATTTGTGTAAAGGGTAAAAAGTTATTATTTTTTATACTATTGCACGACGAAGGAAACATAGATTGTATGTACTCTTAACAGATTTTAACTGTTCATTTACTGACTTGTACCTTAACAAACTATTCAAATCAATACATCATACAAAACTTTATATACTGCTTGATGTTTAATATGATTAGGTTTTGTCGCTGCGTTTTTTCCTGTATAAACCTCTAATTAGCAATCCCTTAGCGTTTTTTTGTTGTCTAGCCATGTACAATGGAATATAATACCCATAGTTACTATGTACGGGTATAGAGTGATAATCATTGATTATAAATGAATAGGAATAATATCATTAAGACTGTGCGTTACAAGTCAAATCATATCAAGTGAAACCTGATTAAACCGAACCCCGAATAAACCGGAAACCTTTCTAATCCAAACTTGTTCTGAAGACCAATCATATCACATTTTATGCATTGTGAACCTGATGAAACCGAATACCTGCCAAAACCGAACAAAATCTCAAGTCCTGAAAGGGTTCGGTTTAGTCAGGCTTTACTGTAGTAGAATATACGAGGGTCTAGATTGGGGGTCATTTATTCTTTAATTTTTTTAACATTGTTTTCTTCTACTTTTTTAATGTTTTTTCCCCGTTATTCTTTATTCTATATATTTTATTCTTTATTTTTCGCATTGGTTCCTCTTTATTCTGTACCTTTTACTTATTATCTTTATTCTGTAAATCTCGTCCAGATTATATCACATATATTCAAAATTTATTGTTACCGTTTATGGAGGTATTACTTTCAATTATATGAGTATGTTATGAAATTCTTGCGATGACTGATTGAAATGCATTCTTTATGCAGTTTCAGATAAGAAAATGCTTAATCGGATGATATAAAAGAGGAAAATAGGAATAATCCTACATTTCCTGGAGGTTTTAGGGGAGGGGGGAGTTCTCACAAAACATGTTTAACCCTACTGCATGTTTGTGCCTGTTCCAAATCTTGAGACTTTGACCTTTGTCTTATATGTTTTGTTTTTGTTTAAATTTTAGTTCATATGTTATAAATTTACACCCCGCAAAGAAAACCCCGTTATACGGAAATAGGTCAACGATTAACACAAATATAGAACCTGTCATGTAATTCCTGGAGTAACAAAATAGGTTCGAGAAAAGTAGTAACATCTTTCTACAACTGCGGAGTACCTTCTCACTGTAAGATATATCAGTTATTGTCGGAAATTTTAAGTACTTCATCCTTTCAGTTGAAATGGCTTTTAGGAAAAGATAAAAAGTGTTAAAGATCACCTGCAACACATATGTGAATCCACAGCTTCCATGTTGCAAGAGCCTTGTCAAACATGCTCATTTTTTTCTAGAACCAGCTCACATTGCCGGCTTTTAAATCAGTCACCAAACTTTTGAATACCGACTTATCGGGTTCGTTTTGAGCATATATAATGGTTTGCCAATTTAGCGCTGAGCCTAGAACAATGTATGAAAGAATGCATCAATAAATACAAGACCTTCTACAAATATTACACGTGTAATTCTCAGAATTACGTGATACTGAGATATAATAAGTGTTACCTGAATTGTAATAGCACAATACATCGAAAATTTTAATCATGTTAGCGTATTAGCTACCACACAAGTATAAGAGGGGGACTCTATCGAATATATTATTCGGACTCTGAGCCAATCCGTTTGTTTACTACATGTAGTAATCTATCTGCTTCTAAAGGAGAAACGCAGTTTTAAGTCATTTTTGTTTTTCACAGTTGGGGATCTGACTAACGATATCCGGCACTCGAAGATAGCGCTGCACAAAGAGACTACCAATTCTTTGTTTCATATAGTCCTGCTTAATAAGAATAACACATATTTTGATTTCCATGATTTATAACAAGAGTGGACTATAAACTACTTTTCGCTTCGTCGGGAGAGGTTTTATTTTCTACATAAGAAAATGCCTGTACCCAGTCACGAATATGACACTTGTTATCCATTCGTTTGATGTGTTTAAGCTTTTGATTTTGCCATTCAATTAGGGACTGGATTTTACTCGGAGTCCAGTATATTTGTAATTTTACTTTTTTATATGATTTTTATTTACCTAACTGAGAAGTGCAACTGTACAACTAGAAAAATGAAAAGATATTGTAGTTGATAAAACTGGATTCCCAGCTCCTACATTTTATGGTGTGATGTCTACCGGCAATAAACTTTACAAACAAATTCCCAGAGTTTTCAATGTTATAATTGGTTGTTATTACATAATGCAAATAATGTAATTGAGCAATCCGTTCTATGATCACTCTACAGTGTAGAAAGTCAATACTGCATTTCCTTTTAAAAATCATTAGTTACTTTGTCTTCATAAAGGGTATACACGTTTTTCCATCCGGAAATGCATCTTTTGTTAGACATCACCTGTTAAGAAATGGACGCCTTTCAATTTTTCCTTTAAAATATGAGACATTAAAACATGATGATATATCTACATGACGATGGGGTATGGTTACTGTTTAGTTTCAAAAACAAAAAAGATTTTTAAAACGTGGTGTATGTTTTAGGAGACCTCGTTTAATGATCTCAGGTAGCATTAGTTTTATTATGCATACCATTTTCACTTTAATTTTTTTTTAAGCAAAGAATGCCAATGCTTATTTTTAATAGACCTTTTTCGAATTACCGACTTTTGACTCCGGACTTTGTAATTGCATGAGATGACCTGAGATCGAGGCACGGTAATATTTACACTCTGGTTTAGGTTGACCTCTTGTGTACCATACTTGCGTTTGTGTATCACAAGAGTTGGTTTCACAAGATTGATCTTAAGTCGTGAACAATTCATCATACATTTCAATTTTATTTCTGAATACCATAATGAGAGTACTTCAGTTAACTCTGTACATGTATGAAGGTTCTCAATTGTGAAGTGTTAGAAAGAGATGAATATTCCAAAAATAGGCATCATTATCTCTATGACCCAGGAAATACGGCCGTGCCATCTGATAGGACACTACTCGGTAAAGTAAGAGGAACTTAAAGAAGTCAAACAAGATAAATATCAGGGCAATTTATGGAAAAATAACTGTTTAATGTTTAAAACTAAAGAAAAAACAACACGAACCCCACCAAAAAAACTAGGGGTGATCTCAGGTGCTCCGGAATGGTAAGCAAATCCTTCTCCCCATGTGGCACCCGTCGTGTTGCTTATGTGATAACAAATCCGGTAAATAGTATAATTCGGTAGGTCACATTCATGAAAAAGAAAGGGATTGTAGGTACGACGTAAGGAAAATATCCGATATCATTTGTGAAACGGTTATTCCATAACGGTCAACCAACTCGTGACGGCGTCCGTAAAATTTACGAAGGGATGATTCCAATTTCACCATTTGGAACGCTTGGTTTAATAACTTCCTTTTGAGCAGCAACCCTCTATCAAGATAATCATGGTAGTAAATGCAAGCACGGGAATATCGTATCAATTGGGAGATATATACCCCGTATGCAGGTGCTGCTGGAATGTTGCTACTTAGAAATGGAAAGTTCACAATTGGAAAGCTGAAATCATCTCTTTTGTTGTAAAGTTTTGTTTTTAACTGACCCTCATTGTCAATTTCTAGATGTAAGTCAAGTTATGAGGCCGACTTAACTGTATCTGAAAAATATTGAAAAAAAATCATAGAACAAAAAAAATTGTAGGTAACCTGGCTAACAACTATATAATCCGGAGTCAAAAGTATATATAAAAATGTATGAAAATATTCTCTTTCATTGAATTGTTTCCAAGTGAGAACTACGAAGAAAACACAGGAGACATTCCATGTCAAATGAACAGTGTAATTGATTGTAATAAAATGTTGAAGAGATTTTAAATATAGTTAATTATACCAAATTTCTATGTTATGAAATAATTTTAGACTGTTTCATACTCAATTAGATTGCAGGTATTTTAGTAATTGTTGAGAACTATTTGAGAAAAAACTGATGAAGTTCATTGAAAAAGTGTAAAGTGGATATCAAAAGAAATAAAAACGCAGGACGATAAAAAACCTCTTTTTGTCATGTCGAAACAAATGTAGGCATACATTGTACATGCCTTCAAAATATTATTTTCACGACGAATGGACGATTGTAATTTCCATTGATGCAGAATGAACTAAAAATATATAAATTTTAACATGATTGAATAATTTTGTTCCAGTATTTATGTTTTATTCACGTTACTGTAAACTTTTCAAAGTATCATAACTTAATATTTAACCCCATGAGGTATCCAATATATGATTACACAGACCATAGTCCGGTATATTTCAAATATTGAGGGAAAATTGTATAAATTTATACACTAAGAAAGTGCGATATCATATTTACAATATCTTCAAAGGAACTGCTATATATATTCATTTAGTAAGTAGTGTTTTACTCAAAATTCACCCACCAAAATACTGTTAACTTTTTCATTGCATAAAGAAATAAAAGTTTAAATATTTTAAAAGTGAATCATACCGATAATGATACAAACAATAAATGTATCTACGTTTCCAGGCTTCTAGAATTCGAACAACTTGTAATACCAGTATATATTCCTAATCATATAGATCCATATAGGCCATCCAACGTACTTACACCTGTATGAGGCTCATATTGAACACGTGCTGCCGTAAACCCATAGTATTAAATCAAAAAACATGTTCTTTCTTTTATTTAAACACATTGTATAAAACAGTGAACACGTGCTTTCGTAAACGCATAGTATAAAACAGTGAACACGTGCTTCATTAAACGCATTTAGTATTAAACATGTGTTAAACATTAAGAAAGCCTATACAAATAACTATTGTATTAAAGCATATTTTCAAATCACAACAGACTGTTGGTATCATTTGAAGGCCCCGTTTGGTTGAACATTACCAATGCAATCACAATCACATTTTTCGTGAGGGTTTTACGATTCTTGATTGTTCAGAATTTCGCTTCGATAATAAAACAAACAGTATCTTGTACTTTTACATTTTATTTCATTAGTGACTGTAAACAATTACGAATTTTCATCACTATACGCGACATTCATTTTTCTTAATCTTATTATAAAAATAACATGTGTAATCATCTATATAACAGAAGTTTTAGTATAGTAAAAAGTGTGACTTGGATTGAGTGTTGTCTCATTGGCAGTCGTAGAACATCTTTTTTTTTTATATATATTAAAGAATAAACGCAATATTTAATATATAACTGCCATTTTCAGTGTTTGGTACAGGTTGACAGTCACTAGGCACAACAGTTCAACATAGAACCATATCCGGAAACCAGAGAACTCTTTTTGTCAGAAAACACTGTCAAACATCAAAACATACTATCCACACTGATCTGTGTCCACACTTGTTTAGTATAGTAAATATGTAGAATATTCATTGACGCATTTAAATATTGTTATATGTTATGTAGCAAGAACAAGTACTATTTTCTCTTAATTCTTATTTCAAAAAGTATTTCCTCATTCCACTTATTTGTAATTCCCCCATGTATAATTCTAACACAATACAGCCGGTAGCACTGAAAATGACATTTCATTAAATGCATATGCAACCATTAAATCAATTTGAAGATAAATGCATTCAACTAAAATCAGGCAGCTCTAGAATTTTTTTGTTTGAATATAATTCCTGGCATTTGTAGTGCACTTTGAAAAACTTAACCGTATCCTAAAGTTACAAATTAAAAAAAATATTGAGTCGAGTTATTCGACTTTGCGGACATGAGGATAAACATGAGAGAGTTTCCATGTGGGTTGGGATATGAGGATAAACATGAGAGAGTTTCCATGTGGGTTGGGACATGAGGATAAACATGAGAGAGTTTCCATGTGGGTTGGGATATGAGGATAAACATGAGAGAGTTTCCTTGTGGGTTGGGACATGATGATAAACATGAGAGAGTTTCAATGTGGGTTGGGATATGAGGATAAACATGAGAGAGTTTCCATGTGGGTTGGGACATGAGGATAAACATGAGAGAGTTTCCATGTGGGTTGGGACATGAGGATAAACATGAGAGAGTTTCCATGTGGATTGGGACATGAGGATAAAACATGAGAGAGTTTCCATGTGGGTTGGGACATGAGGATAAACATGAGAGAGTTTCCATGTGGGTTGGGACATGAGGATAAACATGAGAGAGTTTCCATGTGGGTTGGGACATGAGGATAAACATGAGAGAGTTTCCATGTGGGTTGGGACATGAGGATAAACATGAGAGTTTCCATGTGGGTTGGGTTCTTTTATCTCATTGTTTTCTGTACTTTCTAAAAAAAAAATCCCGCTCAACAGTCATTCTCATGAAATACATAAAATCATACTTTAATTAACTGTTTCCCAACTTGGTATGCATATAAGATATGTGGTGCGAGTATCAATGAGACAATCCTCCATCCAAATCATAATTTGTAAAAGTAAACCATTATAGGTCAAAGTAGGTCTTCAACACTGTGCACTGGATCACAGCCTAAATAGGATTCTACACATACCAATACAGATACAGACAGATAGCCGAGGAGCGCATATGTACTTGTTGCTGGTGTGAATTTTGAATCTACACATCGGTACTGTAAGTTAACATAAGGAAATCTGATGTAGTGAACGACTTCAAAAAGATCACGTGACAGTCTTTACACGCAGCAGTGTAGGAGTAAGTTAAGCTGTAAGTGCAGACAATTTTATTACATGTCATTAGATATCCTGAAGTATATGCAAAATTGGCAATACAATGTCCAAAGAAAGATTATGTTAATGCCTATTTACACATGAAACACAATATTTCTTTTGATAGGAGATTATTTAATCTTATGAATAAATAAAGAACTTATTACTTTGCTTCGGGGGCGGATAATGATTTTTCGGAGGAATATTGGAATAATCAGGACGTAAGAATTCAGAATCAAAAAGCAGAAATATTATATGGTACCGCCGATTCACAATATTAATTAATTTAGGAATTGGCTATGAATAAATCAAGACTATTACTTGATTTGCCTTTTTTGCTTGTGTAAATGAATAATAAAAAAGGTGTTTAAGTCACTGCTTTAATGCTCTGGTATTGGAAACGAATCCACGAAATAATTACTCACTGAAAAAAGAAATTCCTGTGAAATTTTAAACTGAAGTATCATAGCTATTGTGCCAACAACACTAATCCTACTACTCTTCAGGATGATGATAATGAAAAAAATATAATAATAAATAAAAAGATAACAATCTTGGAACAACGAAAACAAACGTTTTTTTTTGTAACAGTTAAGGTATTAAAAAGTTGTTTTCCACCAATACAATTTGGGCATCATGGTATAGCTAAGAGCGTCAGAACTATCATTAAACACCAACCAAAACAACAGACTACCCCGCACGGACACTTAAGGGTTGCTGTAAGCTCTTACTTCAGAAGAAAACCCAACGAAAACAATAACTATTCCGAAATATTGGACCAAACTGTTGTACCGGTCTTTCTGCATTTAGAAATAGTCAATTGACATATTTACTACTCCGAAACATTGCGCACCGTTATCGGTATTTCTATATAATACAGATTAAATATACATGCAAACACTTATCATTGAGAAACATTTGGGTCTCTTCGACTTTAAAGTTTTGAATATCCCCCTGATATCTTCTACTTCTTTTATATTTAAGGGAGCTATCATTTGATTTTTGTGGACCAGGATAAAATTTGAAAAAGGCAGAATGAGACACTTTGCAAATTAAAAAAGTCATGATAAACTAATAAAAAAGTTGTACCGAATCGAATGTAAATAAAAAAGAAATGACAGCAATTACAAAAAAAAAAAGACAAAATATACAGAACAAAATTTTTCATCCTAGCTCCCTCCTCCTACGGAAATCAAATGGTATCTCCCTAACTCGTCTTCAGTACTTTTTTGCTATGATAATGAGTGGTGGTATTGTAATTCTCCTTCCTTTTTATTTATCTATTTTACAAAGCCCTATGAACAATACTATTACATGGAATCTCATAACGACATCAATATCTCACTTGATGATATTGGGTTTTAAAATTTCATTGATATCTGCATATAAGGACGCTGTCAACTATGGTCCCGATATAATCACGTTACGTCACGTCACTTAACATGCAATATTTGAAGAATGCAATTTTAAATGATATCGTTTCAATTATAAGATAAGCAGAAGACACCCCCGCACGTGACATTCGGTAAGGAAAATTAAACGCTTTAAATCATGGTATTTTTTTTAATTTTCATATTGATTAATTCATTTGATATATAACATTACTGTCTATAATCAGACATTCTTCAGAGGAATATATATTTATATATAATTGATTAAAAAATTAAATTGGTAAATCGAAATTACGTTTGCAAGCCAAAGTTTACTTTTGTCTGGAATAATAAGATTAAAAGAGGCAAAACATCGACAAATTTGAATAATTCCAATTATACAAAGAATTGTTAGCATTCAATTTAACAAGCCGCCTACAATATTGGTTTGAAATTAATTTAAAATGCAAATCTGCTTATGATAACATCTGTTTAAGCGCTCTTTGTCATAGAACAATTTACCGTAAGATTTTACACTTTAAAATTGTTTTTGAACCTAAAAACTCGAAGGATATAAATTTGTCACTGATTTATGTAAGAAAAATGACCATGAGATTATTTATCTTTTTATTAACAAAATACCAACATAAAAAAATATTAGGTCTTTTATACGTGCATATGCGTCAATATCTTCCATTTAGTTTGACAGGGAAACTTCTTTTGCTCAAGTTAAGTTGGAGAAGAAAAAACAATTAATTTGCGAGCCCTCAAAACTACCAAAAGAACTATAAACTCACAAAAAAAACCTTCCACAATCAAAAGAAAGTAAAAACATTTAAAAAGAAGATTCGGTTTGACTACCAATAAGACAACTCTCCACCAAACACCCGACATAGAGGTTAACAACTATAAGTCACTATCCTGTCTTCAACAATAAACAAAAAGATAAATACCCATACCTCATTGTAAGCTAAAAAAAACGGTAATACACTTTTACCTAAATTTATAAAAATTACAAGTTTTGATCGTTTTTATTACGGAAGCCGATAAGGGCGAATGGCCCTTATCGGCTTCCGTACTTTATGGTACCTGATAGATACAAAACTAACTTCTATAAAATATTAGACTTAGAACTACGAAAGATGAACAACTTTTGATAGATTACGCCAATCTCTTGTTTGAAAATATGAATTCATGAATGATGAAAAGAATGCATTCATAACAGATTTTTTAAATACATTTTCTCTGTGTATTTAGCTGAAGCCTTTCGAAGAAAGAAAAACTATAATAAGTCCACCAAAATGTTTTTATATTCTATATTAGGGAACTCGTCATAGAAGTGTATGTGTTGATGCTTGTTTCTTAGATGTGTGAGCTAAGAAATTTAAAGTCGTTTGTAGATTTCAACGTATCTTATCTATAGTGTTTGATATATTGCTCATACAGCCCTTGTATGTCACCTATTTGTTATCCTTATTATGTTAGGTTGCTTTCTAAACTACGTTTTACTAACCGAACTCCTTCGTCATAAATATACACATTGTGTCCATGTTGCTTAATGGGAAACTACTTGAAAACTGAAAAATATATTTATCATGGTCGACCATTTGGGTTTTATTATTTCTTTTTCTCTCTACAAACTTCCGGTGTAGACTGCAGATGAACTATTTGAGTATAGTTAAAATAATTATAGGTGGCACGGTAGTATTTCCTGGTCCATAAGGGATAATGATAGCCTTTTTAGAATTTTCACCACTTTCTAACACTGCAAACATTTCTACATTCATAGTTAACTGAAGTACTTTCATTTTACTATTCAGAAATGAATTTGAATATGTATCATGACCGTTACTTTTTTTTGCTATTTTTAAAAACCTAAGGCCACTAGTACTTTTAGGTCTTTTATGGTGTTGTGAATACAAAATTAAAAAAAATTCTCAAAAATTCATTTTCATCTGTATGTAAAATTATTTCATATTTTTCTACAAATGATTCATCCCTCAGTTTGGGAAAGTATGCTCAGTTGATACTGTATTTTTTGTTCAATCACACTGTTTAGATACATTTACCTAAGTAGGGTACACAAAAGAGCAACCTAAATTTTGGAATGCAAATACTACCGTGCCACCTATACTGCACTCGTTCTATTTGTGCAGTCAGAATGAATTGACCGTATATTTCTATGTCAAATACAGTCACTGACATGATATCACTTTCCCATGAATATTTAAATAGAAATTTCCGAAATTATAATTAATTATTCATACAACCTATTCAACCTGTTCTTGTTTACAATGTATACAACAACTCAAACTTATTTTTCGCAATTTTGTTAAAAAACAGATTTAACTTGTTCATATTTTGGTCTCCAAACTATAAATCATTATGTATTATGCTTATTGTTGATATTTTAGTTCATTCTTAAACAAATTCGTTCCCCATCGATTGCGAATTTCAACAGGTAATGTACATTTCATCGTGTTGTATATTTCTCGGCCTGCATGATATGAGACCTTTTTATAAAAGGGGGAAATTTCCCAATATTAAATCAAAATGATAACATTAACACATTAAACAACAATCGAAAATGTTTTTTTTTAGATTGCAGTATAAAGACAATAATAGTGCATTGACTTGACATATCAACGATATAAGGATTCGGCCCGAAACGGGGAAATAGCTCGACAGAGCCTCGCATTTCCCCGTTTCTAAGCCTCACCCTTATATCGTTGATACTAGTGACGCAACGTTAGATATTGCTACTACCACGAAAAAATAGCGTTAAGTAAATATTTGACGGGAAAATTTTCATAAAAATGCTGAAATAAATATTTCAAATTATACACGGAAATAAAGATTGATTCTTAAATTTTTACAGTATGATAGAGAAAGAATAAAAATATAATATTCATAGCCTTAGGAAGACACAGATTACCCGAAAAACGTTTACTTAGCGTTGTCCCATGTAACAAACTCGAAACATAAAACTCGAACAATTCGCGAAATCTTCATGCAACTCTTCGAAAGTTTACATGAACATTCTATTACGTGATCTATTTCAGTATTGGTTAACATGGCTGTCTCCATTTAAAATTTGCATACATATTTTCAAAAGAATATGATGTACGGAAATGTCCCATCGGAAATTTAATTTGGAAACTTGAAACATTTCAGTTCAAAAATAAAATTTTGACAGATAATTCATTAAATTGATCGTTTTGTACTAAGTGTTAGCTCCCAAAATTCGAATTGAAAAATAAATTGAGCTACTTTTCCAATTCAAAACAATAGATTTGCAAGGTCTTGCGGAAATGTCCGAGTTAAACTTTCATGCCTTCACAAAACTTTTACGGCAAAAAAACCCCAGAGATTGATTTCGTGAAGATTATTTTTCGGCTTTGATAACTATACCAATAAAAAGTACTTTTAAAGTTGAAGTTGGTACACCAAGCAGCATTAATATTACAGGGTTATCTATAAAAAATACGAATTAATGAAAATGTCTTGCAAGATTGTCCGTTATCATAATTTGACGTCGCCAAAAGCGTAATATGCTAGAGACGGCATGAACTGCATTCGCGTGTTCCTTCCTCCCCTAAATATAAATGTCCTGCTTTCAACAAAACGAAATGACGCACACATTACAAAAATACACATCTATAAGACGATCAAAAAGTAAGAAAACTTTAGTATCATAAGTATAAGATATTGTATGTCACTGCTTGAATAAAATCATACTCGGGTTGAGTATATAATGCAGCAATACTCCTCCAAAACACATAATTACTATCAGTAAAATTGAATATCCTATGTTAATTATAAAATCATATTGGATTGGATTCTTACGGCATTTATACTTGTGTGTTATACTTTGCATTTACCCAAAAAGGAAAGCAGGAAGAATTAGATAAAGCGCGTTTCCAATTTAAGGTGGCACCTAACACTACAGGGAGATAATTCTGTAAAGTCAGCTAAACGTTTTAACTACGTTGTGTTGTAAAGGGAATATTAAGCTTCTCGGTGATCAAAATTGGTGTTTGTCAAACTGCTATATAACCAGTGTAATTTTTCTGATAAAATGGTTGGTTCAAAACTTTTGAAATTTTTACATTTTTGTTAAAGAGTCAAAGTAAATATTTTGTCAAAATTTTATCAAAATTAAACGAGCCAAATTAATTTTAGTAATAGTGTTGGGTACCACCTTAACGTCATTTTTCTGTTATACTAAATGGTAGCAATATCTGACGTTGCGTCAAGTCAAGTCAATACACTATTATTGTCTATCTATCCACTGAATACGTATTTTGTCCAATTATTTAAAGTTTTTTGGAACCCGGAAATTTGCAGTTTTATGGCAACAATGTATTAGTGTTACTTTCTTGTAACTGCATCGATATGCACCACAAGACCAAAGAATAAAGATAAATTAGTCGCTATATATGTGGAAGTTTGTAACGATCTTAACTGGCCATACAGCCCCTGCACATTCAGTGATTTTAGTCGCTTGCCAATTTTCGGTACTAAATAAATCAGTCTATTTAAGTCGCTGGACAAGACCGATATTTTTATAGTACCGAAGATTGGCAAGTAGAAAATCATACCAAATTCCTGTGTAACTTCGTTCCTGGCATTAACTATCGACCTTACTCTAAATATGTCTCTGGGACAAGATAAACATGTCAAAGCGTTAAATTTAAAGTGCATGATAATATTGATACAATTATTTCCACGATTAATCGATTTCATGGAAATAAATAAGACGTGCTAGATGACTAAAGTAAAAATAAACCCAATCAACTGTTTTAAGTTTCAAACCAGTCCAATTTGAAAGAATATGAAGTTAGTTTTAGTAGGTGTATTGAAAAGGGTCGCTTCTTCAACTTCCGGTATATTATCGTCGCCATAGCTAATGATGTTGCAATTATCATTTCATGTTTCCATTGAGTTATTGTAGTTTTTGTTGGAACAAAGCAAGTTTGTAACATTGTGAAGAGACCATTATGAAGAAAAGGTCATTTAAAATACAATTATCTTTTCATGTGTGATGCATGACTGAGCACACACTGACGTTACAGGAAGATGATGATGGCGCATTACTTAACCATTCATCACGGTTCACTGAACATTCGATTGATTGTTTCAAAATGAAATATTAATAGGAATATATAGATTGTGGTCATTTTAGGTAATACTTGATTTTATGTCGACAAATAAAACAAGCTAAACTAACAAAAGATCAGATAGAAGAAATTGAGTTATTTGTAAATATAAGTGTCGAACTCGTTGAAAGTTTAACTCCTTAGCAGCTATTCTATTATTTTGGGTTTAAGTTTTATGTTTTAGTTAATGATCTTAAGTGTGACATTACAATAAATACACCCGTGAAGCAAATACAAGCACCATCCTCTCTGAGGGTCGCGAATTATGTAGGAATGTGAAAAGAAAATTAATCATACAATAATAATAAAACCAAACTTATGCATGCAATTTTAGTATTATTTGTTATTATATGTATTATCTGCTCAGACGTACATGTAGGAGCTCACTTTTAGACATATCCGAGCGTACTTTTTTACTCTCCCCATAAAATAAAAATGTTTTTGGTTAAAGTGACATGTTGATTTCATCATCAGCTAAAGTAGCTTTGTGTCGAGGATTACATAAATACATTGCCGACATTATGTAAACATTTGTGTTAATAAGTTGTTCTCACTTCTAGGTGCACGCTGTAGAACCATACCTTTTAGATTAAGAAATAATGCTATTCCACGATCATGCAGACGCATGCAATGTGTTTTTTCCGGAGGGAGTGGTTTTGAACAGCAAACACGAATCTTGGTCAAATATGTCAACTGCGAATCGTAACACAGTGTAGTCATTGTATATATGTATAGGTTACAAGAGCGCAATTATTTGTTTACATTTTACCGGCAAGTTTTTACCCCAAGATGGTACTCAGAATAGAATCCTATACGGCTTGTGATTGGTGGATGCAAGATTGGAATTACATTTAATCGAAAGCTTATCCAATTAGGTTTAAAAATTGCCGAAAATAATATTCACATTTTACGAAGTATAGAACATATCTTCCATCTCTGCACGTCGGAGCCATTAAAAATATGCCTTTTTCATTAAGCGAAAAAAGTAGACGATCTTTTTCAACTGCATTTCAAGTCAATTTGAGCCACATGACCCTATATTTTTTTGTTGTTGTAATGCAACACTGGCATTTCTAGTAACAGGAACTGCTACCCGTTTTTCCCTAGTTTGTGTAGTGTTCGAGAAAAAAAAAATACGGAACACTAGTGGTACCCTATGGAAAATGCATTACGAATAATTGCGCTCTTGTAACCTATTAGTAACATCATGTGCATCATTTAATAGTTTAAAGTTTTTTAAGTTAATGAAATATGCCAATTAGATAAAATTAGTTTTTCTGCAGTAGTCAATATACGCATGTGCAAACACATTTTATTGGATTTCGAGCATGGGTTTGTTTACAAAGATAAAGAATCATGAATATGACCAACGAATCGGACAGTATGAAAACATACGGTGGCAACGAGGCGGACAGTACACTTTGAATAGAAAAGATTCAATTGTGACAATATAATAAAAAAAAAATGAACCAAACTTTTGTGTGTGTATGCGGAATATGATTATTCAACTATGTATCGATTAAAAATCTTGAAAATGTTTGAATTTTCGGAGTTTTGTTAAGATTTATGACTCGAAAAATCGCTAAATTTTGACCCCTCTTCATGATCAGGAGTTATTTTAAAAAGACGGTTGATGCTAAAAGCATAAAATAAGCTTTAAATGGTCAAAAATACATCATTGTAGTTATTCACTTACCTTGAGCTGCTGAACAATCCATTATGGGACACTTTGTGTTGATATTCTATATTTTTTTGAAAAACAACGAGCCGATCGCCGTCGGACAGATCAGCAACTTCCGTTTTGTGTCACTGTCCGCTTGTACACTGTGAATATACGTATAGTGTCTTGAAATATAAAATTTATTTGTATGAGGCTTAGAAACGGGGGAAATGCGAGGTTATACCGAGCATTTCCCCTGTTTCGTGCCGAATACAAATAAATTTCATATTTCAAGACACTATACGTATATTGTTTTTATACTGAAATCAATAAAAAAATAAAAAAAATAATAAAAATATGAAACAAATATTATTAAAAAAAAGTGTTTGGAATTTCCCCCTTGGGGTACCATTTTGGGGTATTTCCCTATTAGCGAAGTCTAGGCGGTAAGACATTGACAATTTAAGGAATTAGAAAGGGAAAATGAATTTAATTAATAACATTTGATAAACATGGTATATAAATTACCAATTTGAAGACATAACAAGTTGAAATTCATAAAAGTTTGACCATTGTTACTACCATATCCAACTATAGCAGTCATCACGTGACTTTCGTGACGTCACACATCCCCCGTATCAAGCCCAAGTAAAATATATAGAAATGCACAGGGGCTTTCAGGAATCGATAAAATAAATTACTTTGAGTTCATGATACAAAAAGTGTGGGAATATATATCAATTTCTCATATATTTAGAAAGATATTTATGCCTTTTGGAACAGTTTAATTTTTGGTCTTCTCCCTTCCAAATGCTTTTGAAAATTTGTCTTGTTGCCTCGATAAGTTCCCATGTTATATTATACAACTCCGATAAATATTGTATTTTCTGTCTGGTTAAACATAAAATTGCGATTTTAATATACAAAACTGATGGAATAATTGTGGGAATATGTTCTTATCACTACATTCATAAATATTTGAAATATCGTAGGTGCAATAGTTTAATTTTTTATTATGTCCCTTCCAAATTGATTTGAAAATTAGCTATTTTCAGAAAATCTGGTATTATTTTTCAAAATGGCGACCACATTGACAGCGTGGGCCGACTTGGTAAAAATATATTTTGTAAGATTGTTACAATGAAAATCAAATAACTTTGAATGCTCGCGTTTTAAGTTATTGTCTTACCTTAAAGCAGCCTCTAGAATTAAACATTTGTTCCTTTAGGCATAGCTGATACATGCTGTTTTTGTTTTTGTTTATATTGTTTTGAAAAAAATGGCGACCAAATAATTTTCAAACGTAGACGATGTTCGACACTTATTTTGTCCATGCAAATAATTCAATTTAATTTCACTGTTTATATTGCAATTAAATATGACACGTTATTGTAACTATAATGATGGCCAAAGACGTATAGGTAGATTAAGAAGATATTTTAGTCATAACATCGACGTGATCAAAGAAAACAAATATGGCACCTGATCACGATGTAAGTTTTGACAATACCTATGTAGATTAATTAGTGTTGTCCGATTCTCAATGAAATTCCTTACGATATTATTTTATATTTATAAAAGAAGACCTCGAATGGATATTATAATTAACCGAGATGAAATAACTATATTTTTCATTTTTCTTTAAATCATTCATGGGGTAACCAGTAAATTTTACATCATAATTAAACCAGTAATATGCAGAGTTATCGAACATAATTATGACTGGAATAGTTGCATATGACGTTGTCATGGTTGTGACGTGACGTTGTAAGTAGGCGGGGCTTATAGGTGAGTTGAGGTCATTGACGTATAACGCTAACGTTTATAAATACGTATAGCTTTATCTGTATAGTAAAGTAGCTGATTGCAGTATAAAACATCATACATAGAAGATAATGAGAATAAAATGAGCAAAGTTTGGATGGAACTAGAGTTCTGACTAGAGTTCCATATGAACGGTAAATAATTTTGAAGAGTAAGGTCTCTTGAATACCGGAAGTACAAGGCCTCTACTCTGAATATGTTTACATTCAAATTTGATTGGATTGACGTCATAACATCCGGGATATCGAGTCGATCTCTAGGAACCCTGCCACAACCCAGGGTTCCTCGAGTGTTAATGGCGGGAAAACTATATCCAATCATAACAGGTGTTATATATGACCATGTCAATTCCATCTACTCTAGATATCCATCCGAACTTGGCCAGTCGTGTACACTTTAAAGATTTAGCTTGTGGAACGCGTAAAAGAATAGATTAAACTATGAGAGCTAATCCAAAAATCTCTATCTGCCGCAAAATGATTTATAAATCGGATTTCGAATATTTACAATATTAGTTTATTGAATCCGAATCCTAATTTTCCGTGAGTAATTTCTATTTCGCGAAAGTTCAAAAACTTATACCTCATTTAAGCTTATAGAATCTATGAACCATCATCAAGAATCTATGCAATCAGAACTAACTTCCGTAACGTAATAATGAATTTATACCGTTATTACGCAATTTTAATGAAAAATATGACATAAAGTTCCATTTTTGTGTAAAGCAACCAAACCATTTCATTTTCTATTGTTTAGATTTCAAAATTCTTTCTTCCATGGTTATTTATTTCTATTCACCAATACGTAAGTGATGTATTGTATCGTGATGAAAACACTCATGTATGCAACAGTGAGACGAAAGACACCGAAGGGACATTAAATTCATAAGTCGAAGTTAAACTGACAACACCATGGCAAAAAAAGAAAAAGACCAAAAGACAAATTACACTCAAGACTAAGTAACCCGAACCTTATCGATGCTCCGGAATGAAAAGCAGATCCAGCTCCACATGCGTCACACAGTTGCAGACAGTCATCTTTAAACAATGCATTCACTAATTATTGAAGCCATACATTTACTACTTGTTTAAAAATCAGGTAGATTAAAATAAGCAATTGCAAAAATGGGTTACTTGTTACAGAACGTACCCAAGTCAGATGGCTGTTTCTTGGTTGTTCCGTTGGTTTTTGTAATCGAGCGTTGTGTTTTGTAAGCTTAACGGTTTTCCCCCTATTTCAATTTACCTTACACTATTTGTTATTTTTTTTTATAAAGGTGTGTCTGGAAACAATTTTTTAATAGCTTATTTAAAAATGAATTTTAATTTCCAACATTTTTTTTTCAGAATGTAACAAGTATGAAGGTTCAGAAGATTTAATTGCATGTCCAACACCAGATGCCTATCAAAAATTTTATTGCATAGAAGACCGCCATCTCTGTGATCAACAACTTAATTGCCCCAATGGGGAAGATGAAAATTTAATTGGCTGTATGTTTTTTAAATGGGTATGTACATTTATAAAAATTGTTTCTTTCGTTCGATTAATGTTGAATGTCAATCTTAACAAACTATTTTATTTGACCATGAAAATTCTTGAAGAAAACAAGAATTTCACTACAAATACTGATTTCATAAATGTGTTTTCGTCATATTTGTCTTTATATATATATAAGACAAAGAAGATGTGGTATGATTGCCAATGAGACAACTCTCCACAACAGACCAAAATGACACAGAAATAAACAACTAATAGGTCAGTTTGACATACTTAACGGTTCAAGATATTCAACTGACATAGCAACCGCAACTGATTGCCACTTTAGAATACCGAATCAAAATAGATCAATCCAGTCTTGAAAAAGAATTTATTTTAATTCCACTACTAGTATGGCCGGAAGGACAATCACAAAACGCAATACATCTAGAAAAATATTCAGCATGAAAAAAATAAATGTACGAAAAATGAGAAAAGTGTTAACTCTTGAATTATTTGTTCGGATGAAGCGTATTTATTTAAAAGGTATCTAGGTATCATATGAATTTTTAACCTTTCAAATAGTAACATCATTCAGTCATCGAAGTACGATGAGAATGGTAATGTGGGCAGTAAATGGAAACTTGACTTATTTGTGTATTTATTTAGCATTAGTTTATATACAAATGTATATGCTTTCCGAGTGAACCTTAATGTATAAACGAGCATGCAATCTATCTTACTTTTCCATGTGCATGGCGTTAGTAGACTTAAATAAAGAGACATGAGCTTTTGCCAATCACTAAAACGCTTGTGTAAACCATTTCCATAAATGTATTCTGATCTTCTAAGTACCACATATTATCCCCGTTCTATTTGACTTAAATGCTCAAAAATCATTGACGAAACGGACTATTACAACGCTAACACATTACAGATAAAAGAATAAACCCCCTTTACTTAGATCTACTCAACACATCAATGATAGGTAGAATAACATTACTTTAAGTAGTTCTACTTAACACATCACCTGATAAAAAAAGGAACTTCCCTTTTGTCTAGGACTAATCAGCACATCACAGATAAAAATAGTAATATACCTTTGCCATAACCCCTTATACATAAGAAATAAATACTAACAGAACTATTTCAATACATGCACACTTGATCTTTTGCATTGTCATTGAAATTAGAGTTGTAAATATATTTACATAGATGAACATATATCGGTTATTCATTTATGTATTTTTTCCCTTTTAAGAATAACATTGTATTTGTTAATTTTGTAGGCAAATTCGTTCTTTAGGAAGATAGAGGAAGCTTTAATAAATAAAGATAGAAGATTATGACAGCGATAATTTGCCACAGACTTGAATACACACAATGTATGAACACATTCTTATGGTAGACGAAAATTGTATGACCTGATTTCAGAAACTTTTGGATGATTTATATGCGTGATAAATTGAAACTGGAAATTAATAACAAAATAAGTAGATAGATAAAAAAAATATATGCTTCTTAACAAATATGGAAAATTATAAGCATTGCCATGTATATTAATTATTTCGGACACTTGTATGTCTGTCTAAACATTCTTAATGTTTCAAATATTGTTTTTCTTGTTTTAGTATTTAGAATTACATCTTAATCAAAAATGATAAACAATGTTTCTATGAATGTAAGGACACGATCTTAGTATTGAATCAACTGTACAATTTCTGTTGAAAGGAGATTGAGATGACGAGTAACAATTTTTTGTTCTGTAAATGTACTTTTTTGAAAAAATATCTAATTGTGTTTTTATTGTGATTTAAAAGTAGACCATCCTATAAGGAGAATTTCAAAAATTAAACAACTCATCATAGATACCAGGCTTTAAATTAGACCAATTTTAAAAAATCTGAACATATGATACTGTTTCGGACTAACAGCTGATTGATTCAATGCGGAAATAAGCTAAAAAAGTTAAAAATACCCGATGCACGTGCTATTTGGTTGTAGTAAAAGACACATGGTACAAAGAGCTATAACACATCCAATCAGCCAGTCAATAAATCAAATAGAAGGCAATATAAAAATGAATTGTGAATATAAACATGTCTTAGTTGCCTTTCCGAAACTATAGGCTCTTAACCTATTTTTGTTCGTTTGTTTTTGTCACACATTGTTTTCAATAAAAGTGAGTTTCATGCATGCGACTGTTATACAAGTAAGAGGTTTAGCAAGCTTTCAAACCAGATGCAATCCACCATTTTTAAATAACGAAATACCTGCATCAAGTGAGAAATATGACAGTTATTGTCCATTCGTTTGATGTGTTTGAGGTTTTAATTCTGCCATTTGTTATAGGACTTTCAGTTTTGAATTTTTATAAGAGTTCGGTATTTTTGTTTTTTTTACTTTTAACACCGTCTCAGTTATTTATTTTATTTAATTTCTTCTATTGTATTTTCGATTATAGTTAAAGTTAAATTATTGATTTTTATTTTGTTTTGCTAATGTTTGTTTATTGAGTATTGACATAACCTTGTAAAATTTAATAATTTATTACCAACAGAGACATGTGTTAAAGAAGATTCTTACCCTCTTATTAACAAACAACAAATTATTAACATTTACAGTTTTATCAATTCGTTTAATGTGTTTAATGTGTTTAAGCTTTTGCCATTTGATTAAGAACTTTCTGTTATGAGTTTCCCTCGCAGTTCGATAGTTTTATTATTTTAATTTTCATATGAAGTGTGATCAATTACCTCACAGTCTTGTGACAATACAAGCTTTTTGGAACAGCCACGATATCATATCGTTTAGATATTTGTAAAAGAACTTAAAATACACCATTGTTCTTTTACACATAACCCTTTGACAGCTTATTGCTGAAGCAAAATTTCCTACTGTTTGTTGGTAAACCATATTTTGATAGTATATGTCATTGGATTGTAGATATCAGGTTACATTATCGTCCATGCTGACATCGCTGTCACACGTTTATTGATATATACATCTATGTGTGTTATTAAAAATAATAATGGATTTGCTGTTATTGTAAAGTTTGCGATACATTGTTAACTTTTTATAGCAATGAAAATCTTGCTTGTTTTGTTAATTGTTGTTTTTACTTGTATCATAACATTTAATTTTTTGTATAATGTGGATCCATTTATTTTCTGGGGAAGCAATCTTCGTTGATTAAGTAAAACTTGTTTTTTCGAGGATATTTACATTAGATCTTGTGGCAAAGTCTGCATACATTCTTTTGGCTCAGGATTTTGGACAGGAACACACAAAAAGTGACGGGGACAACCATGTGTCCGTGCTCACTCTAGGAAGTCTAACATTACAAGGGCGTTCAGCTAGTAGTTTCAACTTAAAACTCAATTGGAAAGGGGTCTAAGGTCCTCTCTAAAAATTTCATTTATGAATAAACAAATAAAGAACGATTTGAGGGGCATTAAAGAGAACCAAAGAAAAAAATCAACAACAAGACTGGAATGAGACCAAAAATATCTTGAAATCCGCCTAGCTCTAGATGCAATGAACATTGTTTCGTCCCCGAGGGTATCACCAGCCCAGTAGTCAACCCTTGTACGATTAAGTGTTGACATGAATATCAATAATGTGGTCATTTTATAAATTTCCTGTTTACAAAACTTTGAATTTTTCGAAAAAACTAAGGATTTTCTTATCCCAGGCATAGATTACCTTAGCCGTATTTGGCACAACTTTTTGGAATTTTGGATCCTCAATGCTCTTCAACTTTGTACTTGTTTGGCTTTATGAATATTTTGAAATGAGCGTCACTGATGAGTCTTATGTAGACGAAACGCGCGTCTGGCGTACTAAATTATAATCCTGGTACCTTTGATAACTATTATTGATTTTTTAGCAATACAAATATAATAAAGCCAAATATATTTCAGCTCATGTGATGCTATCCTGTTCATTACCATGCGCGTCTGGTAGCGAATCAACTAGAAAATTATAACTAGTAATAAGATGACAACAATGATATCTCATACTGGTAGCAATCAATGCCACGAATCCCTCAAAACTAAAAAAAAAATATTCCAAATTTATTGAACATATCAGTGGCAAGTCTATTACCTAACAAATTGTCCGCTACACAAAAGCAGTTCAGACGAAGGGTTTATTAACACCAGTAAACTATTAAAGTGTATACTATTTTGATACAAAAACAGAAGATTATAATTGTGTCCATTTAAACATCAGAAAACCAAGAAGAAATAGATAACGCGAGAGAAATATCTGTAGTCTGAATCATCGGATGGATATTAATTAGATTGAAACCAGGTGTACTGATAGGATAAACATCTTTTGGCATGAGTGTGGAACTCCACTCAAGTAATATCTGTGGTCTCGTGTCAAAATCAGTCATGTCCGACTTTTGATAGTAAACAGTTAGTACGTGGGTTCATCGATTGAAGAAGAATGTAGTGACACTATAAACAAATTCGTAAATTTGAATTTGAAAATCATGAATCTTATTGTTTTATCTGTTTCAAATCACAAACACATAAATATGCTGCATGTTGTGTCTTATCAGACAAGTGCTATCAGCTTAAGTTCTTCGCAATTTAGATTGGGGAAAAGGCTATCGGCAACCATTGGTTCAGCGGCAAAATCCAATATATTGACACAATTATGGTAATGGCATGAAACTTCGCACAACGTTAGCATGGTTAGTTATGATGCTTATAAACAACTTTGGATATAGAACAATTTAAATTATTTCCAAAAAGGTCGTCAAATTCAAAGTTACCACTAATAGTCAATAGCCTATATGCTATCTATTGGTATGATTGATTTTTAATCGTAAAAGCAGGAAACTTTGCACAGTGCTAGTTATGATGCGTACTTACAGTTTTGGTAAAGAGCCATATAAAAAAATAAAAATAATGGCCACCAAATTAAAAATGGCCAATAGTCAAGAGATAAAGTTCTATATTGTTGGTGTATTTGATCACTTAATTTAAAGAGCTTGAAACCTTGCACAGTGCTATTTATGACGCTAACAATAGTTTTTGGGATACGGAGCCATCTAAAAAAGTTAACTGACAGTCGCCAAATTTAAAATAGCCACCAATGGTTCAGAGGCTAAGTCAAATTTATTGGTATAATTGATCTTTTTATAGCAACAGCCAGAAACTTGGCACAGTGCTAGTTAATAAGTTAGGAAAATGGAGTCATTTTAACAAATTCCTAAATAACCAACACAATCAAAATGGCCACCAATAGTCATTTGCACAACTGACCACTTTATAATAAAAGCACGAAACGTTGCATGCTAATGAACAGTTTCTGATATAAAGCCAACAATTAGAACCTATAAGAAGCGTCTGTACCCCAACCATTGCATGATTAAGTTTGGAATTAATGTTCGGGATCGTTCATACCTGATCTACTGAAATACACATTAAACATTAAACATCAGCCACTGTACTAATGAGTATGTTTAAAACAGCAACCTGGTAAATAATGTCATAAAAAAAACTCGATCAAAGATTCTGAAATAGGAAAAAAAAACATTGCATACAATGAATATAACACTGTATTAACTTGGTATCTCCAACACTCTGTCCTGGACCAACATTCATCAGGAGCGCTTAAAACCCGAAGCATGGACGTCAAGGATGTATTGATTCTTGAATGAATCTAGGATAGTATAATTAGTAAATGCTTCTTTTTTGATTGATAAAATACAAATATTTACTGATGTTCAGTGGTTGTCGTTTGTTGATGTAGTTTATCATGTCTATAGTGTTTCTATTCATATAAAGCAGACTTTATAAAAGAGCTTCTCAGGAAAATTGAAAATAAGCTATCATTATCCTTTAACTTCACGATCCTCTATATAGAACATTTCCTCTCACTCAATAATTTAGAATAACATAACATTATATTGAAACTAGTTGAAATGGATCGGTTTACCCCTCTGGGGCAAAATTTACACAAATGTTTTGGTTGGTGTCGTGTTGCTTGCTGTTTCGTTTACTATGCAGTGTTTTCTTCGTCTATCGTTATTGCAATGGTGTAGTTAGTTTCTCTTTGACTTAAAAGTTTTTAATGTGTCTTTAATAACCTCCTCCTCTATTTACCTAGACTGTATTTGAGATACAAGTTTTTTTTAAGAAATGTAAACCTTAGGAAAAAGACGAAGGAATGTTGGAAAAGAAAGGTGAAAGATACCAATGGGACACTGAAACTTATGCACCCCCCCCCCTTAAAAAAAAAAAAAAAAAAAAAACAAACTGAAAACGCAATGGTTTAAACAAAACAAACAAATAAACAACAGTAAACTGAACGCAAGATATCAACCTAAAAAAACTGAGCAATACGGACCCCACCTAATAAAGGGGATGACCTGTGGTGCTCTGGAATGGTAAGCAGATCATGCTCCATATGTGGCATCTGCCGTGTTGCTCGTGGTATTAGTACAGCACTGTCATAAGTCTATTATGTAGGGCCCTTTCGGGTGAAAGAGGACGGGATTGAAGTTAATACAATTGGAACATATCCATTGTTATCTATGAAACGGATGTTCCGTAACGGTCAAATTACTTGGGATGGCGTCTGTAAAATTTATGAAGGATTGATTTCAATTCACTTCATGGAACTCTTGGATGAATAGCTTTCGATTGAGCAGTAACCCTTCATCAAGGAAATCATGAATGGAAACTTGAGAAGCTTTCTCTAAGAAAAGTTGTGTTAACAATGAACCGAAAAGCGTGGTTCATCACAATACGACTTTTTACAAGTACCTGAATATTTTGACCCTTTTAAGTTTAAAGATTTACATATAATATTTCTTACGTATGGTACCTTTGATCATTAAAAAACAAGTTTAAATATTTCACATATAATGGAATTGTAATTACCATAGGAGATTAGCACAAAAATCGTACGTTCGATTTTATTGTTTAATGTTCCTTTACATTTTGCAACGTTTAACCTTATATATTTTAGGGAAGCAATATTAATTTACTCATAGAGCTCATAATCGTTATATGTTTCATGATACAGAAAGAAGTTTTGCATCATTAAAAGTATCATTAACGCCATCTTTAGCAATTTGCATTATAGGGATGTTTATTCCAAACATGTAATGGCATTTTCCATCATTTTCAATTCTATAAAAAAGCAAAATTCATTCAGCAGTATTTAATGTTTTCATTACTTAAATATTGAGATGAAGAAAGAAAGACAGGGCAAATTTTCTTTTAAAATATCGGGTTTTATTTCAACAATTTGTCCAGTTCTTTTCATTGACTTAAATAAAAATGTTTTAGCATGAATAACATTGTGCAAAAACGGAGTAAAAAAACAAGAAGAAATTAGCATGCAATATTCGTCTGTCATATTATGTTTAAGTATGAATAACGTTATAAAAACGAAGAAAAACACGAAAGAAATCAGCAGCATCAGTCGTCAAACATTCGTGGTTTACAAGCCCGGATTGTTGTCAGACTTAGCAGTACAAAGTGGTAGTTGGCTGATTTAGAGAAAAAATGAACACAGTATACTACTGTTGCTTTTTTTAAATTAAAAAAATATCTAACTCCAAGAAAGATATAAAACAGAAAGTCCCTTAACAAACGGTAAAATCAAAAGCTCAAACACATCAAACGACTGGAAAAACAACTGTCATATTCCAGACTTGGTACAGGGATAAACACACGAAGCGATTGATGTATTTGAACAAAAAATATGCAGGGAATTAACCATCAACAAAACACGACAACAATATGGTAATGCACTAAATGGTGCAAAAATATATACAACACTAAAGAAACAAGACTAGTTATCTATAACGAATTTCATCCGTAAGAAAACTATTCGTGTGTTTTATTTGGATTTTCCAAGAAAGGATATTGTTGTGAATAAACACATTAAAATGCCAGGATCGAATTTTTGTTTTTGCGACAGATTCGCGTTTCGTCTACAAAAGACCCATGGGTGTCGCTCGAATAAAAAAAGTTTAAAAGGCCGAAAAAAGTACAAATTTGAAGAACATGGAGAACCAACAATTCTTCAAAATTTTGCCCAATACAGCTAAGGTAATCTATTTCTGAGATAGAAAAACCTTATTTTTTTCTCTCAAAAATTCAAAGTTTTGTAAACAGTTAATTTATAATTGTCACCATATCAAGGATAACTTGCTTCATCAAAGAAATGCTGACAACTATGCTTGTTATACCCTCAGGAAATAAAAACTCCACCAGTAGTGGCTTCAAACCAATGGTTGTAAATAAACTCATCATATATACCATGATTGACTTTTTGTAGTATTCTTAGATCTTTATTTTCAAGACAAATCGCGTAATCTGTTCATACATGTATTCATAGTATCTTGTGAAATTTCAACCGAAGATCGATTAGTATTGCGAACGGTTCACGCAGAGTTGGTAAAGTCGCTTGCTCTTAAAGACGAACCATTTGGTGTTCATACAAGTGGCCTTTTATTTTTTCTTCTTTTGTATATTGTCAATTGATTGTCGTGTCTTGAACATCAGTAAAGAGGGATGAAAGATACTAGAGGGACAGTCAAACTCATAAATCGAAAATAAACTGAGAACGCCATGGTTAAAAATGAAAAAGACAAACAGACAAACAATAGTACACATGCCACAACATAGAAAACTAAAGAATAAGCAACACGAACCTAACCAAAAACTAGGGGTGATCTCAGGTGCTCCGGAAGGGTAAGTAGATCCTGCTCCACATGGGTACCTATTGACCATCATTTATCTACATATTTTCTAAATGAGCATGATAATCAAATGCACTGTTTTTATAAAAAAATGTAGTTTGAATGAGATATACGAAATAGTATAACACACTAGCACATCCTGAAACTTTCATATATATTAGATCATACTATTTTTTACCAAATTATTATGTAACTATTGTATTAAATGTGACCAGTTGTTGGTTACTGGTTGATATCAATATAACCATGTACCAAAACATTTTTATCTTGATATTGAGGTCACACTTTAACTTACAGATTTTTTGTTTTTTTGAGAAGTAAATATTTTGCAGAACTGAACGTTAAAATTGATATTATGTAAAAAATACTTTAATTAAACAGAGACCTTATCAAATTTTGAAGGAACAACATATCCTAAAAGTTTTGGTAAATACAGCTAAGGTGATCTATTATCTATATACTTGAACGTTACAGACGTCGTATCCGACCCCAACCTATAACAGTAGTAGCATTGCACCTGCATTGCTTAAACTATATAATTCAGGACTGCTGAAACACTTATTATATAAAGTGTCATATATGTCCACTTTTTGAAATCATAAATTGTTTCGGCGACTCACATTTCTTAAATTGCTCTCAAGCTAAAATTCAAGTCTTAATGAGATACTTTTTTTAAAGGAATAAAAAGTATAACAAAATAGCGAACTGTTAGTTAAATTAGAAAAAGTCCATAAATACTGACAAATATAAATGATAGACATTTATTCAAATACATTACACAATCAATGTCGATTTTGAAATTGTATCTCTAAGTTTGTCCTTCAACATTCCATTGGTACACATGTCAGTTTTCAAGTACCGAAGTACTTCGCAAGTATACATGTATCGAGGGATCTGCATGTAGCTGTCCTGTCGTTTCAATGATTCCCCGAATTGCATTTAGCTGTCCTGTTGTTTCAATGATTCCCCGAATTACATTTAGCTGTCCTGTTGTTTCAATGATTTCCCGAATTGCATTTAGCTGTCCTGTTGTTTCAATGATAGCCCGAATTATATTTAGCTGTCCTGTTGTTTCAATGATTCCCCGAATTACATTTAGCTGTCCTGTCGTTTCAATGATTCCCCGAATTACATTTAGCTGTCCGGTCGTTTCAATGATTCCCCGAATTACATTTAGCTGTCCTGTTGTTTCAATGATTCCCCGAATTACATTTAGCTGTCCTGTTGTTTCAATGATTCCCCTAACTGCTTTTAGCTGTCCTGTTGTTTCAATGATTCTCCGAATTGCATTTAGCTGTCCTGTTGTTTCAATGATTCCCCGAATTACATTTAGCTGTCCTGTTGTTTCAATGATTCCCCTAACTGCATTTAGCTGTCCTGTCGTTTCAATGATTCCCCGAATTGCATTTAGCTGTCCTGTCGTTTCAATGATTCCCCGAATTGCATTTAGCTGTCCTGTTGTTTCAATGATTCCCCGAATTACATTTAGCTGTCCTGTTGTTTCAATAATTCCCCTAACTGCATTTAGCTGTCCTGTTGTTTCAATGATCCCCTAACTGCATTTAGCTGTCCTGTCGTTTCAATGATTCCCCGAATTGCATTTAGCTGTCCTGTTGTTTAAATGATTCCCCGAATTACATTTAGCTGTCCTGTTGTTTCAATGATTCCCCTAACTGCATTTAGCTGTCCTGTTGTTTCAATGATTCCCCGAATTGCATTTAGCTGTCCTGTTGTTTCAATGATTCCCCTAACTGCATTTATATGTCCTGTTGTTTAAAATGATCCCCCTAACTGCATTTAGCTGTCCTGTTGTTTAAATGATTACCCTAACTGCATTTATATGTCCTGTTGTTTCAATGATCCCCCTAACTGCATTTAGCTGTCCTGTTGTTTCAATGATTACCCTAACTGCATTTATATGTCCTGTTGTTTCAATGATCCCCCTAACTGCATTTAGCTGTCCTGTTGTTTCAATGATTACCCTAACTGCATTTATATGTCCTGTTGTTTCAATGATTCCCTAACTGCATTTAGCTGTCCCGTTGGCTCAATGATCCCCCAACGGTTTCATAAATGCACTTAATCAGACAGGAATTTCAACAATTGCTTACGTCGTCTTTCTGCACGTTTAAGACATTGCCCACAAGATTTAACCTGAAATAATACGGAAGACACTCTTAATGTAAATGCATCATGAATGCGGTTAATATTAATTACTTATTTCTTTATATCTAAAAATGCTTTATAACTCCGTTTTCATTTACCGCATATTATTGTTAATAGATAAGGTTTTATAAAATCTAACATTGCAGTCAAGGCCCTTTTTAAAAAAAAAATGACATGTCTTCGAGCAAGACCGGTGTTCAAAGATCAAATATACACAATTATTAAATCCAATTTAAAATGTAACAGTTTGTTGTCTAACAAATTGGAATTTATTGTCTTCAAATTCCAATGAAGATATGACAGGTATTAGCAGAATATAGCAATAGACGTGTGAGATCTAAAGATTTATTCATTCGTGTGGCATTGTAAAATTAATAGTATTAAGGTGGTACCTAACACTACAGGGAGATAACTCTGTAAAGTCAGCTAAACGTTTTAATTACGTTGTGTTGTAAAAGGAATATTTATCTTCTCAATGATCAAAATTGGTGTTTGTCAAATTGCTATATAACCAGTGTATTTTTTCTGACAAAACGGTTGGTTCAAACTTTTTTAAATTTATACATTTTTATTAAAGTCTCAAAGTTAATACTTTGACAAAATTTTATTAAAATTAAACGAGCCAAATTAATATTAGTGAAAGTGTTGGGTACCACCTTAAGCGAATAAAAAAATTGGCAATATTTTGAATTGGAGTTATCTTTCCTTGGTCATAGATTGATTTATTTTGCATGTAAAACTGTTTCGTGTACAAGTATGATTATACACATCTACGTATCTTTTTATAATTTGAGCACATATTATTGATAAATTAGTTGACTTGGCATGAACAGTATATACAGAATGACACCTTTTTTTTTCAAAATGCTAAGTGGTGTAGAAATTAATCCTTGAATATCTGTCATAACAACATACAGGTTTTTGTTGCATTTAGAGCTATATTTAACTTTATGATAAGTATATAGTTGGCTTGTCCTTTTCAGAAAGAATAAAGCAAATTAGCATTAGACGATGATTAGATCTGATGTAATTTGTGTATAATCAATATTATACTTTCCATGAGTTTGTTACTACATAAAGTTTTACTTGTTAATTTATCTAGGAACGAACATTGCAAATTTTAATATAAAAAAGGAACAAAATAGCCTGTAAATAATGATGTAAATGATTTGTAAAAACTGTGCTAAACATTTTTCTATTGTTATAAAAAATTCTTATATGATAATAGACTCAAAATCGTTTACTTTTTATTTTCTTTTACAGACAAATTTTCAATCAAATACTAGCATTTTTACTCAACAAGTCTGCCATATAAAAATATAAGTATTTTAGTGTATTGTTTTACAAACTCGCTTATACTCTTATTTTAAATATGCTATGAAAACAATAAAGTCCTTATTTAGGCTTATCATGTAGTAAAGTATGATCAATATTAACATATAGTTTTGAGGAATCATGAACTTTTTGCGAGGAATCAAATTATCCTTTTCATCTGCCCATATGTTAATAAGACATTTTATGAGTATAAATAAAATCTTTAACTGGTCATACGATATGATTTTGTTTCTCATATATATTGGCCTTGATAAGGACCTTTACGATTGACATAGAGTAAACATTGAAACAATTTTTACAAATTCACAAAAGTGAAGACACATTAAAAAATATATGTGGTTATATTATTATAGCAAATCTACATATGAATAATGTCAGTTCGTTGACGCAACACATGTTTTTCTTCCGATTAATACTTTTTTTTAATGTTTGAAAGTATTGTATTCTATTATTTAATGTGGGTTGTACAGATAATAACATTTATCTTACTCCTATACATTTCTAGGAATATGATTGGTTAAAAGCGACCTCGTGGAGACCGTGTAAATTCCATATTAGGTTAGTAGGGAGGTGGGGCTTATTTCAATACACGGTTAGTAGAAGATTTAAGACTTTTTGATAATTAAAAAGTATTGAAAGTTCTGTTTAATATTGTTATATTAAGGTTGTTGACAATAAATATTTATCGTTTACATTAGTGTTTTAGTGCAGACCAATTGAAGAAGGTTCTTAAAATTGAACACTGTCTTGAACACTTTAATACAGAAATGAGAAGATGTGTTATGATAGCGAATAAGACATCTTTAGTCTAAATTAAAAAAAATAAAGATAGTCGTTAAGATATATTCGTTACATAGTGTGCTAGTGACCTAATGTGATATATACAGGGTAGGTAAATTCCATATGGGGTTCGTGCTCACCCTATATGGAATTTACTGACCCTGTATATATCATATTAGGCCACTAAAACACTATGTTACTATATTATCTTACCTACTCTACATTTCCAGGAATATGATTGGTTAAAAGCGTCCGCGTGCGAACCGTGTATATTTGATATTAGGCTTATCTCATACACGGTTAGTAGTGGAGTTACGTCCCTTTATATTCCATATTAGGTAAGAAGGGGGCGGGGCGTATTTTATACACGGTTAGTAATGGTGTTATGTCCTTTTATAAAAACAAACCGGTACTGAGAAAAAATCTTAAAAGTTCCAACTGACAAAGAAATTGATGATTAAGATTGAAATAAATTCATAAAACACATTCAAACCTTACAAGTCGTTATTGTTGGCATCTGTTTTTGTAGGATCAATGGAAGTATTTTCTTAATGCTAACAGTATTGAAGACTTGCTCATTTTGAGAATCACTAGTCTTAATTTCACACGTTCAGATAGTCGGTAAGATAAATTCGTTACATAGTGTGCTAGTGACGTAATACGGTATATATGGGGTCAGTAAATTCCATATGGGGATTCGTGCTTCGCTCTCACCCTATATGGAATTTACTGACCCCATATATACCGTATTAGGTCACTAGCACACTATGTAACTAATAATACCAAGACAGGAATATGACAGTTGTTGTTCTCTTGTTCCGTTGATTAATATTGTCTAACGTTTTCAGTTTTTATGGACATCCTCTTTTTGAATTTGCCTTGGAGTTAAGTGCTTTTGCTATACTATTTTTTTAAAACATGCATACCGTACCTTGACCTATAATGGTTCACTATTATAAATTGTGACTTGGATGGAGAGTTGTCTCATTAGCACTCATACCAAATCTTCCTATATCTATATGTTATGACATTTAAAAGAAGAAAACAAATGAGTCGAGTCATAATTATATTTTTCGTAATATATCTACTTGTAGTTCTGTTCAACTGTTCATCCAATTTACTTTGTATTTTATTAACACATCGCATTTCTTTAATTACAATAGGGATCATGTGACAATGTATAACATGCATGTTCTTTTCGGACTTTGAGGACACTTTTTTCAAACCAGTAGTCAATTATCTCAATTGTCGCCACTTAATTAAATTTCTCTTAAACTCCGGAAAGTTGTGCTTATAATGTGATAATATCTTTGTGTTCATAGCCAAAAAACACCAAACCATTAAGAAATCGTTAAACTACACTATGTGGTAGGATGTAATACATTATTAGGGTTGTAAAGTATAAAACAAAAGCTTATTTAATAAAGAACCCATTTTTCGATTACGTAAAAGGATTAACAACTATACCTTGTTCTGTAAATGAAGACAATTCTTGGCTGTTTTATTGCCACATATTACAAGATCAAGATCGTTAATGGAACAGTCTACAAAAATACAATATAAATCATTTGAAAACAGCAGATTACAAGTTTGAAACAACATATTATAAATAACAAAATATATAATATAACTGTCCAATCCCTTTTCCGCTAACTACTAAACGATTTAAAATGACAGATTGGTTTATTTTATTTTTTTCTATTTTGTATAAATCATAAAATATACTACCTCTAGTTTTAATGTAACAGTCTGACTATATATAGTTCTTAGTCACCCTTTATGAAATTGATATGCCCTATTTATAATTTTATGTTTGCTTAATGGTCTGTGTAATTCTTAAACCACAGGTATAGTGTATTTATACCGTCGATTTTGTTTTCGTGGTGTAAATAGCTTCTTCAAAACGCGGGTTTTTATTTACTACATATATTTGTTCAACTCAAGGTTCAAAATGTTACAAAATAATCATTCAATAATGATAGAAAGCATACGTAATAGAAAGGTGATCGTCAATCGAAATCTGAATAATAATATATATATTAAGAATATTGAAAGACAATTGGAAGACATCATTAATACTTATTGTCGCGAAAACCATACATATATATGAGTAATGAAATAAAGAATTCGGTCAAGGAAATGTATTAAATTATAAGTTGTATAAAATTAAATGCACGCCATCCTTGTATAGTTTAGGCTACAATAAAATTGTATAAATTTAATAATCAGATTAATTTTTAAAAGACTTTATTATAACATTAATTCAGCATTATAGTTGCATCGTATCTCCTAGGTTTGTACATTAATCTTAGACGCTGGTGATAGAAATTGTTCCTTTGTGCATTTCCTTTTTATTTGCCCTGATTTTAAGCTGTTGTATTTGTTTATAAACGAAAATTGTTAAAAAATTGAATGATATTTAATGTTTTATTAATAACTGTAGTTTTGTTTGAAATTGATGTCCGTTTGTCTAATAAAGTAGTTCGTTAATTAATAAAACGATTTGAATGCGGACATTAATTTTATTTCAGCACAATTTTCAAGTGATCCCCCACTTCATTTTAAAGATTTTATCATCTATAGTTTTCGCCTTTTTATTTTAGTAAGTCAGGACACGGGCCTTAAACTTTAACTGTAAATTGAAACTTTATAAAAATGGTCATACCTACTAGCTATACATTCTGTCTATGAGTTTGAAACATTTGTTCTTTTAATTACAATGTTGGTTTGTAGATAATAAAAAACGCATTTATGTAAATTATTATTGAAAACTGATAAATTATAATGTCTGCTTTGAAAGATATGATAAATAATTTAAAAAAAACGTCGTGAAAGTAAATGAAACAAATATCCATAAAAAACTCCCGCTTTTTCTTCTTTTCAGCATTTTATCTTTGTATTTTGTGTAATTGTTTTGTTTTGTTTTGCTTTGGTTTTAATTAATTTCTTTTTGATATATTTGTTGATATACTTGATGTCAACCATTTTACTGTAAAAATTTGCTTCTATCCTAATATGGGTTTTTTTGTCACTAGATTTAAGTTCTTTCTAAATATTGCAAATTTTAGAAAAACATTCAATGTTGCATATTTTACCGTTAATGTTATTACTACCACTGGGTCGATGCCTCTGCTGGGGGACTGTTAGTCCCTGAGGGGATCACCAGCCCAGTAGCCAGTACTCCGGTACTGGCATGAAAATACGGATTTTTTGTGTTATTAAAATTTGCTGTTATAATAGGTTAGAAATTATTATAAATTAAGGAATGTATCTCCCTCATGGAAAGGTCTGATTCCTTTCACGGATTTGGCTATACTTTTTGAACCTTTTGGATAATGGCTCTACATCTTTTATATAAGCTTTGGATTTCAAATATTTATTATTATTATTATTATTATTATTATTATTATTATTATTATTATTATTATTATTATTATTATTATTAAAAATAAAATTCAGTCTTTTGAAATGAAAATTCTGAAGAAAGGAAACTTACCACAGTGTGCCATGCTTTGAGAGACCAGCTGAAAAATAACCAATATCAAAAGTCCTGTTTGTACAAACTTCATATTGCAAATAAAGCTGAGAATGAATTTAAGAGCTATACGGAGCTTTTTAGTTTTATAGCCTTCAACCAACCTTCACATTGTTAGAAACATGTTGGAGGGAAAATGACATCTGAGTTGCAATGCCTCAAAAATGTACACTCCTTTTGTATTAGTACTTTATATGTCGTTTGGATAGGTATACTACCCATCACTGTTTTAGCTGTTTCACAAACACAACTGTATCTACCTTGGGTTTTCCAAACGAGGAATGTAGTAGGCTCCGGATTTAACTCGCCGCACCAATTATCCACTAAGTATACACAACAATGGAACATGGTGTTAAACAATTTCACGAAGGACGAAACTTAAACATTTTAACCGCAAGTCTTCCTAATGATTAAGGAACTCCTTTTATTTGATTATTTCTCAATTTAAAGTAAATATGATTTAAATATTGTGAGCCTGGTATAGTTTGTGAGATTATTCAACCTTTTATACATATATTTTATAAAAAATCAAAATGTGGCCAATAAACAAAGAAAATGTAAATATTATGAAAACGACATCGGTTAAATAGATACTAAATACATTAATGGCAGCTTTATATGATCAGTGTAAAATAGTACCTTAATGAAGTCATTAATCGTTTGTTACATATCAGATTACCCCAAAAGCGATGATGTTCAACATTTGATAAAATACACATTTTTAGGATCGTAAAAGGAAAGACAAAAATTGTTGAAAATCGTTATATTTCTTTTTTCTTACTATTTGTATTTTTAGTAATCCGTCAGGTAAAAACAACTTACAATTAATTGTAAAAACATATCATTCGTATCGTTTTCCTGATTTATTTATAGTATGATGTTATAATGCAATTATATTACGTATTTTATCTAATTGTCGACGTACGTAACTTGTCTGCGTTGTGTTGTATTACTTTCTATCAAAATCGAATTATTTAGATGTTTCTCTTTATAATGAAAACAAAACCTAGACCTAGTCACGTTTTAAGAGATCAAATATTGCATCGACCAGTTAAAACCTTCGAAATCTCTCATTTAAAATATTATCACTTTGTTTATTTGTATTTCGATTGAAAAAAACCAGCAAAACAAACACATTTGTGCTTAGAGGCGCCATTAGGAAAGAAGTATATAATACGTTTGTCTTGAGTTGATTCATATAGGAAGTCAATATTATCTACTGAACAGTTTTAGTGAGCAAAGGTCTTGAAAACTTTTTTTCTTCTGATAACTAATATTCCTGTTGGAATATAACTGGGAAAACGTCCTCTAATAAAGGCAACAGTAGTATACATAAATCGATAGAGAAAAACCAAATCCGGGTCACAAACTAAAACTGAGGGAAACGTATCAAATATCAGAGAACTACGACACATCAGAGACACAACCAAGAAAAGTAACACACACAGAGACGAACTATAACTAACAATGGCTATTTTCAGTTGGTACAGGGCATTTTATGAAAAAATGGTGGGTTGAACCTGGTTTTTGTGGCATGCCAAACTTCCCGCTTTAATGGCAGTGTTTTTAATTTAAATGATACATACGTTTTGTTTTGCCAGTTTTATATAAACTTGTACATCATGATTTTTACCTTGGTATTTTTTGCCAAAATTACTGTCTTAAAAGCTCTATGAGCCGAAAATAATTAAACAAAAAATAATCATTAATTAAGCAGCGAGAACGCCATCAAAAACTTAAAGATTGTGCAACAAGAACACAAGAAGTGTATTTTTTCAATGATTAATATGAAAACTCAAACAACTTGCCAAGTTTCCAACGTTGCTGGTTGTATATGGTGGTTGTTCTTAATGTTTATAAATTCTATGTCACATATAATCTTGAACCATGGATTTGTTCCAAATCTCGTAAACATAATTCCATCCTTTTTTTCCTCGAGTATGACATATCTGATCCCTTGTCACCGTATTTGTACAACTAATTAGAACTTTACGGGTGTCACTGAAAAAGCACAATTTGCTTGCTCGTGAGGTTCGTGTTGTTGTTATACCCCTATTTGTTACATTGTGTTCAATGCTTCGTTGTCAATATAATGGAATTTGATGCCTCCGTCGTACAAGTGAGAGATAGCGCTATAAAACCAGGTTCAATCCACCGTGTTCTACATTTGAAAATGCCTATACCTAGTCAGGAATATGACAGTTGTTGTTCATTCGTTTGAAGTGTTTTATCATTTGCTTTTGCCATTTGATTAGGGACTTTCCGTTTTTAATTTTCCTCGGAGTTAAGTGTTTTTGTGATTTTACTTTTTTTAGAGAACTTGATATCACGCAAAATGTTTGGCTTGGTTCTTGGTTCTTAGTCTATAGTTTTGAATGTAGTGTTTTGTGAACGGTCGTAACTTCTGCATTCTTTTAATCTACGTCAGAACTGAATATATATTGTTTAATGATATGTAAATGTATTAGTCCTATTCTGTATAACGTAAGTATAGTTATCATAAAATAACTTAAAATGTTTGGAAAATTTACCTATAAAATTAAACATTCAAACGGATAGCATAAAGTATTATGGATTCACTAAAGTGTGTTTTCATTTATAACAAAAAGTCAATCCCTTTTCCCAATATCAGATGAAGCCATTCAATCTTTAATTTTTATATAATATGAATACACTAGATTTAATTTCATGGCCTTTTTAACCTTGCAATATAATATAACTTGTTCAATTGTAAGACATTGACACACAATATCGTCTCAAAAATATTTATTTATAAACTTTTCATTAGGTCAACCGCATCTTTAATATATCAAATAATCAAACATTCATAAATACTTTATCAGACTATCAAAACTTATCAGAGGTATTTCAAGTACTTTTATCAATTTGATTAGACATGATTAAGTTTTATACTAATAAGTAATCATAACAATGTTATCTGTATATTTGCTCCTTAAAATCTGATTCAACTACATTGACGTGTATATTTGATGTAGAATGACGAACTCAACACTGCTTATTGTATGAAACTTGTTTAGTAACTTTTCAGCATTTTTCATGACAGTTGTAATAATTGATTTTTGTCTGACACCAACTTGTTGTTTTTCTATAGGAAAAATGGTTTGAAACAATAGTTTGAATTGAGTGTTCGATTGACTAAAATGTATCATGTTTCTAGCTCAGGGTACATCGAAGTTCAATATCATTCTGAAAAAAAACCAAAATAAACATATAAATTTTAGACAACAATTTCTGTAAAGAACTTTATTAATAATTATCAAAATAATCAATTTTATTCAAAAATAGTTTCCTCCTTAAATATATACACGGTAAAACTAATGTCCTAAATGCCTAGTTTTGTTTACACTTAACCTACACAAGGCCTACATTGACTATTGACTGTGTGTAGACAAAACATGATTTAAACTACATGTAAACATTGAGTTTTATCAATGGGAAAGCAATTGTGTTTAGTTTACGTGTGAGTTACACTAACACAACACCGAATTTAGGACAATGGGAACACGGCCTAATTCGATCTTTGAATATACTTTACATTGACAATTATATCTATTTTGTCATCAGCAAATTAATCATAACTAAATTTGTATTCTTTTCAAACGGGATGCATAAAGACACATCCACGTTCATTCTTTATCTATAAAGAGGTTAACTCCAAACTATCCTATTGCCTGTCGATACATTTTATTTTGGCATTGCAAAAGCCATGTTGTCTTTGACTGTCCATGAAGTTAAAATACTAAAACCCTTTATTATTAATTGTTTTTAGCTTTTATCTAGCTGTCAGTAACTGCAAGTACTCTCAAATCGTACTTTCTTGTTAATTTGACCTGTTGATACTATTTGTAATGTTTTTTTGTTATTTAATGTTTACTTATTGAGGGTTATATCTGGTCTATATACCAGCTTTGATAACTGTTTAGTAATACTATACATTTTCACTTCTTCTTACTATGAACTTCAATTTTTTTTGTTTGTAAAACTATTTCTTTTCCCCTGTTATACTGTTAATCTAAAACAATTCTATTTTCATACACCTGTGTATAATATTTTTGCAAATGGCGGATTTTTGTTCAAGGTTGTGTTTTTTCTGAAATTGTTTAACATTTCACAGCGGTATAATACTTTTACTATAATTATTCACCCCTTATTTTATTGATTTTGTATTTGCATTGTATCATAGATCAAATTTATTCGTTCAGTGTATGTTCACTTGTGTCAATACGTCTTTTGATTGATATTTTTCAGTGTCTCATTCTATGTTGTGATGTTACACTATTGTTTCAGATGAGAGTGAAGGGTTGGTACCATTTAAACGTTTAAACCCGCTGCTATTGTTTGCACCTTTTCTAAGTAAGAAATCTGATGTTCAGTACGTTTGTTGATGTGGTTTATAAGTGTTTCTCGTTTCTCGTTTATATTGATTAGACCGTTGGTTTTCCTGTTTGAATGGTTTTGCACTAGTAATTGTTGAGGCCTTATAGAACTTGCTGTTCGTTGTGATCCAAAGCTCCGTGTTGAAGACCATCCTTTGACCTAAAATGGTTTACTTTTATTAATTTGTACTTGGATGGAGTTGTCTCATTGTCACTCACATCTTCTTATATCTATATAAGTTTATTGCAATTCTTAAGGAAATGTAAATATGTGATGATAACTTTAAAAATATTTCACATGGTTTTTTGCAGTCGTAAGAAAATCTTAAATCAAGATAAAAAAATTGAACACAATTCAATGAAATTACGCTATTAAAAACAAATCGTTATACTTAAATGAGGTAAAAAAAAATATATTTTGATCTTTGAAATAAAATGAAGTAAATAACCTCTGCCACACTTAAAAATGTCTGGCAATAAATCTATATGTATATATACATTAAAACATAAGTAAACAAACTGCTTATTCGTGTAATTTTCAATTTGCTTTGAAAATTTGGTATCAAATAAGGTGTGTATTACCCTTTCAAGGGTATTGTGAAATCATAATGGAAAGATTATTTCTATCAGACAGTTGTTATTGTTGACAATCAGAATAAATCAATACGAGAGATAGCGCAATCATTTCCAGCTGAGGATCAAGGTTTCAGTGCGGAGTACCCGACTTTTTTTCTCACTTATGTGGGTCTGTTTGTTATGAGTATAATTTCATATAGATGTTTTTTTTTCTTTGTATAAATGACAAAAAAGAAGATCTGCTAAATGTACTAAAACAGATCATATTCACTTGTTAAAGATGTCAACCCGAAACTTAAATTCAAAGTTGAATTTTGCCTGTTCACTTGCATTTAATTCCATTCAAATTCAAAAAAGATTTACATTGCCATGCATTGACTTTAATATATTTTTTTGGGGGGATATTTTCTTTTATCTTCAAATATTTTAAAACTTTTCTTACGTCATACCTGACAAGTTTTGGCGCTTAAGTAATACCATGTCAGACGTACCCCATCATTTTGTACTTAAAATTTCATAGTTGGACTATCATTAACGATTAAATAACGCTTTCTCAATATATATTTATTTATTTTATCACAAAATACCTTTACAATGTACCCCTTCAACTCTTACACAATAACATCATGCAAAGCAATTACAATTATTTATTTATTGGAAGCATAACAATCTTATTTTTAATGCCAACCAATGACTTCTATTGTAAAAAAGGTCCGATGCTTTTTTCTTATGAAATAGAACACGCGGAATTTAGGAGATAACAATAGATTCGTTACCTCTATATCATGTTAATTTCATGACCAGATCTAGTCGGAGTATAATTACCAGTAACTGTAGTTTTCCAGTATTCAAATCAGTTAAAAATATACAAAATAAAGATCTTAAAAAAGAAAATGATTGATGCGCATAGGCCAACCATCTTGCAAATCCCCACTGAGTCAAAATGTCACAATAAGGAATAAAACACAGGCTGTAACAATAGTTTTTTGAGCGAATTAACAAAATTGAAAATGGAAATGGGGAATGTGTCAAAGAGACACCATGACAAACACAGCATGAAAATCCCTCACACGAAGGCGGACTTCACCTGGCCCTTAAACAAAATGTGTACTATTTCAATGAAAATGGACGTCACACCAAACTATAAAAATGCAGGCAACAGTGGTATACCGCTGTTCGAGCGTCATAAATCTATTGAGAGAAAAAAAAAACCAGGGTTACAAATATAACCGAGGAAACACATCAACTATAAGAGGAAAACAACTAAACAACAGAAACACTGAGGTGCAACAAAAACAAACAACAATGCAACACACACAGAAACGAACTATATGATAACAACTGCCATTTTCTGACTTGGTACAGATCATTTTAAGAATAAAATAGTGTGTTGAACCTGGTTTTATGTCTAGCCAAACCTCGCGCTTTTCTGGCAATGTTAAATATAACACTCAAATGACAGAAATACTTAACAAATAAATGCAAAAACATTCACGTCAGAGAAATACACAAATGAACAACACATTAGTACATTTCGACATGCTGACCACAGAATATAAACGAACACGTAAAACAACTTCGGACAGCACACAATAAAGAGCTGCGCTATAAGTGCATGATACGCCCGTTGCCCTTTAAGCTTGTCTTTATGCTTTAAATTATTTTTTTTTGGGTACGTTGATTAGACTGTTAGTGTTCTCATTTGAATTTTTTTTACATTTGTCATTTCAGGGTCTTTTACTGCTGACTGTGCGGGCTTTGCTCATTGTTGAAGGCCATACCGTGACCTATAGTTGTTAAATTTCTTAAAAGTCAACAGATATAAACAATTCACCAAAGTCTCATCAAATTTTGTGAAAGTGTTTATGAGTGATTGTCCGAAAACTGGAAACCCCCCCCTTTTTCAGCATAAAGATTCATAACACGGAAACGGAAAATCTGAAATTTTAAAAAATCGAAAGGGAGAATACGTCAATAGATATAAACAATTCACCAAAGTTTCATTTAAGTTGATGTAAGCATTTTTAAGTTATTGTGCGAAAACTGGAAAATCCCCCTTTATTTAAGGATAAAACTTCATAACATGGAAAAGAAAAATCTGAAATTCATAAAAATCGAAAGGGAGCTTACGTCAATAAATATAAACAATTCACCAAAGTTTCATTAAAGTTGATGGAAGCATTTATAATTTCAGAAGGGAGCTTACGTCAATAAATATAAACAATTCAGCAAAGTTTCATTTAAGTTGATGAAAGAATTTTTAAGTTATTGTCCCAAAACTGGAAAATCCCCCCTTTTTTAAGGATAAAACTTCATAACATGGAAACGAAAAATCTGAAATTTATAAAAAATCGAAAGGAAGCTTACATCAATAGATATAAACAATTCCACAAAGTTTCATAAAAGTTTGTGGAAGCGTTTTTTAGTAATTGTCCGAAGTGTGGACGACGGACGGACGGATCGCGGTATACCACAATACGTCTCGTCTTAGACGGTCGTATAAAAACGACACAAAAGAACCAAGTATTGTCCGTCCAACGACAGGATTTAACGCCACAAAAGATAGTCATAGATAAGTTTCTAAAGGCAACAGTGTTCTCTCATGTTTTCTATCACGTTTTAGACACGATCAACGACATTCTAGCAGAATGAAATCTTTAAAATATGAATTTGAAACGATTTGTATCATAAAGTTGTTTGGATAGGCTGTTTTTAAAGAAGGTTAGTAGGAAACAGCAAACAATCTTAATTCTATTTTTTGCCTTAACATTAGACCAGTTAAATAAATGAACAGAATCAGCAATCGAATATTTCAGTCCAACTCAAGTTCGTTTTAAATTCTAGAGAGAACAAAAATGTCAATTTTCACTAGTTTAACAATTTCAATTTACACCAGCGGGCAAAATGGCTGGAGTCATTAGAAAAATAAGAAAACATTTTCTCTCCTATTCGCTCCCTAGCTCTACAAACTACTTCCTCTGGTTCATAAGTTGTAAAATCGCTCGCATAATCAAATACTGAAACTGTTCCATTAAATGGAACTTTCAAAATATCACTTTGTATTTTTTTCTCTTTAAAAAGTCCATTGAATGCATAGTGTGCAATTTCGCACTTAATATGTTTTTCTTTTCGTTTGATTATGTCGAGAACCACCGAACAGTGCTGAAGTTTGAAATATCTATACAAAATTATGTCACCTTTTTGTAAGTCGTCCTTAAGCCAAACTTTCTTTTTTGTAACACTTAGCATTTTCTCATTTCTCTCGAAGCACATTTTACAAAGCATGCCATGTTTATATTCAACCTGGTTCCTTAATAGTTCGTCACTAAGTCCACTTAATCCTTTCTGTAACTGAAAACATATTTTAAAAACAACCACAGCTTTCCTTATCTGAATGCTGAGTTTTTTCCCAGTTACACACCAAGAAACAAAATGTTCGCAATTATTATCAAACACATCATAAGCAAATTCTTCCTTAGTACCACGTGCAAGGTAAGCTCCAATTGCCCGTTTAACTACTTCTTCGGGGGATCTCGGCTTTATACTTCCCCAATATTTACAAATACTAACTATATCCGTCTTTAAATTGACAGATTTAGTAGCACGTTCTAATTTAGCTAGCTTTCCTTTACGACGCATACTATCCCTTAACGCACCCATAGCACTGTTTGTTTGGTGAATTAACTCCAAACCAACTTGATCACTGTTATCATCTTTCGATGGAAATACTCTTACCACAATTGCATGATGGTCATATAAACTCCTTGAAAGAATAATATGGTCGCCTTGGTTGATTTCCTTCCAGTTTTTAACTTTTACTGGTTTAATACAATCCATACAACTTCTACCAGCCTCACTCTCATCATGCTTCATCGATTGAAAAGATGAGTGTAAAACATTTGAATCCGTGTCATCATCGGAACTGCTACAAGAGAATCGGTCTTTATCGTAGTATACCCTATCATCATTATTTGTTTCAAGTAAATAATCGCTTTCGTCCTTCTTTTGTATCGATTCTAAAGTGGATTCAATATCTATGTAAAATGTAGAGTTTCCTATTTCTATGCCATTTTCAGAAATATCATCAAGGCCTACATCGTTTAGTTTCTTTCTTGAATTTTGTCTTGTTAGGGTATCTAGCTCTTCAGTCATTTTGTCTAAATCAAATTGTTTCACTTCTTTTGAAGGTGTATTTGTTTGTGTCAATTTATAGATAGTAATGTGTGACGGGGGTCTTTGCATTATCGGGGAATCGTCTAACTTTGAACTTTTTGATGATGGATTGACAACATGTAATTCGTCTGGCGATTTTTCTGCTTTAGTATTTACATCCATTAAAGATTTTGTATATGTTACGGTCTTCTGGTGAACTTCGTTGTCATTAGACTTAGTTTCAATCTTTGCGACATCAATTGACTCGCGAGTTGCTCCTTGTTGATTTTCAGTAGGAGAATTTTCATTCATATTATAAAAGAAGATTGTGTCGTGTGACTGGTCAACAGAATCGTCAACATGTTTTTCACTATTCCTATATTTAACCAAATGAGTATGTTCCTCAATCAAGTCTATCGGGTTACCAATAGTCTTTTGGCCGCTTTTTGCTGCCAAGTCGCTCATTTGAACTCAGTTTTCAGTAATAATTTTTCTATCATTAGGGTTTTCCAAAATTAACTTTCTAGAGAAGTGTCCATCGATTTACTTTTAATCTCAATGGTTTCTCATTGTGACCACTTACGAAATAATTCTGTATCAATTGTAAGATGATCGACCTCTTCTATCATGACTCCAGCTTATTGTTGTAATTTTGTACTATCAACTGACCGCTGATTTAGTCCGAGATAATGTCTCTTAGTTGCAAAGTATTATCTATATGATTGGTTTAATGTTATTGTCTGTCACTGCTATGTTGCAAGTTTCCTGGGTTTGAAATTTTTAATGAAGTTCGTAGATTTTCATATCTATCTTGATTTTTTTATTCGGATTTGCCAGCAATCAAACTTTACAGTCTAAGTGCTATTATTTCCACTGAAAAAGAAAACAACACGTGTCACTTATTTGTTGCCCTAAAGACTGCTTTTTATATAAACATCCATTGCGTAGCTTGATATTTTGTAAATACCGCCTATAAAGCCAATTCATGAACATTAGACAAAAATTCAAATTCGAACTAATAAATATCATGAATGTTTGTATTTAGTGTGTAAAGTTGTGAGTGTTTGTTAGTGTCTACATGATTTGTGAATTGTGCTCTTTCACGCAAAAAAGAAAAACAACATATTGTAAACAATGTGGAAAGATTCAACATGATTGAAATAAAAATATTTTGTCTATTAATATAAAGTCTGGTACCAAATATAAAGAATCTAATCACGTGGCAAAATCAAATGACAAAACACATAAAAAACGAATGGACAACAACTGTCATATTTCTGACTTAGTACAGGCATTTTCAAATGTAGAAAATGGTGGATAAAATCTGGTTTTATAGTGCTAAACCTCTCATTTGTACGACAGTCTCATTAAATTCCGTTATATGTACAATGATGCGTGAACTAAACAGACATGATAAATAAAATAGTAAAAATATGGGTACAGTAAATAAACAGTAGTATACCGCTGTTCAAACTCATAAATCCATGGACAAAAAACAAAATCGGGGTAACAAAATAAAACTGAGGAAAACGTATTAAATATAAGAGGAGAACAACGACACAACACTACAATGTAACACACACTAACGGACCAAGCATCAGAAAAAATCCCCCGAGAATAACAAATATAACATCAAAACCAAATACGTGAATTTGGGATAGACAAGTACCGTGACACGTCTTATCGCAATGTGAATTTACACTCAAAAATAAGAGAAAACAAACGACGCAACGTTAAAATGTAACACACACAGAAACGAACTATAATATAACAATGGCCATATTCTTGACTTGGTACAGGACATTTTTAACAGGAAAAAAATGGTGGGTTGAACCTGGTTTTGTGGCATGCCAAACACAGTCATCATCTTGTTACAATTTTAAAAGAAACAATTTCGCGTGTCTGACGTCAGAAAAACAATCTACATAATACAAATGTACATTGTATGAATAAACAAATACTCTTTACATACTTCTCAGATATGATCACGTATTAATGTTACAATATAGGTATTTCTTAATTCTTATTAGGCTTGTATGCAAGCATATTACACTTACAATTATATGTTATTGTTCGTCCGTGTATAATTATGAATTGATGCACCATGTTCAACCGGAAATTTTACAATCGTTTCCTTGACGTTTAACTGAAGTGATTACTTCTTCCTGTTATGTTACCATGAAATGTGATAATGTTCTTTTGTTATGCATACACTTCTGTAATCATTGCACCTCAATCTAAATAAATAACACAGAATAAAAACGGACAAATTTTACATAGAGTTTGAGGTCAAAATAATTTATTTTAGAATATAATGTGATTATGAAATTTTATCTACCTTGATTGATAGATCAAGTGTTTGTCACAATGTCAACAAAGTATACAAGATATATATATATTACTTAACAGATATTATAACTTCCCTTTTCTGATAAAGATGCTTTAGCCCATTATAAACCCGTACTTACCTTTGTTTCAAGTCGCTGCAAATAAATATAAGATTTAGAAATAATCATTTGACCAATTTTACAGGTGAATTTTTTGATAGAGAAATCAGGTCACAGGTCAAACTTGATTCACGGGAGATAATCATAACCAAACTTCATTTATTTTCCACCGATCGTCCTAAGGTAAACACATGGATTCCAATAATTAGTTAACTTAGAATTCATAGCTAGAGGCCTAACCATATTTCATATTTTTAGATGATGATTTTTCGTTACTAAAACATAAAAAAAAAACATACTATTAAGTAACTGCTGACCTTTGACAACATGATTAAAGAACATGAGTGTAATATTAAAAATTAAAGTCAGAATTATTTAAAGTTTATTTTCTTTATATTTTTGATTTGCAATGGATTTTTTCTTAGGATTTTACAAATGACTGCAATATTTGTTGAAAGATGTGTTATTCATTGTTGTTTTATAATATAACGCCAATGTTCATCGTAACACTCAGTTTTAAAGTACTCTTTATATAGTATTGGAAGAAGACAGAATATGGAATGTTGTTGACATATTAATAACTTAGGAACCCCCGTCTTTGTTGGATACTTGTCTTTTAATTTGTTTTAGTCTTTTAAGTTAATAGCTGTGGCTTTCACGGGTGTATGTGGGGGTGGGGGGTCGTGAACACAGAGGCGACTTTGTGTTTTTCATGTTCCGTTACACATGATGTGTTCAGTTCCTTGTGTCTAAGCGGCTGGTAACTGCTTCCACAAATTTATCATTTGTATGCATGCTTAACAAAGTCTTTACAAGTCTATCATAATTTTACACGATGGTGGATTGGGTTTTTTTGTGGATTTTTTTTTAGTAAAAACGACAGAGATTTTATTTTTGTTATAATATTTCCATTTTGTTGTAATTAATTTTCGAATGATTTTACTATGTTTTAGTTTTATAATTATTATTGACATGATGCACAGTGTCACTTGACATAGAAAATGTTTCGTTCTGATTGTCATGAATTGGCTACGGTAGAAAAAAAAATCAAACCTTAAAATAGTTAAAATGAATTTTCATGATTAAACTGACACACGATAGTGTTTATTCTGAAATAACTTAAACCTTCCTAAAGTATTAAATTATTTCAGATAGAAGTCAATTGGTATTATCCATTAGGTCATCACCGAAAGAATTGAGAGAACAACCTTGGTATCAATACTTTATAATGACCATGTGTTGAAGGTTATACATTCAACGTTAGACCTGTTCCTTTAAATCTAACCATTTGATTTGGATATGATTTGAAGTTGACATGAATAGATTTTACAAATGTTTAAAGAATACAATTAGGAATCATTACCTTCCAGATAGTTTGAAATATTGACGACCACTTTACCCTGACAAGTTGAACTATTTAAACAAAATATCATCAAACAAGAATATGTCCATAATACACTAATGCCCAATCAGCACTATCATTTTCTATGTTCAGTGGACCGTGAAAATGTGGAAAAAACTTATATTTGGCATTAGAATTAGAAAGATCATATCATAGGGAACATTTGTACTAAGTTTAAGTTGATTAAAGTTCAACTTCATCAAAATCTTCCTTGACCAAAAAAAGTTAATCTGGAGCGGGACATACGAACGAACGAACACGCGCATATTCCAGAAAAAAAGGATCGTCAAAAACAGTTGATCAGGGTCTTGTTAACAAATAAATTCGATTAATATTTAAGAAGATTTGGGATGATTGCATATGAGACAACTCACTTTAAGAGAGCAAATGACACGAGGAGTTGACAACAGTTACCAAAGGTACCAGGCTTTGATACGCCAGACGCGCATTTCGTCTTAAGGGCATACGAAACAGTTTTGATTCTTTAAAGAAATTTTAATGAAAATTTCAATATAGGTAATTTGTTATCTGATTTATTCAAGTATGTAATAAAAATATACCTTCATGTGCTACTATTTAAATAAGTAGAGGTCAAAATTTCAGATATTTGCTTAAATTCGGATTTGTGAACGTATTTTTCCTTGCGACAGAAATACGTAATGTTTTTGTTTTAACAATAAACACATATTTTTTGTTAAATTATTTGTAAATTCTGTTTTATATAAACCTTCCATAAATTTGTACATTTTATTTTTTTGAATAACTTTTATTTTTCAAATGTTCATGAATGTTGAAAAAAAACCCCCGTAATTTTTGTTTTATATTTATGAAATTTAAAACAAAAGTTGTTGACTTTTTCATGAAAATTGGTACATATAATTTTCATATGTTATCACAGCAAATGTCAACATCATCAGAAGAACACCTGTCACATATTGTTTCTTTATAAAGCCTCGGTCACAACTTACCGGATAGCTCGAACGGACGCCTAACGGATAACTTTTTTCAATCCGTTCATGTCCGTTAGACGTCCGTTCTTATCCGTTAGGCGTCCGTCCATATCCGTTGCATGTCCGTTAAGCGTCCGTTCTATCCGTTGACGGACGTTAGGCGTCCGTTAGGCGTCCGTTTTGTACGGTACTCGTCCGTTTTGTATCCGTTACGTGTCCGTTATGCATCCGTTGGAGATCCGGTAGACCAATTCACCAACGGACGTCTACCGGACGTCTAACGGACGCCTAACGGATAAAACGGATGTGAAACGGACATTAACGGAAGGATAACGGATAAAACGGATGCCTACCGGATGTAAAACGGACAAATGCCAATTGAAATTTCGCGTTAGAAATGCCAATAATTGGTATGTCAGATTTTCTTGAGTGTTATGAATATTTATTATTCGTGATGGATCTTGGAGTAAGAGCACGTCTTCGCTACCAAACAGCTCTTATTCAGGCCAGACTCAACTTAAATGTAGCAAATATCAACCTTTTAGCTGTCGAAAGGAGAAGAAGGAGAAGACAAAGGAGATGGTGGACACGACCATGGCTTAGTCCTGAAAGACGATGCAGTTTTGGTCTATATGACCAACTCATGACCGAACTTAGGCGGGAGGATTGGCAGTCCTTTGTACACTTCCTTCGAATGCCCACAGAGATGTTCGACGAGATATTGCAAGTTGGACATCGCATAGCCAAGCAGAATACCTTTTACAGAAATCCACTGGAACCAGGACTCAAGTTAGCAATTACACTTAGACACCTTGCTTCTGGAGCAAAATATCGTAGAATGCAGTACGGATGAAGAGTTCCGTATAACACATTATCCGTTTTCATACCAGAGGTACATAATATAAACAAATTCAGAAAATCAACTTAAACTCTATAAGACTGAATTACCACACTGCTTCTACCTTGATTTTTTTTAATCAGAGTAGCTCTATATTTGCACACATATCATGCTAAACAAGACGCAATACAAAATAAAATCAACTAAACCTGTTAACTACAGTGACCCTCGTGTGTAAAAACGTAAAAAAGAATCGGATAAACTGTTCTATTTGTTTGGTACGTGTGACCTTGATACCTGTCCTACTGACCACACTTTCCAAGAAGCAAATATTATAACATATATACATGTACTAGATACAATCATTTTAAGGTCACGTGTATGTGGTTTATTGCCTTTAATTTTCAGATGGTTTATTGCTTTTAATTTTCAGACGGTTTATTGCCTTAAATTTTTAGATGGTTTATTGCCTTTAATTTTCAGATTATTTTGTTCATCCGTTTTATCCGTTACGCTTCCGTTAGGTGTCCGTTTTATCCGGTACTCGTCCGTTGGATGTACGTTCGACGTCCGTTCTGTCCGGTACGTATCCGTTTCACGTACGTTCAATGTCCGTTGTGTGTCCGTTAGGCATTCGTTACATGTCCGTTAGTAAACCAACGAACTCCCAACGGATAAAAATTTTGTCAACGGATAACTTTTTTTTTTATCCGTTAGGCGTCCGTTCGAGCTATCCGGTAAGGTGTGACCGAGGTTTAAGGCACACTTGGTTTAATATATTGCCTAGTTTGAACTATTAATTTGTGATTATTTATTCTAAACTTTGTAAATTTTTTTTCTATTGAATTTTTGAATAAAATCCAGATATTTCTCCTTTTCAATGAACATTTAAACTTTAAAATATGTACGTAGTTTACAACTTTCCATGATCAACTTTTGTCTGTATCTGCCCACGTTTTATTTGGTAAAATTTAGAAAAGTATGTTTTGAGTTACTGTTTAAAGTGTGTGGCTTGTATCTGTTTAAATTTTGAAATATCAATATGTACAATGTTTGAAACAAGTAGAAAATATATGTACCAAGTGTTAATAAGATTCCTTGATAGTGTAACATTTCATTTTCTACATAAGCATTTTCCAATAATGAGTTTTTTTACTTTTCTAATCGAACTAAATATTTAATTATATTTTTGAATATATCCATAACTAAAGTGTAGCGTCCTAGTTCGCTCATTAAAGTAAAATTTGAGCTGTTCCTTAAAACCCCTAGAGTAAATTTCGAAAAATGGTGGCTGGTCCAGGGAAAACATTTGTTTATTTAACAAAGCTGCATAAAACATCTGATTTAACCTTTATATTAATATCACTTATATTCTAGAGCAACATAACAAAATGGGTTTCATAATATGGTCAAATACATGACTTGAAGTTAAATAGATGGTTGTAGTGAAAGTAAATATTTTTTAAGTTTCCATATGGCCTTATTTGCCTTGTTCTAAAGTTTATCTTGTGCTCCAGTGAAGGAACAAGAACAGGAGAATATGATGACCAGGTATTTAAATGATTTCACGCATTCCAGAGTTGTCCAATTAAGTGTGTATACGTCACGTAATAATCTTCCATATTTATCAAATATTATAATTTATTATATAATTTCTGTTTCATTTATATTTACATTTACCAATCATCACAGATTTTTTGTAATCTTCTGGGGCTTGTTTTGGAGGCCCATAGGAGAATGATATAATAAAATGAAGTCATCTGCAAACATTAGACAGTCAATTCTAGGTATACTTAAAGATAGTTGGCTAGATGAATTGGATAAATAATCTGGAAAGTCAAAGTCATTTATAAAAATTTAACAACAGAGTGTACCCATTGATTGTGAAAATATCAAATGGAAAATAATATTGAAAATGTTTTTAAAAAGATTTTGAATAAGGATAGGGACTCTTCAGCAAAGCTAAAACTTTGAAAGTTAGAAAATACTTTTCAATGGTCTATGTAAAAAAAACCAAAAATAATTTATATCTATTATGCAGTTTTCTCCTTAAAATATGCTACGAATGACAAAATGTAGTAACTGTTATAAGATTGCCAATGAGACAACCATCCGTCAGAGTTCAAATAGAGGATACATGCAAATACAGATCACCAAATAGTCGTAAACAATGAAAAAAACCAACATACCTGATCATCTATAAAACGCTCCGACATAGAAAATGTGGAACAATTTTATTCAGACAAGAGAAAACTAACGGTCTTCATTTGTAAAATATCATTTACAAAAAAAAAACAGGATCAATATGACAGACATGAACCTGCGAAAACGAAAGCATCATAGTCTCCCGAATTGAAACAAACATTTACAGAATGTACATGTTTGTGAGCACTCAATCTTCATCTAACCTATCACAGCGCAGTATACGATTGGTGAAATTTTTTATTTCTTAAATATCTCGATATGAGTAGGAGCGAGAGTGTCACTAAACCTGTGAATTTAATTTAAAATGCATGCTATTTAATCATTTAATTTTAGTTTATTATCCTTTATAGATATAGGAAGATGAAATAGGAAGAGTGCCAATGAGACAACTCTCCATGCAAGTCACAATTTATTGAAGGAAACCATTATAGGTCAAGGTACAGTCTTGAACACGGGGCGTTGGCTCACACCGAACAGCAAGCTTTATAGGGCTAAAAAATACTAATGTAAAACCATTTTAAAGGGAAAACCAACGGTCTTATCTTTATAAAAAAAGAGAATATATAGTTATCAAAGGTACCAGGATTATAATTTAGTACGCCAGACGCGCGTTTCGTCTACATAAGACTCATCAGTGACGCTCATATCAAAATATTTATAAAGCCAAACACGTACAAAATTGAAAAGCATTGAGGATCCAAAATTCCAAAAAGTTGTGCCAAATACGGCTAAGGTAATCTATGCCTGGGATAAGAAACGAGAGAAACTTATGAACCACATCAACAAACTACTGAACATCATATTCCTGACTTAGAACTGGTGCAAACAATTGCAGCGGGTTTAAACATTTTAATGGTACTATACCGTCACCCTTATCTGAAACAATAGTGTAACAGCACAACATAGAAAGACCACTATAAAATTTCAATTGTAATGGCTGAACTAAAAAATGTGAAAATCCTCATAATTGGGTACTTTCAAAGGGCTGAAGCAAAAAAAGAAGTGCAAAATCATATAACGTTTTCTTCACCAATTATTTTTTTACAGTCATATAAACCCAAAAATCAGATTAAAAAGAAAATATTAATTCTTGAAATGTTTGGCTCCTCAGAGGTGTATATCCTTAGGTCTAAAACGCAATTATTTACAACCTCCTGTATCCGAACTCGATCCTTACATAATATAGATATATATTTATTCTTAATAAACCCACATTTTGACAATGTATAGAGGAATGCATATGTACAATATATATTCAATATTTAAAGTACAAGGCATTTAATCAGCTATAATAAGGATGTCTCCGCACTAAATTAACCCATGTGGAGTACACACATATTTATTAATGATTTTGATACATTTGATAAGTTTCAGTTGCACTTCGTAAATACAACTGTTTCACAAACTCCGCCTCTTTTGGGTATATATATGTAACAGTGAATTTGTATAATCAATGATTATGTAGAATCCCTAAAATCTTCAGGGATTATGTAGAATCACTGGGCAGTTTAGGGATTATTTATAATCACTATCATTTTCAGTGATTATATATCAAAACTGAAATGAGTAATTAGTTTTATTTATATAGAAAATGAAATAAAGTGAAATAGTTTATTCTATAAAATAATTATAAAGCATCGTTAAAAACATGAATTGTAAATTACTAGGCACAATATTAAAAATGATAACCTCGATACAATAAAATGTTAAGAACAATATTTATAGAATAACTAATCGAAGAATTCAAATAGAGAAAAATATTCAACGAGTGACCGAACAACACATTAATTCACGAAAGCGCGTACCGCATGAATTAATTATCAGTGTTGTTCGGTCACGAGTTGAATAGTTTTCGATATTTGAATTCTTTAATTAGTTATTATTTTTTATTACATTGGCAAATGGCTTTTTTTTTTTAAATTAATGCAAAACATGTAAGAAACTATATCTTTTTTCTACGCATTCACAATTTATTTTGATCCGCCGTTATCGACGTCTTGACAACGCCTATTGTTACATGACGTCAGAGAGTGAAATAACCACGTTTATTTCACATGTGAAGTTATCGGTTTTTATTTAATTATTGGGAAATCAATGTAATTTATTGCAACCAATGTAATAAATAGTTAAAAGGGTACAGTATTAGTCGTAAACATAGTTCCTATGGGAGTTTGTATTGCCTATATAAACATGTATGCAACCAATTATAAGCTGTTTCCTTCCTTTTTTATGACATCAGTACTTTATACTTTAAATATATGGTGTTGTGTAACTATATTTTGTATGTTAATTGTTCCTCTTAAAACAATGGGAATACAAAGACCTATCAATAAATAAGACACTCTGCCCCCTCCCCCTCCTTCACAAAAAAGAAGTCATTGTTTTATAATGAACATTGCACTGATAATGAAAAAAAACTATAGTAAACAGGTTATATAATACATTTTATTTATAGAAAACATGAAATATACGAATTAACACTACTAGTAAACATAATCTCGGTAGCTCCTGAGAAAAAATCTTGTTTTAAATCAATCAAGAGATCATTTGAGCCGGTATTGACCATTTAATTATATCCCATTTCTTTAAGAGAATAATCATCCTTTTCTTCATGATGAACACTCTCTGTCTATTGTACATTATCATTAAAAAAGTGACTATCGTTCTCTTATATATACAAAGGAGTTGCGACAACTGTTTCAATAAAAGGATCTAATTTATGAAAGAATTGTAATTTTGAAACGACGGATTTAAATTGTTTTCATACGGTAGACTTTTATCAACACTACTAACCGACATTCTTTGTATATCTTATTACTAAAGTCTTCCTTAATACCTTTTCATTGATAATAAGCACTCTGTGTGTTTCGTTTGTTGTGGTTGTTTTTTTCAATCTTTGTATTACACTTGCTTTTGTATTTGCTGATTTTTGTTTATTTTAGAACCGTGTGAAGTTCATAATACGACCTTCTTATTTTAGCCTCTTTTTTGGTAATTTGGGTTAAGAAAGGCCAGTAATAAGTCATAATAATAAACTTGCATGCTATCAAGGTTGTTATCGTAAACCCGAACATTTAACATAGGATCATATAGTTCACTTTAAATGTTGTTTAAATGAAAGATTTAAAAAAAAAACTGTAAAATAATCGAAGATGAAATGTACTTCTTTCTAAAGTGTTATAGTTACAGTTACAAAAGAAAAGTCTTATTTTTTTTTATAAATGAGATTGTTTTTTTACAACAGTCTTAAGATCGGAGGACAGATGACTCTTAAAATATTTTAAATTTCATTATATATATTAATGATGTTATTGATATTGTTTTATTTTTATTTTGTGTCACATGCTATAGATATATAGAGTTATGGCAATATGTCAATTGAATGAAATTAGAAAATCAATTGTTTCTTTATGCACTTTATATTTGTGTAAATGTGGTCTGTATAAGCGTACTATTTAGAATATATAAATCGGTATTGCATTTCTTGTTATTATATTATTATGGGGATAAAAACCATGGAATCAAGCCATTATGCAGTATTTTATTTTTGTCACTTAGATCGCCTGAAGTCATATATTTTGGAGAGAACCTCTGTGTAATCAGTTGGATTTGGTTAATACTTAATATGGGAGACAATGGTTTATTTATCAGCTGTTGTTTAACAAGATTTCAGTTACAGCAAGTGCCGAGTCTCTTATATCTGCGTTTTTTTCTTTTCTACTTCTGTTTTTTTTTTAATTTGCCTCATGTCAATATAGTGGGTTAGCCATGTTCGACTGATTTTTATATTTTGTTCATATATTATAATGTTACCACATTGTCCGTCGTAATAAAGACAATAACAACCAAAACCAAGGAGTAAACAAAGACTCACAAAACCAAAGGACTTTTACATTAACAGTTATAAATAGTAAATAAGAAACAACACGAACTCCACAAATCAGGTGCTCCGGAAGGGTAAGCATTTCCTGCACCGAATACGGCACCCGTCGTGTTATTTCTTTGTTCAGTTCGGTAATGATGTAAGGTTATTATGACTGAGGAAGAATATCAGATATGATTTCTGACACACTTTTGTCATAATGGTCAATCAGCTCATGATGGCGACCGTAAAATTTCTTGAGTGATGACCCTAATTTGATTGATTCATAGCTCTGTCTTATAAAGATGGTCGTTGGTGTTTTGTTTTGTTGCACATTTTGAACAAAACGAACGCAAAAGACCATCCCATTTTCATGAAGCACGGAAGAAAAGATATATTACACAAAATTGTATATGTTCACATGTGAATAAGATCAATAACACACTACTGCACACATTGTCATGTGAGCTGGGAGCAAAGTTGTTTCACATGAAATATCCAAAAAAGTATTTATTGAACCTCAAATCTTACTACACATGTTTATCATAAAAAATGATGTATTGTTATGAATGTGACCTACCGAATTAGATTATTTACCGGATTTGTTATCACATAAACAACACGACGGATGCCACATGTGGAGCAGGATCTGCTTACCCTTCCGGAGCACCTGAGATCACCCCTAGTTTTTTGGTGGGGTTCGTGTTGTTTATTCTTAAGTTTTCTATGTTGTGTCGTGTGTGCTGTTGTTTGTCTTTTTCATTTTTAGCCATGGCGTTGTCAGTTGTTTTAGATTTATGAGTTTGACTGTCCCTTTGGTATCTTTTGTCCCTCTTTTATCCTTCATGTACATATTCAAGATCACAATTGTTTAACAAGTGCGACATAATTTACCAGGTCTCATGGCCAATACACAATATTACCCTTCACGGAGACGCTTGATTTAGTACTACTGATTGTTATAAAAAAGGCTTCATAGTTATTACTTATAATTTGAAACATTTAGTATGATGGATCAAATAAAAGAGCGGCGAAAGATGCCAGAGAGACAATCAAACTCATAGATCTAAAATAAACTGACAACGCCATGGATAAAAAAAGAAGACAAACGACAAATAATAGCATACAAGACATAACATAGAAAACTAAAGACTAAGCAACACGAATCCCACCAAAAACAAGTAGGGATCTCAAATAACACATACATAAAAGATTCACAGAGTAGATTAAAACTCCTTAATAAGTATTACTAAAGAGACGATTTTTTTTTAATATATGTAACTCCCAAGCCAAAACTTTGGAGAAAAAATGTGAAGAACAAAATTAACATTTAAGAAAACAACTCCCAAAAATGCTAAATGGATGACTGCTGATGCTCTGTATGACAACTTGAGAAGACATCGCTAAGTTGTATTTCTTGTGTCTCGTCTGTTTGTTTAGTTTCTGAACAATAACGCATGTTTAAATAAGTCATAACAAAGATTTAACAATGGTCATATGGATAAATGTTCGATTTAAATTGCTTGAAAATGTAATTAAAGAATTGAATGCTTGTTTTTTAAATGATTAAGGTAAACAAAATGTGAATTGGTCAACGCTGCTACTATTCCAATAAAATTATGGAAAGAAGAATTTCATTCCTAAACAAGATTTTAATAACCGGATTTTTTGTCGAGTATGTGGGAAGATAGCTACAACATCTTTTGTAGACGAAACGCGCGTCTGGCGTATGTCCTGGTATCTATGATGAGTTTATTATTAATAAGTTCCTTTTTGACAGATAACCTTGGCTTTGTTGACGAAAAACGATAAAAAAAAATAGGTTAGGAAACCACAACATACTATTTTATCAATGGAGAAGACATTGTGTAAACTTTAAAGATAGATAAAACAAAGATCGTGAGTTTGTAGTTTTAATAAAAGATGACCGCACGAACAAAAATTGACCCCGCGTAAGATTTTGTTCTTTTACGGAAGGAAAGATTTTGATAAAATTGTTGATATTAACGATAGTCCAGCTTTTGTACGCGATTAATTAAGACGGTCATTGATAACAGGTGATAACATGTATTCTCATTTGACGTCCTTATTTAGCCTTTAAACAAGTCCGTATTCTAATTAGAACAACATATGATTGAAACATGCGCACAACCTGACTGTTAACATTCTTGCTATATAATATTAAAACATTTTATATTCACCCTGTTTTTATTAAAATAGCTTGGTAAATATGGAAATGAAATGTTCATACATCCGAACGAGGAAAAGGGGAACAGCCATTACAAGTATTCATAAGGGTATTTTGACCTATGAAAATACCGTATTTGTCCATTACAATCTTCAAAACTAGATCGACCAATTAAGTTTGGATAAAAACGATATTAACTAATTATATTTAAAACCCTTATTTGGCGAAAATAAAATGAGAGACACATTTTGTGCATAAGGAAATCCCTGTACCAAGTCAGGAATATGGCAGTTGCTATTTTCGTTTGATGTGTTTGAGCTTTGTGCCATTTGGGAAATGACTTTTCGTTTGAATTTTCTCATGGTATTTTTTCAATTTTACCTTTTTTTTTCTTCATTTTACTGTGCAAGGGCTGATGGAAATTTCATATGTTGTTTTAAAAAAAGAAATAAAAACAGAAAAGGAGTTATGAACACAGTGCTTAACTATCATATAAGTTTGAACTTTATGTAAAAATAGGAAAGAGAAATATCATGTGGACAGTCTGTTGTCCCTTATAGTATACACTTGTATGAAACAGATTTACATCTATTGTGACAAACAAGTATTTTTTCAAAAACTATAAAAAAAAATCAGCACACAGGGTGCGCTGCAACAATATTTCGATCCTGGAAGGTTTCACTGTATCGTCCTTCTGATTAAATCCTCATTGTCATCAATTACACTTCTCAAACAGAAATAAAAGTGCATTTTTTTAAATTTCAGGAAATTTCTAAAAAGATAATACATATATCTAGTATAATGTTTTGAATGCATTTTGTCATTCACAGCATAACGCATATTTCATGTTTAAATTTTTACAATTATTGTATGACGATTCTTTCTCAGCATGATGTCATTATTTTTTATTAACTAGGTTTTTCTATTTTACGATTGAAGATCTTTTGTTTGTTTTGATTTTGCTAATGTGTATTCTAAATGTACGCATTGTTTTAACCTTTGGTGCCAATGTTTTTAGGTCATCAACATATTTCGAAAACTAAACTTCTTAAGAATTTAGCATACCTAGATAGTATCCAATTTACCAGAAGGTTTCAGAGTTAAAGTTTATGCCGATCGCGTGACGTCGAATATAAAATGATATACGATGTAAACTGAAACTGCGCTGAGAAGATTCCTGCTATTATCATGATTAAAAAAATGCATCTATTGCCTTTTTTTTCTTTTTTTTATTAAGGACGAGTTTTCTTGAACCTAGTGCAGATAAGCAACCCAAAGAAAATGGCATCTCGTTGTAAAAAATGTTGCACCGAACAAGCTGTACTGTCAGTTAGAAATAAGTCTAGGTCAAACCTCGATGTACCCAGGGATGAAAAATAAAGCGGTCAGAGAAAATTCAATCCATCAAAAATTTAACGCAACTCAGTGTATGTTTTCCAACCATAACTAAACATTTATTTAAGATTGAGGAGACAGCTGAATTGTATGTTAAGATCAGACGGTATCAATGGGTGATTTTATTGTCGAACATTAAGTTTACAGGCGACGCGTTATCGGAGCTTGTAAACGTGTATTTGCTACCATCAAATCAATATTGATGCTCTCGGACCTTAAAGTACAATATGTTATCTCCATTCTAATGAAACTTGCTGAAAACTACGTCAAATCATACATTTAAAATAGGTCATACGTCGCTTGCGCTTGCGCGTACGTCTTCATTGCAGCTTTCTAATTGATGCCATGATATTGTGTGACGTCATCAAATTAAAATAAACGTTACAGACGTTGTTGCATTAGAATAAACCCTTGCCGAAGAATCAACCTTTTCATTTACCGTGCCGGGTATCTTTTTCTAAAATTAAGGCTTACCAAATCTTCAACCATCATGGAAAATACTGAAAAACATCAAGGGAATAAACATCTAAAGATATTAGAAAAAATAAAAAACGCCTTCATTGCTAACTCATAACAAATTTGTCTTATTACTTTACATAGAAGTGTCAATGCAGTTTTAAATTCAAATAAAAAACTATACATAAAATTTATTATAATCAAATAAATCTTAAATAAAGGCAGCAGTAGTATACCGCTGTTCAAAACTCATAAATCCATGAACAAAAAACAAAATCGGGGTAACAAACTAAAACTGAGGGAAACACCTTAAATATAAGAGGAGGACAACGACACAACATTAATTAGTAACACACACACACACACACACACACACACACACACACACACACACACACACACACACACACACACACACACACACACACACACACACACACACACACACACACACACACACACACACACACACACACACACACACACACACACACACACACACAGAGACTAAGCATTAGACAAAATCCTATGAGAATAACAAATATAACATCAAACCAAATACATGAATTGGGATAGATAAGTACCGTGACACGTCTTATAGTTACATGAATTCACACTCAAAAATAAGAGAAAACAAACGACACAACGTTAACAAATTGTTGGAATACCAAAAATACCTTGACTGATTTTCGATATTCTCAGCTTGTATTTGTCAATGGCTAATGACTTGCTATTTCAGTTGCGCTTAACCAAAGAATTAATTAAAAAAAAATATTCTTTATAAATAAAGATTAAAATGAATATTAAATATTGTGGTTTTGTGCTTAGGCGTAAGATTAAATTATCCATTTTATAGTTAAAAATTTGAGGTATTGAAGTTTTGTGTGTTATGTTTGATTAAAACTTGAAACGTTAAATAATCTTTTCATGAAGGTATTATGGAGTTGTCATCAATTATGAATTTGGATGTATGCATGTAATGTGGGGAAAAGGGATCGACTTTTAGTAATATATGTAAACACAATGTATATTGAATTTCTGATAGTTTAGAATGAATTTCATCACAGCGTAGATATGGACACATGGTATTTAAATGTTGTCGTGTGTATCACTGGATATCGACAACAACAAAAATCACGCAATTATAGTATATCAGGGTATGGCAAAGGGGATGCACATAATTACTATCTTTCACATTTCCATTTATACATGCACATGAGCCGAATTTTTAACCATTTTGTTCATTTATGTTGGTTTAATTGTAGACCTTTTTTTTATTTTTATTTTGAAAATCCATAGTCTTTACCATAAACTCATCATAGATACCAGGACTAAAATTTTACACTTACGACAGACGCGCATTTCGTCTACAAAAGACTCATCAGTGACGCTCGAATCAAAAAATGTTTAAAAGGCCAAATAAATTACGAAGTTGAAAAGCATTGAGGACCAAAAATTCCTAAAAGTTTTGCCAAATACAGCTAAGGATTTCTATTCCATTGCACTGTTTTTTTGACAATTCTGAAAATAAAAGGGAAATATGCCTTTTTGTGAGAAAACCACCAAAATATCTCGACGCCAACATTTCCCAATTTACGGTGCTGCACGCAGTGATAGTAATTATTTCCTTAAAAGTTTTTAGATAAAGATATTAATTAAACTACCGTCTCTCAAGAGTTTGTGTCGCATCTAGGTCTATGTGTATCTTCAAAAATGGACGTAAACTCTCCATCATTGAGGAAAATAATTGAATTGAAGACAAAAATATCTTTTTAGTTGATCTTGTATTGCAGATCAATTTTTTTGTTCAATTTCGCAATATTTTTTATCATTTCTGCCAAAACATAAAATTATCACTTAAATTCAGTCACCTCAAAATGAAGAGTCTACTAATATTTCACCATTTTTGCTAGTCAAAAAGTGCCTATCTTTTATCAATAATTTTACAGAAAAGAGATAAACATGCAAACTCTTGAGAAATTTTTGTCATTAAAAAGCAAGCACTCCAATAAGGAATTGACTGACCATTTTGACTATGTTCATTTATGTAAAGCTGGTTATGTTTGCTACTAAAAGAGGGACGAAATATACCAGAGGAACATTCAAACTCATAGATCGAAAATAAACTGACGACGCCATGGCTAAAAAGAAAAAGATAAACAGACAAATGATAGTACTCAACACACAACATAGAAAACTAAAGACTAAGCAACACGAACCCAACCAAAAACGGCGGGTGATCTCAGGTGATTTGGAAGTGTAAGCATATCCTGCTCCACATGTGGCGCCCGTCATGTTGCTCATGTACTATTATTATCTGCATGTATCGATCTTTGATAGTTTTTTTTTTAGATATCAGGAAAACACGGGAAAAAAGTTACTGATCGTCGAAAAGGTCTTTCTATTATGATCAATCAATACTAGCAGCACAAAATGGACAAACAAGTGAGTGTAATGTATGTTGAAAATGTAAGAACGAAATTCTCTGTAAAAAGGCTTTTGTAAACATTTTGGTTTGCACTTAATTTTTCTTTTTCTATTTTAGGCGATGAGACAATTAAAAATTACTTATACAAACGACGATGTTTACAAAACGGCAAGTATTTTTACTGTAAATTTAGAAATTAATACTTGCATTTATTATTGCGATTTATGATGAATAATGCAAGATAATCATTACTGTTTCAAGAAATTCTACATACAGATGCATACATATCAGATATCAGAATGCAAGTATTAATTATTGAGTTACGAGCCCAATGCATCATCTCGCAATCAATTCTATTCGTATTCAGAATTTATACAGGTCTGTTATAATTGCACTTTGAAAAAATTGTAGTACATGGGATATAGAAGTTGTAAAAAACCTCAAATTAATTTTGTTTAGATTCAACATAGTTTAATTGCAAAAATAGCCGAAGGGATTACACCAGTTATAATAGCATTAAATGACAAATAAAACCAGTATAGGTTCTGTCCTTCTCATAACATAATATTATACTGTACTAACGACATTTTCTTTTTTAAAAATTTTGAAAATCCTTAAAATTAACAAAGAGAATGAATATGCTTATGACGAGGTTTGTTTGAATTAATAATTTTAAATCAATATTTTGCAATTTCAAAATTTCGAATGATGAATGATGAAGCTGATTCACAGATGCTCTTAGATGCCTATGAAATCAATCTGTGTTTAATCATATTTTGAGTAGAAAACAAATAAATACCCTTTTCGGTTTTCTCTCTTTCACAATTGTGCCAAATTGTTCTCCAATCAAAATACTGGATTAAAAGACATGTTTCGGCGGATATTGTAGACTGAAATCCGTAATGAGGGAAATCGTTGGAAAACGACTGAAAAAGATAATCTTTTATCATTGGTTGCAATGAACTACATAGATTTCACAGTGCAATAAAAACCGATTGTTTCACATGTGAAATAAACGTGGTTATTTCACTCCTCTGACGTCATATAACAATAGGCAATGACAACACGTCGATCACGTCGGACCATAACAAATTATTAATGCGTAGAAACAGATATAATTCCTTATATTTTCTACCTAAATTTCGTAAAAAAACCCAACATTTACCAATGTAATAAAAAAATAATTAATCAATGAATTCAAATATTGAAAAATGTTCAACTCGTGACCAAACAACACTACTCACATTCGTGAATTAATGTGTTGTTTGGTCACAAGTTGAATATTTTTTCTCTATTTGCATTCTGTAATAGTCATCCCACGAGGACGCGGTGTGTCAATGTAAGATCACCCCGACGGCCGGAGGCCAGAGGGTGATCTGACACTGACACACCAAGTCCGAACGGGATAACCATTTTACATCCGAGCTGTTATAGATTATACAAAAAAACGTTTACAATTAATAAAATCTAGTTTAGAACGCCACAAAACCATTATAATATACTTTATATATCACAATACAAGGTATACCCTTTATGACCCCCGAACACGAAGATTAAATATGAAGCGATGTCAACTCGCCCCACTGGCCATCGTTCCACACTAGATCGCCACTTTATAAAAAAATCGCCCACTTTTGTTTACCGACTCGCCCTAATTTTGAAAAAATGTAAAATCAAATTGAACAATCATTCTGGCTCAGATCACCCCTGGTAGAACAAAGGAGCTGGGACATAATCGATTAGTTATTGTATAAATACAAAAGATAAATCGTGCATTCATAGTCATTATTAGTACAAAATAGAAAAATACTCATAACATTTCAAATATAGTAACACAGTTAAAGTATTGTAATGTTCAATTTCACGTTTCTTTATATATTTCATGTTTAGATAAGTGAATTATGCCCTAAAATACCCCTCTTGCCGCCAGTCGTTTTTTAAGGTAACATTTCGTGTGCCAGAAAATACCACAGCTCGTCATCTGTGACGTCAGATATCAAACAATGACGTAATTCGATATATGACGTCCCGTCAAAATGACCGTTACATTTGGGACCAATTGTAGAAAAATTTAACTATATTGAGGAATAGTTACGAGTACTATTAACTGTTTGTAAGAGTAACACGAATTTGAAACTACATTTTGTATATGAATAGTACATACCTCATGCGTAAATAAAGTCTTACAGAACGGAAATAGGAAAAGCGGTTTAAAATTGCTAATTTGTTTAGTAACCAAATGAATTATTTCTATTCTGAAAGGACAAATTCGTGGTCATTCTTAATATAAGGTTCCAAATAAAATATTAAGAATAAAAAAACATCATTTTTGAATTTGGATCGCATGACGTAAAAATTCCGCGAATCTGTACTTTTAATGACGTCATAAATAAAACTCAACGGAAACGGATTGTCAACCAGTTATAAACATAAAGTGAAATCCGCTTGTATTACGCTTTACTCAAACTGATGAACAATCGAGAACATAAAAGTGATCAGAAATTAGCATACGACCAATGCAGTTTGACTGCGCAAATAGCACAGCTGCAATATATACAAAAATTATACATTCAAGTACATTCAACTCCATATGATTCCTGATAACAATAAACTTTCTGACTGGTCAAGATAGATACAAAGACCATTCAGTGGAATTAAACAATTATATCATGCTTACAATGGGTATTTGCCAAATCCCCATTGTAAACATGATATATTTGATTAAAATACAATTATTTTTTACACTTCAGTGCGAGTAAAATTTTGAAAAATATGGTAGGATCACATTTATGAAAATCCTCATGTTCATTTTATTTACAGATTACATGCTTGTGTTAATGTCATTTACACGTATCTCCTATTCTGTTTGCCTCTTGTGAGAATGTCACGATTTCTTTTAACAACATCTACATATTTTAAATTAAGAAGATTTTAGGATGTTTTCTTGTCATCTACTTGAACGTTTGTCAGATTTTCGGAATCTTCTGATTTTATCCATTTGAATGCCTTAAAAAATTTTGCCCACTAACCCAAATTTTTCATTTTATAAATCTTTTGCATGTATAATGATAAGCATCTGAAAAAATCTTATAAAATCTTTGTTATCTTTTTTTTTATATAGTTTTTGAGGACCTTAAACTTGTCAATAAAAAAGCTACAAAAAATCAAGAGAGAAATTTTTCCCGCCAAAATTACAACGGGATATATCTCGGAAACAAGCACACAGACCTATATATTTTGTTTTGCTCTTTTGGATCCTCTATTAATCCCCTATCAATGTATTCTAGTGTTATTCTGTTGTCGAATTTAATGAAAAAAATTTATCAACATTGCAAATAGCAAGCAGTAATCATTTTTTGTTCCCTGAATAGCAAACACAAAATACTCCTGTTAATAAGTAAATGTATATCTTAAATTTTCAATGAATACCCGTTAAATGATATGACGATTGAATATATTTGCTTTTAGTACCTTCTTATATATACTAGCCAATCAGTATTGGTAATACGATTTAAGGGGAGGATTTTAGAAGTGTCGTGTGTAGTGGTATAAAAAATTGATCAATCAAGTTTGAGGTTTTATTTAATTTATGTATCAATTGTTATTAATCAATGGTATTTTAAAATTCTAGAAAACAAAATAATACCTCTCGGAAACATATGAATTGTTATCTTTATGTAGGTATAAGATAAAGATTATGCTCTACAAGGAAAATCAGTTGGTGTGTTTAAAGTTTATTGATAGGTGTTAAAGGGAATGTCATATTCAAGTTATAAATGAGGTTTTAATGGCAAATAAAAGACGATAGATTGAAGATCTGATTTTATCAGTGACTTTATGATGATTAACTTTGTCACGAACAAAAACTCGTTTCCACTCAATTAACAATTAAGTAAGCTTAAATGCATTACGACTGTCTAATATACGAAGATGTTATGCTGTCTGTCGTTTTTACACGTAACATTACATAAAAAGAATACATGTATGTCTACATTTGATTGCTTATCTCTTTCAAAAAAAAAACGACTTAAATCATTTGGAGCAAAAAATTAATAAAAAGATCCTTTTACAGCTGCTATATAATTACGTTTTTGTTTAATACAAAATAAAACTAAGCACAAATAAATAGCATTGTTGTTGAAATCGCCATAACTGGTGAAGAACGTTTTTTTTTCTCTCTCGCAATTATAACCAATGAATGCTACTGTATTACTTTATGCCAAACTTTCGTCTTCTCAATATTCACCAGAAGCGCTAAAATCAAATAAGTTTAAAGGTCAAAGCAAGAACGATGTTGAAGAGCATCAAGCCAGTTATTCTTATTATATTTTTATAAATGTTAATTATTTTCATACGTCAATTTTTAAAATGAAATTACCTTTCTGGTTTGAACTGATCGAGATTGTTTCCCCATATATTCACAGACGTTCATTTGAACAATCATTTCCGATGTTATATGTATTCCTTGTTTCCATACATTGTCAGGCTACAACCCTGAAAATAAAAATCTATTTCTAAGTTACTGTCACTTTATATATACTATATAGATATACGAAGATGTTGTTTGAATGTCAATGAGACAACTCTCCTTCTAAGTCACTTAATTTGTTAAAGTAAACCATTATAAGTCAAAGTACAGCCTTCAATACGAAGCCTTGGGTCACACCGAACAGCAAGCTGTTAAGGGTTAAAACTAATTCTAGTTTAAAACCTTTCAAAAAGGATAATCAACAGTCTGATTTATAAAGAAAAACCCAGCAATAACACTTGGTTTATTCCACCATTTTCTGCATAAAAAATGTACCAAGTCAGGAATATGACAGTTGTTGTCCATTCGTTTGATGTGTTTGAGCTTTTGATTTTGACATTTGATTAGGGACTTTCCATATTGAATTTTCTGAACTACGTAAACAAACGACAACGAATGAACAACAGGTTCCTCACTTAGGAGAGGTCTTATTAAATTGCAATCAAAACTTCTAAATATATTATTTTTTTTTCAATTTTCTAACGCGTGTCAAAGAAGTTAAGAGTTATTAGCTTATTAACAATGTCAAAAATTTAAGAGATAACTGTATTGTATTTGAAGCTTTAAGGACGTCCATCGGTAGTTTTACTGTCGCAAATTTAGTTTACCTGGCGACGCGGAGCGGAGACAGGTAAACGGGTATTTGAGACAGTAAAACTACGATGGACGTCCGCAAAGCTTCAAATACAATACAGTTATCTCTATTCTAATGCAAAACAATTTCATTATTAAATTTCAATCATGATTTCAGTGTAAAATCTTTATTAAAGAAAATTCCGCAAAAGATGTTATCTTTTTTGGTCCCTACACTAGGTGACGTCATAGGTATGCTTCCGGTGTCAAACATAAACACCGGCCGTTTTCTGGCTTCTGTGCCGCTTCAGAATGTAATAAAATTTGATGAAAATAAGATTTTTAGGTGCAACATGTGAGTTTTTTTGGCTTATTATTGTAGAAATTATATGTCAATATATTCAGCAATTCAAAATGTCGGCTTCCTTAGTTACAGACAAGGAGATAGAGAATTTTACGCTTACTGTCATCCAATCAGAACCATTGTTACAAAATAATTGCATTAGAATTATCGTTTTATTACAATGTAAAGAAAAATAGTATTTTGTTAAATAGTGTCTGTAATCTCAAACATGCGGATGAATCTCCAAAAACAAGCACACGCCCAGACGACAAAGCTAAAAATAACAACGACTAAACTATGACAAGATAGTAAGAAAACAGAAATGTAAAGTTGATAAACATTTCATCATTTTTTTTTTCACGGTAATTTGTTTATTTAAGGAATGTCTGTAATATTTTTTCTGTCTATGAAGAAATAACATAAAAAATTTGGTGCACACTGCATAAGGCGCGTAGCGGGTTATTTAACAGTGTGCTCCACATTTTTTATGTTATTTCGAATAGACAGAAAAAATATTACAATCATTTCTTATAATTTAATTCTAAATTCCATTTTAAACCGTAGAAAACCATGAAAAAACGTTGATGAAGTCACGGTTACATGACTAAATTATGTCTATGGACTGATAACAAAAAAAAACGTCAGCGAATCAGAAGACGCGTTACATCCAAAATTAAATTATTATGACTCATCCGAGCTTTATAATCATCGGGTTTTATATTGTATATTGTGCAATGTAATTCAAAATAGAAGAATACTTTTTTATCAAAATATTACCAATGCTGTTCATTTATTATCAAGGATCTCGAAGTAAACATTTTTATTTTCATTTTTTTTCTGTATTTTAAATACGAAGTCGTGTATATTCTGAAACTAGCAAACAAAAAACATGCGGTAATCATAGCATGAAAAGTAGATAGTATTTTACCAAAATTGTCTGTACACTCACAAATATGGATCTATCTCCAAAACAAACATACTCACACGTCAAAGCTGAAAATATCATTTATTAAACCATGACCGATGTGTATGATTGAAATTAAAGCAACACAACAAAAACAAATAATATACCATAAAGTGTTTTACTGAAAGAATTCTAAAATCGTCGTTTTTATATGACTAGTAATATTACTCTTCGAATAATTTATTAAAATTCCCCAGGAAAGTAAATGAATTCACAGTACCAAGGATTTGTATAGTAAAAAGGATTGCAATGTTGTGGACTTTGGCATAGACATATTTTTGTTTACTTGGCTACCATTCTAGGTTTTTATCTAATAAAGAAACTGGTGTATAAATAAACTCCCAACGGATGGTAGGCTTAACATATTTATGTTCAGACACTAACAAACCGTAAGAAGATCCGTAATCATTCAGACGTTTTGTAGTTAAAAAATCTGAAACGTTAAAAGAAAGTCCTTTGTGTGTTAACACATTTGCTGTAGATAAATATCGTTTTACTTAACATATAATTTTTAAGCTGAGTTTAATCGATCACCTCCTACATTGTTTGTTTGAAAAATCTGCAGCAGATGCATATGATTATTTGTACAAATAAAGCAGTCATGGATACGTATCCAAACCCCCCAAAAAGTACAAATTTAAAAGAAATTCACTTTGTCTTTTCTTTTTGTTTTTTCTTACTGTACGTAGGTTGGTCGAAAACTATAAAATTTAAATGTTGTTAGATTATTTCAACTCTCGCCGTTATCTGCAAAACGAAGTTTTTTCAGACAGGAATCTTGATATGTGCTATTTTTTCTGGTCTCTCAAAGCATGGCACATTGTGGTAAGTATCGTCTTTTACCCTGAAATATTGTACTAATTTAAGCACTGTAAAGTAGCTGAAGACTGATAGTTAAGGGAGGGGAGTAAATAATTTAGTCTAGGTTTAACTGTTAGTAATTCAAAGAATATAAATGTTTAAAAAATATAGAACCTCCCCTATGTTTAAACATTTTAAAAGAAAAAATCGTGTATGTGAACTTCCCATTTTAGGACTTCATTCACTTATGAAACTTAAAGGTAAAGTGCTTGCCTAAAATGTTACCTTATTAAAATACACTTCCAGAACTTTGAAACATATTCCTTTTAGCATGGCTTTTATCTAGATATTAATTTAACCACTTCTTCAATTAACATGTAATAGTGGTCTTATTCATGTTATTCATCAGAAAAGTAATTAAATGAACAACATTTAAACTATTCAATTTAATTATTTCCACACGCATAATTTAAATATGTGCAGTGTCATATGCAGTGAAAATAGATGTGAATAAATGATATTGATATTTAATTTTTCATTTCCATAACATGCCCTTGAATATTACTGGCTATTAATTTAAATGATTTAAACAACTTGTATTCGATAAGACTAATGCGTATTTTTGTTAAATATGAATACTAATAGACTTTCATTTATACGAGTTCGGGCGATTCTCTGTAAGTATATAGGGCATGCTTTAAGAGTGAAAATATTTTCTAATTATAAGATGTAGAATACCATGATAAGCAGGATAACGCAAATGATTTAAGAAAACGTTGGTTTTTTTTGTTTTTTTTATCCATTTCGCATTTTTTCCCTCTTGCACCGAGCATTAATTTGATTATTCAAATGCACTTTTTTCCTGTTTCTCTCATTGTTCCATCAAACATAATTTTCATAGTGTTGGAATAAAACGTATTGATTCTATCTCGTTTAAGCTATTAAACCAAGAGTTCCAGATGGTGAAGTTGAAATCATCCCTTCGTAAATTTTAATGACGCCATCAACGAGTTGGTTGACCGTTATTGAAAAATCGTTTCACAAATGATATCGAATATGTTCCTTACGTCGAAACTATAATCCCCTTCCTCTTTCATAAATGTGACCTACCAAATTAGACAATTTACCGGGTTTGTTATAACATAAACAACACGACGGGTGCCACATGTGGAGCAGGATCCGCTTACCCTTACGGAGCACCTGAGATCACCCCTAGTTTTTGGTGGGGTTCGTGTTGCTTATTTTAAAGTTTTCTATGTTGTCTTATGTGTTCTACTGTATTCTTTCTCCTTTTAGCCAAGCATTGTCTGTTTATTTTCGATTCATGAGTTTGACTGTCCCTCTGGTATCTTTCGTCCCTCTTTATAGACCAATGAAAGCGATGGAGTATTTTTTGTTTGTGACAAAACGCCGTTTGAAGAAGAAAATTGCCATCAGTGAGTCCTGTTAAAGACAGATAAAAGTTATATCTGTTAAATGAATACACATCATTCTGCGCAGACTATATAGAAGAGAAATTGATGGCAATGTTAATCAGATACGTGAGGTATAACGTTACTGGAAAACCAGTTTCAGATATACACAAGGTTTAGCTTAGATTAAGTCCCAATTTTGATGAGACAGTTCAAAGGCAAAACCTGAATTCGCAAAGACTAATATTTAGGCAATGAGACGTGTTTCTCGCACACTCAAACATAAAACTTGTCATTGGAGTAGAAACTTAAAATTTGAAAAAAAATAAGGAGTTGAAGATCATTAAAACAAGAAAATACTGCAAATTCGTACAAATTTGACTAAGACTATTCAGTTAAAGAAAGATTATGGGAATCAAATATGAGAATAGAACAAATCACATAGAAACGATTGAATATCAAAGAAAATATATATCCACTAGATTTTAAGAATAGCTGCAGGTTATCACGACATCAGATCCTTTGTTTTAGGGAACTTGTTTATGTTGATCCCAATTTTGCCTAGTCTTTTTAAATAGTCAACTATGAAAACAAAAACATTAAAAAAACAGATTAAAAGTCGCACACTAAACTAACATGTACGTTTAAGCATGACCAACGTATTTATTTACAATACATTGCCTTTTTTACAAATATCATCAGCAGTGTTAAAATGATTCACAATAAAAAAAAGTTATTCAACAGATATTCACATGATATTAGTTTTCATTGAACTAGTACACATGTTTTTGTTGGAACGTCTGCGAGATTTTCACGCTGTGTTGAAGACTTATTGGTAGTCTTTTACTGTTTTGTGCTCTTTGTTCGGCCTGTTGTCTCTTGGACACATTCCCTATTTCCATTCTCAATCAAAGTATCTTCTTAAAAAGATAGATTTTCAGGTACTTTTGAATGTAACAGTTGAAATGTGATAGACATTATAGAGTATATCATTTTTTTTAAAGCAAGGAAATAAAAATAATGGAGAGTATTCTCTAATTGATGGTATTTTGTTTTATTGAGTAAGAATGTCTCTGAATAAAGACAGTGTGATGTTTTATAACTTTCCTTTAAAAAGTAAAATCACAAAAATACTGAACTCAGAGGAAAATCAATTCGGAAAGTCCATAATCACATTGCAAAATCAAATAACAAAACGTATAAAAAAAACGAATGGACAAGAACTGTCATATTCCTGACTTGGTACAGACATTTTCAAATGTAGAAAATGGTGGATTGAACCTGATTTTATAGCTAGCTAAACCTCTCTGAGTACTGGTGTAAAATTGCGCGTTTGAAATTCGCACAGGTATACATGAAATAATTTTGTCGTTCAAAGTATGACGGGATGCATAAATACAGTCACGCAAAATAGATATAACAAAAATAGACTAAATAGTATAAAGTAATAATAAATAAAATAATAGTGTGGTTCAAAGTATGACGGGATACATAAGTACAGAGTCACGTCAGATGTATATCACAAAAAAAGTTGGTTAACAGTAAAAGTACTATTAATAAATAAAATAATTTTGTCATTCAAAGTATGACAAGATACATAGGTACAGACTCACATCATAAAATAATTTTGTCGTTCAAAGTATGAAGGGATACATAAGCACAGAGTTACGTCAAACAGGATATCTAAAAAAACGGACTTAACAGTAAAAGTAATAATAATAAAGACAAATAAAAGAAAAATATAACACGTTATTAAGATGATAAACAATGTCAGTACGCAAAATCTATACTTCAAGACCATCGTGTATTATTTGTGAAGTTGATACGGAATATTTATCAACAAGTTCTGGGTACCTTCCGATGAACTTTTTTTAGAAAAAGGACGAGACGTTCTTTGACATACCCCTCCTTTAAATTATTGTTTTCTACAGGCAAAGTATAAAGTATATATGTTAGGTTTACAGAAAAAAAAACATTTAAACTATTTATACCTGTGCAAGATTTCTTTAAATATCCAATAGACGTTTGAAAATGTTTAGTATATCTATATTTGTCTATACACAAACATAAGTCATGTGTCATCATTTTGATGGGGGTACCATTCAATATATTTTGTAAATGAATGTATATCTAATGAATTTCTAAAGCTTGTTCAAATACTAATATATTTACTGTATCAATCTTTTATATTTCTTAGTCACATTATTACAAGGTCATTTATTTTTCTTACTTATGTCATGTAACAATATGAGTATATGCATGTAGTTTGAACACAAAAAGATCACATATCGACACAAGGATTTGAAATTAAATATACCCAACGAATAATGTATTTAGAAAAAATGGACAATAATCAAAATACCTTTTTGAAATCGTCATTGTTATCGTATTTTCTTAAACTTAAAAAAAACTATTTCAAAAGAACTATTTATAGTTTAAAATAGATATCACTGATCGGTATCAATTATTTAATATTTGGTTCCTTTAATTTGCGGTCCTTTTCTTCAATTTGATTAAGGTTTATTTGTGTAATAAAGATTTTCTTAAACGTTATTTTCGGAAGTAGTGTGGTTAAAATTTATATTTCATAATCTATTGTAAAGTATCTGACCCAGATTTGGTTTTATTTGCAATTGAGTAACCATAATTTCACTTAGTAAATGAACACGTGTTCTTATTCCAGATATTCCAACACCTACTAAATTAGTGGTTCGGAAAACAATTGTATATTTGAAAATCTGAAACAGTCATGGATCGCATACCTTATGATATGTCCGTTCTTAGATAAAATGTACATTTTTGAGGCTTCACAATTTGAAGTTCCAGACAGGGTTATATAAATGTGTAGGTTGTTTAAACAGTATAAAAATCAGATGCTGCAAAATGAATTTAACAGTCCAATTTATTTGAAAATATGAAGTTGTTACAATCTGGAACAGTGGTATTCATAATGCTTGTTCTTGTCTGTAAAAGCAACGGCCAATGTGGTGAGTTAGTTTATTGACTAATATCAAAATATTATAAATTGAATAATATTACTAGTAATAATAAAAGCAATAATAAAGATATAAAAGTTACCAACTCATTATAGTAGTAAAGGATAAGATATCCTTATGCAAACAGACAGAGAAAGGAATCATGTAAACAATTCCACGAAATAGATATAATGAAATGTGGTGTGAGTGCCAATAGGATATCTCTCCATCCAAATTACACTTTTTAAAAGAAAAAAATTATATACCAAAGCACGTTCTTCACAAGATGTATTAATATACGTAAAAGTAACATAATTTACTCATTCTAAACAAATATAATCAAATACAACTAAATAACATTAAAGGGTTTTACCAAATTTTGAAATAAATGACTAATACGATAGGTAATACACGTAACTTTTATTATGAGAAAAGACGAGTTATACAGAGTATCGCTGTTTCACGTCACTAGTAGTATTCAATTGATGGTGACGGAGATAAAATATATTGGTGAACGATTTATGAGTTTGAAGGCACATTTTAGAAAAAAAAATAATTTCATCATTCATAATTCACTTTACTTTATATTTGTTTGGTTCACACATCGTTGTCCATATAATGAAATTGAAAGCGGCTGTCATGTAGGTGAGATGTTTAACTAGCCAGGTTCAATACGCAATTTTCTACATAAGAAAATACATATACCAAATCATAAATATGACAGTTGTTATCCATTCTTTAGATGTGTTTGAACTTTTGGTTGTGTCATTTGATTACGAACTTACCGTTTGATTGTTCCTCGGAGTTCGGTATTTTTGTAATTTTACTTTAACTTTTTTTTTATCATTCACAATTTACATCTAAATTTAACATGTGAAAAGTTATGATTTCGTTTTGTAGATTGCCATATTAATGCCATTGACCTGGTAATATGTGGTCAACAAGTGGTGAGGAATTGTTCTTATTTACAAAAGAAGGTAAATAAGTTAGTTGTTTTAGAGGTCACTTGTACGTATGCAATTGATACACGAATAAACTATTAAATCTTCATTCAATTCGTTTGCCATAAAAACCATTTACACAGCAAACAAACTGTTATACAAGTATTGCAGTGACATGAGAAATTTGGACGTAGTTTTTAATTTAGAGTTGCATAGAAGCCCAGGTGGTCGTGTGGTCTAGCGCACATGTTACAGTGCAGGCGATTTGGTGTCATGATATCTCAGTAGCTTTGCGAAAGAAAATCTATAGATCTTACATTGTTGGATTGATGATAAGACGAGTTGTATGTATATATGTGTATATAGTCAGGTACAGTTCGTTGATGTGACTCGTAGATCATTATGAAGATCATTCAAAGACAAACCTATTGTAAATAGGCTTGTCAAAGATTATATAAATCATGTAACGTGTTTATTTTTGTGATTGTAGATTGGTTTTTGTTTTCTTGCCTCTAGTTGTTCCGCTTACAAACGTTTTTTTTTATCTATTCCATTTTATTTATATTGTCCGTTTGCTGTCTCGGTTCAATTGTAAAAACCCAAATGTAAAGAATCGATCAAAAAAAATTATGTGCTATAAAAGATATCGTTTTCTTTCAGGTTGAGCGTTGTGAACTATGTTTGGCACGTTTAAGGAGACGTGAACAAAGATTGAGATATGAAAGAATTAATTGAAATTCAAATTCAAGAAAAACTACAGCTTTATAACGTGTTTCTGTGTAGTTGATTGGTGTACTGCTAACGAAAAGTCAAAAGAACTGCTAGTCTCTTGTAGAGAGTTGTCTCATTGACAATCATACCATATCTTCTTACTTCTATTTATATGCATAAATGTTTATCTAATAAAATGTCTCAAAGAAATCATTTTGAAAAATATATTGACGATGCATTGAAAAAGAAACACCAAGGTTAAAAAAAAAAACAAAAAAACAAAAAAAAAAACAAAAAACAAATAACACATTTACAACCAAACAAAATGTTAATTGCAAAAAAAAAAAAAGGAACACACATATATGTAATCGATGATGACATGGACTAAGGAAAATGTGCAACATATTCTAAATCATATCTATAGTAAGCCCCTTTCAGGCAAATTTGACCTTATGCGTATTTGGTGATGATGACTCTTGACTTTGAATTTGTAAAGAATCACTTTTTAAGCATATATACATCCTAGCCTAATTATGATTTTTTGCTCAATCAATTTGTCTATTCAATTCTTTGCCAATAGTTTCTTATGAGAGTTATTTGATAAAACTCTTCGTACACACCTAAATAAAGGGTAGTGTTTCTTATGAAACGAACCAAAATTCAAGATAGCCAGGAATTCAGCGATTAAATCCGCAAAACATTCGCTAAAGAATTACTTCAACTTTTCCATTACGAATGCTTAACCCTATAACTTATTTGTAAGCTGTCTACTTACAAAAGTCATGATCTGAACGCAGGGTAAAAAAGTCGAATAAAACATATTTTTTTAGGCAGGATATCGTCATTTCTATGGTAACTAACTGTGAACCTATCCTGCTTGACAACTCTTTATTTACATATGAGACTGGGTTTCTTATAAAAATTTAAAAAAATCTATGCTCCTTCAACTGAAATTCCAGATGTTTCAGATTGGGTCCCTAAAATGTATCCCCAGGATCTAGATATTAAAGAAACTTCAGAAACAGCATCGTTCTCATAATTTCTAGACACAACTCAAATGTGCAAATTTATAATAAAAGAGATGATTTTTAATTTCGTATCGTTAATTATCCAGTTTTAGATGGTAACGTTCCCTTGCCACCCTCTTATGGTGTTTAAATTGTAATGCCGGCATTCCCCCTTTTTATAGTAAGCCTATTTCTGTATAGTTTCTTGAAATAACTGAGGATAAACGATAGATGTTAGTGAGATGTCTAATGTTGCAAGTAATGTAAGACTTGTACTTTGTTATTTTGGCTGTTGTTTCCATGATACGACAGATTTGTGTATTTTAGTTTGTTAAGAAGTTTTATTTCACGTACTGATTCCGTATTTTCGCGGTAGTTACCTTATTATACTATAAACTCAAATAAAACTGTTCTAATGATCTACTTATAAATTTAAAGTCGAAACCCATCTTAATTGATGAAGATCAATCCATGTTTACAAACAATATCAACATTACGGGAATTTCCCTTGTTTGATTCATGGTTTCCGCTTGGTAAACAATATTTAACAAGCCTTGTCATTGGTCAGTCGAAAGTATATATACAAAAACAACAACAGAAAAGAGGGAGTGTTGGGTTGACAATAAATGAAATAAATAAATAAATAATCTTTTCAAGAGGATGATCCCATTAGTTAAAACTAATCTTCCTGAGAGTCCTCAAAATAATAATAACATATTTATAAGTACATAGAGTATTATAAAGTTATATTATACACAATATACAATTGTATTTAAATAATAATGAAAAAGCATATTAATTTGCACAATTGATGAAAAATTTGTAACATTTTGTTTTAAAAGATACAAGTGTATTACTCATTTTTATTTCATTTGGTAAACTGTTCCATATTTGAGAACCTGAATATGTAAATGTTTTCTTTAAAAAAATTGTTTTTGGTTTTGGAAGATTTAATAGTTTTTCATCAGCTGAACGTAAGTTATAATTTTGATTATCAGTAAAATGAAAATTTTCTTGTAAATAGTTAGGAACCATACCATTTAATGATTTAAATACAAGTATTGCCTATTGAATGCGTTTTTCCACACTTAACCAATGTAAACTATTAAACAATAAACTGGATGATGTCATTATGTCAGCTTCTACTATAACCCTAGCAGATTTCTTTAATAACTTATTAAGTTTATTTATTCCACTTTCACAACAGCTTTCCCATATATTGCAACAATAATCAAATAATGGCAGAATATCTATACTATTAAACGAGAAGACCTCATTTTTGGTGTCGCTTCTCTTCTTTCCAGAATAAATTAATCAACACGCCTCTGTGTCCTATAGGTACAGTGCATAGTCGCATTTGTCATCCATTCATATGATTATTCAGATTGAGTTATTTTAGGAGAAAAACGAGAAAAAAAGGCATCCGGATATTGTCCCGTCATTGTACGAAATTTTAAGTCAGATTAGACTTCCGGTTTGCGTTTTTCTGTATACTTTGAACATACATATACTACGAATAAAGTGTATTTTCAGAATTTTATCTGCTATCATTTTCAAGTTTACTATCCACGGCGGTCACAGAGTTTATTAAATAGAGAGGGTCTGTATAGTATATCAATGATCACCATGGATCGATTAGTAAACTTAGAATTGAAAGTAAATACGCTTTATTTAGTATAGTAATGAATGTTCATAATATACAGATAAGCGCTAAAATTATTCATGTGAACTTTTGATACTTTTTCTGAAATTCTCCAGTCATTAAATCTTTTACAAAATTCATTGATTACATAAAAAAAAGAAGATGTGGTAGAATTGAAAGTAAATACGCTTTATTTAGTATAGACTTAATGAATGTTCATAATATACAGATAAGCGCTAAAATTATTCATGTGAACTTTTGATACTTTTTCTGAAATTCTCCAGTCATTAAATCTTTTACAAAATTCATTGGATTACATAAAAAAAAAGAAGATGTGGTATGATTGCCATGTTAAGACAACTCTCCACAAGAGACCAAAATGACACAGATATTAACAACTGTAGGTCACCGTATGGCCTTCAACAAAGAGCAAAGCCCCCACCGCATACTCAGCTTCAAAAGGCCCGAAATGACAATGTATTTACAAAGCAAACGAGAAAACTAGCGGCCTTATTTATGTACAAAAAATGAACGAAAAACAAATATGTAACACATAAACAAACGACAACCACTGAATTACAGGCTCCTTACTTAAATAAATGTTCATAACATACTAAATGTATGTTCATATTGAAATTGATAGAAAACCAAAAATTGGGAACTTTGGAAATAAAGGTGGAGGGTAAAAAAACATTTTCCTGTCCCCAATAACCTATGACTTATGATACTTTTGCTGAAATTCTCCAGTTATTCTGTATTTTACAAAATTCTTCCAACAACACTTTACATACTTTAAACTACGCTCTGAATGCCCGCGATTTCGCGGGTGTGTTCTAGTAAGCATTAAAATAGATAATACGTATATGCATATGTAAACATTTTCTTATCTTTTGTAATAAATTGATTCTGTTTGATATAGTACATGACATTTTATCTATCTGCTGATTCCAATTTAGGTTTTTGTCAATATATAAACCAAGAAGTTTTTCACAATCTACATTTTCTATTTGTTCATTTGAAATATTGATATCTAAACTGTTTCCAGTTGAACAAAGCCTTTGTTCTTTAACCAATAATTATTGATTTACACTTTTTGGCATTTAATTTCATATAATTTTGCGAACACCAGTTTTCAATTACATGAATATCATTTTGAAGGTTAGAAGTTAACTGAAATAAATTATTACCTTTACAATGTAATGTAGAATCATCTGCATATAAATCTATTAATGAATGTTCTATATTAAGTGGTAAATCATTGATATATAAAATAAATAACAGAGGGCCCAGGATAGAACCTTGTGGTACCCCAGTTTTTATGCATTTAGTACTAGACATGACGTTATTGACCTTAACTTGTTGGCTTCGTTCAAACAAGTATGACTTAAACCAGTCTAGTGTACAATTTGAAACATTATAATATTCAAGTTTTTCAATAAAATTATATGATCAACCAGATCAAAAGCTTTCTTTAAATCTAAAAATATAACTCCGTTTATCTCTCCATTATCTATATTTGCTAACCATTCATCTACTAATTTAGTAAGTGCAGTAGTACACGAATGTTTAGGTCTGAAACCTGACTGTGTAGTATTGAGAAGGTCATTACTATTTAAAAATATATACAAACTATTAGCTATATGTCGTTCTATGAATTTTGAGAGACAATGCAAAACTGCTATTGGGTTATAATTATCAGGATTACAGGCATCGCCACTTTTAAAAATTGGGCAAACTCTTGCAGTTTTAAAAATACTTGGATATTTACCACTTTTGATGCTTAGATTAAATATATATGTCAAGGCTGGTGCAATGACATCGCTGCACATACTCAAAATATTTGGTCCGACATCATCTAAACCAGTTGCTTTAGACTTGTCAAGTTTTTTTTAAATACATGTTTACATCTAAAATACTCATTTCTGGTATAATGAATTATTCACTACCCGTTTGTAACTTTGATTTTACAAATTTATTGAGTGCATCAAAACTGGCACCATTATCATTATTACATAATTTGTTATCAACTATACCTTCAGCAATATTTGTGAAATGCACGATAATGTATTTGCTATATCAACATCATTTTGAATTACACTATTTTCATATTCTAAATGCGTGATATTATTATGTATTTTTTTTTTAGGATTTAGACATTTGACATACTTCCAAATAGTTTTACTATCTTTACAATTTGAAATAGTATTTTGGAAATATTTTTTCTTTGCCTGTTCTACTAAAAATGTAACCTTATTGCGCCAAATTTTATAATTATATATATCACCAATTCTGTGAAAATAATCTCTTTGGTGTCTGGCGCTATTTATATCAGAAGTCCACCACTCTAGTTGTTGGGTATTTTTCACCCTTTTAATTTTCTTAGGAGCATGTTTGTGCTCTGAAATAAATTATACCAATAATTAGCTGCTTCATCAACATCTCCTATCGATACAATGAGATAAAAAGGAGTATTTGTTAAATTTTCAATAAATTTATTTTTATCAAATTGTTTGAATGATCTATATTCTATGGACAAATGCTCCATTTTTGATATTTTGGGGTTACGTTTTTCTTGTTGCGCAAACAGGATGATGATCACTGACAGCATAACTAGGCACCTTTACTTCTATAATATGGTCTACATCGGTCGTATATATATGGTCTATGGTAGTTGCACATTTATCTGTTACTCGTGTCGGTTTATGTACAATGTGTAGTAATTCATACAAATTAATACAGTCCTTCCATTTTTGATTTCCGACAACTGTATGATTTATATGTGAAAAGTTTATATTAAAGTCTCCTAAGAGTATAATTTCTTTATTTTCTGCAGACGCTTTATCTATTTCTTTCTCAGCTGAATCAATCCAAGATTGAAATGAACTCGGTGGACGATAAAAAATGCCTATTAAAATTGATTTTGTGTTTGGAAATTTAATTTCAATCCATAAAGATTCAATACTACTTATTTCTAAATCGATTCTTCTCTGATGACATACACTATTTCGTATGTACGCAATCACACCTCCGCCATAATTAATAGCGTTTCTATCTTTTCTTTCTATTTCGTTACCTTCAATTTGTAATGTTTCGGTACCAATTTCATCATTTAAAAATGTTTCTACCATACCAAATATATCAAATAATTGTTAATTTTTAATAGAAGTTTTATTTCTTCAATTTTTGGTTGTAAATGTTGAATATTTAAACAACCTAGTTTAAACCCTTTTTTAAACAACCAACTTGCTTTATTATTTCTACTTTTATTTACAGAACTAGGTGTTTTATTTTGACTCTTTCTATGTCTCTTTTGAGATTTTCTCCAATTATTATAATTACTGTTGTTTATATTATCAATGTCTTTTATATTACATGAACATTGTATGCTACTACATTTATCACATAGCAGATTTAAAATATTATATCTGTTTGAAAAACTAGAACAAGCTAAATGCTACCTATGAACATAATCTGACTTACGTACAGAGTTTGGTGAATGATAGTTAAAAAAATGGTGCTCTGTCTACATTTTGTCTATTTACTAGCTCATTATTGTTTTCAATGAATGGGTAGTGACAAACTTAAATAGAAGCTGGAATATGTCTGAGAAATACAGACAAGCGTTGAAAGTTAACTTTGTTTTAATTTCAGATTGTCGGTGCCGGTGACGGGGCTATATACGTGTGCCGGTGACGGTTCTTAATACGGGCGACGGTGACGGTGCTAAATACGGTTACCGGTGACGGTTATAGTGCTAATGAAGGTGCACATTAAGAGTTCTGTTCGCGGTTTTGACATGATTAATATGACTTTTCTCATTTAATGTGTTATACTAGGTTGTGTTCTTAGTTCTATAATGTAGAAGGGTGTTTTATCCTTTACTTGAGATTATAGAAAGATACAAAATAAGTGACAACCTTGTTACTTGACTGTTATTTAAACATGTACTACTTGTGTGTGTCTATGTAAGACCAACCTTAACCGGGGACCTGACTAGACCAGTGACGGATCCTGCCAGAACCATTCTCTCCGGCGTGGATTATTTTTATATTAATAAAATATGAAACTTTATTTTATTCAGATATTTTATTTCATAACGGATAATTATATATAAATACAAGTATACGTTTTCCCTTTCTGTAACGTGTTTTGGTCCGACGGTTAATAGTGGACGTCGAACCTTACACTTTATAGATCCTTTAAATCCCTTTTTCTTTGTGACCCTGTGTTCTCTTGTGACCGACTCTAGCACCAGGGAGGCCGTATTACAATTTGGTGGCAGCGGTGGGATTTAATACTAGAGTCGAGTTGAAAGTTGGAATTGATACAGCTTGGTTGTATTAGGCTGTTATTTTGTAAAATATGGACGATTCGGATGTAATTTCGTTCAAACCCCATCTAGACAACAGGGAAGACAATGAAGAAACGCTACCTGAAATAATTTATAAAGTTCCCCTGTTAGAATGTCTGGAAGTGAAGGAGCAACGGATATAATGGTTGCAGAGGCTAGACTAAAAATGAGAAAGTTTTTGGACCAATGTATGTCCGATTTCACTAATAGAATGCAAGAAATGTTATCAAATTTTGAAACGAGGCTTGTCTCAACAATCTCAAGTAAACCTTCCGAAAATAGTAGTAGAGACGTTGTAAGTTCCCTAACACTTTCTAAAGAAAGGGATGACATAAGTAATAACAGTTATTTAGTTGATAGTGATAGGTCAAATGGCAAACATGAATTGAGTTGTAAAATAAAACCCCAAGTTTATGACGGTAATGATGATTTAGCAGAATTGCACAATTGGAACTCAAAAACAAAAGCTTTGTTATTGGCTAGTAGTTTGTCTGGAGGAGCACAAGCAATTCTAAATGAAATGACGGAAGTTGATCGTCACGATTTTGACAGTTTGGTCATGTCTCTTAAGAATAGGTTTGGTTCAGTAAATAGAGCTGAAGTGTTTAGAGCAGAGTTGCAAACACGAGTACGATTTAAAAACGAAAGTCTGCCTGAATTATCTCAGGCTATTAAGAAACCGACACGTAGGGCTTATCCTGGTACCTCTCCACTGGTTAGGGACACATTAGCTTTAGATTCTTTTATTGATGCAATACCCGAGACAGAAGTACGTCTCAGATTTAGGGAAGTTGGACCAAAATCAATAAATGAGGCAGAAAGTATTGCCCTTAGACTCGAAGCATTACGAGTTGCAGATATACAGAAAAGTCGAAATGTTCGTATTGTCGATACTGAAACCGTTCAAGAGCCTGACCTGAAACGGGAAATAAATGAAATCAAACAAAGTATTGAATCTTTGACAAGTTAAGTAATTATTATCAAAAATCAAAATGATCAGCAATCCCGAGGAGATAATTATTATAGAAGAAACCAAAATAGTTCCAATAGGAATTTTAACAATAGAAGAGCATTTCGTCGTTAGGAAAACGGACAAATGTCCAGTCAGGAACGAGAAAGATTTCTCGACACTATAAATACTATTATTTTAATATTGTGTTGTGCCAACAAGACGGTTGTTCTGTTTCGGCAACTATAGATTTATATATGTAATAAAAAGTTCCTACGCTCTTTTAAGTTGGGGCTAGTGTTTGATTTTGAAGACAGATTTGTTTTGGACAATTATTATACCGAAACAGATCTTATATGTATAAATATTATGTTGATTTCTTTTTACTAAGGATTGTTTAATAATCAAAGATAAGGTTTTCTCTTGTCTAATAATAAGGTAATGCCTCTTGCTGTAAAATCTTCGTAGCAGAGATTGTAGAAGTTCCGTTCTAGATATAAATGATTAATAAAGGCAAGGCCTGCAGTGGCGCTAAATACTTTTTTGTTGCAATTTGTTTAAAACTTATGAACACTTTTATGAATATACTGATCTGTAATGATCACTTTTTGTTTTTCAATAAAAAATATATATATATATAGAAGGTCAACTGATAATATGGTTAGAAACTCTGGTTATAGGTGGTGCTTTATACAATTGTTAAGCACACTAGTAGGAGGCAAATAGATTATTACGCTCTTAGTCGGTAGCCCTATCATGAGAATTGTTCTCTAAACTCGTAAATAGAGTAAAATATGAAGAATATTAATAGAAGAGTATGTACAGTTGAGGTAGATGATTAAAGCTCAATTCATGACAAGACTGTCTCAGTTTAATACTGAAATGTAGATATTTTGGCTTGGCCAGTCAAATATGTACCTTGAAGGTATGATTCTTGAGACTTGAGCAGTAAGCATATAGTAAATATTGACCAGAAGATAACGACATGTACACAACGGCACGTTCCGAAAGAAAGGCTGTGTGTACATGAAATATTTCCCACATCGGATAGTTAATTAAAGTTGTGATTGATTGCTCAAAAAAGATAGACACAGTTTTGACTAATTTATGGTCAGTGTCTATTGAGCAAAGCTTGACAAGAACGTGATTGCTGGAGAAGCATTTTACAATGTTTGCAAGCCCGAATATTAGTACTTGTATAAAAGAGAGAAAAGTCTAGGCGATATCAAATAATGTCAAAACCGGAAGAATAAATAGTAAAGAATAATAAATTGATAAAAAGAGAAATTTGCTCAATAGAAATAAACACGAGTGACCAGATTATTGGTCGATGTTTATGGAGTAAAGCTTAGTAAAAGCGGGTTTGCTTAAATATCTTTACAATATTTGCAAGCCAGAATGTATAATAAGTGAAATAAGTATATGTCATACAAAATAGGGCTGTAAAGAAAACTAAAAAAAAAGAAGTAATAATTATTTAGGAATAGATAGAAACGACAGATTTGTTCAATAGAGATAGACACATCAGTGACCTAACTACTGGTCAGTGTTTATGGAGCAAAGAATGATCAAACAAGTTTGCTGGAGAAGCATTTCACAATGTTTGCAAACTCGAATGTGAGAATGAATGGAAAAACCGGAAACCAGAGTTGACAGAAATCAAAGTACAAAAGTTTTGTAAGTGTCGGTGGTTAATAGTTATCAAAAGTACCAGGATTATAATTTATTACGCCAGACGCGCTTTTCGTCTACATAAGACTCACCAGTGACGCTCAGATCAAAATAGTTGTAAAGCCAAACAAGTACAAAGTTGAAGAGCATTGAGGACCCAAAATTCCAAAAAGTTGTGCCAAATACGGCTAAGGTAATCTATTCCTGGATAAGAAAATCCTTATTTTTTGAAACAATTCAAAGTTTTGTAACAGAAAATTTATAAAAATGATCACATAATTGATATTCATGTCAACACCGAAGTGCTGACTACTGGGCTGTGATACCCTCGGGGATGAAACGTCCACCAGCGGTGGCATCGACCCAGTTGTGTAAATAGTTATCAAAGGTACCAGGATTATAATTTATTACGCCAGACGTGCGTTTCGTCTACATAAGACTCATCAGTTAACATTAATGAATTTATTCGCGAAATTTTTTTTAGAATGTTCATAAGCTAAAGAAAAATATTATTAATGAATTATTTCTTAGTAAATTAAATCTTACAGACGAATGTATTTGGGGACCAAATCCTTAAAGGTGGGGGCAATCGTTAATTATCCAGTTTTAGATGGTGACGTTCCCTTGTCACCATCTTATGGTGTTTATATATCTCAACTTGTACGATTCGCTCGTGTATGTAACAACGTATTAGATTTTAGCGAAATAAATTTATGTATTACTGAAAAATTATTACACCAGGGTTTTCGATATCAAAAACTAGTCAAAACATTTACTAAATTTTATCACCGGTATAAGGAAATAATCCGTAAATATAACTCAACATACAGACATTTTATACGTTCATGCATTTCTAATCCAATCGTTTATGATAATATTCTTTACAAAGCACAAACATGTCAGTATTCACCTTTAAACAGACTTATTAAAGAGGGATATAGTTACGATAATTTGTCAGGTCATTAAAGATTGCATATTTTGGCTTTTATATTGATTCACTTCATCGGAACTAAACACATTTATTTAAAAAAAAACAGTTGTTGGCATGTCAAGTGTTATATTCTTCTCGTATATTTTATGACAGTATGATACTAAACCCCTAATTGGAAGGATTGTGCCTGTATATGAACTTCCCATTTTAGGACTTTATTCACTTATGAAACTTAAAGGTAAAGTGCTGAGGTATAAGCGTAATTAACCACCATTAAATCAATGCAGAACATTGTTGCCTAAAATGTAACCTAATTGGAATACACTTCCAGAACTATGGAACATATTGCTTTTAGTATGGCTTTTATCTAGATATTAATTTAACCACTTCTTCAATTAACATGTAATAACATTAACGGTACCAATTTTCCTGCACCAGATGCGCATTTCGACAATACATGTCTCTTCAGTGAAGCTCGTGGCCAAAATATTTGAAATCCAAAGCTTATATAAAAGATGAAGAGCTATAATCCAAAAGGTCCAAAAAGTATAGCCTAATCCGTGAAAGGAATCTGAGCGTTGCATGAGGGAGATACATTCCTTAATTTAGAACGATTTCTAACATTTTGTAACAGCAAATTTTAATAACACAAAAAATCCGTATTTTCATTCCAGTACCGAAGTACTGGCTACTGGGCTTGGTGATACCCTCGGGGACTAACAGTCAACCAGCAGAGGCATCGAACCAGTGGTAGTAATAACATTAACGGTACCAATTTTCCTGCACCAGATGTGCATTTCGACAATACATATCTCTTCAGTGATGCTCGTGGCCAAAATATTTGAAATCCAAAGCTTATATAAAAGATGAAGGGCTATAATCCAAAAAGTATAGCCAAATCCGTGAAAGGAATCAGAGCTTTGCATGAATATGAATATTAATAGACTTTCATTTATACGAGTTCGAGCGATTCTCTGTAATTATATAAGGCATGCTTTAAGAAAGAAAATATTTTCTACACATTGTAATTACAAGATGTAGAATACTATGATAAGCAGGATAACGCAAATGACTTAAGAAAACGTTGTTCTTTTTCCATTTCGCATTTTTTTCCCTCATGCACCGAGCATTAATTTGATTATTCAGATGCACTTTTTCCCGTTTCTCTCATTGTTCCATCAAATATAATTTTCATAGTGTTGGAATAAAACGTATAGATTCCATCTCGTTTAAGCTAGTAAACCAAGAGTTCCAAATGGTGAAGTTGAAATCATCCCTTCGTACATTTTAATGACGCCATCACGAGTTGGTTGACCGTTATTGAATTATCGTTTCACAAATGATATCGGATATGTTCCTTACATCGAAACTTTAATGCCCTTCCCTTTCATGAATGTGACCTACCGAATTAGACTATTTACCGGGTTTGTTATAACATAAGCAACACGACGGGTGCCACATGTGAAGCAGGATCCGCTTACCCTTCCGGAGCATCTGAGATCACCCCTAGTTTTTGGTGGGGTTCGTGTTGCTTATTCTAAAGTTTTCTATGTTGTGTCATGTTTTCTACTGTATTCTTTCTCATTTCAGCCAGGCATTGTCAGTTTATTTTCGATTCATGAGTTTGACTGTCCCTCTGGTATCTTTCGTCCCTCTTTAAAGACCAACGAAAGCGATGGAGTATTTTTTGTTTCTGACAAAACGTCGTTTGAAGAAGAAAATTACCATCAAGGAGTCCTGTTAAAGACAGATAAAAGTTATATCTGTTAAATGAATACACATCATTCTGAACAGACTATATAGAAGAGAAATTGATAGCAATTTTAGTCAGATACGTGAGGTATAACGTTACTGGAAAACCAGCTTCAGATATACACAAGGTTTAGATTAGACTAAGTCACAATGTTGATGAGACAGTTCAAGGGCAAACATGTTGAATTCGCAAAGATTAATATTCAGTCAATGGAACGTGTTCCTCGTACACATACAAAGATAAAACTTGTCATTGGAGTAGAAACTTAAAAATTGAAAAAAATAAGGAGTTGAAGATCCTTGAAAACAAAAAAATACTGCAAATTCGTACAAATTTGACTAAGACTATTCAGTTAAAGAATGATTATGCGAATCAAATATGAGAATAGAACAAATAACATAGAAACGATTGAATATAAAAAAAAATATATATCCACTAGATTTTAAGAATAGCTGCAGCTTATCACGACATCAGATCCTTTGTTTTAGGGAACTTGTTTATGTTGATCCCAATTTCGCCTAGTTTGTAAATAGTTAACTGTGAAAACAAAAACATTAAAAAAACAGATTATAAGTCGCACACTAAACTTTCATGTACGTTTAAGCATTAATGACGTATTTATTTACAATACATCGCCTTTTCTACGAATATCCTCAACAGTGTTAAAATGATTAACAATAAAAAAAAAGTTATTCAACAGATATTCACATGATATTAGTTTTCACTGAACTAGTGCACATGTTTTTGTTGGAGCGTCTGCAAGATTTTCACGCTGTGTTGAAGACTTATTGGTAGCATTTTACTGTTTTTTGCTCATTGTTCGGGTTGTTGTTTCTTGGACACATTCCCTATTTCCATCCTCAATCAAAGTATCTTCTTAAAAAGATAGATTTTCAGGTACTTTTGAATGTAACAGTTGAAAAGTGATAGACATTATAGAGTATATTATTTTTTTTAAAGCAAAGACATAAAAAAAAAGATGGAGAGAATTCTGTAATTGGTTGTATTTTGTTTTATTGAGTAAGAATGTCTCTGGATAAAGACAGTGTGATGTTTTATAACTTTCTTTTAAATTATTGTTTTCTACAGGCAAAGTATAAAGTATATATGTAGGTGTACAGAAATAAACATTTAATTTATTTATACCTGTGCAAGATTTTTTTAAATATTCAATAGACGTTTAAAAATGTTTAGTATATTTATATTTGTCTATACACAAACATAAGTCATGTGTCATCATTTTGATGGGGGTACCATTCAAAATATTTTGTAAATGAATGTATATCTAATAAATTTCTAAGTATTGTTCAAATACTAATATATTAACTTATTAATCAATTATATTTCTTAGTCACATTATCAAAAAGTCATTTATTTTACTTACTTATGTCTTGTAACAATATGAGTATATGCATGTAGTTTGAACACAAAAAGATCGACTATTGACACAAGGAATTAAAATTAAATATACCCAACGAATAATGTATTTAGAAAAAATGGACAATAATCAAAATACCTTTTTTGAAATCGTCATTGTTATCGCATTTTCTTCAACTTAAAAATAGTTTATTTCAAAACAATTATTATTATCTCAAAATAAATATCACTATCGGTGTCAATCATTTAATATTTGGTTCCTTTAATTTGCGGTCCGTTTTGCAATTTAATTAATGTTTATTTGTATATTAAATATTTTCTTAAACGTTATTTTCGGAAGTAGTGTGGTAATAATTTATATTCCATAATCTATTGTAAAGTACTTGACCCAGATTTGGTTTTATTTACAATTGAATAACCATAATTTCACTTAGTAAATGAACACATTTTTTTTTATTCCAGCTATCTCAGCACCTACTACATTTGTGATTTGGAAAACAATTGTATATTTACATATCTGAAACAGTCATGGATCGCATACCTTATCATATGTCCGTTCAAAGACTTATTTTAGATAACATGTACATTTTTGAGGCTTCAAAATTTGAAGTTCCAATCAGGGTTAAATAAATGTGTAGGTTGTTTGAACAGTATAAAAATCAGATGCTGTAAAATGAATTTAACAGTCCAATTTATTTGAAAATATGAAGTTGTTACAATCTGGAACAGTGGTATTCATAATGCTTGTTCTTGTCTGTAAAAGCAACGGCAAATGTGGTGAGTTAGTTTATTGACTAATATCAAAATATTATAGATTGAATGATATTACTACTAATAATAAAAACAACAATAAAGATAAAAAAATTACCAATTCATTATAGTAGTAAAGGATAAGATATCCTTATACAAACAGATAGAGAAAGGAATCATATAAACAATTCCAAATGTGTTAAGAAATCATTTGGAAGGCAACGAAATAATAGACAATATATCAAAAACTGCGACGAAATAGATATAATGAGATGTGGTGTGAGTGCCAATAAGACATCTCTCCATCCAAATTACACTTTTTAAAAGAAAAAAAAATATAGACCAAAGCACGGTCTTCACAAGATGTATAAATAAACGTAAAAGTAACATAATTTACTCATGTGTAACTTTCTAAACAAATATAATCAAATAAAACTAAATAACATTAAAGGGTGTTTACCGAATTTTGATATGAACGACTAATACGATAGTTAATACACGTAATTTTTATTATGAGAAAAGACGAGTTATACAGAGTATCGCTGTTTCACGTCACTAGTAGTATCCAATTGATGGTGACGGAAATAAAATAAAGTGGTGAACAATTTATAAATTTGAAGGCACATTTTTGAAAAAAAAAAGTAATTTCATCATTCATAATTCACTTTACTTTATATTTGTTTTGTTCACTAATCGTTGTCCATATAATGAAAATGAATGCGACTGTCATGTAGGTGAGATGTTTAGCTAGCCAGGTTCAATACGCAATTTTCTACATAAGAAAATACATATACCAAATCATGAATATGACAGTTGTTATCCATTCTTTAAATGTGTTTGAGCTTTTGGTTGTGCCACTTGATTACGAACTTACCGTTTGATTGTTCCTCGGAGTTCGGTATTTTTGTAATTTTACTTTAACTTATTTTTATCATTCACAATTTACATCTAAATTTAACATGTGAAAAGTTATAATTTCGTTTTGTAGATTGCCATATTAATGCCATTGACCTGGTAATATGTGGTCAACAAGTGGTGAGGAATTGTTCTTATTTACAAAAGAAGGTAAATAAGTTAGTTGTTTTAGAGGTCACTTGTACGTATGCAATTAATACACGAATAGGCAATAAAAGAGGGAACAATTAAATCTTCATTCAATTCGTTTGCCATAAAAATCATTTACACACCCAACAAACTGTAATACAAGTATTGCAGTGACATGAGAAATTTGGACGTAGTTTTTAATTCAGAGTTGCATAGAAGCCCAGGTGGTCGTGTGGTCTAGCGCACAGGTTACAGTGCAGGCGATTTCGATATATAGATCTAACATTGTTGGGTTGATGATTAGACGAGTTGTGTGTATATATGTATATATAGTCAGGTACAGTTCGTTGATGTGACTCGTAGATCATTATGAAGATCATTCAACGACAAACCTATTGTAAATAGGCTTGTCAAAGATTATATAAATCATGTAACGTGTTTTTTTGTGATTGTAGATTGGTTTTTGTTTTCCTGCCTCTAGTTGTTCCGCTTACAAACGGTTTCTATCTATTTCATTTTATTTATATTGTCCGTTTGCTGTCTCGGTTCAATTGTAAAAACCCAAATGTAAAGAATCGATAAAAAAAAAAAAAAAAAAAAATCTGTTCTATAAAAGATATCGTTTTCTTTCAGGTTGAGCGTTGTGAACTATGTTTGGCAGGTTTAAGGAGACGTGAACACAGATTGAGATATGAAAGAATCAATTGAAATTCAAATTGAAGAAAAACTACAGCTTTATAACGTGTTTCTGTGTAGTTGATTGGCGTATTTGCTGACGAAAAGTCAAAAGAACTGCTAGTCTCTTGTAGAGATTTGTCTCATTGACAATCATACCATATCTTCTTATTATATTTATATGCATAAATGTTTATTTAATAAAATGTCTAAAAGAACATGCATGTATTAATCATTTAAAAATATATATTGACGATGCATTGAAAAAACAACACCAAGGTTAAAAAAAAAAAAAAAAAAAAAAAACCCAACAAATAACACATTTACCACCAAACCAAATATTTATTGCAAAACAAAAAGAACACTAATATATGTAATCGATGATGACATGGACTAAGGAAAATGTGCAACATATTTTAAATCATATCTAAAGTAAGCCCCCTTCAGGCAAATTTGACCTTATGTATTTCGGTGATGATGACTCTTGACTTTGGATTTGTAAAGAATCACTTTTTAACCATATATACATCCTAGCCTAATTACGATTTTTTGCTCAATCATTTTGTCTCTTCAATTCTTTGCCAATAGTTTCTTATGAGAGTTATTTATTAAAATTCTTCGTACACACCTAAATAAAAAGTAGTGTTAATTATAAAATAAACCAAAATTCAAAATAACCAGGAATTCAGCGATTAAATCCGCAAAACATTCGCTAAAGAATTACTCCAACTTTTCCATTACGAATGCTTAACCCTATAACTTATTTGTAAGCTGTCTACTTACAAAAGTCATAATCTATACGCAGGGTAAAAAAGACGAATAAAACATATTTTTTTAGGCAGGATATCGTCATTTCTATGGTAACTAACTGTGAACCTATACTGCTTGACAACTCGTTATTTACATATGAGACTGGGTTTCTTATAAAAATTAAAAAAAAAATGTAATCAAAACAAGAAGATCAAAGAAGTTATGTTCTTAAATTTTACTTACATTATATTCACGATGTTTCTTGAACTGAAATTCCAGATGTTTCAGATTGGGTCCCTAAAATGTATCCCCAGGATCTAGATATTAAAGAAACTTCAGAAACAGCATCGTTCTCATAATTTCTTGACACAACTCAATTAGACAAATTTATAATAAAAGAGATGATTTTTAATTTCCTACCGTTAATTGTCGACATTTAGATGGTGACGTTCCCTTGTCACCATCTTATGGTGTTTATATTGTAATGCCGGCATTCCCTCCCTTTTTTTATAGTAAGCCTATGTCTGTATAGTTTCTTGAAATAATTGAGGATAAACGATAGATGTTAGTGGTATGTCTAATGTTGCAAGTAATGTAACACTTGTAATTTGTTATTTTGGCTGTTGTTTCCATGATATGACAGATTTGTGTATGTTAGTTTGTTAAGAAGTTTTATTTCACGTACTGATTCCGTATTTTCGCAGTAGTTACCTTATTATATTTTAAACTCAAATAAAACTGTTCTAATGATCTACTAATAAATTTAAAGTCAAAACCCATCTTTATTGATGAAGATCAATCCATGTGTACAAACAATATCAACATTACGGGAATTTCCCTTGTGTGATTCATGGTTTCCGATTGGTAAACAATGTGTAACAAGCTCTGCCATTGGTTAGTCGAAAATATAAATACAAAAACAACAACAGAAACGAGGGAGTGTTGGTTTGACAATGAATGGGTATTGACAAACTTAAATAAAAGCTGGAATATGTCTGAGAAATACAGACAAGCGTTGAAAGTTAATTTGGTTTTAATTTAAGATTGTCGGTGCCGGTGACGGTGCTATATACGGGTGCCGGTGTCGGTGCTAAATACGGATGACGGTGACGGTGACAAATACAGTCACCGGTCCCGGTGACAGTGCTTAATACGGGTGACGGTGACGGTGCTAAATACGGTTACCGGTGACGGTTATAGTGCTAATGAAGGTGCACATTAAGAGTTCTGTTGGCGGTTTTGACATGATTAATATGACTTTTGGTCCGACGGTTAATAGTGGACGTCGAACCTTACACTTTATAGATCCTTTAAATCCCTTTTCTTTGTGACCCTGTGTTCTCTAGTGGCCGACTCTAGCACCAGGGAGGCGGCATTACAATTTGGTGGCAGGGGTGGAATTTAATACAAGAGTCGAGTTGAAAGTTGGAATTGATACAGCTTGGTTGTATTAGGCTGTTATTTTGTAAAATATGGACGATTCAGATGTAATTTCGTTCAAGCCCCATCTAGACAATAGGGAAGACGATGAAGAAACGCTACCTGAAAATAATTTTGATAGTTCCCCTGTTAGAATGTCTGAAAGTGAAGGAGCAACGGATATAATGGTTGCAGAGACTAGACTAGAAATGAGAGGGTTTTTGGACCATTGTATGTCCGATTTCACTAATAGAATGCAAGAAATGTTATCAAATTTTGAAACGAGACTTGTCTCAACAATCTCAAGTAAACCTTTCGAAAATAGTAAGTTCCCTAACACTTTCTAGAGAAAGGGATGACATAAGTAATAACAGTAATGTAGTTGATAGCGATAGGTCAAATGGCAAACATAAATTGAGTGGTAAAATAAAACCCCAAGTTTATGACGGTAATGATGACAAAAGCTTTGTTATTGGCTAGTAGTTTGTCTGGCGGAGCACGAGCAATTCTAAATGAAATCACGGAAGTCGATCGTCACGATTTTGACAGTTTGGTCATGTCTCTTAGGAATAGGTTTGGTTCAGTCAATATAGCTGAAGTGTTTCGAGCAGAGTTGCAAACACGAGTACGATTTAAAAACGAAAGTCTGCCTGAATTATCTCAGGCTATTAGGAAACCGACACGGAGGGCTTATCCTGGTACCTCATAGTACACATTAGCTTTAGATTCTTTTATTGATGCAATACCCGAGACAGAAGTACGTCTCAGATTTAGGGAAGTTGGACCAGAATCAATAAATGAGGTAGAAAATATTGCCGTTAGACTCGAAGCATTACGAGTTACAGATATACAGAAAAGTCGAAATGATCGTATTGTCGATACTGAAACCGTTCAAGAGCCTAAGCTGAAATGGGAAATAAATGAAATCAAACAAAGTATTGAATCTTTGACAAGTGAAGTAATTATTATCAAAATCAAAATGATCAGCAATTCCGAGGAGATGATTATTATAGAAGAAACCAAAATAATTCCAATAGGAATTTTAACAATAGAAGAGCATTTCGTCGTTAGGAAAAAGGACAAATGTCCAGTCAGGAGCGATAATGATTTATCGACACTAAAAATACTATTATTTTAATATTGTGTTGTGCCAGCAGGACGGTTGTTCTGTTTCGGCAACTATAGATTTATATATGTAATAAAAAGTTCCTACGCTCGGTTAAGTTGGGGCTAGTGTTTGATTTTGAAGACAGATTTGTTTTTGACAATTATTATACCGAAACAGATCTTATATATATAAATATTATGTTGATTTCTTTTAACTAAGGATTGTTTAATAATCAAAGATAAGGTTTTCCCTTGTCTCAAAATAAGAGGTAATGCCTCTTACTGTAAAATCTTCGTAGCAGAGATTGTAGAAGTTCCGTTCTAGATATAAATGATTAATAAAGGCAAGGCCTGCAGTGATGCTAAATACTATTTTTGTTGCAATTTGTTTAAAATTTATGAACACTTTTATGAATATACTGATCTGTAATGATCACTTTTTGTTTTGAAATAAAAAAAATATATATATATATAGAAGGTCAACTGATAATATGGTTAGAAACTCCGGTTATAGATGGTGCTTTATACAATTGTTCAGCACACTAGCAGGAGGCAAATAGATTATTACGCTCTTAGTCGGTAGCCCTATCATGAGAATTGTTCTCTAAACTCGTAAATAGAGTAAAATATGAAAAATATTAATAGAAGAGTATGTAGAGTTGAGCTAGATGCTTAAAGCTCAATCTATGACAAGACTGTCTCAGTTTAATACTGAAATGTAGATATTTTGGCTTGGCCTGTCAAATATATACCTTGAAGGTATGATTCTTGAGACTTGAGCAGTAAGCATATAGTAGATATTGATCAGAAGATAACGACATGTACACAACGAGGCACCTCATGAAAGAAAGGCTGCGTGTACATGAAATAAATTATCACCGGTATTAGGAAATAATCCGTAAATATAACTCAACATGCAGACATTTTATACGTTCAGGCGTTTCACATGCAATTTTTTATGATAATATTCTTTACAAAGCACAAAAATGTCAGTATTCACCTGAAAAGCTTACAAAACATTTAAACGGACTTATTAAGAAGGGATATAGTTACGATAATGTTGTCAGGTCATAAGAGATTGCATATTTTGGCTTTTATATTGATTCACTTTGCATAGGAACTAAACACATTTATTTAAAAAAAACAGTTGTTGGCATGTCACGGGTTATATTCTTCTCATATATTTTACGACAGTATGATACTAAACCCCTAATAGGAAGGATTGTGCCTGATATTCATATGATGAAGACATAATCTTTCAATCAGTTTAACTGAAGTCTGGAGCTGGCATGTCAGTTAACTGCTAGTAGTCTGTTGGTACTTCTGTATTATTGTCATTTTTTTTTTAGTGTCTTGTGTTTAATTCGGAGTTTAGTATGACGACCATTATCACTGTACTAGTATACATATTTTTTAAGGGACCAGCTGAAGGACGCCTATGGGCGCCGGAGTTTCTCGCTACATTGAAGTACCATTGGTGGCCTTCGGCTGTTGTCTGCTTTATGGCCGGGTTGTTGTGGCTTTGACACATTCCCCATTTCCTTTCTCAATTTTATTAAGAATAGTGTATTCATGACAAATCAATGATATAAGGATGAGGCTAAGAAACGGGGAAATGTGAGACTCCCAATATTATTGCTTTATGTTTGAAAAAATCACCTTTTAAAACGACCACGTATCTGGCGGAGTTATATGATAACCAATCTGATAGTGGACTTAAATGACAACAATATGCATAAAACAAAATGATTTAAAGTTTTTAAACAAAACTATTGTTGTCCAAAAGAGGGACGAAAGATAACAGAGGGACAGTCAAACTCAGAGATCGAAAATAAACTGAAAACGCCATGGCTAAAAGTAAAAAGACAAACAGACAAATAATAGTACAGAAGACACAACATAGGAAACTATAGACTAAGCAAATCCAACAAACTTGCAATTTGCAAATGAAATAAGTTTAAGTCGTTTCACGCTGTGTTGCTTACATTTGAAACAAAAAGAAGTTGAAGACGTCGTCGTGAATATATAAATATAGTTCCTGCAAGTATTGTTTAAGTATTCATGAGGAAAAAGAGATATCGTGTCAGTCAGTGACTGTAATTGACACAGAAGTATACAGTCAATGCATTTCGACTGCTCAAATAGAACGAGTGCAGTATAAAAGATATAAGAGACTTGCAGCTGCTGCTCAGACGGTAAAATATTATCGGTGTCTGATAAAAAAAAACCACCAATTCGTCCCTTTTCTCAAACTGTTCATCTGAAAGTATCAAGACATTACATATAGATATCCATTATTATACTTCCTGTAAGAATGTCCTTCTATAGTTAAATTACTCTATTTTTGCATAGTTTTTAAAAGAAATATATAGCGTTAACTGCACTATGCGAAAATAGTATGTCTTGCTGTTGCAATATACTACTGATTTTAACGTCAATCATTGTTTCATTTCACGCGAAAAGGCGGAGCTTAGTTGCTTTGACAGACATGTGGGCTGGACTTATTAGCCTGATCATATGTGCGCTTGAAATAATGATGTTACAAAACCACTAATTAAAGTCGCTTAATGACTATACTGTCGTCTGCAAAAAAACAAAACAAGCAAGATGTCGCGGTTTGGTCAAGACGACCCTACAACATTTAGGAAAGAGAACTTGAAGTCAAAGAAAACTGGTCAACAAACACATTTTGCTGTTAATGTTTTGTCATTGTTGAAAGAGGTATGGAAATTGACATTTTGGAAGCAACAAAAGATGAAATTGCAAATTTATTGCAAGATTTTTATGCCAACATCCGAAATAAAAGTCAAGAATATTACAAGAAAAACACTCTTCTAGCCATACGACAGAGCATAAATAGATATCTGAAGGAGATCGACAGGTTTTTTGACATAATAACCGACCCTAAATTTACCCGAGCGAACGAAAATTTTACTTCCCTACTCAGGAAAACGAGAGAAGAGGGGAACGGAACTGTCAGCCACCATGAGGCTATCTCACTGGAGGATTTGAAAATGTTTTATGAACACCCACTAGTTTTTAACACGTCAACTCCTCAGGGCCTCCTAAATAAAACAATATTCAAGACAATCTTATATTTCTGCAGAAGGGGTCAAGAAAATCTCTCACAATTGAAGGTTGATGAATTTAAAGTTGACTCGGATCAAAAATGGCAGATGTATGTCCGTAAACTTACAACAGAACTAACAAAAAACCACCAAGGTACTTCAAATGAGACAGAGGGCTCAGGGGGAATGATGTACGCTACTGGCACAGATAGATGTCCTGTTAAGTCTTTTGTTAAATATCTAAAGAGACACAATAATGCAAGTAACAGATTATTTTTGCACCCAAAGAATTCATTCAGCGAACAAGATGATATGTGATTCAGGAACGAGCCCATTGGACAAAACACCATAAAAGTGTTTATAAAGAATTTGTCGAAGTCAGCAAAACTATCTAGAAAATACACCAACCACTGTATCCGGTCAACATGCATAACCTTGCTGGACTATAGTGGCTTCCAATCCCGTCACATCAAGACTATCAGTGGACACAGAAATGAGGCATCTTTATCAAGCTATTGTTATGATACTTCAGGTAAATGATACACAAATATTTAATATTCATTGTGCAATTGCTGAAATTTTAATACAGTTAAAAGATATATCTATATATCTTGCGCAGTACATCATTTGTACATATAATAACAAAAATATACATTGAATAACGACAATATTGTAAGATTATTTCTACTTTCAATATCATAATTGAGTTTATCCAAAATTGTATTGTAAAATCTCAAAAAGGTTTTGGGTTAAATGTGTGAAATGAGTACAATATTTATATATTCTTTATTCTAATGACTATTGTACATTTCTTTATTTTGTTGTGCATGTTTCTAAATTAATTTTACTGTCTGTCAATCATTTTCTGAACTCATATAAGTGCTTTCATTGTTTTTTTTTATAAATATATTTCAGATAAATAGAAAAAGAGTATGTCTGATGCATTAAGTAAATATACCTATGGAACATTACAACAGACAGAAAGTAGGAGTGTAACTAGTAAGCATAATCATGTAAACTATCAAATTAAACAAAATAATCAAAGAAATGCAAAGAAAACAATAACATAGGAGAATTGCATGTATTTATTTGTTTTGTTGGTACCATGAAATATAGCACACTACATTGTAGCATTGACTCCCATCAAATATTATAGCACAATAAAATCACATCGATAATTGTATTCTAATATTTGCCACTAAACTTGGGTTGTACTGTTTCAAGATAAGACAACTGTTCATATGGCTCCTTTTGTACGTATAGTCTGTATATAATATACAAATAGTTCTCCTAACATGCAAGATAGTGCAAAAGCAAACTTAATTCTTGTTATTACAGTTAGTTTGTCCCAGGAAAAGACTGTTTCTACCTTCACGTCGGATGATAATGAACAGCCAATACCACTACCAGTAATAGAGACTGTTTCTGCGTTTAGAAATAGTAAGAGACAAGGTACTATTGAAATAGTATTAACTATTCAACATATATTTTAGGTCAACAACATGAAATAAATGACAATAGGTTTGTGACATAGTCTTCAACAATGAGATCTTCCTTAAAGTCACTCTCCTACATGTCACTTTACATATAATGGAGTTCATGAACAAAATGGCATTCAGGTGAATTAATTGCATATTTAACAAATGTAAATTATACATTTATGTCTCAACATTCTTCAATACATTTAAAAATGAAGGTACACTTTTACTTGTTTTTGATAGTACAAATGATGTACCGCTATATGTGTAAATATGGCCAAGAACTATTTGAATGTGCAACTTTTTTTATGTTCAACTAGAATAATTTGTTATCTAATAGTATTGGTACTTTGTTCACACTCAAAAGCTGATTTTGTTTAAATTATTTCAGTTGAAACTGCACCATATGATCCAGATATCATTGACTTTCTGGGACTACCTGATGATGTTTTGGTGGACTATTGCCAATCAGTGGAGAATTTTGACCACCAAATAAGTGCCCCAAAGCAAATGAAGATGATGCCATGGATGAATATTTCAAATTGTACTGTTAATATCAATTATTACAATAATTGAATTTGAACAATAATGGAAAATACATTGTAGTAGATATTATTTGGATTATGCGGACATTTAAGAGACTTTAAAATACCGTAGTTTCTGTTCAAACTTTATTTCATATTTGTTTACATATGTTTACTGCTATTGAAACCAAAATAGTCATTTGTTACAGATAAATTGTAATAAATGACATTTACTGTAAATATCACTTGGTTTTTTTTAAGTTATAGAGTACTGTGGAGAAGGTTGATAAATGAAATGGAAGAGGTGTGGAGTACACTTTCTTAAGATAAATCCAAAATAATACAGAGACAAATCTAGGACATAATGCTTTAATTGTACTTCTTCATCTTAAAGTGAACTTGAGTTAAAGCTTTCAACAATGAGCAAACCGCTGGAACCTTATAGCAAGTTTAACACAACTTCTAGCACCAGGCCAACCAGTATTCTATTGTATGTCAATAATGATTTATATTCAGATACAGAGTTAAAATCAATCATTTCACCTCAAAACATACTATTGAATCATTCCCTTTGTTAATCTTTCTAGCAGCTACGAAGACAAAGTCAAAGTCTCTTTAAGACAGCAAATATATGTTGATAAGGTTACATAAAAGGCTTTATTTTTACATTGCAATACACTATTGTCACTATTCAAACTGGTAAACAGTCGGTATAATAATGATATTAATGTTGTGTTTAACATTGACTATGGAAAATAGTAGCCAGGGTTTAAGACAATAGTGCACTCCCCTTCGCGTCGTGCACTATTGTCTCTCATCCTGGCTACTATTTTCGCATAGTCAATGTTAAACACAACATTATATAAATGTTAACTTCATATATACTTCAAGAAAGCTACACGCTATAAAACCAATTTAAACCAAATATTATCTTCGAAAAAAAACCTGTACAAGGTCCTCAATATGGCAGTTGATATTCATGTGTGCCGTTGATTGATTGAGTTTGATTTGGTAAGTTTTTATCGACCTTCCCTTTTTGTATATGTTTTGGAGTTGGAAATTGTTTGTTGTACTTAATTTTTAGCGCATTTTTCAATATAATAAAGTAATCGTTCATTGATCTGTTCATGCACCAAAGAAGACACATTAGAAAAGATATGTGATATGTGTGATGGTATGGAAAACTAATAGTAAGAAACGGCACACACGATAGTAACATTATTTACTCTGAAATATTGTACTAATTTAAGCACTGTAAAGTAGCTGAAGACTGATAGTTAAGGGAGGGGAGTAAATAATTTAGTATAGGTTTAACTGTGAGTAATTCAAAGAATATAAATGTATAAAAAATATAGAACCTCCCCTATGTTTAAACCTTTTAAAAGAAAAAAATCGTGTATATGAACTTTCCATTTTAGGACGTCATTCACTTATGAAACTTATAGGTAAAGTACTGAAGTATAAGCGTAATTCACCACCATTAAATCAATGCAGAACATTCTTGCCTAAAATGTTACCTAATTGGACTACACTTCCGAAACTATGGAACATATTCCTTTTAGTATGGCTTTTATCTAGATATTAATTTAACCACTTCTTCAATTAACATGTAATAACTTTAACGGTACCAATGTTACTGCACCAGATGCGCATTTCGACAATACATGTCTCTTCAGTGATGCTCGTGGCCAAAATATTTGAAATCCAAAGCTTATATAAAAGATGAAGAGCTATAATTAAAAAGGTCCAAAAAGTATAGCCAAATCCGTGAAAGGAATCAGAGCTTTGCATGAGGGAGATACGTTCCTTAATTTATAATAATTTCTAACATTTTGTAACAGCAAATTTTAATAACACAAAAAATCTAGTTTTCATGCCAGTACCGAAGTACTTGCTACTGGGCTGGTGATACCCTCGGGGACCAACAGTCCACCAGCAGAGGCATCGACCCAGTGGTAGTAATAACATTAACGGTACCAATTTTCCTGCACCAGATGCGCATTTCGACAATACATGTCTCTTCAGTGAACTCGTGGCCAACATATTTGAAATCCAAAGCTTCTATAAAAGATGAAGAGCTATAATCCATAAGGTCAAAAACGTAAAGCCAAATCCGTGAAAGGAATCAGAGCTTTGAATGAGGGAGACACATTCCTTAATTTATAATAATTTCTAACATTTTGTAACAGCAAATTTAAATAACACAAAAAATACGTATTTTCATGCCTGTACCGAAGTATAATCCCCTTCCTCTTTCATGAATGTTACCTACCGAATTAGACTATTTACCGGGTTTGTTATAACATAAGCATCACAACGGGTGCCACATGTGGAGCATGATCTGTTTACCCTTCCGGAGCACCTAAGATCACCCCTATAGTTTTTGGTGGGGTTCGTGTTGCTTATTCTAAAGTTTTCTATGTTCTTTCATATGTTTTACTGTATTCTTTCTCATTTTTAGCCAGGCATTGTCAGTTTATTTTCGATTCATGAGTTTGACTGTCCCTCTAGTATCTTTCGTCCATCTTTAAAGACCAATGAAAGCGATGGAGTATTTTTTGTTTGTGAAAAAACGTCGTTTGAAGAAGAAAATTACCATCAATGAGTCCTGTTAAAGACAGATAAAAGTTATATCTGTTAAGTGAATACACGTCATTCTGCACAGACTATATAGAAGAGAAATTGATGGCAATTTTTAATCAGATACGTGAGGTATAACGTTACTGGAAAACCAGTTTCAGATATACACAAGGTTTAGATTAGACTAAGTCACAATGTTGATGAGACAGTTCAAGGGTAGAACCTATTGAATTCGCAAAGATTAATATTCAGTCAATCAGACGTGTTCCTCGTACACATACAAACATAAAACTTGTCATTGGAGTAAAAACTTAAAATTTGAAAAAATAAGGAGTTGAAGATCATTAAAAACAAGAAAATACTGCAAATTCGTACAAATTTGACTAGGACTATTCAGTTAAAGTAAGATTATGCGAATCAAATTTGAGAATAGAACAAATCAAATAGAAACGATTGAAAATCAAAGAAAATATATATCTGCTAGATTTTAAGAATAGCTGCAGGTTATCAAGACATCAGATCCTTTGTTTAAGGGAACTTCTTTATGTTGATCCCAATTTCGCCTAGTCATTTAAATAGTTAACTGTGAAAACAAAAACATTAAAAAAAAACAAATTAAAAGTCGCACACTAAACTAACATGTACGTTAAAGAATTAATGACGTATTTATTTACAATACATTGCATTTTCTACGAATATCCTTAACAGTGTTAATATGATTAACAATAAAAAAAAAAGTTATTTAACAGATATTCACATGATATTAGTTTTCACTGAACTAGTACACATGTTTTTGTTGGAGCGTCTGCGAGATTTTCACGCTGTGTTGAAGACTTATTGGTAGCATTTTACTGTTTTTTGCTCATTGTTCGGGTTGTTGTCTCTTGGACACATTCCCTATTTCCATTCTCAATCAAAGTATCTTGAAGTTCTTAAAAAGATAGATTTTCAGGTACTCTTGACTGTAACAGTTGAAAAGTGATAGACATTATAGAGTATATAATTTTTTAAAGCAAGGAAATATAAAAAATTAAAAGAATTCTCTAATTGGTGGTATATTGTTTTATTGAGTAAGAATGTCTCTGAATAAAGACAGTGTGATTTTTTATAACGTTCTTTTAAAGTATTGTTTTCTACAGGCAAAGTATTATACTATTAAAAGAGAAGACCTCATTTTGTGTGTCGCTTCTCTTCCTTCCATAATAAATCAATCATCATGCCTCTGTGTCCTATAGGTACCATGTATTGTCGCATTTGTCATCCATTCTTATGATTATTCAGATTGGGTTGTTTTGGGAGAAAAACGAAAAAAAATACGTCCGGATATTTTTCCGTCATTGGACGAAATTTTAAGTCAGATTAGACTTCCGGTGTGCGTTTTTCTATACTTTGAACATACAAAGACTATGAATAACGTGTATTTGCTATCTGCTATCATTTTCAAGTTTACTATCCACGGCGGTCACAGAGTTTATTAAATAGAGAGGGTCTATATAATATGTCAATGACCACCGTGGATCGATTAGTAAACTAAGAATTGACAGTAAAAAGCAAAAACACTTTATTTATAGTAATGAATGTTCATAATATTATACAGATAAACGCTTACATTATTGAAATCAATATGGGGAAAAAATGGGAATTTTAGAGGGGAAAAAATGAGGAGCCGGGCTAGAAAAACAATTGTCATGTCCCAAAGTACCTATAACTTTTGATACATGTCCTGAAATCCTCCAGTCATTAAATCTTTTATTCATCCTACAACACCGTTTACATACTTTCAACCACGCTCTGAATGCCATTTCGCGGATGTGTTCTAGCATTTATCATCCTTGCTTAAAGTATTTCAGTTTGGGTTAACTTATTTTGGGAGGAAAACGAAAATAAAGGCGTCCAGATATATTGTTTCCGTCATCGGACTGACTTTTTGAGAACTTAAAGTATTTCAGTTTGGGTTAACTTATTTTGGGAGGAAAACGAAAATAAAGGCGTCCAGATATATTGTTTCCATCACCGGACTGACTTTTTGAGAAATATATATGTATTTTCATAGTATACAGAAAAAACAGAAGGAATAAAAATTGGTATTTGGAAAAAAGGGGGAGGGCAAAACAAATGTTCCCAGTCTCAAAGTAACTTTGACTTTTGATGCCTCTCCTAAAATTCTCCAGTTATAATTATTTTTACAGTTTACATACGCTCTATTTCCCCGCGATTTCGCGGGTGTGTTCTAGTAAAGTATATATGTTAGGTTTACAGAAATAAACATTTAAACTATTTATACCTGTGCAAGATTTCTTTAAATATTCAATAGACGTTTGAAAATTTTAGTATATTTATATTTGTCTATACACAAACATAAGTCATTTGTCATCATTTTGATGGGGGTACCATTCAATATATTTTGTAAATGAATGTATATCTAATGAATTTCTAAGTATTGTTCAAATACTAATATATTTACTTATTAATCTTTTATATTTCTTAGTCACATTATTAAAAGGTCATTTATTTTACTTACTTATATCTTGTAACAATATGAGTATATGCATGTAGTTTGAACACAAAAAGATCACCTATCGACACAAGGAATTAAAATTAAATATACCCAACGAATAATGTATTTAGAAAAAATGAAGAGTATTCAAATTACGTTTTTGAAATCGTCATTGTTATCGCATTTTCTTAAACTTAAAAAGAGTTTATTTCAAAAGAACTATTCATAGTTTAAAATAAATATCATTGATCGGTATCAATCATTTAATATTTGGTTCCTTAAATTGCGGTCCTTTTCTTCAATTTGATTAAGGTTTATTTGTGTAATAAAGATTTTCTTAAACGTTATTTTCGGAAGTAGGGTGGTAATAATTTATATTTATTAATCTATTGTAAAGTACTTGACCCAGATTTGGTTTTATTTGCAATTGAATAACCATAATTTCACTTAGTAAATGAACACGTGTTCTTATTCCGGCTATTCCAGCACCTACTACATTAGTGGTTTGGAAAACAATTGTATATTTACAAATCTGAAACAGTCATGGATCGCATACTTTACCATATGTCCGTTCAAAGACTTATTTTAGATAACATGTACATTTTTGAGGCTTCAAAATTTGAAGTTCTAAACAGGGTTAAATAAATGTGTAGGTTGTTTGAACAGTATAAAAATCAGATGCTGCAAAATGAATTTAACAGTCCAATGTATTTGCAAATATGAAGTTGTTACAATCTGGAATAGTGGTATTTATAATGCTTATTCTTGTCTGTAGAAGCAACGGCCAATGTGGTGAGTTAGTTTTTGATTAATATCAAAATATTATAAATTGAATAATATTACTACTAATAATAAAAACAACAATAAAGATATAAAAATTACCAACTCATTATAGTAGTAAAGGATAAGATATCCTTATGCAAACAGATAGAGAAAGGAATCATATAAACAATTCCAAATGAATTAAGAAATCATTTGGAAGGCAACGAAATAATAGACAATATATCAAAAACTGCGACGAAATAGATATAATGAGATGTGGTGTGAGTGCCAATAAGACATCTCTCCATCCAAATTACACTTTTTAAAAGAAAAAAATTATATACCAAAGCACGGTCTTCACAAGATGTATAAATATACGTAAAAGTAACATAATTTACTCATGTGTTACCTTCTAAACAAATATAATTAAATACAACTAAATAACATTGAAGGGTGTTTACCAAATTTTGAAATAAACGACTAAACGATAGTTAATAAACTTTTATTATGAGAAAAGACGAGTTATACAGAGTATCGCTGTTTCGCGTCACTAGTAGTATTCAATTGATGGTGACGGAGATAAAATATATTGGTGAACGATTTATAAATTTGAAGGCACATTTTTGAAAACAAAATAATTTCATCATTCATAATTCACTTTACTTTATATTTGTTTTGTTCACACATCGTTGTCAATATAATGAAATTGAATGCGGCTGTCATGTAGGTGAGATGTTTAGCTAAAAAAGTTATTTTTATCATTCACAAGTTACATCTAAATTTAACATGTGAAAAGTTATGATTTCGTTTTTAGATTGCCATATTAATGCCATTGACCTGGTAATATGTGGTCAACAAGTGGTGAGAAATTGTTCTTATTTACAAAAGAAGGTAAATAAGTTTGTTGTTTTAGAGGTCACATGTACGTATGCAATTGATACACGAATAGACAATAAAAGAGGGAACTATTAAATCTTCATTCGAATTCGTTTGCCATAAAAATCATTTACACATCTAACAAACTGCAATACAAGTATTGCAGTGACATGAGAAATTTGGACGTAGTTTTTAATTTAGAGTTGCATAGAAGCCCAGGTGGTCCTGTGGTCTAGCGCACAGGTTACAGTGCAGGCGATTTGGTGTCACGATATCTCGTTAGCATTGCGAAAGCAAATCTATAGATGTAACATTGTTGGGTTGATAATTAGACGAGTTGTATGTATATAATATGTACATATAGGTACAGTTCGTTAATGTGACTCGTAGATCATTATGAAGATCATTCAAAGATTATATAAATCATGTAACGTGTTTTTTTGTGATTGTAGATTGGTTTTTGTTTTCTGCCTCTAGTTGTTCCGCTTACAAACGGTTTCTATCTATGCTGAGCCTGACTCAGCTAGTATAACCATGGGACTGTATCGCAATCTCGGCAAATTATAAAGAATAACAACTTGTGTTTGAAGATTGTAGATTATAATTCCACCAGAAATGACACAGGAGTTTTTACAGAGCGTGTATTGTTTGGTAAACTGAAAGAAATAAAGATACAATAATTACAATATGTACGAAAGAAATATATGAATGTTCAATGCAATAATAATATCAAGTCAAAAACGAAAGTAGAATTCGCAGGTCAATTCATAGAAATAAACAATTACAGTTCGTATTTGTTGAATAAACGTGGAATTCAAGTTAACGGAATTAACGGTATATATATTTAACAGTTTATAATCGATTTGAAACGTACTTGACGGTGATTTGTCACAATATCCACAGGAGCAGATTTGTCGTGGCATCCATTTGCAATAGACAGGTGAGGAAGAGAAAGTAAACGGTAGTGAAAATACGGATAAGTCCAGATTATTTCCGGAAAATATGAATGTCTGAAAATTCAATCCAATAGACTTTATAGTAAATATAGTTGCGTATGTGATGCAGAATACTCCCCGTCTGAAATCTACCTGATATCACTATTCCAGAAAGTATAATTCCAAATGTGAATGTCACTATATTAATCCAAAATATATACATATAATTACACAGGTTTGTTCTCTATGAGAAGAATCATGTCCACGATAGGGCGTGTGTAGGTTGTGGCTTTTCCATTAACGATTACTCGCACTTCTGCTTTTCGGACATGTTCGTCTGAACTTTTAAATGAGTTCACTATAATTCCAACGGGCCATTGGGTACGGCAAATGTTTTTGTCCTTTAGAAGAATGACGTCTCCTTCGATGAGATCACGGCGATCTTCGGTCCATTTTCGTCGTTGTTGTAGTAACGGCAGGTACTCCTTCCTCCAACGGGACCAGAAAACACTGGCTAGAGCCTGTACTCGTCTCCATTCGGCAAGACAGATATCTCGTTTGTCGAATTCCCCAAGATGGTCTGAAGTGAAAATGTAGTCGGTTTTCTGCGTCAATAACATAGCCGGAGTTAATATTAACGGATTCTCTGGATCTGTTGATACCGGTACCAGAGGTCTAGAGTTCACTATTGCTGAAACTTCTGCCATTAGTGTGTTGAGAACGTCATGTGTTAGGCTTCTTCCGGCTGCGTTAAGAAGCATAGAATCAAGAATTCTCCTAGTGATACCAATCATTCTTTCCTAGGCTCCACCCATGTGGGACGAATGCGGCGGATTGAAGATCCAAGTTGTACCAGAATTGTACAGAAAGTTATTGAAGGGTCCATCTTCAACGTTGATTGAGTCAATCTTTAAATCGTCGATTGCGCCGATAAAGTTCGTTCCACGGTCAGATCGGAAAATCTTAACTTGGCTTCTTATAGCGGTGAATCTCCTGACAGCGTTTATGAAGGCTGAAGAACTCATTTCCTCGATTAATTCGATGTGAATAGCTCTTGTCACTAAGCATGTGAATAAAATTGCCCAACGCTTTGAGTTGGCGTATCCACCACGTGTTTTACGTGAAACAATTGTCCAGGGTCCAAAGGTGTCTATTCCAACGTTAGTAAACGGAGGTGAAGGTTCAAGACGGTCCTCTGGCAAATCAGACATGATTTGATACTCGGTTTTTCCTCTGAGTTTGCGGCATGTCACACATTTGTGAATAATAGATGAGATCAAGCGTTTTGCTCCTACGATCCAAAATCCTGCGGATCGAATCGCTCCATCTGTGAAATGGCGACCTTGATGTTTTATCTTGTTGTGGTAGTGTCGAACTAATAATGTCGCTATATGATGGCGTCCAGGGACGATCAATGGTTTCTTTTCACGGAGGTTTAAGTCAGATTTGGCGATACGGCCTCCTACTCGTAAAAGTCCTCGTTCGTCCAAAAACGGATTAAGGTTAGCTATCGGACTCCGCTTATGAATTTGTTCCTGACGTTTAATGCAATCTATTTCATCTCCGTAAACTTCATATTGAGCGGATATTAAGATGAAATTTTCGGCATTCGAAAAGCCTTCCAGAGAAGTCACTGGTGCTGTCTGTTTTGACCCGTGTAAACGGGAGAAACGTTCCAAAAAGGCTATCGCTCGCACAAGTGATGTCCAGTTGGAGAATCGATTGAATCTATCAGTTCCGATACCCTTATGCTCAGGTGTGGAAAATGTTTTTGCAACATTAACAGTTGCACGGATTTCTCCATCTTCTTCTGGTTCTATTAGCTGGTATATGTCTTCAGAATTTTTCTGTTCTGAGGAAAGAAGTTGTTTTGGTCCCAGTAACCATTCGCTGCTGTGAATTGCATGGGCTGGTACGGACCTTGTTCCCGAGTCTGCGGGATTACGGTTAGTTGATACATAATTCCATTGACTTGGAGAGCTAAATTTTCTTATTTTCTCTACTCGATTGGCGACATAGATGAAGAACCTTCTTGTCTCGTTACTGATGTAACCTAGGACTACTTTACTGTCTGTGTAGAATTTTACGGTGTCTATATGTAAATCTAAATTATCCATGATGGTCTGTGTTATCTCGACTGCTAAAACTGCAGCAGATAGTTCAAGTCGTGGAATAGTATGACCACTTGTTGGTGCAACTTTAGCTTTCCCAAGAATGAATCCTATGTTTGGTTCACCACTACCGTCGGTCGTGCGTAGATATGCAACAGCTGCTATGGCTTTTTCTGATGCATCAGAGAAGACATGTAACTCCTTTGTGGTGGTTTTGCTGAGATACGGCACGTAGGTACGTGGAATGAGCAATGTTTCGATAGCAATTAGAGTATCTCTCCAAGATTTCCACTCATCTGCTGTCTCATCAGTGAGAGGTTGGTCCCAATCGACGGTTTCTGATACTATTTTCCTTAATAGGAGTTTCCCTTGTATAATCACCGGAGCCAAAAATCCCAGAGGATCGTAGAGACTGTTTATCGTTGATAAAATTCCTCTCCGAGTGATCGGTTTATTTTCTGATGATAATTGAAATAAGAAGTTATCAGTGTTTACGTCCCAGCTGAGACCAAGACTACGTTGTAGGGGTTTGCTGTCGCATTCTAAGTCTAGATCTTTAAGATTTGAAGCCAAATCACTGGCATGAAATGCAGACATAACTTCCGCACAATTGGAGGCAAACTTGTGAAGACGTAAGTTTCCATATTTTGCTAATGCTTGCTGTGTGTCCTTCATGAGCTTAACAGCTTCCTCTTTAGTAGGACATGACGTTAGACCGTCGTCGACATAAAAGTCTCTCGTAACAAAGCTAGTCACGTGACTGCCAAACTCTTGTTCTGATGCTTGAGCTGCTTTTCTGAGTCCAAGCGTAGCGACAGCAGGTGACGGACTATTTCCGAAAACATGAACTCTCATGCGATATTCGACAAGGTTCTCCTGTAGGTCATTATCTTTATGCCATAAAAATCTCAGGTAATTTTGGTGATCTTTTCTGACAACAAAGCAGTGAAACATATGTTGAACGTCTGCAGTAACTGCGACCATTTCTTTCCTGAAACGCAGCAGTACTCCCAAGAGATCATTGGTCAAGTCTGGACCTGTAAGCAGGACGCTGTTTAGTGAGACTCCGTTAAATTTGGCGGAAGAATCAAACACACCTCTTATCTGATCGGGTTTCTTCGGATGATAAACACCAAACAATGGCAAATACCAGCACTCCTCATGTTTGCGCAATGGTGGAGCGAGCTCTGCATGATTATTGTCTAGGATCTTACTCATAAATGTAAGAAAGTGTTCTCGCTTAACTGGGTTTCTATTTAAACTGGTGTCTAACATATTAGCACGATGAAGAGCTTGTTGTCTATTGCTTGGCAATGGCTGTCTTGGCACTCGGAACGGCAACGGTGCTACCCAACTTCCTTCCGAGTCTCTCACAAATTCGTTGTCCATCTGCTTCATGAACATTTTGTCCTCATATGACTGTCCAGGCTTATCATCGTCCCTTGTTTTTTCAAAGAGTGACGATTGTAAATCTTTCGTTACAGGGTCTGTGAAATTTTCCCGGATGTCAAACTTGCTTGTGCATGGTTGAAAGGTTGAAGGTTGTCCTGTAGGTAAAATGTTGGTTATTTTAACATTTAACTCAAAAGGAACATGCTGCTTGTTAATGCAGGTTTCTCCTATCACTACCCAACCAAGTTTCAATTGTTGTGCATATGGAGTTCTGGGTGGTCCTATGCGCTGGTCGAGGACATGGTGTGCCTCTATAAGGTCTCTGCCAATTAAGAGAAGAATTTGGCAATTTTCCTCTATAGGTGGAATGCTATCCCTAAGTTCTTTTAAATGAGGGTGATACATTGTTACTTTAGGAGTAGGTATTTCGTCCCTATTATTTGGAATATGATCACATTCAATCAGTACAGGAAGGTCAAACTTGCCATTACCATTGATTGATTCCATGATGAAACCTCTTCCTCTTTTCCCGGAAGTGACTACTTTGCCGGAGCACGTTGATAAAGTATAGTTCTCCGGTTTATCTTTGACGTCGAAAAGATTAAAGAATTCGGGCGATGCTAGTGACCGGTTGCTTTGGTCATCAATGATGGCGTACATGCGAATAACTTTGTACTGGTTATCTTTGTGATAAACATTCACAGGAAGTATTTTAGCACAAGATTTTCCACTATATGTATCTTTGCAGATCTCAGTACAGGTAGAGTTAACTGAGGTTGCCTTAGTTTCAGCCGATTCTATAGGCTCCCCGCCGTAGGCTTGCTTAGGCGAGCTAGACTGTGAACTTGCAGGTTGCTGTGGTCTAGTGATGTGAAGTGCGGTAGTGTGTTGTTTACTTCCACATTCTTTACAACTTATGCGTGCATTGCATTCCCGGCTCCTATGTGTGGTAGAATCACAACACTTGTAACATACATTGTTTTCTTTTAAAAGACCTTTGCGCTCCTCTATTGACTTGGCTCGGAACGCTCGACATTCATTTAAGGAATGCTTTGTTTTGTGAAGAATACAAAGACCTTGTTTGCTGGCGTCTCCAGATTGCTGCTCAACTGCTGTTTTATGAGCACCAACTTTAGTCTTAGGGTAAGGCGTAGACCTTGGCGCAGCACCTTTTGTATTTGGTGTGGCTTTTGACCCAAAGATGAACCCAGGATCGTTCTTTGTTTTGCTTATTTCCCTGATGAAGGCAGAGAATTCTGTGAAAGGTGGAAAGGCAACTTCATATTTGGACTTGTATCTTGTAGCCCTTGTGGTCCACTTTTCTTGGAGTCCGTACGGTAATTTTTCAACAATAGGATTTATCCCGGACGAGGAGTCAAAATATGCTAGCAAACATCCCAGCTTGGGATTTTCCTTGTGATATTCTATTTCAGATAGAATGTCAGACAGTTCGTAGAGACGTGCGTTGTCCTTATTCGTTAAGGTTGGGAATTTTGCAAGTTTACTCATGAGAGAGGCTTCCAACATTTCTGGAGCACCATACCGCTCGTCAAGCCTCTTCCATAATCTCTGTATACCTATGGTAGGATTATTGGCGTTCGACGCTCTTATACTAATGGCGTGTTTAGCAGACTCTGGACCGAGCCACTTGATCAGTAAATCGATCTGTTCTGAGTCAGAGACTTGTAACTCATCAGTCACATTCTTGAAGCTTGCTTTCCAAGTATGGAAGGATTCTGCCCGATCGTTAAAGCTTGTTAACCGGGAGAAAAGCAGGTCCTTACGTAAGATGAATCTAGTTATCTCCGATGTGAGGTTGATTTGTTGCTGGTGTGCAACAGGGATCTCTTCTAGTACGCCTTGTTTTTGGTGTGAAACAGGGATCTCTTCTAGTACGCCTTGTTTTTGGTGTGAAACAGGGATCTCTTCTATAAAGTCTTGTTTTGTGCGTAAGACAGGGATCGCTTCTTTAACACCCTGTTTTTGGTGTTCAGTAGGGCTCTCATCTAAAAGGCCTAGTCCTTGTATGCCAGTTACTAATCCCAGATCTGGGATTAAGGTAACTTCCGGTGACTTAGTATCGGAAGGTAAGACAGCAGATGTCTGTGACAGCAAGTTCAGTGCCACTGACGGCACGAACGCTGGTGCTTCGTGACTCAGCTCGATCTTAACAGGAATTTGTTTTTTTCTTTTGAGGTCCTGTTACTTCCTTTACAACAGTTGATACAGGAAGTTTATTGATGAAATCTTGCACACGCTGGAGCGGGTCTTCCTTTTCGTCAGGGAGATCGCTAACCGCTTGGCTATCATCGTATTCCAGGATACGAGCCTCGGCTTCTGCGGCTGCAGCTTCTCTCTGTGCTTCAAGAAGGTTGAATCTGGCTTTCAGCTCGGCTTTTTCACGGCTTACCCGTACGGCTTCATGTTGCATTTGAGCCTTCCTGCGCATAGCCTCTTGTTCTAATTGCACTTTTCTGTGAGCAGCCTCCTGTTCTAGTTGAACTTTATGTTGAGCGACTTCTTGCTCCATTTCTGCCTTTTTACTGTGGCTTCCTGTTCCATTTCAGCCTTTTTACGTGTGGCTTCCTGTTCCATTTCAGCCTTTTTACGTGTGGCTTCCTGTTCCATTTCAGCCTTTTTACGTGTGGCTTCCTGTTCCATTTCAATTTGTCTGAACAGGGCTTGTTCCTCTAACATTGCTTCCTGTTGTAGGATAAGGGCATGTTTTTCGACGAATGCTATCTTAGACTTTGCAGCCTCTGCCTTGGCACGCTTTCTCCGTGCCAGGCTTGACATGTCTGACACGTTAGAGCTACCGCTGTGCGAGGTTTTCTTAACCCTTGAAGTCTTTGTTTTAGTTGATTTGGCTTTTGTTAGGGCGAGGCGATGCTCGTGTAGTTTTTCCATGACCAGTTCCACTTTGGACAGACGCAAATCCAAAGAGAGTTTACATGCATCAATTTCTTTTTGACTCTCCAATGTTCGGGTCCTTTTCAGAAAGTCTAGGTATTCATCTGTGAGCCTACGATAATTATTACAGGCTTTAACAAGTTTGTCCTGGACTGTTAGGAGTTGCTGGAGATCGTTAGGAGGCGTTGTTACTTCCAATAACTGGGATTCAATGTCTGCCCAGAGAGCCTCTAGTTCCTGACAGAACTTGTCACGTTTTTCAGTGAAAGCTCCTTGTCCCTTTTCCGTGAGGTCACGTACTCGCCTAGCCTCGGGATCATCTGACTGTATTTTATTAGATGGATTTTCTAATACTTCAGGGACATCTCCCTGTTGGAGCTGAATCTCTTCGTGTTGTTCCTCATGACTGGGATCCATGTTGACTCAACATTGTTAGGTTGCTGTCGAGTACACACAAGATCTGTAGTCCACTGTCAGTGTAAAGGTATGTACTTTGCTACGTTGTCGTTCCTTGTCTGGATATGTAAAGACAGGTTGTCGTCAATTTACTATGCTGAGCCTGACTCAGCTAGTATAACCATGGGACTGTATCGCAATCTCGGCAAATTATAAAGAATAACAACTTGTGTTTGAAGATTGTAGATTATAATTCCACCAGAAATGACACAGGAGTTTTTACAGAGCGTGTATTGTTTGGTAAACTGAAAGAAATAAAGATACAATAATTACAATATGTACGAAAGAAATATATGAATGTTCAATGCAATAATAATATCAAGTCAAAAACGAAAGTAGAATTCGCAGGTCAATTCATAGAAATAAACAATTACAGTTCGTATTTGTTGAATAAACGTGGAATTCAAGTTAACGGAATTAACGGTATATATATTTAACAGTTTATAATCGATTTGAAACGTACTTGACGGTGATTTGTCACAATATCCACAGGAGCAGATTTGTCGTGGCATCCATTTGCAATAGACAGGTGAGGAAGAGAAAGTAAACGGTAGTGAAAATACGGATAAGTCCAGATTATTTCCGGAAAATATGAATGTCTGAAAATTCAATCCAATAGACTTTATAGTAAATATAGTTGCGTATGTGATGCAGAATACTATCTTTTCCATTTTATTTATATTATCCGTTTGCTGTCTCGGTTCAATTGTAAAAACCCAAATGTAAAGAATCGATAAAATAAAAAAATAAAATTCTGTGCTATAAAAGATATCGTTTTCTTTCAGGTTGAGCGTTGTGAACTATGTTTGGCAGGTTTTAGCAGACGTGAACACAGATTGAGATATGAAAGAATCAATTGAAATTCAAATTGAAGAAAAACTACAGCTTTATAACGTGTTTCTGTGTAGTTGATTGGCGTATTTGCTGACGAAAAGTCAAAAGAACTGCTAGTCTCTTGTAGAGAGTTGTCTCATTGACAATCATACCATGTCTTCTTTTTTATATTTATATGCATAAATGTTCATTTAATAAAATGTATAAAATAACATGCATGTATTAATCATTTAAAAAAATATATTGACGATGCATTGAAAAAGCAACACCAAGGTTAAAAAAACCAACAACAACAACAAAACCCAAACAAATAACACATTTACCACCAAACACAATATTTATTGCTAAAAAAAAAATGAGGAACACAAACATATGTAATCGATGATGACATGGACTAAGGAAAATGTGCAACATATTCTAAATCATATATGTAGTAAGCCCCCTTAGGCAAAGTTGACCTTATGCATATTCGGTGATGATGACTCTTGACTTTGGATTTGTAAAGAATCCCTTTTTAAGCATATATACATCCTGGGCTAATTACGATGTTTTGCTCAATCATTTTGTCTCAATTCTTTGCCAATAGTTTCTTATGAGAGTTATTTGATAAAACTCTTCGTACACACCTTAATAAAGGGTAGTGTTTATACTGAAATGAAACAAAAATCCAAAATAGCCAGGAATTCAGCGATTAAATCCAAAAACATTCCCTAAAGAATTACTTCAACTTTTCCATTACGAATGCTTAACCCTATAACTTATTTGTAAGCTGTCTACTTACAAAAGTCATGATCTGAACGCAGGGTAAAAAAAGTCGAATAAAACTGAACAAAATACTAAACGACGTTGAGATGTTGTCCAAAAAAAAGACAAGCACGCAATGATAATAAATGTCTGCATCGCTGCTTGGTACCTGCATCAATTTCTAGCAGTGAGCCAACAAACCCAATATGTTTAAATGGTTATTACAAATGTCTAATCGAATGAATATAAAAATATTGTCTCTGATATTTCCAATTGATAAAGGCAACAGTAGTATACCACTGTTCAAAAGTCACAAACCGATTGAGAAAAAACTAATTCGGGTTAGAGTCCGATACGGGATTCTCAAAAGTATCGAGTTCCATTAATTTGTGTAATACCAGGTACTAGAATTCTTTATAATAAATCGGACTAATCACTAAGAGAGCATATATAGAAGTTTAAATAGAGTTGACAATTGATGTTCAAACTATGATGAGTTTATTTGCAACCACTGGGTCGATGCCACTGCTGGTGGAGATTTATTTCACCGAGGGTATCACCAGCCCAGTAGTCAGCACTTCTGTGTTGACTTGAGTTATCAGGCTATCACCAGCCTAGTAGTCAGCACTTCTGTGTTGACTTGAGTCATCATTGATATGTTCATATTTATAAATTAACTGTTAACAAAACTTGAAAAAAACTAAGGCTTTTCTACCTCAGGCATAGATTACCTTGGCTGTATTTGGCAAAACTTTTATGAATTTTTGGTCCTCAATGCTCTGCAACTTCGTACTCTATTTGGCCGTTAAAACATTTTTTGATTCGATCGTGACTGATGAGTCTTTTGTAGACGAAACGCGCGTCTGGCGTAAATATAAATTTTTATCCTGGTATCTATGATGAGTTTATCTGTCAATTGTTTATATCGTTATAATATTTTTCAATTAAAAGTAAACTGATCTATTGTAAAATGCTGTACCTTGATGAAATGTGTAGCAAGACAATGCAAGCAGCCTTCATTTTGAGTGTATATTCATAATCAAAGCTTATTTCAACGACAACTTCCTGATTTCCATTTATTCGTTTTTATTTGAAATATAAACAAATTATATCGGGATTAAAGCAAGACATTGGCCAGAACATAAAAAGGAAATGGAAGATACATATACACTAACCGATTTCGACGGTGAGTTTACATCTAATAGTTTAGTACATCAATATCCATCAAAACCAACACCCTGAAACAGTCGTTAAATTCAAGTTAAACTGTAATGAACAATTTACAGTCAAGATAATCTGACAGGGTACAGGCGTTAGATATGGTAGTAAATGTAAATACTGATTTTGTGTCATGGGTAGGAAAACCAATATCCTTTGTTTTCTATTGGTACTTATATAAAAATTCCAGAAAAAACAAGGGTTGATTCTAGTCCCATATGACTTCCGAAGACTTTCAACATTGGTTGTAAATTGACAAATAGACAGATGACACATGTACAATTCGGTACATAACGAGCGAAAATGGCATATCGCTTGATATCAACTGGAGTTATTTAATATTAATATAATAAGAAACGAAGTTTATTATCACTACTTGAATTAAATAACGAGAGTTGGTATCAAGTCTTTTGCACGTTTTACCGATGTTCTTTACCGATGACAAACATTAAAGTCTGACATTTGAAGACTTTTTGTATACTTCAGAAAAATTTGACAAAGAAAAAAAAAAAAAGAAGATTGTCAGTTGTAAAGTGTTTGTGGTTTGAATATTATTGAAGAAATCAAATATGTCCGTTGCTTTGGACAAAGAGGTCATCGTCGTAATCTTGATAATCATCAATGTCATCATGAATAGCAAATGGAAATGCGGTAATATCGTCTTATGATGCTGTACAAAATAAGCCTATCAGATATAAACCCATATTTTCGTATCACACTCCATGCAGTCGTGCAGTGTGATACGAGCAATATCTTTTCATGTAAGAAAGAGATAACAGGCCACAACCATAAGACAGGTTAAATATTCAGAAAGCTGTTCAAATTGAAAACAAAACGTTTGATTATAGAGGGGATTTGAATTGGTGGTCTATTAACATAAACCATGATTTCATTTCATTCAAGCGATTTTGTAACCTTATTTACAAAAGAAAACAGATTGTAGACAATACATAATTATTTCTACGTGATTATAATGGGGAGCCCTATGTTTATTCTCAGTAAAATTATATATATATATATATATATAAACGTTTTCACCACAAATATAGATGTGAAGTAGAACTAATTTGCTGTCACAGAACCTACGATCAGGAACAGAGACAGAAAATATGAATGTAATGTACAGATTCATAACATGTTGCAGCCTCATCCACACCCTCACTTTTCTCGTATTCGTTATCGTTATCTAGTTTTGAAGTAGTAGGGGAAAAAAAAGAGATTTTTTATGAGTATCAGTGAGACAACTAACCACAATACCTCTAATGACAAATATATAACCAATCAAAGTTTTACCTTTTTCACGTCATATTAAGACACTTAAGCATAATTATATATATACATCGTGCATAGACACGTCTTATTTCAAATCTTCTTCGACAAGAGGTCAACATATTTTCAGAAGTTAATTGCAGAAAAAGAGATTTTTTTCCCATATATGTCTTCAAAAAGTGGTGCATCAAACGCAGGAAAATATACCTGACTGATATTACTCCGCAAGGTTGTTAATTGCATACATGTCATACATAATAAATAACAAAATTTTATTAATCTGGAAATCCTATAACAAATATGTTTTTTTTTTATGAATATTTAAGTAATGTCTAATCATTTGACGATTGAACCACTGTAAAATTCAGTTGACAAATACACCTGAAATGAAACAAAGAAGAAATTTAGGTATACATAATCCAATTATATGAAATGTATTACAGGATGATTTGCCTAAGACTCAAGACTGATTTGAGACGATGCAAAACAATAGCAAAATACCAGCTGCGCTTAATTGCTTATCATTTAAAAAACAAATCTTTAGATTTTTAGGAGATGGAAAAGATACCAAAGGGACATGCAAACTCATAAATCGAAAATAAAACGACATGGCTTTAAAGAAAAAGAATGACAGACAAAAAAAAAAACAGTACACAAAACACATAGAAAAGTCAAGACTGAGCAACACGAACCCCTCTAAAATTTGGGATAATTTATGGTGCTCCGGGATTGTAAGCAGATCCTGCACCATATGTGACACCCGTTGTCTTGCTCGTCAAAATATAAACCCGTTGAAAAGTATAGTTCGTTTGGTCACATTTGGGGAAAAGGGGATTATTCCTCTTATGAACAACAATTATAGTTTATCCTAGAAGCCTTTACTCTCAAATACAACGAGATTTGCGTTAACAAATCATGAAGAGAAAGTAAAAAGTTACCACAAGAAGGAAACAAAATCACAAACGAAAGGACCTACAGACAAAACTACGACCAAAACCAAAAAGGACAAACAACCCTCCGCAATACAATACGCTTTAGGTCTTATGTAGTGTGATTATGATCCGAAATAACGAGAGACGTATTCAGGTTCTAGATATGTTAGTAGCATCATAACTTTATTTCTATTATTTCTCGGCAGATATATTGAACAAGACACTTGAGAATAAAAAAAACTTAAATAAAAATGGAACTGAAGAAATTGCAGGCAGTAACTCCAAACAAACAGATGCGATTAGGTTTGTAGACAGTATTAAAAGAGGCGGCATATATCAAGGTACAAAAAAACCCCTCATAATTAGAAGTGAAACCGACAACGTCGTGTCAAAAAATCATGATGCGTGTGTTTTTACGAGTGTATAATTCTCGGTTCGTATCCAAATGATTAAAGTTACAAAATGTTTTTTTATGGATCTGTCCCTTAATTCCTTAAGCCTTCACCATTGTGATTGAATTTATTTATAGATAACAAAATATCTCTGAAGCATACTATGTCTTTTACTAACACCACACATGTAAGGTACATGTTAAGTAGACTAATACTTGCGACGATAGTTTTACCTTGATAAACATGTGTTTATACTTTGATTGGAATTTATGATTTTCCATATAGAAAGTAAAATAGTTTTACCTTGACTGAGAGGTTTTTATCCTTTTATCGGATTTGATGATGTTCCATAGAGAGTAAGATACCACTCCTTTAGTTCCGCTGAAAAAGACGAATATGTTAAATACAAGTTTGTAAGTTGGTAATTAGATGGATCATGACTTTTACATATCGCTGTACAGAGTGAATGTGTGTTGTTCCTGCATCTAAGGAATGATTAGCATTTAAGTGTATCTTAAACAAATAAAAATACTTTTGTTGGAAGTTGTAAAACTAAGTTTACCACACCATTTTCTTCACAAATGGCGATACACAATCAGCATTTAACCAGATATTTACGAACGTTCCCTTAGTTGAAATTGTCGAGCATTTGGTTTTGTTCACACAGGGTTGTCAATAATATGGAAAGTGAGAGGTTAAATTAGCTATAAAAATAGGTTTAAGGCACCGTTTTAACACAAACAAATGTCTATATCAAGTCAGTAATATGACAGTTGTTGTCCATTCGTTTGATGTGTTTAAGCTTTTCATTTTGTCATTTGATAACGGACTTTCCGATATGGATTTTCCAAGGAGTCGGTATATTCATTATTTTACTTCTTGAAAGTTCTTGATAATAACAATTCAAAAGCTCAAATGAACGATTCTATTTAGCAATTAATCAAGTTTGTGAATCTAAACGTTTGTATGATATTTTAATTTCTAACAACAGATGTCGCCTATGATATTGTTTTAATAATCAAATGATACATACCACTGACAATCATGCTGTCTACTTTAAGTAAAACTTTCCACTTTCCTATAGGATTTTCTCCCCATAAATGAACAACTTTGTAAGTCCAAGTAAAGGTGCCTGGTGTTGAGTGTGTATAGAACGCGTCGGTGTATCGTTTAGGAAGCAAAACTACTTTGGTCCCACTGGGAGAAATTAGGTATACTTCAACTGCTCCTCTACAGCGTGAGTAATCAAAGCTCACTGTAGCCATTACATGTTCTAAATGACGGATTGGACAATCGTCACGGGAGACGTCAATTTTATTTTTGGCTTTTGATCTTTCCTCTAGTGTCCTACAAGTAGAGTGAACATTTATCATATACTGTGATTTTCATATCAATTCAAACAAATCATTACAAGTATAATTTCGCTGTACCAATATCACAAATTGGCAATTGATAAATTTGGAATATCTGTTTCAGATTACAACGAATATGTTCCATTTGTCGTAACAACAATTCTGTCCCCTTTTAACCGAATGTGACCTATTGAGGTAAACTTATGATCGGGTTTTTTACAAACAACAGCAGTACAACGGATGCCACATGTACGAAGCATTTAGAGCACTCGAGACCACCTCCAGTTTTGGTGGGGTTCGTGTTGCTCATTGTTTAGTTTTCTATGCAAATACTTTTTATTTTAGGTATAGTTTTTTTTTTCTATTCAATAATAAAATTGCACATCGAATTGCTCTACAAGCCCACACATTGTATGCAATCATAACTTTCTAAATATAAGTAAAAAAAACTACGGGAATCGAGCTTACATCTTTATATTCAATTTACCAACAATAAGAAATTTGGGAGTGGGGCACATTATATAATGTGATAGTAATCACACGATGTTAAGTTTAAAGGTTTCACTTTGTAAAATACAGCTGTTTCTCAAAACACGCCTCTTTTAGGGAGATCTTGAATATTAATTTTGTTTACATACTGGTTTCCAGTTATGCTCTTTGTGTTCCATCACACAAAGAAATAACTTGGGAATGTTACCAATAAATATACATGTGCATATTGTTTACATTTAAATCTGTGGTAACCTTTCATTCAAGGTAGGGATAGTTAAGAAAATTAGTGTTAGTTTAAACTCTGAGAAGTTCAGGGCATATAAACGTTGAAAATATGCCGCACAGCCCTATATTTTGATTTTTTTCAAAACTTCATAGTAAAAGTGGTACAGTTTTAGCCGTAAAAGGAGTTCCTATGAGAAATTGTATTGTCAATATTTACAGAAATGCAACCTATAGTCCTGAAACTTTTACTTACACGACGCTAGTTTAAACTCCTGTAACTTTTACTTACATGTTTGGGCTGCTGACTTGTGATTGCCAAGTTAGTTGTTCTGGAACAGTTTTCCACTTTATTGCCCCCTTAACCATAGCCTCAGCATTCATTAAACCGAAGCCCATTTTGTGATGAACTAATTAAAAAAAGTTTAATCATGATAAATACAATTTTAAATTCATCTATTATTGATGTAGTCATTGCAACACAAAAACAGGGAAAGTCCACAAAAACTGACTAAATCAAACACTATCAATCAATGGAACAAATGAAAACAACGGCGATATTCATGACTTGGTGCAAGCGTTGACACATTGACATGTCAGGTTTGGGGGATGGTTTGATACTAGAAAAAACAACATAAATACGTCGTTCATTACATTCTATATGTGTCTATCCTAAGTCAGGAATCCGTAATTGAGCGGATGCCGTTTATTGTGGTATATTATACTAGTATTTGCTTTTCTCATTATAGTTTATAGAATTATTTTAAACTATTAAACACTCTTTAACTCTCAAACTTACTAACAAGTTCTTCAGACCTAATTCAGTTTTAGAGAAAATAAACTCATCATAGATACCAGGACTCAATTTAATATATATGCCAGACGCGAGTTTCGTCTACAAAAGACTCATCAGTGACGCTCTAATCCAAAAAAGTTAAAAAGGCCAAATAAAGTACGACCGAATTGAGTCAATCAAAAAAAACTTTATTAGTATACTGTATAAGTAAATAAACTCATCATAGATACCAGGATTGACATTTTTTTATTAACGCCAGACGCGCGTTTCGTCTTCAAAAGACTCCTCAGTGACGCTCGAATAAAAAATTGTTATAAAACAAAATAAAGAACGAAGTTGTATAGCATAAAATATTCAACTACATATAACGCACATACTATGTCATAAAAGTGATAGTACTGCGACATTCAGATTTTTATTCCACGAAACAGTGAGCTAACCAGTAATCAACAAGAATAATTTAACGATAAAATAATGAATCTATCATCACATATGACTAATTATTTCATTACATATTACCTATTTCACCACTACATTTTAGTAAACATAACATGATATAAAAATGTTATGCATGCATTAAATGATACAATAAGAAAGAAAAAGACTTTGAGCGTCACTGATGAGTCTTATGTAGACGAAACGCGCGTCTGACGTTTCAAATTTTATCCTGCAATTGTGTGTTTTACTGTATAGATACAGTCCTACAGATATCTCTATGATGTACCTGTATACTATACAGATATCTCTATGATGTACCTGTATACTATACAGATATCTCTATGATGTACCTGCATACTATACAGATATCTCTATGATGTACCTGCATACTATACAGATATCTCTATGATGTACCTGTATACTATACAGATATCTCTATGATGTACCTGTATACTATACAGATATCTCTATGATGTACCTGCATACTATACAGATATCTCTATGATGTACCTGTATACTATACAGATATCTCTATGATGTACCTGTATACTATACGGATATCTCTATGATGTACCTGTATACTATACAGATATCTCTATGATGTACCTGTATACTATACAGATATCTCTATGATGTACCTGCATACTATACAGATATCTCTATGATGTACCTGCATACTATACAGATATCTCTATGATGTACCTGTATACTATACAGATATCTCTATGATGTACCTGTATACTATACAGATATCTCAATGATGTACCTGCATACTATACAGATATCTCTATGATGTACCTGTATACTATACAGATATCTCAATGATGTACCTGTATACTATACAGATATCTCAATGATGTACATGTATACTATACAGATATCGCTTTAAAGCTCGCATTACACCTGTCTCTTAGCCTCTTCGAAATACAGCTGATATCTATAGACACTAAACAGTTATTTTTTTCTATGTTGTGATGTTATGCTATTGTTTCAGAAAAAGGGAGAACGTTTGGATCCATTAAAACGTTTAATCCCGCTGCAAATGTTTGCACCTATCCTAATCCAGGAATCTGATGTACAGTAGTTGTCGTTTGTTTATGTAATTTATACGTGTTTCTCGTTTCTCGTTTCTATTTTTTTATATAGATTAAACCGTTGGTTTTCCCGTTTGAATTGATTTACACTAGTAATTTTATGGCCCCTTATAGCTTGTTGTTCAATGTGAGCCAAGGCTCCGTGTTGAAGGCCGTACAGTGACCTATAATGGTTTACTTTTTTAAATTGTTATTTGGATGGAGAGTTGTCTCATTGGCACTCACACCACATCTTCCTATATCTATTGGCTATAAAAACCTGGTACCTTTGATAACTATTTATAAGAGCTACAAACCCCTCAAGCCTGCTCCATTACGTTGCCATTTGTTCTCAATATCAAAGGTATCCTTGAATCCGTATGGTTTAGAAGTTCTAACTATTAAATGCTGAACATCTCTCCAGGTCAGTGCATTGCTAGAAAGTGGAAGATTTAATGAATCAGGATTTAACATGACTCATTTATAGGGTCTTTGCATCAGAATTAAACACATTTATTTTAAAACCAGTTGTTGGCATGGGTTATGTTCTTCTCATATATTTTATGATGGTATAATACTTAACCCCCAACGGGAGGGATTGAGGCTGATATTCATAGTCATGATATGATTATGATTGAAGTCATAATTTTCAATCAGTTAAGTTGAGCTTGCTTGTCAGTAACTGCTAGTAGTCTGTTGTTATTTATGCGTTATTGTCATTTTGTTTATTTTCTCTTGTTACCTCTTCTGAGATCGGACTCGGGCTTCTCTTAAACTAAGTTTTTACTGTGCGTTTTGTCGTGTGTTTTTTCTACATTGACAGGAGGTATAAAAACATTTTTTAACTCCACCGCATTTTTGCGCCTGTCCAAAGTCAGGAGCCTGTGGCTTCTGTTAGTTTTGTATGATTTCTAATTTTAATTTCTTGTGTATAATTCGGAGTTTAGTTTGACGTCCAATTTTACTGAACTAGAATTACATATTTTTGTAGGGGCCAGCTGAAGAACGCCTCCGAAAGCGGGAGTTTCTCGCTGCATTAAACCCATTGATTTGACCGGTGGTAGTGCAGTCAAAATTATCACAACAAAAAAGGGAAACGGTAGTGCACCACTGTCTAATAGTCATAATTCGATTAACAAAAACAAATCCGGTAATAAACTAAAATCGAAGAAAACACATCAGCTATAATAAATAAAAACAGGACAGCAGAAACCTAAATTTCAACAAAAGGAAACGCTAACATACATAGAACGGACTGAAGATAACAACTGCCATATTCCGGATCCATATCATATTTTGATTTTTTTCTCTTAAAAGTTCTTAAAATTGTCTTTTAACTTACTTTGCCTCTAAAGCCAGTGCGATGATTCCTACTGCAATTGGAGCAGAAAAAGAAGTGCCTGATAAACCACCTCTACATCCCGAGTTTGTAGTAGTTGAAGTCTGTAAAAGTTAAAATACATCTCGTTAAAAATAAGGTTTAACTTTTGAATGGTACGGCGTGTATGATTATCTGATCGGTAAATTCATCAATTTTAAGATATTCCTATTAATTTTAACATATTCCTTCTCTTGAAATATCTGACTGAGTTTAAATTCTGATGGACTGAACGCAGGAGAAGATGGCCTGTCACTGCATCAGTCTCATTCTGGTTTTCATACATTACATCATGTTACGCTTTGATTCCTGTTCCGGGATGAAAATTGCAGGGACAGAATTTTCGGCTCTCCCTTGACACCATTTGCGAGTATGGTCTTTGTGAAACGATGATAGTCCATCGGAAGAGGACAAAAAATGGCTGATCCGTGTTATGAGTGAGCCATATCTCTTGCACGTAAAAGACACCCTTGCAGATTTCGAAAAAGAGCAAGCTAATGCCGCTACAATCCAGCACCCGCACCCGCAAAGTGGAAAGGAATTAATATAAGTTGCAATAACTTGTTTCCCAATCCACTATAGATAAATGTATTTAAACTAAACATCATATTTTATTTTGAGTATCAGAGATGCTTTATGAGTTTTGCACAGAGGTTAAAATTTTGCAGTTAACGGTTTTTCCCGTTTAAAAAAATCTGTTCTGTAGTGTGTGCTACCTTTCCAAACTATATTAGATAAGTAGATTCCTACATTTGATATAAACCTCGATTTATGGTAGGGTTCATGTTGCTCAGTCTTCAGTTTTCTGGGTAGTGTTTTGTATACTGTTGTCTCACCTCGATGTATGGTAGGTGTTCATGTTGCTCAGTCTTCAGTTTTCTGGGTTGTGTTTTGTATACTGTAGTTTGTCTTATGATCGTTTCCCGGTTTTTTGCCATGACATTTTTACCTTGTTTTAGACTATTGAGTTTAAATGTCCCATTGTTATCCTTCGCCTCTCTTTTGTAGGCAATGACTTGTTTTATAATTATACTTCTTAAGGATGTTTGCTTGTCATGTTTTGGAATTTTTGTCAGATTCTCGAAATCCTCTGGTTTTATCCATTTGAATGCCTTAAAACAATTTGCCCATTGACCCCCATTTTTCTTTTTATAAATCTTTTACATGTATAATTATAAGGCATTTGTAAAAGTCTTATAAAATCTTATTTATTTTTCAATGGTTTTTGAGAACGTTAACTGGTCAATGATAAAGCTATGAAAAGTCAAGAGAGAACATTTTCCCGCCAAAATTCCAATGGCTAATATCTCGAAAACAAGCACATTGACCCCTATATTTTTTTCCTTTTTTGATTCCTCAATTAATCACCTTTCCATATATACTAGTGTTATGGAAAGCTATTTATTTTGAAACTGAGCAGCGAACTTCCTTAAGTTAACTTTTGACAAATAAAGAGCTATTCAGAAACTAACATTTTTACTCCCTCATGCAAAGTTACTTATGATGAATTTTGTATTTTTTTTATATTTTCATTTCGTTCAAATAGCTCATTACCTGTCTGTTTCTTCTTTTGATATCGCCACTTTTGATTTTTTTTTAAGATTGAGCGTGTGATAAGACAAAAATAATCGTATTTATGAAAGTGAGAAATACAACATCGACTATCGTACGCGTAGCATGTTTCAAAGTTTATATCATTTCTATTGAAAAATACCAAATTAAACAATGTTTTACACAGAAAACTAGTACTGCCTTTGTATTTTATATTTACCATTAATCTGTCAAAAACGCTTCCTCCATAAGCACTGGCCATTATCGAGGATCCTATTTCTCCATACCTAGCAACGGAGTCGTATCCAACGCTCTGTATACCGATAGTATAAATCGTGTTATGATGGGACTTGGTATTGGGTGTTGCAATGGAACCACCATTTCCTGCTGAAAAAACATATATGTTACCTTTGCCTTGTCTGCCCTGGAATAAGAAAAATACTTATATATCAAATATTGCTTGCTCCCCTGGAATAAGAAAAGAAAATACTGTGTTTATCATAGAACGATAAATGTGTATGATGTTATCACACGGATCACCAGGTACGATATCGTTGATGATCTTCAGCACACAATTCAATTACTACTAACTAACTTTTATTTTTTGCCTTTGAAATTGAATTTCTAAGTTGGTTCTTCAATTGTCCTTTCTGTATCACTAGTTCAGTAGGAATTGAGTTTACTCCGGTATGTGTTGTGTTTTGTTTGTACTAATTATGTCTTATCTGTATCGATGTAAAATCAAGACCATCGATCATGAAAGCAAAACAATTTTTTATTTTCCGTTTTAAAATTTTACACTTCCAACTTGACCATTCTAGAATACGATAATAACGAAAATAACAAATTTTAGTATGCTTTGGTCCTTTTAAGCAGTCGCTTCTTTATTTTTTATTTTCCGTTTTAAAATTTTACACTTCCAACTTGACCATTCTAGAATACGATAATAACGAAAATAACAAATTTTAGTATGATTTGGTCCTTTTAAGCAGTCGCTTCTTTATTCTGATGTTAGGTGTTATTTTAAACGCGTGTAATCAGTATTATGCATTTAATTTACCTTAGTTTAATTCAAACATATCTATTTATAATGAATTTGGAAACAAGTTATTACAATTTATAACAATTCCTTTCCACTTTGCGGGTGCGAGAGCTGCATTGTAGCGGCATTAGCCTGCTCTTTTTCATAATCAACAAGGGTGTATTTCACGTGCAAAGTAATTGCTCTATCTTAACACGGGCCAGCCATTTACCGTCCCCTTCCGTCGGACCATCATAGTTTCTCAAGACCATTCTCGAAAATAATATAACGGGAGAGCCGAAAATTAGTCCCTGAAATTAATACAGTAAATGTCAATTGTATCAGACAGGCGGATTTAGAGGGTTTTTTAGGAGGCCTGCCCCCTTTTGTTGGAGAAACTTTCATAAATGGGGATCCCCTCTTAGCCAGTCAGTGGACCTCCATTTATGAAAGTTTCTGGATCCGCCCCTGTATCAAATATAAAAGATATGAATTAACTTACATATTTTGCATTGTTTTCATAGGCTGTTTGGCGCAATGAACCTAATGTTGAGTAACTATATTTTCCAGTAGGGCCGTAGCTATTGCAGTAAATATCAATTGTATCGGACATATGAGATATTGCCTGGGCTTGTTGCGACTCTGTTAAACGATTACCGCTATTCAAGCCTAGTAATCCAATAGCTGAAAAATATTTAAAGAATGTAAATTTGAAACTAAATAAAATCAATAAAAAAGACATCACCATAGCCCTTATTTCTTAGTTATAAGAAGTAAAATCACAAAAATACTGAACTCAGAGGAAAATCAATTCGGAAAGTCCATAATCACATGGCAAAATCAAATAACAAAACGCATCAAAAACGAAAGGACAAGAACTGTCATATTCCTGACGTGGTACAGGCATTTTCAAATGTAGAAAATGGTGTATCAAATCTGGTTTTATAGCACTAACCCTCTCACTTTGATGACAGTCTCATCAAATTCCGTTACATTTACATTGATGCGTTAGCTAAACAGACACAATAAATAAAATAGTCAAAATATGGGTACATCAGTCATCATCGTATAACAATTTTAAAAGGAACAATTTAACACAACACTAAAACATCTATCTACAAACACATTCATTGCTTTGTGTGTCTGACGTCAGACAATTTTATTTTGTCGTTCAATGTGCATACAAACAATTTTAAATTTTACATAGGCAATGTTAGCATATAGGGTTAAAAAATCAAAAGTATGTAAGAATACATTTCAGAAATAGACCGAGATTGAAAACAGTCCAAAAGTTATATATAGAATTTATAAGAATCCACAAATAGTTAATTCCAATAAGCGATTAAATGATTTTGACGTTTATGGTTCAACGTATTTTGTAATTCATAATAGAAATATATCATAATGACATAAAATAGAACAATATCATACTGACATATACTACCAGAGAACTCTTTTTGTCAGAAAACACTGTCAAACATTCAAACATATTATCCACACTGATATGTGTCCAAACTTGTTATAATATGATATAAATCGTGATAAGTGAAAACCTATTAAATAACAAATTGTGAGTCAGTACAGTTCTGGAGGAACAAGGTTGGTGACTTGTTTTTTTTCGAAATTGACAACAAAAACAACTTAAGCGTGCATAAAAAATAAACAATGTTTTCCCTTTATATATTTTATATTTTTTATATTTTGGACAAAAGCTTTAGTAAATAAAAAAGAAACTGATTAAAGAGCCTGCATATAAGAGTTAAGCTACTTGCAAAATCTCAAACTACTATTGTGATGTCAAGAACGATTACCCTTGTATAAGCTGTGTATTTAATGCATGGCCGGTCAACATGTGACGCTCTACCACAAAATGATTTTTTTTATCATTTACAATTACAAACGAACTACTAAAATTTAATAGATTTAAAATTTACACCGCAATGATGGATAGATATACGATCAACGCTCAATGACATATTATACATGACTTTCATTGAGAATATATTTTAATGTTACTAAGTAACTATTACGAAAAGTAATTTAGATAGATGATAGTCAAAATAAATCTCAAGTATGCTTACCTATTAGTGTGGCATTATATGCAACACCAACAGCACAAAAGTCATTCCCCTTCGTTGCACCTATTACACCCGCAACCGATGTTCCGTGACTGAAAAAATACACAACATCATTTAGTCATGCGTCACCAATCTAGAGTTAGAATTGAAAGAAGCATCGAGGTTGTATTATTTAATAACATGAACAACTTGTATTAAATGAGGTGCAGCATCGCAGTTCCGAAGCTTCAGACATCCTATTCAATCTTTAGTTTTCTATGTATTTCTTTTTATTATGGGGTTGTCAGTCTTCTGATTGGCTGACGTTATTTTGTTATGAGCCCATAGACATAATTTAGTCATGTGACCGTGACGTCATCAACGTTTTTTCATGGTTTTCTACGGTTTAAAATAGAATTTAGAATTAAATTATAAAAATGACTGTAATATTTTTTCTGTCTATTCGAAATAACATAGAAAATGTGGTGCACACTGTTAAATAATCCGCTACGCGCGTTATTTAGTGTGCACCAGGTTTTTTGTGTTGTTTCTTCATAGACAGAAAAAAAATTACAGTCCTTAAATGTACTTATAAATATGTTATTACTATTTTGAGGACTCTCAGGAAGATTAGTTTTAACTAATGGGATCATCCTCTTGAAATAAAGATTATTTATTTATTTTATTTATTCAGTTGAACTGTAATTGTCGAACTTTAAACTTTTACCTTATCTAATCTAATTAGAAATTACCATTAAAGTGTATTTGTTTATTTACTTTTTATTACAACAAGAATTTGTACTTCATAAGCAACTCCACATAACATGTTTGTACGCATGAAACTCCTAACTTATTCTTCATGACTATATTGGTTCAAATTTGGCTTTGAAAAGATTAATAAAGTCACATTATTCACATGTCTGTCCCAATTCAGGAGCCTGCAGTTCAGAGGTTGTCGTTGGTTCCTGGCTGTCATATTTGTTTCTCGTGAATTGTTTTGTTATAAATTTTCATGTTGGGGCCTTTTATAGCCACTATACGGTACGGGTTTTCTCATTGTTGAAGGACGTATGGTTGCCAATATTTGCCTACACCCGCTTCATTTGAACTTTGACGAATAGTTGTCCCATTGGCATTCATACATCGTCTCCTTATTTTTATTTTTTTTCTTGATGCTAATCTGTAGATCGCTCTTACATAGCACATAACTGAAAGGGGGAGAAACAGATTGTTACCCCGGGAAAACTTGTCAACTGGAGTCGTAGTCAAGATTGACAATGTTTTTTGAAGGTTAATAATCTGGACTATCACACTCTCAGCTCTGTATGATTTAATTTATAATACTGAATATTTTGTTTTACTATCTATTAGCTGTCGTTTTAACCATAGAGTTGTCTGGCCCTGTCGTATTAACCCTGGAGTTGTCTGTCCTTGTCGTGTTACCTATGGACTAGTCAGTCATGGGTTACTTTTGTTTCTTTTTTCTTAAATTCACATTAGTATTGTCCCCCTTTTTTTACTTTTCCCTTAAAGAGGGTCCAGATAAGAGTCATCATTATTATCTTATTTTATTCTTATGTCTTTCTGTAAATTAATTATTTGTTGTCCTTTATATCCTTTAAGCAGTAACTCCCTTTGATCCTAACCCTAAAAGGTACTCTAAAGTTTGTTTAAAACAAGGCTTGTGTTTGTTTTTGTTTAGCTGATTTCTTTCTTCGACATGACTTATGTATATGTATTTATCATCTTACTACATAGCTAAATCCGAAGGATTAGGGTCGTCGTCATCGTTGTAATAATCATATGAACTTGATTCATCCTACAAAAAAAAAATTCAAAATGTTAAAAAAAAAGAATAGAAACAAATATGACAAGACAAGACAAGACAAGACAAGACAAGATATGAAAAAATAAGATAAGATAAAATAAGATAAGATAAGATAAGATAAGATAAAATAAGATATGATACGCTAAGATACGATAAGATAAGATAAGACAAGATAAGACGAGGTAAGATGACATAAGATAGGATACGATACAGTAAGTTACGATAAGATAAGACAAGATAAGATAAGACGAGGTAAGATGACATAAGATAATATAAGATCAGATAAGATACCATAAGTACAGTAACTATAAGAAAGGACAAGACAAGACAAGACAAGATATGAAAATATAAGATAAGATAAGATAAGATACGATAAGATACAATAAGATAAGATGAGACAAGATAAGACGAGGTAAGATGACATAAGATATGATACGACAAGATACGATAAGATAAGATAAGACAAGATAAGACGAGGTAAGATGACATAAGATAGGATACGATACAGTAATTTACGATAAGACAAGACAAGACAAGACAAGACAAGACAATACAAGACAAGACAAGATTAGACAAAACAAGATTAGATAAGATAAGATAAGATAATAATAGATACAATAAGTAACGATAAGATAAGATCAAATAAATAAAGATAAATTAAGATAGGATAAGATAAGATAAGATAAGATAAGATAAGATAAGATCCAATCAGAGGACACATGATGGTCATAATCAGTACAGTTGTTACAATAGCAATACTTTAAAAAAAAATTAAATACAGGTTAATGGTTGTAACGTGATAAGGGCTCTACTATTTTGTTTAACAAACTATCCTAACTTCTACCTATGTTGCTTCTTTTGATACTTTCTTATTTCTAAGTTGAGAAGAAGTGAAATTGAAAATTGTTGCCTATCCCCAAAACTACAAACGTTTTAATTTTTCTATTAACACTATTTTCGTAAATTTTCAATTAAAACCAGAAAAAAACATCTATTTTATAAAGTTTGACGTAATTTACATGCACAAAAAATTGAAATTAAAAGAACAAAAAGATAAGTACCCTAAGAGAGATATAAATGTTGCTTGGTAACGAACTAACTCACCACATATGTCAGATCGATATGTATCTTAAGACAAATCTAACTGTTTCTTGGTAACAAACTAATTCACCATATTTGACAGATCGTTATGTATATTCAGACAAATTTTACTGTTGCTTTGTAACGAATTAACTTACCATATTAGTAAGATCGGTATGGTCCGTTTGCATCAACGTATCTATAACCCCAACGGTAATACCTTTTCCTGTATAACCTAAGGCCCAAGCCTCTTCAATGTTGTGGGGATATTTCATTACACCGTTCTATAAAATAACAAAATTATCTGTCTAGTACAGCCATCCATGAACATCGTAAGGAGATATTATTATTATTTTTTTATCATTAAATAATTCTATACACAAAGCAGTTTATTAATATACATGTCTTTCAAGTACAAAAAGACTTCATAAGAATTATGACAACCTATTTTAACATTAACTACGTACTAAATGCCACAAATCAGTCAACTCAGGGTCTGTACTTGCGGTGTCAGCATAAGGCATATTCAATTCCTTCTTGTCTATCTCCAGAAACTCGATCTAAAATGCAACACAAAAATAAGTTTAATAGAATCATCTTTATCACACGAACTGACTACATATAGGTTGTGGTAAATCGACTTGTTAAATATCGGCCAGTTGGAATAAGCTGACCTGTTGTGTTAAATCGGCCTGTTGGAATATACCAACCTGTTGGAATATATCTACCTGTTGTGATAAATCAACCTGTTGGAATATATCGACCTGTTGTGATAAATCAACCTGCTGGAATATATCAACCTCTTGGAATAAACTGACCTGTTGGGATACATCGGTCTGTTGGAATAAACTGAACTGTTGGAATATACTGAACTGTTGGAATATACTGACCTGTTGGAATATATCGGCCTGTTTGACTATACTGAGCTGTTGGAATATACTGAACTATTGGAATAAACTGACCTGTTGGGATACATCGGTCTGTTGGAATAAACTGAACTGTTGGAATATACTGAACTGTTGGAATATACTGACCTGTTGGAATATATCGGCCTGTTTGACTATACTGAGCTGTTGGAATATACTGAACTATTGGAATAAACTGACCTGTTGGGATACATCGGTCTGTTGGAATAAACTGAACTGTTGGAATATACTGAACTGTTGGAATATACTGACCTGTTGGAATATATCGACCTGTTGTGATACATCAACCTGCTGGAATATATCAACCTCTTGGAATAAACTGACCTGTTGGGATACATCGGTCTGTTGGAATAAACTGAACTGTTGGAATATACTGAACTGTTGGAATATACTGACCTGTTGGAATATATCGGCCTGTTTGACTATACTGAGCTGTTGGAATATACTGAACTATTGGAATAAACTGACCTGTTGGGATACATCGGTCTGTTGGAATAAACTGAACTGTTGGAATATACTGAACTGTTGGAATATACTGACCTGTTGGAATATATCGGCCTGTTTGACTATACTGAGCTGTTGGAATATACTGAACTAGTGGAATATACTGACCTGTTGGAATATATCGGTCTGTTGGACTATACTGAACTGTTGGGATATACTGACCTGTTGTTATATATCGGCCTACGTATAATGTCACGTTTTGTCAGTTAATGAGTCTGCGATTTTATATGCAACATGTCCTTCTCTGTCAGTCAATGAGACAAAAATGTCACGTTTTGTCAGTTAATGAGACTGCGATTATTTATGCACCATATCTTTGAATGTCAGTGCATGAAACTACGTATAGCGTCACGTTTTGTCAGTTAATGAGACTGCGATTCTTTATGCACCATGTCCTTGAATGTCAGTGCATGGAACTACGTATAGTGTCACGTTTTGTCAGTTAATGAGACTGCGATTATTTATGCACCATGTCCTTCTCTGTCAGTCAATGAGACGAATAATGTCACGTTTTGTCAGTTAATGAGACTGCTATTATTTATGCACCATGTCTTTGAATGTCAGTGCATGAAACTACGTATAGCGTCACGTTTTGTCAGTTAATGAGACTGCGATTCTTTATGCACCATTTCCTTGAATGTCAGTGCATGGAACTACGTATAGTGTCACGTTTTGTCAGTTAATGAGACTGCGATTATTTATGCACCATGTCCTTGAATGTCAGTGCATTGAACTACGTATAGTGTCATGTTTTGTCAGTTCATGAGACTGCAATTGTTTATGTACCATGTCATTGTCTGTCAGTCCACGAAACTACGTATAGTGTCCCGTTTTGTCAGTTAATGAAACTGCGATTATTTATGCCCCATGTCTTTGAATGTCAGTGCATGAAACTTCGTATAGTGTCACGTTTTGTCAGTTAACGAGACTGCAATTATTTATGCACCATGTCCTTGAATGTCAGAGCATTGAACTACGTATAGTGTCACGTTTTGTTAGTTTATGACACTGCAATTATTTATGCACAATGTCCTTGAATGTCAGTGCATGGAACTACGTATAATGTCACGTTTTGTCAGTTCATGAGACTGCTATTATTTATGCACAATGTCCCTGCCTGTCAGTCCATGAAACGACGTATAGTGTCACGTTTTGTCGGTTCATGAGACTGCGATTGTTTATGCACAATGTCCCTGCCTGTCAGTCCATGAAACGACGTATAGTGTCACGTTTTGTCAGTTCATGAGACTGCGATTGTTTATGCACAATGTCCCTGCCTGTCAGTCCATGAAACGACGTATAGTGTCACGTTTTGTCAGTTCATGAGACTGCGATTGTTTATGCACAATGTCCCTGCCTGTCAGTCCATGAAACGACGTATAGTGTCACGTTTTGTCAGTTCATGAGACTGCGATTGTTTATGCACAATGTCCCTGTCTATCAGTCCATGAAACGACGTATAGTGTCATGTTTTGTCAGTTCATGAGACTGCGATTGTTTATGCACAATGTTTCTGCCTGTCAGTCCATGAAACGACGTATAGTGTCACGTTTTGTCAGTTCATGAGACTGCGATTGTTTATGCACCATGTCCCTGTCTGTCAGTCCATGAAACTACGTTTAATGTTTCGTTTCGTCATTTCAAAAACTGACATATTCTAGCACTATGTTTCATTTTGTCAGATTATGACACTCCGATTGTTTGCGCATATACATGTCTATAATTTTAAATGAATCTGATTGCCTATGCACCATGTCTCGTTCTATCAACTTAATGCGATATTGTCTGTAAACCATGATGTCTCGTTGTTTCAGGTCACGTGTATGCGATTGTCTACGTATCATGTTCCAAATCGTGTTCTGTTCATGCGACTGCAATTGATAATATTATATATGTACTATGTCTAAGTCTGTAAATTAAGTTCTACCCTTTCGTTGTTACATGCAGACTTGGTTATAAGCATCATTTTAACGAACACTAGTGATAATAGTCTTGAAGGGAAAAAAAGACGTCGTTATTACAACTTAAGGCAAATAGACTCTACATGTATCTACTTAAACTCCCCTTTTCATGATTTTAAGCAGTCCCGGTTCTAAAATACTGACCAGCTGAATGAGCTGATGTTCATTAAATTAAAAGTACCTATAAAAAATAAAGAATAATGTGTGTTAATACCTTTGTTTCGTTTGTCATGCGCAGTATATCATTGTCATCCTCATTCAGTCCTACTGTACCATCTACTAACTGCTTTGGAATCTTGGACTCGTCCAATGACAACTTATAGTACATATCTCCGAGAAATTTAAACTGTAATATTCAACATGTACATTGTATCACTAGAGGCTCTCAAGAGTCTGTTTTGCTCAACTGTATATACTCGGGTTTTAGAAATCATGTAAAATCATAAAGATACATGTACCTTAATAAGGGTTAAGGCCAAGTTTGGTTTAATTTGACACAGTAATTAAACTAAAATTTTAAAAAGATTTACAAAAACTACCAATAAATTGCAGAAATTAACTTTTAAAGGAAAAGAACTTCAATAAGATGTCAATTGCCAAAAGACATTTTTCATACTATCGACTTTATTTCATGCAGACTTATTGTAATTTGAATATACGTTTTAGTATGTTATAAATCAATTATGAGAATTTGAGTCAAATCGGTGACATGAATTTGAGACAAATCGGTGGACAACAAATGCATGCCCTTTAAAAATAATCTGATGAATCTTATATACATCTGTATTTTACAAACCCGATGTCAACGCACATGGCTCATACTGAACAGTGGCCATTAGTCGTAATAATTATAATTACATTGAATGTATGTTTCATTATAAGTTATCTGATTGGCTAACTGCAATATCGCGTTATTCCTTAATCAACTTCATTACACAATAAAATTTATCATTCATGATGAAACGAGGCCCCACAATAAAGTGCAAAGGCAAATTAAATTTTGATTTAAAAAATCGTGTTTTCAAAACAAAAAATGTAATTACAAGTATTTAAAAAAATGCTTCCATTTTTAACTTCATAGGGTTGTAAAAGCGTTGACCGTGTGCACATTTTTAGATCGAGGCGCTTCGGCTTGATACAAAATGTATTTCGGTCGATGCTTTTACGCCCCAATGAAGTTACTAAAAGAAGCATTCAATTCTTAAATACACATACCGATGTCAATTGCGCCTATGTTATACATGTACATAACGATCGTCATTGGTCGTATTACACTAAACCCTTATTTTTTTGACTTTCTGTTCATACCATAACAAGTCAGGAAAATGAGAATTGTTATCTTATGGTTCGTTTTTATATGTGTTGCATTGTCGTTTGGTTTTTTGTTGCACGTTGATGTTTCTATTGTTTTGTTGTTGTCCTCTTTAATTTGATGTGTTTCCCTCAGTTTGAGTTTGTTTCCCGGATTTGTTTTTTTCTTAATCGAATTATGACTTTCGAACAGCGATATACTACTGTTGCCGTTAATGTGCAATGCCAATTTCATCATGGATCACTTTTTCTACAATCAGAAGTTTATTAAAGCCTCGGTCAAACCTTACCGGATAGCACGAACGGACGCCTAACGGATGAAAATAAAGTTGTCCCTTGACAAAATTGTTATCCGTTGGGAGTCCGTCGATGTACTGACCGAATAAAACGGACGTGTAACGGATGCATAACGGACACACACCGGATATGTAACGTACGAGAAACGGACACGTACCGGACAGAACGGATGTCGAACGTACATCCAACGGACGAGTACCGCATAAAACGGACACATAACGGAAGCGTACCGGATAAAACGGATGAACAAGATATACGGAAAAATCAAAGGTGACAATAATAATACATGTAAATCTCATAAATATTCAAAATGTTTCTGTGTAACTGGTTTTGGTTTGTTCTTCAAAATTCCGCCAAATGGCAGTGTCTGGCCTGAATAACAACTGCTTGATTGTGTTGACGTGCCTATACTCTAAGATCGATTATGAATAATAAGAATTCATGAACCTTAAGAAATCTGACATACCAATAATTGGCATTTCTGACGCGAAATTTTCGATTGGCATTTATCCGTTTCTGATCCGTTCATCATCCGTTTTATCCGTTATACGTCCGGTAGAAGTCCGTTTCTCATCCGTTCAACATCCGTTTTATCCGTTAAACGTCCGGTAGAAGTCCGTTGGTGAATTTATCTTCCAGACCTCCAACGGATGTATAACGGACACGTAACGGATACAAAACGGAACGAATGGACGAGTACCGTACAAAACGGACGCCTAACGGACGTTCAACGGACATTTTATCCGTTGGGCGTCCGTTCAAAGTTTTGAACATGCTCAAAATTTTCCACCGGATAGAACGGACGTCGACGGATAAAACGTACGCTTAACGGAAATGCAACGGATATGGACGGACGTCTAACGGATAAGAACGGACGTCTAACGGACATTAACGGATTGAAAAAAAGTTATCCGTTAGGCGTCCGTTCGAGCTATCCGGTAAGGTGTGACCGAGGCTTAAGGGATGATTATAAGTTTGAAACTAAATTTACATTTTTTAAAAGAGCTATCAATGCAAAAATGAAGATTAAAGCATTAATAAACAATATTCAAAAAGGATACGCCAAATACGACTGAGGCAATCTTTATCTCGGGTAGAGAATCCTTGATAATTTGAATATGTCTAACTATGTTTGCAGTCAATCAAATCTTTAAAAAGCCAGCGTAGTAATGAATAGAACGTAAAATTACAAAACTCCGAGGAAAATTCCAAACGGAAAGTCCAGATTCAAATAGCAAAATCAAAAGCCCAAACATATTAAACAAATTGTAAACAACTATTATATTCCTGACTTGGTACAGGCATTTTCTTATAGAAATGGTGATTTAAACCTTGCTTTACCACTCCCCTGTTTAAAAGTATAATAGATCACATTATATTGCTAACAATGTGCGATTAAAACAAACAAACGGACAGAAAAATATTACAGTGCGCATATTGAAATGTCATAAATCATCCCTATGGTTATGTTAAGTATAATCGGTTCACAGAATTTCTTTCCTGTGCAACTTTATTTAAAAAAAAAATAATAATCTTAAATAAAATAAATCGGGTACACCCTTTTGCTTTCATACATGTCTTATTAAACAGTTGTGTGCTTTAAACGTATACAACAAAACAAAATAACATATTATTTGTTTACTTTGAGGCTTTTTCTTTAACTTTTAACATTAAACATGAACTCTACTAAAAGGACTTAAATATGTGCCAAATGATATACCTTCAGTTTGTAATTTATCATCATAACAGAGTAGGTGTATTTGAATTAGAAAGTACAATGTACATGATAAAGGCATAATTAAACATGTTAAATTATTTCTTCACATACATAAACAGTTTAACCAATAAAATTGCATATCTGTCTACAAATTTGCAGATTTGGCAAAATAACTAGACTGATTGTGTACTCCGATAATACAATCCAAGATGGCGGTATACCATGAATCTACCTTAAGGAAGTACACCACTAATTCATGGTCCCATTGCTTTCTATGTTAAATTCCTCCGTTTCAAGTAGGCATACCTCTTTTGTTTTAAGTTCAAATAAAGTGGAAATCATTGCATTTCAAAGCAACACTTTATGGTGTCTTGTACTGAAAAAATCAATATACCTTTAATTGCATATAAGAAAGAACTGGTTCCCGGAACTTTGGATGTACCAAAACAGGTACTTCAGATCTGACAAACAGACAAAATGTGCCCTCTTTTTAAAATTTTGTGCATTTATTTTAATATTCAAAATCAAAAGTCCAAAAGTGTTCTACAATGATCACCAGTCCTTCAGCTTTCAGTTGATACCAAAAATACCTAAATATTCTACATATTTTGAAAGTTACACTCATGCGTAGGAACTATTAAGTTAAGTATGTACTACTTTCTGGTATGTGCTTTCTGGCCGGGCCTGAATTAGTTGTGTTACACCTTAAGGAGATAAATGATAACATCAAATGGATTTTTGTTTTTAGTTCAATTGTTTTATTTTTCATATAAACAAATAAGTTTTCTCGTTAATAAAAAAAGAACTGACTGCGTTTTTGTTAAAATGGGACAAACATTGAAAAGATCAAGTTTTCAAAGTTTACAAGGGATGCAATTTTTTGTCATTTGAGTACTAGTCCCGATTGGTACTTATATGTGTAGTGGTCTTAGTGTTTTGTTATGTACACATGTAAACAGTTCATACTTAACAGTATTTGGCTAAGTAAGGTACTTGATCAAAGATAATAGTTTAAATATACATAGTCCTTTACGTATTTTAGAGTATGTATGATAAGTTTCAAACATTAACAGTAAACAAACACGATCACCGTGTATCATCAGTACAAGGGATATAGGTACTAACCAAGCGAGCATGATAGATTTTGAACTTACACGGTACCGAAAATCTTTGTTTGCTTTAATCAATATTCAATGACGATATCCGTTGAAATAAATTGTTTTTGGGCAAATGTTTTTATCAAGATTTTCTTCGTTTATATTCTGTACATTTGCATTCCATAATTATGAAAATATTGGCCTACTTTCTCATGTTTTCATTACTGTATACACGAACACTTTCATGGCGATTTTTTTCCTATCTGCTTCAGACACAAGGAGTACTGTGTAATTAGCACAGTTGCTTGAACACCGTTCGATGTGTCTGTTGCAGATGGAGAAAACACTATTCCCAAACCTATAATGGTTGTAGATTTTATTTGCTGTGAATAACATTGAACTTTTGTTAATTTCATGAATGTATCAGGTACCATGGAGTCTGTAATGGGTTCTTCAGCTCACAATCCTAAAGTATCGTCCTTTGATACCTGTTGCCGCTAATTTATTTAATCAAATAAATATACATTATTGTACAGCAACTATAAGAAATATATAAAAACAAAAATAATTGCAGATAACATCCAAGTGAGACGACATTTGACATACCTCTAGAGTAGCAACCATTGTTGACATTTAGATATAATTGTGTAATGATGGCCTGTATGACTCTTTGACAATATTTAGATTTATTTGGGGTGTATGTCATTGAAAAATATTGAAAAATATTATTTTTCAACTTGTAAAGGATTGTATTTGTTATAGGTTGCTGACAACTTTGTAACGACTTTTTTGAAGAGATAAAATATCTTTATATATCTTCACCTATCTAACAATAACTCCTGCTTTTGTGGAAATCTCAAATAGGTGTGCTATATGGAGCATTGTTACTACATTTGTAATGCAAAATCATGGACAAATAACTTTTACTCAAAATGGTTTAAGTATATTTCTCTTCACCAAAAGTTCTGCTTTTGTAAATTTGTTCGCTTGTTTGAGTACACAATGACTTTAGAACAATAAGATTGGTCAGACTGAGCTACTTTCCATATTAAAATATTATCTCAGGCTGACCGTTTGTTCGTGTTAAAATACAAAAGTAGCACGGGCATTTGTTTGGTTAATTTGTTTTTTTCGATATTTGGTTTCTGGACAAAAAAATGCTTTAAGGATGTATTCTTCTGACTTTTCAGTCTCGTTCAGTCTCGTTGAAATCTTTAACTATTTCCAAAACATGTGATACAAGTGGAAATAACCAATAAATTTTAAAAATATGATAATCAAACATAAGTCTGTGAAAAAATTGTGTATTTACAATGAATAGTTTTTGAGTAATCCAGTGTTCAAATTTTACGACCAATCAAGTCAGTATTTTTAGCCAAAATTTTGAGAAAATGGGTGAGGGATACAACAAATGATTTTACAAGAATCATGTACATCCCATGTCATTTTGGTCTTTTCGAATTTCTTAGATATTTATTTTTTCAATCATTTATAACAAAAAACTTGAAATAATATGCATTTTGTTCTTATAACTGAGAAAAATCACAAAAAAAAAAAAAAAATAATAAAAAATTGACAGCATGGTAAATTTACACAAAAAGCGTCAAAATATGATAAAACTTTCTTATATTAACACCTACCTATAGTTTTTGTAAGTAAAATTTATTCAGATTGGTCCACTTTATCTTTATAGAAAGTATGAAATAAAGTTTAATTGTAGAACTGTGATTTTTTTTCACGATAATAGCCCAAAAATAGGTAAAAATCGATGAAAAATGGGAAAATCATCAAAATTGGGCATTTTCAAAGAGCCGTAGCAAAAAAAGAAGTGCACCACCATATGATTTTTTCTTCACCAATTATTTTGTTACAGTCTTATAAACCCAAAAATCAGGTTGAGAAAATATGCCAAGAAATGTCTCTTTTCAGATGTTTTTTTGTCAAAAATGAAAGTGGCCGCATCCGTGTTCATCCTCAACCTTTATATATATTATGTATTATCGTCAAATACAACTTACATTTCAATATAAAGAATGAACACAAATGCGGCCATTTTCATTTAAGACGGAAACCGTCTAAAATTACCTAAAATGCTAAAATTGTGAAGATTAATGTTCAGTAAATTAGCATGACTTAATGATGTTAGTACACGATATATGTACATTGTTTGGTAAAAAACTGCTCAGATTTATGTAGCAGAAGCATTCTAGTTTCCAATAAATAACTCAAAGTTTACATATTAACAAGTTTGTAAAACTGCTATATTTTGGGGCCAAAACGTGGTCTTACTGAACCTACTCCTTTATAAAAATCGAAAGGGAGCTTTTGTCAATAGATATAAACAATTCAACAAAATTAGTGAAAGAGTTCTTGAGTGATTGTCGGAAAACTGAAAAATTCCCCCTTTTTGAATGAATAAAACCCAAAATCTCTGAAAAGTTAAACCTGAAATTCAAAAAACCCAAACGAAAGGGAGCTCGCGTCAAATGATACAAACAATTCGCCAAAGTTTCATGCATATTGGTTAAGTGTTATTGATTTAATGTCCGACATGTTGTCGACAAACGGACAGACGGTCAATGGTATACCATACGTCCCGTAAACGTGCGTATAAAATTTGTCCGAGGGAATTTTTGATAAATTATAGAATGGGGATGGTAGGGTCACCCGATTTTAACTTTGGACCTCAATCAAAAATATTCCGTCCCTTTATCCAACTGAGTCTGTTGGTCCAGGTCACCTTAACCAGTTGCCTATCATTTGTACCTGATGTGATTAAAAGCTGTGCCGTTGGGAATTTTTATGAGTTAAAGAAGGGAGATGTTTGGGTCACCCTACCCAAATTTTGGACCTAAAAAAAAAATCATAACTTTAACCACCTAGTTCTTTGGGTCCAGGCAACCTTAGGCAATTGCCTATCATTTGTTCCTAGTGTGGACAATAGCTTTGTCGTAGGGATTATTTTTACATTGTATGAACTGAAGTTTGGATTTAAATTAAAATAAAAAATCCGTAATTCTACCCACCTGGTTCCAGGCAACATAAGGCTATTGTCTATCATGTGTTTCTTGTGTGAACATACACTTTGCCGTAGGGACTTTTATAATGAATTAAATTTTTGAGGTGGTTGTTTCACTCTATCCAAACTGTATGCTTCAATTAAAACAATTTCGTATCTTTACCCACCTGGGTCTAGGCAACCTGAGTCTTACAATTATCCAAAAGCTTTAAATCAATCCATAGCTCGTTCTATTTGTGTGTCACCAGCACAAAAATAGTTATTCCTATCGAAAAATCTAAAAGATTTACCGGTTTTCTTGATATAAATTTGAATACAAAAAATTAAAAAAGCAGTTAATAGTAAGAAAGCTGCGTGTAGTTATAAGCTTTTACTTTAACTTGATAAATCATATGACAACAAAATGCTGTATTTCACCAATCTAATTAAAATTAAATCTCTCACTCGCTCATTTTTTTAATGCTTGCTCCCACGCAGCGACCAAGCATTAAAAAATGAGCGAGTGAGAGATTTAATTTTAATTAGATTGGTATTTGACGTTCCTTGACCAATCTGTTTTATTTTATTTTATTTTTAAACAAATATATTAAGCTTGATAATTTAATTGTATAAAGTATGAACTATATATATTAATTGTTTCATTATTATAGAGACTGCAAACCCATCTTTAATAAAAAATAACACTTAAAAGAGAAGGGATTAGCTAAAGGGAACTTTTAAAATCATATAAGAGATACCCGGCTGTCAAAAAAAGTTTTAGATAAATGAATAACTAATCAAGTTTGTATTTAAGAGAATAAATAGCATTTCGTCTTCCCTCTGAAAATGAGTGTCGATTGATAGATTTCAAAGAAAGTTTAAGGTTCATGCAAGTCTTCAGTTTTTATGCATGATCAGTTTGGCGCGTATTTATTATCATTGTTCACTGGCTTGATATTCCGTATTGTTCGCTGGATTATTGCTCACTAGCTTGAATCTGGTATTATGTATCGTAACGAAATCAGAGATTTAAAACGACAGACAGATGGTCAGACAACGGTATATCATAATTCGTTCCGTCTAAGACAGAGTAGTATAAAAAGCGATAAAACGGAAACTTGAGCCATTATTTTTTTTTTAAAGTTGTCTGATGTTTATCTAAGAACTTTCCAATAAATACAGTCAAATGAAAATTTCTTTTGTTACTGTTGATGTTAAAAATGATGTAAATAATAATTAATCAGCAAATCCGACCAACATTTGAATACGATAGACGAAGTTAAAGAGATTCAACCCGTGAAAGTTAACTACTTTTTTTTTTAAATATAAATCCACTCTTAGCTTCTAAATAACACATAATCATTTGGCCTTACCTGTTTTGACAGTTTGAACTTAGGATATCTAGATAGAATATCCTGGATATCTTCTTCAGTGCCGTCTGGTTGAAGTTTGATGATTACGTCTGTTGAATCAGAGTTCTGATCGAGATTCAAGCTACTGTCTAGCTTTGTTATATCGTCTTCGTTATTGAGCTCAAATTGATTGCTTTGTAATCCGTTGACTAGAATTATCAGGACAATAAGCAGTAATGATGTCATGCTGTCAAAGTAAAAAAGTCAATTATGTATAACGAGATATATATCACTGAAACAGCAACCCCACGAAAAGAATTATCAGGACAATAAGTAGTAAGGATGCCATTATGTCAAGTAATAAGTCAATTATGTATAACGAGATATATATCACTGAAACAGCAACCCAACGACTAGAATTATCAGGACAATAAGCAGTGAGGATACCATACGGTCAAAGTAATAAGTCAATTATGTATAACGAGATATATATCACTGAAACAGCAACACAACGACTATAATTATCAGGACAATAAGCAGTGAGGATACCATACGGTCAAAGTAATAAGTAAATTATGTATAAGGGGATAGATATCACTGAAACAGCAACCCAACGACTAGAATTATCAGGACAATAAGCAGTGAGGATACCATACGGTCAAAGTAATAAGTAAATTATGTATAAGAGGATAGATATCACTGAAACAGCACCCCACAGACTAGATGTATCAGGACAATAAGCAGTGACATGGCCATGCTGTCAAAGTAAAAAGTCATTTTCTTATTACGGGATATATCTGTATCACTGAAACAGCAACCCAACGACAAAAATAACAAATCCATATACTTGTAGAAGTCTTAAAAATAAACAGGTGCCTGTACATTTTGTTAGTTTTCTGTGTTGAAATGTTTCACGTTTTATCATGTCGGAGCATTTCATAGTGTTCTAGAAATATGGTACGGGTTTTACTCAATTTTGAAGGTTGTGTGGTGACCTAAATTTATTTTGTATAAAAGCTATTTATATATATGTAAATATCCGTTGATTTTTTTCATCAACATATTTCAGATTTAAAAAAATTTAAGGACATGGACGTTTTTACCTAGGATTGTTAATGACGTGGACCTTAATTCCTAGGTAAATTAGTCTGTGGACATAAATTACTAACATCAGACTATATACACTAGTAAAATTTGTAACCATGGACATTTTATACTAGTAATATGGGTCCGCCCGGACATATTTTACCAGGACAAATTTATTTCTTACATATATACCATCTTTGCCGCAAATTTGTTGTTTTCTACTTCGTATTAAACTAATATAGAGATCCATTAGGATGTACCTTGTGATAAATTTATTTGGTAATCGCCATTGGCAGTCAGCAGGGTTTAAGAACATCAGTTGTTCGACCTGCTAGTCAAATGCGTTTTGTTATAATATATTTTTTCACTCTTTTGGTCTTTTGGAAAATGTTGTTTGTGCTGTATTTAGACCCTTCTACAACGAAATGATTTGCATGCACACGTATAAAAATTGCACTTTTTATCCAACGGGTTTTTATCCAACGCAATCATAGTTTTGAACGATGTTTTCAATTTAGACTTAGTAAATTCAAGTCATTTAACATCTTTTGAATAGTTGCTTCATGGCAATCATAAATGTACCACGTCTTCCAATTTGTATGTGAATAAAAGGGAAACATATAGGATATCTTAATTGTATTCAAAACTCCACCTAACTGCCGAAGGAAGATCGTACTGGTTTTATCAATTCGTTTTTGGAAGAAAAAAAGAATACTAGAATAACTTGAGCGTTCGAATGTACTTACATTTTGTTTCAAGCATCTGGTCACAATGCACTTTTCTAAATAAACATAAAATTTCTTATTCAAACACCAGGAAACGTTTATTATCTTTTTGCTTATTAAAGCACATTTAAGTATTATACGGATACATATATCCTTAACTTATGTTTTAATACGGACATCATTAATCTCTCAATAATTTCGCTACATGTATAAGGACAGCCTAATTAAAGATGTGTGTGATAAGGATGGCTACCGTTATACGAATAATTATTCTCTAATGGTTGTGGCCTTTTATCTATTTTTTGCAGAAATAGATATTTCTCGTATCACACAGTACGGAGTGTGATATGAAAACGTGATAGGCAAATATGTTTTAATTTGATTGGCTTATCGACTATCACAAGACGATATTACGGCATTTCAATTGGCTATTCGTTAGGTCATTGATCACTTTCAAGGGTTAAAAAGGTTGTTCATTTCGTCCATGGCAACGTACATCTGTGTGATTTCTTCAATAATATGTATACTAAATACTGACACATTTCTTCTTTTTTTTGTCAAATTTTATTACATTCTGAAGCGTACAGTCTTAAAATGTAATTGTTAAAATTTATTTAATTCAAATAGTATAAATAATAAACTCACCGAAGGGTCGTTTATTATTATATTGAAATTAAACAACTCGAGTTGATATCAGGCGATATTCCGTTCTCACTTTAAGCGATATTCCGTACTTACTTGTTATGAAATCTATAATCATTATTGTTTTTAATTACTTTTTGTGTTGGAACGAATAAGATAGTTTAAAATTCATAGCTTTTTAATAAAAATTAAAGGAAATCAACAAGGTCAAAGTACCATTTGATACTTATTCACGTACTCCCACCCCAGCAAAAAAAATATCATAAACTAAACTTTTAATCGACGCAAAGTCCTAGAAATTTGGAGTTGGTCGCAAACCAGTCCTGTGGTTTTTGTGCATGCTTATTTTTGCATCAACTGTTCTTTCCGTGATATGATTCTAGCTGTTTATTACCTCTACCATACAAACATTCCAGTCTTATTTGTAACACACATTCCCGGCAGATGAAAACAATCATACCAAATATCATTTATGTTCTTCATAACCATTCAGAAGATACGAAGTAGACACGACTTTACTGCAAAACTGGTCCATCTACCAGTTGAAAATACTGAAAAATATAAAAGCCTACATTTTCTTTTACTAAGTTTTCCGTCATGTTTTGTATCTTGATTTTGAAAAATCTGCTTTATAAGACTAACGATTGATTGATTATCGATTGCTTAACGTCGAGTGGCAAATTCAGAGTATACTAAAATTCTATGCAGCCTTTAAAATACATTATTGCTATTTAAAATACTTAGTTGAACCTCGAATCTAGACAGTAAAAAAATATAAGCTAATTTATCAGATAAATACGGGAAAAGGGAAAGAAAACATTTATTATGGTCACTGTCTGTTGATTATGCAAGAGGAGCTGCTTTATCGGTTGTAATGAATTCAACGAAGACAGAAAAAGTATTAATGGGTTGAAAACTTTATACACAGACTGAATATTGACTACGGAATGAAGGATGCTATGCCTCACTTTTGTGGCCGGATTGATAAAACCATCTCTGAATGAAATAAATAATTAATTAATTGATGTCTGTTCTTTGATCGGGTTGATGCCTTTTTGATATATTTCCCATTTCCATTCTCCATTTTAATTAATAAATTCCATGGAAGCGCCTTTTTGGATTTTTCTTCACCAGAAACGCTCAAACCTAAACATTTGAAAGTCATGGACGTTAAAATACGCGGCAACGTTATGAGTTAAACTCATTAGTCCGATTTTACTTAAAGTCATATGAAACGAGTGAGTGGTGAAAAAAATGTGTATCCAATTCTTTTACCAATGCATGTATATATATCATAAACCTAGTCCTCTGTGCACGATTTTCTCATTTTTTACGCAAATATAACGTATAATCATCAATTTTTTTTTCTCTCTGTTATGATTTAACAAATACTGCTCATTAAATGCCGTGTTTTGAAGCCGAAGTTTACCGATTGTCACCTTATAGTAAACAAATAACAAAAAGCATGGGTATTGAGCACGTTTTTAACATATACAATCAGAGAATTGTTTATTTTAATGACAGATCCATGCGTATTGCGACCACCGGATTTTTACGAGGAGGGTTACGCTCAGGTCACTATGAATACGAAAAATATGTCGGCGAATTGCTTCCTGCAAGGAAGCAATTAAAAATAAGTAAACTTCTTCTAAATGTGGACAAATTAAAGAATTTTCCTCAGAAAAAAGTATATGTACATATTAAGTTGTATAATGAAAACTATCGATTTACTTATAAAAAAACATATGCATATTTTTTTTCTAATTTGAGGTTTCTTATGACTTTAATAAGTAGATCATGTCAGTATCGAAGAATGACTACTGAGCTGATAATACTCTTGTGGAATAATAGTCCATCAGCAGCAGTATTGACTCAATACTAGAAAACGACATAATCATGGCAACATAAAAGAGGGACGAAAGATACCAAAGGGACAAATAAAAATAAATTTCATATTACTTCATGAGTCATCCAAATGGAGCAGAATTAAATGACAAATAATATTGTTTTGCTCATTGTTGAAGGCAGTATGGTGGCTAGCTTCTGCGTCATTCAGTCTCTGGTTTAGAGTTGGCAATTATATCCCATCTTCTTATTTTTTACTTAATGTAACAAGACAATCTGATTCAAATGTATTATTTTTTTTACACAAGAAAATGCATGCACTAAGTCAGAAATACAACATCTGTTATCTATTCGTATGATGTATTTGAACATTTGATTTTGACATTTGATTAGGGACTTTCCGTTTTGGATTTTTCTCGGAGTTCAGTATTTTTGTGATCTTACTTTTTACACGTATAAATACAAATATTATAATGATTCAAGGTTTTGTCAAATTAAGGTTTTGGTAACTATATAACATTATCTTTACAAGTAAAATAGTAAAACGAACAGCATCCTAGGTAAGTTATCGTTATGCAAACACGACGATAATTACAACTTAACTGGCAGTTTTGTAAATCTATAAATTCCTGAAGAACAGCTCGCTTGTATTTTCATTAGATTGGCATTAGATACCTGACAATAATTGGTAATTTCAACTGTGTACCTGAGTGGACCATATCAAGTGAAACTCAACAGTTCAGTTTTAAATTTTCTAAAACATAAAATGCATTGGTTTTATTTATCTAGGGCATGCTATGCCATAAAAAATAAACCAGATGCGCAGGTGTGTTTTCACTCAGAGTAAATCTTGAGGTGGAAGCGCAGTCATTTTAGACAAAGGGTCCACAGTACTGAATCATAAGCTGAAGCCTGGGATTCTGGTTCACTGCTCGACAGTAGATGAAGTATACGTTTGGGTCAGGATGACAGGCTATAATCTTGATTTGACTGTCGACGCTACCTATCTTTATCCGTGTGAAGTTGTTCGCCTCAGTTAGATTACTTTTTGTTGTTCTACATTTTACTATTCTGTCTGTTCTTTTGAGGTTATTCATTTGACGTGGCTCTGTACTTATACATTCCGTCATTGTGTCATTTTCTATGAAAATTTTTGTATTCGTGTTTTTCATTTTTGCCAAAATACTGTTTCTGTATGCCTTTTTGTGTTTCTTTGTTACACATGGCGTGGCTCTGTATTTATACATCCCGCCATTGTCTTATTGTGTCATGGTGACTTTGCACGGTCGGTAAATGTTTGTTTATATATCTGTTTGTTTTATAGTGATTAAGATAATAATTGCTGTACCCCTATTTTTGACATTTATACCAATTATGTACAACTATGTTGTTTTGGTCACACATCGTTGTAAAATGGAATTTTATACGATTGTTTAGCTAGTTATAAACCAGAACCTCGAAGATAACTCAGACGCATCTTATGTTAGGGCGTCTTCGTCATCCTATGTGCAAAGTTTTAAATTGCTAAACTAATTGTTTGATGTATCATTTATTAACGATATTAATTAAATTGTTTACGAAACTATAAAATAATATCAAAAAGGATTGTGATTTAAACTGAAAAATAATTTGTTTTAAAAATAGAATATTGAATTTGTATAGTGTCATCAAAGTTTAAAATCAAGCACAACTTATGTATACTTAATAACCGATGGTGCGTTTCATTTCATTTTCATCCTCACTTAATTTTTTTTTTTTAGAAAATAGCAAGCACAAAGCTAGGATAACATTATGAGGATCGTAAGACACCTAATTAATAAGGTGTCCTAAAGTTGGGACTAAAAATGTAATATATCCTAATTTAAGAGAGCTTCGGGAACACGACTTAGGACAAAGACTTGTCATAAGATGGTCTTAGGACACGTCCTAATCCAAAGATAGCTTCGAGAATACCACCCCAGGTTTAATCCACCATTTTCTACGAAAGAAAATGCCTATACCAATTTAAGACAGGAATATAACAGCTGTTGTTCATTGTTTAAAATGTTTAATGTGTCTGAGCTTTTGATTTTGCCAATTTGATTAGGGACTTCCGTTTTGAATTTTCATCGGAGTTCAGTATTTTTGTGATTTTCGTTTTTTTTTTAGTTCCTTTGGATTTTTTTTTAGTTCCTTTTATATGAGACTTCAACATCTAATAATTACATTAGATGTATGTTTCATTATAATATTTTATTCTGATTGGCTAACTGCACATCACGTGTTATTCCGTAAGCAGTTGCATTGCTCAACACAACTTTTCACTCATGATAACACGTGCTCCAACAATAAAGTGCACAGGTGAATTGAATAATAAAATATATAAAATTCGTGTTTTCATGATCATAGCTAAAAAATGTAATTATAAGTATTGAATGCTTCTTTTTGTTACTTTATAGGGTTGTAAAAGCGTTGACCGTGCGTACATTTTTAGAATGAAGCGCTTCCGCGCTTCATACAAAATGTACTTCGGTCAACGCCTTTACACCCCAATAAATTTACAAAAAGAAGCATTCAATTCTTAAATAAACATAATAAACAACCGTAGCCTCCAAAACATAATTTATTCATCATACCTTAGATTTTAATTATATATAGAGCATGTAGAGATAGTTGATAATTGTTTACCAAACAAATAACAGATGATCCTCCGATTGATGTGTCGTGATAAATATTAACGTTTTATAATACATTTTTCTATGGGTCACGTAACACTGTCACAGGTATACGTGCATCGATGTTTTACCTGTGATTTTTACACATTTATAACATGTATAATATAGCAAACATATTGTAAACATTGTAGTTTTATAACATTCTTTTATTACTTTCTTACTGAAGTATGACTGTCGTAAACATGTCGGAAGCTATCCGTTGTTTTAGTCCTTATTTGAGACTGACAGGCACTTTTCTTGTATATTTTCTTTTATTCCAAACATCAGTTGCAAGGTAAGAAGACACATAATTAGTTAGCTATAAACAACTGCTAAATCCATAGTTATTTATTTGAACTATTATTTTACAATTCAGTAGCCGTCCATACCATTTCCGCAATGTCATTTACTTGTAGAGCTTAAATGAGTCACCACGTCAGTAAACATTACGGTAGGTTATGAGGGGACGACTATTAAACTTCAAAGGGGAAAAAAGGGGGAGGGGAGTACTAAGAAATATTCTGATCCCGAATTTGATGAAAGAAAAAAAATTCTGGTCAAGCGGATGACAAAAATAATATATTCTGAATCCAGATTAAATCTCCCATACCTTATAGTGTAAAACAATATATTGAAGAAAAAAATTACCGAGACTTGAAAATTGACGTTGAAAACCTAAATAAAATTTATCGCGCTTTGCGCGAAAAACCTCTTCTGACTCGAACAAAAAAATTAAAAATTCATAACCCCCTTTGAAGTTAAATGGTTGCTCCTTCAGTGGTTTAATTGTGGTTGTACAAACATAAACCAATCTCAATCGCTTTTAATAAAAACGCTCAGTTTTCATTAAATCAAGGATTTGTATAGTAATACTATACAAATCTTTGATTAAATGTACACCATATTGTGTACTACATACATTAGATAAGTTGTAACCTGTGATTTGACTAGTTTATGAAACTAAGGTACCGCAACTCGATCAGGCAAAGATGACCTTTCTTTGGTGAATGTGGCTGTCTTTACAGTTCCGTTTTGGTGAAATAGATATAAGAAGATGTGGTATGAGTGCCAATGAGACAACATTAATCCAAGTCAAAATTTGTAAAAGTAAACATTATACATATGTAGGTCAAAGTACGGTCTTCAACACGGAACAATGGCTCACACCGAAAAGCAAGCTATAAATGGCACAAAAAATGAATAGTGTTAAACAACCCAAACAGGAAAAACAACGGTATAATCTACATCGTATATAAAAAACGAGAAACGAAGAATTTACTTGAAATGTTTGCCACTGGGTGTAAAGGAATGTTCTTTAAAATTTCAGAGACTCAATTTGTGAGAATAACAGTAATGATAAAAATATGTGCTCATATTTAAATGACGTCAGTAGTACAGGCTATACTTGCGAAACAAGGTGTTGTGAAGGGTGGACTCCAGATGATGACGGTCACTGTGTCTCAAGTAAGATCATTATTTGTTTTGTACATGTTAGGGAATATGGATTTAATATTTGCCTTTAGTACAATGTATGTAAACTTGGTATGCTATACAATTTATATTTGTGTGGTTCTATTTGAAAACCCAATGCCATGAGTGGCATAAAAAAGTGGGGCATCTTCATTTCATTTTATTAGACTCGGGGTGTGGGTGTAAAATAAACAAACACTATGAAAACAAAGATACTTAAATATACGATAAAATTTCTGAAAAGTAACAGCCTTTTAAACATAGAAAAGCTTGTAGAAAGAGCTAGAGCCATTTTGCCGTGAATTCTTTTCATTCGATAAGATAGGTTTTTTTATATTGACTTTGTTTAATTGTTAACACCTTTTATGCGCATAAGGTACCATACCACGTAGACCGAATAATCTGTCGTTCAAAGGCTTTTTTTATTTTTAGTTGGTGCTTTTGTGACAAAGCACCAGCCAAAAAAAAAAAGCTTTTGAACGACAGATTATTTGGTCTACATACCACGTAACTTGTCAACAAGCCAAATAATATAGACAAAAATCAAATGGGATGCGGTTTTTCTCATTTTGAGTATATGTATATCTGTTACTTTTTGTCCTGGTCTTTTAAGGTTTTATTGTCTATAAGATAAGATAATATGTTTTTTAACCGGAGAACATCTTACATCAGTTGGTCATAGAACACCGTGTATTACTAACACGTACGCGTGTTATATGGCCTTTTCTCGCATTTTAACAAACAGGCCCTTCGTTGTGATACAGATGCAATAGCTTCTTGATGCTTTACCTACAATCACGATTTGTAGTACTAGTGTAATTGATTTGTTCTGTTGTGTTGTTTTATTTTCTGATGACTTAGGTACCGGTGCAGGAATATGGCACGCCGTTTTTATATTTATTCTAATTTGAAGATATCTTATTTATTTAACAAGATATCTTATTAAGTATTAAGATATCTTTAATTTTTATAAGATATCTTATTTAATTTGAAAGTAAATAAGATATCTTATAAAGTATGTAAGATATCTTATAAAGTATGTAAGATATCTTACTTTTTTTATAAAGACTTCTTTTAAATACATACTTTATAAGATATCTTATTAATTAATAGAGATATCTTATAAACTGATAGAGATATCTTATTAACTTATGGAGATATCTTATTAAGTAAATAATATATCTCTATTATTAACTATATAAAAGATATCTTATATAGTTAATAAGATATCTTATAAATTAATAGAGATATCTTATATTTTAAATAAGATATCTTATATTTTAAATAAGATATCTTATATATTTAATAAGATATCTTTATAAACATTTTAATAAGATATCTTATTTAATATGAGCCAGTCCATGCGAAAAGGTACAAAAAGTCCTTTTGATAAACTTTACAGGACACGTTATCAAAGTTTGTTATGATATTTTCGAAAAATGATTTTATCCGAAAAAATTTCATAAATGTAAACATTCATAAGATTGTCATTTCTATCCCAATTTTGTCAATTAAAACAGCAAAAGACGTAGAAATATCTGAAGTTTTGGTATTTGAGCAAGTGTGCAATCATTTGTTCCCCGGACTAATGCTATACCGACTAGAAACTTTAAATTTTACGACACTAGAGAGACAAAAGTCAATAATTTTCTTCAGTTTTACCGGTTTAAGGAAAGTAAGACAACATTAAAACATGAGGGAACATACAAAAACTATGACCGCTTGTGTTTTAGAAATTGAAATTTAAGTTAAGTTATTTTAAGTTAAGTTAAGTTAAGTTATTTTATATTATGTTAAGTTAAGTTATTTAATATTATATAAATCAACCTTCAATACACGGGATTCGAACCGTTGCCCGGTCTGATTGCATTGATATCAGCATCGTAAGCGAGAACCTTATCCCCACTGCTACCGGGGTTAACATTATCAATTGGCAAATCAAGCCATTTAAACTGTACTTTGAAAATGATTGAAATATATGAAATTCATTAAAAATCTTGATAAAACTAAAAGTGTGTGTGTGTGTGTGTGTGTGGGGGGGGGGGGGGGGGGGGTCTCAACACTTGCAGGTGCGTGTAGCTCACAGCTTAAGGATATGAGGAAAGGTAATGTGTTTTATAAATAACAAGTCTACTACCAATAATTATGCACACTTTTTAGAATTTCGTTTTTGTACCTTTTCGCATGGACTGGCTCATATATAAGATATCTTATTTAATAAATCAGATATCTCAATTAATTTATAAGATATCTCATTTTGTTATTAAGATATCTCAATTAGTTTATAAGTTATCTTATTTAACTAAATAAGATATCTCGAAATTGAATAAATATAATAACGGCGTGCCATACAGGGACGGTGGTAAAAATGTCAGTACTAGTATCTACACAGTTAGTGAATTTGCGACAAAATTGCTGTTGACTGCATTTGTTACATATAATACCATGTTCGAAAAAGATTTCGAAATATTGTTTGTGAACTTTGTGTTGTTTTGAAACTTGTATACAATGGCCTCATTTTAAGTTATGTGTATATTACATTACACACGCAGCATTTGGGCTTCATTGCTTTATATAATAATTTCTCGTGTTATTGGTTATGTACAAGCACCTACATCAGTTTGACGACAGTTGTTCCTTGCATATATGTAATAAATGTAAACACATGGATAGAAAGTAAGTTAAGAGTATGGACAGTCATAGGAATGCACACAATAAGCGATACATTATTTTTTCTTTAAAAAAATGATATACTAGTATACTATATAGTCAAAATGAACCAGAATGACTCTATGAATTAAGCCAACATCTGAAAAAATATGATAGAAACTTTAAAATTTAATATAACAACACAAAAAATGCGAAAAGTCTAAGCGAGATTCAAACCTTATCTTCAAAACAATCTTTGATGAGTGGTTCTATGCTCTACTGATGGAGCCACGGCGACGCTTGACTATGTTTTATTAAGGAGCTATATCAGTACAATTTAGCGATGTTACAATTTTTTCATAAAAAAGTTGTTGTTCATGTAATACGGAAACACCAAAACCAATTTCATTTTTGAGGGAAAAAGTAGTATAAATTACAACAGTCTCAAAAAGCCTAACTTTTTTTTTGGTTTGAAATGTCCGTTTTCCCCACCTAAAAACACCCTAAATTCCGCATATTGGACTTTCATCCTTTTTGAGGGTTAAATTAACTATTTATCACACATATCATAATATATGTAAATCGACATTTTGATCAAAAAGCATTTTTATTTTTTGTTTTTATAGTAAATTCTATTCCGTCGGCACTTTTTGAAATTGGCCCTTCTGTGAAAAAAATTCACGACAAATTGGCCCTACCTCTTTTATGAATTGTTTTAGTTTAAATGCTATTACTCTTAATAAGATGTCATTACATTTTTATTGTTTCAGTTGCGATGTCATTAAATATTTTAATTGTTTTAGTTTAAATATAATTACATTTTAAACTGTTTTAGTTTAAATATAATTACATTTTAAACTGTTTTAATTTAAGTATAATTACATTTTAAACTGTTTTAGTTGAGATGTCATTACATTTTTAACTATTTTAGGTTTGCCACCAGATTACAAAAGTGAGTTGTTATATTTTTATAGCAAGTATATCAGTACTTAGTCTAAACAGAATCGTTACGTGTCGCTGCTGAGCTACGATTGCGTCTCGCCAATAGAGGAGATCAATTACGGGGAAAGACTGACATATTCGGGTTATATCAATACATGTATATATCTTATGTTTGAATTATATATAATTCTTTAGATATACTAGTATATAACACAGAAAAGTTAACGAGGGGTTTGAAAATCCTGTTTTTCCATAAAAGAAAAGAAACGATATCGGGTGATCCATCCATGTCTCAAAATTAGTAAATGTACAACACACAAAAATAAGTACTAATAAACAGCGCTTTTATTTATATACTTCATCGAAAAGTCATTATGGTTACTTCAACACGGAGCAACAAAAAAAAACCTCTTACCTCACTGCAAGCTTGAGACGACTCTTAGAACTTCGGTGTTGACATGAATATCAATTATATGGTCATTTTTATAAAGGAGTAGGTCCGGTAAGGACCGATTTTGGCCTCAAATTTCAGGTTCATCTTACGAAAGATTTTGACCACTTTTTAAACATTTATGTGTCTATTTCATTTGAATCAATTAGTTTATGTGAAAGATTTTAACTGATTTAGTCATTAAAAACGACCCGATTCAAGCTCAAATATGAAAAATCTACTAAATATGGCGAAAAATGTCACTTTTCAGATGGTTTTTGTCAAAAATGAAAGTGGCCGCATCCGTGTTCATCCTCAACCTTTATATATGTTATGTATTATCATAAAATACAACTCACATTTCAATATTAAGGATGAACACGAATGCGGCCACTTTCGTTTCACACGAAAACCGTCTAAAATTTAACTAAAATGCTAGAATTGTGAAGATTTCAGTAATTTAGCATGACTTAATGGTGCTAGTACCCGATATATGTGCATTGTATTGTCAAAAACAGCCCATATTCATGTAGCAGAAGCATTCTACTGTCCAGTAAATAACTAAAAGTTTACATTTTAACAATTTTGTAAAACTGCTATATTTTGGGGCCAAAAAGGGGTCTTACTGGACCTACTCCTTTACTGTGTACAAAACTATTAAATTTTTGAAAATCTAAGGATTTTCTTTACACCAGGCATAGATTACCTAAGCCGTATTTGGCACAACTTTTTGGAATTTTGGGTCCTCATTGCTCTCCGACTTTGTACTTGTTTGGCTTTATAAATATTTTGATCTGAGCGTCACTGATGAGTCTTATGTAGACGAATCGCGCGTCTGACGTATTAAATTATAATCCTGGTACCTTTTATAACTATAAGCATCGGTTTAAGCAGACTACTTTTCAAACTGACAATAACTTTGAATTGAAGAAGAACATTTTTTTACAAAGAAATCAAGTGTATTTCATATCAATTTTCTTCATTTTCAAATTTCTCACAAAAAAAAAAAAAAAAAAAATAATGTAAAAGATTTCATAAATAAATTACGGAAGTTTTTCGTTGTATGCTTTTAATTGATTCACACAGTCTTAGTAGCATCATGCAATACTGAAAAATAAGTTTACTGATTCACATTCTTGAAAAAAAGTTTTGAAATTGTAAGGCTTTCAATATTCGAACATAAAAGACTTCATGTCAAAGTTAAAGCTAGACTATATGTCATAGTGAAGTTTTTAAAACTGTCTTCTTTTTCTATAGAACCTACAATGATAGGCTGTCCAAGACTTGGTGAACACATACCAGTTTATATTGGTACAACACGTAATGTCGGATTTTTATCAAGAAAACACTTCCATGCCCAAGACTGGAAAGGGAGTTCCCTTTATGTAGGCATATCGAAGGACGAATTTCAGCATTGTCGATGTTCTACACCCTATGAAAATGTTACCGCTACCAGTGAAAAGGATGCTTATGGAAATAGAACAATTTGTCACTTCTCAGTTGTCATAAAAGGTTTGGATTATATGCTTTTAAATCAAACAAGTCTTTTATCATGGGACATGCCAATACTATAAATTTAGATTTATTTGGAAAGATTGTATCAAAATACACAGTACTTGAATCTCATTTTTTAAGATGAAATCTTCTCTTAATATGCATACGTATAACATAGTCTTGTATGAAAATAAGAAGATGTGGTATGATTGTCAATGAGACAAGTCTCACAAGAGACCACTTAACTAAAAAAATAACAACTTTATGTCACCGTACAGCCTTCAACAATTAGAAAAGCCCATACCGCATAATCAGCTATAAAAAGAAACTAATGTAAAACTTTGCTTATGAGAAAACTAACGGCATAATTTATGGACAAACTAATGAACGTAAACAAATAAGTTACAAAGCAACAAAATACTATTCACCGGCTCCTGAAATGGGACAGGAACATACAGATCACGGCGTGTTAAACTAGTTTGATGACGTCTACCATACAGTTTATATGTTCCTTAAGACCACAGTTTCCAAGACATGTAAAAACCATTAAATTGCATTATTTTAAAATATAGATATCTACCCACCAGTGTATGAGAACTGTCCTTATAACCAAATTGTTTCATTTGGAGAAAATGTAACATGGACTGAACCAACGGTGACGGACAATGTGGGAGTTTCGCATAAAAATGACCCGAATCAGTTCAATAATACGAAACTTTCCCCTGGATTGCACTGCTTGGTCTACAATGCGACAGACTGGTCCAGAAATATCGGGACCTGTATGTTTACAGTTAATGTATTACATGATGCTGTGTCTGGTATGTATTGGACATTAACTGATAATTCAAATGAATATATATATATATACGAAAAAAAAGGTATTACAGTTCAATTGCCCGTTTTCTTTTCGGTCCTATTCATGAAAATTGAATTAAATTATGAATGTTCGTTCCAAAGTAGGTCAATCGGCACGAATCTCACATAATGTATGTAATGCAAATATCACATTATTAGAGCTCGACAACGAATTAACTATCATGTAAATATACATGTATCATAATGCATAAGAAATCACAAAAATACTGGAGTCGATTTCACAAAAAAAAAAAATTACGACTAAGATTGATCTTAAGTATACTGAATTGTTCATGACCTACGATCAATCTTAGTCGTAAGTTTTTTTGTGAAATTGACTCCTGAACTCCTGAAAATTCAAAACGGAAAGTCCGTAATCCAAAGTCAAAATCAAGAGCTCAAACACATCAAATGAATGGATAACAACTGTCATATTCCTGTCGTGGTACAGGCATGCCCTCATGCAGAAAATGGTGGATTGAACCTGGTATTATAGCCAGCTAAACCTTTCACTTGTTTGACAGTTGCATCCATTATATTGACAACGATGCGCGAACAAAACAAACAGACATAATAGGTAAACATGTCAAAAATACAACAGTTAACATTGTGTTACATGTATAATCTTAATCACAAAAAAAAACCAAACATACAAATATGTAACAAAGAAGCACAAAATGGCATATGAGCAAAGAAGCCGAACATTTGATTTGCTGACAACAATCGAGATGGATTCAAATTGTAATCTCGATTAGATTTAATATCGACGAATGCACGTGCTTCCCATTACAATCGGCACTACAATTCAAAGTAAACAAAACGGAAAGCATGATAATGTCATAGTTCTACAGTAGATTTAAGGTGGTACCTAACACTTTAACTAAAATTAATTTGGCTCGTTTAATTTTCTTTAAATTTTGACAAAGTATTTACTTTGACCCTTTGACAAAAATATAAAAATTGCAAAAAAATTCAACCAACCGTTTAATCAGAAAAGTTACACTGGTTAAATAGCAGTTTGACAAACAGTTATTTTGATCATTGAGAAGCTTAATATGAACACAATGTCAAAACGTTCTGCTGATTTTACAGAGTTATCTCCCTGTAGTGTTAGGTACCACCTTAAATGAAATCATAAGAATTGATTGTGTTTATCTTTGTTATTTTATAGGTTTGTAAAACCGTTGATTTTGCACAAATGTTTAGTATGTGGTTCGGTCAACGTTCAATCACCCAAAAAATTAAAATACACTCACTTATTCGGAATTGTTGTTTCTTCCTGAAATCTGACAAATTGAAATACTTCACGCACTCTTACAAATACTACCAATTTCAATAAAGTTCATGATGAAAATTAATGAAATTTTTGGAATGTTGTTACTGACTTTTTTGCTTTCTTGTTCGGCAATATTAAACTATTTTACCGTGTGACCACCATGCATATGTGTCTTAACCATTTTTTTGCAATGTTATTACAAAGACTATAAATATGACTATAGTTTTGACCTTTGATGTTTCAGATTGCAGGACAGGAGGAAATTCATCAATAACTATAAGTAAGTAATAAACAATACTTGAGATAATAGAAATATCACCAACATTGGTGTCAGTTTTAATTGAATTTTTCTTTCGAGAACATACAAGAACTGTGTTTTTTTTTATATGAGCTCAATGGTAATGAGTTTAACATGTTTAATGAATTGTCCAAATCTTTTGTAGGTGGGACAATCCTCGGAGCTTTGGTTATAATATTGATCGTAATGACAGTAGTTTTGATTCCTCTTTGCAAACGACGACGACGACGAAATCAACTGCAACGCCAAACAAGGAGTGCCAGCAACTCGAGCGAAGTTCACCTGTTTACCGTTTATAACAATGATCCTCCACCGTATGACGTTGTTGTTTCAAATAAATTACCAGACTATAGTCCACCCATCGAACCACCATCTTATGATAGTTTACATTCAGAAAACGCTATGAATGATCAGAGGGGAGACATCAGATGTTTCGTAGCAAACAATGACGTTTGTGCAAGCGAATCAGCAATACGTGGCGATTCATCTAATGCATTTTCGTTGCAACATACTATCAATAACGACAACAAACCAAACAACACAAGGCACAATGTCAATCCGCATTCTATTGAAACAAACAAACAGACCAACGCGCAGAGTACAGAGACTCTTGTTTAAACATTTGTTAAGAACATCAAATCACAATCAGCATGTATACATCATTAGATTATTAATCCAATTCGTTATATCTGTACCTTTTGAAGCTTTGCGATAAACAAGATATTTGTATAAAGGTTTAACAAACTGTTTTTGTATGTGTCAATAGGCTATTTGCCAATTCCCGTAATTGACCCTGTAATTAGAGATTCTTTTTTTATGTGTCTCCCTTATGAGGGACATTAATTTTTATTTACATTGGAGTGCTAGCAGAAAAAGCAAATCTACCTGTGCGAAATGTGAGTAATCTATAAGGTTTTCAAATCTTTTATTTACATTAATTTGTTGTTGAACTAAATACTTTTGACATCATAAATTATTTTTCATGAAAAATTAGTTAAATTGCCGATACATCACTTTCAGTTCATCATGCTTTGCATTGACAAAGGCCAATTTTGTCCGGTATGGAACCAGTCTACGATTGATAAAGGAAAGTAATTTGTTAAAAAATTGTGTAATAACAGAATCAAATCGGTAATTGGCAAATGGACTATTAGTTGGATACTATTTGTGATATTCTACCAACCTTTTTTTTTTTTTAAATAATATAACTTAGGCAGCAACCATTTGATTTTCTGGGGGGGGGGGGGGGGGGGGGGGGGGGGCTATGTTTTTTTTTGGAAAAAAAGTTTGTTTCCAGTTTTTGGAGAAAAAAATAATTTGTTTTTGATTCTGAGAAAAAAAATTGTTTGTTTCACCCTCAGCTGCCACTATATGTAATGCTAAAATTGAAAGAAAAAAATTGTTTTCGACTTGTCGCGAAAAAACACGTGCAGAGTAAGATTTTTTTTTATATGTATTCATACACTTCCCATATTTACTGTCAGTCTCGCTCTGGTGTACCATTCTATGTCTTCAGGTAAAAAAACCGGTCGAAGACGTTATTTCGTCGTTTTACTAGAAAATTGTCGAAGTTGAAATATTGCTGCACCTCTTTAATTCAAAATGTCTTTCAATAATTGTTTGCAATTTATGTTTATAACACGACCATCTAGTACAATATAAATCTAAAAAAGAAATGGACATAAAGTAATGCAAGAAATGAAAAAAAAAAAAAAATAGTTGTATGCTTTCTTTTATGCTTAGAAAACAACCATTTGATTCTCTTGGAATCGGGCAGGGACCTCAAGTCAATTTTTTAGTAGCCCAGTAAAAATCAATTATATAGATATAGGAAGATGTGGTATAATTGCCAATGAAACAACTCTCCATCCAAGTCACAATTTATAAAAGTAAATGGTCAATTGTATAAATTTCCTGTGTTCAAATATATAAATTTTTCGAAATATGTAGAATTTTCTTATCCCATGCATACATTACCTTAGCCGCATTTGGCACAACCTTTTGGAATTTCGGGTCCTCAATGGTCTTCAACTTTGTCTTTATTTGACTTCATGAATATTTTGTCCTGATAAATAAACTCATCATAGATACCAGGACTAAATTTAGTATATACACCAGGACTAAATTTAGTATATACACCAGGCGCGCGTTTCGTCTACAAAAGACTCATCAGTGACGCTCGAATCCAAAACAGTTAAAAAGGCCAAATAAAGTACGAAGTTGAAGAGCTTTGAGAACCAAAATTCCTAAAAGTTTTGCCAAATACAGCTAAGGTAAGCTATGCCTGAGGTAGTCAATGATGAGTCTTATACCGGCGTCACACATCAGAGTATAGCTCCGACGTACGCCGGGAGTGTTAAAAATCATGTACGCTGCCAACACGCTTGTAATTGTGGATGAATTCAACCTGTCAATCATATCTGTAACGTGTGCACAACGAGCTCTAAGCGTGTATTGTGCGTACGAGAAGCGTACCTAAGCATGTATCGGGCGTTCAAGAAACGTTTGTTGGCGTATGCCTGGCATGTGTCTAACGTAGATGTGATGCACGCTACACGTGTCTAAAACTTATCGGTAGCGTTTTCAACGCGCTTGTAGCGTATGTATTACGTGTGTGTAGCGTACAGATATACGCTTTACACACGCTTCAGCTGGATGAAAATGTTTATGCTGCTTAAAAATTTCCTCGCGTTGTAGCGTCACCAAGCGTATACCTTTGTATTTCGACGTACTTCAAACTTATCAGCGAGGGTTTAGCGATTGCTTAGCGTTCCTCTGGTGTGCAACTAACGTATACCGACATTGTCAATTTTCTCTGTACGTTTGGTGCACGTCGGTCTATACGCCAATGTGTGACGCCGGCATAAAAATTTCCTCGAGTTGTAGCTTTCACCAAGCGTATACCTTTGTAATTCGACGTACTTCAAACTTATGCAACGAGCGTTTAACGATTGCTTAGCGTTCCTCTGGCGTGCAACTTACGTATACCGACTTTGTCAATTTTCTCTGTACGTTTGGTGCACGTCGGTCTTTACGCCAATGTGTGACGCCGGCATAATGAAACGAAACGCGCATTTGTCGTATTAATTTTTTAGCCTGATAACTTTGATAACTATTTATGTTGTTTTGAAGTTATAAATGTTTGATTTCTTTAAAACATGAATTTACCAAGCCAAGTCATTTTAAATCGTGGTTTAAAAGCTTTGGTCATCATTTGTCAGTCGTATTTGATAGATCAGATTGACAAGCGGTCTGTATAAAGTAATGGTGATAATACATACTTGTTTTATTGATATATTAAAGAGAACAGATATAGGGCAAAGACATAAATGTGTACTAAATCAGAAACAAAAGAAGTATGAAAGATACCAGAGGGAGAGTCAAACTCATAAATAGAAAATAAACTGACAACGCCATGACAAAAAATAAAAGACAAACAGACAAATAATGGTACAGTAGACACACAGAAAACTAAAAACTAAGCAACACGAACCCTATCAAAAACTGGGGGTGATCCCAGGTGTCGACGGAACAGGAACCAACACATTAAGAGCAATCACTTCCAAGGACACAGCAAAATTTAAAATTCCTTATATAATCTAACGGACTGTTTTTTTTTCAGGAAGTAGGAGATCTGGAGTGCTTTTTTAAATTTAGATATAGATTTTATGAATTTTAATAAATTTTGACACTCTATTGCAAAAGTAGCAAATGTATGAAGATATTGGCCTTGCAATGTTTCATTTAGACTTATATGATACGTAATTAATTGTTCGATGTAAATTTCATCAGCTACTGCAAGTAACAGGAGAAGGCAAGATTATAAAAACAAAATGTACGGAGGACGAACTTTACCGTGTTTACATAGGGTTTAAACGCAATTTGATATTGGAAAAATGTAAACGAAAGATAACTCAAGAGCAATAAACAACCAGTATAGAAATGAAATATATCTTTTAAAATTTACGACCTCTTATATTCTTGTTACCTTTCCGAACAACATTTTTCGCACAAAGAACATTTTACCTTTGAAACATTTAATATTTAGTCGGACTTTGTATCGTATACTGCTAATTTGTGTCCACTAAGGCAACTGTCTAAAATAAAACAGATTTTGAAATGACAGAATGATGATCAGTGTGGACTTTTGATCCTCAGAGCTGTACAACTTTGTCCCCCTTTTTTTGACTTTCGAACTTTTATATCTGGGCGTCACTGGTAAGTCTTGTTTGGACGAGGCGCGTTTTTGACGTAATGAATTTTAAACCTGATGCCTTTTGTTATCTATTATTCATGTGTTTCTATGCCTAATACGTTCTGCTATTTATTTGTATTGTAGTCCTGTATTATTATGTTGTCATTTTAATGTTATATTTAACAATGCCATCAAAGTGCGAGGTTTGGCATGCCACAAAACCAGGTTCAACCCACCATTTTTTTTCTTTAAAAATGTCCTGTACCAAGTCAGGAAAATGGCCATTGTTATATCATAGTTCGTTTCTGTGTGTGTAACATTTTTACGTTGTGTTTCCGTTGTGTCGTTTGTTTTCTCCTATTTTTGAGTGTGAATTCACATTACTATAAGACGTGTCAAGGTACTTTTCTATCCCAAATTCATGTATTTGGTTTTGATGTTTTATTGGTTATTCTCATAGGATGTTGTCTAATGCTTAGTCCGTTTCTGTGTGTTACATTTTAATGTTGTGTCGTTGTTCTCCTCTAATATTTAATGCGGTTCCCTCAGTTTTAGTTTGTTACCCCGATTTTGTTTTTTGTCCATAGAATTATGAGTTTTGAACAGCGGTATACTACTGTTGCCTTTATTTGGTATTTACCTACTTATATAAGTTTGATTATCAAAATCCGGTTTTTATCCTGTATTTCAAAAGAGTAATATTCCATCAAGGAGAGTGAGTGATTACTTGAATAGACAAATAATTATTTTCCTTAAATCAAAATGAAAACCTCCGAGTGTAGTATTCCGAATAGACATGGTGGGAAAGTACACTACATTAATTCATAGTGTTTTTTTTTATTGAACATGTAAAATAATGCGATCTCCAGCAAAAAGTTTTTATCTTTACCTGCTTCGAAAAGTTTTACTTAAGGATGTACTTAGGTGATCTAATGTAAAATTAAATAAATCATGAATTCAAAAATGATACTTCAAGCTGGAAGAGTATCAGTAAAGGATCAAAATAAGTTAAACATATTGATAGGTCATGGAGCTCCTATTCGAGATATTCGATTTATAAAAAATGGCGGGAAAAGGCTGTCTCTGACTTTTACCTTATATTTGCATTGGTATTATTTGGGTCTCAAATCAAAAGAAAAAAAATCAAGAATCTGCTTAAATTTTGTCAAATGACCTTTTATGAGCCATTAAATCTTGTGTTAAAAGATAAATAGATGTTATGGGGCAAAATATTTTACCTTGTATCGTATTGAAAAACACACTACTTGTTTCGGCTTTCAACTTTTGTATCTGGGCGTCACTAGTGAGTCTTGTGTGGACAAAATGCACTTCTGGCGTATAAATTTTTTTTTTAAAGTTGTTGCCTTTTGTTAGCTATTATCGTGTGTTTCTTTGTCAATTGTGTTCTATTTATTTATATTGTAGTCCTGTAATGTTGTGTTGTCATTTTAATCTTATATTTCACATGGACATAAAAGAGGGAGGTTTGACATGCCACAAAACCAGGTTCAACCCACCAATTTTCCTTTAAAAATGTCCTGTACCAAGTCAGGAATATGGCCATTGTTATATTATAGTTCGTTTCTGTGTGTGTTACATTTTAACGTTGTGTTTCCGTTGTGTCGTTTGTTTTCTCTTTTTTGTTTCCGTTGTGTCGTTTGTTTTCTCTTTTTTTTTTGAGTGTGAATTCACATTACTATAAGACGTGTCACGGTACTTATCTATCCCAAATTCATGTATTTGGTTTTGATGTTATATTTGTTATTCTGAAAGGATTTTGTCTAATGCTTAGTCTGTTTCTCTGTGTGTGTGTGTGTGTGTGTGTGTGATGTCTCCATGTGTTTGTTTTGTGTGTGTGTGTATGGTGTCTGCGTGTGTTTGTTTTGTTTTGTTTGTGTATGTGTGTTTGTATGATTGCATGATTGCTGTGAATGAAGTTGTATACGCTTGATTTGTATTTGTGTTTGTATGTGAACACTTGAATAATTTATGAATGATTTGTAAAACTGAATCTTGTTTGTATGATTTTTTTTTGTTTGACATTGAGGGTCGGGATGGGGTCCTCATTTCGGATTTCTTGTATCTGTTTAAGCTATTTTCTTTATTCTTATTTTTTTTTTTTTTTTTTGCCATTTATTCTCTATTCTGTATGTTCAGCACACCATTCTGTATTCTTAATTCTTTTTTGCTTTTCTTTATATGTTTTTGCCTTTGTTCTGCATTTTTTTGTCTATTAATCTATTCTTTGAACCCCACCAGACCCTCGTGTAAGCATTGTGTTGATTGTATGTTGTATAAATGTGATTGTATAAAAATATTTTTTGATTTTTTTTTGTTGTTGTTGACATTTTTCCTTATGCCAATAACTTTATATAGAAATAAGAAGATGTGATATGATTCGTAAAGAGACAATTATCCCCAAGAGACCAAATAACACAGTAGTTAAAATCTATAAGTCACTGTACGACCTTCAACAATTAGCAAAACCCATACTGCATAGACAACTTTAAAAGTCCCCGAAATGACAAATGAAAGAATTCAAACAAGAAAACAAACGACCTAATTTATTAATAAATGTACAGCTCTATGGGAAAAGTTTCTAAATTAATTTTAAAATAAATTTCATGGTTCTCTAAAAGAAGACATTTGTATGAATTGTTTATAGGGTCCTATGTTAAACAAAGTCTCCCGCTAGTCATATTGGACGATGGATCAGCTACAAAGAGACAATACTTAGTCAGCACACCTGTTTCATTTCATTGCGTGTTTCTCTAGAAGAAGATCAAAATGTAAAAGTTTAACGACGACGACAAGACGACGAACAACGATGGACGTCAAGTGTTGAGAAACGCTCACTTGGCACTTCGAGCCAGGTGAGCTTAAATGAAGAGCAACATTTAGTTTAGTTTTTAATATTCTGAAACTAAAAATGCCTTTGAATTTTTATTTATCTAGATCCAGCCATGTTATAAAACTTTTACAGATGCAACATTAAGTCACCGTACAACCTTCAATAATGAGTAAAACTCATATCGCATAGAAAAGGCCCTGGAATGTATTGGTTCAATCTATTTATGTTGCTGTTAAAAAATTACAATCATGAAGGCATTGGTCCTAGCTTTATTCTGTTGGCGTAAAGAAAAATTATCTGCTTTGAACTAGCTGTCAATTGTCAGTCAGACTAGTCTCGTTATCGAGAAAGAGGTGCTATTTCTGTTAAATAAACGTCAAAAGCAATACACTTTAGTTTGTTAATTTTAGTTCGTTTATATGTTTAGGTGTTTTAAAGTATGACGTTCATTTTCACTGAACTAGTAGTCTAGTTCATTTTATTTGTTTAGGGGCCAGTTGAGGTCCGCCTCCGGGTGCTGGAATTTCTCGCTGTGTTGAAGACCCATATAATTGCCTTCGTCTGCGATTGTTTACTCTTTTGGTTGGGTTGCCTCTTTAACACATTCTCCATTTCCATTCTCTGTCTAATTTAGAGACTATATTCAAATTTGAAGATTTTATATGATTGCTAATAAGAAAACTCTACACCAGACCGTAATGTTCATAGAAGTTAACAACCAATATAGGTGACCCGTCAGAGTACGGCATTCAACAATGATCAAAACCAATACCGCATGCTCACAATTAAGACTGGAAATAATCATAGATGGTTTGATGTAATATAAGAAGGCCAACCATGTACCGCATTTCAGATCCCATAAAATGATAAAGAAAACTTGAGTGAAAGGAATTTTAAAGGCCCCGAAACGTACAAAATAATAACAAAAACCAAATATGATATACAGAACAAACGGCAACCACTGAATTACAGGTTCCTGAAAAGTGATATGCTCATATATATATGTACAGAATGCAGGGACCAAAACATGATTGCTGCCACCAAACGTTCCTCGTGGTCTGGGACAGTGGTATAATAGTACAACATTAAAAAAAACTTTAAGAAAACGGGTTTCACTCAAGAGATGAGCAATGAGCAACCCCCAAAAATCTAACAAAAAAACAAAAAAAAAAACAAAAAAAAAACCCTCATCACAAAAACATTTGGTACATATTCTGAGACTACTCGCAGTTACAAAATGCCAGGTGAATACTTATAACAACAGTTAATTTTCTAACACAACAAAAATGTATTTCTATAAGACTCAATAATTACCCAGTAATTATAAAAAAGAAGAAGTTGTATGATTAACAATGAGACAACTCTCTACAATAGACCAAATGAAAGAAATTAACAACTATAGGCTAACCGTACGGCCTTCAACAATGAGAAAAAGACCATACCGCAAAGTCGGTTATAAAAGGCCCCAAAATGACAAATGTATACAATTCAAACGAGAAAACTAACAGACTTAGTTATGTACAAAAAATCTGAACGAAAAACAAATATGTAACATATCATCAAACGACAACATGCATAGATTACGTTCTAACATTGAAATTCAAAACACCACTACAGACACGTGACATAGCGAACGAGTTTTGGGTATGTACATACTATGTGATCCATACTATAAGATAAAACATAACCGTTCAAGATGGAAACATTAACAATATTGGATGGGAAAACAAATCTTGTCGTAAAACTAGTTACTAGTTTTATAGTGTGTTGCTTTTGAATCTAATGGTCATCGGTTTAGGAGAAAATTTCCAAAACCAGTTAATTCAAAATATGTTTAATTAATAATATAATTCTTCATTTGAATGTTGTCGTTCTACTAATTATATATAATTGTTTAAATTTTTCACTTCCTAAATTCTCCCTTGATATTTGCAAATTTCGTTAGTGGACACATTAAATAATTTCAAGAAAAATGCATCAACTCTTGTAATCAGTGCCCCCCTCCCTCCCCCTTATGACAATTTCCTGATCCGGGTCCTTCATTATGATTTTTTTGCCCCTTTTTTAAACATTCGCTCATTATTCTTAACCTTTAAAACTATAATTAATTGATAGCTGTATTCTTTTTGTAATCAGTATGTTTTTACCCTATTCTTTAATTTTTGCAGCTATTCATGTTCTTTTCTGTAATCGGTATATTTTCATCAAATTATTTAATTTTACCAATTCTTTAATTAATTTTCCATTTTCTTAGTGTTTAGTTTATATTTTAGCGGAATCTATTTAGCACTCCATCATTCTCTATTTTATATAATGCTTGCCCATTTTTCTCTTTCTTTTATTCTTTTTTGCCAATTTAAACGATTATTAATTATTCTCTATTCGGTAAACCCCATAAGCTAGCTCGACCTTTTCTTCACGCTTCACCGAACTACTTGCATTGTGGGTTACTATTGGCGGGAATTTCTATTGATCTATTTATCAACTCTTGCGGAAGGATCCATTTTGATAAATAACACGTTACTCTGAACGGCTGTTAACACATTTGTTTTGAAAGGTTGGTTTTATTCTTTCTTTAAATTTAAAAATAACATATGGCCTAGTATAATTTGTTACGCAGTATAAATATCAAGTTTTAAAAGTTACATAGTATCGGAATGTAAATTTCAGTTTCGTCGAAAAAAAAATTGTAATCACTTTATCTGTTTATAAAAATACGTTTGTGAAAAAAGATAAGAAGAGAAAATTTCATCATTTAATATTAAATACCAATTATTTAGTCTGGTTCAACCAAAGAATTGGACTGCATGAACTCTGGATTTTCGATTCGAGTTGACCGGTATGCATGTGCGAATCGATTTGAAATATTATGCCATAGACAAGTAAATTGTTTTATGTGATATGGGTAATTCGAGTTTTATCCTATAAAACAGAAATGTTCTTAGTAGAAAGTGTCAGTTTACATATGGAAACCCGGTTGAAATAGAACAAAAGAATCAAAGCTCTTTGTTAGAGAAGGCGATAAATGCTTACTGTAATGTTTACTATAGTAACAAAAAAAATAAAAGTTAATAGAAACAAATAAAATGACAATTTTCTTCTCAATTACGAAGTGTTCTATTTTAAAAACACCATTTGCATAAGGTTTCAATGTATCTATTACATAGTTGAGCAGAACAATTAGATATCAAGTCGACGACATGGGTATATATCAAGTTGGATGTAGAAAATGCATAACCTCCGATTTTTTTTGAAAATTCCACGGACGGAAAACATATCAATCTATTAGTTCATTAATTTGTGTGTCTGCCCTTCCATTATGAGACTCGAGAAATTAAAAAAAAAATGGGTAACAAAAATGAGAAAATCGAGTGCACCTTTTTATGTTAGGGTGTGTTTGAGTTGAACATTTTGTCTCGAAAACCTACAAAGCAAGAATATTTGATATATCATCTCACATCAGATTCTATCATTTTTATATAGCAAAGCTACAAGTTGACTTTATAACATAATAAAATCATAGTACTAAAAGATGAAATATATGGGTCAAGTGAAATACCTGTCTAATTAATCATAAAAACAGAGTAGGTGTGTTCGAATAGCTATTTTTTACTAAAAGTACTTGACGACAGTCTTTCAAGTTGGATGATGAAAATGCAAATCTTCGAAAAAAAATATTTTTTGTGTGATAACTAAGGTTTATAAACCACTAAAAAAAATCTAGTCTGCCTTTCAACGAAATATTTAATTAGAATTTGTTTTAATGTTTATGAATTTTCAAAAATTCCACCTGACAACCAATTAGACAATTGTTTTAAGTTGAATCAATGCAGACAAGATCACTAACTGATGCTCATTAGCTTGTAGATACATTTGTCTTTTGAAATACAACTGAAATATTAAAGGTTCATAATGGTGCTATGCGGATAATTTTATCGGTTTTCAAGAGCAAAGTTGGCAGCGCGTCATCCCTAAAATGGCTTCTATTTGTACGATTGTGAAAATTAACTGCTGTAATGGGGAGATAATTTTGACGAAGTAGATTCCTGACTGTTTAATATTATTGCATTGTCTTAAGATTCCAGAAAAGTCAAAATATAGGACACTACAGAAATATCTAAACTTTGCCTGTATTTTTCTCACATGGTTGAAATTTAAATCTGATGCCTCATGTAAAGAGAGTGCCACTTTCATGACTTTATATTTTGCACATTAAAGAACCCTGCTACAACTCTTTAATGGGTACATAAGTGGCCTGTTGCAAGGCAAAATTTCTTTCCTTATTTAATATACCCTCATTTTCCAGTGGCAGTTCTTATTTCCCTAACCATCAGGGGTGGATCCAGCAATTTTTAAAATAGATCCAAACCCAGGATAAAGGAATGGAAATGGGGGGGGGGGGGTCCAACTTAATGTCCCCATTCAAATGCATTGATTGTCAAAACAGAAGGGGGTTCCAACCCCTGAACCCTCAGAGGGATTCGCCACTGACCATGACCATCATCCCGGATGGCCTCTTTTTGAGACGTGTCTGTTGTATTTGTTGTTGACTTGCTTTCATTATTAATATTCAACATGCATGAAATATTTGCCACTGTACGTTAAGCAACCACGAACAATCAATAAATCATTCTTTTTACCTCACCTGCCCCAAGCGAGCTTTTCTCATCACTTGGCATCCGTCGTGGTCGTTAACTTTTACAAAAATCTTCTCCTGAAACTACTGGGCCAAGTTCAACCAAACTTGACCACAATCATCATTGGTGTATCTAGTTTAAAAAATGTGTTGGATATGCATTGACCCCACCTGTGAACCAAAATGGCAGCCATGGCTAAAAAAAGAAAATAGAGGGTAAAATGAAGATTTTGGCTTATAACTCTGAAACCAAAGCATTTAAAGCAAATCTTACAAGGGGTTAACTTGTTTATCTAGTAAATGTCTATCTGCCCTGAAATTTTCAGATGAATCAGACAACCCGTTGTTGGGTTGCTGCCCCTGAATTGGTTATTTTAGGAATTTTGCCCTTTTTGGTTATCTTAAATATTATTATCGATAGAGATAAACTGTAAACAGCCCTTATGTTCATCAAAGTAAGATCTATAAAAAAGTCAACATGACCAAAATGGTCAATTGACCCCTTACAGAGTTAATGCCCTTTATAGTAAATTTTTTACAATTTTTGGTAAATTTTTGTAATCTTTTACAAAAATGTCCTCTGAAACTACTTAGACAAATTTAACCAAACTTGTCCACAACCATCACTTGGGTATCTAGTTTAAAAAATGTGTCCAATGACCCTGTGAACCAAGATGGACGACATAGCTAAAATAGTACATAGGGTAAAATGTAGATTTTGGCTTATATCTCTGAAACCAAGGCATTTAGAGCAAATCTGACTGAGAAAATTGTTTATAAGGTTAAGATCTATCTGCCCTGAAATTTTCAGATCAACCAGGCAACCCGTTGTTGGGTTGCTGCCCCTGAATTGGTAATATTATTATAGATAGAGATAAACTGTAAACAGCAATAATGTTCAGCAAAGTAAGACCTAAAAATAATTCAAGCATGATAAAAATGGTCAATTGACCCCTTCAGGAGTTATTGCCCTTTATAGTAAATTTTTTACAATTTTCTTAAATTTTGTGAATTTTTGTAAATTTTTACAAAATATTTTCCACTGTAACTACTGGGCTAAGTTAATTATAGATAGCGATAGTTGTTAGTAGCAAGAATGTTCAGTAAAGTAAGATCTACAAACACATCCACCATCACCAAAACACAATTTTGTCATGAATCCATCTGTGTCCTTTGTTGAATATGCACATAGACCAATGTGAGCGACACACGCTCTTTAGAGCCTCTAGTTTGTCTTGCTTGACAGAGTGAGACATAGGTATGCTGTTTTCTGGCGTCTGCAACGACAGTGTCAACTGAATTTTTTAGTTTGTGATTAATTCTAGTTTATGGTGAACCACTAGTGGTAGGTCAAAGATATTTGGTATGTAGTTGTATTAGTATTGGCACATCTCATTGCCATGGAGATTATTTGGCCCTGCCCCTTAGTTATGGTCTTTTTATGCCCCACCTACGATAGTAGAGGGGCATTATGTTTTCTGGTCTGCGTCCGTTCGTTCGTCCGTCCGTCCGTCCGTCCGTCTGTCCCGCTTCAGGTTAAAGTTTTTGGTCGAGGTAGTTTTTGATGAAGTTGAAGTCCAATCAACTTCAAACTTGGTACACATGTTCCCTATGATATGATCTTGCTAATTTTAATGTCAAATTAGAGATTTTACCCCAATTTCACGGTCCACTGAACATAGAAAATAATAGTGCGAGTGGGGCATTCGTGTACTGAGGACACATTCTTGTTTGTAATACTATATGCCATAGGTCAATTATATTTGATGTATGGAATTATTTGGGACATTTATTTTACAATGGACTCTTTTTAATGGTTCATAATGCTCAGTGTTAAGTTTTTGTGTGTTGATCTGTTTTTCATGGTTAAGTTTGTCTTCTTAGATACCTTAAGCAATAGGTCACCTTTTTTAATGTATCTATTGATTGTTAAGGGAGTTCGCTTCTCAGTTTCAAAGTAAATAACTTTTCAAAGCACTAGTTTATATTGATAGGGAATTGATAAAGGAATCCAAAGAGCAAAAAAAATATATAGGTCACTGTGACTTTTCATAGCTTTATCATTGACAAGTTGAAGTTCTCAAAAACTGTTAAAAAGTAATTAAAATTTATTAAGACTTTTACTGATGGCTTATCATTATACATGTAAAAGATTTTCAAAAAGAAAAATGGGGGTCACCGGGCAAATTTTTTCAAGGCATTCAAATGGATAAAACCAGAGGATTCCGAAAATCTGACAAAAAAATCCAAAACATGACAAGCCAGCTTCCTTAAGTTTACATGTCTGTCTGGCAAAGTTCAACTGACCTTGGCCTCATTTTCATGGTTCATTGGTCAATGTTTAGTTTACTTAGAAACTATAAGAAGTGTGTCAACTATATATTGGGTATATATATATAAAATGATAATTTGTAAGGTGTACATGTATTTCTCGTTTGCTTTATTTGACCTTGACTTTATTTTAGGGGTCATGTTATGTTTATGTGATATTTGTAAGGATTTATTTATAGGACTATCAACATAAAATCAATAGTTATAGTATTAAATAAGACAAGACATTTCACCATGTAACTCTTGTTGTGTTTTGGTCTGTTTTTGGAAAGTTTGCTATAGCTATAAACTTTCTGAAGGCATCGGCCTTAACTTCTGGTGAGACAGACTATCTTACTTTAGGAAGAGTGCCAGCCTGTCACCTTGAAGTAACAGAAGTCTGTCAGCTTCTTATAAGCTCTATATTTTAGAAGGTGGATGACCTGGATGCTTCATAATTTGTATATAGATGCTTCATGTTATGAACTTTCCATCAGTTACATGTCCAATGTCTTTGACCTCATTTTCATGGTTCAGTGATTACTTGGAAAAAAGTTGATTTTTGGTAATGTTAATATCTAGCTCTCTTATTTTAAGTAATAGAATAACTATATTTGGTATGTCCATACTTTGCAAGGTCCTCATACCCGTCAGAAAGTTTTCACTTGACCTCAACCTCATTTCATGGATCAGTTAACAAGGTTAAATTTTGGTGGTCAAGTCCATATCTCAGATATTATAAGCAATAGAGCTGGTATATTCGGTGTATCGAAGGACTGTAAGGTATACATGTCCAACTGGCAGGTGTCATCTGACCTTAACCTCATTTTCATGGTTCAGTGGTTAAAGTTAAAAGTTTTTGAGTTTTGGTATTTTTTTCTTATACTATTATGCGATAGGTCAACTATATTTAATGTATGGAAATATTTTATGATCTTTACGTCAGTCACGAAAGTTTTATTTGACCTTGATCTCATTTTCATGGTTGATTGCTCAGTATTAAGTTTTTGTGATTTGGTCTGTTTTTCTAAAACTGTAAGCAATAGGTTAACTATATTTGTTGTATGGAAGAATTTTGATTTGTACATGTCTGCCTGGCATGGTTCATCTGACCTTGACCTCATTTTCATGGTTCATTGGTCAATGTTTAGTTGACTTGGTTAATGTTATTGTTGAGTATATGTGATAGTTGTATCAATAAAGCTTTATATTTAGGACTATCAGCATAATACCAAGGATTAATAAAGAAGGCGAGACATTTCTGTGTGTACACTCTCGTTAATACTTTTACAGGTTTAGTTTTACAGATTATAATTAATATTTGGTTGGTTATTTGTATTCCTGCTGTGATAGATACATTAGAAATTAGGTTAAATATAGCAATCATGAAAGGAGATGTAAGAAATAACATGTATGACTGTCTTAGAAAAAGACAAAACATTCAATAAAGATCTATAATTAATATTGAGTTTTAAAATACATGTACCATCTTTCAAATATTTTTTACAAAACCCATTTTTTACAGGTACCCAATAAATGAGCAGAAGTCTGCCAGCCTGTCACCTTGAAGTAACAGAAGTTTGCCAGCCTATCACCTTGATGTAACAGAAGTCTGTCAGCCTGTCACCTTAAAGTAACAGAAGTCTGCCAGCCTGTCACCTATAAGTAACAGAAGTCTTTCAGCCTGTCACCTTGATGTAACGGAAGTCTGTCAGCATGTCACCTTGAAGTAACAAAAGTCTGCCAGCCTTTCACCTAGAAGTAACAGAAGTCTGTCAGCCTGTCACCTTGAAGTAACAGAAGTCTGCCAGCCTGTCACCTAGAAGTAACAGAAGTCTGGCAGCCTGTCACCTTGAGGTTACAGAAGTCTGCCAGCCTGTCACGTCGAAGTAACAGAAGTCTGGCAGCCTGTCAACTAGAAGTAACAGAAGTCTGCCAGCCTGTCACCTAGAAGTAACAGAAGTTTGACAGCCTGTCACCTTGAGGTAACAGAAGTCTGCCAGCCTGTCACGTCCAAGTAACAGAAGTCTGGCAGCCTGTCACCTTGATGTAACAGAAGTCTGTCAGCCTGTCATCTTGAAGTAACAGAAGTCTGCCAGCCTATCACCTTGATGTAACAGAAGTCTGTCAGCCTGTCACCTTGAAGTTACAGAAGTCTGTCAGCCTGTCACCTAGAAGTAACAGAAGTCTGTCAGCCTGTCACCTTGATGTAACAGAAGTCTGCCAGCCTGTCACATTGATGTAACAGAAGTCTATCAGCCTGTCACCTTGAAGTAACAGAAGTCTGGCAGCCTGTCACCTAGAAGTAACAGAAGTCTGTCAGCCTGTCACCTAGAAGTAACAGAAGTCTGTCAGCCTGTCACCTTGAAGTAACAGAAGTCTGTCAGCCTGTCACATTAATGTAACAGAAGTCTGTCAGCCTGTCACCTTGAAGTAACAGAAGTCTGCCAGCCTGTCACCTTGAGGTAACAGTAGTCTGTCAGCCTGTCACCTTGAAGTAACAGAAGTCTGGCAGCCTGTCACCTAGAAGTAACAGAAGTCTGCCAGTCTGTCACCTAGAAGTAACAGAAGTCTGACAGCCTGTCACCTTGAGGTAACAGAAGTCTGCCAGCCTGTCACGTCGAAGTAACAGAAGTCTGGCAGCCTGTCACCTTGATGTAACAGAAGTCTGTCAGCCTGTCACCTTGAAGTAACAGAAGTCTGCCAGCCTGTCACCTTGAAGTAACAGACGTCTGACAGCCTGTCACCTAGAAGTAACAGAAGTTTGGCAGCCTGTCACGTCGAAGTAACAGAAGTCTGACAGCCTGTCACGTCGAAGTAACAGAAGTCTGCCAGCCTGTCACCTAGAAGTAACAGAAGTCTGGCAGCCTGTCACCTTGAGGTTACAGAAGTCTGCCAGCCTGTCACGTCGAAGTAACAGAAGTCTGGCAGCCTGTCAACTAGAAGTAACAGAAGTCTGCCAGCCTGTCACCTAGAAGTAACAGAAGTTTGACAGCCTGTCACCTTGAGGTAACAGAAGTCTGCCAGCCTGTCACGTCCAAGTAACAGAGTAACAGAAGTCTGGCAGCCTGTCACCTTGATGTAACAGAAGTCTGTCAGCCTGTCATCTTGAAGTAACAGAAGTCTGCCAGCCTGTCACCTTGATGTAACAGAAGTCTGTCAGCCTGTCACCTTGAAGTTACAGAAGTCTGTCAGCCTGTCACCTAGAAGTAACAGAAGTCTGTCATCCTGTCACCTTGAAGTAACAGAAGTCTGCCAGCCTGTCACATTGATGTAACAGAAGTCTGTCAGCCTGTCACCTTGAAGTAACAGAAGTCTGCCAGCCTGTCACCTTGAGGTAACAGTAGTCTGTCAGCCTGTCACCTTGAAGTAACAGAAGTCTGGCAGCCTGTCACCTAGAAGTAACAGAAGTCTGTCAGCCTGTCACCTAGAAGTAACAGAAGTCTGTCAGCCTGTCACCTTGAAGTAACAGAAGTCTGCCAGCCTGTCACATTGATGTAACAGAAGTTTGTCAGTCTGTCACCTTGAAGTAACAGAAGTCTGCCAGCCTGTCACCTAGAAGTAACAGAAGTCTGTCAGCCTGTCACCTTGAAGTAACAGAAGTCTGCCAGCCTGTCACATTGATGTAACAGAAGTCTGTCAGCCTGTCACCTTGAAGTAACAGAAGTCTGGCAGCCTGTCACCTTGAAGTAACAGAAGTCTGCCAGCCTGTCACCTTGAGGTAACAGTAGTCTGTCAGCCTGTCACCTTGAAGTAACAGAAGTCTGCCAGCCTGTCACCTTGAGGTAACAGTAGTCTGTCAGCCTGTCACCTTGAAGTAACAGAAGTCTGGCAGCCTGTCACCTAGAAGTAACAGAAGTCTGCCAGTCTGTCACCTAGAAGTAACAGAAGTCTGACAGCCTGTCACCTTGAGGTAACAGAAGTCTGTCAGCCTGTCACGTCGAAGTAACAGAAGTCTGGCAGCCTGTCACCTTGATGTAACAGAAGTCTGTCAGCCTGTCACCTTGAAGTAACAGAAGTCTGCCAGCCTCTCACCTTGAAGTAACAGACGTCTGACAGCCTGTCACCTAGAAGTAACAGAAGTTTGGCAGCCTGTCACGTCGAAGTAACAGAAGTCTGACAGCCTGTCACCTAGAAGTAACAGAAGTCTGCCAGCCTGTCACCTAGAAGTAACAGAAGTCTGACAGCCTGTCACCTTGAGGTAACAGAAGGCTGCCAGCCTGTCACCTTGATGTAACAGAAGTCTGTCAGCCTGTCACCTTTATGTAACATAAGTCTGTCAGCCTGTCACCTAGAAGTAACAGAAGTCTGCCAGCCTGTCACCTAAAAGTAACAAAAGTCTGCCAGCCTGTCACTTTGAAGTAACAGAAGTCTGGCAGCCTGTCAATTCGCAGTAACAGAAGTCTGGCAGTCTGTCACCTTGATGTAACAGAAGTCTGGCAGCCTGTCACCTAGAAGTAACAGAAGTCTGTCAGCCTGTCACCTTGAAGTAACAGAAGTCTGCCAGCCTGTCACCTTGATGTAACAGAAGTCTGTCAGCCTGTCACCTAAAAGTAACAAAAGTCTGCCAGCCTGTCACTTTGAAGTAACAGAAGTCTGGCAGCCTGTCAATTCGCAGTAACAGAAGTCTGGCAGTCTGTCACCTTGATGTAACAGAAGTCTGGCAGCCTGTCACCTAGAAGTAACAGAAGTCTGTCAGCCTGTCACCTTGAAGTAACAGAAGTCTGCCAGCCTGTCACCTTGATGTAACAGAAGTCTGTCAGCCTGTCACCTTGATGTAACAGAAGTCTGTCAGCCTGTCACGTTGAAGTAACAGAAGTCTGCCAGCCTGTCACCTTGAAGAAACAGAAGTCTGGCAGCCTGTCACCTTGAGGTTATAGAAGTCTGCCAGCCTGTTACGTCGAAGAAACAGAAGTCTGGCAGCCTGTCACTTAGAAGTAACAGAAGTCTGTCAGCCTGTCACCTAGAAGTGACAGAAGTCTGACAGCCTGTCACCTTGAGGTAACAGAAGTCTGCCAGCCTGTCATGTCGAAGTAACAGAAGTCTGGCAGCCTGTCACCTTGATGTAACAGAAGTCTATCAGCCTGTCACCTTGAAGTAACAGAAGTCTGCCAGCCTGTCACCTTGATGTAACAGAAGTCTGTCAGCCTGTCACCTTGAAGTAACAGAAGTCTGCCAGCCTGTCACCTAGAAGTAACAGAAGTCTGGCAGTCTGTCACCTTGAGGTTACAGAAGTCTGCCAGCCTGTCACGTCGAAGTAACAGAAGTCTGGTAGCCTGTCACCTTAATGTAAATGAAGTCTGTCAGCCTGTCACCTTGAAGTAACAGAAGTCTGCCAGCCTGTCACCTTGAAGTTACAGAAGTCTGCCAGCCTGTCACCTAGAAGTAACAGAAGTCTGGCAGCCTGTCATCTTGAGGTTACAGAAGTCTGCCAGCCTGTCACGTCGAAGTAACAGAAGTCTGGTAGCCTGTCACCTTAATGTAAATGAAGTCTGTCAGCCTGTCACCTTGAAGTAACAGAAGTCTGCCAGCCTGTCACCTTGAAGTTACAGAAGTCTGCCAGCCTGTCACCTTGAAGTAACAGAAGTCTGGCAGCCTGTCACCTTGAGGTTACAGAAGTCTGCCAGCCTGTTACGTCGAAGAAACAGAAGTCTGGCAACCTGTCACTTAGAAGTAACAGAAGTCTGTCAGCCTGTCACCTAGAAGTGACAGAAGTCTGGCAGCCTGTCACCTTGATGTAACAGAAGTCTGTCAGCCTGTCACGTCGAAGTAACAGAAGTCTGCCAGCCTGTCACCTTGAAGTAACAGACGTCTGACAGCCTGTCACCTAGAAGTAACAGAAGTTTGGCAGCCTGTCACGTCGAAGTAACAGAAGTCTGACAGCCTGTCACCTAGAAGTAACAGAAGTCTGCCAGCCTGTCACCTAGAAGTAACAGAAGTCTGACAGCCTGTCACGTCGAAGTAAGAGAAGTCTGGCAGCCTGTCACCTTGAAGTAACAGAAGTCTGCCAGCCTGTCACCTAGAAGTAACAGAAGTCTGCCAGCCTGTCACCTAGAAGTAACAGAAGTCTGCCAGCCTGTCACTTAAAAGTAACAGAAGTCTGACCGCCTGTCACCTTGAGGTAACAGAAGTCTGCCAGCCTGTCACGTCGAAGTAACAGAAGTCTGGCAGCCTGTCACCTTGATGTAACAGAAGTCTGGCAGCCTGTCACCTTGATGTAACAGAAGTCTATCAGCCTGTCACCTTGAAGTAACAGAAGTCTGCCAGCCTGTCACCTTGATGTAACAGAAGTCTGTCAGCCTGTCACCTTGAAGTAACAGAAGTCTGCCAGCCTGTCACCTAGAAGTAACAGAAGTCTGGCAGTCTGTCACCTTGAGGTTACAGAAGTCTGCCAGCCTGTCACGTCGAAGTAACAGAAGTCTGGTAGCCTGTCACCTTAATGTAAATGAAGTCTGTCAGCCTGTCACCTTGAAGTAACAGAAGTCTGCCAGCCTGTCACCTTGAGGTAACAGAAGTCTGCCAGCCTGTCACCTAGAAGTAACAGAAGTTTGCCAGTCTGTCACCTAGAAGTAACAGAAGTCTGACAGCCTGTAACCTTGAGGTAACAGAAGTCTGCCAGCCTGTCACGTCGAAGTAACAGAAGTCTGGCAGCCTGTCACCTTGATGTAACAGAAGTCTGTCAGCCTGTCACCTTCATGTAACAGAAGTCTGCCAGCCTGTCACCTAGAAGTAACAGAAGTCTGGCAGCCTGTCACCTAGAAGTAACAGAAGTCTGCCAGCCTGTCATTTTGAAGTAACAGAAGTCTGCCAGCCTGTCACGTCACAGTAACAGAAGCCTGTCAGCCTGTCACCTTGAAGTAACAAGTCTGGCAGCCTGTCACATAGAAGTAACAGAAGTCTGGCAGCCTTTCACCTAGAAGTAACAGAAGTCTGTCAGCCTGTCACCTTGAAGTAACAGAAGTCTGCCAGCCTGTCACCTAGAAGTAACAGAAGTCTGGCAGCCTGTCACCTTGAGGTTACAGAAGTCTGCCAGCCTGTCACGTCGAAGTAACAGAAGTCTGGCAGCCTGTCAACTAGAAGTAACAGAAGTCTGCCAGCCTGTCACCTAGAAGTAACAGAAGTTTGACAGCCTGTCACCTTGAGGTAACAGAAGTCTGCCAGCCTGTCACGTCCAAGTAACAGAAGTCTGGCAGCCTGTCAACTTGATGTAACAGAAGTCTGTCAGCCTGTCATCTTGAAGTAACAGAAGTCTGCCAGCCTATCACCTTGATGTAACAGAAGTCTGTCAGCCTGTCACCTTGAAGTTACAGAAGTCTGTCAGCCTGTCACCTAGAAGTAACAGAAGTTTGACAGCCTGTCACCTTGAGGTAACAGAAGTCTGCCAGCCTGTCACGTCCAAGTAACAGAAGTCTGGCAGCCTGTCAACTTGATGTAACAGAAGTCTGTCAGCCTGTCATCTTGAAGTAACAGAAGTCTGCCAGCCTATCACCTTGATGTAACAGAAGTCTGTCAGCCTGTCACCTTGAAGTTACAGAAGTCTGTCAGCCTGTCACCTAGAAGTAACAGAAGTCTGTCAGCCTGTCACCTTGATGTAACAGAAGTCTGCCAGCCTGTCACGTCGAAGTAACAGAAGTCTGCCAGCCTGTCACCTTGAAGTAACAGACGTCTGACAGCCTGTCACCTAGAAGTAACAGAAGTTTGGCAGCCTGTCACGTCGAAGTAACAGAAGTCTGACAGCCTGTCACCTAGAAGTAACAGAAGTCTGCCAGCCTGTCACCTAGAAGTAACAGAAGTCTGACAGCCTGTCACGTCGAAGTAAGAGAAGTCTGGCAGCCTGTCACCTTGAAGTAACAGAAGTCTGCCAGCCTGTCACCTAGAAGTAACAGAAGTCTGCCAGCCTGTCACCTAGAAGTCACAGAAGTCTGCCAGCCTGTCACTTAAAAGTAACAGAAGTCTAACCGCCTGTCACCTTGAGGTAACAGAAGTCTGCCAGCCTGTCACGTCGAAGTAACAGAAGTCTGGCAGCCTGTCACCTTGATGTAACAGAAGTCTGCTAGCCTGTCACCTTGAAGTAACAGAAGTCTGCCAGCCTATCACCTAGAAGTAACAGAAGTCTGACAGCCTGTCACCTTGAGGTAACAAAAGTCTGCCAGCCTGTCACGTCGAAGTAACAGAAGTCTGGCAGCCTGTCACCTTGAGGAAACAGAAGTCTGTCAGCCTGTCACTTTGAAGTAACAGAAGTCTGCCAGCCTGTCGCCTAGAAGTGACAGAAGTCTGCCAGCCTGTCATCTTGAAGTAGCAGACGTTTGGCAGCCTGTCACGTCGCAGTAACAGAAGTCTGACAGCCTGTCACCTTGATGTAACAGAAGTCTGCCAGCCTGTCACCTAGAAGTAACAGAAGTCTGCCAGCCTGTCACCTAAAAGTAACAGAAGTCTGACAGCCTGTCACTTTGAGGTAACAGAAGTCTGCCAGCCTGTCACGTCGACGTAACAGAAGTCTGGCAGCCTGTCACCTTGATGTAACAGAAGTCTGTCAGCCTGTCACCTTGAAGTAACAGAAGTCTTCCAGTCTGTCACCTTGAAGTAACAGAAGTCTGCCAGCCTGTCACCTAAAAGTAACAGAAGTTTGGCAGCCTGTCATCTAGAAGTAACAGAAGTCTGCCAGCCTGTCACCTAGAAGTAACAGAAGTCTGACAGCCTGTCACCTTGAGGTAACAGAAGTCTGCCAGCCTGTCACCTAGAAGTAACAGAAGTTTGGCAGCCTGTCACCTTGAGGTCACAGAAGTCTGCCAACCTGTCACGTCGAAGTGACAAGTCTGGCAGCCTGTCACCTAGAAATCACAGAAGTCTGACAGCCTGTGACCTTGAGGTAACAGAAGTCTGCCAGCCTGTCACCTAGAAGTAACAGAAGTTTGCCAGTCTGTCACCTAGAAGTAACAGAAGTCTGACAGCCTGTAACCTTGAGGTAACAGAAGTCTGCCAGCCTGTCACGTCGAAGTAACAGAAGTCTGGCAGCCTGTCACCTTGATGTAACAGAAGTCTGTCAGCCTGTCACCTTCATGTAACAGAAGTCTGCCAGCCTGTCACCTAGAAGTTACAGAAGTCTGGCAGCCTGTCACCTAGAAGTAACAGAAGTCTATCAGCCTGTCACCTTGAAATAACAAAAGTCTGCCAGCCTGTCACCTAGAAGTAACAGAAGTCTGCCAGCCTGTCATTTTGAAGTAACAGAAGTCTGCCAGCCTGTCACGTCACAGTAACAGAAGCCTGTCAGCCTGTCACCTTGAAGTAACAAGTCTGGCAGCCTGTCACATAGAAGTAACAGAAGTCTGGCAGCCTTTCACCTAGAAGTAACAGAAGTCTGTCAGCCTGTCACCTTGAAGTAACAGAAGTCTGCCAGCCTGTCACCTAGAAGTAACAGAAGTCTGGCAGCCTGTCACCTTGAGGTTACAGAAGTCTGCCAGCCTGTCACGTCGAAGTAACAGAAGTCTGGCAGCCTGTCAACTAGAAGTAACAGAAGTCTGCCAGCCTGTCACCTAGAAGTAACAGAAGTTTGACAGCCTGTCACCTTGAGGTAACAGAAGTCTGCCAGCCTGTCACGTCCAAGTAACAGAAGTCTGGCAGCCTGTCAACTTGATGTAACAGAAGTCTGTCAGCCTGTCATCTTGAAGTAACAGAAGTCTGCCAGCCTATCACCTTGATGTAACAGAAGTCTGTCAGCCTGTCACCTTGAAGTTACAGAAGTCTGTCAGCCTGTCACCTAGAAGTAACAGAAGTCTGTCAGCCTGTCACCTTGATGTAACAGAAGTCTGCCAGCCTGTCACATTGATGTAACAGAAGTCTGTCAGCCTGTCACCTTGAAGTAACAGAAGTCTGCCAGCCTGTCACCTTGAGGTAACAGCAGTCTGTCAGCCTGTCACCTTGAAGTAACAGAAGTCTGGCAGCCTGTCACCTAGAAGTAACAGAAGTCTGTCAGCCTGTCACCTAGAAGTAACAGAAGTCTGTCAGCCTGTCACCTTGCAGTAACAGAAGTTTGCCAGCCTGTCACATTAATGTAACAGAAGTCTGTCAGCCTGTCACCTTGAAGTAACAGAAGTCTGCCAGCCTGTCACCTTGAGGTAACAGTAGTCTGTTAGCCTGTCACCTTGAAGTAACAGAAGTCTGGCAGCCTGTCACCTAGAAGTAACAGAAGTCTGCCAGTCTGTCACCTAGAAGTAACAGAAGTCTGACTGCCTGTCACCTTGAGGTAACAGAAGTCTGCCAGCCTGTCACGTCGAAGTAACAGAAGTCTGGCAGCCTGTCACCTTGATGTAACAGAAGTCTGTCAGCCTGTCACCTTGAAGTAACAGAAGTCTGCCAGCCTGTCACCTTGAAGTAACAGACGTCTGACAGCCTGTCACCTAGAAGTAACAGAAGTTTGGCAGCCTGTCACGTCGAAATAACAGAAGTCTGACAGCCTGTCACGTCGAAGTAACAGAAGTCTGCCAGCCTGTCACCTAGAAGTAACAGAAGTCTGGCAGCCTGTCACCTTGAAGTGACAGAAGTCTGGCAGCCTGTCACCTTGATGTAACAGAAGTCTGTCAGCCTGTCACGTCGAAGTAACAGAAGTCTGCCAGCCTGTCACCTTGAAGTAACAGACGTCTGACAGCCTGTCACCTAGAAGTAACAGAAGTTTGGCAGCCTGTCACGTCGAAGTAACAGAAGTCTGACAGCCTGTCACCTAGAAGTAACGGAAGTCTGCCAGCCTGTCACCTAGAAGTAACAGAAGTCTGACAGCCTGTCACCTTGAGGTCACAGAAGTCTGCCAACCTGTCACGCCGAAGTGACAAGTCTGGCAGCCTGTCACCTAGAAATCACAGAAGTCTGACAGCCTGTGACCTTGAGGTAACAGAAGTCTGCCAGCCTGTCACCTAGAAGTAACAGAAGTCTGCCAGCCTGTCACCTAGAAGTAACAGAAGTCTGACAGCCTGTAACCTTGAGGTAACAGAAGTCTGCCAGCCTGTCACGTCGAAGTAACAGAAGTCTGGCAGCCTGTCACCTTGATGTAACAGAAGTCTGTCAGCCTGTCACCTTCATGTAACAGAAGTCTGCCAGCCTGTCACCTAGAAGTAACAGAAGTCTGGCAGCCTGTCACCTAGAAGTAACAGAAGTCTATCAGCCTGTCACCTTGAAATAACAAAAGTCTGCCAGCCTGTCACCTAGAAGTAACAGAAGTCTGCCAGCCTGTCATTTTGAAGTAACAGAAGTCTGCCAGCCTGTCATTTTGAAGTAACAGAAGTCTGCCAGCCTGTCACGTCACAGTAACAGAAGCCTGTCAGCCTGTCACCTTGAAGTAACAAGTCTGGCAGCTTGTCACATAGAAGTAACAGAAGTCTGGCAGCCTTTCACCTAGAAGTAACAGAAGTCTGTCAGCCTGTCACCTTGAAGTAACAGAAGTCTGCCAGCCTGTCAACTAGAAGTAACAGAAGTCTGGCAGCCTGTCACCTTGAGGTTACAAAAGTCTGCCAGCCTGTCAACTAGAAGTAACAGAAGTCTACCAGCCTGTCACCTAGAAGTAACAGAAGTTTGACAGCCTGTCACCTTGAGGTAACAGAAGTCTGCCAGCCTGTCACGTCCAAGTAACAGAAGTCTGGCAGCCTGTCACCTTGATGTAACAGAAGTCTGTCAGCCTGTCATCTTGAAGTAACAGAAGTCTGCCAGCCTATCACCTTGATGTAACAGAAGTCTGTCAGCCTGTCACCTTGAAGTTACAGAAGTCTGTCAGCCTGTCACCTAGAAGTAACAGAAGTCTGTCAGCCTGTCACCTTGATGCAACAGAAGTCTGCCAGCCTGTCACATTGATGTAACAGAAGTCTGTCAGCCTGTCACCTTGAAGTAACAGAAGTCTGCCAGCCTGTCACCTTGAGGTAACAGTAGTCTGTCAGCCTGTCACCTTGAAGTAACAGAAGTCTGGCAGCCTGTCACCTAGAAGTAACAGAAGTCTGTCAGCCTGTCACCTAGAAGTAACAGAAGTCTGTCAGCCTGTCACCTTGCAGTAACAGAAGTCTGCCAGCCTGTCACATTAATGTAACAGAAGTCTGTCAGCTTGTCACCTTGAAGTAACAGAAGTCTGCCAGCCTGTCACCTTGAGGTAACAGTAGTCTGTCAGCCTGTCACCTTGAAGTAACAGAAGTCTGGCAGCCTGTCACCTAGAAGTAACAGAAGTCTGCCAGCCTGTCACCTTGAGGTAACAGTAGTCTGTCAGCCTGTCACCTTGAAGTAACAGAAGTCTGGCAGCCTGTCACCTAGAAGTAACAGAAGTCTGTCAGCCTGTCACCTAGAAGTAACAGAAGTCTGTCAGCCTGTCACCTTGAAGTAACAGAAGTCTGCCAGCCTGTCACATTGATGTAACAGAAGTCTGTCAGCCTGTCACCTTGAAGTAACAGGAGTCTGCCAGCCTGTCACCTTGAGGTCACAGTAGTCTGTCAGCCTGTCACCTTGAAGTAACAGAAGTCTGGCAGCCTGTCACCTTGAAGTAACAGAAGTCTGTCACCTAGAAGTAACAGAAGTCTGCCAGCCTGTCACCTTGAGGTAACAGTAGTCTGTCAGCCTGTCACCTTGAAATAACAGAAGTCTGGCAGCCTGTCACCTTGAAGTAACAGAAGTCTGTCACCTAGAAGTAACAGAAGTCTGACAGCCTGTCACCTTGAGGTAACAGAAGTCTGTCAGCCTGTCACGTCGAAGTAACAGAAGTCTGGCAGCCTGTCACCTTGATGTAACAGAAGTCTGTCAGCCTGTCACTTAACAGAAGTCTGGCAGCCTGTCAACTAGAAGTAACAGAAGTCTGCCAGCCTGTCACCTAGAAGTAACAGAAGTTTGACAGCCTGTCACCTTGAGGTAACAGAAGTCTGCCAGCCTGTCACGTCCAAGTAACAGAAGTTTGGCAGCCTGTCACCTTGATGTAACAGAAGTCTGTCAGCCTGTCATCTTGAAGTAACAGAAGTCTGCCAGCCTGTCACCTTGATGTAACAGAAGTCTGTCAGCCTGTCACCTTGAAGTTACAGAAGTCTGTCAGCCTGTCACCTAGAAGTAACAGAAGTCTGTCAGCCTGTCACCTTGAAGTAACAGAAGTCTGCCAGCCTGTCACATTGATGTAACAGAAGTCTGTCAGCCTGTCACCTTGAAGTAACAGAAGTCTGCCAGCCTGTCACCTTGAGGTAACAGTAGTCTGTCAGCCTGTCACCTTGAAGTAACAGAAGTCTGGCAGCCTGTCGCCTAGAAGTAACAGAAGTCTGTCAGCCTGTCGCCTAGAAGTAACAGAAGTCTGTCAGCCTGTCACCTTGAAGTAACAGAAGTCTGGCAGCCTGTCACCTTGAAGTAACAGAAGTCTGTCACCTAGAAGTAACAGAAGTCTGCCAGCCTGTCACCTTGAGGTAACAGTAGTCTGTCAGCCTGTCACCTTGAAATAACAGAAGTCTGGCAGCCTGTCACCTTGAAGTAACAGAAGTCTGTCACCTAGAAGTAACAGAAGTCTGACAGCCTGTCACCTTGAGGTAACAGAAGTCTGTCAGCCTGTCACGTCGAAGTAACAGAAGTCTGGCAGCCTGTCACCTTGATGTAACAGAAGTCTGTCAGCCTGTCACTTAACAGAAGTCTGGCAGCCTGTCAACTAGAAGTAACAGAAGTCTGCCAGCCTGTCACCTAGAAGTAACAGAAGTTTGACAGCCTGTCACCTTGAGGTAACAGAAGTCTGCCAGCCTGTCACGTCCAAGTAACAGAAGTTTGGCAGCCTGTCACCTTGACGTAACAGAAGTCTGTCAGCCTGTCATCTTGAAGTAACAGAAGTCTGCCAGCCTGTCACCTTGATGTAACAGAAGTCTGTCAGCCTGTCACCTTGAAGTTACAGAAGTCTGTCAGCCTGTCACCTAGAAGTAACAGAAGTCTGTCAGCCTGTCACCTTGAAGTAACAGAAGTCTGCCAGCCTGTCACATTGATGTAACAGAAGTCTGTCAGCCTGTCACCTTGAAGTAACAGAAGTCTGCCAGCCTGTCACCTTGAGGTAACAGTAGTCTGTCAGCCTGTCACCTTGAAGTAACAGAAGTCTGGCAGCCTGTCGCCTAGAAGTAACAGAAGTCTGTCAGCCTGTCGCCTAGAAGTAACAGAAGTCTGTCAGCCTGTCACCTTGAAGTAACAGAAGTCTGCCAGCCTGTCACATTGATGTAACAGAAGTCTGTCAGCCTGTCACCTTGAAGTAACAGAAGTCTGCCAGCCTGTCACCTTGAGGTAACAGTAGTCTGTCAGCCTGTCACCTTGAAGTAACAGACGTCTGGCAGCCTGTCACCTTGAAGTAACAGAAGTCTGCCAGCCTGTCACCTTGAGGTAACAGTAGTCTGTCAGCCTGTCACCTTGAAGTAACAGAAGTCTGCCAGCCTGTCACCTTGAGGTAACAGTAGTCTGTCAGCCTGTCACCTTGAAGTAACAGAAGTCTGCCAGCCTGTCACCTTGAGGTAACAGTAGTCTGTCAGCCTGCAGTCACCTTGAAGTAACAGAAGTCTGGCAGCCTGTCACCTAGAAGTAACAGAAGTCTGCCAGTCTGTCACCTAGAAGTAACAGAAGTCTGACAGCCTGTCACCTTGAGGTAACAGAAGTCTGTCAGCCTGTCACGTCGAAGTAACAGAAGTCTGGCAGCCTGTCACCTTGATGTAACAGAAGTCTGTCAGACTGTCACCTTGAAGTAACAGAAGTCTGCCAGCCTGTCACCTTGAAGTAACAGACGTCTGACAGCCTGTCACCTAGAAGTAACAGAAGTTTGGCAGCCTGTCACGTCGAAGTAACAGAAGTCTGACAGCCTGTCACCTAGAAGTAACAGAAGTCTGCCAGCCTGTCACCTAGAAGTAACAGAAGTCTGACAGCCTGTCACCTTGAGGTAACAGAAGTCTGCCAGCCTGTCACCTTGATGTAACAGAAGTCTGTCAGCCTGTCACCTTTATGTAACATAAGTCTGTCAGCCTGTCACCTAGAAGTAACAGAAGTCTGCCATCCTGTCACCTAAAAGTAACAAAAGTCTGCCAGCCTGTCACTTTGAAGTAACAGAAGTCTGGCAGCCTGTCAATTCGCAGTAACAGAAGTCTGGCAGTCTGTCACCTTGATGTAACAGAAGTCTGCCAGCCTGTCACCTAGAAGTAACAGAAGTCTGTCAGCCTGTCACCTTGATGTAACAGAAGTCTGTCAGCCTGTCACCTTGATGTAACAGAAGTCTATCAGCCTGTCACGTTGAAGTAACAGAAGTCTGCCAGCCTGTCACCTTGAAGAAACAGAAGTCTGGCAGCCTGTCACCTTGAGGTTACAGAAGTCTGCCAGCCCGTTACGTCGAAGAAACAGAAGTCTGGCAGCCTGTCACTTAGAAGTAACAGAAGTCTGTCAGCCTGTCACCTAGAAGTGACAGAAGTCTGACAGCCTGTCACCTTGAGGTAACAGAAGTCTGCCAGCCTGTCATGTCGAAGTAACAGAAGTCTGGCAGCCTGTCACCTTGATGTAACAGAAGTCTATCAGCCTGTCACCTTGAAGTAACAGAAGTCTGCCAGCCTGTCACCTTGATGTAACAGAAGTCTGTCAGCCTGTCACCTTGAAGTAACAGAAGTCTGCCAGCCTGTCACCTAGAAGTAACAGAAGTCTGGCAGCCTGTCACCTTGAGGTTACAGAAGTCTGCCAGCCTGTCACGTCGAAGTAACAGAAGTCTGGTAGCCTGTCACCTTAATGTAAATGAAGTCTGTCAGCCTGTCACCTTGAAGTAACAGAAGTCTGCCAGCCTGTCACCTTGAAGTTACAGAAGTCTGCCAGCCTGTCACCTAGAAGTAACAGAAGTCTGCCAGCCTGTCATCTTGAGGTTACAGAAGTCTGCCAGCCTGTCACGTCGAAGTAACAGAAGTCTGGTAGCCTGTCACCTTAATGTAAATGAAGTCTGTCAGCCTGTCACCTTGAAGTAACAGAAGTCTGCCAGCCTGTCACCTTGAAGTTACAGAAGTCTGCCAGCCTGTCACCTTGAAGTAACAGAAGTCTGGCAGCCTGTCACCTTGAGGTTACAGAAGTCTGCCAGCCTGTTACGTCGAAGAAACAGAAGTCTGGCAGCCTGTCACTTAGAAGTAACAGAAGTCTGTCAGCTTGTCACCTAGAAGTGACAGAAGTCTGGCAGCCTGTCACCTTGATGTAACAGAAGTCTGTCAGCCTGTCACGTCGAAGTAACAGAAGTCTGCCAGCCTGTCACCTTGAAGTAACAGACGTCTGACAGCCTGTCACCTAGAAGTAACAGAAGTTTGGCAGCCTGTCACGTCGAAGTAACAGAAGTCTGACAGCCTGTCACCTAGAAGTAACAGAAGTCTGCCAGCCTGTCACCTAGAAGTAACAGAAGTCTGACAGCCTGTCACGTCGAAGTAAGAGAAGTCTGGCAGCCTGTCACCTTGAAGTAACAGAAGTCTGGCAGCCTGTCACCTAGAAGTAACAGAAGTCTGCCAGCCTGTCACCTAGAAGTAACAGAAGTCTGTCAGCCTGTCACTTAAAAGTAACAGAAGTCTGACCGCCTGTCACCTTGAGGTAACAGAAGTCTGCCAGCCTGTCACGTCGAAGTAACAGACGTCTGGCAGCCTGTCACCTTGATGTAACAGAAGTCTGCTAGCCTGTCACCTTGAAGTAACAGAAGTCTGCCAGCCTATCACCTAGAAGTAACAGAAGTCTGACAGCCTGTCACCTTGAGGTAACAGAAGTCTGCCAGCCTGTCACGTCGAAGTAACAGAAGTCTGGCAGCCTGTCACCTTGAGGAAACAGAAGTCTGTCAGCCTGTCACTTTGAAGTAACAGAAGTCTGCCAGCCTGTCGCCTAGAAGTGACAGAAGTCTGCCAGCCTGTCATCTTGAAGTAGCAGACGTTTGGCAGCCTGTCACGTCGCTGTAACAGAAGTCTGACAGCCTGTCACCTTGATGTAACAGAAGTCTGCCAGCCTGTCACCTAGAAGTAACAGAAGTCTGCCAGCCTGTCACCTAAAAGTAACAGAAGTCTGACAGCCTGTCACCTTGAGGTAACAGAAGTTTGCCAGCCTGTCACGTCGACGTAACAGAAGTCTGGCAGCCTGTCACCTTGATGTAACAGAAGTCTGTCAGCCTGTCACCTTGAAGTAACAGAAGTCTTCCAGTCTGCACCTTGAAGTAACAGAAGTCTGCCAGCCTGTCACCTAAAAGTAACAGAAGTTTGGCAGCCTGTCATCTAGAAGTAACAGAAGTCTGCCAGCCTGTCACCTAGAAGTAACAGAAGTCTGACAGCCTGTCACCTTGAGGTAACAGAAGTCTGCCAGCCTGTCACCTAGAAGTAACAGAAGTTTGGCAGCCTGTCACCTTGAGGTTACAGAAGTCTGCCAACCTGTCACGTCGAAGTGACAAGTCTGGCAGCCTGTCACCTAGAAATAACAGAAGTCTGACAGCCTGTGACCTTGAGGTAACAGAAGTCTGCCAGCCTGTCACCTAGAAGTAACAGAAGTCTGCCAGCCTGTCACCTAGAAGTAACAGAAGTCGGACAGCCTGTAACCTTGAGGTAACAGAAGTCTGCCAGCCTGTCACGTCGAAGTAACAGAAGTCTGGCAGCCTGTCACCTTGATGTAACAGAAGTCTGTCAGCCTGTCACCTTCATGTAACAGAAGTCTGCCAGCCTGTCACCTAGAAGTAACAGAAGTCTGGCAGCCTGTCACCTAGAAGTAACAGAAGTCTATCAGCCTGTCACCTTGAAATAACAGAAGTCTGCCAGCCTGTCACCTAGAAGTAACAGAAGTCTGCCAGCCTGTCATTTTGAAGTAACAGAAGTCTGCCAGCCTGTCACGTCACAGTAACAGAAGCCTGTCAGCCTGTCACCTTGAAGTAACAAGTCTGCCAGCCTGTCACCTAGAAGTAGCAGAAGTCTGGCAGCCTGTCACCTAGAAGTAACAGAAGTCTATCAGCCTGTCGCCTTCATATAACTGAAGTCTATACCAGCCTGTCACCTTGATGGAACAGAAGTCTGCCAGCCTGTCACCTTGATGAAGCAGATGTCTGGCAGCCTGTCACGTTGATGTAATAGAAGTCTGGCAGCCTCTCACCTTGATGTAACAGATGTAACAATAAAATTCAGTTGACTAAAGGCAGAAAAATAAATTAAATGGTGTTCAATAATTAGTATATACACGTTGTGTTACGTTATTATGGCGCTATGTGGATAAATTTATTGGTTTTCAAGAGCAGGAAAAGTTTTGTTGATTATATATGGAATCTCTGAAGAAAGACCAGAGTTGGCAACATGTTGGGCAGTCAGTGGGCCCCTTCTAATGAAATTTCTGAATCGTTCACTGAACAGCTAAATTTGCGGTGATTGTCACATCTTTTGATTGCAAATGTTTGGCTTTGAGTGTTCCTGATGAAGGTAAATCCAGAAAAGCGCTTCGGACACCAGCAATTATAGAAGGTGTTGTTTTCATTTTTTTTTTGCAGGGCCTCGTCCCTATGGCCTGAAGTTTTATGATTGTACTGGCATAATTGGGAGAAAAATTTGACGAAGTCAATCAAGATCAATGCACAAAATGAAAACATAAGAATTAAAATTTCCATAGCATGTTTACATGTAAATGATTTCTTTAATTTAACTTTTTCTGAGTAAAAAAAAGGACATGGACGTTTTAACGGAATATTGATGACTTGGACATGAATTCCCAGGAAAATTGTTCTGTGGACATAATTACAGACATTGGACCCTGTGGTTAAATATAAAGTTCAAACAAATGATATAATTGTTTTATATCTTAATGTAACTTCTTTCAGGTGATATTTTTGGTGTTGATGCAGAAAAAATATATTCTTTCTATGTGCTTTATAATAATTCAACTCTTCTTTTCTATCCGAAGTTGCAGTATGCTAGCTCAAACTAATCTAGGGAGCAATCATTTGATTTGTATTGGGGAGGGGGAGGGGGAGGGGTGGATGGAAAATGTTGTCAGTCTCAGTTTATCCCGACTTTTTTTTTACAATAATAACATCCTGCTTTTTAGCTCACCTGGCCCTCAGGGCCAAGTGAGCTTTTCCCATCACTTAGCGTCCGCCATGGCTAAAAATAGAACATAGGGGTAAAATGCAGTTTTTGGTTTATAACTCAAAAACCAAAGCATTTAGAGCAAATCTGACATGCGGTAAAATAATCTATTAGGTCAAGATCTATCTGCCCTGAAATTTTCAGATGATTTGGACAACCCGTTGTTGGGTTGCTGCCCCTAAATGGGTAATTTTAAGGAAATTTTACTGTTTTTGGTTATCTTGAATGTTATTATAGATAGAGATAAACTGTAAAGAATGTCCAGTAAAGTATGATCTCCAAACACAGCATGATCATCAAAACCAATTTTGTCATGAATTTATTTGTGTCCATTGTTTAATATGCACATAGACCAAGGTGAGCGACACAGGCTCTTGAGAGCCTCTAGTTTGGTTTGTGAAGCTTATAGCTTTTTAGCTCACCTGGCCCAAAGATTTTTGCTTATAACTCTGAAACCAAAAGTTTTTAGAGCAAATCTGACAGTCTTAAATTGTTTAGCAAGTCAAGATCTATCTGCCCTGAAATTTTCAGATGAATTGGACAATGGGTTAGTTGGGTTGCTGCACCCCAATTGTTAATTTTTAAAGAAATTTTGCTGTTTTTGGTTATTATCTTCAATATTATTAGTAGTAGAGAGAAACTTTAAACAGCAATAATGTTCTGCAAATTAAGATCTACCAATAAGTCAACATGACCAAAATGGTCAGTTGACCCCTTAAGGAATTATTGCCCTTTATAGTCATTTTTTAACAATATTCATTAATTTGGTAAATTTTTGTAAAATTTTACAAAATATTTTCCTCTGTTTAACTAAAGGGCCAAGTTTATTATAGATAGAGAAAATTGTAAGCAGCAAGAATGTTCAATAAGTAAGATCTTCAAACACGTCACCATCTTCAAAACACAATTTTGTCATGAATCCATCTGTGTCCTTTGTTTAATACATGTATGCACATAGACCAAGGTGAGCGACACAGGTTCTTAAGAGCCTCTAGTTTTTTGCTATAAACTTCTGTCCTGTCCTGCCTTTTTTCAAATCGCATCTTGACTCCCCCCCCCCTTTTCCCCCGAAAAAAATCAATGGAAGCTCCCTTAGTTGAGTATGCAGAGGATGGAGCAACTAAATACATAGTTCATTCGCCATGATTTCATTTAATTTACGGTCACAATAGACTTAGTATTTCCGACAGAATCCGAAATGAAATTGACCAAAATCAAATAAAAAAGCAAACACTGACAGTCTGTCTTTTCTAGTTTAAGGACTACTTCCATCTTTAAAAAAAGCACTTGAACAAAAAAATCTAGTGTAAATTTATGATATTTTGAAGCCCTTCTGCAATATTAATCTCGTGTTTTAATAATGTTTGTTTTACTGTTAAAGGCAGCCTTCACAAGGGTATTATTTTTGTAAACGGACTTAGTAAGAGGAGAAATAGCCCCCCCCTCTTTTTTATGGAAAAAAATTGGATGATTATATAGGGAATCCCTGGACTGGACTGGGTCCCATTTTTGAAGTCAGTAGGTTCCCCTTATGAAAATTTCCTGATCCGCCTCTGGATAAGCCGAGGATCCTTCATTCTGTATTTTTTTGCCCCTTTTAAACATTCGCTCATTATTCGCTACCTTTAAAACTATAATTAATTGATAACTGTATTCTGGACATTGCTCTTTTCTGTTATCAGTATGTTTTTACCCTATTCTTTAATTTTTGCAGTTATTCATGTTCTTTTCTGTAATCGGTATATTTTTATGAAATTCTTTAATTTTACCAATTCTTTAATTAATTTTCCATTTTTCCATGTGTTCAGTTTAAATTTTAGCTCTCCATGATTCTTGCTTGTCCATTTTTCTCTATCTAATTTTTTTTTGTTAATAAAAACGATTAATTATTCTGTATTCGGTAAAACTCCAAAACTCCTAAGGGACGACATCAAAAGATCGATGTAGGATAAAAAAAAAACTTAAATCAAATAGTTTGGGGGTGGGGTTAAAATTCTGCAAGTTTTGTATATCTAAAATCGATTTTTACATATATCCATATTGGTAAATCAATTTTTCCCAAATTAAGTTAAGAGGAGGGTGGGGGGTCAGTGAAAAAACTAGGTGAATTAAGTTTTTTTATCCTACATTGAACTTTTGATGTCATCCCTAAGGCATTCTTTCAGGGTTCATTGAATCACGTACATTCTGTCTTGTGGGGTACTTTTGGAAGGAACTAATTTGTAAAAATTTTAACTCTTGCGGATGGATCCATTTTGTTAACAGGTTACACTGAACGGCTGTTACCACATTTGTCTTGAAAGTTTCGTCTAAAAGGTTAGCATTTATTCTTTCTTTAAATTTATATATACCATATGGCCTAGTATTGTTGCACAGTATTTATCAAGTTTTAAATGTTACACAGTATCGGAATGTAAATTTCAAATTTTCAGTTTGGTCGAAAACTTTTGTGAAATCACTTAAGGTTTATGTACCCTTCTGTAGCCATTTTTGTACGAATTTTTCAAACCTCAATTGTATCAAAACTAAAGATATAATAAATAATAGAGATAGGCCATTTAGTACATGTTCCAAGGGGAAACTTGATGCAAAGCATTATTTTTTACTGTTTCATTGCATTTGATAGAAAAAGAGGACTTTGTGGCAAATAAATCAAGATTTTTATAGAAAAAATTCATTATATTTGTAGTTTTGATACAATTGAAGTTTGAAAAGTTCGTACAAAAATGGCTACAGAAGGGTACATAAACCTTAATAAAAACTGCATTTGTGAAAAAAGATGAGAGAAGATTTCATCATTCAAAATGCATGATGTTATTGTATTCATAATTAGTCTGGTTCAACCAAAGAATTGAGTGATCTTTGTGGATTCTCGATTTGAGTAGACCGGTTTATATGCATGTGCGAATCAATTTGAAATATGCCTTAGAAAAGTTAATTGTCTTATCTAATAGGGTTATAATTTGAGTTTTATCCTATAAAACAGGAGTTTTGTAGTAGAAAGTGTCAGTTTATTATTGCAAACGGTCACTATGGTCACTACAGGTCTTTTTCCACATGACTGTGAAAAGGGGGGTCCCGACCCAATCCACTACTGACTGTCATCTGGGATTGCTCTTTTGCAAGACCTGTCTGTTGTATTTGTTGTTGACTTGTTCTGATCCTGAACCACCATGAAATATTTGCCACTAGACGTTTTAAGGTTTATGACCCCTTCTGTAGCCAGTTATGTACGAACTTTTCAAACTGCTATTGTATCAAAACCACAAATATAATGAATAATAGAGATGTGCCATTTTGTACATATACCAAGGGGAAACTTCGTGCAAAGCATTATTATTGAATTTGTGTCATTGCATTTCAAAAAAGGGGGACTTTGTGGCAAATAAACAAACATTTTTATAGAACATCCACCGCCTTTAATACAAAGATTTTTGTTCTAAAATTTTAAACATAGATTACTCACTTGATTTGCTATGATGTGCTAATGTTTATCGTGTACAAAAACTTCTAAACAACCTTTAAATTAAAAAAAAACTCGTTCTTGGTCACTAAAGCCAAGCGCACCCTAAAAGGTGTACTTGATTTGGTCCATTTTTATATTTGTTTTAACCAATAACTATATTAGTCAACTTGTTTTGAGGCCCCCTCCTTTTTGGGGAAAAAATTGGTTGCTTATATACGGAATCACTGGAGCGGACCCCCTTTTAGGCAGTCGGTGGGCCCCCACTTTCTGGATCCGCCACTGTTTTCTTGGATCAATGTTAAGTTTGTGATACTTGTAGTAAAGCTTTATATTTAAGACTATCAACACAAAATCAATGATTGAAAGCCAGACATTTCAGCCTATGTACTCTTGTTTTTCATTAAGCACTGTTAAAGTTAGAATGTTGCTCACAACAACAAAAGAACAATACAAAGTTTCAAAAAAATCCTACCTACATATTCATGAACCTACCCATACTTATTTGTCAATGTAACTGACACCAAATATACTAGTTTATTTGGCCTCATATCTTCTTTCCCAAACGTCCACTAACTATACCTACTGTTTGTGTTTGTTGCTAGTTTGTAATTGTCATGCTTATTGGGGATATTCATGAAATATTTGCCACTGGGCGTGAATCAAAAAATATATACCCTTTGGCTTAGAATTTAAGTATGATAAATGACTAGTATTTTGACCTCAATGTTTACTCTGACTACTGCCAAAGCTGTGTATCTGTAAAATTTGACACACAGCACGGGCTAGATAATTGAAATTGAAATACATTTACTGTTTTAGAAATTTTGAATTTAGAATATTTAGAATACCTGGCCAAATACTGTTCTTAAAAGAGGAATTCTGATGGGGGTTGGGGCATGGGCAAAAAATGTTCAGAATATTACTGGACCAATTGTTGCATGTCAAAACTGTCATGAATTCTTATAGGAGTTATTGTCCTTTAATTATTTTTTTTGTCTCGCTTGACATAGTCAAACAGCGAGACATAGGTATGCCGTTTCCAGCGGTGACGGTGTCAACAATGTATTAGTTTGTGATTAGGTCTAGTTTATGGTGAACCACTAATTGAAAGTCAAAGATATTTGGTATGCAGTTGTATTAGTATTGGCACACCTCATTACCATGGAAATTATTTGGTCCCACCTTTTCAGTTATGGTCTATTGACTTTGAAACTTTGCTTAGTTTTCATGTATTAGTTTTAGATTAGGTCAGTTTATGGAGTTTACCACTAGTGTTAAGTTAATGAAAGTTGGTATGCAGTTTAATATGGCACATCTCATTTCCATGGATATTATTTATAGCCATGTACCTTCAGTCATGATTTATTGACTTCGAAGCTTTGCAAAACTTACGTATTAACGTGTTGACCTTTTTAATATCAGCATTTGCATTATCCAAATTTCAAAAAAGCGAGACATATCTCTGTGATAACAGTTTATTTTGTCCCTCGTGTAATAAGTTGCGGGGGACAAAGAAATACTTGGAATCCATCAGTACAAGTGTATGTTTGACCGTCTGGTCTTATAAAGCTCTCACAGGTACAAATCTTGCCAGATTGTTGTAATAAAATCTGAGCAACAAGAGGAGGTCTTCTTACCCATCCAGAGCACCTTAGATCACCCCAATTTTTTATGGAGCTTGTGTTGCTTAGTCTTTAGTTTTCTATGTATTCTATTATTGTCGCGTTTTCTTTGTAACCCATGACGTTGTCCGTTTAATTTCGATCTATGTGCCTACCTTGCAAGGTCATCATGTCTGGCAGACAGTTTCACTTGGCCTTGACCTCATTCCATGGATAAGTGGACAAGGTTCGGTTGTGGTTGTAAAATGCATATCTTAGAAATTATAACCTCATTTTCATGGTTCAGTAGTTGCAGTTAAGTTTTTGTGTTTTGGTCTGTTTTTTTTCTCGTACTGTATGCAAAAGGTCTACTGTATTTGGTGTATGGAATGATTGTAAGGTGTACAGGTCTAGCTGGTAGGTGTCATTTGACCTTGACCTCATTTTCACGTTTCAGTAGTTGAAGTTAAGTTTTTGAGTTTTGGTCTTTTTTCTAATACTATATATGATTCTGCCCATATGTTCGGGCAATTAATACGTTTTCAAAAAAGCCATTGGCGCAAATTCATTAATAGGAATAGAATAATTTTTCACGGGTCAAGAAGTCTGGCGCAATTAGATGATTATTTTATTGGCCCAAATGATACCTATAGTTTTGAAAATAATGTGGCGCAAAAGAAGTATTGAGTCAGACGCAATTAAGTTGTGGCGAAATGAGTTACTTTTTGGCGCAAAAAGATATCGCACGAACATATTTTATGATGTACATGTCGGTATCGTATCGCTGATTTAATTTGATCTTGACCTCAATTGCTCGGTGTTAAGTTTGTGTTTTGGTTTGTTTTTCTAGTAAACTATAAGCAATAGGTCAACCATATTTGTTGTATTGAAAAGTAAAATCACAAAAATACTGAACTCAGAGGAAAATCAATTTGGAAAGTCCATAATCACATGGCAAAATCAAATAACAAAACGCATCAAAAACGAATGGACAAGAACTGTCACATTCCTGACTTGGTACAGGCATTTTCAAATGTAGAAAATGGTGGATTGAACCTGGTTTTATAGCTAGCTAAACCTCTCACTTGTATGACAGTCGCATCAAATTCCATTAAAAAGTCACCGATGGGTGAACAAAACAAACAGACATAATAGGTAAAAATGTCAAAAATAGGGGTACAGCAATCAACATTGTGTTATCATCTTAATCACTATAAAAACAACAAATGTAACGAAGAAGCGCAAAAAGGCATACATCAAATTAACATTCCCATTTTGATTATATTATACGATTATATTTGTCTATGTAAAATGCACCCATCATGGAAGGAGGGTATGGGTACTGGTGTAAAATTGCGCGTTTGAAAAAATTGAAAAAATTGAATAAAATTGAAAGAATTGTAAGCCGTAAATGTCTGCCTAGCATGGTTTATTCGACCTTGACCTCATTTTCATGGTTCATTGGTCAATGTTTAGTTTTCTTGATAAGAATTATGTTTCTTAGAAACTATAAGCAAAAGGTCAACTATATTTACTGTGAGGTGTACACATATTTCTTGTTTGGTTTATATAACTTTGACCATTTTCTTCATCATCTAGTTTAATATATGAAATAGTTGTAGTAAAACTTTATATTTAGCATTATATCAATTACTAGTAAAGAAGGTGATACATTTCAGCGTGTGCACTCTTGTTAGGCCAAATAAAAATAATAATTGAAGTTTGCCATTTACATGTTTTTGGTTGTAAAATAAACACTCGTGTTACTTTTTTAGATAATTTATTTTCATTCTTTGATGTATTTGTTGCATTTTAGACCATGAATACTTCTGATGGAAATTCAAATGACAGAAATATGTGAATTTAATTTTATTAAATTCGCAAGATCCTCAAAATTTGATCGTTTAAAAATTTATATTTTAGAAAAACAAATAAGGTCGAGGTTTAATTTAACTAGGGCAGGTCCGGTAATTGGAACCACAAATATATTTTTATTTGGCCTAGCTTATATTGCTGCATCGTTAGTTCGTCGTATGGAGATGCAACCTGTGTTTGTCATACTAACAATATTCTTGTTAAGGCCCGTATACTCTCCCTTGATGCATTGGTTTTCTGTTCTATTTGCTACACATGAACCGGTGTGTCTTGAGAACACTTCCTGATAACACTAGCTGAGTTTAGTTACATAACTATCCATCAGCTATCAAAAAGAAGCTGATGACATGTTTTATTCAATATTTTTAACAAAAATTTACTTACCGTTTTAATTCATTAATTGTCATAAATCCTGAGCAATACTAAAATGATCACACATTGAAATCTATTTACATCAAAGATACATTTACCTTTTTGAGCAAGATAAGTTTCAACAGTTACTCGGACCAAGTATTCCATGTAAAGCTCTAGTTTTAGAACGAAAGGAGATTTAATTTCCAGTTATAAATATTACAGAAAAAGATTTACACAACCATACTGTATATATAAGGCTAAATAACGCGATGTGTGACGCAGGAAAAGGGCTAGAAGGGTTGAGAACCCATGGTTTTCATATATAATTGTGGTTTTTTTTTGCATGTATTGGGTTTTTGAAAGCTGCAATAGTGAATTGCATTGGGTTTTCAATTGTTTTTATTTCTCGATCTCGCAAATACACACCTTATCTGGACTTCTGAATAGGTCAGCTTTATTTGGTGTATGGAATAAGTCATATGTATATGTCTTTCTGGCAGGTATCATCTGACTTCATTTTTATGGTCCATTGGTCAATGTTAAGTTTTTGTTGAGACTGCGACTTCTGCAGAAAGCTTGACATTATAGGGACAGTGATCTGCATGGTGGAGGCTGCAATCAATGACTTCGTTTCGTAGTGGACATTTTGTCAGAAAATTTCGGGGACATACCTTCTAAAATTAAAAATCCTTTGTCAAAAACTGTTTTTTGAAATATTTTGAAAATTTTGAGCATATTTAAAACTTTGAACGGACTCCAAACGAATGAAGTGTCCGTTGAACGTCCAGTAGACGTCCGTTTTGTGCGCTACTCCTCCGTTTCGTTTCCGTTTTGTAACCGTTACTTGTCCATTATACATCCGTTTGAGGTCTACAATAGGCTTGAAATTGGCGTTAAACATCAATCAATCAATCTGACTATTCAATTTTTGTTCAGTTTGTTTTTGATTTTCGAAATCTGAACAATTATGTAAGTATTCACCCTGTATAACCCCGATACAGTTGAAACCGGACGTTGACGCGTTCGAATCGAACACACCGTGTAACACGAGTTCAGACAGTAAGTAGCATATTAATCTATTGCAATAAAAAATCATAATATCTAATAAAATTTGTAGATTTAGCTAAGAAAGTCCTTATATTTGTATAAAGTAACATTCGTTTATAGTGGGAAATTGTTTTATCGTTGAATAAGCTACATTTAAGAATTGCTTGCTGGTCTCTCTCTGTGATTACCATTAGAATACGCTGGTTCACTTTTCCAATCAATCTATCACCTAGGGAAGATATATAATTCATTCTTCGTTCATAGTCTTTTTCAAAAATGATGAACGGTTCTTTATATTGGTATGTAATCATTTTAAACGTTTCAAATTTATGAATTTATATTCGTACATCAATGTTTTGATACACCAATAACAAAAACTGAAATATATTGAATTGATACATTTTGTAATTATTCAAAATTATATCAGAAACCTAAACTTAATGAAAAAATAATGAACCTGTTAAGGGGAGAGAATACTCGCATAACTTTTTTTTCGAATTGGCACATAATACAACGAAATGTCACTCTTGCATCATGTGCATACAAATGGCACATCAATATAATTAATTATCTGTGCAATCGTCCCCCACCTTCAATGATGATTCTAAATTATAAATATAACCAAAAGTTGTTAATCTATAGATAGTTAAGACTAATGAAAGCTAACCCATTGTAAAAATATTTCTTTGCAATTTTTTAAAACTTCCTCAGAAAATGCTCGAGCCACTTGACTTTCATAGCTGAAAATTAACGTTTTTGCACAATATTTGAATAAAGTAGTTGAAGATTATTCGCTTCTCATAGTGTAAGACGCAATAAAAATCGTATGCTTGCACCATCCTACCGAAATACGGATTTAATTAAGTCCTGAACATTTCGACATTTCTTCGTATATTTTGATCAAATCCGGTTTTAACCAAATCACAAGTACGTGTTAAGATCCGACTAAATACCTATTTTCCGATATGGTCAGGTAAAATTGCTAATTCAAAGGTTTTGTAAGTTTCTGAGGTGAATACTGACACCTTTGTGCTTTATAAAGAATATTTCCATAAAAAATTGGATGTGAAATACCTGAACGTATTAGAAGTCTGCATGTTGAGCTATATTTACGAATGATGTCTTTAATATACCGATAATAAAATTTAGTAAATGTTTTGACTAGTTTGTGATATCGAAAACCTTGGTGTAATAATTTTTCAGTAATACATAAATTTCTCTCGTTAAAATCTAAAACATTATTACATACACGAGCGAATCGTACAAGTTGAGATATATAAACAGCATTTATATATATGATAATCACCAACAACGTCTGTATATATATACGAATGTATTAATGTACAAATTATGTACATGTGAAAATTATAAACTATCAGTTGTTATAGTCAATGATTACGGTGTATTTGACGTTTTATTTTTTTGTTACAATGATATGAAATTATTTAAAAAAAAAAATCACTATCGCGAACAAAAGATGAAACATATAAATTTATATCCTTGGAACAATACAAAATAAGTAGTTAAAGAATGACAGTCAATCAAGGACAAATATAAAAATAAGGAGATGCGGTATATATACGTATGATTGACAATGAGACAACTAATTCACAAATGTTCACATGTGAATGTAAGCAATTGTAGGTAACCATACGTCATTAAACAATGACAAAACCCCAAGCCATATAGTTGGCTATACAAAAAAAAATTGACATAAAAAACCTAGTTTACTGTTACAACCCCCCCTCTCCTTTATGGTATAACAGTACAGCATAAGAACAACCTATACACTTAAGTTGAAAAGAGCGTATCTAATTTGATCGGACAAAAAAACAGACTAGAAATGGCAGCATAAATATACATCTTGTGATGAAAATAAACTGATCTGATGAGGTGTAATGAAGAAGCTTTTATTGTGCTGCTAGTGGTACCCGTTTATGATTTCAATATAAAAAAAAAGGATCAGGCGTAGAAGATATATATTGTGTATAGTCACATGATTTATGTGTCTATTGGTAGATAGCATACATAAAAATTCATATTAATCGAAGACTCTTATAGATCGTTTTGTCAGGAACATGTTGAGCCATGCAATCTAGTATTGGACCATCATTACCATAACTTTCGAGTTTGGCTAACAGCCCTTTGTGCGGGACCGGTTCGAAGGCTTTAGAGCAATCTAGTATTATATATCTGTCTGCAGGCCTTTGTCATGAAGTTTATGTTAGATGAATGCGGATCTCGATAGATCAAGGAATTGTTGCATGTACAGTCGGTATTGCCAATGTTATTTCAACTGATCGGGCGGAGCTAACGTTTTAATTTGCATAAGGACAGTCTATTTGAAGATGTCCGGTTTCATAAGAATAATGACCGTTATAATTATAATTGATTTCTAATTACTATCAGTGTCACCAAACGTATATACAAATGAACTGGGTGAATGATATAGGACGAATAACTGGACTCTTCATTCATGAGTTTATCCTTTCGACCATCCCGAAACACCTGTATATAGAGTGCAGGGCCGTAACTAGCCCCTTTTAATACTGAGGCAAAATATATTCGCCGAGCGTAGCGAGGCGAAAAAGTTTTGGCGAGAGCTCTGAGAAAAATAACGCAAAATTGTGCATTCTGAGCGTTTCCCGGACTCTTTCTTACATAGAAACGCAAATCATTTTTAGCTATTTTTTCGACAAAAGCAAAAACATAGATACATTGTTATTTTAAAAGACTTTAAAGTTTTAGGGAAATTCAAAACATTAAAAGACCGACAAGTAGGATAAGGCAAAAATCGTAATTCTCATTATCATTAATACCGGATCTGTCTGTCTGTTCTTGTCTTGTATTGTGCTGACTTGAGATTTTTTTATGACTAGATTTAAATATAGTGACAGTCATTAGTGCAGTAATATACGTTAAATACTAGTACTGCTCAAGTCGACACTAGTAGGGACCATATTGGCCTTCTTTTACGGTATTTATGATTCTTTCATTATTGAAGACCCTCCAGCAACTATCAAGAACAGGAATAAAAACTTTGACCATTGATTATTTGTATTTGTTAACTATACATTTACATTGTGTGCGATTAGCTCCCGTGCACGTGTACTTCATATTCCTTTATTTTTTTTTTAATTTTGTTGTTGATATTCAATTTTCTATATTTATAATACATATCTATCACTTCTGTGATACCTACTTTTTCAATCCATACTAAGAAAAAATGGGTATGGTTTTATATACAAGAAAGGCAGTTTCGTATTCTTTGATATCAAGTTCAATTCTCCATGCAGAAACGACCTCTTTTTTCTGTGTCCAGTAGCATCGAATATTCTTAAAATATTTTCTCGCATAATGCCTGGACATCGGGCGGTGGACATGCAACATTACACAGTGTGACAGGTTTACAAATGAAAATCAACACTCAGACTTGTCATTAAGTAGGACAATAAATGAACAAAAGACAAACCCGGAACACAGAAGTACAAACAATAAACCATCAACTCTGAAAACCAAAAGTTAAATAGAAACATGGATTACGAAAAATCTGCAGGGGCGAAATCAAAGAGTGAAGAAAACTTGCTTCTTGCAAGACACTTTCAGTGAAAACAATTTGATATGAAGACAATCATATGAAGACAATCTTTTGTTTTATTTATTTTGGTTTTTTTTTTAAATTTAAAACATGAGGCATTTGCCTCATTTACGGCCCTGGATTGAGCGGTCTTAAATAAGCGAACCGGTTAAACCCCGCCCAGTCAAGTGAAATAAATCAAGTAATTATACCTGGCCAAAAGTATTCGTCACCTTCCTTTTTTTACTATATATTGTAATGCTGGCCTCCCCCTTTTTACCCACATATTTTGTGTGTATTGTTCTTAAACCTAATAAGGTGGAATAATTGCTAGTGAGATTTAATAACATGTATTTTAGTTCATATGACTTGAGGATTGTACAATAATTGATTGTTTTGGGTGGTAAAAATATTGTGTCTAGTTCGTACAACGTTGTTTTGGTAGCCGGGGCAGAACGGAAGTTTATCTGTACTTCCCACAAGAGCTTGAAATCGGTCTTTTATATAATTCTGGGGGGATAAACAGTTTGTTGGACAATTATAGCATTGATAAGTATAATAATATTAAGTCCTTTATTTTGTAAGGATAAGGATTTACTTGCGGTGACAACTTGCCAATTGGTCACCGTAGTGTTGATATAGATATTTTGGTTGTTAATTTAGAATAATAACCTTTGTGTTTCAAGTATTATGTTATCCAATAGGTGTAGATATCACCAAGAGTATAAAACATGTTGGTTCTAGTTATTATTCCGCTGGAAAACATCTTTATTCTGTGAAAACATCGTGTGTTTACATTCTCAGTTGTTCTGAAGGGAATTTCCCTAATCAGAAACATGGCTGCTGATTGGTCGTTCGTTAGTAAGAACGTTAGTGATTGGCTGATATTGGTCTAAAACTAAAATCAATAACAAAGGGAGGCAGTCACTAGATAGATTGTTAAGTAGAGTGGTAAATTCAAAAGTATAAAAAGAATGTCCGAAAACACAGTAGATTTAGGAAAAGTTAGTAAATACTAAATTGCACCCATTATAGACTTATTGTCATTTATTATATATATATAAATATTTAGTACCCTTATTGGTGCAAATATTTATTGGTGCAAACTTTAGGTGCCAAATCGGGAGCAAATCCTTGGTGCAAATATTTATTGGTGCAAACTTTAGGTGCCAAATCGGGAGCAAATCCTTGGTGCAAATATTTATTGGTGCAAACTTTAGGTGCCAAATCGGGAGCAAATCCTTGGTGCAAATATTTATTGGTGCAAACTTTAGGTGCCAAATGGGAGCAAATCCTTGGTGCAAATATTTATTGGTGCAATTGATGGTTTAGGTGTAATTCCTGGGTGTAAATATATTGCTTGGAGCAAATAATGTTTTAGGTGAAAATCCTTGGTGTAAATATTGCTTGGTGCAAATAAATATATAGTTTTGTGCAACTTGTTTTGTTAGGTGAAATTCCTAGGTGACAAACTTTAAGAAAGTCAAGTATTTAATATTGATTACGGAAGCTTTATGGTAGGAACGATTTTGTGATTACCTTTAAAGAATTGTTGATTGTTGATTGTATTTATTATGTCTTAAGGAATTGAGACTTATTATAAACTGTGGATTAGTGAATCTGGTTGATTTACTTTAATGTGATCGAGTTTAGCGCTACACATTGGTAGTTTAATAATATTTAGATAGTGACAGAGTAAAGTCTCTGTTTAGGTTAGTTATAGATAAGACCAACCATACTAGGAACCGGACTAGGCCAGGAACAGAGCTGTACCACTACCAGTCCAGCCTTTTTATAAATAATAATAAAGCATCTAAACTGTTCTATTTCATGTATTTTATTTCACGAATATGTAGTAAATATACAGTAATAACAAAACAAATATAAAATCAATATCGGTAGAGTGTTTTGGTCGACGGTAAACCAACTAGACGTCGACCCTAATATTTTATCCTAATATACATACACACAATAAAAAGATCCCTTTACTTTATGTTCATTGTGTTCTCTGGTGTCCGACTCTAGCACCCGAGAGGCAGTGTTACAATTGGTGGCAGCGGTGGGATAAATTTATAGAGTCAGATTAAGTTGAATATATAAGATCATAGATAGAAAATAATGGACGATTCAAACGTAGTTACGTTTGGCCCACACTTGAATGAGACACATGGTGATGCTGAAGCAACTATTCATGAAAATGAAATAGACGCTCAAGGTACTGAAATTTTTAGAAGGACAGAGAGAATGATGGCCGAAGCTAGGGCAGAAATTAGGCTTCGGATGGACAGATGTTTTTCCGACTTTTCAAGTGATATGAGTAAGATGTTTGAAAAGTTTGAAAAGCACACTGTTGACACTAGGTCTACCCCAATTTTAGGACGGGGCAATGAAAGTTCCATAGATAATAATATGGGACCCGATGTTAGACATGATAAGGATGATCAGAATAATAGTCATTTTTCTGAGGTCCGACGGTCAAAATCTGAAATTTCTTGTAAGATTAAGCCACAAATCTATGACGGCTCTGATGATTTGGAAGAGTATTTGACTCAATTTGATTTGTTGGCCGAACTTAATGTTTGGGACTCAAAAACAAAAGCACTGCTTTTGGCAAGCAGTTTATCAGGGAACGCCAGGGCAATACTTAATGAAATTACAAATGGGGAAAGACATGATTTTGATTGTTTAGTCACCGCACTGAAAAGTAGATTTGGCTCAATTAATAGATCAGAGGTATTTAGGGCAGAGTTACAAACAAGAGTAAGATTCAGACAGGAATCACTACCAGAGCTTGCCCAAGCCATTAAGAAACTTACCCGTAAGGCTTATCCGGGTACTTCATCTTTGGTCAGGGACACGTTGGCCCTTGACTATTTTATAGATGCCATTCCTGAGGCTGATATACGCCTCCGATTGAGAGAAGTAGGGCCAAAGACAATAGGTGAGGCAGAAAATATTTCTGTCCGTCTAGAAGCTCTAAGACTGGCAGATAAACAAAAGGGGAGATCCATAAGAACGGCTGTGGTCGAATCTAGTGATGACACTTTAAAATCGGATCTCAGAGAGTTAAAAGATGGCATGAAAACTTTGCAAAATGAAGTTAACTCTATTAACAGAAATAACAATAGTCAGCAGAATAGGGGTGGAAATTTTCAAAGAAATCAAAATAATAATGGTTTCGGTAGAAATCAAAACAATAGAAATTTTCAAAGGTCTGGAAATCAGAATGGAAATTTTGATCACAATAGAAGGGGTAATCAGAGATCGGAAAACGAGCAAGTGTCGGGAGCGCAGGCCAACCCCCGACAGCGGTAAGAAGGCCTAATACCATAATTTCAAATGTAACTTGGGGGCAACAAAATGGTTGTTTTGTTTTGGGTACAATTAATTCATTATCTATACCTTTTCTCATAGATTCTGGAGCAAGTGTATCTATTTTAAGAAAAGATATTTTTGATAGTATTCCTTTAGAATTAAGACCCCAAGTTATACCTGTTCGCATGAATCTTCTTACAGCGACAGGTGCTGCTTCTGAATTCAGTGGGAAAGTAGATTTAGAAATAAAATTAGGAAACCATGTGTGTAAACATGAGTTTCTATTAGCAGAAATTAAAGACGCTGCTATTATAGGCACAGATTTCATGAGTAGATTTCACATTGATATACTATTTACTAAAGGCAGTTTACGAATAGGAAATGATTTCATTCCTTATTTTACAAATCAAGGCGAAGTTTCATGTTGTAAAGTTTCTATAGCCGAGACAGTTGAGGTTCCACCTCACAGCGAAATGATAATAAAAGGACATGCCTTCGGGCGGATAAAATACAATTCAATTGGAATTGTGGAGACAAATAAAGAGTTTATTGAGAAAACAGGGCTTTTGTTAGCTAGGTCTGTAATCCAACAAAACTCGAACACAGTCCCGTTAAGAGTTATAAATTTTAGTGAAGACCCTATAAAAGTTCACAAGAACACTGTTGCTGGCTTGTTTGAACCAGTTGATGTGCAACAAGTAGTTTCTGTTGATAAACCTAAAGAGTCAGTGAACTGCATTAAAGTTGCAACTGAAAAAGAAATGCCAGAGCATTTGATTGAAGTGTTTGAAAAGGGATCAGATGGACTCTGCAAGGAGAATAAAAATCAGTTGAAGGATTTTTTATGTTCTTATGCTGATGTATTTTCTACATCCTCCTCTGATATAGGGCATACAGAACTGATTAAGCATAAGATAAATACTGGGAACGCACCCCCTATAAAGCAAAGGCCTTATAGGTTACCCTTAGCAAAGCGGGAAGCGGCCGAAAAAGAGATAGAAACTATGGCTTCCCGTGGTATAATTGAACCATCAAGCAGTGCTTGGTGTTCCCCAGTAGTGATGGTAAAGAAAACTGATGAGAGTATACGATTTTGTTGTGATTTTAGAAAACTTAACTCTATTACCCTAAATGATTGTCAGCCCTTACCGAGAATAGATGATACTCTTGATGCTTTGAGTGGAAATAAATGGTTTTCGACTCTTGATATGAGGTCAGGTTATTGGCAATGTGACCTGGAGGAAAGCGATCGCGAAAAGACTGCTTTTGCTATTCCAGGGAGTGGTCTGTGGCAGTTCAAGGTGTTATGCTTTGGATTAAGTGGAGCACCTGCCACCTTTGAACGATTAGTAGAAAGAATATTTTCAGGCCTGACATGGAAAATTTGTTTAGTCTATCTTGACGACATAATTGTCTATTCTAAAGATTTTGAGGAACATCTTAGAAATCTAAGAGAAGTTTGTGATCGCTTGAGGCAATCAAATTTAAAATTACATCCAGGCAAATGTGTACTTACACGCAGCGAAGTTACGTTTTTAGGTCATAGGGTAACTCAAGATGGTATACGTACGGACGAGGCAAAAATCAGCGCTGTGCGTGATTGGCCTGTCCCGAAAAACGTTAAAGACACCAGAAGTTTTATCGGATTTTGTTCCTATTATAGACGTTTTGTCAAAGATTTTGCCATAGTTGCAAAACCTCTTCATAAATTAACTGAGAAAGGTAGCAAATTTAATTGGTCCGTTGATTGCCAAGAGGCCTTCACTAAGTTGAAAGAATTATTGATAACTGCCCCAGTGCTTGGTTATCCATTAGATAAGGGAGAATTCACCCTTGACTGTGACGCAAGTTTCTATGGGATGGGAGCTGTGTTGTCTCAAATGCAAGATGGTATTGAAAAACCGATTGCATATTATAGCAAAACCTTTTCAAAATGTGAGAAAAATTATTGTGTAACCCGGAAAGAACTTCTTGCTATTGTCCTAGCCGTAAAGAATTTCCACCATTATCTTTATGGGCGCAAGTTTATTGTAAGAAGTGACCATGGGTCCCTCAGGTGGCTTATGAATTTTAAAAACCCAGAGGGTCAACTTGCCCGTTGGTTAGAAGTTCTTGGTGGTTATCAGTTCACAATAATACATCGTCCAGGGCGCATTCATTGTAATGCCGATGCTCTGAGTCGACGACCTTGCCCGGAAAATTGTTCGCATTGCTCAAAGAAAGAAACTCAAGCGAGTGCATCTGTTGTCGGAGTTTTAGCTCATGACGCAGAAGCAGGAGTTGCTACCGAGCAATTGAAGAATGATCAAGTCAAGGCACAGGTAAACCCGGGTTTGGAAGACGTTAATACTATACACAACGAGGCATTTACAAATGAGAAATGCGTGTATGGTAAAACCTTAGTTTGTCCAAACCCAGGTACACCTATGGAAGCAATTTCAAATAAGGAATGCATGGGTGAAAAACTGGACAGTAATCAAATAAACCCCTCATGTCAAGGTCCAATGACGTATCAGATGCTTATGCCAACCGGAGAAACATTAACCGATGTTTGTTGGTCTGACTCGAGTACTAAAGGTCAAATGGACTTTGATGTGAGAGCGGTTCAAACAAGAAGTATGAAAAAAACAACACCAGAAATTCTCCCCAATGGGCTTATTTCTTCCAAGGAGTCTGACGATTTTGACAAAAGTCTTGACCTTCAAAAAGAGCAAGAGCAAGATAACATATTAGGAATAGTTCGGCAGTGGTTGGTTAATTCCACTAAGCCAGAGTGGTCCGAAATCTCCAAATATGGTCCAGGGGTAAAGTTCTATTGGACTCGACTTGAATCTTTTGATATAAAAGATGGGGTGTTATATAGAAAATGGGAGAGTGACGATGGCAGCACTATTTCTTGGCTAATAGTATTACCAGAGATTTTTAAAGATCTTGTTCTCAAACATTTGCATGACAGTGCAATGGGTGGTGGACATCTAGGGGTAAAGAAAACCCTGAGCAAAGTAAGACAGAGGTATTTCTGGTTTGGGGTAAGAAAATTTGTTGAACGCTGGTGTCACAAATGTGATGTATGTGCCAGTAGGAAATCGCCGGTTTGTAAGGCGAAAGCTCCGATGCGCCAGTACAATATCGGTGCCCCCCTCGAAAGAGTGGCCATGGACATAATGGGTCCACTTCCAACTTCCGAATATGGAAACAAACATGTACTGGTGATCGGTGATTATTTCACTAAGTTTGTCCATGCGATTCCGATCGTGAATCAAGAGGCACAAACAGTTGCCAGAGCTTTCATTGAAAACTTTGTCACCATCTTTGGTGTCCCTTTGCAATTACATACTGACCAGGGAGCAAATTTTGAAGCTCGAGTGTTTCAAGAATTATGTAAAGTGCTTGACATCGATAAGACTCGAACAACAGTCATGAGACCTCAGTCCGATGGTATGGCAGAGCGCTATATGAGAACAGTGGTTAATATGTTGGCGTCTTTTGTCTCCGAACATCAGAGAGACTGGGACCAGTATATTCCACTCGTTATGATGGCCTATCGTTCGTCCGAGCATGAAACGACAAATGATGTTCGGAAGGGAAATTAATCTCCCTGTAGATCTTGTCATGGGTAGACCTTTCAAAGAGTCAGATGGCTCTAACCCTCAACCAGATGACTATCTGGACAAGCTAGAACAAGCTATAGGCAGGGTTCATGAATTGGCCCGTAGAAAGATGAATCTATCTTCGAATTCAATGAAGAAAACATATGACCATAAGATTCACCATACTAAGTATAACGTTGGTGATCACGTCTGGTACTACCAATACCAGAGGAAAGTCGGAAGAAATCCTAAATTTCAGCGACCCTGGCATGGGCCCTATGTGGTCATCAGTCGTCTAAACGACGTACTATACCGAATAAAGATGACCCCAAAAAGTAAACCTAAGGTTGTTCACCATGACAAGCTCAAACGATATGTTGGAGAGAACAGTCCCACATGGTTTCAACAGTCTTCTGATTAATGATGACTGCTTAGTTGATATTTGTATATATATATGTACATATTGTGTAGTTAAAAATAGTTATAGTTTGTAATAAAGTAAATATATAAAAATGTATTAGTTATGATGTGACAAGACATTTTAGTTTTCTTGTCAAGTATGACTGATAATCAGAGTTGATTATTAGCCAGTGTTATCCAATTTGTTTTAAAATTATTGTACGTTATATTGATAGGTAATATAACATAACAAACACTAAAAATATTAAGAGAATAACGAATTATATATTTCTCTTGTAGAATAAATGGATGTGCATCATCTGTGATGACCTGACATTTGATAAAAGATGGAGTGCAGAGCGCCATATACTGGAAAGGCACAGTGACTTCGGGTGGAAGTGCCCGGAGTGTAAAAAGCTGTTTCCCAGGAGGACTATCACTCATGGTTGCCAGGTGTCGGAGAGAGAAATGATATGTTTCGACAACAAAACAGGTCAACGGGGAAGAGAAGCAGAAGTAGCGTTGGAAAAGTTTAGGAGAGAAGAGTTAGCCACTAAAATGAAATTAGTTAATGAGGAGGGAAAAGAGCTGCAGATTCCAATAAGAAGGAACTACACTGCTTCTGAAAGAAGCTTTGCCCCTTCAGAGAGGAGCTATGCTCCATCAGAAAAATGTTCAGTGAGGACAAACGTGTCAAAGAAAGAGGATGCCCGAGATGTGTTAGACAAAAAGAGGAAAGGTGAAGACAAAGAGAACATGCAACCTAAAACAAAGAAAGTAAAGAAAATTGAGACCAGGGAGGAAAAGTTGGAAAAGATAAAATCTGTCCTTAAGGATCTCTCCAGTGAGATCGGAGAAGACCTTAGTGTTAGTGTGGAGACTGGAGATGCAAACACTCCAGAGATTGAGTTGACCGTCACAGAGAAGGAGGTGAAGACATTAGAAAAATCAGAAGGGAAGGCATCAGTGAAGAACTCTAGTTCTAGTTCATCATCATCCTCATCTAGTTCCTCATCCTCATCCTCATCGTCACTAGTAAAATCAAAAACAGAAAGGGAACCAGCAGTTGAAACGACAGAAGATAGTTCAGTGAGGAGCGTCGTTTTGACTCCAAACACTGAGGCAATCGACGCCTACCTCCAAGAATTACAAGAATGCCAAGAGAACATGCTCATTTTAAATGTAGGAGGCACTAAATTTGAAACCAGCAAGCCAACTATGAGAGCTGATCCATCATCAGTATTCGCTCTTATGCTTAATCCCAATAGTGCTTTTCGCCCTTGCAAAAATGTCTATAGTTTTGACAGGGATCCAGCCCATTTCAAGATCATCCTCAACTATCTAAGGAACAATTGTACCGTAGAGAAAAGATACCTCCCAAGAGAACACCACTATCTCAATGAGCTTGCACAAGAAGCTAAGTTTTATAAACTGTTTGGACTAAAAGCTATTGTAGAGGAAAGGTTAAATGACCTTTGTGCTTGTCGGTTTACTACCTGTTAAGAATGTTATGAGTACAGATTGCAGAAGCTAAATGTGTTGGTGACTACAATAGTGATTATATAGAAGGAGAGAGTTCCTTAGTATGGAAATTGTTAAATTTAACTAATTTGGATTGTTTAAAGTAAAATGTTAGTAGAGAAAAATATTTGTTCTTCGCTAATAAAAAAAAAAAATCAAAGTAATGGAGTACTGTTAACACAGGTTTTGGTCCAAAAGAAAAACAAAATGATAAGGATGGAATAACAGTTGTTAAATTATTCCTAAATAATAGAATGATCAGTATCAATGTGAATCTCATCAGTCAGTCCTATTTGGGGACCAAATCCTGAAAGATGGGGGCAATGTAATGCTGGCCTCCCCCTTTTTACCCACATATTTTGTGTGTATTGTTCTTAAACCTAATAAGGTGGAATAATTGCTAGTGAGATTTAATAACATGTATTTTAGTTCATATGACTTGAGGATTGTACAATAATTGATTGTTTTGGGTGGTAAAAATATTGTGTCTAGTTCGTACAACGTTGTTTTGGTAGCCGGGGCAGAACGGAAGTTTATCTGTACTTCCCACAAGAGCTTGAAATCGGTCTTTTATATAATTCTGGGGGGATAAACAGTTTGTTGGACAATTATAGCATTGATAAGTATAATAATATTAAGTCCTTTATTTTGTAAGGATAAGGATTTACTTGCGGTGACAACTTGCCAATTGGTCACCGTAGTGTTGATATAGATATTTTGGTTGTTAATTTAGAATAATAACCTTTGTGTTTCAAGTATTATGTTATCCAATAGGTGTAGATATCACCAAGAGTATAAAACATGTTGGTTCTAGTTATTATTCCGCTGGAAAACATCTTTATTCTGTGAAAACATCGTGTGTTTACATTCTCAGTTGTTCTGAAGGGAATTTCCCTAATCAGAAACATGGCTGCTGATTGGTCGTTCGTTAGTAAGAACGTTAGTGATTGGCTGATATTGGTCTAAAACTAAAATCAATAACAAAGGGAGGCAGTCACTAGATAGATTGTTAAGTAGAGTGGTAAATTCAAAAGTATAAAAAGAATGTCCGAAAACACAGTAGATTTAGGAAAAGTTAGTAAATACTAAATTGCACCCATTATAGACTTATTGTCATTTATTATATATATATAAATATTTAGTACCCTTATTGGTGCAAACTTTAGGTGCCAAATCGGGAGCAAATCCTTGGTGCAAATATTTATTGGTGCAAACTTTAGGTGCCAAATCGGGAGCAAATCCTTGGTGCAAATATTTATTGGTGCAAACTTTAGGTGCCAAATCGGGAGCAAATCCTTGGTGCAAATATTTATTGGTGCAAACTTTAGGTGCCAAATGGGAGCAAATCCTTGGTGCAAATATTTATTGGTGCAATTGATGGTTTAGGTGTAATTCCTGGGTGTAAATATATTGCTTGGAGCAAATAATGTTTTAGGTGAAAATCCTTGGTGTAAATATTGCTTGGTGCAAATAAATATATAGTTTTGTGCAACTTGTTTTGTTAGGTGAAATTCCTAGGTGACAAACTTTAAGAAAGTCAAGTATTTAATATTGATTACGGAAGCTTTATGGTAGGAACGATTTTGTGATTACCTTTAAAGAATTGTTGATTGTTGATTGTATTTATTATGTCTTAAGGAATTGAGACTTATTATAAACTGTGGATTAGTGAATCTGGTTGATTTACTTTAATGTGATCGAGTTTAGCGCTACACATTGGTAGTTTAATAATATTTAGATAGTGACAGAGTAAAGTCTCTGTTTAGGTTAGTTATAGATAAGACCAACCATACTAGGAACCGGACTAGGCCAGGAACAGAGCTGTACCACTACCAGTCCAGCCTTTTTATAAATAATAATAAAGCATCTAAACTGTTCTATTTCATGTATTTTATTTCACGAATATGTAGTAAATATACAGTAATAACAAAACAAATATAAAATCAATATCGGTAGAGTGTTTTGGTCGACGGTAAACCAACTAGACGTCGACCCTAATATTTTATCCTAATATACATACACACAATAAAAAGATCCCTTTACTTTATGTTCATTGTGTTCTCTGGTGTCCGACTCTAGCACCCGAGAGGCAGTGTTACAATATTTCATATAAAAACACACTTTTTCAAAATAATATTTTGAATGCATTTATCGTTGGATTTTTACCAACAAGGCTTTAAAAGACGTAGAATTGTCTAAAGCATGTTTTTTTTTATTTGGTCATAGTTTTGTCGTCAGGTGTTTTTGTTTTCTCTCGATGTGAACACATACATTAAAATTTCAAGTAGTCTCGGATTTGATTGAATATATATGGCGAATTTCTGAATAGAAAATTATATTTGTGTTTATTTTGTGAAAATTATCCACAATAAAAATCGAACCAAATAAACAATTAAACATAGGCGGATCCAGGGGGTCTTGCTAAACGTCTTTTTGGTTATTTTATCTACATAGGCATGTTTTATATAGTATTACTTATGTTCACACGAAAAACAAACCAAACCAAACAACACAAAAAAAATCTTAATATAGGCCTAAAAAAGATTCACATCGGCCTCGATTCTATAAATAGGATGTGAAGTAATAAACTTTTGTGGAAATCCTTTGCATCATTTTTTTTTAATTGTCTTGAATCAAGATTAGTGTTGTAATGTATCTTGTTGCTTTTTTTCTGCATTGGTGAGTTTCGTTGTATCTTTTCTTGTATAATGGAAAGAAAACGTAAAAGAGACCTAATAGGACAATGGTGTATTGACAAAATCCGATATGGAAAACCAGGTTACTAGACTATTTCAAGATTCAAGATTTTATTGTAAAGCAACGCTCAGACACATATATGTGTAACACGAGGTACATATATACAATGATAAACATGATTTATAATACAAAGGTAACATTAAAAAAAAACAAAATAAAAAAAAACAACAATAAAATAACTTGAATAAAAAAAAATAAGACAAAAAAGAAATAATTCATACAAATTACTATACACATCACAATAAGTTATTCAGCTTTCTGATTAAAGATGCCACCTGTCTATATAAATTAACATTGCAGTAAGATAACATTACAGATAATTTCTGCTTACTTGGATGCTTCGTATAATAACTAGGGATATGTTGTTCTCTAAAAATAACCAGTTGAGGAGACTTGCATATAAAAAGATAGTGAAATTCGTCTCCTACACTTTCTTTACACATGTGACATTTTCGGTCATAGAAACTTGTATATACTTTATTTTATGAAAAACAAGAATGTGTCCAAAGTACACGGATGCACCACTCGCACTATCCTTTTCCATGTTCCATGAACCGTGAAATTGGGTAATTATCTAATTTGGCATTAAAATTAGAAAGATCATATCGTAAGCAACAAGTGTACTAAGTTTCAAGTTGATTGGACTTCAGCTTCATCAAAAACTACCTTGACCAAAAACTTTAACCTGAAACTCCCACTTTCATTTTCTATGTTCAGTGGACCGTGAAATTGGGGTCAAAAGTCTAATTTGGCTTAAAAATTAGAAAGATCATCTCATAAGCAACAAGTGTACTAAGTTTCAAGTTGATTGGACTTCAGCTTCATCAAAAACTACCTTGACCAAATACTTTAACCTGGACGGACTAACGGACGCACAGACGGACGGACGGACGGACGAACGGAGCCACAGACCAGAAAACATAATGCCCCTCTACTATCGTAGGTGGGGCATAAAAATGACAAAATCTCTCACTATACAAAGCCTTTCTCACCCTTTTACCATACTCAAGGATTTGTATAGTAAATTTTTGCAATACTGAAGTATGCTGTTTGGTATTTACATAGGAAAAGCATTATATCTCCTAGAATTTAAATCAATAAATACGAATTGATGTGCAAAAAATTGCGAACAATTAGTAGCCTACATGGATATATACGATTTGAACAGTGCCCTCCCCAAATTAGTCGTAGTCATGTCCTAAGTTTTTTCAAAATCAACGCTGCTTCAAATATCATGCCGCTTAGTTCTTCTCTGAAAATTCAATTCCTCTTAATTTTGCATAGTCTGCTATGAAAGGACCCGAAATGACAATGTAAAACAATTCAAACGAGAAGTCTAATTTTATGTATTGAATCCATATTCTAATTTTGTTCTAGCACATATATTCTTAAGTTATTATGTCTTTCCATTTTTGATGTAACGGTTGTATTGTAATGTTATTGAATATATGTCTTTTAGGAAGTCGCCTTATATTTTTGGTTAAACTTTGCAACGATTACCATTGGTGTATCTAATTTAAAAACTGTGTTAGATAACCCTGTCAGCCAAGTTAAATTAAAACACAGGGATAAAATGCAAGTGCTGTCTATTAAGAAACGCTATGAATAACGAAAACCTTATGTGAAAAACATGTCTTATCTGACATCGGACTCGGACTTCTTTTAAAATGAGTTTTACTGTGTGTATGCTTCATATGTGTTTCTTTATTCTACATAGGCTAGAGGTATAGGGGGGAGATGGGGGAATCTCACAAAACATGTTTAACCCCGCAGCATATCTTTGCGCCTGTCCAAAGTCAGGAACCTCTTGCCTTTGTTGGTCTTATATATGTTTTAAATTTAATCTCATTTATACGTTTTGGAGTTTAGTGTGACGCCCATTTTCACCGAACTAGTACAAAATTTTATTTAGGGGCCAGCCGTGATACCACCTCCAGGTGCGGGATTTTCTCGGCGAAGACATTGGTGGACTTCGGATGTTATCTGCTCTTTGGTCGGGTTGTTGCCTCTTTGACATACTCCCCGTTTTCATTCTAAATTTTATAAGAATGTTTAATATACCTAATGTCTATTCACGTAAAAAACAGTCAACGACTTCTTACAGGAGTTATCGACCTTATATGACGAATTTTCTCACTTGCATGTTCGCCTGTTATATTGAAATATATGGTAAATAGATAAAACTTTTAATAGCAACAATTACCAGCAAGACAAGATCTATTCAATTTCATAGTTCTTTATTTCCCCCATTAAACTCCGTCTAATAATATAAAAGTTTCTTTCCGTTTCCGTTTCCGTTCCGTTTTCCGTTTCCGCCGTTTAGCAACACTTGGATCCAGGGGGGCTTAGGTGGGAAAAAATGACCCCAAAATATTTTTTGAAAAAAATAATTTTATATACAATATATAGCGAAAAATCTCAAGTGATGAATACTTAATATGGCCACACTGTAGATCTAAACTCTAAAACAAACTTGTTTCAAACATTTACTTGGACTCAATTTCTAACTCGAACTCGAACACACTTTTTTTTCAGGGGAGGTTAGCACATTTCCCGCCAATCATCTGTTTCACATCTGCTGCAGATAATATTTTGACACCATGACTGCATTTTGGTTTATGCATATGATGCATGTAAATAGAAAACAACATTTGTTGAAGATAGAGTATGCCCGATCAAGTAGATCGCAGTGTAAATGGTTATTGGGTTGTGATAAAATAGCTGAAGGTACTTTTTATAACTTTGAAAGATTATATAAAGCAGTTCTTTAAATATCATGTCTTGAGAGTAGTCCAAATAATTATGACATCTTGAAAGGCTATTATAATTTACGCATCATTTTTGGCGTCAAATAAAAAAATTATAATAGCCTTTCAAGATGTCATCATACATGTCAACCTCTGAAAATGGGAAATCATGTCATGACATGACATGACATGTCAAAAAGCGTGTGAAAACGCGTGACGTAGATGCGGACTTGTTAATATGAATGTGGTAATGTTCATAATTTCATACAAATTTGTGAATATAAAAAAACAATATATATTCTACTGTGAACTTTTATTATATTAAACAGTGGTCTGTTATGTTGCTTTTAAAGCACCACCACTAGGCACATGCATGTATTCAGTTTCAAGTTTAGTTACATTTATTTGATAACAGCACACAAAACAAATGTAACATAGTCAAGTTCTGATCAGAATTCAGTGTCAATTTCTTTATAATTGAAAAGGCTCTCCCACAGTAGGAATTGATATTTGACTGAATTAGCTTCATCAAGATTTGAAAGAATGTCATAATGTTTTGTTTTTTTTGGCAATGTAAAATGTCATCTATTATCTCTGCCATTGCTCCCATTGCTATTGCCTGGTTAAAACTGGGTAGTTCATCAGAAGAAAGCTGGTACTATGAGAGCTGATCCAACAGTTCTGTGATATTTTTATCCCCATGGCGTTTCGGCCAACCCACAGAAACAGTTAGGTCATATTCGATTCTTCTTATAAAAAATTGCAGACCAGGCGTGGATAGTCCCATACAGTCATTTATATATATAAAAAAAGGAGAGGTGTTAACCCAGGAGAAAGGGGGTTCAACCACATGTCCCTATTCAAGTGCATAATATTGATTGTCCAAAAAAAAAAGTGGGATTGCAACCTCCACCTTCTTTCAAGAGCCTTACCTATATGATATAAACCTATTGATTAATTGGCCTTTCAAAGTTTCAGTGGCGGATCCAGAACTTTTTATGAGGGTGGCGTGGGCACTCCAGTCATGTTTCAGGGATTCCCTACATAAGCATCAACATTTTTCCTCCCTGGAACTGCCTATACCTTTGGCTCAACGACTAGAAATATCAAGAAAACCCATTGTTATTTAATAACATGATTAATACCATATTCATTACTTTAAACAGTTACAGTCCTGTAGTCGCCGTCACATAAAATTGGGACCATGTTATTGGTTGAAAATTTTTAAACCAACAACCTCATTAACTGTGAGAGTGAAAATAATTCAATGAACACAACATACTGTAAATTAAAGTTACCCCTTTCACAGTAATTTTAGCCATATAAAATATGGGGTGCAGATTTTAATAATCAATGGAGGTGCAAATGGTTGAAAAAAATATGTTAAAACGAATTTTGAAAAAAAATCATAACATACAAATTATTTTATTTACTAATCACAGTGCCCATACTAGGGCAAAATAATTACAGTTTAATTTGTATGACTACAAGACATTTGACATAAGACTTAACATAATTTGAATCAGTGAGTTAATTAAATCATTGAGCATATCTATACTATTTAACGAGAAGACCTCATTTTGTGTGTCGCTTCCCTTCCTTCCACGATAAATTAATCATCATGCATCTGTGTTCTATAGGTAACATGCATAGTCGCATTTGTCATCCATTCTTATGATTATTCAGATTGAGATAGATATATATTTGGAGAAAAACGACAAAAAAGGAGTCCGTATATTGATTCCGATATCAGACTGACTTTTAGTCATATTTAACATGCACAAGTACAACCAATCGTATGATAGATAACAAAAATGAAAAATAAATAAGCCAATCAGAGCATTCTCCATATCATGGTGTTAAGATCGCAAGAACCACAACTATTATACCTCCTTAGACAGGACAATTATTTTTCGCGTTTATCTACACGTAAACTACGATTATACGGCTTTAATATATATAGACTCTCTGTATTCTGTCTACTGTTTTCTTTGAAATGTTTACTATTTAAAAGGGGTCATACCAGTTGCATATAATTGAAATAAGTAAAACATGTGGAAAAAAGAATGTGTTTGTAGTACACGGATGCCACATCGGCACTATATTTACTGATTTTCAAGTTGACTGGACTTCAACTTCATCAAAGACTACCTCGACCAAAAACTTTAACCTGAAGCGGGACAGACGGATGGACGAACGAACGAACGAACGCACGGAAGCACAGACTAGAAAACATAATGCCCATAAATGGGCCATACAAATTTATTTTTGAAAGTTAAAGTAGAAATTTGGCAAAAACGAAAGCAGTGATTTGGCTAAAATGAAAGTAGGGTAGAGATTAGAGGGAGGCAAGACCTTTTTCGGGACGTCGGGATTGATTTTTTAAGCTCGGGATTTGGGGATTGATCCTTACGGGATTTCGGGATATGAATTTCTTCAAATTCTGCATCTCGGGTTTCATGTTTTTAAGCCCGGGATTTTTGGATCAGGACCCATCCGACCACCCCTCAAATTAGCCTTAGTCAGTCTTAATCATTTATACAAGATTCATATCCTACCATTGACATGCTAATAAGGCTCTCAAAAGAAGATGGATTGTCCTAGAAGCATATTTTATTAGGCTAACATTATGGTCTATATATAAGTAGTTACATTTATTTCATGTTTGAAGCAGTGCAAATTTTAAATTTAATTTGAATTTTACCAAAAGATGCATTGTAGCAAAAGAGAAGAATAAGGCCTAAATTAATATATTGTTTGTTTCCCCAATCCCGATCCTGCCTAGCCAGGTGTGGGTAGGTAGGTAGGGTAATAATTGTATTTTTCCGAAAAGCTGGAACATAATCAGACGATCCGTCAAGCCTGAAAATCAGAAATGAATAAGATAATATTTGACTTAGATTTGACAATAAAATTTTATGAGTAGCACCATTTTTGCAGGGTCGGTCGGGATTGGGGAAACAAACAATATTTTATTTTAGGCCTAATTGTGGTCTGAGGCCAGAAACAAGAAATTAATTGAATTTAACAGAAAGGAAACAAATATCGGACTTGGGGGAAAAAGGGAGAGGGCTTTTGATACCTTTTATGAAATTCTCCATACATAATATCTTTTACAAAAAATCATCCTACAACAGTTCACAAGCTGTATATGCCCGCGATTTCGCGGGTGTGTTCTAATATACATTTAAAAGGGAAAAGAACTGTATTCAAAACTGGTGAATAAAACTCTGCAATATGGATATATTCCACCTGGAACACAAATTTTTTATACAATAATAGAAATATATTAAAGGCCCGTGAAAGTTAAAGGGGGAAAGGTCTAAGGATGCACACCTCTGAGGTGGGATTTAACTTTTATCTTTACCTGATTTTTTGGTTAATATGACTAAAAAATTATTGGTGAAGAAAAAATCATGTGTTGGTGCACTTCTTTTTTGCTGTCTCCGGTTAACTTTTACGAAAATCTTTTTCTGTAGGTTCAGTATTTTTGTGATTTTACTTTTTTCTCTGAATCTGATGGCCCAAATTTAACCAAACTTTGCCACAATTATCACTAGGGTATCTAGTTTATATAGTGTGTCCAGTGACCCCGCCTGCCAACCAACATGGCTAAAAATAGAACACAGGCCTAATGGGTAAAATGCAGTGTTTGGCTTACATCTCTGAAACTATAGCAATTCTGTCAAAGGGATAAAAAATTTCTGACATTAGGTTAAGATCTGTCCGCCCGGAAATTTTAAGACGAATCCAACAACCAATTGTTGGGTTGCCAGTGATATTGTTGTCTTCTTTCAAAACTACCTCTACCATTTTTTATTGGGAAAAATGCATATTTTTTATTGAAATTGGGAAATTTGTATATTTTATTCTAAACACATTTCCTATTTTTTGCTGACCTTTGCTGTCTTTTTTGCACTGTTGTTTCATGTATATTTTGGTTGTCAGACATTTTTAACCTGAAAGTTACTTTTCCGAGAGGGGAAAGAAACAGAAGCAATGATGATACTTAATGCATTGAAAACCACACATGTTACAAACACCATGATGATTCTGATCAGAAAACCGGATCTCAAAAGTGCTTTCTAATATCAAAATAATAACATGAATACGATATTTACAAACATTACTACCAATGCCATCACTGTTTGGGGAAAATGTAAAACTTTTTAGGAGGAATTTAAAGACATTTTTTTTAGTAATTGGGAATTTTCTCTAGGGGTAAAAGCCGAATTTCGGCTGTAATTTGTGGCAAACAATATCACTGGTTGCTGCCCCTGAATTGGTAATTTTAAGGAAATTTTGTAGTTTTTGGTTATCTTGAATATTATTATAGATAGAAATAAACTGTAAACAGCAATAATGTTAGGCAAAGTAAGATCTACAAATAAGTAGGCATGACCAAAATTATCAGATTTAGATTTATCTGCCCTGAAATTTTCAGACGAATCTAAAATCTGTTGTGGTTGCTCCCCCTGAGTTAGTAATTTTTTTTGGAAATTTTCATACTTATCTGCCAACTTTTCAAAATGTCTATGGTGGTTTTGCGTGCAAGGTGGCTGTCATAGTCCAAAAAAAAAACTTCAAAAGGGCCTTCAAATACATTTTAATGTTTTTTTTTGTGTCTTCTTCATACTATTACAAGCCTAATGCCATTGTAAATTAATTGTTTTGTTTAGAATTGTGGACAAAATTGCTCTTTAAAAATTTCAATTTGGGAGCCCAGGCCTCTACAATAATTTTTTTTCCAACTTGTCCTGTAGGACAAGTACATACCAAAATTTACTTGTCCGAATGAAATTGTTACTTGTCCAAAAAATTTCTATTAAAAATAACCTTTTTACATTTTTAGTTGATTAAAGGAGCAAAACGAATTAAAACAATATAACAGAATTTGATGTACATTTTTTTTTAAATACTTTTCAAAAATATGAGTCAAGTACAACTGCGAAACTAGTCATATCACAGGAATTAGGTTCTAGTTTCCATCAATGCTAGTCTCACCAGACTCTAATCATGAGGCACCATCTGATAGGCCTGTAAACTCATTGGATTTGTATTCTGTTTGGTTTTTCTTTAAGTTAAAAAAAAGTTTATTCAAATGCCATCAATAAAAAGAAGATAAGCCATCATAAGGTCTGATTGCCAATGAGACAACTCTCTGCAAAAAACCGAATGACACAGAAATTAACAATTATAGGTCACCATATTGCAAGACTACGAATTGTTTTTTTTTCTACTTATGATCAAATATGATTTTGTGAATTTTATGGTAAATAAAAAAAAAAAAAAATTTGTGAAAAAATTACCAGTATGGTATATATTATAAGGAGCAGAATAAGGTAGCAAAATGAGGTACTGATTTGTCTTGGTCCCGAAATGTCTCTTGCCTTGTCAAACTGTCTATCAATCATGTATACTAAATATGTCTCCTACGGTGCCAAACTGTCTCTTAAACAATTGGAGCTGAAACTTTAGAGGTGACGAACTGTCCTGTAAAGTTACCTTATCTACAAAGCGCATCATTGATTCGGATCAGTAAGACTGGTTTCAGAGAATAGTATACCTTTTACCTGTAAAATAGTACCTGACAAAGAACCAGTTAAAAGTTATCGATTGCAAGTAAACATGTTGAAGAAAAAGGTTTTGCATTCGAATAAATAGAATACAGAAACATGTCAAATTAATATTTGTTTTCTTGTTTTTTGTTTATAATAAATTACTTTGTTCATCAAAGTTGGATTAAATTTATTTTCTGCAGCATATTTGTACTTGTCCCGACGGACAAGCTTAATACAGCTTTTACTTGTCCGACCTTTTTTCCCTCTGGTACCGGACAATCGGACAAGCGTTATTGTCGAGGCCTGTGAGCCTCCATGGGGGAAATCCCCTGCAAATAGTGACAGTTGGCAGGTATGAATTTTGCATTTATATTTATTATCTTAGATATCTAATACTTATAATTATGATTTTAACCTTATTTTACATGATTTCCAAAGCATCAGTAAGTACAGGTGAGCGACACAGGCTCTTGAAAACCTCTACTTTTCAATTATTACCTATTTTCATGATTTTGATCTATAAACTTGGAAAAAAATTCTCAGTTTCACATTTATACTTTCTTCATACTTTCACTTGAAAGATGAAGTGGACCAATCTGAATAAATCAAACTAAAATAACATTCATTAGTTGATATTACAAATTTTTCTTTTCCTAGGTGACCTTAGAATTGGTGTAGTTCATGATACTTGGCCTTGGACCCAATGGTTCCATTTTGATTGTTTTTGGGGAGATGACTTTGAAGAATTTTACAAGAATAATAGAGGTAATATGATAGGTGTTGATATTGAGGATTTAATGGACGGCTACAGTTCTATAAGTGAGGATGATCAGCAAAAGGCAGTTGAATCTCTTGAAGAATGGATTGATATTTGTAAAGCTTTTTACGGCGGGGATGAGGATGAGGATGAAGATGATGGCAATTCGGTTGCAACAGAAGTTGAAAATCAGGCTGAAACATCGGGAAATAACGAGAATGGGAATAACAAAAACAAAGAAAATGTACCAAACAATCAAAATGGGAATAAAATACCAGGAAATGACAATAATGGGAATGTCATAAACAAAACAAAATTGCCAAACAACCAAAATGGGAACAAAACACCAGGAAATGACAATAATGGGAATGTCATAAACAAAGAAAATTTGCCAAACAACCAAAATGGGAATAAAACACCAGGAAATGACAATAATGGGAATGTCAAGAATAAAGAAAATATGCCAAAGGTCCAAAACGGGAATAAAACTTCGGGGAAGGATGAAAAGAGAGTGTTGATCACCAAAAGAGTTGCTGAAACTTCAACTGTAAATCAAGGGTTGAAAAGAGCGATTGATCCTGTGCCAAAAGTACCTGAAAAGAAAATTAGGATCCTGAATTCATTTGTTGGATTTCTTTAGATATCTATAGATGTAAGATTTGACCTGATCTAAAAGTGTTTAAATTTATTTAGTTAATACTTTTTGTGTGTATTATTGACAATGTTGTTCATGTACTAATTCATTTATTTGACTTGACTGGACATGGTTTTCAACAGCTATATAAATGATTATCTTGTGTTTATATTGTCACAATACTTATATATTTAGCTGCAATGAATATATTTGATCACCAGTTAAATCATGGAAAATTGAATTAATACTATATTTTCCAAGTGTAAGGAGACGAGGATTCTAGAGGTTTAACCATGTGACTTTTCATAACTCAGTTATTCCATGATTTTTTTTATCTATTAATACTAAGGATTTGTATTGTAATATATGTAATCCTTTATAATACATATGATACATGTATCAATCAGAAAGCTGTGCATATACCATTGGTATACATGTTTTGTATTTATGTAATGAGAATAATTTTCTATTGAAAAAAATTTAATCAAAGGAGAATTTTAAGTTAACTTTTGATTCTTAATCTTTTTTAAAGCATTTCCTCTACAATTAATTCTTGCAGAAGAAAAGGGGAGATAATTTCTAAATTTTTGTCTAGGTGTAAGAAATCTTTTTAAACTGTTATTTATTTTTTACAATTCAATGAATGCTAATAAACAATTGTAGGTTGATTTTCTTAACACAACATACATGTACCTTGATTTATACACCATTTGCACACTCTAACTAGCCATCTTTGTTCAGTGTTTGTGATTTGTGAAAGATGAAGTTCCTGACTTAGGAAATTCAGGCAGGTCCACCAATTTTGAGTGTATTTTGGGTTTCTGATGTCCAACTTAAAAGTTTGTGTTGGTATACTTATTCTTTTTTTCAGGCCAGCTGGAATAAGTTTCACAAAAAATTTGCAACTAAAATTGGTCATTATAGCAGTGAGTCTTACTGTTACATGTTTCTAAATGCTTGGAATCAATTTCTGTTGTCACTTTTTTGTGAAACTCATTCCTGGTATTTAGTATGCAGGTTCCATTGTATATTCATATCTGAGATGGAACCATATAATTATTGTGAAAATACTCCTCATCTAATTTATACATACATGTATGAAATAAATTGATGGCAAAAATTTTCTGCAAATACTTGCTGAAACACTAGATTTGCAGTCTACATGTTCCTAAATAATGACCAATAATTTGTAGGATATGCATAAAGGTGGTACTGAACACCTTTACTAGAATTAATTGGGCTCATTTAATTTTCATAATATTTGCATAAAATATATACATTGACCCTTAGAAAAAAATGTTTAAATTCTAAAAATTTGAACCCCAAACTTTACTGGAAAAAAATCATTGAATATATACCAATTTGACAAACATAAATTTTGATCATTTTTTTATGACAAGAGCAACTGCAGCCTAAAGTAAATGGTTGACAAGCTTGTTCAGTACAAGTGGTAGTCATCTTTTCTGGATGCATTTTTCTGTTGTAATCTGATCTAGTGTGGGAAGCTAAATATTTCCTTAAACGATAGAACATGATTTAACATGCAGTTGATTTTTACAGAGTTATCTCCCTGTAGTGTTGTATACCAGTCCTTGATTATAACTTCAAAATTAGTTAATTACCAAAGCCTTTGATTTAAAAAGATGAGAAAAGAAATTGATATACATGATATACTAAGTTGCCAAAATATATTCAGATAATTTAAACTTTCACATTTCAAAAGAGCAGTATATTGGTTTGTAATTTTTTCATAAAACATGTACAATAGTAATCTAATATTAGTGTGTTTTTGATTGTATCATTGGAATGAATGTTGTTGTTTTATACTACAGAATAGACTGTTGCCACATGTTGTCACTTTCAGAGAGCACATGGCTTTGGAAAGATAATATTTTCAGGTACAATGTTATCTGTTGCATTTATGAAATATATATTACATTAGGAATGTAATAAAAAAATGAATTAAAAAGCTTATATATTTATGCAAGGAAATAAGTATTCAGTAACTGTATCAATTTTTCAGTTTCCTAGTTGTATTTTTTTTAATTGTTAAAGTATTATAAATTATTATGATATGATATACAATGTATTTGTTTGTTTTTTTATACACCTGCTTTAAAAAAGTGGGATTATACTGTTTTACCTCTGTCTGTCCCTCCATTGGTCAAGCCATTCCATGAATAATTTTCGTTGCATTTACAAGTATATAACAAGGATTTTATTTCAGGGTTTATATAAGTCAGGCTCAGCTTTACCATGTGATGGGTTTTCAGATTCATCACTCAACAAATTCCTGTTTACCTTATGCTTTTAGCGGGAAGGAGTATCATATGTGATTAGTAGCTGACAGATTCACTTATTTTTCTTACACTTTTGTTCCATAAACACCAAATTCAAGTTCCTTAATCCTCATTGAATTATGATCAAAATAAGATGTGGTATGAATCCCATTGACACAATAAGACTACTATCCAACAAAGTTCAAATGAAGTAAATATAAACATTCATAGGCAATTATACCTTTTACAATGAGAATAAGTCATACCCTTTAGTCTGCTATGATGGACACAGACATGAAATTTAATATATAAACAAGAAAATTGAGAAAAAATTAACAGCCTAATTTATAACACATGGAATATGACAAAACATAAACCAAGGACAACCACTGAATTATAGGCTCCTGACTTGGGACAGGCACATACATAAAGTAGAGAGGTTAGATTAGTTTGCTGGTGCCAAACTCTCAGCAGCTAACCTGGTATAGTGGTTCAACTACAATATATAAAAAAATCAGTTGAAAAGGGCTTAACTTGACAAATCGATACAAAACAGAAAACCACACAATTACAGGCTAATGATTTGGGATACGTGACAGACTGTTGTAGGGTTAAACTTGTTTGTCTGCCTTCAACCCTCCAACACACCAGGAACAGAATTCACAGCACACCATTATGCCGAACTCCAAACATGTTTTGAAAGGGCTTGGCTCATGAGCTGGACAAAGTATAAAAATATCCTTAGCTAGTTTGTGAAGTTTCACAAAGGAACATTTGAGATCTTGTCACCACTTGATGTCCATCCTCATTTATCAAACACCATTATGCCAAACTCCAAATATGATTTGAAAGGGCTTGGCTTATGAGCTGGACAGAGTATAAAAATATCCTTAGCTAGTTTGTGAAGTTTCACAAAGGAAAATTTGAGATCTTGTCTTCACTTGATGTCCATCCTCATTTATCAAACAATCTTCCCCGAGACAACTTGGCCAAATATTTCTAAAATTCCCTAGGAAACCCATTTTGCCCAAAACAATGTCTATTACATTTTATGTACAATTGGAAATACATATAAGAAGATGTGGTATCAGTGCCAATGCGACAACTCTCCATTAAAGTCACAATTTGTTAAAGTAAACCATTATAGGTCAAAGTATGGTCTATAACACAGAGCTTTGGTCACACAGAAAAGCAATCTATAAGGTATCACAAACCTATTTTGGAGATATTGTGTATTTTTGTAGAAATTTGTCTGATCATTATCTTGATTACTATTATAGATAGAATAAAACTGCATAGTTTTAAGACCAGAACATTGATACCAGTCCAGATTGCCAACTTGTCAATCGACCCCTTCTAGGAGTAATGGCCCTTGAATTTCTTGTTTTGCATGCAATAACTATGATGGAGAAAACTAATTAGCACAATAAGATCTCTAGATAAGACATCATGACCGAATTGACCCCTTATAGGAGTTGTCTTTTCTTTCATTTCTCTAAAAACTGTTGATTATGAGAAACTAAACCGCAAAAATGTTCAGCATAATAAAAACTAAAAATAAGCGTATATCATCAATTGCCTCCTTATAGACAGAGACATATAGACACATATATTTGTATAAATATCTCTGTTATAGGAGTGAAAATTTCTTTGAAAGACAATTTTATTTACTTTTTTCTGCTTTTTTGCTAGACATTATAAGACAAACAGAAACTGTAATGAGAACAAAAAAATGTTCGTCACAATAAGATCTACAAATAAGTTAACATGGCTACATATGTGAATTTATGATTTTTACGAAATATGTCCTGGAAATAATCTTTTTATCAATCTTTGCGTTTTTGCACAAACTGTGATAGAAAGAAACTGAAAACAGCAAACATTACTTAATCTTCAAATTATTTAATCAACATGACAGAAATCGTCAATTTATACATGTACTGTATAGAGGTTATTGCCCTTTAAAGAATTTCCTATTTATATTTTGTTAAGTTTGTGCTTTTTAGAGAAACGGCTTACAATAGAGCGAAACTTTGATTTTATTTAGCACCATACGAACAGAATAGTAGAGTATTCAGGGGCGGATCCAGCCATTTAAAAAAGGAGGGGTCCCAACCCAGGACACAGGGGGGTGTTCCAACTATTATAGGTCCCCATTCAAATGCATTGATCGGCCAAAAAAGGGGGGTTCCAACCCCTGGATCCGCACCGGTATTCATGGCTGAAATAGTCAATCAAAACCTAATCGAATTGTTGACCTTGAAATACATGTTATAGCTATTTGCATTATTTGGTAGAGAACATAAGATATAGAGAGAAACTGTAACAATCAAAAATGTTGAGCAAAATGATATCTACAAATGACAAAACTTGTAAATAATCTGCAGGAGTTGTTACCTTTGAAAGATTATTTTACCCGCCGAGTTTTTGTAAGACAAATCTATCGAGAAAACCTGTAAACGCAAACACGTTTGTATACATAAAAAATAAGATGTGGTATGATTGCCAATGAGACAACTGTCCACAAGAGACCAAAATGACACAGACATTAACAACTATAGGTCACCGTACGGCCTTCAACAATGAGCAAAGCCCATACCGCATAGTCAGCTATACAAGGCCCATTATCAATAACTATCGCTTGAAAGAAGTTAAAGTCCCTGAAAAAACAATTTTTTTCGCTTTTAATAAAACTTACAAAAAGCAGGGAGAGAACCTGTAAAATCAAAAAATCGTTAGCACAATTAGACAGTTATTGCCCTTGACGGGTGGTTTCAACTTTCTATCCAAACTTACAGATAGAAACAGGTTTTTAATTGGTAAAAAAGGAACAGCATTTTAAAATCAGATATACTTGTTCATCTCAATATTTGATAGTTTACAAAATAAAATTATGTCGGATTACCAGAAAATAATAGACACATAAGCAATCTGAACAGACCAATGTGAATTAAAATAATTAAATTCAATAGTGCATCCGAAGTGTTTGTCTGATGGCATTGCTAACACAGTTACTGGCCCCCACTAAACAAGTTTCTAACACGTCTCTGTTTTGCCACGTATCAATCGAAATCGTACCCTGAGAGAAAGGTACAATGTATAACTTTTTTGAACCACAATATTAAAAGTTATAACTGTTTTCTAAATCTCTTGTATACATGTTATTTGCTTATGGGTTTGCTCATTGCTAAAGGTCATAAGGTGGTTTATATTTGCTTAAATCAATGTCACTTTGTACGGTCAGGGTCGCATCCATACAACCATTTTAAAAAGGGGTTCCTAACATAGAACAAAGGGAGGTTCCAACTACTTGTCCCCATTCAAATGCATTGATCGTCAAAAAGGGGGTGGGTGGATCCCCTTCTTGCATCTGCCACTGCACTGACTCTAATGAATTGTTTTCATTTTCAGTAATACCATATCTCCATATTGTTATGTTCTGTTTATTTGTATGTGAAATAAACCATAAATGAAATAGAAGATATCATGTGTATATCTATTCAACATGTTTAAAAATATTAGATTTTGAAACCAGTAAAAGAGGACCATTCACCACCAAACATGTATGTTCCTGTTCCTTGAGTTTTAATATACACTTTATCCTTGTCTACCAGTTGTAGTACAAGACTATGCGTAGCTGACATCTGCTCGGGTATGGCGGAAGCTTGTGCATGGTTGCCTACAATTACTTTGCCATTGTGCACAATTTCTGTAACGAAGTTAGTGCCTTCATTAGCTAGTATTGGCCAGGAAAAGTAATATAGACCGTCACATGGGGCTACAAAGTGTCCCTTGGAAGAATCATATCCACTACCAGTATTAGTGACAACTGAATCAAAGACCACTACTCCTTTTACATTTTGTTGTGATTTGGAACTCTTAGCTAGAAATCCAACCATTTTGTTATTGTCTAAAAAATAAAATATTATAATTGTTTTGTGAGAATGAAAATTCAAAGTTCAAATGTTTACAACAAAGAGTTTATTTTTAATTTAATAATATAAAAAAGAAGATGTGGTATGATTGCCAATGAGACAACTATCCACAAAAGACCAAAATGACATAGACATTAACAACTATAGGTCATCGTACGGCCTTCAACAATGAGCAAAGCCCATACCGCATAGTGAGCTATAAAAGGCCCCGATAAGACAATGTAAAACAATTCAAACGAGAAAACTAATGGCCTTATTTATGTAAAAAAATGAACGAAACTTGAACAAATATGTAACACATAAACAAACGACAATCAATGAATTACAGGCTCCTGACTTGGGACAGGCACATACATAAATAATGTGGCGGGATTAAACATGTTAGCGGGATCCCAATCCTCCCCCTTATAACCTGGGACAGTGGTATAACAGTACAACATAAGAACGAACTATAAAAATCAGTTGAAAAAGGCTTAACTCATCAGATGGACAAAAATACAAGTGGACGTGGCCCGGTACTTATACATGGTCATTGTACAATTGACTCTGTGCTTAGTAGTAATGGTATATATAACTAATGGCATTGTCTTGTCATTTTATTTTATTTGGGAAAAGATAGAGAAAATATGGATGAAGATTTTACATGTGTTGATTGCATTGTATTAGACATATATTTACTTACTTATGTCCTTTGATCCACAGTCACATCTACCATCAGAACTCTCAACCAACTTTAGTTGATATTGGATACTTTTCCAAAGGTTGGCATTTTTAGAACATTGTTTGTGTGCAATGACCGATGCCAAAAGGGCTATCCATGCAGTTATTTTGGGTAGACTGAAAACAATAAAAAAAAAAAAAAAAAAAAAACACTTATTTTACGTTAAAAATGAGCCAGCTCTATATTCATGATATAAACAAGTTTCTACATAAAGTAATCAACTCAATGTGTTATACTAATTACTATACTAGACTTGAGAAAAAAATGTTTTCTGAAAAAGAAAAAAATGTGTATAAGCCTTGAAAACATTTCATCACTGCAATACATATATATATAGTTTTTTTAGCAGACTTGCTTGTCTCAATTTGGTTGGTCAAATAAGAAAAGGAAACAGTTTAAGGACGTAGAAATAAGTCTAACTCAAATTGAGTTATACACTTATCTCAAATCTACATTGTCAGGGTTAAAAAATGATAGTCATGACATTATGATTATATTAATAAAGTACATTATAATTTATAATGATTAAAGACAAGGAAAATTATAACCGTCATACTCTCGATCCAACAATCGCATAAAATAATTTAAAGGAATATGAAATAAAGGGAAACAACGTACATTTCTACGTTGTGATGTTACACTATTGTTTCAGGTAAGGGTGAAAGTTGGTACCTATTAAAAACATTTAAACCCGCTGCATTTGTTTGCACCTGTCCTAATACAGGGACCTGATGTTTAGTTGTTGTCGTTTGTTGCTGTGGTTCTCGTTTTTTATATACATTGGTTTTCCGGTTTAAATGGTTTTACATTTTTTGGGCTCAATATAGTTGCTGTTAGGTGTGAGCCAAGACTCCGTGGTGAACGCCGTAGTTGACCTATCATGGTTTACTTTTAAAAATTGTGACTTGGATGGAGAGTTGTCTCCTTGGCACTCATACCACATCTTCTTATATCTATTGCAGACTACTACCATTTATTGTTTTCATTATTTTATAAATTTCTAAAATTTTATTCTTACCTCATAGTTTCTTTTGAGTGTCAGTTCAGGTTTTAAAATTGTATTGTTCATTCTTACATTTTCAGGTAATTTTATATAGTGCCATATACTATGAAACCTTTGCAGAGACACGCAAGTTTCCCATTATTGATATTCAATACTTCTATCTAACCTTTGGGTGCCCTTCTTGGAATTTCATAGTTTTGTTGTTTTGAAAAAAGTCTGTGTATTCTAAAGTACACATTTAGATAGTTTTATTAATAGTTATAGTATGGGAAAGATAAAATTCATGCAACTAATCATGCTGAAGATTAAAGTATAAATTTTTAGATAGATGTGTATATTGCTAATATATAAAAAAAGAAGATGTGGTATAAGTGCAAGTCATAATGAATTATTCAAAATAGAAAAGATTACAGTTATATCAACTGTTGGCTATTTATATAAAGATCTTTAGTAACTTCTACTCAATGCTTTAGACCCCTGCAGTAGCGGAGGGAGCATCAACTTTTACCCTTGTATGTCCCATTGTTGGTGTCTGTTCTCTAACTTAAGTTTGACTCAACCAAATGTTATGAAACTTATACACAATGCTTATTACCACAAAACACATATCAAATTTGAATTTTGAATCACTATAACCGTTCAAGAACTATATTTTTTTTAAATGAAAAAACTACTACTTCTTCTCAAAGCTGTAGGCCCCTGCAGTAGCGGAGGGATCATTAAGTATTACCCTTGTCCGTCTGTACATACGTCCGTCCTTCCGTCTGTATGTCCCATGGTTGGTTTCTGTTCTCCTTACTTTAGTTTGCCTCAATCGAATGGCATGATACTTTTATATAATGCTGATTACCACATAATACAGACCAAGAAGGATATTGGGTGCAGTCACTTCTGTTCTTGAGTTATGCCCCATTATAAACATAAATATTCCATAATTTTTCATTTCCATTTAGTATGAAACTTATAGTACACAATGCTTATTACCACAAAAATACAGATCAATTTAAAATTTTGGTGGTGGGTTACAAATGAAAAATTGCTGAATTTTTCGTTTCTGTTCTCTAACTTAAGTTAGCCTCAGACAAATGAGACTCATACACTATACCTTTTACAACAGAACTCAGATCAAGTAAACATTAAGAGTATCGTCACTTTTATATGCAAGCGGGAGCATCATCTGTGTCCCATGGACACATTGACCATTTATTTTGTGAGTGATGAAAAGAAGCTAGAATTTTCTCTTACATGTACTTCACCTTCGTCTGCATAGATGATACTCTCTAAAAAATGTATATTGCCTCGAACAAAAGTGTTGAAAGTTTAACATTAAATAAATTTTTTATACAGATTAGACCGTTGGTTTTTCCCGTTTGAATGGTTTTTAATTTACACTGACTTGTAATTTTTGGGGCCCTTTATAGCTTGATGTTCGGTGTGAGTCAAATCTTAGTGTGGAAGGCCGTACCTTGACGTATAATTGTTTACTTTTATAATGTGCTATTTGAATGGAGAGTTGTTTCATTGGCACTCATACCACACCTTCCTATATCTATTAACCAGAATTTAAAACTTTGTAGAGTGATTTATCCAACCTTTCCAATTTGTACCGAGTATTAGGTTAAATCCAATCTCCAAGGCAACAGTTCTACAGTCCACATGACTTATCACAAGTTTCCTTGCCATTCCAAATTAGTCTGTTTCCCGGCCGTTATTGAAATTCTTGACAATACCTTATTTGTATATTCCAAAGGCATACTGAATGTTCAGTTTACGGAGGGGACCAACCTATTCAAAATTTACATTAAACTTTGCGGGAAAGTATGTTAAAGCAAGAAGAAGGAATAAAATCACGTCTGTGACGTACATCCTGAATCTCAACGTTAGATTCTTATCGTGATCCATGATCGTTCACGGACAAAGTCAATATGGACAAGAGGATTTTTACTAACAGAATGTTCAGGAGTTGGTCCTGCTCGACGAGACTACGGGAAAACTACATAAGGTTATGTAAATTTTATTTATTTTATATTATTATGCTATTGATTTTTTTTATATTATCTGACAAGAAACTGTATATAACTTACAACTGCTGTCACTTTTATTCTACCAACACTTCTTATAAATATACAAAGCAAACCAAAAAGCCTGGTAAACAAAATAAATATACATAGGAACTAGGTGGGAAAATAATAATAAGAAAAAATAACCGTACTCCCGTTCGTACGTTGGTACCATTGAAATAACGTCAAATACCGGGAACGTCACAACTATTGTCCTCTGTATCTACATAGTTACGCCAAAAGATCGTGCATAAAGTCGCTCCAAATTCTCACTGCTAAATATTCCTTCTAAACCTTGAAAATGTTGCAAAAGCTTGCAGATTTCTGGACTTATAAAGATTGGGAAGTTTTAATAGTAAGTATATAGCTGGAAATAAGAAAAAAAATCGTTTTATTCACAAATTACTTAAATTTGATTTGTAGACCTGTTTGAGTGATATCTGCCTCGCCCACCTTCCCATTATAGCTTTAACATATTCATTGTAGCACCTCGCTAATCTTATCGTTGTAATAGTTGGTTACCCAAATAAAATATGGTTTCCTTATATGAATAAATCAAAACATTTGTGTTACGTTTCCCAAGTAGCATGATAAATGGCTGCTGAACGTCCAGTGGCAAATTAAATGCATGTTTTAATCTTACATGAATATCAACTCTGCAGTGTACTAAATCGACATGTTAAGTCGGAATTTTAATTTTGACAGCACAAAACGAGTAACTGTCTGTACAGGAAGACATGTCATCTTGCCTCGACACATCATTCTAACTTTGAACCGAGAAGTCTTTTATTCTTTCATGTCGCGTGTTTGATCGACAATTTTAAAGTCTTTAATTGCCCCAGATGGATCCGAAAACCTACCAACTTCACAATCTAGTTGGACATGCTACATTTTTACCATGCTCCAATAAAGCTACATTATCATATATATCAATAACAATGACTCTAAGACTATTTATTTATTGCATAATTCTGTCTTTTTGTTTCAGAACAAAGAAAAGAGACCAAGATTTGGTCCGTTACGAAAAGTCCAAGATTCCTCTTCTGATAAACCAACACCGGTAGAATGGCTGAATAGGACTACAAAACATCAAGATTCAGTTAGATTCGCTGGTGGGTCGGGAGAGCCTGTGAAAGACTTCCATAAAGTTTTGGTAAGGATCTTTGTTTAAAAAATAAAATGTCTGTACATCGCATATGCATAAGGGTACTATTATGATAAAAAATCTTTCACCCAACTTGATTAAATTCAAAGCAATTACAATGTCACTTAATTTTTGTTCTTTATCCTAAAAATAATTTGAGGCTTTCACCACTATGGTAAAAACTCTTACCTCATTTGAAACATTTGTTTTGAAAAAAAAAACACTTACAAACATAAAAAAGATGTGATATGATTGGCAATACAGCCAATATATATACCAGAGATAAAAAAAACGAAGGTTTATGCATCTATATATGACAAAAAAGGCTACATTAATAACAATAGACAAAAGTGGTATCGAAGCAGTCATTTTATGTAATTTTGTTAAAATGTTGATTCATTCATTTTATTTTTGTAGGATACTGATTTCAAGAAACTTCCCAATACTTCTAATGGTCAACAATCAAATACTAACGAGGTAAATAAATTTTTGCTTATATGTATATGTAAAAGTATATACATGTAATAAAATTGTGAAGAACCAGTAAACTTTCAACAAGTTGTTTCCTCTTTTTGTATACAATGTACTACAAAAAGGTCACGGACAATTCGTTATTTATAGTAACCCCCTGTACTTTTGGCCAGTAAACTTTCAACAAGTTGTTCCCCCTTTTTGTATACCACCAAAAGGTGTCCATTCGTGAAGTAGTAACCCCGGTACTCTTGGCAAAAAAAATGTGTGTTCCTGATTTTTGACGACCCAAGTTTTAATTTCCTGGAACCGCGACTTCTTTGTGACATTTTTATACACATACATATAAAACGACCATTTAGTTTCTGTCAACGATTCAAAATATAAATTTTGAAAATCCATCTTTTCACGGTCTACACATAGCATTACAAACAAGATATTTTTGTTTCAGACTAGTGACAATGTTGCTCCAGGCTTCTTCAATATCCAAAATTGGAGAGAAACTTTTGAAAGAAAAATGCAGGTATTTGGATAGAAATGTCATTTACTTTAAATTAAAATATCACAAAAGCACAGACTGGATATTGCCCGTTCTAATCTATATGTTTGAGCCTCAAATAAAGTGTTTTTCTTGGCTGCTATGACGGTCAGGATTGATGTTATTTTGTTTCTTTGTTCTTTAATTTTGAGACCATGACTCTCTTATCTTGATTTTTATTTGGCTATTTATTCTCTATTCTTTTTAATTTTGCCTATTTTATTCTCCATTCTTTATTATTTTTGTCCTCTATTCTGCACATTTGCCCAATATTCTCTATTCTTTATTTTTCGGCATATTTTTTCTCCATTCATTATATTTTTTTGCCCTCTTTTCTGTTACCCAATCATGACCCTCTTTTAGGCAACTTTGGAGATTTGAGGGTTTATATAGGGAAATAAAAAAAGAATAGAAAATTGGCCCAAAATTAAAGAAAAGAGAAAAATGGCCTAAAGTATACAGAAATAAAGACATCCAATCTAGACTCCCATAAAACATTTCTTATCACTCGGACACGATTTTTCATTTGTTTCAATCAAGTGATGATTTTTTTGCTGTTTCTATTGTATTCAGTCATCATCTTTATTAAAAAGTGTAATCGTATAATGAAGATGAAATTATGACCAGAATCTGTGTATTAAAATTATATAATGTTCAACATTCGTAGTTTATAATTCTTAGACATATAGAACTTGAAAATAAGTTAGTTTAAACAATATTTATTCAGATAAATCAACATTAAACGATATTATACAATAATCAAATAATATTAAGGATTCAGAAACAAGCTATTTGCTTTCACAAATCTGTCTCCTTTTAAAAATAACGGTTAAAAGTTAATAAGGGTAGGTTGATACCAAAGTCATTAATCGAGAGAAAAAAAACACATTGCTAAAACATGGCAAATAACCTAACGAAAGGTCAAACAATATTCCAGAAAACAAGATTAGGCAAAGCGACACCACAAAAAAACGGTTGCACTCAGGTGCTTCGAAATTTTATAAATATCAAAGTGTTCTGAAGAAGTTTTTTTCACATAAAAAAAGCACCAACAATAAATGACATCTTTAATTTCAGATGCCAACGTATACTGGCTGCTGCACTTCATACACCGACTATTCAGACCACCTTGATTCTCACTGCAAAGATGTCTCCCTCGAGGACGACCAATCAAATCAAGAGGACCTTTATTGGAAAGAAGAATCCTATTACCGGTCTGCACAGGAAATCAGAGAACATAACCGAAAGTCCGATATATCGAAGCTAAATCTCGCTTCCGGAATAGATAGCGATATAGCAGATATTGCTGCTCAGTTGATGCAAGGAGATTCTGTTCTTGATGTCGTAGACAAAATGGCTGCCAAAGACGACTGGAAAAGCAAAATTAGTTTCAGTAAAACTGATTTTCAAAGTCAGCCTGCCAAAACAAGAACCTTTAAATTAAACGATTGCTCTGAAATTCTCGTCAACCTAATCGAGAAGACCCATCCAATGCTTCACAAGAAACCGATTTCCAACACCAAGACGCCATGTCAAACGCCATTTTTGCCAGTTCATCGACAAAACGCCTTTAATCAGATTCCGATTTCTACAAACTCGCTACTTCAAAGGTCAAATGTCAAACTGAACTTCCTGTCAACAAAGCAGAAAGCAGATCCTTCCACTCCACTTGTTCGATCAAAATCAGACTGTGAGGTGAATTTCAGCAACATCTGGGACGGTACGCATCAGCGTTTTGTCGTTTGCTCTGCCTATGAGAATAGAAGATTAACAAGGGAAGTACCAGTATTTACTTCCACGTCATTGGCAACTGTACTAACAGCGGTAGTCACCGAAAACCGCAAACGAAAGTATTCAACAACATGCATTAACCAACCAGCTGCAAAACGCCAGAATAGCGGTAATAAAAAATCTCAGGCGGCATCTCGACTGAAGCAGGCCGCATCATCACCATGTAATGATCTTTTTGCTACACCACTTTTTATTCCATCCAAGTATAACCAGACCGTTTGTGTTTCATCTGTAAATAAATCGTCAGTAGCATATAGACATCAATGATCGAGAACAAATGACTTTATATGACAATTCTAAGCTTAACTGTGATAAATTAATTTGACAATACGGGTAGTTTTATAACATCTATTTTGTATTATTTTTTTTATTTTTTTATAACATTCACTATGGCTTTTATGGTTTCACTATGATTTTTGGATAAAGGTAAGTATAGAAAATTTATAGTCATTGATCATGATACAAATTCATTATAAGGATAAGGTCTTTATTTAATTTGGCTGCGAATTTCATACATTATATATCATTTTTGTATATATGCATGAGTGTACGATTGTTTGGTTGTTTGAATGGATGAATGGTGTGTGTGTGTGTGTGTGTGTGTGTTACATTTTAATGTTGTGTCGTTGTTCTCTTATATTTAATGCGTTTCGTCAGTTTTAGTTTGTTACTTCTTTTTTGTTATTTGTCCATGGATTTATGAGTTTTAACAGCAGTATACTACTGTTGCCTTTATTTATTCCAAAACCCCACCTAAGTACATCCTTAATATGACATTGAGGTCTTATTGATGGAAAACGCTAGTATTTATCTTACATAGGCAACAATACTAATATTTCTAAAATTACTTCGTACTTTTTATATAGTAACAAATTATTTATAATAATGACAAGTGTATATCATATTAAACAATGTATCAATAAGTGGTTGTTTGGGGTACATAGTCTTAAATATTTGCCATATTTTATTCAAAATATGTACAAAATAACATAAAGGGAATATACCAAGTGGACAGCAACGGAACGATATAAAAACCTAACGATATTGATTTACAATAACTGTGTGTAACTAAAAAAGTGGAAACTGTGAACCCTTCTTGGTAATTAGTCTACTCCCATTTTTTGACCGTTTTGTGAAGGTTTAGTTTTTGTGCTTAGGTCTGTGAACTGTTGTTTGTTAGTTGTTTCGCTGTTGTCTTTATGTCTGATCATGATGTTGTTTGTATGTTGTTTGTATGTTGTTATCGTTATCTATTGCTCCTAGTATCCTCTACTTTATTTATTACCCTCTGTATGGATCAATACTAATACATCCCGCCATTGCAATATTATGCTTTTGTCAAATTTGAGTGTTTGCTTTGAGTCCTTGTTTATGTACTTTGTTTAAATATTTTTTGTTTGTTAAAAACATATTTTATAGTTATTAAGATTATATTGCAATGGGTACTGCTGTACCTCAACTTTTGACGTTGTTACATATTTTGCCTGTTTGTTTTGCTCACATATTGTTGTCAATATAATGGAAGTCATTGCGACTGTCATACAAGTGGGAGATTTGCCTAGCTTTTAAAAAAGTTTAATCCACCATTTTCTATATAAATAAATGTATGTACCAAGTCAAGAATATGACAGTTAAATTTCCATTCGTAAAATATGTTTTAGCTTTGATTATGTAATTTTATAAAGGACTTTTCGTTTTTGACTACCTTTTGATTTGGTATTTTGATGTTTTAATCTTTATTAAGTAGATAACGAATCTTGTAAATCCTACATTATCGCCGGTGTGAGAAAAATGAGGTGTACTGATATTGATCAAATATATTTTTAAAATGTTTAATTGATCAAAATATTACCGCCATTTAATCTATATTTTTTACATGACCATTAATAAGAGAAAAAAGATACACATAGAGTCATCAGAAACCACAATTCCAGTTGACTGTGGGAAGACGTTCTAACCAAACATTGGACTAAATGATATGTGATATGCACGAAATTACAAATTAAAACCAAGGGAAACACTTAAACTATAAGAGGAAAACAACAAAACAATAGAAACACTGGACAACAACAAAAACAAACATATATAGAAACCGACTGTATATAACACCTGTCATATTCCAGATTTGGTACATGACATTGTAAGAAAAGAATGGGGATTGAACCTTGTTTTTTTCACAAGCCAATCGCCTGCTCATATGGCAAATGTTAAACATTACTGCTAAAATGAATAAAAAAAAAAAGTAATTGACTTAATGATGTATTATTGTTTTGCTGTTATCCTGGAGTTCAGGACTTTTATACACCACCTGTGATAGTAGATGTCATTACTTATTCATATTTATATGTTCGTTTGTCCGTCCGGGTTTAGTTTTAAGTTTTAGTTTCGGTTAGTTTTGGGTCATATTAAGATGAAACTCAGACACAGTTATGGTTAGTTTACATGAATGGACATTGGTCTACATTTCTCTGTTCACTCGATATAGAAATGTATATTGTATTTTGTAAATCTGAATATTGTGTTTGGTTAATTATGTAGTTCACAACCTTATTGGTCAAATCAGTTAATTTTCTGTAAATTAATGTGCATGTGCAAGTTCCTATCTCGATTGTTTTATTTTTTATTTTGTATGACGTCATCTTTATATTTCATTCCGATTTCCTACGTCTTCATAATAACTTATTAGTAGATTAGATGTCCGATTATTAACTTATTAACATGATAAATAGATGCACAAAAAAAACCCCGACCAGAACAATTAAAAATCAGGATGTTTAAAACACTATAAAAGGCAGATCAGGTTATAACTTTCCCATCACATTAATACACCTGATATATCTGTTATCTTTACGATATTTGATTTGTTTAGTAGATGCATACGAATTGAATGATAACAAACTTTCTTAACCTTAAAGAAGAGGTTATCTGTAATATCCTGTTCCTTTATTATTTGTATTCCAAATTTGAAAGATGTGGATTATTTTCTTTAACAAAGTGTTTCTACTTGTATTTTCATCAAAGCTTTATATATCACGTGCAGAGTAAGTTTTAAGATTTATTATTTATATAATTCTTGGTCAGAGTCAGTTTTATTTTCCACACTAGGTCGTCTGTTAAACATATACGGGTGCTTTCAGATAATTACTTCCTTGTTCGTTTTCCTGTAAAATTATCAAAGTTCCAATATGTACTTATAACCAGTGTTGAAGAAACCAAATACACAAACAGACAACATATAAAACAACAGGATTAAACAAATACAGCAAATCCGTCGAAGTCAATTTTTACCCGAGAAAGGTACATGCATAATTTGTGCATTTTATTCTTCTGTATTTTTCTACGAATTTCCATTATGAAAATAAAACTTTGTTTTTATTATTAAATGCACATTAAATTAATATCAAATGTACACTAAATATTAAATTACTATTAAATGTACACAAAATATCAAATTACTTTTAAATGCACATAAAATATTAAATTAATATTAAATAAAATTGAAAATTGAAATGGGGAATATTTCAATAAGATGATAAACCCGACTAAAGAGTAAATAACAGCCGAAGGCTACCAATGGGTCTTCAATGCACATTTGATTTATAGATACCTGTTTTAATTTCGAAATTCCAATGTTGACCTTATATACATGTGTATCATTATCATTCTATTTACATGTATATATTTTTTGTATACATTATACGCATTGAGTCAATGATGTTATCAAACATGTCAAACTTGATAACCTATTTTCGGAAAATTTAACTGGGTATCATTCTTATAAAATGAGTGATTTTAGTCGTATGCTAAGCCTAGTATTCAGATAAGCATGTGACATTTTGAACTAAATATATATACAATTGTATCATGTGTATTTCGTCGTTAATTGTAGTTTAACCTAACATTGACTGTGTTTTAAAATAAATCATGGTATGAATTATAATCGACGTTGACAATCAAATGAAAAATTGTCCAAAAAATTAAGATATTGGTCTTACAAAAAAAATTTCATAGACTTGCATGATGTTCAATAACTAGGTGCATATTTCAATAATTATTGAGAAAAAATGTATGAAGCAGGATTACACAATAATGTTACACAAACAAAATCGATATTTACAAAAAGTAAATAAAAGATAAATCAAGTGCCATAAACTACAACTATAGAAATGAAATATAACTTTTAAAATTTACGACCCTTTATAATTATTCTTCATAACATTTACGAATAACATATTCCCCACAGAACATTACTTTGTACAAATAATCCTTATAGTTGAAATTTTTTATCCTTTTCTACTACATGTGTGTCTCCCATGTCATTTATTTAAATCAAAATTTTTTGAAGACAGAACAATGCATATATTTTACCGAAGTTTTATTATTAAACCTTATGTTTATGCAGTATTTCAAAATATAGATATTTCATCATTGAGGGTGGATAAATTATATACTTCATTCGTTAAATTATAATTTCGCTTATAATAAATCGAGAACATCCGAGTATTATGTGTAGAAAATTGCTCGAAAGTGAAAGTGCGGCAGAACTCTCAACTATCAACCACTACCACAATTTCATTGATTGTAACAGGTTACTTAAACGAAAACATTGACTTAACAATCCTTTTTCAATTTGGTTCAAAAGTGGATGGCGGAAGACAACTAAACTAAAATATAAAACCAAAAAACCCGCCCCCTGCCTCCCAGTAAATTAATTATTTTGTAAATAAAAAAGTGTTGACACAGAGTTGTGTCATATGTTTGGTCAATTTAAAGATTTGTTTAGGGGTATGCTATCCAATGAGACAATAATCCTTTAAATCAAACGTGAAAGATTTAATAAATTAAAATATAAGCAAAACCAATCTTATATTGTAAGCTTTAAAATGCCCCGGTATGACGAAAACGGGTTTCCAGTCCTATAAGTGTTCTTATTTTCAGAGATAGATGTGAATTAGATCCAAATCGTTGTCCACCATTCAACTGTGAATCCGAATGCTGTGATGGTTTTACTCTAGACGGTGACGAGGACGATGTTTGTAAGTCAACTTTGTCAAGTTAAAAAATAGTGATGTCAGTTTAACCTTTTCTTATCATCCCCTTTGTTTGGTCTCCTTCTATTACAATGTTGACTAAACATGTGGAATTTTCAGTGTTTTTGAATTTGATTACCCTCTTTACATTATGTAGAATAAACCTCAAAGAAATGTCAACATGATACGAGATTTACCTAATTTTGTTATATCTGTTTTAATTTTATATTTAACAAAAAAAACTAAGCCAGGTCAAACTTTAATGGGCTATACAATTTTAGCGTAACTCAAATTGTATGAAATTAAAAAAAAATAAATCTGGAATTAAAAGCACAATTTACTCTGGCTCGACAAAATGTTAAGTGTAAAAGTGTTGATGAAGCCGGATAGCTTCAGTGGATAGATGAACATAGTTAGATGACTTATCGCCTGGTTTTATATCTACAAATCTGTAAATTCTTTCATGACCTTGTCAGAAAGTAGTTGTTGCCTAGTAGCATTTTTTCGTCATTTCAGTTCAAAAAATACGTGCCGGCATTTTAAAATGAAAGACCAACACAACGGCCCTATCATCGGTAACGAATGAACATTATTAATTCAACTTAAACCAATGAAGTACAACTGCGAAAAGTTATGTCCGGCGTAAACTACTTAATTGCTGGTAGATTTGTAATTCGTTCTGGTTGTCATTAGGAAAGCGATATTCTAATATCTCAAAGCCGAGTATTATTTAATCGGCAAAGATGCGACTGTCATACAAGTGAAAGGTTGAGCTAGCTATAAAACTAGGTTCAATCCATTATTTTTTTTACTTTAAAAAATGCATAGACTAAGTCAGAAATATGACAGTTGTTTTCCATTCATTTGATGTGTTTGAGCTTTTGATTTTGTCAATTGATTAGGGACTTTCCGTTTTGAATTTTCCTCGGAGGTCATTATTTTTCGAAGTTTACTTTTTAGAAAATTTTGATTTGCTCAATTTTTGATTTTTTTTTATCTTAAATTGATATATTTCAGGTGTACCCAAAAACTACACAAGTGAGTATACAGGAGAATAGTAAACCGGTTATTTTTTACATTTATATATATATTTATATATTTTTTGGCATTACAATTGAAATATCTTTTTAAAATCATCGGTGACCTATATTTTTTTATTATTATTTTCAAATAAGCTGTAAAATTTTAGCGATTTTTGTAATTTAGTTCTTTTTTTATTTCGATATTACCTCTTTTTTCCCTATTAGTTCAACAGAAAAAAGGACTTTTACAAAAATGTATCCTTCTTTCGAAGGACGATTGTGAGCGTAAATGAACGGTGACCCATTTTATTTATTTTATTTTCCTATTAAGTATAAAATAAAGTTCATTTATAGAAAAATATAGCGAAATCTAACATTAACAATTTTTTTTTATTTAGACTCACGAGCCCCCTTAAAACAAAAACAAAGTTAAGACAACATAAACAATATATATATAACTGCATGTTTGCTAAAATATATCTTAAGAATTATTTAACATAAGGTGTGAAATGGAAATTTCCGGAAAATGGTGTTAGGCGTCCGTTGCATAATAATTTCTAATAAATTGACTTGGTACACGTTTTTTGCTTTTCTTGAACTTTAATAAACTTTGATATGAAATAAAATGGCACGTTTTGTTTAGCTTCACTTCGATCGGCAAATAAATATTTCGAAGAGAACAAAGTACGGGACGGCTGTTTCATTTTCTCGAAGATATAGGATTATGTCTTTATATTCTTTAACTTTTAGTTCAAAGAATATTCCAGTATGTAAAATGTTCAGTGATTTGCAGAACAATTGTTAATTTTTATCAAAGAACGACCTTCAATCATATATCATGGACATTGATTTTCCCGCCTTCTTTAATACATTAATATATGTAAAACTTGGAAGAGACTTAAGAACTAGGCAATATTCGACATCGATATATGTGTTGGGGTTTCGGAAATTATGTTAACCGAAACTAACCAAAACTAAATAAACTTTAATGAGAATGATAAACTCGATTTGCATTCTACCTTTAATGTACCGAGCCATTGTTCTGATCTGGAAAACAAAAAAGCGACAAACAATAAAAAGGTCTCCTCATTTAGTGTCAAAGAAATACATTATAACAATAAATAATTGTATACATACGTATATATGTTATTACAAAAGTAATATATTACATGATGACAATGTTTTCATCACACTGAAATGTAAATTCTACATATACCTATATAGCTACTTTCAAAATTTAAAAACGTCAATCTGTATTTATTTATTGTTAGGAAATAAAAAGGCCCTGCATTTAATGTGTTTGCTTCATCAATTTCGTCTATATAAAATTTTGTTTCAGGACCAATGTTTCACGACTGTCCAAGGGAAGGTCAAATTATAAAGCGTTACGTTAGTCCTTCTATCAACCTGATATTTTTGTACAAACCATTTCATGTTACTGATTGGAAAGCAAATAAACTTCAAACAACATTGTCAAAAACTGTTTTCAGTCGATGCAAGTGTTCAGGGCCTCAGGAGGAGGAGGTTGAAGCAACAGCTATAGATGAGTTCGGAAACGAGGCTGAATGCCTGTTTACTGTGTCAATTATTGGTATGAAAATAAAACATGTGATAAAGTTACAACCATCATCACAAGATTTATACTTTTTGAGAAAAAAAAAACATAATTATGCATTTAACGCAATGCATTACAGCTATTAATTGTGAAAGGTTTTTTTTCGTAGTCATTAAAAGATTTTTCTTACTGCACTTGCATGTTACACCTAAGCTGAAAATGAAAGAAATAATGCATTAATCAAATATATTTATTCAAATTTGATTGAATAAACGTCTTTTTCAAATAGGGTGCACCTTTTTCGTAATTTTTTTAATACATAATATGTCACATTCCAAATTCAGACATTGATATATTTTTCGTACCATTATAAAACATAGCAAATCATCAATCATATGGTTACCTATTGTGTAGTTTTTGATGAAAAATTGATAAAGTGATACAATAGGTTAGGAAGCTACTTTTAAGAAAATGATAGGAACTTAAGTTACGGTTCGTGTACATTTGAATACGATTGGTTTCTTGTTTTGTTAAAAAAAACGAAAAACGAAAAACGAAAACGTTTTAGTTTTTGGTTTCTTCAGGTCAGAAAGACGAAATCACAAAAACTAAATAATAAAAAAAAACCCCACGTATAGACTCAATTTAACAGGAATTCTGTGTTGAATTTTATATTTTGATTTCTCAAACCACAAAATGGAATAGAATCAGATTTATAGATTACATGAACGGTGTTTAATCATTGTGAATTGAAGATGACTACAATATATTCTTCAATGACAATGAGTTATTGCACATTACTCATTGTGCGTATGTTTACTGACCAGATTTATTATTTGATACTTTTTTTATATAATTTGTTGATAAATGAAGAAAAATGTGATATATTGTTTTCATATACAGTACATTTTCTATATTCATTGTTTACCTAATCATGTTTCAATAAGAAATCATTATTTTCATGATGAAAACAATCGCTGAATTAATGTCTACTCTGCTTTACACAGATGATATTCCACCAGTTATAAGATATTGTCCTCCTAAACGTCAAACCGTAAATGAAAACGACAACATTGTGTGGACAGCTCCAACAATACGAGACAATGTAGGAGTAGACACATTATATACACCGGACCGGTATAACAATACAAAGTTTCTACCTGGTTTATACACACTTATCTACAATGCCACTGATTATTCCGGTAACTCAGCAGCGTGCAGGTTCCAAGTCTCTGTTTACAGTACAAGTGAGTAAAACATTTAAAGTGCAATTCTCTAACTGAAACCGGCATCAATGTCTTTGTATTATAATATTATCTCACAATTTTGTGTTTAATAATAAAAAGCATCTTAATTCTCTATCACTGCATAAGGGTTTGAAAGATTATAACATAGAGCTGCAGAAAATCAACGCAACATGCTCCTCCCTCAACTCTTAACAACATCACTATCAAAACTTAATTGCCTCGTTATAGCGATTAGTATCTATTCCACTATTTACACCCGTCAGTTTTCCATCCACAAGTAACCAATCTTTGTGAAGTCAGTTTCGATAATCAGTGATCTACCTTTTCTATATCAACTATCCGCTTTAACCATTCTGTTATTGATTATCTGATCTTGACTAAGTCGACAACGCAATGACATTTCGATAAGATTATTGCACTGCATAAAGATGGTTTGCAATTTGGAAAAGGGGAAAATTGATAGTGTTTAATAATTGCTGCTCTTTTAGAAACATTCTTTAATATACAGATATATATTTGAACTACATAGTATCTTATATGGATTAATATGATTTAATAATTAATTCATATAACTTTTTGTACATGAATAACAGTGCATCATAAGCTTCTAAAGGCTCGTTGGTACAAATATACTTGTTTTTTTGCTGCATATGTTTAAAACTGTAATACTAGTATATTGTATTTCATGTATGTGTACCAAGTTGTACTTTACAATAAATGAATATCTATCAATCTATAAATAACCCTAACATGGAATGTCATAATTGAAGATTTCAAATTAATATGAAACTTTCAATATGAATCAGTATAAAAGATAAGAGAATTTGTATCCAATTAAAACTATTTTTGACCCCAAATCATGAAGAATGTACCTTAAAAAAATAAGGGTAATACTATTTCAAAAAGTTAATGTATTTCGCAAACCAGACGTTTTTTGCTCAGTATTTCAAATGGAATTCATATAATAAACACGTTTTTGTTCACAGTGATCGGTTCAATTCGTTTTTACTTAACGATAACTAATAGGAGTTTAGTTATAGCGGATAAGCTTATCCCTCATGACCACCTGCTATCAAGGTTTTGATTTGGTTTGTATTGCTCAGTCTCTGGCTTTCTATGGAAAATTTTGTGGACTTTGTTTTTTTTTGTCGTCCATCATTTTTGGTCATGATGTTGTCTTCTTGGTATCATCTTCCTCATTTTTACAAACCTGGTACAGAAAGACTAAACATAAGCATGTTAAAAATAAAGACGATCACGGCGAAGTTCGTACTAATTGACAGAGGGACATTCAAGCTCAGATGAAAATAAACTGACAACGCCATGGCTAAAAAAGACAAAGACAAAAAAACAAACAACAGAACAGAAAACACAACATAGAAAACTAAAGACTACAAATGACAAACCCCACCAAAAGTGTCGACGATCTCGTGTACCCTGGAAGGTTGAGTAACTACAAAACCGGTGATTATTATATAAATAGTATAAAACAAATGTATTGTGTTTCTCTTTTCTAGATTATTATGTAAAGTATACAAAGAATACCGATCCATCCATGGTTATAAGTAAGTGAAATGGATTTTTTTTTTAATAATTGAGACTGTATGTATTTATGAACTTTTCATTTGCGTATTGAAACAGCAATGTAGTTATTCTTCTAATATATTTTAGCAAAATTATTGAAAGTAAATTAAAAAAAAAAATGATTGGAAAATCTATTAATATTATAAGAAATGCATATACGAATTGATTTATTGAGACATGCATGTTAGATATACAAATTAAAGATAAGAATTTGCATTGCGTGATGAGAAACCAATAACCTTTCTTGTACATAGTAAACATGAAAGTTATAATACGTTATATAAAAGAGTCGCAACCAATTTGTTTTATTTCTTATTGTTTGTTGCCATGACTAATGGATATTTCAATTTTGGAGAAGTTTTCTTATGAATCAAATAGTTACTAACTTTACAGTTGTTCCTCCGTCTAGATTTTGAAGTATATCAAATTCTTATGCTGTTTTTCCCCGATAGTTTCTTTAGAGTACATTATGTAATTTAATAATCCACTCAGTCCTGCATTAATTCGTAATATTTTCTCGTATTTCAGGTAGTGCAATTGTAGGAGTATTATTTATTATATTGATAGCGATGGCCCTAGCAATGTACCGTCTTCGTAAAAAACGTCGCCAGCTAAACAGTACAGGCGGGCGATCTAATAATCGAGTACGAAGGTCGGCCTCTACACAAAGAGAAACACATGACAATCCTGTTTTTACTATTTACAACAATGATCCTCCACCATATGACATTGCTACTCATGATAAGCTACCAGACTACACCCCACCTACATTTCCGCCGTCGTATGAAGAAGTTCAAAGTTCAATGCAGATCAATGCTTGTGAAGATAATATTGTATGTTTGTTTACAGAATGTTCTAATGAGGAACAAGCTGAGGGAACTTCTCAATCGCTGATAATTGTAGACTCTTCACATGAAAGTAATAGTGCAAACCATGTCAATATTGTTTCCAAAACGAACGAAAATAACACTTCAGTGCAACACACACTACAGAGAGAACAGCATCCGGAAGTACACGAAAACATTATGTTGGATCAGATGAATCTCCAGATAAACACAAATAGCATAGAAACTGATATCTAATAGCATTTAAATTGTCGCTTCTCACATTTTTTACGCAGATCAAAGTTTGAATAAAACGGGCACAATTCACCTTATTTTTATTGGTTAATATAAATCATACAAGAAAATGTTTAAGAATCTCATTTAATTGAACATATGTAAAACAGTGCATAAAAAATCTTTCACATCAATCATTATCAAATGCACCAATAGAATAATACCTTAAATATAACAAAGTTATTTTCCTGAAGGTGGTACCAAAAATTGATTTTGCTCGTTCAATTTTTATAAAATTTTGACAAAATATTTACTTTGACCCTTTGACGAAAAGATTAGAATTTCAAAAAACTTGAACTGCACACCTTCTCGGAAAAATTTCATTGGATATATAGCAGTTTGACAATCACCTATTTTAATCATTGAAAAATTGAGAAGCTTAATATTCCCTAAATAATACAACGTGATTAAAATGTTTAGCAGATTTTACAGAGTTATCTCTCTGTAGTGTTAGGTACTACCTTGAATTAATAGATTTATTATCTCAAAAAACGTTTATCAGTATTTTAATACAAATCATGTTTATTTATTATCCACTATTGTATTTTATTTCGCAAATATATATTCAATTGGTGTACATATTCAGAAATGTTTGCATAATTCTTATCTAAATTTTTACAAAAATGACAAATATGGTATTTGTGTTGTGGACAACAACGGAACGATATGATCACAGACGACAACATGATATAGATTTATGATAAATGTGTGTCACTAATAAAACAGGAACTGCTACACCTTCCGAATAAGTTTACTCTTAATTTTTGTCGATGTCACGTTAGTGATGCTTTAGTTTTTAGTGTTTAGTTCTGTAAAAATTTAATTGATAAAAATGCATACTGCAAAAAACAACTGTCATTTTCCTGACCTGTTTCCGGTATTTTAATATGTAGAACTGATGTGTGTATGTTGCTTTTTTTTTTTATGTCTGGTCAATATTTTGTCTGTATTTTGTCGACTTGTTAGTCTTTGTTGCCCTTGGTACTCTCTCCTTTATTTACCACGGTTTTGAGACAATCGATTTGTATTGATATAAACTTTACAAAGATTTGATTGAACAAAATATCATCACCATTTAATCTGAAAGCTGCATTATATTAGACTAAGAATAAAAAGTGAGAAGATACACAGGGGGTAATAAAAAAACAACGATTCGAAAATAAACCTAGAATCCCATAACCTTGCCATTTTTTTTTTTAAAACACAACCGACAGTCCTTTGCCATGACACATCAGGCTTAATAATGAACCACAAGAATTTCACAAAAAAAAAAAACGCGTTAATTCAGGTGCTGTGACAAATTCGATATGCGGCTTCTCCAGTTACACCGGTAAGTTACATTTTGATATAAAAAGTAAAATAACAAAAACAAAGACGTGCGTATGAATGCCAATTGAGACAGCCATCTTCTAAAGTTCAAATTAAGTGGTCATATTTGCAGATTGGCTATTCATTGTAATCTATCACAAGCATTAGCCTTTCAAAAAGGGCTAGTCGACTCTTAGCTGATGAAAATGGAAAGCGCTCTCGCTTTGTAGATTAAGTCATTTACTAGAATAGCCACGTGCATCAATCAACAAATTTTAACACACACGTGAGGTCACACGTTATGCAGTAGTATATATCGTTTAACGTTGTTGTTTACGAAACTCCAGAAGATTCGACTATTTATAGATAAAAGTTACTTGTGTACCAATATCATGAATATGCATGATTATTGACTAGGCAAAATCTAATTGCTAAAATAGAGAGGACAAATCCGATACTCTACGGGATTGAAAGACATTTACTAGGTTTGGATTGTCCTAACCAATCAATAAACTTTGATTATACACGTCTCGTAATATCTTCCAATCAGGTAGCAAGAAAAATTCACGCACTAACTGTGCATCGTTCAATTCTTAATATCGACTCCTAGGAGTCGATAATAAAGTTATGCAGGCTTACATTTGTTGGCCGAAAAAAAATTTCCACTTTTGACCACAACTGTTTCCTGCACTATGTTTGTTTTAGCCAGGCAAGGGTATATTTTTCTAAATCTTTTTGCACCCCCCCCCCTCCCCAAAAAAAAGAAGAACTCAAATGATTGTCTCATTATAGATGAAAATGACAAAAAAAATACTTCGACTTTTAAGCTACAAGTCTATTGAGAAAATAAAATTACTTTTGATTTGACTGTTCATTTATCTCTATTTATTTTAAGTTGATTAAATATTGGAAATGCCCTCCTGTGTTAACAATAAGTCAATAATATAACATTACATTTTCTGGATAAGAGTAAACGCGTTTCCGTTTAAGAGTAATAAGTTGCAGTTGTCTCCCATTCCATGAAATTAAATTTTTAATATATTCTCCCTTTGCAAAGAAGAATTACTTAAATATTAGTGCATTATTCAAAATAATCGAAATACTCTATACCAATAAACATGATAAAAGCTTATTAATTAACTGTAAATCTAATTAAAAAGAAATACTTAACAAATTTTGCTTTGTTGAAAAAAATATCACAGAATATGTTTCTTCCCTGGTTAAGGGTAGTTGGATAAAGGTAAATTTCCGGGTTAAGAGTAATTCCTGGATAAGTGTATGACAGACGTGCTCAAATAAATATTTAAAACGGAAAGTCACGTAACAAATGGCAAGATCAAAAGCGCAAACACATAAAAAAAATAATATCACAAAAATACTGAACTCAGAGGAAAATGTAATCGGAAAGTCCATAATCACATGGCAAAAAAGACAAAACACATCAAAAACGAATGGACAAGAACTGTCATATTACTAACTTGGTACAGGCATTTTCAAATGTAGAAAATGGTGGATTAAACCTGGTTTTAAAGCGCTAACCCTCTCACTTTTATGACAGTCTCATTACATTCCGTTATATTTACAATGATGCGTGAACTAAACAGATGAACTACAATGGATAAAACAACTCATGTTCTGGACCAGATACAGTAATTTCCCTGTGTAGAAAATGGTGGATTAAACCTGATTTTATAGCAAGCTAAACCTCGCACTTGTATTACAGTCGCATACAATTTAATTATATTGACAACAATGTGTAAGCAACACAAACAAACATACTGGGTAAATATGTCAATAAATATGAAAAGCAGTCAATATGTGTTATAATCTTAATCACTATAAAAGCAAACAACCATGCCAACAAAGAAAAAGATAATAGCATGCAGCCATTCTATAGGCATATTACATCATCACAAATAAAAGAGAAGAATAAAAACATAGCCAAAGCATTATGGGTCTTTGTCAATTGGTCGTGACAAGACGTTCTTACCAAACACTTTATTGGTCTAGAATTAGAATTAGTTCATGTGCACGAACCTACGAAACAAGTGTTGCAGAATTGTCGATTTCGTCACTTTGTCTAGTGGTGTCGTTCTTAATTTCTGAATACACAATATTAAGTTAAGATAAGGCAATAGTACTTTACCAACGTTCATAACTCGATTAAGAAGAAAATTCAAGGTAACTTATAAAAGCTGAAGGATCGCATTAAACTCCAAAATGATCGACAATATTAATGCACCAATCGCGACCCGAACCCACTCTCAGTCAAAAAGTCTCAACTGAGAATAAGACAAAATCGATAAAATTACAGATAAGACGACTATTTTGGTATTTAAAGATCTTAGAATTTGAAAACATGTCACCAGTGAGTTAAGACACATACCTAACGTATCGATCTACCAAACATATGATGGTGACCGCATAACTTATGCAGAGTCGTTTCCCCTAATAATTTTGTTGACGCAGTTTTTGTCGAAGGATCACGTCCCTGATTATGAAGTCCGTATAGTGTGGATATGCACGAGTGTGAAGTATCAGTTGAGGTATATAAGCATCAAACAATACGGCAGAGGGTAAATTCTTAGAAATTGGATGTTGACAATTTGTGTTAAAATCCTTTAGTTTGAAGTTATTAATTTTGTTGCAATATCGAATAACACATATGAAGTAGACCTTCTTGTTTCAGTACTATTACTAATACTAGTTCAAAGAAATATATATGAAATGAAATGACTCTATTAAATAAAGATTTAGGGGTGACGTAAATATATCAGAAGGTGAAATTAAAGAACTTGGCTAGACTTGTTCTTTCTTTTTTATTCTATAAAGGTATTATAGTATGAATTCTGCCTGATATGTTTAAAAAAATCCAGGTCAGCCAGAAAGGGGTTTACAATGTAGTACGAATTGGAATATGAACTGTATCTTTAAATATTTAGACCTTAACTAAAAAAGTCTAAGATATTGAGGATGTCAACCTCGGTGTATTTGATTCTGGAAGTTGACTCGAACAGATAGCAAATAAATAAAGTTTGCAATTTATATGAATTTGTTTATGATATTTGTTAAAAATCATCATTGAAATTTAGTTTGCAATTTAGGCTTAAATTGGTGACGTTATATGAATTAATTTGACATGTCAGTGGTTTTTTTTTCAAGAAACTTTCTTTTTATTGTCTTATACTCTTAAGTTTCTGCTTGTCAACCCGAATTCAGTCTAATGTTCAGTGTACTCAATTGAAATCAAAACTCTTGGAACCGAAATGACCTTCATAATAGTAAACTTGCGCCTTTATCAATTATAAATCGTATTTTTACGGAGTTTTACAATTTTATTCCAGTTAAGATGCTTACTTTTACTTTTCTTTAAATGAATTTACTAAGACATGTGTACAAACAACACATAAAATCGTTTTACTGCTCTAAAATAAATCTTAATGTCACTTGAATCCACTTGAGATCTCTTATCTTTCCAATATTTGATTTGTAGAATAAATGCACACAAAAATCGCTGAAAATCGATCGTCCTGACCTTAAACAAGAGTATTATCTTCAACATCATGTTTCCATATTATTTGCATTCCGAATATAAAAGATGAGGAATACTTCATTCAATAGGGTGCTTGTCAGCTTTACTTTACTTGTATTCTTGCAGTTTTATAAAACAGTCGCAGGGTAAGTTATAAATATTAATATTAAGCTAACATAATGGATCGTTCTATATTTACTTCCTTGTTCGTTTACCTACGATGGACGATTGTAAAAATTGCAACTGTTCCATGCCTTTAACATTTCTAAGGTTCACCTCTCTCTTAAAAATCGTCCTGTTGTTTGGTTAATCTTTATGGTACATTAAGATTCATTCAGTATAACACTACCTTACAAAGCAGATTGTATAAAGTAGAAGAATTTGAAGTCCCCTTGTCCGTACAAGTGGCTTTTTCAGTCATGTTTAGTTATGTTCTTTTTCTCAATACGAGATGATTTAAGTACAAAACAAAGCTAAGTCATAACCGTTATCGCTTTTTTGAGTATCTATTGTTTACTAGTATATTGATATCAATGAAAATAATGAAATATGAATTAAGGAAATATGATGTATGTTTTTTTTTTTTTGTCATATTGTATGCATGTTTTGTTTTTGTATTACTTATACCGTCAAAGTGTAATTTGTAATTTTTTGATATTGTTCAGAATTAAGGAATCGCGGTCCATACTATTAAATCATATTTATTATTTAATAAATGTTATGCATGTTTTTGATATATATTGTATGCATGTTTTGTTTTTGATATTGCTTATCTCATTAGTTTTCATGTTAATATTTTGTAACAATTGGTTATGCAGTAAAGACAAGAAAAAGTCAGGAATATGGCAGTTGTTATCAAATACTTTGTTTCTATGTGTGATGGCGTTTGTTTTTGTTGCACTTCGGTGTTCCATTTGATCATTTGTTTTCCCCTTATACTTGATAAGTTTCCCTCGGTTTTAGTTTGTAACCCGGATTATTTGTTTTCAATCGATTTATGACTTTTGAACACCGGAACAATAGTGTTGCTTTTATTTACTTAGTTTTAGAAATTTATCTATTATATCCTACATTATTGCAATTAATGTTTTAAATGTGACAATATTTAATGATTATGCTACTTTTTAAAGCAAACTATTTGTTTCATACTTTTATTGACTTCCTGATTAAGTTTCTGTATTTCATCGATACTTTCATACGATTCTTTCATTGAGTCGTCCTACAAATAAAGACAACAGTAGTATACCGATGTTCAAAACTCATAAATCGATAGAAAAAATACAAAATCGGGGTAACAAACTAAAACTGAGGGAAACGCAATAAATATAAGAGGAGAACAACGACACAACATCAAAATGTAACACACACAGAAACGGACTAAGCATTAGACAAAATCCTATGAGAATAACAAATATGACATCAAAACCAAATAAATGAATTAAGAAAGTGGTTAAAATTCTAAAAAGGCTATCATTATCCTTTATTGGCCTGGAAATGATACCACTAGCACCGGCTTCAGTGGAATTTCCAATTTTTGTATGTATTTACATGACAGCATTTTAAGAAATGGTGCATTGGTTAATTCATCAAACTTTTTCTTTAAGATTATTTTTCAATTAAAATTAGATTTTATGTTTTATAAAACAATATTTCATTTGTATTGTTTACTTAATTTTTATATGATAAGGTATTGTTTGGACATATATTCTATGGTATTTTGCCTTACGAATTTTGTTGATTGTGTTGTAAACATTCGAAGTCATTGTGATTGTTTTTTAGACATAGGGACACAAAACTGCAAAATTTTTTGTTAAAGAAATACTGTTTTTATGCCACTGCTGGTGGACGTTCGTCCCGCGGGTAACGACTCATGTTGTCAGCACAACGGTTTGAACATAAATATCAAGTATATGGTCATTTGTATAAATTTACAGTTTGCAAAAGTATGAATTATTCAAAATGATTAGGATTTTAATTTACTCCAGGTATAGACTACCTTGGCACAACTTTTGGGAACTTTTGCTCCTTAATGCTCTTCAACTTTATACTTGCTTGGCTTTTTAACTATTTTGATCTGAGCTTCCCTGGCGTATCAAATTATAAGCTTGGTACAATGTACCTTTGATTACTCTATTGAATTGTGTGTTTATGTAGCACGACACCGAGACAACATGTTAAACATTTGCTCTGTGAAGGTTCTTATTGATGACCTTTTTTAAACATAAGGACACAAAAGCGTACCAAAGAAAGACATTTTTTTGTAAATGAAGATATTGCGATTATGTTACACGACACCAAGACAAGGTTAAACATGATAAACAATTACTCTGTGTGTGTTTCGTCCATAATTGGGAAAAAAGAAGAAAACGAAAAATTTTGAGAAAAAACAAAGACAAAGTCCTGGATTGCAATATAATCTACAAAAATAAATAACAAACCGCAAAATATAATGGAAATTCGATATTTTCAAAATAGAAAGATAACACAAGAGCCATTTAAAACAAATATAAAAGTCAAATTTAATTTCTCAAAAATTTACAACCTTTATAATCAAAGTTACTTTTATGATCAACACACTTTTCCAATAGAAAAATTCGGCATTATACATTCTTACCTGTAAACATTTATTTTATTTATTCCTTAAGCAATTTTTATATTGTCATTTGAAGACTTATGTGCTATGATATATAAAAAGTTACTTTTGTTTTTTGTGTTGTTCAGTCATTCATAAAACGAAAATAATGAATTAATAATTAGGCTTTAGCAACCACTATAGTTCAATCTTGTCAAAAAAAGCTAAAATAACATAGATGAATTATACGCATGCAAATGCATCAAAAAGTCATCAGTTCAACCCATTAGTAAGATGTTGGTTACGCATGATATATTCGTGATCAGCCATGAATAGGAAAAATTGTCAACATCAAAAGTGAAACAAGAGGTGAACCCTTTCGTTGACTATTTCGTTCCTCACAAAACGATTAATTTATTGTTTAAACTATACAATAAGATCTAACAGACCTAAAACAGTTCAATTGCACGAGGTCTATCTACTTACATTTATATTGATGTTCATATTTAAATCGGGTTATGTGACTGTCGGCAGTCTTCAGATTTCATCTTGATGGTTGATAAGATGGCGTCTAGACTAAAATACACACGCAATGTTAATATCGCGCCTATGCCATGCATTATCAATTATTCATATCAGACTGCTGAAACTTTAAAACACATTATAAATGAAATATGAGCATTTGAGTCAAATCAGTGATAATGAATATGAACCTAATGCCCTTTTAAAAAATATAAAGTAATAATTACTAATAATCAGTGCATTGTTAATGCATGGTACAGCTCCCGTACAATATACATACTCTGAATGCAGTTCTATCTGTTGTCAACAATAACATTTTATTATTTCAACTACTGGATCAAGGTTTAGACATTTGATTATAAACTTAGTGGAATAAAGGTATCAAAGAGTTTGAAGTATGTTTTACATTTTAACGAGAGAAACTTATGTATTACTGAAAAATTATTACACCAGGGTTTTCGATATCACAAACTAGTCAAAACATTTACTAAATTTTATCATCGGTATAAGGACATCATTCGTAAATATAGCTCAACATGCAGACCTCTTATACGTTCAGGTATTTCACATCCAATCTTTTATTGAAATATTCTTTATAAAGCACAAAGGTGTCAGTATTCACCTCAAAAACTAACAAAGCCTTTGAATAGACTTATTAAGAAGGGATATAGTTACGATACTGTTGTCAAGTCATTAAAGATTGCATATTTTGGCGTTAATATTGATTCACTTATAGGGTCTTTGCATCGGAATTAAACACATTTATTCTAAAAACAGTTGTTGGCATGACACGGGTTATGTTCTTCTCATATATGTTATGATGGTATGTTACTAAACCCCTAACGGGAAGGATGGGCCTGATGTTCATATGATGAAATCATAATCTTTCAGTCAGTTTAATTGAAGTGTGGAGCTGGCATGTCAGTTAACTGCTAGTAGTCTGTTGTTATTTATGTATTATTGTCATTTTGTTTATTTTCTTTGGTTACATCTTCTGACATCAGACTCGGACTTCTCTTGAACTGAATTTTAATGTGCGTATTGTTATGCGTTTACTTTTCTACATTGGCTAGAGGTATAGGGGGAGGGTTGAGATCTCACAAACATGTTTAACCCCGCCGCATTTTTGCGCCTGTCCCAAGTCAGGAGCCTCTGGCCTTTGTTAGTCTTGTATTATTCTAATTTTAGTTTCTTGTGTACAATTTGGAAATTAGTATTGCGTTCATTATCACTGAACTAGTATATATTTGTTTAGGGGCCAGCTGAAGGACGCCTCCGGGTGCGGGAATTTCTCGCTACATTGAAAACCTGTTGGTGACCTTCGGCTTTTGTTTTTTTCTATGGTCGGGTTGTTGTCTCTTTGGCACATTCCCCATTTACATTCTCAATTTTAATAATTCTTGACTTTTTTTTTAAGAGATAAATGTGAATTTGATCGCCATCGTTGTTCTGCATTCAACTGTAAATCAGTTTGCTGCAATGGTTATATTCTTGACAAGAACAACATGTGTAAGTTTTTCATTTTTGTATTATTTTCTTATGATTACAAATAAAATATTGAGAAGACCACACATTACAGGACAGGCCCTAAAAACTTAAAATGGGGGAAAAATCCGAGGAAACCGATTCTAAAGATCTTATAGATATTTTATTCTGTAGTCCCCTGTTTCCAATGCTGATCAGTGTCTGGAGCTAATGAAGACACAAAGTCTGAAATAATCTAAATAAACGGAATAATTCTTGAATATGTCACAATTTTCTGGTCAAAAGCTGACAAAGCACATAGAGAACTAAGGAAGCGGAATGTTATCAATCTAATGATTTCTCGATATGTTGATCAGCGATATAGAAATTGGGTTACGGAGAATGCAACTTACATCGTGCAAATAATTATATTGTTATTATTAAAACCTCTGTATTTTAATTCTTCACTTTTATATAACAATACTAAATAACAAAAAATATTATCAACTGTATAAATGACACACAATCGGCTTAACCAATATAATAAATATTTAAACAACCATCGTAGACTTGGTATACTCATTTTCCGAAAAATTGGTTGGAAAAGCCTGGTTTTAGAGCAAGCTTTTCTGACAGTTGCTTACTATTCAGTTATAGTGACAAACTAAGTGAGCAACCCAAACACATAATGTTACAAAATTCGATTTGCTTATTTCAACAATTTCATCATTTAAGAATATGATAGTCCAACATAATTTCAAAGTTGTACAATAAATGTATTTCAACAGTGTAGACTAAAGAGTAGGTCCGGTAAGGGCTGATTTTAGCATCAAATTTCAGGTTCATCTGACGAAAGATTTTGGACACTTTAAACTCTGAATTTTTCGTAAAACTAAGGATTTTCTTATCCCAGGCATAGGTTACCTTAGCCGTATTTGGCACAACTTTTTGGAATTTTGGATCCTCAATGCTCTTCATCTTTGTATTTGTTTGGTTTATAGCTATTTTGATATGAGCGTCACTGATGAGTCTTATGAAGACGAAACTCGCGTCTGGCGTACTAAATTATAATCCTGGTACCTTTGATAACTATTTAAACACTTAAGTGTCTATTTCAGTTGATTCAATAAGTTTATGTGAAATATTGTAACTGATTAAGTCATTTAACACGCTTCGAATCAAGCTCAAATATGAAAAATCTATCAAATATACCAAAAATGTCACTTTTCAGATGGTTTTTGGCCACATCCGTGTTTCACCTCAATCTTTATATATGTAATGTATTATCATCAATTACAATTCACATTTTAATATTAAGAATGAACACAAATGCGGTCACTTTCATTTCAGACGGAAACCATCTGAAATTTAGCTAAAATGCTAAAATTGTGAAGATTTCAGTAATTTAACATGACTTAATGATGCTAGTACACGATATATGTACATTATATTGTCAAAAACAGACTATATTTATGTAGCAGAAGCATTATAATTTCTAATAAATAACTGTAAGTTTACATTTTAACAATTTTGTAAAACTGCTATATTTTGGGGCCAAAAAGGGGTCTTACCGGACCTACTCCTTTACTTTAACATATTAAATGTATTTCTTTTCAGGTAAAAAGTACATAAGTGAGTAGAGCTTTTATTCTTGTAAAAATCATTTTTCAGGATATCTAAACATTAAGTCAGTTAAAAAAGATTCAAAATAAAAAGTCTACTAAAGATGGCTCATGAAGTTTTTTGTATTACTAAATGCGAATGTGCATATCACGTCAATTAGAAAGCAACAGCCTAGGGTTGAAGATTACGGCACGTGCTCATGCTAAAATCGCAGAAGAACTGTAATGAAATATAAAACTCGAGTCGAGTGTACTCCGTGTATGAAGTCTCTGAAGCATCAGAGTGGAACTGAGTGCTTTTCCTTGAACACTATGATCTTAATGTTACTGACAAACGTATGACAAAGCGTTTTTATTCATGTCAGGCAATGAACTGTCTCTAATACAATTTCTTTCAATCGTCATTATTTCAAAAAATGTTTTATCAGATGACGTTATTCCGCGTAGTTGAACATATGTTGTCCCAAATTGACGCGCTGTTTCAGTATAGTTATAGTTGCCTTATTGACTCCTATCAATCAGGTGTTTGTTACCTAAAAGATTTGTAATTTTCTAATTTTATATAGAATTATACATGAATCAAAGAAAATTTGGGTCATATGTCAAAAGGACAATTAGATTAGATCATTGGTATGTGTCATCCAAATATAAAAAAGAAAATTATAAAGAAATACATGTATCTTAAAAAATAACTTGACGAGCTTCCTGCATTTGCACAAAGTTTCATCACTGTCGCACATATGCACATCATGCTGTCAACATTTATTCAACGAAACTGTTAATCAATTCCATAAAACAAGACAATTACAAGAGATAAAAATAAACATAATTTATTTCTAAACATTGAATACAAAATTCATACCCAATGAAAAGAATAACCGATGAATACATACAAATCTTTCTTTGGCACATCGAATTCAACGAATCGAAACTCATCATAGAAAGAATGAGATTGGAGGATGCAACATCACTCCGACAAAATTTGTTTTACCCCGGAAGATCAAGCAATTTCTTTTCTACATATGGCATTTCTAAAATCTGTTGTCTGGTAAATAAAATATAATTTATATTCAAATAGATGTACATCAATAAAGGAAAATCTAAGAAAAATTCAAAACGAAAAGTCCTTTATTCCGACTTGGTAGAGTCATTTACTAATGACGAAAATGATGGATGTATATATATATATACATATATGAACGAACTAGAGTAGACAACCGGAGCTAGACGAACCTTTCCTTGTTGTTTGATAGAGTTTTCATAAAGTTGCTTTTCTGAAAAGTCTGTGATTTGTTTTCATAAATGCAGTCCTAATATTGTAATTTAAAAAGATAGTAATAATGTAATTTAAAAAGATGATATCTGTTTACTTTTTATTTGTAATACTCGAAGCTGTTTTTCTTTAATTGCAATAATGGATGTTGCATTGTCAAGAATACCTGCGACATTCACAGCTACGTTATCGTTTTGACATTTTTCGCACGCAATAAATTGTTGGATTTGCTGTTTACACGACGTCTAATGGCACATGCACACAATAGAATCATGATACGGCAAAAGGATAAACCTAATGTATAATACCTGTAAAATGCATAAGATGAATGAATGACCTTATACATGTTATAATAAAGGGAAGGAATAGATAACAGTGTTTTTGCTTACCTTTTTAAACTGAAATATAGATTAAACCATAACGTAAATTAGACCATTAGGTTTCTAAATTATCTTACCTTCAATAGACCCGTCTAGATGATATGGGGTTGTCTCATTGTTTCAGGCCGTACGAGTGCCTATAATTGCTTAAATTCAATCCATTTGTTCATTTCAACTTTAGAAATTTTAACACATCTCCTTATTTGTATAGTGATACATAAGCTGAACTACTTAGGCCACTCGCCCATCAAGGTTTCAATTTAATCTATATACGGTATACTCGATTAACAGTAAATTGTCAAGTTACTAGCACAGGCAATATCTTTGTGTCCTTATAATTCTTTCATATAACAAACATATATCAACACGTTTCAGAACCACAATTTCTAGATTGTCCAAGAGACGGTCATAAGGTGAATATTTATATAAAGCCATCAATCAACCATGCGGAACTGTACCTCCCACTTACGGTAATTGATTGGAAAGGAGATCAACTAGAAACAACTTTGTCAAAAGCTAACTTTAGTCGATGCAAGTGTTCAGGGCCACAAGAGGAAATTGTTCGTATGACAGCGATTGATGAGTTTGGAAATGAGGCTGAATGCCGGTTCACAGTATTAGTCATTGGTATGCAAATGATTTCTATAAATATCGTATAACAAATGTACTAATAATTCTGAGAAATAATGTATTGGTATAGTAGCTTATTGATTATTTTCCGTTTTATTCACTAAATGAAATGTATTTGATTAATTAAAGAAACGGCTAATGCAGTTTTTCACAAAACATCACTTCAACGGTCATATTTCTTACTTGGTTTCTTAATAATTTTTCAAAACTGTTACAATTACAGAATACACTAGTAATAATTAATTTAATGTCTATGGTCGTCTTGAGATATGTTTACTTGTCTAACGTGCATTCGATATCAACGCACATCTCTTTTTAACAATTTTTGCTACTAATATCAATATTCAGATGTATGAAGGATTTAAAGACTTATTTGTTACGATTTTCAGACTCCAATGAAAGCTTTTAACCTGTATTATTGTAATTTTCATACTGTGTTTTAACAGATGTTTGTCCGCCTGTTTTTATTTACTGCCCGGAACGTCAAACTAGAAATGAAAATGACAACATTGTGTGGAAGACTGCAGAAATACGGGACAATGTCGGTATAAAATCGCTATCCACACCAGACCGCTATTACAATACAAAGTTCCCACCTGGACTATATTCACTGGTCTATAATGCTACTGATTATTCCGGTAACTCAGCTACCTGCAGGTTCGAGGTCAATGTTTACAGTACAAGTAGGTAAAGCTAGAATTATGTTTTAGGGTTTCTGATATGAACAAAAGAAATGCAGAAGAAAGTGTCAATACAATAAAAAATGCTATATCAAATTACTAGAGACTTATATATTATTTACAATAAATAAGCATGAATATATTCAGCTCTAAATATCATGAAATCTTGCACACGCTGAGAACGAATTTAATAGGAGCTGTCGCAGATCACCGAATTCAAGTAGCACGAAAAATATATATATAGGACAAAACATAATCACTTGTAAAGTTCATCACTGCCACATGAACATACTTTATTTTACCTTATAACCTTTTTTGTCGAGTGTCACTGATCAAAAGCGCGACTGGGGTACTAAATACGTATCTTGGTATCTATGATGAGTTTAGATGTCAACCATTCTTTTTTTTTTAACTCACTCAGTGAACTTAAATAGAATGCATACACAAACATTGACGAATATGAAATCAGTCCGGGAAAGGTATATATTTCATTATAATAATAGAATAGGTAAAAACAATCATAAATACAAACTAAACAATGAGAAACAAATACGCATTATAGAAAATTATCAATTCCAGAAATTTGGCACAAAGTTTTTTACCCGCATACCAGTCAACAATACTGTGCGTTCATGTAGTGATAATTAATTTTCTATAAGTAGTAGACGAGTGACATTAACCATATTTTTGTATTCATTATTTACCCACATAACATACGGCTAAATCATATACAACGAAAGGACATCATTGGTAATATCATTTTTGCCCGGTTGTCAAATATTCGGTTATAAGAAGATCGGCAACAGCACATAATTTTACAAAAACTAGTCATAAAAAAAATATTCTTAAGCTGTGATGGTAACTTTAAGAAATGTAATTACTACAATGCCAAGCAACACGAATGAATAATAGTATCAAAGGTACCAGGATTATAATTTAGTACGCCAGACGCGCGTTTCGTCTTCATAAGACTCATCAGTGACCCTCATATCAAAATATTTATAAAGCCAAACACGTACAAAGTTGAAAAGCATTGAGGATCCAAAATTCCCAAAAGTAGTGCCAAATACAGCTAAGGTAATCTATGCCTGGGATAAGAAAATCCTTAGTTTTTCGAAAAATTCTAAGTTTTGTAAACAGAAAATTTATAAAAATGACCACATTATTGATATTCATGTCAACACCGAAATGTTGACTACTGGGCTAGTGATACCCTCGGGGACGAAACGTCCACTAGCAGTGGCATCGACCAAGTGGTGTAAATAGTATCAAAGGTACCAGGATTATAATTTAGTACGCCAGACGCGCGTTTCGTCTTCATAAGACTCATCAGTGACACTCATATCAAAATATTTATAAAGCCAAACAAGTACAAAGTTGAAGAGCATTGAGGATCCAAAATTCCCAAAAAAGTAGTGCCAAATACAGCTAAGGTAATCTATGCCTGGGATAAGAAAATCCTTAGTTTTCCGAAAAATTCAAAGTTTTGTAAACAGGAAATTTATAAAAATGACCACATTATTGATTTTCATGTCAACACCGAAATGTTGACTACTGGGCTAGTGATACCCTCGGGGACGAAACGTTCACCAGCAGTGTCATCGACCCAGTGGTGTAAATAGTATCAAAGGTACCAGGATTATAATTTAGTACGCCAGACGCGCGTTTCGTCTTCATAAGACTCATCAGTGACGCTCATAATTCCAAAAAGTAGTGCCAAATACAGCTAATAACGCATTTCATGAACGCAAAATATAGAATTATTCAGATTTATACCACTAACGTTACCATAACAAGGATTAAGGTAGCACTCCACAGTTAGGTGTGTAGTTTCGCATTTTGGCCCCTGTGGATTTTTCAAATATAAGAGCTAGTGTGCAATAAAATTCATTTTTGGATAGCTGAGTATTAAAATAGCCTTTGTATTGGGTTTATATGAACATCAAGATTATGTAATGTATGTAATATAGGCTGTTTTCTGTATGACAGTCCGTATTTGCATGTCCCTACAATACATTGGTCCGGCAATTATTGCAATGTTTTTTCCAACTTTTTATCGCACGAACTTTGTGATTGGATTTTACGAAAAAATGAGGCGAAAGACACCCATTTTTTATTTGATCATTAGGAAGATTTATGAAAACAGTTTCTAAAAAGGTATCACTCAAAGGCATTGAAATTCTAGTTTGATCAAAATTTTGGGGGGATATGTGACATGTCAATCCCCCTTTTTGCAATATTTTATGGTAAATAAATGCAGAATGTTGCCATGGATACACATAAAAGGAATTAATTTTCACTCTTTTAACTTTTGAAAATCAAATCTATGGAATATACTGATTACATACATATGCACATGTACAACACAAACAGTTAGGTTAATGTATTAGAAATCCAGGAATAGGAGATGATAAAACATTTTGTGACTCATTTTTAATTTTATTTTCTAACTGTGGAGTGCTACCTAAATTTTCGAAGCACCTTCCTCATAGGTAACTTGTTTTTGTAGTGACACCGGTTAGAAAAGACTAAAGAAGGTGCATTGGTGATAAGTGTTCTAGTGTGTTGACACAAAATACAAATTACATTAAGTTAAGACACTTTGAGTTATGTAGATGAATTGATTCGAAACTTTTCAATCCGAATTATGTCTAAACGCACCAAATCATGACAAAATTAATGTACTAAACACTCGATATGACGAGTATACTTTATACTTTATTTGGTCTTATTTACTTTTTTGATTCTATCGTTACATTACTGCTGCTTCTTTTGATCATATGAAACACGCGTCTGGCATATAAAATATTAATCCTGGAATCTATGATGAATTCTTTTACAACCTGTGCTAATACAAAGTTACAAATGGTCAAACCAGGAAAAAATCTTATGGTCATGAGAGGTAATCATTGCATTTAAGTCGATGCAGTGCAAATGCAATTTAAGTTTACATATAAAAGACATTAATTCCAACCACTGTGTAGTAATTTATTATTTTTTCAGCTTATTCCCAAAAATATGAAAAGAATACTGACCCATCGATTGTTATAAGTAAGTGAACTTTGTATTGCTGAACTATTCAAATGCAAGGATAAATTGATTATCACTTTTTCGTGTTTAAAATATTTTCTCTGTGATAAAAGTTCATTACAGCTGTATATTAAAAAATATTATCGTTTTGTTATATAAAAAAAAAACAAATTTAGAGTGTCAGCCATGAGAAAAGAATATCTATAGGGATTAACGAAAAAGTTTGAAGCAATGAGAAGCACTAATTTCAATGTCTTATACTTACATGCTTAGTATAATCAAAATTAAAATTATGATAATGACCATTTACATTGTACCACCTCCCAACTTTTATATATATATATATTTATTTCCAAATGTTTGCATTTACTTACCGTGTTCATACATGCTCAAATAAAAGATGAATTATACGTGTATTACCACTATTCCTATAGCTGTTTTGTCGTTTATTAAGTCGAGGAGGCAATCCACTCCTTTTAAAGCATTTTAATCCTTTTTCAGCATTGACCGAATTCACTACAGTTACTAATTCTGAAAATATTTGAGAGACGAAATTCACATTAAGTTCACTTTAAAACTAGCAGTTTAAATTTTGTATAGGTTACTGTTCGCTGTTATTAGTACATACATGTACTAATTATATAATTTTTTGTGACTGAAATATTTCAGGTAGTGCTATAGTAGGAGCATTATTTATCATACTGATAATGATGGCGCTTGGAATATACCGTCTGTATACAAAGCGCCGTCAGCTTAACAGTCAACGACGTCATCAGCTTTACAATACAGGTTGTCGTCAGCTTGACAGCTCAGGGCAACATCAGCTGAACAATCCAGAGCGTCAGCAAGTTAACAGCTCAAGGCACAATCAGCCTCACAATCCAGAGCATCAGCAGGTTAACAGCTCAAGGCACAACCAGCCTCAAAATCAAGAGCATTACCAGGATAGCAGTACAAGTCGTCTTTCTATTGTTGGAGACCCAGATTTGATTACGAGTCAAAGAGAGACGCATGACAATCCCGTTTTTACAATATATAACGATGATCCGCCGCCATATGAAATAGCTGCTTTTGACAAGCTACCAGACTACAGCCCAGCTACATTTCCGCCGTCATATGAATCAGTTCAAAGTTTAATTGAGTTCCCTGATAATGTCATTACAGAAATTACTCAATTAGAACCTTCTCCAAGATCTTCTCTAACACAGACAAATGTAGATTATTCAAGAGAATGCAATGCAGAAATACCTGTAGATACTGTTTCCCAAGAGGTTCAGAATAACACGTCAGTGCAACGATTCCTAGAAAGAGATCTACACCTGACAGCACATGTGAACATGCAGTCAGATCATGTGCATTTTCAAATAAACTCGAATAGCATACAAACAGATGTCTGACCGTTCTAAACGTGCTACAATTAAGTAGCTTTAAGAACTATGTTCTAACATCGGTAAATTGTTGTGGTCTAAATTAATGTCATTAAATGTTAGGAAAAAATAGTGAAATAACTTACAAATCTATAAAAAGACTTGTAAAAATTCTCATTTAAAGAACGAGATTCACATCAATTAGTTTGATAGTCACCAAGAACGTCCTATCATTGAAAGACAGGGACATGTTTGAAAGAAGTATCATCGATTAAAAATGCATTTAAATCAATGCCATAGAAGTAAACTTGTCATTTAATTTCACATTTGCTAAATTATAATCCTGGTACTTTTGATAACTAATTATATTTGATTTAACATATAAAAAAAGATGAACAGTAAAATAAGCGCTGTTTCTTTACTCTTTGTGTGTATTTTGCTGTGTATGTACTCATTTTGTGTCATGGATGGATATCCCATATCAATAATAATATATAGAAAAATGTAAAATCACAAAAAATACTGAACTCCGAGGAAAATTCAAAAAGGAAAGTCCCTAATAAAATGGCAGAAGCAGAAAGCTCTTACACATCAAACGAATGGATGACAATTGTCATATTCCTGACTTGGTAAAGGCATTTTCTTATGTAGAAAATAGTAGATTGAGCCTGGTTTTATAGCTAGCTAAACCTCTCACTTGTATAACAGTCGAATCAAATTACATTATTATGACAACGATACTTGAACAAAACAAACAGACACAATAGGTCAAAATATCAAAAATAGGGGTACAGCAGTCCTCAAACAAAAATAAAAACATATGTAACAAAGAAGCACGAAAAGGCATACTTCAAATTTATCAAACTCGTTTTGCCATTCGATTTTATTTATCTATGAAAATTCTCCCCATAAAGGATTTTTAAGTACTGGGACCGAATCTTTACTCTGACAGACACATGGTTAGATTAACATAAACTCTGACGTAGAATCGCGCGTTTGGCGGCAAATAGATAGATATAAAATAATTGTGTCGTTAAAAGTATGACGGGATACATAGTTCAGAGTCACGTCAAATGGATATCACAAAAAAAAAACCAGACTTAACAATAAAAGAAATATTATTAAAGACAAAAAGAATACTATGATATTACTTAAGATGTTAAACAAGGTTAGTGCGCAGAATCCATACTTCAAGACCATAGTATAGGTGCAAGTAAAGCCATTTCAAACTTTATTTATTTTTTTCAAAAGAACTATTATTTTAGTATAAAGAAAACTATTCATTATAAAGGAAAGTTTAAATTTAGGTCGATTTCCAATGAGAACCAGATGATCCGCAGGGCGCAGCTTTATACGACCGCAAAGGTTGAACCTTGAACGGTTGGGGTAAGTATGGACACAACATTCAAGCTGGATTTAGCTCTAAATTTTGATTGTGATTAAATAGTTGACACAGTATAGCATAGGTTTTTGATACAGAATGTGGTCTTATGAACTTGAAAAAATTGTTTGCCTTTGAGCAATTCACTATGCTGTTGAATATTTATCCTCATCATAAAAAAATAAAATGTAAAAAATGGAAACCCTTTTTCCCTCTTTTTTGCACCGTATTCATTAACGGTTTGAGCCATAACTCCCAAAGACACTTCTTACCATCCCTTTGTGGTATTCCAATATCCAAAATCTAAATACATGGTTAGATTGAGCATATCAAAGGACCCCAAGAATTCAATTTTTGATGAAATCAAATAAAATTCAATTTTGGACACTTTAGACCTCACTGTGGACCAATTTGATAACCGGGCCCGAATATTATCAATCTAAATACATGGTTAGATTCAGCATATCGAAGAACCTCATATATTCAATTTGTTTAACTCAAACTAAGTTTAGTTTTGGACCCTTTGGACCTTAATGTAGACCAATTTGAAAACCGGACCAAAAATTAAGATTAAAATTAAAATTGAAATTAAAAATGAAAATTAAATACATGGTTAGATTCGGCATATCAAAGAACCCCAATAGTTCAATTTTTGATGAAACCAAACAAAGTTTAATTTTGAACACTTTTGGCCCCTAATTCCTAAACTGTTGGGATCAAAACTCCCTAAATCAATCCCATTGTGGTTATAAACCTTGAGTTAAAATTTCATAGATTTATATTTACTTATATTAAAGTTATTGTGCAAAAACCAAGTAAAATACTTATTATGGACCTTTTTTTGGCCTCTTATTGTCCCAGAAATAGATAACCTTAGCCGTATTGGCACAACTTTTTGGAATTTTGGATCCTCTATGCTCTTCAACTTTTATATTGTTTAGCTTTATAACTATTTTGATATGAGCGTCACTGATGAGTCTTATGTAGACGAAATGCGCGTCTGGCGTACTAAATTATAATCCTGGTACATTTGATAACTATTCTTAACTGTTGGGACCAAAACTCCAAAAATCAATCCCAACCTTCCTTTTGTGGTCATAAACCTTATGTTAAAATTTCATAGATTTCTGTTTACTTATACTAAAGGTATAGTGCGAAAACCAAGAAAATGCTTATTTTGGCCCTTTTTGGCCCCTTATTCCTAAACTCCCAAAATAAATCCCAACCTTCGTTTCATGGTCATAAACCTTGTGTTTAAATTTCATAGATTTCTATTTACCATTACTAAAGTTACCGTGCGAAAACCAAATGTCTTCGGACGACAACGCCAACGTCATACCAATATACGACCAAAAAATTTTCAATTTTTGCGGTGGTATAAAAACTATCCAACAAAGTATGCAGAATTCAGTGAACAGAAACAGATTAACATACAAGTAATTCGATTAAAATCAGGCTAAGTACGGATTGTACAAAGACAATGTTGAAAATTTGTGGGCGATTTTCACTTCCAAACATTTTATGGAGACGGGATTAATATACCGTAATATATACATTGATATACATCAGAATATAATGGTTTTACTGGAATTTCAGATTCAACAAACCATGTACTTCATATCTTTAAAACTGGGAAACAGGCAATCAGGCAAAAAATGCATTCAATTTTCGAATGCATTTACTTATAAATACATTATTCAAAATTGTCAGTCAATACGTTTTCCATAAGGATTACAAGACCTTTATCTTTCATTTAATACCTCAATAACTAAAACATATTCTACATAGTTTTTAGATTACACATATGCGTACGAACTAGTTTGATTCCAATATGTACCAATTTCTAGTGTGTTCTTTTTTTACCAGGTCCTTTTTGGCGATGATACCTCGAACAAAGTCCATCCGAATCATTTTGAAAAAAAATATCTCCTGAAACCTGTGCAATTGAGCCGTCTTAAACTTACAGTGAGGTGATATTTTTTTGCTCTGCGTTGAGAGCCTCACTGTGTCTTTGCGACAAAGAGCAGTCATAAAAGAGCGGTTTCCTTGTAATTTCTGTGTGTTTTGTTGCCCATGTACTGATTTTGTGTGATGGATAGAGATCCTATATTCTGTTTTTTTTTTCTTTATAACTAAGAAAAAGTTTCAAAGTTCCTAGATAATGACTGAGGTAAAGAATTTCCATGGAAATTTGGTGTGATAATGCTATTACTATTGAATACAAAATACCATAGACCATTGCTTCACACTAAACTTGAACCTACTCACAAGTTAGTACATTGTTGATGACACCGAAGCTGATTGAAAAGCATGCCTTAGTCTCGCTTTAAAAATTCGTCGATGCGATACAAAAAAGATACATGTTTTAAGCAGACACTAAGAAATTAAAATGAGGTCAAGAACAATGGACATATGACAGATAGAAACTTCACCCTATAATGCATCAGTAAACAAGGTATGAAGCCTCCATGTCATCTACCCTCTAAAATATTAGGTTTTGTACAGAGATCACGACTCCACAGCTGACGAAATGCAATCAGTATGTCACCTCACCTTCAAATAGACCTGATCAATGAAATAGAAAGTATACAACTACATACAGTATAGATCTTTAGGTCAACTTTTGTTCTGTTCCAAGATAGTTAAAATCCATTGTTTAGGGCAGGCCAATATTGGCTGTTGAAACTTCATAATTCTACCTGACAAAATAACTGATTAAAGTGTTAAGCTGCACAATACCTGTTTGATTACAACAATCCTCCTAAAAGTTCATTCCAACTAAAGATCACTAAAGGTTTTTTTGCATTGACTAGCTTTGGTAGAGAACAGTCTTGGATAATCAAGACATAAACCATGTATCTTCTTGAAATATATCATCCATTTGCAGAAAGAAACATAACTGAAACATATGATGCCATACAAAACGTACCTTGGCCTATAAAGGGTTTCTTTTACAAATTGTGACTTGGATGGAGAGTTGTCTCATTGGCACTCATACCTCATCATCTTATATTAATATAAATATACATTTATGCAGACAAACAATGAACATATACTTTACTTTATTCAATAAAGCTGTTTATATAATAACTATATCAAGAAGCGATAACCATGTGTTTTATAATTAAAATATAATATCATTAACCTTGACAATACTGACTAGTACAATTTTCATAACAAGACAGTGCAGCAGAAAAGTTAAACACATTAGATATTCATGAAGATATATACATTACAAACAAATAGAAAAGCTTTCCTATTGCTCATAAATTGTTTTATCTAGCAAACATATGTATCAGTTTTGTAAACAAAGGGTATATGCTTATTGATATATAACATAATTGAAAAAAAATGGTTTTGTACTGGTCATTCAGTTGAAGGAATGTAATTTGTTTTGTCTCAATTATGACATAAGAAGTCAATATAGAGATAATCTGATAATTTAAGCTTTAACAAAATATTTGCCACATTCTTTTTTGTATGAAAGAGATATATACAAAGATATGTGAAATTTAGCTTTTATTAAAATATTTGCCATGCCATTTTTTTGTATGCAAAAGATGGTAAATTAACTTTTTGGCAAATAAGATTTTGATTTTTGATTTTTTTGTGTGTTTTAATGCCACTTTTAAGCACAGCTTTTTGAGCTATTTAGTGGCAGCCAGTTTTTATTGGTGGAGGAAGCCTTAGAAAAACACTAGGAAAACTGACAATCCTAGTCATCCAAGGTTGGAGTCAAGTACACCTGCACCATCAGGGTTCAAACTCCCTACTTCAGTGTTGAAGGGTAAGTGATTACAGTAGTAACTACTTAGACCAATCGACCACAGAGGCCCCTTGTATATAAGACATGTTGCACTTAATTGGCTGTCTTCACCGACCGTGCAAGGGCTGTATAGCCAGTCAAGGTCGTTAAAAACTTCCATTTGTTATTTGGCTGTCTTTTTAAAGCTCATATGTCAATATTACAAGGAAAGATTTTCAAATATTTCTTATGCATGCCATATTATGCAAATATGTGAAATACAATATAAAAAAAAATACAAACTAATATATTCAAGCCTAGTCTATTCTCAAAATTGAAAGAAATATTTTGACAGGTTTATCCTACAGTTTGATTTTCTAAATCAAGGGGACTTTTCATACTTCTATCATACAAAATATGTATACAAGGAAAATAAACACAAAATAAAAAGCTTAACAAAACTTTACAAAGAAAGGGTTAAGTTAATAATAAATTAAAAGCACTTCAAAATGAAATCTCCAACATTTAATACTGAAAAAAAATCAAAAACATTATTCATAACAATAATAAAGGCCATTGTATATTTATTTAATGGATAAAAGAAGACTTCTATATGTTTTGAAAAAGAAGGAATGAAGTTTAAGAACATACAAGGTGAAATATTACTCTAAGTTCCAAACTTTGTCAGAAATAAGCTAACAACTTTTATGGACTAAGAATCAATGGTTTGGAATTGGTTCAAAATCTTGGTTTCAATGATGTGAATCACTCAGATTCAAGTGTTAGTATGATATGTGTGTACAAGGCAAAGCTAACAAAGGATTTCATATTAGAAAGTAAAATCACAAAATAATTGAACTCCAAGGAAAATCAATTCGGAAAGTCCATAATCACTTGGCAAAATCAAATAACAAAATGCATCAAAAACAAATGGACAAGAACTGTCATATTCCTGACTTAATACAGGCATTTTCAAATGTAGAAAATGGTGGATTAAACCTGGTTTTATAGCGCTAACCCTCTCACTTTGATGACAGTCTCATCAAATTCTGTTATATTTACATAGATGCGTTAACTAAACAGACACAATAAATAAAATAGTCAAAATTAGGTCACATATCTAAAAGAATGTTTATTAGGCAGAATTCTTAAATAGAAATTTTAGTGACCCTTTTTCTTTTTCAATATAATAAAGATAAGTATGATAGATTTACTAATAGGTAGGATAAAAAAGCATGTTTTAGATTTTGGCAGGTAGCTATATAGTTAGTCGTCTAATAAATGAATAAATGGATTAATTCAATACATACTCTATATTTGATAGCATGTTCTCCTATATTCAGAAATAACAAGTCTAGATTATTACAATACAAGAATTTAGATGTTTGCTAAAGGTCTGACTGCATGAATCATCTAATATTTTTTCCAATTAAGGTGGTACCCAACATTTTCACTAAAATTAATTTGGCTAGTTTAATTTTCATAAAATTTTGACAAAGTATTTACTTTGACCATTTAACCAAAACATATAAATTTCAAAAATTTTGAACCAACCATTTTATCAGAAAAATTACACTGGTTATATAGCAGATTGGCAAACACCAATTTTGATCATTGAGAAGCTTAATATTCCCTTAACAAACACAATGTAATTAAAACGTTTAGTTGATTTTACAGAGTTATCTCCCTGTAGTGTTAGGTGCCACCTTAAACAAATCAACAATAAAAAGTTGGTATTTATCAATTGCAAATCCTCATCTTTAGAAATCAGAACAAGCACAAATCAGAAGGAAAACTTACACTTAACCTTATCAATCAATAACAAATGAACATTAATAAAAGGCAGCAACACAACAACATAAAACATTATTGATCTAACAAAAATAACTCACAATCATCTAAACAACAAGGGAGGTAAAATGAGGGACAGACTAATATATGTAGATATATAAAAATATGTAAATAAAACAAATCAATCGTCAAGTGTGACTACATTTAATACAATTTGTAAAATTAAATCATTAATTGGTGAAGAACTGATTCACTGATCAGTCAAGTGCACATCAAACAGTATTTAAACACTAAACGTTGCACTTACTGTAAAACTAAAAAAAAAAAAAAAGTGATAATTTCAAAAAATATTTTGTACAGCCATTTATATAGTTTTTCTTTAAGTCTAAATTAACCAAAACAAAAATGAAATGCATTGTGCATTATTGATGGAAAATTACCATATTAAGGGTCAGTACCTTATTCTCTCCATCTATCAATACAATCTGAAATAACATTCCATTTTGTCTTTTTTTCAAAAAATATTGTCATGAGTGTATTAAATGCTGACTTTCAATTTCCCTCTACAAACCAAACATATGATCTACATGTATGAAAATTCCAGCTTCTTACAACCAACAGTTACCAATCAAGTTATACTCTTAATGGTAGCATAATAAAAATTCAAATACATACAATTTTGGTGTAAATACTTTTGGTGCTATAACATGTATAATGGTCAGTTAAAGAAATTTTATGGTTTTGCAGTAGGTCTCTAATATACAATGATATAGATTTAAATAATTTGTACAAGTTCTTCTCTCAGTTAGTGTAATAATTTAGCCAGACATATAACATTGTAACCATGTTCTAAGGAGGTTGCTAATTTATGATTATGAAAGTACAATAATTGATGAAATAAATATAAAGGTATTATTATTTACTCTGGAAACATGGGTTTTTCATGTAAATATCAATCATAAAATGTTGGTCAAACAAATTGACAACACCTAGTTTTACACATATATATATAGTGGATTGGGAAATAAGTTATTGCGAATTGACAACACATATACTTGCTAACATTAACATTAACATCATTTGGTCTCTGGTGGATAGTTGTCTCATCAACAATCATACCACAACTCATTATTCTAGTTATTCACAACTAGAAAATTAATTTTATATGGTTAATATTCTAAAACATATACATGTATATAGCAAAACATACTATTTTTAAAAATGTAATTCAATGTTTTTGTCATTTTTAGGATTATCACAGATACTTTGTGTTTTGATTTTAACTTTTTAGAAAGATTTACATAGTAAATATCATTTAAAAATTGTCTGCTTAACTTTACTTTTTCTTGAGTCACAGATGAGTGAACTTTTGTGTTAAAAAAGCATGCATAATGATAGTTGAAAGTGAAAAAACAAATTCTCTTCACAGTTACACCATTCTTTCTTGAGCAAATTTTCACAAGCAGTTTTCAAGGTTATTTTTCTTACATAATTTTTCATTGATAATTTATAAAAAAATATAAGTATTTGTCAAAAAAACATAACTAAGGGTTCCAAATAAAGTTCAAAATATAAATATTCATTAATTGAAGCAGAGTTATATTCAGGGTTCTTGTTCTTTTTGCAGCAACAATTCCTAGTTTTTATAGAGGATTTCATCAGGACATACATCTATTTTTTGAATACAAAACAATAATTTACTTTTCACTATTTAGATATTTAGTTTGTTAAGCGTCTTTGATAATAAGATATTGTAACATCCAGTGGATCTCAGCTGAAACTGTTAATAGAAATTTGGTATTGTAATATATTTATTTTTAAAAATTTAAAAATTTAAGTTTATGTTTATATTGTGTTATGTGACTGTTGGTTGTTTTCGTGGGTCATCTTGATAGTTAATTAGATGGCTTCTAGACTATAATACACACAAAAAGAAGCTACATACTATTGAGCCAATTGTTGTAAATCTAATATGAGAAGTTGAGTCAAATCTGTGAACATGAATTTATCAGCTAGTGCCTCTTTAACAACATATATAAAAAAAAATTAAACAATGTCCATTGTATTTTGATTATTGCAAGAACATGCACCAAACATTTGATTATACAAAATAGTTTGAAATAATATCTTTCTTCAAATTCATAGAAATTTTATATCTAAAGTAGGAACAAAAGATGATGCACACAACATTCTGAGCAGCAGTAATCAAAGGGAGGTAACATATCTTAAGGAGGCTCGCGGGTACAAAAATTTCAGCAAAACATAATAACAAATTTTATTAATTACACTATTAGTTAATACTTTATGATATGATACAAAAAAAACCCAAAAAATCGATTCGGTTTGGCCCCAGATGACTTTTAAAATGTTTATCTCATTGAAAAAGCTCCAAATTATCTTCCTTTGGTGCAAAAATGCTATTTTTTGGCACTAGAATTGAAATATCTTTTTCTACTCATCGGTGACCTATATTTTTTATTATTGTTTTCAAATAAGCAATACATAAACTAAATAATTGTAAAATTTAAGTGATTTCTGTAGTTGGGTTCTTTTTTTATATTGATATTACCTATTTTTCTCCTATTAGGTCAACAGAAAAAAAGTACCTTTACAAAAATGTATGCTTCTTTCAAAGGCAGATTGTGAGAGTAAATGATCGGTGACCCCTCTTTTTTATTTTATTTTTCTATCAGGTATAAGATAAAGTTCATTTATAGAAAAAATTAGTGAAATGTTATATTAAATAAAAAAAATATATTTAGACCCCCGTGCCCCCTTAAGAAGTACTTAATATAAAAGAGCAATAACTTATCAAAGCAAAATAAATCACTAATTTGTGTAAAAATATCACTATAAAAATAATATTGCCTAAATCTATGACTTGAATATATCACAGACTAAGCTTTAAGAATGAACAATAACTGGTGTCATCTGTGAGTTTTTGTGTTTTTTGGGAGAAATTTCCAGCAGCGTTTCCTTGGAGGGTGAATTAGTATCTGAATGACATCTACTCTCCACATTTATAATGGTCCCAACATTTATAGGAGGAAGTATTGTTTTTCTATTTTTAGGAGTGGGAAAATCCAGAGTACAATTATTCTCATGGAAGTCATCTTGATCATGAAAAATGTCTGCCTTGTCGTCTTTTCTTTCTATTGATGAGTCTGTCACTTCATCTGAAGGTGAAATGGTTGACAGTTCTTGTTGGATGTTAGACAATGCTGCCACTCCCATTGATAATTCTTCTTTTCTTTCTGTATATGATTTTGCTTCAACTGGCGCAGCATTTCTTCTGGCTTTCTGTAAAATAAAGGACAGCTTTACTCCATACTAGAAAACATAATAAATTTGCAAACCAAGCAAACCAAAATAATTTGTATTCATTCTAAATCAATATATTCTGGCAGGTCAAAACTTTATCAATAAGATGCATCAAAAAGATTTATTTTTCATTTAACTTTATCAGGAATGCTCAAACCCCAAAACGGCATAACAAGTTTTAGTGGGGTTGACAACCTAGAAATTGGCATATATATAACAAAATTATGCGACAGGGTGACATTTTCAAAAAATGCGAGTAAATTACCTTGTGTTATATTATGGTGTAGAAAAAAAAAAATCTGAGAACTTTGATTTTGATCATATCATATCATAGTACTACAGTATTTAATTGAGTCAGTTCTCCTTTTTAATATCCAACCAAAGAGGAATCTATATTTATAAAAGTATATTAAAAAAACAAATCTTAGCCAGACACCTGTGGCTCAAGTAGGTCATGATCACAAGGTCACATTTAGATTTTGCCTTAAGTCACAGGGTCATTTTCAAGCAAACTCAAGTAAGATGTTTTCAAAGCTTTTAAAGATCACACTCAGGTAAGATTGATAATGTTAGAGCCATACAGAGGGAATGATTCTGACAGATAACATTCAGTGTTCAATGTTACCATGTACAAGTGGAGAAAATATTTTTTTTTTTTATGTACATGTATAAAAGTGCAGGCCCTCAGCCATTATGTCTCATAGGTGTTATTTGGTATCATAAAGCTCTATCGTTTAAAAACCAAACTTCAGATATGGATCTGTCTGTCTTTTGCTTTCATCTTGCTTCGACTGCAATATGTTGTTGCTGGTACAGAGTTTTTAGTCTACCTGACAGTATGGCAGCTTTATGAGCCTATTTGATTGGAGGTTCAAGGGCAAAGTATGCATTAGTGTGGTGATTAAGTAAGTCAGGGTTGTTGATGTCAAAGCCTTCAGCCTAATATGAGTTACATGTGATTACAACTACTGATTTATATTATATTATCTAGGTTAATAATGTTATACAGAAGTGACTAATGGGCATAATTTGATTAAAGATAATTAGTAACCATGGTAACTGGAATGTTAATCAGAAACTTACATTCTGTGTTTTGTCTCCTCTGTCCTTGTACTTTGAGTATTCAATGGAGCAAATTAAGAAGAAGAGGAAGCCAAACCAAGCGGATGTGGCAAAAAATATAATTACGAATGTTTGACCAGCATCCAAGCCTGGAAGTAGAAAATAAAACTTACGTAATTACGACCTTTTCCTCTTCTTTGGTAGCCACGGTATTCTGAACAACAAACAATACACATGATGAACACACACCAGGCAGAGGTAGCAGAGAGAACAACTAGGAACAGACTGCCACCAGTTAAACCTTGAAACAAAGTGGAAACAAAAATTGAATAGGAAAATAAAAAAAGCAAAACTTGTTAAGACAGCAGAAACAAAGATTCATCAAACAAACAGATGCTCTGCAGGGCACAAATTTATACTATAAACACAGAGGTCGAACCCTGAACAGTTGGGGCAAGTATGGACACAACATTTAAGCTTTATACAGCTCTGAATTCTGAATTTGGATTGTGATTAAATAGTTGACACAACATAGGCTTCTGACACAGAATGAACTTAAACTTAAAAACTTAAAAATTTTAAATCGGACATTTACCTTTTATGGTCCAATATCCAATATCTAAATACATGGTTGGATTCAGCATATCATAGAACCCCAAGAATTCAATTTTTGATGAAATCAAATAATGTTCAATTTTACACGCTTTAGACCTCAATGTGGACCAATTTGAAAACAGGACCAAAAATTAAAAATCTAAATACACTGAAAGATTTGGCATATCAAAGAACCCTAATAATTAATTTTTTGATGAAATCAAACAAAGTTTAATTTTGGACCCTTTTGGCTCCTAATTCCTAAACTGTTGGGACCAAAACTCCCAAATTCATTCCCAACCTTCCTTTTGTGGTCATAAACCTTATGTTAAAATTTCATAGAATTCTGTTTACTTATACTAAAGTTATTGTGTAAAAACCAAGAAAAATGCTTATTTGGGCCCTTTTTGACACCTAATTCCTTAACTGCTGGGACCAAAACTCCCAAAATCACTCCCAACCTTCCTTTTATGGTCATAAACCTTGTGTTAAAATTTCATAGATTTCTTTTTACTTATACTAAAATTATAGTGCGAAAACCAAATGTCTTGGGACGATGAGGATGACAACGTCATACCAATATATGACCAAAAAAATTTCCATTTTTTAGGTCATATTAAAAGGAAGGAGCATGGTCTAGGATTAGGAATATCATACAGTGCCAAAGACGGACTCCTGATTAAAAGATAAATGTAAAACATTGATTAAACTACGATGAATAGAACTATATATGGTATATTACATGCAAGATTTAAATCAAATTAAAATTTAACTGTCTAAATGAACAAAATAGATCTTGTTAGCATACATGGCATACACATACGTTTGTTATTGCACCAAGGGACTAAATGAGCTTCCATTTATGAGTAAAATGATAAGGAGTCCAATCTTAAAGTCACAAGATAAGGTAAAAGAAAGTTTTCCTATGGAAGTTTTTCAGAAACTTAACTTTTATGTGAACTTTGCTACTCAACAAAAATATCCAATCAAAGTGCCTGAAAGCACTAAGAGGTAGATATTGCTTAAATTAATCAGTGGGAAGTAAAATCAATTGTTAAATTGGTTGTAGTTGATTTAACAGCATTTCTAGACAAAGGAAGATAATTCCAATTTCCTTTAGTATGATGTTAACAATGACATCATTCTACTTTTAAAACAGGTATTAGATTCCTGCATCTTTCAAAAGTTATGTAATTTTCTTGACAAGTGTATCAATATTTATGTGTCTTTAATATCTGAGCATATATTACATCCATAAAATTCTTGAAATGTTCATGGATAGGATGTATAGGATGTTTTTATCAATGCAATATATTTTGAATGAAAAAAGGTAGTGATAATTATAAGCCTTGGAAAGTTTAGATATCAAGTCAGTTCCATAAGGTTTTGATTGCATTTCATGCAATCTTTACCTAAAAGAATACAAACTATAGATTTGTTGTACTGTAACACCACTGTCCCAGGTTTGGGGAGTGTTCAGATCCTGCTAACATGTTTTACCCACCACATTCTAATGATTCTGTATGTCAGGGCTTTCCATTGAAGCCGGTAGCCGGCGGAAATCCGCCGTTTACGGTGGCTTCAAGTGCCGGCTACTTCACTGACAAAAATATCAATTCAAAAAGAAAAAAATATCTTTTTCAAATGTTTACAGGCGGCCGAGAGACGTATTGTCGCAAAGTCGCGGTAACGATAAACAAGGATGAAAAGTCAGTGTTTACCTTGGGCTAAATATAGTTCACATGAATTCAGGTCACTGATTGGTTGTCTATTTAAAGTCAGAATGCATCGTTTCTTTTCGAAGATAACAAGAGAGACGTTCCAGTGGCCATTGAAGGATAACAATAGAGACGTTACGATGGTCATTAACTCGTTGGCTTTTTTTGGCTTTTAAAACGTGAAGACAATCAGATTAGAATGACAATCTTATGTTATGGAATAATATCAGTCAAATTAAAGAAAGTGTAGTAGATCATATTGTTCAGAATCTGGAAAACAGTCTCTTTTGAAGTTCATTTTTCAAAGCCCACGTGGTGTTCAGAGAATCAAGGTCAAAAACGAAAGTAGAATATTGTCGACTCGACCTCAAATAAATAACATTTCCAAATGATTTATGTATCCGACTTATTGAATAGTTTACACAAAAAAAAGAGAAAATCAGGGAATATATCAATTTTCTGTCAATGCTTGAGAAATAATTGTATGGTTTAAATACGCGTAACAGTCTTTAGAGAGAAAAGGGGGGTCATTTGTTTACAAATGCACGTAGTTATGCAAAATAAATCGATCAAGATTTTTTTAACAAACCGGATTGTTATATGAATAAATCTCCTTTAAAAGTAAATGAATTTTAAGCATAAGGTAATGAAAATTAAAAAAAATAACATAAAAAAAAATGAAATTTCTTTGAGATTTTTTTTTCTTTCTTTAATTTCAAACATAAAAAATGGTCATTTGAAAGATGAAATTAGGTGCCAGGAGATTGCGAGAATGCAGGATTTTGCTCTATTTTTACCAGAGCTTCTGGGGGCCTTAAGCGGCCCCCAAACCCCCTGCCGTAAGGCACCAAGCTTACAGCTTGGTGGGCGTCTGGCTTCGCCGAATGCATGTTACAGCCGCCTACAATTTTAATTCAGCCTTCTACTTCAATTTCAATGGAAAGCCCTGGTATGTATGTGCCTGTCACAAATCAGGAGCCTGTAATTCAGTGGTTGTCATTTGTTTATGTGTTACACATTCGTTTTTCATTTATATTTTTGTACATAAATTAGGTTGTTAGTTTTCTCGTTTGAAACGTTTTACATTGTCATTTCAGGGCCTTTTAAAGCTGACAATTCTGTATGGGTGTTGCTCTTTGTTGAAGGCTGTAGTGACCTATAGTTGTAAATTTCTGTGTCACTTGGTCCCTTGTGTCACTTGGTCTCATCAGCAATCATACCACATCTTCTTTTTTATGTCCTTCCTTCTTTAAGTTGCAATTGGTATCAACAAAAATCTACAGCAGTTGTAAGCAGTCATAAGCATGCACAGTTTAAAATGATTCCAATGGTTCAAATAGTTCTTTTGAAAGGTTTATATACATGTACTGATGAATAATAAAAGACTAAAACTAATTTTGATCATCAAGAAGAGACCAAATAGCAAGAGGACAAGCATCATTGCAACCCCTGATCTTAATTTCGAAATGTCTGAATATAGTGCAGCCCTATGATGCACAAACATCATTCAGTATTCACATTCACATTCAATCATTCATCATGTGCCTACACATACAATAGTGTTAGTGAGAATAATGGTCACCATTATGGATTATAATGGATAAACATAATAAACATCTTTAATAAAATACTGTAATTATGACTGTGCATATGTATGCTATATAATTTTTCATTATACCATCACTTGTGTCTGTATCTGTAGTATTGGTAGTCCCATTCATTGGTTCAGTCACAATGTTAGACTAAAATCTGGTTAGTATCATCATCTTAACATCCTAAAATTAGACAATATATATGCAATTTGTAAATGTTATGAATTGTGTTGAAATAACATATGTCAGTTCACTGGTTACTTGTCTCAGAAAAAACCATCCTATATACCTTAACATGTGTTATATTAAGGTAAATTGGAGTTTTTTTTCTGAGACAATTGCCTGTATGCATACCTGCCAACAATCCCACAAAAATTTTCAAGTTTGAGATGTAAAAACATGCCTTTAACAATTTTCCTCAGGTTAGCTCATCATTTTTTTTTTTTATTAAAGTTCAATGTTTCATCTATTAATCATGTTAATTACTATTCAACAAAGAAACTGATTGCGCAAATACAAAAAATTTGTGCAAGGCCTTCAAAAATTGCCCCTTGGGGGCTTGTAAATGAGCAGTGTTCTGAAGATAACGGACAATGATATGTTCATTGTCCATGAAATTACACTTAAATGATTAGTAAAGACATCTGCAAAAGACAGAAAATCAAAAATTCTAGAACAAAGACAATGAAAGAAGTCCTCAGAATTCAAGAAAAGAAGACAGCTGGAAGATAATGAAGATAGGATGAATTTTTCACTTGTATAAGTAAAAAAAATCTGAATGTCTATGGGACATAACTAAGCCATTTATTTTACCTATACAAGTAAATAAAATTAACTTGTATAAGTATATTAATATTTACTTCTTCAAGTAAACAAAAATTACTTGTACAAGTACTACCCCTGACTGACATTATACAACAATAGTACAATACTAAAGTACAAATCAGTTAGAGCATACCCAGGGTGACCATGTATAAGGGTGAAGGGTTCTAGAGCAAAAGGTGTATCAGGGGTAAAGGAACCTGTAATGGACATAGCTCTTTATCAAAGTTCAAACTTCCAGGCACAGGGGTTTGTTACAATTTGCTGAATTTACAATCAATACGAACCCCGAAAAATCATGTGATTTTTTGTGGTTCATATGGATAGTGAACCTGGCAAATTGTAACAAACCCCTGTGTTCCAGGTATGGGGAAGTCCCAGCTTCAAGTTAAACAGGTCAGAAATAACCACCAATTGGTGGATTATACCTCCATTGACATATAATCCACCAATTGAGGTATATTGGTATAGACCAATTGACGTACAATGCAAGTTTTTTTGTAATAAACTGCTAGTGTGAGATAGGAGCATCATTTTGCAACTTACAACCTATTTTATGACCAATGTTGAGTCCTCCTAAAGTTTCAGTTTTGTCAAAGGCTGCTGCATCTCTTGAAAATGCATGTGTACAACAATTCTTTTGTTGAAACATCTGTACTATTGACCATAATTGACTTTTAATAATGAAAATCAAGTATTAACAAAGAGCTTCATTCACCTGTGGAGTTGTACTCATAATCACATGACTGCAGAGAGTATTGATGTCCATTGACAGGTGATTAGTCGTTATAATTTGCCAATCAAGAATTGACAAGATAACAATAGAAGAAACTGCAAATACAATTATTGATTAAATGCAATATGTTATGTCACTATACTAAATTAGAATTTGAAAAACAAAGAATTATACATCAATATATAGTATATATACCAATACACATAATTAACAGCGCCTGGTGATGTTTTATAGCCTGACCGGTTTCGGTCCGAAAAGGACCTTCATCAGAGGCAGAATGATGGATTAATGTTTGCACCCTATTTATATAGATAATTATGGTAACCGGCGGTTGAGTTAACCGGCGGTTGAGTTATCCAGCAGTTCAGATTTAACTGGCGGTTTGTTTAACCGGCGGTTGAGTTAACCAGTGGTTGAGATTTAACCGGCGGTTCAGAGTGAACCGGCGGATCAAAGTTATCCAGTGGATAAATATGTATCTTGTTGATATCTAAAAAGGTTCAATTATCCTTTCAGTGGGATTTTCCATGGTTACAGTTATCTATATTTAGCTAATGTACATGTTACAGTAAACTTTCTTTACATGTTACGGTAAACTTTTCGACATTATACGGTAATCATGTGACCTGATGATATAACCATATTTGGGATTTAGCATTAGGTAAAGGGTGTTTTGATACTTTAAGAAGTACATGGTAATCATTTAGTCTTGATCTTTGGCTTATGATACACCTCAATATCAAGTCTTGGAATATTATGTCATGGTAGTCATGTGATTTTGATCTCAGGCTTATGATACACCTGAATATCAAGTCCTGAAATAGTAATTCATGGTTGCCATGCAGTCTTGATCTTTGGCTTATGATACACCTAAATATCAAGTTTAATAATAGTATTTCATGGTAGTCATGCAAGTCTTGACGTTTTAGCTTGTGATACGCCAAAACATCAAGTCAAAACTATTACCCCCCTAACCAAACAAAATTTGGTTAGGGGGGGGGGGGGGGGGGGTCTTATTGAGAATGCTTCATTTAAGCCTTTAGTACTTCTTTTAAGATCAAAGGAAGACGAATATTAATCCTCAGTGTTAAAAAGTTTTCAACACCTTAAGTTTGTAATGTAGGTATTACATACATGTATATACATCAATTTCAGGTAATCGCTAGGCTTACGCTTAGAGCTCCTATGTCAGTGAAAAATGGCAATAATATAGGAAAGGTGTACTGACATAAGTAGTCTCTAAACACATTAGCTCCAAATGAAGCTTTCGTTAGTAGAAGCCATATAAACTATGTGTATCAGTGAGAAAAATGTAAAAGCATAAATATATAGTATATATACCAATACACATAATTAACAGCGCCTGGTGATGTTTTATAGCCTGACCGGTTTCGGTCCGAAAAGGACCTTCATCAGAGGCAGAATGATGGATTAATGTTTGCACCCTATTTATATAGATATGGTAACCGGCGGTTGAGTTAATCGGCGGTTGAGTTATCCAGCAGTTCAGATTTAACTGGCGGTTTGTTTAACCGGCGGTTGAGTTAACCAGTGGTTGAGATTTAACCGGCGGTTCAGAGTGAATCGGCGGATCAAAGTTATCCAGTGGATAAATATGTATCTTGTTGATATCTAAAAAGGTTCAATTATCCTTTCAGTGGGATTTTCCATGGTTACAGTTATCTATATTTAGCTAATGTACATGTTACAGTAAACTTTCTTTACATGTTACGGTAAACTTTTCGACATTATACGGTAATCATGTGACCTGATGATATAACCATATTTGGGATTTAGCATTAGGTAAAGGGTGTTTTGATACTTTAAGAAGTACATGGTAATCATTTAGTCTTGATCTTTGGCTTATGATACACCTCAATATCAAAGAATAATACATCAATTGATCTATACCATTATATGTCAATTGGTGGATTATACGTCAATTGAGGTATAATACACCCATTGGTGGTTATTCCTGACCTGTTAAATGTATTTTCCACTGGACACAAATTGTAATGTTTATAAAAACTAAATATTTCTTTTCTTCTTACATAAAAACAAACAACCCTTTACAATACATTTGCAATACAATAGTCAATACGCATAATTATGAGCATTCTCAATTTCTGCATGTTTATATTATCATCGTGTGATGTGGTTTTGCTCTTATAACAATTTTCACTGCTTACATTTTTCACTGTTAAGTTTATATTCAGGTATTTACTAAAATTTAAAAAGCATGTCCTGTAGATTGATTTTACTTATAGATCTAGTTGTCAAGGCTTATTACAATTTTTTACTGTCTCCGATTACTCTACGATTTTTGTATGTTAAAAAAATGGTGTCATATGTTTTCGTATGAAATAAAAATTGAATCAGTACACAGACAAGTAATGACTATAAAATCCGGAAATTAATATTTTCTAAAGTCGTGGTTCTGGTGATCGCTTGAATCATAAAAAAGTTATTTAATACTTTTCAGTGCTAAAAAATACTAGTAAATAGTTTTAGATAGGTGTTTCATGTGCTGAAATTGTTAAATTTTGATTAATTTCAGATAGGCACCTGGTTTGTACAAAATACATTAATTTTCATAAATAAAATGCAGTTTTCAAAATTTAGGATTAAAAATAAAAAGTTAAAACTGTTTTCATCTTCATGTACAATGTATCAAGGATGTATAAAAAGAATTGTCAATAGAATATTGAATAAATGGATTTTAAACAAACATTTTATACAATAACTCTGTTGATTTTAACTCACTGGTTTGTAATAAAAATGGCCAAAAAAACACATGACAGTCACATATCTTGAAAATCCAGTGTCAGGCGAAAAACATATTTAGACTTCATTTTAACCCTTCAGGTTTTTTTCCCACAAATTATTCTAGTGATGTATATTTTTGACTTTAAAGAAAAATGGCTAAATAGGTCAGTTTTATTAAATTTGTTCCAACGTTTTTAAAAAGCGACATTGAATATGTTTAAATTTGTCAAGTTGTAGTGGTGTTGTTGTTCTAAATATAGAAACAGAAAAACACGCCACAATGTACGTGTATGCAGTCGAAACCGACGAAATGTGGTTGATACTAAAACATATATATGACAAACGAAAGACATATGACACGCCAATAATTTATAAGTGAAACTCATAGTCATACCTTCTGACAAATGTCTGAATGAGTATTTCAGTGAATCGCCGAATTTCGGCTTCGAAGACCCATCAATTCAACTTTATACTTCTTCTGGAAAAGGGTATGTCAGTGTTTAATCAGGAAAGTAATAATACAGTTGAAAATACATTGTACGAGCCCTGCTTCTTTTGTTGTGTCTTGTCTGCTTCCTAATTTCAGGGCTTAATGAGAGATGGGGAGAGAAGCGACTTCCATTGTTTCGTTTAGAAACCATTGACGGAGATGGAAAAAATATCCGTTTTATGTTGTGCTGTCTTCGGTACTGACGTGTAATGTGTATGTGTACTCTGTCTACTCTGGGAAAAGTATTCTAACAGTAGACCCCGGAACATATGTTCCTGATGTACCTCAGAGTAGTGTACTACACAATTATTGTAAAATTATAACTGAGTCAATGTTCTTCCTGTTACCTGTCACATATTCTGTAGATTCTGCCTCTTTCCGGCGCACCACCATACGGTGTAACTTGGGAATTGTTTTAAATACAGGGGCTCAATCACACCTTATCTTCCATGATATGTAAAGCTGTTCTATAGTTTAAATGCTTTTATCCTAAACAGAGGCGGATTTAGGGGAGTGGCCAAGGGGCCCGCCCCCCCCCCTTTTATGGGAAAAATTTGGTTAGTTATATAGGGAATCACTGAAGCTTGGCGGAAGAGAGTCCCCTCTTAGGCAGTCAGTGGGCCCCAACTTATGAACATTTCTGGATCCGCCACTGCCAAACATTGGATAAAAAGGGTATCATCATTATACCATTATTAATCAGGTCCAAAGATGATCCTTCTGAATAGTAGAGACGGTATTGCTTATATATGTATTTTTCTGTACAAATTATAATTTGTATAAAATGATAACTTGTACACAACATAAATATATATATATATAATATTTTGTACTACTTTCCACTAGTCAGTCAGGACTATACATGTATAATGTAGATATTCAAATAATCCAGAAGAATGAGTGGTTCAAGTTGATACCGCGCGCGAGTCAATTTTTTTTCAGTGAGCTAAAACTTGCAAAGTTGATTTAAGTGAAAAATGGAAAAAGGAAACTAGTGCTGTACTTTATATCAAAGGAATTTCCGTGCTAGTGTTTTGTACCAGGTATGATTGCAGCTTGTAGTTGTTTTGAACCAGAAACATTTTCAACACACTTGCTTTCTTCTTATCCTCATTTTGCGTTTACTGATGATCTATTCCATCGTGTGTTTCAATTACAAAAACGTCTTTTTTCACTCTTATTCGTCTTTTTTTTTTAAATTTTCACATGAATATAGCTGGATATTTTTGCAATTTTTTAAAAAGTACTGGAGAATTCAGGCACGTTTCATATATCAAGATCAACAACAAATGAAAGTTTTTGCACGGTCGGGTCTATCAAGATCGACGCTTTCATACTGTACTTATATCCAATATTATCAGATTATTACATGGCATTTTTTATATCGCATGTATTATCAGCCCTAGGTTCAATATCAGCCCAAGAGCCGCATGGCTCGAGGGCTGATATTGACCGAGGGCTGATAATACATGCGATATGAAAAATGACATGTTATGATCTTTTTATCATATGCTTCAACAGTAGAGAAAAATAACAGATGCATATATTGATCCTTCTACCTGGTTCCCGAAAAGAAGTTGAAAGAGTAAAAAGTTCACGGACGTCGGACCCACAATTTGATACATTCAATATGAAATCTTTCTATCATATGCCTCAACAGAGAAAAAAAAACACATTTTAATAAGGACGAATCGACAAAAAATAATTCAACAATATACATAATGAACATTGTTTGGAAAAGTCAACTTTTTTAAAGTAACTTTCTAAATTATGTTTCAGAAAAACTAAAATGCATTTATTTAATAATTTTTTTATATTTGTTTTTTTAAATTAAATTTAATTATTTTACACAATATACTTTCCAGTATTCAAATAATTGTTTTGTACACTACTTTGTAATGTTTTTTACTGAAAACGTAGCATTGAGGTGTATTTTCCAGAATTTGCCGATTATCACCGGAATGCCATGTGATAACGTTACGGAAAGGCATGTGATAACAATCGAAGCATGTGATAAACTTTTCATATCAGCCCGCTAAGCACCAATTCGAAAAATATGGAAAATACTTTAATTTAATGCTATTATCATACGGTAAAAATCATATGTTATTTAGTCTAAGTATATGATAATAACAGTTATTTGGAATCAATACACGGAAATTACGCTGACATATTCACCGAGGTTAATCTTAAGAAAGGTAGTTCTAATAAAGTTTGGACTTTTATCCCAGAACAATGGAAATAACATTATTACATCACATGGACTTGACTGAGTGTGTATGTAAAGGTAATATCTTTGGATAGCTTGCATGAAATCGGAAGCATGAAATCATTATGACCAAATAAACCATTTTCTTTTGGGCGGAGGCAATAGTGTAGCATGGAACCAATCATAAGTAGGAATAACTATATATATAAGAGTATTGTGGAACAAGTTTTACAAGTTAGTCCGAAATATGATTTCAAGTTCAAAGGTGTCACTTCCATTTACAATTACATCTGTTCATTTATAACTAGATTGTTTACATGTTTAATTCTATATAAAATTACGATGTAATGGTTTAAAAAAATTCATAACCTTATTATAATATATATTTTTTTAAATATACAAAAGTGTGGACACAGATCAGTGTGTATAGTATGTTTGGATGTTTGACAGTGTGTTTTGACAAAAGGAGATATCTGTTTTTCCCTATATGATTCTATATTAAACTGTGTTGCATAGTGACAGTCAACCTGATCCAAACACTAAACATTAGCAGTGTTAGTTATTTAATATTAACCTTTAATTATGAAGACTGTCATGGAGGAGACATTAATTGCATTGATTACCAAGTGATTATAACAAATTATGTTCCACATCTTTGATTTTGTATAGCTAGGAGAGGAACACATAAGGTTCATTTCTGCATGATGTATTTTAATATGGGAGATGGTATTTTGTTATGATATTGTAATGAATATATTTATTTATGTTGGCCTAATTTGTTTCGTTTTGCCTGATAGTTGTTTAAAAAATAATTTTATAACTGTGCAGTTTAGAAATCACTGGAAACAATCATAGATGCGGATGAAATGATTGGAACTTTCAATTTGACTTACATAACGATTCCAGAATGATCATAATAAAAGATGCGCTATTTAAACTTCTTACATAATCATTGTTCTAGAAACTTCCGTTCTACAGCTTTTTATGACTTTCTTTTCTACAGTGTTCTAGATATTTCCTTGACAACTATATCTATACAGACACTAAAGTTAAACTTTCAGACATAGACATATACATCGATAGACATTAATGACCGACCCCCATTAATATTTTCAGCAGTTGGATTGACACTTTTATTTTCCAAACAACATCATACTAGATTGTGACCTATTGGACGTATTATTCTAATTGTATCCCCGAGAAGATTTCCGGATAAAGAAAAAATAAAGATCGGACTCATATTTTGACAGTTAAGTTGAAATTACTATTTGTGTAATACTTCTTGTAAACTTCTGTAAGATTTTTTTTTAAAATAAGATAGATATTAAAAACAAAAATGCTGCTTTTTTTCTAAAACCTTGAAACCTTGATAAAAATTATTATTTCCAAAGAATTGTTCTACAAAATTAGAGCATACTAATGTAAAGAAAATTTTTTGATTTTTTAAAAAAAAATCCGCTTAGTGTGTGTTTATCTTTTGAAACAAAAAAGTTAGGCTTGCTATTCAAAAAAAGAAATTTTAAGTAAAATTTCTACCTAATTCATCTCTTAAAGTAGCACATGAAGGTATATATTTTTTTTATTACATATTTGAATTGCATACGTGAATTATCAATCATAGCTTGTATGCAAATTTTCGTAAAAAATCACCATAGAAATCAACACTGAATCGAATGCACTTTAGACAGGCACATACAACATATGGCTTGGTTTAGATATTTGCGGGCTCCCAAACCTCCCGTTAAACAAGTCACATAAAGAACACCAAAGACACAAAAAAAAAGATCTGTAAGTAATTGCATTTACTGGAAGTTCCAACCCAATAAAAAAATCATGAATCCAAGACAAAAATTGTTTTCCTTATTTTTTTATTTAGATTGGAATTCTTCTGCCAATATTCATCTTCAGTCATCTAATTCTCTGTGATTTCTCGTCTAGCCGGGTCAAAAACACCGTACACAGTTTAAATGTACGTGAACTAAATCGGCTTTTATTAATCATAGACATGATCTGGATCAAATAAAAGCAACAGATGTATAGTTTGCTAGAAAAGTGTAAAACAAAGATCTTTTTTTATTACTTGCTGAACTGCGTTTTGCAACTCTATGTAGAAGTTTTTTTTTAAATCATTTGACTAGTGACGCCTCTCACGATAATTATCCCCGACAGATCCATGAACATATGCAGGAAGGAGTTCTGTTCATGTAATTTATTATATCGTATGTCAGTTAAAAAGAGCAGTGGCTATATAAATTATATCTTAGAAACACACCAAAAATATAAAATGTATAAATGCACAGTTTGCCGATTACGCCGACCAAATTTGGTTAAAAATAAAATTGAGAAAGGAAATGGGGAATGTGTCAAAGCGACAACAACCCAACCATAGAACAGACATCAGCCGAAGGCCACCAATGGCTCTTCAATAAAGCGAGAAACTCCCGCAACCGGAGGCGTCCTTCAGCTGGCCCCTAAATAAAATTGCATACTAATTCAGTGCTAATGAACGAATTATACACAATAAACTAAAATTCAAAATCCAATACCAGATTTACAAAGGCCAGAGGCTCCTGACTTGGGACAGGTGCAAAATTGCGGCGGGGTTAAACATGTTTGTTTTTTTTTTTATCTCAACCCTCCCCCTATACCCCTAGCAAATGTAGAAAAACAAACGCACACACAGTAAAACTCAGTTTAAGAGGTTTTTCTTCTTCTTAGTCAAGTAGTAAATTTACATGCGCCTTCAAACAAACTATCAATATTAAAGTGAAACAAATATTGATTACTTTGGATCTAGACCATGACGAATTTTTAGACACCATACTGAACCATGGCAATCGCTTAACCTTACCATATCAATTTCAATATTTTGGTTATCCTGCGTTAATTTCTTAAAACAACAACTTCAATTTAGATCTTTTGACTTACAATATAGATTCAAGCATGTTATTTGCCTCTTATTTGCTAATTTGAAGAAAAAACTGAGGCAATCGTTCTGGAAAGTAACCTTACTAATCCATGACCAACTTATCTAAACAATGCCAAAATCACTGAACTAAACACGTCTCTATAAGACGACCTTACTACCTGTGACTTATATAACAAGAATACCCTGTGACTATTTTAAATAGACAGGTCTGTGAATTACTTGTAAACATCGCGAAGCAAACTCTGAGTATCAGAGTAACTTTAGCTTGATTAAACTACAAATAAAGAATTTTTGGTTGGCTATAACACTCAATGCGTACGTGTATTTTATGATTTAGTTGTTGTTTAAATTACATAATGCGAATGAGAAAGCCGTTGTTTTATTTTATTTCCAGACGTTTAATTGAAAAATTAACCTCCCTCAGAGTTTCGGCATTGTATACCATTCGTTCTCTTTGTAATATGTTTGCTTTATTTAGCTAACTTTTAAAATTCGTATGAACAAAAACGCATTTCTAATGCGAATTGGATAATGAAATTTAGCTTATTCGAATCAATTCGAATTAAAATAGAAGAGTTTGTGAATGCGATTAGCGAATTCGATTTGCATTCTATTTGAATTCAATTCGAATAAAATGTACGTGTGAACTAGGCATAAGTTGAATATGCACGGGTATAACCAGTGTATGGTTGATTCCGGGCGTTTTGCGTTGTGTACGGTTCGTCGTTTTTTTTTTTCTGTACGTTCGTTGCGTGTGTTCGTCATATTCTGTATCGTTCGCTAGTAAAACACCGAGAACATAATTTGCTGTTTTTATTGAAATACTTATCTTATTATTGGTTATATAAATATGAATAATTAGCAACCATTTAGCATCTACGACTGGCTTGCATTTCAAATTGTAAAAATCATTAATATTGAAGTCATTAAATGACCATTTGTTGTTGTTTCATATTGATCTATCATATAAAACAGCAATGAAAATTCATCGAGCTTCCAAAAATTCCATATCAGAAATAATTGCATTATCACTAACTTAAAGTAGTTAAAATGAATCGCATTCAGTAATCAACATTATGGAATCAGCTGCTTTGATTACACTGTTTTTGGACGTTAATCTTGTTTTTATGTATTAAAAAGCTATATTTCAATGAAATTGCGTTTAAACATGCATTCAAATCAATTATTTTGTATTTTCAACATGTACTTTTACAATCATCATCTTTTATTTTACAATAATAATACTCGGGTACGACAATGAACTAACTGGATTCGAACTTTATAAAAAATGTTGCTGATCATTTTTGCAATTTAAAGGTTCTCTATTCATTATAGTTTTCAAGATAATAGGCAAAAATAAAAAAATCAAATGAAATAAAATAAGTCATTTTAGGGCAAAAAATCATACGTTTATATAAATAATGAACACACAAGATGATAATGTAATCAGTTACTTATTAAAGTAAGAAAATATTAAAAACTGTACACTATATACACTAAATATATCGTCACTGGGCTTCCAAAATGTCGTATGTTACTTTTTTTTGACATAACTACTTTTTCACAACAACCAGCTCTGCGGGAGTAAATCTCTAATTTTCCAAAATACCATGATACTTTGAGACAAATCAAAACAGCTGAAATAAGATATGTGACAAAATTGTCAATCCCATTTGTTTGTAACGTTTGCTTCCAAAGTGAAGTAAAGTTAAAATTTATTGTATAATAGCCTTGGGAATCAAAAACTTGTACATTTCTTGATTTCTCTGAAATTAAGGTAGATAGGGTGTCTTATTATTTTACTCCATCTTGAATTTTGAAATAATAACAGATGACAATCGGTCTAGATCTTTAATAAAATATGCAAATTTAGAGAGTAGTAGGTAATTTATCTCAAAGTTCTATGGTGTAGTTTTCGTTTTATGGCAGAAAATTGAGTTTTCCGTGCATCATCTATACAAAATCTGTCAATTGTTCACAACATGAAGCGTGAGAATAAGCCCCATGACCCATTCTTTTTATTACTATTTTTATAGAAAAGCATGATATAAACTACATTTTGACAAATTATTAAAACATTCTATGGATTTTAATCAAGACACCCTATCTACCTTAAGGTCAGTTTTTATGTTATCCTGAAATGTTTAATTTTACTCATATTTTACAAAAATGTTCAAGTTCATATTCGATACTTTGGGAGCACACGTTAAATTTCAATCAAATCTTCAATCCTGGTAGTGAGATTTTTTGTTGTTGAAAAAATAGTAATCATTATAGTTTTCAAGATTATAGGCAAAAATAAAAAAATAAAATGAAATAAAATAAGTCATTTTAGGGCAAAAAATCATACGTTTATATAAATAATGAACACACAAGATGATAATGTAATCAGTTACTTATTAAAGTAAGAAAATATTAAAAACTGTACACTATATACACTAAATATATCGTCACTGGGCTTCCAAAATGTCGTATGTTACTTTTGTTTTTGACATAACTACTTTTTCACAACAACCAGCTCTGCGAGAGTAAATCTCTAATTTTCCAAAATACCATGATACATTGAGACAAATCAAAACAGCTGAAATAAGATATGTGACAAAATTGTCAATCCCATTTGTTTGTAACGTTTGCTTCCAAAGTGAAGTAAAGTTGAAATTTATTGTATAATAGCCTTGGGAATCAAAAACTTGTACATTTCTTGATTTCTCTGAAATTAAGGTAGATAGGGTGTCTTATTATTTTACTCCATCTTGAATTTTGAAATAATAACAGATTACAATCGGTCTAGATCTTTAATAAAATATGCAAATTTAGAGAGTAGTAGGTAATTTATCTCAAAGTTCTATGGTGTAGTTTTCGTTTTATGGCAGAAAATTGAGTTTTCCGTGCATCATCTATACAAAATCTGTCAATTTTTCACAACATGAAGCGTGAGAATAAGCCCCATGACCCATTCTTTTTATTACTATTTTTATAGAAAAGCATGATATAAACTACATTTTGACAAACTATTAAAACATTCTATGGATTTTAATATTCGATACTTTGGGAGCAAACGTTAAACAAATCTTCAATCCTGTTAGTGAAAATTTTTGTTGTTGAAAAAATAGTAATCTACTATATTTTGGAAACACAGCGACGATTAAATGATAACTTTAAGATGTACTTAATCAACGTTAGTAAATAACAAATCAATAAAATTGGTAACACACCAATTTTGAAACGTAAACCCTCGGCCTATAATACGGTCAAATCACGGCAGTATTATATTTTCAATATACTTCCATGGTCAACCATACATGCCAATAACGAGGAGCATATTATAGGAATCAACATAAAGGTTGTTAGCTAAAAAACAACAATGAAATAAAGTCATATTAAAGCTAATATAGAAAGATATACTAGTTCTACAATATCATTATACAATCAAGAGTATAAATATAGATATAGAAATGAGAATATAAACTGTTTATTAAAGTTGCAATACTAGGTGATGATGGGGAACGACGGTAGGAAAATAGAAAAAGCAGAACTATGTTTTTTTTATCAAAACAAATATTCGAACCTCTTTCTGTTTCAATAATCAACTACAATTATGTAATAACCAAATGTAACTGGCCAATCAAAACATTTTGCTTGTCTTTGCCTAAGAGGACATTAAAAGGTATAGAAAAATGTGGAAGATATTATATATTTTTTTGATATGTCAAAAGGATTTCAATCTTGCCTTTATTCCCTCCTCCTTCAACCCACAGAAACCGACTTGAAAAAAAACTTGATAAGAAACCAAATCCCAATTGTAAATGCGTTATGTGCACACAAATGCTATAATTGATAAAGTATAATTGTCAAATCAGTGAGTTATGCAAACATAGCACTATATGTACAATGCATATTATTACCATTGACCACGCACCATTATCAAGTTGGAATAAAGTTCATGCTTAAAGCGATCGTAAACAAAATAGTAACATGTGATTTGGTTTGCTACTTCATTCAAACCTGAACTGGTTCAAAACTTGGTTTTAAGATTTTTTGTTTCTGCCTTTTTTGTCTCTTTTAATTGATTAATTTTATAAAACAAATCTATGTCTATGCTCGAGGATCTTAATGTCGGTTGAGAAAGAAAACGATCAAATTGTAAAACTGAGGACGATTTATTGTATGACATACTTGTATAAAAATATGTCTTTGTTTAAGTACCGGTGACCATTCCATTAGTAAATTTGTGCGTGCTTATTTATACTATAGATTAATTTGATAAATCAGTTGAAGTGTCAATTTCCACTGATTTTAGTTCACACAAGGACCATTTCAAAAAGTCAGTCAATCTTATTATAATATACATTCGCAGTTTCAAAATTATATTTGTTCACTTTAAGAATCATAATAAAGAAATGAAACAAAGTCATTGTCCTAGTCTGGCTTTTTCAATTACGCATGCACGAAAAATATCATTTGAAACATATTTTTCTTTTACTATGCGAAAACGTTTCTGTTTTTGGCATCTGCTACCAATTTCAGCCATTCTTCGTTTTCCTGAAACCGCAAAAATACTTAGTATACCACATATAGATCAAACTAAAGACAACACTGCATTCTTTCATAAATAAGTGTCATAGGTATGTCAACTTTAAAAAAAAAAGTTACACAATGGCTATTTATCCACCAGATTTATTTTTAAAAACTTTGCTCGCATCACTTGTTATGCACTTCAAAAGGCCTATTCATCAAGTTATATATCCTTGTACATGATATGAAAGGTGATAAGTTATAGATACTTCATATCTTTTGGATAGTTTTGTAGTGTTTCGTAAATTATACAATAGCTTTTTGTTGAAAGCCCGGCTTTAACCTCACGAGACCGAAGGGGGTTTCAACAAAAGCTATGGTATACTTTTCGAAACACCGCCAAACTATCCAAAAATATGAAATATCTGTTTTAACCTATAGCACCTTTTACAGTTCTTCTATTAAAGAATGCAAAACAAACAATTGATTAACTTGCGTGCTGTATTTGTTTGGGTGTTTGTAAACAAAAGGTAGGTAGTCCATTTCAGTCTCTTCGCTATGTACTGGAATATGATTGAACAATAAACATAAAATTGATTTCATGTCAATTCTTATTGTCCAATCAAATCCCATTATATATAGAAACAGACAGAAACTCCGCCTACCTATTGTTTGCAAACAACCAAGCAAACATAGCAAGCAAGTTGATCAATGTTTGTTTTGCATGCTTGCATAGAAGAACTGTAATCATTAAAATTGTAATTTCAAATATTTTTGTATGTTTAGTTTATAATAATTTTGAAGAATCAGCTAAGTAACCCTTTTTCGGGCCTTACACACAAAGCTACGCCTACTTTCTTAAATAAGCACGGGATTATCAGTTAGACCTGAATTTTCGACAGCGAAGGATGCACAATTAGTAGGGTGCCCAGTATAGAAAAAGACGTCTAGTCAACGAGTTTAAGTTAACGGATAACACATGGATATATTTATATACAAACTATTGGAAACTCATTATACTTTCCAATCATAATTGTCGTTGTAAGCTTCCGTGGTCACGTTTTTCTAATTTTTGTGGTTTCTTAGGTTACCCAAATTAAGATACCTCATCATACAGGCTATCTTCAACACGAAAAATAAAATTATTGCTTTGTGTGTTATTTGTCCAAATGATACTTATCATTTAGTTTTAAAATCAAATCTACCATATAACGAAAGCTGAAAAGATTTATAAAATTTTAGTATAAGAATTTTATGATTTTACTAAGACTATTCTTTTAACTAAAATTTACCACATTTTAAACAAAAGAAAATTTGTTGCGTGTTACTTTTACGGGATATTTACATCTTGGGATGACCGTGAATGCAGTTACGGTCATCAGCTTAACCTCAGTGCCTGTTTTTTGTTTAACTGATGCAAGTCAATGTTTTCTTTAAACACACTTAAAACACAGGCAATTATCGATTTCTGATTTTATTGACATATAGTAATACATATTAGTCTCCTGTTTGTCGCGTTTAAATATTCAGGGCATGGGGTGCCTGTATATTTGCAATTTCATAAAAGAACATATCGCTACTCCATTCACAAAACCGTTTTCTCGATTCAAACTTTCTATAGACTGATATTAACCAAACAGGATACTACACAATGAATTTACATTGTATACATGTGTGTATCTTATTATCGACCACAGAACAATACATCTGGAAACTTTTAAATTTCTTGGTGATTCCTGTACTGGAAATTTAATACTAACATAGAGTTTTCCTCTTCTTGACATCTTGGTAGTTGTTTACAAAATCGCGTGTACATGGACTGGCAAAAACCTTTGTCTCTAGATATCTGCAAATGATAGACAAGAAATAACTCATGTCACTGGTAATTTGATATTAACTAAAAAAAAAATTCTGAAACATGCAAATCTTTGTTTTTAAAGTTATGATTAAAACCTTATGACCCTATAACTAGATCATTGACTGTAAGTGAATGTACACTAAAAAACTAAAAAAAATTATTTTTTTATCAATTTACTACACTTGTTTGTTAAATATCCGATTCAAATACCTGGGATTTGACAGTTGATGTAAGTTGGTCTGGATCGCCTGCCATAATAAGATTACTTGGTCCGTATTGTAAAATGGAAAGTGTTTCCAATTCTGTTGCTTGTTCGGCCTAAAAAGTTAAACATTTGCATAATAAAGTTAAAGTATTTTTCGCCAAACGTCGAAATTAAACAAAAGAATTGGAACTTTTTTTAGAGAAGGCAAAAAAGTCAAAGCTGGTATATTTGAATTGTTTCTATGGGTTTTAAAAGTTTAATGTAGATATATTTAGTATGTTACGTCGAGATCTTGTAAACTTTGTAATCAAAGACAAATTAAACACAGAGACAAAAAATAAAGATCATTCCTAAATTGCTATATAATTCGTATCATTCTCAAGAAAGTTAAAAGAACAGTAACAATTAGGTACAATGAAGTTTGTGTAACTGATGTGTAGTGTGGTTGTTATTTTGATGTGAAATTATCTTCCAAATTTACCTCATCCATGATCATACAGGTAAAAATCGATTTCCTACGATTGTTTTTTTCGGACGACAACACATTCAGATACAACTGTCTTTCTCCAAAAGAACTGAAAGTTCCACATATCACATTTCCTCGTAACAATACATCTTTTTCAAGTCTTTCCTCGCTTATCTAAAATATAGAAAACTAATAAGTGTAATGTTGAAATATTTTACCTATCGCGAAATCAAATAGTTGAGTTTAGTTTGAATTTTGCAACATTTACATGAATCTCTTTTAAAAGTCAGGAACTGAGTCGGTTATTTTCATACTTTATATGATCATGTTTTGTTTTTTTATTCTTTAAAACATTATATGAACATTTGATACTTGATGGTTTATGTTATTTTTTTGGTTTCTTTTTTAGAAATGGATAATTTTCGTGGCACATTTATTGCCATACGTTTAATATAGAAGACACTAGACATCTTTTGCTATTTTGCATTTTTGTGTTGCAGTTCATTCATTCAGTTCTATTACCTAAATAATACATCTTCTTATACAAAATTTGATAGCAAAATGTTTTAATGAGCTGCATATACAATGTATGTCTTCCTTGAGTTTTTTTTAACTTATTATCAAATGAGCGTTCATATGACAATGTAAGTGTAATAAAAGTCAAAATTTATATATTGTTTTATATTTATTAATTGTTCTGAAATATTTCACCATACATCTATTTAGATTCAGTCTTTGCTAACGATTATATGCATTATATCTGTATACGATACGGAACATGATACATTGTTATTGATTTATCTGCTTTTGAAAAGATCGATATAAATTTAAAAGAAAGTAAATTTATCAATGGCAAGCACATAAGGTAAAGCAATCACATAATTATTCAACCCTGACCTAGACCAATTATTCGTACTCCGAACGGCCTTCTTTGATTCAAAACCTAAATGTCACGTGCTGGCACAAAATTAGCGTAAATAAGTTTTAAGCTTTTGTTGTGCCGAAGCAGAGAAACTAGACCACGTTCTTTTACACTCCGAGCGAAAACACTTACACAATTCCACTATTATTATAGTTTTTGATGAAAACGATGATTTTGTTACGATTGTAGTCAGATGAAATCGTACTAATATTTGTTATTATTGATTTAAAAAAAAAATTATTCACCTGACTAGTCAAGTCATTTCGTGTCTTTATAAGTGCATCAATTTTATTTGCAACCTTCTCCTGAAATGTAAGAATTATATCATTTTAGTTTAAATTCCCTTCAAATAGATACAAAACACCAAAAATGAAATAAAATTGTACAATAGTCTTTAAACGTCTCTTCATAACCATTCATACTTACATTGGATTCTGTACTATGATCTCTTTCTTCCATACTCGAAATCATTTCATTCAAACGCTTAATTTCAACCAAAACACTAGAAGTAGCAGTTGTTCTCTTATGCATTTCTCTTTCTAAAATGTGAAGCATTGATTTTACTAGAATGATAGTAGTGTGAGTGACCAATATTCGCCGCATAATTCGTTCATTTCCAATTACATCCGACCTACATTCGAATATTTGGAACTTTTTATGTAGGTTTCAGAAATTTTACTATATGAAAAAAATGTTTGATAAAGTAATCTTCAAAACATTGGTTAATTGTTCTAAAAATGAACTCAAACTCAAGAGGAAATCAAGTTGTTCGTGTACCATGGGGGACACATTTTCGCCGCAATGTATGATATGACCATCCTCATTATCCTGGTATATTATAAAAACTAATGTTTGTAATTTCACGAATAAGCTTGAGAGATCATTTCTATACGATTTTTCTCACAAATATTTACTTTAAGACTGCGCATGATTGCCATATAAATCTTACATAATAGCCAAAAATTGTTTAAAAACACCTGCGTATTTCTTTATATGTGCGAATAACCTTGGAAATGAGATAAAGAGGAATATCAACCGTTTGAACATTACAAACAGCCTTTACCATCTATTTAGGCAGGTACTGGGTAAAGGCACACAAATTTTAGATAAAAAATAGCAAAACGGCGAAAATGTGTCCATGGCGAATATGAGCCATCCACTCTATAGAATCTATTAAAAATCTCTACAAAATCATGAACTATCAAACCAGTGTCATTAAAACATGCATGTGTGTTGTTTCTCAATTAACCTTGTAGTTTGATGTTAAATTTTGACAATGCTAGAACTAAGGAAACAAGAATAATTGTTTCCTTTTGGTTCCATATGACAAGCCTTGCCAGCGTATACGATGTCGTTTCGTTTGTATGCCCTCAAATTTTTCTCTCAAATGATATATTGAAAACCAGTTTCGAGCAAAGGTATATTTCTGTTGCATACTGTTGTACTATTTATATAAAAAGAAGATGCGAGGTGATTGCCAATAAGACAGCTCTCAACAAGAGACCGAATGACACAGAAATTCACAACGGTAGGTCACCGTACGCCCGTGAACAATGAGCAAATCCAAATTTGCATCGTCGGCTATAAAAGGTCATTATTTGTTCGCTATTATGAGTCTTTAAATTGATATATGATTTTATATTTTCCCGTTGATTTATGTACGACTAGAAACTATTGCAATAAATTGAATAATTTGAGTGTCATAAAACGGGATTTTCTGCATTGATTTCCTGAAAAAAGTTCCAACACCGGATCAGATATATGTCAATTGTATTTCAATAAGACTCTACATGCCAGTGTTTTCTAATTCCGTTGTAGATGATTTCCGGAAATTTCAATACATCTCTTATTTATTATTTCCTTTGGTGTGCACTTGTATCATTACAATATAGAAGAGTCGTGGTGTAGTAGTAAGCGCATCGGACTACAAAGGAGAAACGATGATAGTCCGTCGGAAGAAGACGATAAATGGCTGCCCCGTGTTAAGAGGAATCAATATATTTTGCATGTAAAGGAAGACCTTGTAGATTTCGAAGATGAGCAGGCTAATGTCGCTACAAGGCAGCACTCGCACCAGCAAAGTGGAAAGGGATAACTATAAATTGTTATAACTTGTTTACCAATCAACAATAAATAAATATGTTTTAACTAAACTATTGCAATATGACATTTTAATTGTCCTTGTGAATTAAGTGTAGCTGTCGAATGGAAAAAAGTTATCTATCATTAATAAACTAACCGTTTCGAACATGAGTCGTGTGGGAGTATTTCCAAACATCCGGATGGTAGTTTTCATCCACTCCAATGAGTACTAAACCGGATTCTTAAGTCAGATATCATATCAACATGAATCACATAATCATTATTTTAAGTAAATAAGAAAAAATGCAAAAACTAATATTGCTTGTTTATGTTATATTCTCGTGTTGTAAAAATCTGCAATGGTAATGCGTTAAATACATAGTAAATAAATAGAGAAAACCAACAGATGGTCAGGTTGAGTTCAATATCGTAGCAGCTACGTAATGCTACGTAGATTTTGACTATTGAACGTGTAGCTATAGACTAGTTGTTACATAGATATTAATAGCAGCTACGAATCCGTTACGTAGCTGCTACGGTATTGAACTCAATCCAGGTACTTTATTAAGTTACATCTAATTATCTTTATTACATTTTTAGCGATTTTAATGTTCAAATTTATGTGTTTTTTCAAATTCATTATTCACTATAAACATCAAATGTGTTATTACCGCAGTCATTACAAGAGTTAGCAGTATAATAATAGGACGCAGTTCTTTATTTTTTCTATCGTTTGTTTTGTAGAAATATTGGTGAATAACAATAAAGTATGCGATAAAGCAACCTGAACTGTTTTTGAAAGACAGTGCCGATATAAAATAAAAATATGGGTTCCATGTTTTTTTGGCAGATATGACCCTCCCCCCATTCTCGTAATCACAAGAATGGCACAATAGAAGCAACATCGACTTTTGATAAGTGACTTAGAGAATTTTATTAGAAGATAACAATTCTAACTCATAAATAGTTATCATAAGACTCATCAGTACGCTCATCTCAAAACAGTTATAAAGCTAAACAAGTACAAAATTGAAGAGCATTGAGGATCTGAATTTCAAAAAAGTTGTGCGAAATACGGCTTTTTTTATTCGAAAAATTCAAAGTTTTGTAAACAAAAAATTGATAAAAATGACCAAAATATTGATATTCTTATCAACATCGAAGTGCTGACTGCTACTGGTCTGGTGATAACCTCAAGGACGAAACGTCCACCAGTAATGGCATCGACCCAGTGGTGTAAATAGTTATCAAAGGTACCAGAGTTATAATTCGTAAACATTGTTAATGAATAGTTATCAAAAGTACCAGGATTATAATTTAGTACGCCAGACTTGCATTTTGTCTACATAAGACTCATCATTGACGCACATATCAAAATATTTATAAAGCAAAACAAGTACAAAGTTGACGAGCATTGAGGAACCAAACTTCCAAAAAGTTGTGCCAAATACGGCTAAGGTAATCTATGCCTCAGTTTTAGTTTTTTACCCCGATTTAGTTTTTTGTCCATGGATTTATGAGTTTTGAACAGCGGTATACTACTGTTGCCTATATTATAAGAAAATCCTTAGTTTTTCGAAAAATTCAAAGTTTTGTATACAGGAAATTTATAAAAATGACCACATAATTGATATTCATCAGACTTTATAAAGAACTTCATTTAAACAATACACAACATTGAGAACTTCGTTCTTGTGAATCATTTAAAATGTACTGAAACATTGTATCTAATCGAAAATACAAAGTCTTATGTTTTACCGTACTTACTTTTCAATTCCATTTTCTGTCTTTCCATAATTAACCTTTTCATTAAACTTTCAATGGCTACGTGTGTTGGAGCACTCAGAGCAATGCGGCAATTGCCAACGCTTCGCTTAAATATAAAAGAAAGTGGAAATAGAATAATTATAGACTGAGTTTAATAACTATTTGTTGTTAATTAGTTAGACAACTAGTTATTTACTCAACTTATCTAAAGAAATTCAAAAATATGAAATTTTGAAAATTATAATATGCTTAAAACTGAAATATAAAAATTTTGTCCGAGGTTCCTTTTGAAAAACAATTACATTCTAGTATTAACGTTGATGTGTTTTAAGGTTTCAATTTTCTAAATGTAGACAATGTCATTTCTCATAGGAACTCCTTTTACGGCCAAAACTTTGTCACTTTTACTAAAAAAAATAATTATATCCTGGAAGAGGAGTTCCTATGCATTTACACCGACATTTAAAGAGATATATCTGAAAATGACAAAGCTGATCTTTTTTGTGGTTCGTCGTCAATGTCACTTCGCTATAGCTCTTACGTTATACCTTTGTTCTGTATTGTTCTTATAATATGCAGATCTACCACAAATGAAATCTTGATAAAAAAAAGATCTAATGACACATTTTCTTTTATCTTAGGGAAACAATTTCATTCGAAAACCATTGTTTACACAACGAATTCTTCAAAGGTTATCCATAAACAATATTTCCACTTGATAGCATCTACGATAGTACCTAAAGTAACATCTGTAAATTTGAGAACATTGTTGTTTAATACATGTATAAACAGTTTTCTATGCGATGCCTTTACTCTTGCCTGTTTGACAAGACAGTATATATATGTGTGTAAATATTTTTTGAACTTATAGCTTTTTCACAGACCTTGAATATTTCCTTAATGATAGCAATGGGGATTTCCGTTTTTCTGGTGCCTGAAGGTTCTCGAATAAGAAAGATACGACTGAATGATTTTTTTTCCAAAACCATATCAACTGCTTTTATTATGGCTGTACTCTTCGTAGCATTAAAGTCGTTCTAAAATGTAATGAAAAGGTCATCATATGAGGTTATTTAAAAAAATGAATATATTAGACTAATTAGTGTACAATTTAATGCATATAATAAATCTAAACTGTAGTATTTGTTATTTTTGCTAAATGAAAAATGAAAAGATCAAATTTTTCAAAAAGACTTTTAGTTAAGGAACTTTTAGTTAATGAATATACTTAAACACGCTTCTATGAAATATCATTCGAATGCATAAAATCTGCTGCTATGGTTTGGTTTTCTAGAACAATGAAGCAACTTGGTTCAATATCCGTGAAACTAAGATCAAAGATTGCAAAAATCAAGACGTTATAACTTGTGCAATATTTAAAGAAAATTGCAATACTTTTAACTATCCTTCCAAATTAAAAAAAATCTTTTAAAGCAAAATGTATCTACATTCAATTTGTATGTTCCCCTTAAAAAATAAATGTATGTTAAGATGGTTCATAAGTGTTTCTCGTTTCTTGTTTTTTATATAGATTAGACTGTTGTTTTTTCCTGTTTGAATTGTTTTACACTTATCATTTTGGAACCCTTTATAGCTTACTGGTCGATGTGATCCAGGGCTTCGTGTTAAAAGCCGTACTATGATTTATAATTGCTTACTTTGTACACGTTATGACTTGGTTGGAGAGTTGTCTCACACAACACCTTTTTTTAGTGTTGTCAATTTGTACAGTTTCGCCTAACCGGTTATCCAAAAATCGTTCGACCGATTAACCGGTTAACCGGTAGTTTAAGTTAATGTTTGACGGCCTTTTCTGTTGCACCCTCTAAATGTACGTGTTTACAATACGATAATTTAAGTTTGTCCTTTGGTATTATAAGGCTTGTCTGTGAGGAGTCCTGGCGAAGGTTGACTTTTAATAATCCAATACTCCGTAACTACTATGGCGTTTGTAATAACTTCAGATTGAAAAATAAAAAAAAACCTTCTTTATCTCGTTGAATTGAAAATGTCTGAAAACTCGAACCATCAAGTATTATACATTTGCTATATTCACGTTGATTTGCATTTCACAATTTTTAAGTTGGCATTTCGTTTAAAGTATGAAAAAGCCTTGCACGTAGTGGAGGCTGCACATTCAGATGTAGGTGTACGCAATATTTAAGATGAAAAATACAATAATGAAGGAAATCGTGAAAAATTGGAAATATGTCGGCAAATGCTCTATAGAGCTTATGTTTGCAATTTTCATGTACCCGACTTAAAATTAAATTTCCTATTGTATTATAATCTATATTGAAATACTGATTGCAAGTTACTTTAAAAAAAAAATGTATACTAATTATGTTTACTTAAGATCTTGCCCCGAGCTAATAGACAAGTTGTAAAATTGTAATTATTTTATGTTTTTTTAATTACAGATAGCAATCAATATACTGGATAATTGATCTGTCAAATTAATTACCACGACGATAATTTCTAAAAAGAGCAAAACTGTTAATGATTTCAATACACATTTATTTCGGATCTACTAAAATTGAAAAAAAATCGTCCGGTTAACCGGTTAGCGTTTTTGGTATTCGGTATTCGATCCTTCCGACGGTTACTGTAGTTTTATCAAGGGTTAACCAGTTAACCGATTAACCCTTGACAACACTACAATTTTTCTATATTTGTTTTCCATAGTTTAAGATGAAGGGTTTGTTTGCATGTTCCTAAAATACCGTCATTAGCGAAAAACGATTATTTTGCTTTTCTTTGTTTAGAAAGCACATTGAATTTTGTCATGATCCGGAAAACAAAGAATTTCCATAATACATAGGATGAATTTCACGTTCGAAACGTCATATACGAGCTAAATACAGCAAAAATATGCTTTTGTCGAAATTGATTTTTTTTTATCTGTAGATTGCGGTATGTCTCTTTGATCTTTTTGTTTTGTTTGTCATGTTCATTATGTTATCTGATTTTCTTTCTTTCTTGGATTGAGATTGTTCAATTTGTATCCTTTTCCCCCTTTAAGACATGTATTGCAGAAATGAGAATAATTTTACTCATACTTTTGTGAAAGTTTTACGGTTTTTTTTTAAGTCTGAATTTTTCGGAAAAGAAAATAATTCAAGCCTGTTTGCGATGTGATTTACGTACGCTTTTTTAATGACTAGAAAAATAAAGCCAATCATCTTTAATATGAAAATTGCCCCCAAAAAAACTGCTGCAAAGAAGCGCATTTCGTCTACATTGGATTAATTATTGATGCTCGAATAAAAAAACCCTGAAAAGGTCGAATTAGTACGAATTGAAAGAGCATTGAGTTTAAGTTTGTAACCCGGATTTGTTTTCTCTCAATCGATTTATGACATTTGAACACTGGTATACTACTTTTGCATTAATGATGACCAAAATTTACTCCATTTGGTTATGTTGGCATGCAACCAATTCACAATCAATATTTTACCATACGATGAACTTATAACCATATATATATGTACTGTGTGTACATTTATCACCCTTTAATATACAAATATTCAGGCAAAAAGGACAGGTGACCACCTGGTACTAAAACTGGTACTTATACTAAAACAGCACTCAGGTTTCCTGAATAACCTTGATGAAAATATCTGTGAGCATATCTCCATAAAATTTCAATGCAAAACAATAGTGAAGTTTTATGGGTTCTAAGTTCTATCTTCTATTAAAAAAATGTTTATGCAAATCTTTTAGGAATTGTTTGGTCCTTAATGCTCTCTAACTTCGTTCGTATTTTTGACTTTTAACTTTTTTTTTATTCGGGCGTCACTTATGAGTCTTTTGTAGACGAATCGAGCGGCTGGCGCAAATACAAAATTTCACTCCTGGTACCTATGATGAGTTTATTTACAAAACGTTACTGGAGCTTATTGAATGAATTAGTCCTGTTGGTTAATGGACACTTGCACAGTAATGTTAGTCTTTTTACTTTTAACAGTGAGCAATTTAGAAAGTATCTCTATGATTTATGCGAACTTCTAGCATTCTACACAAAAAATTAATAAAAGTATTTGTTTTCAATTTGGTTAGTTCAAAACGTTTTCTTGATTGCCTTTTTTACGTAAAGAGAGGCGAGGGATTCCGAAGAGATGTTCAAACTCATAGCTGAAAATAAACTGATAACTCCATAGCTAAAAAGAAAAGAATCATAAGACATCAGTATACAAAACTCAATAAGGAAAACTAAAGACTGAGCAAAACGATCCCAACCACAAACTGAAGTAATATCAGGTGATCCGGAAGGGTAAAAATATCATTCTGCTCGTGTGGTATCCGTCGTGTCAATGATGCAAGTAAAAACCCGGTGATAAGTCTAATTTGGGGAAAGTACATGCACGGAATATCGAAGACTTCGTATATTTCAGTGTAATGTAACGAAAAAGAAAGGTCCGTAAACCCCCGATTTTATATAGAAAGTACACTAAGCTAAAAGTCTTTCTTGATGTAGCCAAATACTTTTGTATTTGGCTTTCAAATTTGCTTATTTCGCCTTGATGAGAAATCAACTCTCAATTCAATTATGACTTCAGTTTGATACTAACCAATAACCATGGGTTACAATTACCCTAATGTTGTAATGTGAAGAATTATTATTGACAAACATACCTTATTTACAAGCATATTCAATTCGTGTTCCACAGAAATACTTCTGAAAATATCATTTTTGCCTGGTTTCAACACATGACGGATCAATTGTGTCGTAAACGATGTTGCCAAACCATCATATAGGGAAATGACATCTTTCAGAGAATGGACGAACTGAAAGGAGAAATTGCTTTATGATACTAATTGTCTTTATTTTTATCTGTATTTTCTGTTTCCTATCAATACCTATTTTAGTGTTTCACACAAGTTGATATAAATGTCTTAACTAAGAATTAAAAAAACAAAATAACAAAAACTTTGGTTTAAGTGAAAGCAAACCTTCCTCAAATTGTGAATCGTTTATAACGCGAGTCTTGAACATGTTAAATACTAGTATGCATTTATAATTAAATTGCTTCCGACATTCTATTTATTATAAAGTAATCGTTTAGATCAAGCAATTTGCCTTTTCAGAATCTAAAGGACTATGGGTAATCTCATCGTTCACCAAAATAAAAATAACGTTACGTCATTGGCTCAATTTTCATTGTTTATAACGTTTTAAACTAATCACAACGTTTTGGTGTACGCTTTTGAAAATATTACCCAGAATGCATTAGATTCTGAAACGGCGAATTATCATTAGATTAAATTAGACAAATTTTCAAGAAAGATAATACCAGTTGGATATGCAACATTTATTTCAAAGACGACTTTAATCTGCCGACAAATATAACGAAACGAAAAGGCAGCTTGAATTTGCAATCAAATGATGCACAGTCATATTTTTACATATTTAAATGGTATAACATCAATTACCTCCATCGTGGATTCACTCGTATTAGAACACATTCTAAAATGACTAGACTTTATCTGAACCTTGTATGCTACTGTATAGCAGCTTTCTGATATAGGCCATTTGTTATCTGAAATGAACTTAAGTTCTTGACTTCATGTAACACAGGTAAATATAAAATAATTGATTTTTACATTTGAAAATTATTTATTGAATATCCTAGTGGATAGAACATGAAACGCCATAACTCTAAGAATGAAGTTAACTGTATTTTTTGTTGATTCATTATAATTCATATCCTATATGTATACATGTATATGTCTTCTGCAAATTTAGCCTTCTTAATCCCTTTTTCTAATAAGAAAGATATATTTTTCGATAGAGTAGTAAAAGCTATAGATTTCTCTCTTTTTCCTAGTTCTAGACTGTCTGGAGACACATAATAGAAAACATGACTATCTTTTCAATGTTTTGAATACGATACGAATGATACCAAGGGGTCGGTCATTCAATACTTATTACACCACTACAACCGAGAACATAATTCACAAAATCCAAAAAGACAAACGAATACTCAAAACATTAAAGACTGAGCAACACAAAGCCCACCGTAAAACTGGATGTGATCCTAGATGCCCCGGACGGGTATTCATATCCTGCTCTACATGTGTCACACGTCGTTGTACATCTGAAAATAAAATGCTCCACGGTACGCAACTTACTGATACGGCAGAGATGGAAACAGTTTGGACAAGTATGAACACTAAATTCAAGCTTGATACAGCTCTAAATTTGGATTGTGATAAAATAATTGACATATCTTAGGTTTGATAGAATTTGGACAAATAACTGATTTTTTGCAAATTGGACATATTCAGATCAAATATTCCAATTTCCAGAATTTAAATAAACGGTAAGATTAGGCATATAACAGAACCACACAAATTTCAATTTTGATGAAATCAGGCAAAATTTTATTATAAACCCTTTTTAACCTCATTGTGGACCAATTTGATAACAGGGCAAAAAATCAAAACTTAAAGATTCATCATATCAAAGAACATCAATAATTTATTTTTTATTTAATCAAACAAAGCTTAATTTTGAAACCTTAAGTTTGCATTTTGTAAAGATAGCCTTTTCACAAACCACGCCTCTCTTGGGGAGAAATATAATATTCATAGATAATTTGTTTTGTTTACCTAGTGGTTCTCAAATATGATCTCTATGTTGCATCTCATAGAGACATAACTTATGAATATTAACAGTATAAATACACATGCATAGCGGCCAAATTAAATTCTAAGGAAGAGCCTATGTGAAGGAAGGTAAAGTAAAGAATTTTAGTATAAGTTCACTCTAAAACGTTCTGGGTATATACATGTTGAAAATATGCCGAAACTTTTGAAAAGAGTTCTCGTGCAAATGAACTTTTCTAGGATACATTTTTATAACGAAACATAATGGCAAAAATAGCAATGTTTTATCCGTAAAAAGGAGTTTTTAAGAGATATTGTAATGTCTGTTTTTACATAAGTACAACATTAAGATCTTATTATGGATTATTTCAAAACAGGGCCCAAAATCCAAATTTTAAATACACGATGAGATTTAGCATATTAAATAACCTGACCAATTTTAGACCTTGAATTAAACCCCATTGAAACTTAGCTGTTTATACAAAGCATTATAACAATATTGTTTTTGGTCCCTTTTTTCCTAACCCGTTAAGGTCATAACCCCTAAAGTAAATCCTAACCTTCCCTGTATGGTAGAACACCTAAATATCCATTCATCAACTTATTCTCATTTTTTTTTCAGAAACCAAACAATCCTAGTTTTTCAGCCCCCTTTTTAGCCCTAATTTCTACCCGATTTGTACTATGACCATTAAAATGACCACCAACCTTCCTTATGAAGAACAGAACAACGTGGTAAATATTCATAAGATCAATACGTTTGCTTGTTTTTCCCTTTCTTGGCCACTAAACAGCTACGACGATAACTTTTCGGTGTGAGCATAGGCTCCGTGTTGAAGACTGTACATTGACCTATAACGTTTTAATTTTCAGCCCCCTTGTTAGCCCTAACTTCTACCCGATTTGTACTATGACAATTAAAATGACCACCAACCTTCCTTATGAAGAACAGAACAACGTGGTAAATATTCATAAGATCAATACGTTTGCTTGTTTTTTCCCTTTCTTGGCCCATAAACAGCTACGACGATAACTTTTCGGTGTGAGCCTAGGCTCCGTGTTGAAGACACATTGACTTATAATGGTTTAATTTTTAAAATTGTAACTTGGATGGAGATGCTTGTTTTGGTTCCTTGTCGACTCCTTATTACAAAAGAACAACGATAATTACCCTCAAAATTAATCCCAACCTTATATTTTGATCAAATCTTATGATTTTGTGCATTCAGTGACCAAAATATGAGAGTCTTATTTCTACCTTATCCGAAAATGCATTGAAATTGTAAGAATTAATATACCATAACTATAAAATATAAAAGTATATACCATTATTCTAATTTAGCACTGTCAGAACTAACCTGCAAGACAGTGACCTGGTATGCCTTCAATGCTGCTTGACCGTTGGTAAATGATATCCTCTATATAGCACATAGCAGCTTTATATTTACCATCATCTGTAGATGATCGCAGTACAAGAACGTCGTCTTTCTTAAAGCTATGATCTTTTACTAGAATTGATTAAGAAGTGGTTTTTGATAAGATTTAAATTGACTATTTTGTCGAACAAAGTGATAATAAATAACATCAAACGTTAGAAGCACATATAACTGCATATTTTTACACAATCATTTTTTATGAAGACAGATTTGTCATCTATACAGACAAACTAAAAGGCATGTTCTCATCACATGTAACAAGTTTTGTTGTCAACAAGTATTTCTTGAAAGTACACAGAATACAGCAGATTTTATACGAAACATGTATTTTGTTATGTACAAATGTTTAACATTGATTTTGTAATAATCGTAGCACATCTACATTGTACATGTTCTTTGTTGCATGCTTTAATGTAGAAATTTCGCAATGTACCTTAATATGTACTTTTATGATTGTTGTCATGCAAAATAGTCGTTATCTTCATGATAAAGCGTAAATATATAACTATAAAGAAAAACTGATTATCAACAATTACCAATACTATTATGATGGTTTAATTGCTTATGCATTTTTGGATTTGTTGTCGTTCCTGATTAAAGTAAATCGATAAATTGCTTTAGTAACATCTAAGCTGTCTGTCGTTGGAAACGGACGTCATTTATAACATGAATGTTTTAATTTATCTCCTTCGTGAAAAGTAGACAAATGATGAATCACATGTAGCCTTTTTTTTTAAATATGTCTTTTGGCCATATAAGCGTATCGATTTTAAGTACACATTCATATTTGACTTGATATTTTGGTTTCAGCTCTCCTGTTGTATGTTAATCCAAACAAACTCTTAGGACGAACCATATCAATTAAGTTTTATTTTGTATTTACTAGTACTCAATCAATTCTTCTACAAGTATACAGCTAGTCAGATTACAATAAGTTAATAAGTCAACGCCTCGGTACCTGATTCATAATGTAAGTTATCTAATTCTCCGTTGATAAATTAAAAAAAAGGAAAATGTGTCTAAAGACACAAATGCCCCTGCACAAGCTTTGATGTGAAAATGGGACAGACGGACGGACAAAAAGATGGAAAAACAAAAGGATGGAAAGACGGAAGACAGGATAGACGGAAAAACGAAATAACGGAAGGACGGGAGAACATGAAATTGGGGGTTACACTTAATGCCACCGTCGCTCTCGCAGTTGCATAACAAAAATTGTCTATCTCAGGCAAAATATGACATAAAATTGATTTGAGTATTCTTTCAAGTCTGTATTGTTTTTTGTCATATAGCTCCGAATCTCACGTTTTTGAATAGTTTTACAGAATAAGCTTTTGAATATATTGACATGCATTATTGATATAAATATGCTTTCTCGCACCGCGGGTAAATTATCACGTTGTTATTTGTTTAACGCCGTCACGTGGTGACCCCCTATGAGACCGTAGGTAGTCAGTAAATATCATTTGTGGTTCATGACGCGTTACTGACGACGTCATCTATTAATGTTTTGTGTTTCATTGTTTATTTTTCAACAAAGCGCATCAGATAAAATCCAGCGAGCGATAAATTCGTTATACGGTTAACTAACGACCCCTCTGGCCTCACACTCTATGGATTTTACTTACACTCTATGGATCTGTAGGGGGTCAGTAGTGAACCATATAACTTAAAGTATTTAACCTTAATTTAATGATTAAAGCAATTTAGTATTGTAACAAACATAACACTTGTTAATGTATATCAAATGTAAAGTAAAGAACCCTCACTTGAAATAAGCTTATTTCTATAACAATACCTGTGAAATATGCATAGGAAAATTCATTGCTGTTGGTATAATTTCGATTACAGAAAACACATTTTATAACAGTTCTTTTTCCTTTCAGATTTTGCCATTTTTGAATACACTACAAAAAAATAATACAGATTATAGCTGAAATATCTGTAATGTTCATAGAGATACACGATGACATATTGCATCTACCAAACCAAAATGTATAATTTCAATTAAAAAATAAAGTTGCAGATAAGGTTCATTGCTTCCAAGTATTTTCACATGTGCTTCATTTAGCGATGAGGTTGGGTTCTTTTTATACAAAAATGTCACTTTAACTTTTCATTAAACAAAATTGGATTGAAAAGCTTCTTTGACTTAATATCACCAAGTAGTCAATAAAAACGCATTTATGTATAAAGAGAACATGTCTTACCAATTCCCATGTTTCTAAAAGCAGATGAGACAATACTGTTGTAAAGTAATCTTCTTGACTTTCATATGCTGACAAGAGGAGATTAACGTCTTTCGAGATAGCTGGCGGAGTTGTCTTACACTTGTCTATCAAAAAAATAAATGTTGTTCTGATATACAAAAGAATTATTTAATGGAGAGGGCTTACTTAGATTGTTGCCCAATCCAATTTAATTTATTTGAATAAAATATTGTTTAAACAAATTAAACTTAACTAATTATTTAATCGACTAATACTCCAGATTTGTGTTCTACATAGTTTTCATTACTTTCTAATGGCATAAGTGATAGCAGTTAATTGGTATTACAATATTCAATATCAATATCAATTAGTATTGATGAGAGTTAAACACCATGTAAGGAAATTCCGTAACGCAAGAAAATAATTTAAGGATTTAAAACGGTAAGAAATATTTAATTACTTTTAATAATATATTAAAAGTGATCTGCGAATTGTTTAAACTTTCCAAAATGGAATAGTTTTACTCACCCCACATTTCCGCTGATTAATAGTTTTTATCAAAGTAAGATACACTGTATTGAATTGCATATTACGTGTGTATATCTGCAATAGTGACAACAGATTTTTTTTCTATGGCAAATGTTTCATTTATAGTAAAAACGACTGTGACAACACTGTTAAAAAAAATTGTGTGATCTTGATACTTGTTTTATCTTAGTTCATGTACTTTCTAAATTATTTAGCCAACTCAAATTGACTACGTAACATATTGCAATTGTACATGTACAAATAATATAAAAAAGAAGATGTGGTATGTTTCTTACTAATGTGGTCTATTCCAGTTTACTTCATTATATATTATAGTAAAACATTTATATAACCATACCATACTCGTCAAACCAGGCAGGAGTCCACATCAGTATCTTTCGAATAAAGTTGTTATGATCCCAGAATTGCATTCTTACAGGTTGTTCCATCTTCTTCGGAAGGGACCCTTGTAATGAAGATCGGCGAACATCATTCTTGTTACTTGTAGCTTCATCATTTTCTTTTCCAATTCCGACTTTCTGTTGTTTTCCTTTATCTGTATTTCTTTTTATGGCTGTTGCCTGAAATTTATTTTTGATTAAACTGTCGATACCTTCTGTTTGTGTCGGAGATGATATTTTAGTGTCTTTCCTTTCAGGTTTGTCAAAATTTGAAAGAACTGGATAATATTCACTTAATTTTTTCATATTACAATTGTCTACCGCAATCGAGCTAAATTCAGTTGTTTGTTTTTGTTCTGCCTTTTGTTTTGCTGAATCGTTACTGTCATTTGAATGCTGTAAAGATGGTGTTAAAATACAGTCATTGGTTATAGAAAATTCAGTTGCATTGTATTTTCCAGCTTCATCTTGTGTATCCTTTCCGCAGAAATACGAAGACATGCCTGGAGATTTATCGAGTTGGATGCCGTCAATCTTAGCAGCTGGTTTTATTTCACAATGTTTTGCCACACTTTTATTTTTATTACATTTACCATCCGTGTCAACCACAATTTCGAATGTATTACTTTTAGAAGTAGATACTTTTTTATATCTATATTCAAAATCATCTTGGTGTGGTATATCAATTCCATTTTCCAGAGATAAGGGGCCTTTACTAATTGGCATATCAGATATCGCAGAACAAGAACTAAAGCTGTCACTACATTGTTTATTTTTATTTTCGCTGTTCTTTTCATAACATGGTAGTAAATCGTTTTCACTTTGTATTAAACATTTTCCTGGATTCTTTAGAAATCTTTTTCTTGGAATTGCCAATGCAGGCAAATCAATGTCATTTTCATTGTCAATTGATTCAACATTTTTTAATGAACCTTTATCTGTGTTATCTTCTTCAGAAACAGTTTCGGTTGGATTCGTTTTTGCATCTTTTTCTAAATATAAACAATCCATCAACATTTTGTTTTCTTTATCCAGATATAGTTTCTGTCTTTTCCTTTGGACTTTATTATCTGAATTACAACCATCCAATGTACGTTTAGAATTCAAAGTTCTTGACTCATTATTTATTTCCATTCTATTTTCTTTTTTAATTACAGCTGTGTCTATCATATGCTTTTTATCAATCTTTTTAGTTTTAATGACTTTAGGTGTTGCAGTATGTTCCTCTTTAATTGTAATTCCATCTTTCTCTGAATAATGAAGATATGGTAAGTATTACACAACTGGAATTTAGTTTTCAATTTAAGGGTTTCACAAATAACAGAAGATGCTCTTGAGTTATCGATTCTAGATGTTTATGTGTCTAGTCCTTTAAGTTTTTACCGTTCTTCATCTCTGTTGCATTATATTTGTTTTTAGGTCTCATGACTCGGTATTTATACGTCACGCCAGCAGGTTTTTTTTACTTTGTGCAGTCTTGCGATTCGGATGAAGGACTTTGCCAGTGTTTATTCTTTTTGTTAGCCCTTGTAATTATATTGATATTTACTGGATGTTTATGTAATCAACAAAGTGAATATGGTATGTATTATCAACCATAATTATTTTCATGCTTGGTTGAATTTTTTTTTGACAATTGCTTTGTATGTCTGTGGCGTATGTTTACACAGTTTAAGCTGCATATTGCATGAGACATAGCATATTATTAATTATTCAGATGCTCACACTGTTTTGTAAACTGTACAGAACGACAAACAACTGTCATATAAGAGGAATGTTCAGATTGATATTAAACAAGGTTTTATTCACATTTTGCTTCGAAATTCCGAGTCAATTTAGAAAATTGTTGGTGTTTCGTTGATTGATATTGTTTCATGTTGTAACATTTTGAATATTCATTTCAGTGCGTTATTCTTTTTATTATACGTTGCATCTTACCAGATGCATGTTCGGTTCGTGTATCACAATAACTGTTAACTATGTTTGATATATTCTCAAGAATATTCTTATCTTTTAATAATTGATTTGATTTGTAACAATGTTTTTCTATCAATTAGTTAATTAATAAAATGAAATGAGCAAATACACATATAATAGTCGTGTTTTGAATTATAAACTGGGTAACGAAATTTTCAAATATAACACTTTTTACCCTCTTTAAGATAAGAGTGTACTGCAGATTGACAATGTTCATTTCTTAGTCCAGCAGCTTCTTTATGTTTTTTCCTAGAAAAAAATATTAAGGCACATATGCATTTAAATTTATTACCATTCAAAAAATTCTGTTATCGTTTTTAATCACTCATTTCATAGAATTCTTATTGAAAAGTTGCATGCCTTAATTAGTCTACAGTTTATAAAGTATCTTCACTGTGATAAACATCTGAACTTGTTCAAAAAAGTAATTTTTCAAATTAAAATTGCAGTAGCAGAAACAGCCAACAACTCTCCAACAAAGCGATAAAATTCCGAACTCAGAGACGGACTTCAGGTGGACCTTAACAAAAATGTGTACTAGTTCAGCGAAAAGAGACTTCCCACTGAACTCTTAAACATATAAATGAACCAAAATTTAAAACAAAGACTAACAAGACTGACAAAACCCAGTACTCCTAACATCAGTCAATTTAAAATTAGTCATTAGAAAAAAATGATAAGTGCAGTCCAGATATGCGTCCAATTATTTGTAATGTAATACTAGTAATTAAAAATGAAATTTGGTAACAGCTGAAGGTAAATTGAAATAATGCTTACACCGATTCCCAACATAAATGATTGAATCAATGATTGCATCTGATCACAATAAACCATATAACCTATTTGAATGATGCAATGAATATCAAATAGATCAATATAAGGTCACGGTTCCAAAATTGTGCCGAGTACCCAAATTGCACCTACATATATTTAGAGACTAAACAGTTTGTACTTTTATGATTTGATACTATGCACGTCTTTCAACACAGGTAAACACATTTAGATATAAACAAAACGTTCACAGAATTTATCAACATATGAAGTGTTTACTGAAAAAGCAATATGTACGGAAACGTCGTCATGCGACGTCATCAAAACGTCGCCTTTTTAAAAATTAACAAATACAATATGTAACAAGTATCCATTTCTTAAAAAAATGAAGGGTATTGTAGTAACGCTTACATAGAGGCCAACGAAAGAGCATTAACAAGTAATTATAAAAGTTTTAAACTTTAACTACACTTTATTAAGATTTTCAAACGGAGATTTTTAGCACATTTCATAGGAATTTGTTTCGTAAATTGAACGTATTTGCCTGTTAACTGACAATTGAAAAATCTTTAGAAGCCTTAACGGGCTTCGAGCGTATTTAATTATTTTAGAATTTTGTAAACCTAGAAAATGAATCGGATGTGTATACTTACATATGTCTTTGACAGTTTGCTTTTGTTGTAAAAGACCTTTTGCAAACTGGACATGTATGATTCCGCTCTCCTTTGTGTGAGCTGTAACATAACGATAGAAGGCTAATGTTGAGAATTGTTTTAACTGTATTTAAAAAAAGAACAACATGCATTTACAGAACCATGTTTACCATGTTTTTGTTTACATAACTGGAACTAAAGCAAACGTCTTTAATTTATAAATAAGCTGGAATTTTATATTACACCTAATAGACTTAAAAATCAAATTTGATATCAATTTGGTCGAGAGAAATGACATAATCGAATGCAGTCAGTAGATGGCCTGGTTTACCGAATACATTGTATTCTGCAATTGGTTTAATTGATTTTTTTTTACAAACGGATAAAGTTTGACGAATTACACAAACTATGTTAAGGGACCAGTCAATATTTATTGTGGGGGTTAGGACCGGTGTAATTCATATTTCTCACTTATCCTACCCTCTGAATATACCAAAAAAAGTTTCTGTCCTATATGAAATATCTTCTAAATAAGTATATGTCCTACCTAATCTATGAATAAATCAAACTGACTTTAACTTCATTTTCATCAGATTAACACAGATCAAATATAGTAGTCTTGGAATTTGTTTGGGAATTTTAACTGATCTAATCCTTAAAGAAGGCAAATAAGGGTTTTTTTCCATTTCACTTTCTCAGTTTCACGAAGAGTAATACACTACAATAGTTTATGAACAATGTGTATTATCTTTGTTTTCAATAGATATTTTTCTGCCTTTTGACTTTGTTTTTTTTTTAATTTTCTAGTTAGAATGTTGTATTATTAAATAGTTTTCCTTATTTTTAAAGATGTATATTTTCTTTAATTCTACCTTTGTTCAATTGTTTGCATTTGGTTAATTTGATGGCAGTATATTATATCACTTTAAATAGAATGAATAATTTTATCATTTTTGTTCAATGTTATTTTTATTTTTTATACATGTCTATTTTTTTCAACCTTTTCAAAATCATTACATGATTGTCCTATAAACCTAATATTAATGTCAAGACTTGAAATTGTATTTCTATTGTTGTTACTTGTTTGTTCCTCAATTAATATTGATTATTTTGTTGTAATTAAATTTGTATAGCCTGTTTTCTACATTCATACATATGCTATAAAAATATTGCTGTCCTATTAGTGTTGAAGACCAAATGAGTAGAAGTCCTATCAAAAATTAAGTAAAAATAGATGTGTGTCCTACTAAGTTTTGCACCGGTCCCAACCCCCAATAAATATTGACCGGTCGCTAAAGGCGTTATTTTTGCACTAGTAGCAAGTACACGTAAGAAAACACATACTAACAATATGAAAGAAATATAAACAAGCTATCAAAATGTGTTGTAGACACCACCGTGATAGTTTAAAACGAGAGAAAGAAAAAATAACTACAACAACAATGCATTTCAAATTAATCTGATTAACGTAGCTTGCTTTTAATTGAGTATTAAGACATTAAGGTAGATGGATTGTCAAGATTATAATCTATTGAATTTTTTGATTATTTGCCAAAATGATGTGTATATCAGGCTTTTTAAACAATAATAAAAATAATGGGTCACGGGGCTTATTTTCACGCTACACGGTGATCAAAATTGACAGATTTTGTATGGACTATGCATGGAAACCCCAATTTAACTACACCATAGAATTTTGAAAAAACATATGAGAAGATAGCTTGTATAGTATGCTTCAGTTAAGAAAAGAAAAACGTCACTGGACCCGTTTTCTTGCTACATAATAAAATAAGAAAATTCCTAACACACTCTATTGTAAAAGTACCATTATATGAATTATCTACCCTTGCATTTGAGTTGCCTCCCCTTATGTTGTAAAGTTGGAAAAAATTTAAACAGACAAAAGTTTTCTAGTTTTTGTAAAATACAACCATAATTATAATAAATCATGTAATTTTCTTTATTGAAATGAAAGTTCTTACACACGAATTTCCTACTACTTTCAAAATTTGCACATTCTAATAAGATCTATACCTTGATTTTCTGGTATTTTCAAATCCAAGATAGAGGAAGACACCCTATCTACCTTAAAGGTCAGTGGTCCTCAAATAGGTTTCCATAGCTTTGATTTTCAATTCAACATGAACGATAAATGTAATTAATGTCGTCAATTGTAACTCAGTTTAGAATTTAGTACATATATCCGATTCTGAGTATTCAAAGAATAAAAAAGAAATAATATTTTGTTATTTACCTGATGTGTCTATTGCAATTAGACTTAAATCTAAAGCTCTTTTCGCACATTGTGCATCTAAATGGATATTCTTTAGAATGGTTAATTTTATGTTGAAGAAATTTTGATTCAACTTTGCTGGAATATTTACATTTGTTGCACTTATATGGATTATTCGATTTTCTTTTACCTGAAATACACAAAAATGTACATCAACAGCGCTTTTATCTTTAGATTAGGAATGGTATAATAAATATAATGTACCAAGTCAGAAATATTACAGTTACTGTCCATTCGTTTGATGCGTTTGAACTTTTGATTTTGCAATTTGATTAAGAACTTTTCGTTTTAAATTTTTCTCGGAGTTCAGTTTTTTTGTGATTTTACTTTTTATAAATCCTACTTTAAATCAATTTGGGACCATTATCGGATTACATTTACATATCAGTGATTTTTCTTCAGTTAAGCCGTGTAATGTTATCATAACGATCGTTATGTTATGTTTTGAAAAAAGTAATAAACCGTATATCTTACTTTGCCTGTTATAAAACCTGTATCTTTAACTGATATGCAGTTTGTTCGTATTGCTAGCATCTTTTAATGACCCCCTTTGTAACGTTTGTTAAATACATGATAACATTACAAAAAGTTGCGAAAAAGGAGACATGATCATACTACGTTCTCAATAGAAGGCATATACCATGTATACTATGAAAATAAATGTTACAAATTTCTCATTGGATTACAATTAAGTAGGTTATAAGATTAAAAATGAAAAGAGGGATTACTTCATATAGGAATAAACATGACTAAGACTTTAACGTTAACATTTTTTAGCGTAAGCTAAAATTGGTTGAAATAATATTAGATAAAGAAAAAGAAGATAATATTTATGATTGAAACTCAGATATAATTCGTGAATTTCATTTTATAAAATTCGTATGCTTTAGAGTGACCATAATGAAAAAACAACGTATCTATCATAATTTCAAATAAAGATATTTTCAAATATATTCAATTCAAATGACATAACATAATAAACATTCATGGAGAAAATTATAACGTCATCTATGTTTCCTACTTGTATAGTTTTACTACTCTAACACGCTTCTAAACTAGTAATTGTTACATCATGTACATGTAATGAGGGTTTCCAAATTCTATTATATTCTGTTATAGTGTTATCTTTTTGTCGAGAGTATCTGAATTGTTAACATGACTTTTAGAAGTGTCAACAATAGCTGTTTACATGTTTCATCGTAAGCTAAAATTGATTGAATTAATTCTAAATAAAGAAAATAAACACCCTAATTATGATTGAAACTCAAACATTAATCGTGAATTTCATTTTATATAATTCGTATGTTTTAGAGTGACCATTATGATGAATGCATCATAAGAGGTGACCACACTTTAAACATCAAGTATTGTTGCATTTTGGACTGCATGCCATAGATAATCTTCAATGCTTACTTGGATGCATGTACGAGCTTTGAACATTAATGAACTACTATTTGCTCCTTGTACATTTGACATTTTCGACAATACATTAAAATGAGATCACCCCTAGTTTTCGGTGGGGTTCGTGTGCTTAGTCTTAAGTTTTCTATGTTGTGTCTTCTGTACTATTATTTGTCTGTTTGTCTTTTTATTTTTAGCCATGGCGTTGTCAGTTATTATTTATATCTATGAGTTTGACTCTCTCTCTGGTATCTTTCGACCCTCTTTTGAAACACGGATGCGAAAACAACATTCAAACACGTATGGCATGGTAAATGTCTTAAATATTTGTTTTAATACGATGCAAGTTACCTTTGGTTTTCTCAGGGAACAATTCTAGATTGGAATTTTTGTTTTCTGATGTCATTTCACTATTTTGAAGTTGAATGATGGGTTTTACATCTAAATGCATAAAAAAATGAAAACTAATTTATCATGATTTCAAAACAGATCTTTTCAAATATATTTTTAATTCAAATGTCATAAACATATCTTTATAAACGTTCGCGGAGGAGTAAAGTGTAACTAGTTGTTCTTAATGTTACATCATGTACATGGAACGGCGGTTTCCAATTCTACTATATTCTGTTATAGTTTTATCTTTTTCGAGAGTAAATGTATCTTAAAACTACTAATTTGACTTATAGTAGTGTCAAATATAACTGTTTCCATCTATAATAGTAAATTGCAAATTACATGTATAAGAGAAAAAATTACATTTTTAATTATATACGAATAATGGTTCATATCTAAGAAATATATGAGATCTCTGCCAAAATATACAGCAACAAATAATGGAATATCGGTGAAAATTATTTCCCTTGCAAGGAATTGATGTGGTGATACCAATGACTCCACATTCATTTTAACAAAAACTATCGTTTTGTCAACTAGTCTATACGATATGCTTCAAACAAAACTAAATCCCAATTTATGCAGATCAAACTACGTTCACTTTCTAGATCATGCATATATAAAGATTCTACAACTGCATCAAAGTGTGATACGATATTTATCCACTCGAGACAGTTAAAATTTCAAATTAAAAACGTAAGACTAGCCGAAATTTTGTAATAATTTAAGTTAAACTTTTTGATATTGTAATATTGTATTACACGATATTTGGCGGTGAATTCTGTTTTTTAATGATTTATAGATCATAAATATATAAATATATATTTTTTAATCCGTCTTTTCGAATTGTGTGCAAAAAGATGTGTTCTTTTTATATGACGTCATCCGACATGGTCGCCTTTTTTATGAAGTCACGATATGAAATTCATATAAAAAGCAAGACAGTGTCACGTCATAATAAAATTTTGACAAATGAAGAATTGAGATCAAAAGGACAACACGTGGATTAAATAAAAATAATCAACAGTTCAGGAAAAAGATCAATTTGTTTTTCCCACATATATTGTAGTTGATATTATGACAATGTAAGATAAATGAGAGGAAAGGGAGAGAAATGTGTTGTTACAATGATAATTTGACAGAACATGAATATTATTGTATTGAAATGTGTACCTTCACCTGCTAAATCGTTGCTGGTTGTGCAGACTTGTTGTTGGTCATCATCTATACTTTCTGTGTCCGAAAAAAATTCGTAGTCTTTCGAATCCATCATACTGAACACACCTGAAATAATTTTACTTTATCATAATTTGATGAAATCACTACCAAACTCAATCACAACCGTCCCTTTGAAGTTTGAAACCTTGTAGTAAAATTTTAGAGAAACCCATGCAGTGGCAGAGCATGGTTATATGAACTGTAATTCAAAATCATATATAATACACAATGAGTAATTTGTACATGGATATAAAAACAGAAACAAGTAACGGAGCGAAAAATGACGAAACTGTTATAGTACAACAAAACGAAAGTGTTGCTCGGGACGCATACATAACGGTGAATAAACTAAAACTGGAGTTAAACAAGAACAACCAAGATAGAAATGCAAATAAAGATCCAAATTTGTCAACATTTTTATCGCAAGATGTCGGAAAATCTGCGAAGAGATTACAAAAGAGTACGGATGACAAAAGAGTTCAAAATACGCTAAAAATTCACTAATTCATTATAGACGTGAACTAGAAAGAAGCCGGACAGTTGTGGGAGTAAATGAAGGGATTTTTTGTATAACAAATGTCGTTAGCATAAAATGATCGATTAATTGTATCGAGGTATCATTGTTTGATTTTTTTTTTCGAAAACAGAAAAGTAAAAAAGTTGAGTGTCTTTAGGAGTGGACATTACAAGGAACAGTTTCTGGCATCAGCTTTTGAAACATTGTATGGATTATCAAAGTTCACTAGTAGCAACAACCTGTAACCGAATTTAAGAAAATAGAAAAAAAAACATGATTTTTTTTCTGAAATATTCAAATAAAACAAATACCAGAAACAAACAACCGCATTTTTTTTTTACAGTTTTCCTATAGTCTACAGAATTTCAAAAGTGACGAAATTCGATTATAACGCGTGCATTAAAGATGTGATACCTCCAAATAATTTAATTTTGTTATCGTTCTTTAGGTACACGAACAACAAAATATAATATGTATTCAATGTTTAACTAGGCAATCATTTCATACCCGGTATCTTCAATTTGGGCAAAATAATCGATATCAAATTCCAAGTTTTGAAGTTTGCAAAGCATTCCAGGAAGATAATGAGATGCACTTAGCAAATTATGCCAAACCGACAAATAAATATATTCAAAGTAAAAATTGATAAATTAGTCTACCTAATGTGATTTAATGCGTCATACACAATACGAGGTAAACTTATACTACAAGAGCTGTCGACAGCAGCAGTAACTTGTACGACTAGTTTTAAAACACAAAACTACTCAACAAGTCTATACATTGGTACCGTGAAAAAACATAAAATACAAATATTTTTGTAGTAAGTCATGACATTATTTTATGTATAATTGAAGTATGGTCAGTTATCTATACAAGACATGTGTATAAAAGTGGACGGATGTCTTCACAATTAATTCCGGCAATGGAAAGAGTTCTTCGTTAGCGTCATTCATCATTCAATAACTTGACTTATATTAGTGGTAGTATCTGATCAATAATTTGGTATAACAAGCATAAGAGGTGACAGAAAAAAGTATTCTTGTTAAACTGTATGAATGTTAGATTAGATGCCTGCATGGATAGTAAATTTAAGCCCTTTGTAGCAAATCAAATACTCGTAAGAGATATTTACAATGCATTGCATTTTAAGCAATGACATCAAGCAACAAAAGTTTACTCCGCGGATTTAATTTCTAGAGATCGAAAAAAAAAAAAAGATTAAACAATCAATGACTCGTTTACGACATTTGGTTTGATGGACGTAAATTTCTGCAGGAATAAAAATCCCAATAAAAGAGGGACAACCGATACCAGAGGGACAGTCGAACTCATAAATCAAAAATAAACTGACAACGCCATGGCTAGAAATGAAAAAGACAAACAGACAAACAATAGTACACACAACATTTAAAACTAAAGAATAAGTAACACGAACCAGAACAAAAACTAGGGGTGATCGCATGTGCTCCGTAAAGATAAGTATATCCTGCTCCACATGTGGATCCCTTCGTGTTGCTTATATTATAACAGATCCGGTAAATAATCTAATTCGGTAGGTCACATTCATGAAAGGGAACGCGATTGAAGTTACGACGTTAGATTAGATGCCTACATGGACAGTAAAATCCTTTTGTAGCAAATCAAATACTAGGAAGAGAAATTCACAATGCATTGCATTTTAAGCAATGATAACATGTGCCAACAAAATAGTTTAATCCGTGGATTTAGTTTCTAGAGCTTGAAAAATTACGCCGATTTTTACCTATTGTGTTGAATATATCATTATTTTAATACGATTAATCTAGGTCACAAATCTTATCATTAAAAGATATCCTCCAATTATAAATCATAAAAGTTCTAAAATAAAATGTTCATTATTTTAAGAGTTATCAGCCACACGTTCGGGTTATTCGTAGGAGAGAAATATGAGAAAATACGAATTAAACTATACATTTGAAAAGAGATTTTTTTAAGTAACCAATCAATTGGTGTCGTCATTATCAGACATTCGTTTCAAAAAACATAACAGCATTAGATTTTGAAGAACATTTCATATCAGAAAAATGTCATGTGTCCTTTAGCATGTTTAGCGTAATATGTTTTGAATTGGAAGAAGTATTTTACGACGCAGAAGTGAAAGAATAAAAATGATATTTTGTTTAACCTGTATGAACATTGGAGTATATGCAATGTGCAAGCCCTTTGTCGCAAATTGAATTTCACACTTGAATTTTGCATCCTAAGCAATGGCAACATGCGCCAACAAAAGTTATATAGGCACATTAAAAATCTCTGGAATAAGATATTGTAACCAGTGCTATCGGACGTAAGTTTATGTTATGGACATACATTTCCACAAGATGAATAAAATAATAGAGTTCTAAAATCCCCGTGTTGCCCATATTTTATTCTTTTATTCTAAGATACAAAGACAATAAATTTGATTTTTTTTGATTCCTTAAGACTTTTGAAAAATATTTGAAAAATGAAGGATTGAGAGCAAATGCAAATCTAATTCCGTATAAGATTACATAAGGAGTAAAAGTCATAAACAAAATTTGATCAACATTTATTTTTAAAGTGTTACAGCCTATCATATCATTTTCATAAAATTCTGGCAGGAATTTTACACACTTGAGCGCTAACAATGAAATTTTCAGTATAACTAATATTTCCATGGGGCATACTGTTTTTAAAAATAATTAATCGGCACTGATAACTAATCCATGACATTTCTCACAGACAAATAGAACAGTCTGATAAATGGTACAAACTACCTAAATATGGCAACAGTTAGAAAGACAAAATGATTATAATTGATCAGATGTGATGGACTTAATGATTACGCCATTATTAACCGTTTGAGGGGGAGATAAATGAAAAGGATACGAAGTTCAACTAAACGTGTTATAAGATAATATCAAAGTTACCAAGTAATGGAAGGCTTTATAAGCGTTATTGTTGCTCTTAACACCGGTGTTTGCTTTTTCTTGTACGGCGTTTGATTTGAAAAGAGAAGAAACCATTTACAAAATTATCTATAATTCTTAAAAGTCTCGGAGTTCGGTACTTTTGTTATTTTACATGATTATTGCGACGGGTGGATTATTTATAGTAGCAGTTGGATTATATGCTGACTCATTTCTTAGCATTTCTAATTGGATGCAGAATTGACAATGTATTCCTAATGAGGTTGTTTCAGACAACGGAACTAATTTTGTGGGAGCAAATAGGGACTTAAACTTTAAGAACTAGTTACGCTTTCAAACGATGATATCATATATACTCCCTGTATGCTAACATTACCTTTGTGAAATTTTAAAATTGTTTGTATGTACATTGAACGACAAATATATGTGACGTATAAAAACGTTCTGACGTCAGACACGCAAATCAATGAATGTGTTTGTAGATAGATGTTTTTGTGTTCTGTTAAATGGTTCCTTTTAAAATTGTTACACGATGATGACTGCTGTACCCATATTTTGACTATTTTATTTATTGTGTCTGTTTAGTTAACGCATCATTGTAAATATAACGGAATTTGATGAAACTGTCATCAAAGTGAGAGGATTAGCGCTATAAAACAAGGTTTAATCCACCATTTTCGACATTTGAAAATGCCTGTACCAAGTCAGAAATATGACAGTTCTTGTCCATTCGTTTTTGATGTGTTTTGTTATTTGATTTTGCCATGTGATTAGGGACTTTCCGAATTGGATTTCCTCTGATTTCAGTATTTTTGTGATTTTACTTTTTTTTTTAAATGAAATGAAGTAGTTAAGTGGCATTTTAGCCCATCGCTAACTCTTGGTTTTCACAAGACTCTAATCAAATTCGCAAAAGGATAAATGCATGCAACAATAGAAACTGCCGACACTAACATAGGGAACGATAATGCGAGCTATCTTATTTGAATTGGTATTTCACCATAACATAAAAATCATAATCCTTAAGAATATGAACAACGTAAATGAAGGGGCGATATAGTTATCAAAGGTACCAGGATTATACTTTTGATAACTTTGATTGTATTCAACTACACTTCATTTGTTGGATCTTAAGTTTAGTTTATCAAAACAGGGAGTTCAATGTGTTAAATCCAATATACCCCGGTATCCTTGCCGCTTATAAGACAAAAACTCATCAAAGACACCGGGCTTTGTACCGCATACAAAATAATAGTAACACACGAATCAAAACAGTCCAAAAGACCAAATAAAATTGTTTAGTATTTCGAACAATTCAAAGATTTTTTACCAGTTAATTTTATAAATTCATAGATAAAATGCTCCGAATATGGCAGCTTGATACGACTGCAGAGATCAAATCCTGAATACCTGGGACAGGTTTAAACACAACACGCAAGCTTAATACAGCTCTGATTTGGATTGAGATTCAACATTGGACACAGCATAGGTTTTTTAAGATGCATTCAAAGTTTTAATTGACCCCTTGGACCTGAATGTGAACTTATTTGATTACCGCTTTCACGATCCCATATCTAAATAAACAGTTAGATTCAGCATATCGAAGAACCCCAATTATTTAATTTTTGATGAAATCAAGCACAGTTTAGTTTTGGACCTCGATTGCACTAAACTCGAAACTTGGCTCAAAATAAAAAATCTAAATACATATGTACATGTTTAGATTCAGTATATCAAAAAACTCCTTGAGTTCATTTTTTTTTCATAAAATTAAAATGAGTTTGATTTTGAACAATGTGGTCAACTTGAAAAGCAGTCCTACATTCATAAACAAATAACACTTTCAGATTCAGAATGTGAATGAACCCCAATATATTTTTTTAATCAAACACTTTTTTTTAGTTTGGACCCTTTGGACCTTAATGTAAACTTATTTGAATACAGCCCCCAAATTAAAAATCTAAAAGCATGATAAGATTCATTATATCTAAGAACATCAATAATTCAATTTTGTAAAAAAGAAATCACATATAGTTTAATCTAACACCCTTTCGACCTATGGATCAATTCAAAATCCTCCTATTGTGGTATTGGGCGTTATGCTAATCTTTAATACATATTCGTACATTTAATCTTAGAGTATTGTCTTAGAACCAATTCACTGTCTAAGAATTAGTAACAATCCTTGTTATTTGCCCTTCTAGAACCCTAATTACAAAACAGCTACAACAATAGCACATATATAGATTCATACACTTATACTCAAATTATTCTCCAGAAACAAGAACAATACTACTAGTAGTTTTGTGCCCCTTTTTCGGACCTCTATTCTTAGCGTTTTGTGCCATGACGCCTAAAGTCAACCTTCCGTCATTAATCGAACGTTGACGGCCGACGCCGACGTAGATATCCAAAATAACATGATTCGAATGCAACAGAAAATGCAGTCTTATAATGTAAATACACTGTTCTATTCAGCATATGAAAGAACACTAAGATTATGTTTTCTTTAAATCCCGTTGAAATTGGTCAAGAAATAAATAATTTATGCAAAGTTGAAGAAAAGAATAGTTTTGTCCCTTTCCCCTGACAGGTTAGTACCATAAAACACTAAGTATTCAGAAGGTTTCTTCTTTGGTATGGAAACTTGTGTTACAATTTCATAGAAATTCATTTTCTTATATATACTCAAATTCGTGTCCAAAAACCAGAAAATCTTTATTGTGACCCCTTTTTGAATTTTAATTCATAAACAGTTAAGATAACCACCCTCAAAATTAATCCAAATCATACTTAAGTGTTACAAAACCTCTATAACATCAAGACTCTTGCAATGCCTTCCTGTGGCAATACAAGGATACTGGGTTCCAGTATCTCAAGGCAGCAAGAGCCTTAGAAATGCAGAGTGCAGGCCCGCCGGCGAGTGGATGATACGCCCTGGCTCTCGTCAACCTTGCCCCAGCTATAAGTGAAATGCCCCACTGCCTTTTGGGTGAATTGGGAATAGTATAAGGCTTAGGTTTTTAAAAAACCAGTTGTTGGCATGACACGGGTTATGTTCTTCTCATATATTTTATGATAGTATGATACTAAACTCTTAACGGGAGGGATTGTGTCTGATATTCATATGATGAAGACATAATCTTTCAATCAGTTTAATTGAGGTCTGGAGCTGGCATGTCAGTTAACTGCTAGTAGTCTGTTGTTATTTATGTATTATTGTCATTTTATTTATTTTCTTTTGTTACATCTTTTGACACCGGACTCGGTCTTCTTTTGAACTGAATCTTAACGTGCGTATTGTTATGCGTTTACTTTTCTACATTGGTATAGGGGGAGGGTTGAGATCTCATAAACATGTTTAACCCCGCCGCAATTTTGCGCCTGTTCCAAGTCAGGAGCCTCTGGCCTTTGTTAGTCTTGTATGATTTTTAATTTTAGTTTCTTGTGTATAATTCGGAGTTTAGTATGACGTCCATTATCACTTTACTAGTATACATATTTTTTAGAATTATCGCTACATTGATGACCCATTGGTGGCCTTCGGCTGTTGTCTGCTCTATGGTCGGGTTGTTGTCGGTTTGACACATTCCCCATTTACTATCTCAATTTCATGGAAGTTATTACAAACAGAAAATCCGGGTAGATGGAACTCGTTAACAACAGCTATCGTCTAAGGAATGGAAAACCCCTATAATATAACCAGACCCTTCAAGTTGAAGTTTATGCTTAGGGCCAACACCGCTTACTTGTAAAAAAATTACGTTACAAAAACGACTACAGAAGAAAATCTCTTACTTGTCAACGGCTTGAGATAGAAGTAAAAACAAACACAAAATTGGGACTTGGAATGTACGAACACTGTGTCAAAGCTGAAAGAGCTTGCAGACAGCCAAAGCAATAGACATATACAGTATTGATACTTTAGGAGTCAGTGAAGTGAGATGGAATACATCTGGCATGACAACGCTAAACACTGGTCATATCATCATCTATACGGGTAACACAAGCGCCAATGACGCTCATGATAAAGTTGTTGGATTCGTGCTTACTTAAAAAGACAAAACAATAAAAGTCGACAAGATAATAAAGTGTGAACAAGCTGGCTTCAGACAAGAAAGAGCATGTGCTGACCATATAGCCTCATTGAGAATTATTATTGATCAGAAATTCAATGTTTTATACTCAGATTCGTGTCCGGAAACCAGAAAATCTATTTTGTGGCCCCTTTTTGGATTTTAATTCATAAACAGTTAAGAATAAAACCCTCTAAATTAATTCCAATCTTTCTTATGTGGTACAAAGCCTCTATAATATCAAGACTCTTGCAATGCCTTCACGCGGCAATACAAGGACACTAGGGTCCAGTATCTCAAGGTTAAATTGCAAGGGATCTCAGGGCAGCAAGGGTCGTAGAGATGCAGAGTGCAGGCCCGCCGGCGAGTGGATACGCCCTGGCTCTCATCAACCTTGTCCCATCTATGAGTTAAATGCCCTATTGCCTTCGGGAATAGAGTAAGGCTATGAAAGTTAATTCAAATAGAAAATTCGGATGGATGGAACTCGTTAGCAACAACAATCGTACAAGGAATTGAAACCCCCTTCAGAGCAACCAGGCCCTTTGCGTAGAAGGTTAAGCTTAGGGTCAACACCCCTAATTTGTAAAACAATTACGTTACAAAAACAACTACAGAAAAAAAACTCTAACTCGTTAACGGCTTGAGATAGAGGTAAATACAAACACAAAATTGGGACTTGGAATGTACGAACACTGTATCAAAGCGGAAAGAGCTTGCAGACAGCCAAAGAAATGGACAGATACAGTATTGAAATTTTAGGACTCCGTGAAGTAAGATGGAATACATCTGGCATGACAACATTAAACATTGGCTATACCATCACATCTATACGGGTAATACAAACGCCACTGACGCTCATGATAAAGGTGTTGGATTCGTGCTTACAAAAAGGCAAAACAATCTCTCTTAGAATGGAACCCTGTGTCATCTAGAATAATCACTGTTAAGTTTGATAATTAATTTCAGAAAACAACCATAATCCAGGTTTACTCACCAACAAAGAATGCAGAAAAAGAAGAGAAAGATGATTTTTACAAATTTCTGCAAACCATTTTCAATTCTGTTCCAAAACGAGACATCCTTATGATAATAGGAGACATCAATGCAAAAGTGGGTAAGGATAGAACAGGAAGAGAAAGAGAAATGGGACCAAATGGCATTGGTGAAATGAATGAGAACGGTGAAATCTTAGCTGATTTCTGCGCTGTGAACAGTCTTGTAATAGAAGGTACACTTTTGCCCCATAAAAACTATCACAAAGTTACTTAGGTTTCGCCAAATGAAATAACAGAAAATCAATTTGATCAAAACGCTATATCGCAAAGATGTAAGTCATCTCTACAAGATGTGCGAAACAAGAGAGGAGCCGATATTGCATCAGATCACCACCTAATCATTGCAACGATACAACTAAAACTACTTTCAAAGAAAAACAAAAGTCTAGAAGAAAAAAATTTAATGTTGATTTATTCAAAGACCCTAAAGTTGTTCAAGAATATCAAATTCTGCTCCAAAACAAATTGAGTGCACTTGAAAACCTATACATGATGACGAAACTAACATCAACACAGCATGGGAAATGACAAAAGAGTCTTTTGTTCAATCATGTTAAGAAACTGTCGGTTACCTCCAACAAAACCGCAAGCAATGGATGTCAGAAAATGCAAGGAAAATAGTCAACGAAAGACGAGAAGTAAAAGAAAAGTTCTGACTGCTATAACTAGACAGCAGAAAGAGCAGACACAAGAACAGAATAGTAAAAAAACTAAAGAGGTGAAGAAAAGCTGCAAACAAGATAAAAGGAACTTCGTAGAACAACTAGCCAAAGAAGCTGAAGCCGCCTGTAGCAAGGGAGACATCAAAACCATATGCAACATTACAAAGCAATTAAGTGGTAAACCACCAACCTCAAATACACAAAGATAACGACAACAAGACCCTCACCTAACTGGAAGAACAACTTGAAAGGCGGAAAGAGCATTTCGATCAGGATCTTAACTGACCGCCGCCTACAGATCCACCTGAACTACAAAATAATCCAACGATGAACACAAAAACCAACAAAATACCAAACGCCGAATTAACCAAAGCTATTAAAAGTCTAAAAAATGTGAAAGAAAGGCGGCATTGATAACATACCACCAGAAGCTGTTAAAATCTTGAATGATACATCTGTCCTTAGCATGTTACAACTACTAAATAAGATATGGAAAAAGAAGAAATACCAGATGATTGGAGTAAAGGACTTTTAGTGAAAATCCCCCAAAAAGGTAACAAGTCACTTTGCAACCACTGGAGAGGTATCATTGTATTGTCCATACCGAGCAAACTGCTCTGTAGCACCATCCTTAGCAGAATGAAAAATGAAGTCGACAAGACAATAAGGGATGAACAAGCTGGCTTCAGACAAGAAAGATCATGTGCAGACCAAACAGCCACATTGCGAATTGTTATTGATCAGACAATAGAATGACAAGCGGCACTTCACCCACTTTTTGCGGATTTCCAGAGAGTTTTTGATAACAGTGACCATCAGGTTCTATGGAACCTTCTGGACACTATGGAATTCCACAAAAGATCATCAAAATGATTAAACTGCTATACGACCAATTATCCTGTCAAATTTTACACTGTGGAACTATGACCGAACCATTCCCCGTTACAACTGGGGTACGTCAAGGTTACATGCTCTCTCCGCTCCTTTTCCTAATAGTAGTTGATTTGGTTGGTAAATCAGCCTATAGAAATCCTAAAGGCATTGGATGGACAGACCTAGAATTTGCTGATGACATTTGTACACTATCTCATCGCTTCCAAAATGCACAACATCAGACCGAAAGTCTCGAAACGGTAGCAAAACAAACAGGCCTATACATCAACGCACAGAATACTAAATCAATGAGGCTAAATACAAACAAGCAAAATTGTCTTAAGATCGACGATTCTAATGTTGAAGATGTACAACAATTCACCTTCCTTGGAAGTAATGTCAGTACATCAGGAGGCACAGACGGAGACATATCGGCGAGAAAAAAGAAAGCACAGCAGGTATAGTCCATGCCTGATGGAGGACAACAAATGGAAGTTTTTAACGACCTTAACTTGCTATACAGCCCTTGCACGGTCGGTTGGGAGGAGTAATGCTTCTAGCACAAAGTAAAGGATATTTACCACCAATGTTCAAATATGTACTCGTATACAGATCAGAAACCTGAAGAGAAACAGCAGCATATATCAAATCAATCCAATCTTTTATCAATAAATGTTTGAGAAACATCCAGAACATCAGATGGTCAAACAAAATATCCAACAATGAGTTATGGAGAAGACCAAACAACAGCCAACGACTCAGATAATAGGAACAAGAAAGTGGAAGTGGATCGGGCAAAATTGGGAAGACCTGGAAAGAAACATAACGAAGTAATGGACAGGAAGAACTGGAGAGAAACTATAGTAGCCTTATGTCCCCCTTTGGACGACGTGGATTAAGTCAATTGCAAGTACGTCAAGATACGGTAAGGAGCATTGTGGTTCAATTCAATAGAGATTCATACACTTATACTAAAGTTAGTGTCCTGGAAACCAAATGTCATCGGACAAAAAAAGACGATGAGACTTCGCCTAACCATTACACAGTCGGCAAAATGTTGTATAAAAATATTTTCGAGAAATTTGTAACGCAGCAATCGCCTAACCATTATACTGTTACCCATATTTCGTCGAAAAAGTTTTCCCGAAATTTGTTTTAAAACAGGCAACACAATTAGATTTTTATATTTACAACTGAAAATAGGAATAAGTGTGTAAGCCAATAGTTAAAAAAAGAGAGAGACGGAAGAATTCATTTACCATTGTCAGTTTTAGCAGTCCCCATTTGCATAACTTTAAGAGCACCTGTAAGCATATAGCCCTTGTCTGAAAGTTAAAGTCCAGCAAGGCAACCAGGTATAATTGATATGTCAGGAACTTATCGCAACTGGTACTCGCCCCTAGTTTGGCAAAATAGTTCCTCAACCTACCAAACTAATGGGTTCCCAGCATTGATACACATATCAATTATATCTGGTCGTTATCATTGAAAGTTTGACAAAGGATGTTAATTCCAAAGCAGTCACCGCCCTTTCAACATTTCTATCACTAGAAACGGAGCTGCACCTATTACAGGTATGTAAGATGTAAGCTGGAGAGGTCTTTCTGGTAATAACGGGGACATGTCACCTGCGATCCCTCTCCATTGTAATCAGTGACATCGCCCTATACCAGTACGCCAATATCTTACACGAGACTGCCTCAAACTTTCTATGATAGTCCTTGGTGGACTGAAATTTAAGACATTTAAACACCACATTTCGATGACAGACCTCCAGACTTTTTCAAACTTAAAAAAAAAGTATAGTTGAAGACACCTACCTCTGTTCATTTCCAGATGATGATAACACGATAATACTTCATACCTACCATTTCAGCAATTAATATACAGGTCAATGTTGTGAGTGATAAATTTCCCTGCAAACTGCACAATCATTATGGAAGCGAAGCAAATAATCACTCTAGCATTTAAAGTAGCATTATAAATGTATGGACAGTCCTAACCAGTAGATGATAAAGTGGGCTATGCAAACCAATGAAATGGTTTATTTATTGTCTTAGTTGGTCCATGACTCGTTTCCTGTGTGTTCCATGAATGTAAATCAATAGTCAAATCAAGACTTAAACACCAAGCAAACGGTTGTCACAAAATTGGCCCATCTTTTTGCTAGAATTTTGCGAATTGATAATAGATTCAATTTGTTTTGCTAAGCTTTGAACAAATAGGTTTTTTAATTTTAAACTCGTTGTCTCATAATATTTATCTGAAGTTTTTGGAAATAGCATAATTTTATACGGTTTAATAGCATCATTTTATATGGTTTAATAGCATTATTACACATGACAATGAATGATTATAAACATACGGATACAAATTCATTATGATTAATACGAAAGTATATAGTATTCCAATATGTATAACAATATGTGATTAACATTTCATAACAAAATGTAAAACGTATTAAACAAAAACCTTAAGTCAAATAGCGTCTTACCTGTGCTTCAAAGTTTGATATGCACTGAAGTGCATTTAACATTTTCAACATTTATGTACATAGTTTTTGAATATGGTTAATTATTCATGTGAACTATCAATAACGACAACTTCATTGGTCTAGTACTAAAGTGACACTATTTATAGAAGTCAAGATTGTAAATCCCCGGTATTTAAGGACTTGGGTATTTCCATGGTCTTTAATAGGTGCGTTATCTAAACTGCAGATTAATGACATAGATGATAATTCAAAATTGAAAATCCCCGCTAATTACAGATGTGGGTATTTACGTAATTTATAAAAAAATTTCAACTTCATAGGTCAGTACTAAAGTAAAAATATTTATAACAGTCAAAACTGTAAATCCACGGTATTTAAGGATTATGTTATTTCCATGGTCTTTAATAGGTGCGTTATCTGAATTGAAGATCAAGGACAAAATAAATGACAATTCAAAATTGAAAATCCCCGCTAATTTCAGATGTGGGTATTTACGTAATTTATAAATAACTTCAACTTCATTGGTCAGTACAAAATTGGCAACATTCATAGCAGTCAAGACTGTAAATCCCCGGTGTTTAAGGATTAGGTTATTTCCATGGTCTTTAATAGGTGCGTTATCTGAATTGAAGATCAAGGACAAAAAAAAAATGATAATTCAAAATTGAAAAATCCCGCTAATTACAGATGTGGGTATTTACGCACATTATAAATAACTTCAACTTCATTGATCAGTACTAAAGTTATATCATTTATAGCAGTCAAAACTGTAAATTCCCGCTTTTTACGGATTAGTGTATTTCATCAGACTTTGATTGGTGCGTAATCTGATCAGAGGATCTTTGGAGTTTGGTATCCACACTAGCCATGAATAGTTTCGCATATTTTATTTTCTTAATTATCACTGTCAGTTTATAATAATCATAAATTTGAATATTCGAGTAAATGTTGTGATCGGAATATATATATATTCAAAAAGTAGAAAAACAGATGTTTTCAAAACCTTTTTTTATATAAAAAAAATACCTATACTTCCAGGTTTCTTTTATATCGTATGTATACAATTTGGTACCTTAAAGTATACCGAATGATTGATGTATCTCCGTAACCATAAATTTGAATAGAAAAGTGGGGAGTTAACATCAACTCTTTTATTTGATGTTCAGAACTTATACTGGAATATTTTCTTTGTTGATTATGCATTTAATCCAAATTGTATGTATTATTAAGGTTCTAATTCTGATACCAAAAGGTTATATTATCAGACATAAGCATGGTATTATAACATGTACAATATATATCTAAATTGTTGTTTGTTTTTGAAATTGCGCCGAAATGAAATCAATTTTAGTTCATAAGAATACATAATCGTTTTTTTTTTCATAGAAATATTATAAAATATATGTAAAGATGATAAAAACCATCAGTCAAATAAGACGCGACAACTCATAATTTAAAGAAAAAATGTAAACTTTTAAGGTCAAACAATATGCAAACAAATAAAAAGAATTGGCCTCATTAATCCCATTAAACCCTGGAGACTATTTTAAAAGTTCTCTGCAAGTAATAAGGGCTGAATGGGGATAATACAAACAATGACTATAAGAGCATGGCCTACTTTTTTTTAAAATTATTTTTGATTATATAGCTATTCAACTATTTCAGTTTTAAATGTTTCTGACTTCAAAATCTTAGACTTTTCGCGGTCCCAATGAAGGTGGAATAAGAAAATCGTTTCGACGCATTAAACTTATAACGTGTTGTTTTTATTGCTTACCTGTGCTTCAAAGTCTTACTAGTCTGCACTGAAGTTCGTGCTAAAGAATAGTGCAGAGCACGTTCGGAACATATAGAAGTTCAAATTGAAAATTCCCGCTGATTATAGATGTGGGTATTTACATAAACTATAAATAAAGGAAACTTCATTGGTCTCCACTGAATTGTTAAACCTTTGACACCAAAAATGTGTACTTTAAACTGAAAATTGCATCTATTTTTAGAATTGGAATTTACGTGATTTGCAGTTAATAGCATTTATGTAATAAAACTAAAATGTTACGTTATTTTTAGAAAAGGGGTATTTCAGATGCTAAAAATATTTTTTGTTATCTCAATAAGTTATTTGTATTAAATCATTATAAACTTTGCCCTATGAATTGCACTGAGTAATCACATGGATCTGTAAATTAAAAGGTAGATAAACAAATACCCTAAATCTTAATCGCTTTAATTGCCTTTAATTAATGCTTTTTACATGTTTTAAGGATTAAAGTATTCGCGAAAATTATTTTGTTAACTAACAGACTAGTATACCAGTCAGGAGTCTACTTCGTCAAAATTATCTCCCCATTACGCCAGTTCATTTTCACAATCGTAGAAATGGAAGCCATTGTAGGGATGACGCGCTACCAATATTGCTCTTGGAAACCGATAAATTTATCCACATTGCACCATTACGATCCTTATATGTCAGTTGTATTTTAAAAGACAAATGTATCAACTAGCTAATGAGCATCAGTTAATAATCTTGTCTGCTTTGATTCAACTTAAAACTATTGTCTGATCGGTTGTCAGGTGGAATTTTCGAAAATTCATAAACATTTAAAAAAATTCTAATTAAATATTTCGTGGAAGGGCAGACTAGATTTGTTTAGTGTATGAAGACTATAAACCCTAGTAATCACACACAAAAAATTGGAATTTTTCGAAGATATGCATTTTCATCATCCAACTTGAAAGACTGTCGTCAAGTACATTCAGTAAAAAAATAGCTATTCGAACACACCTTCTCTGTTTTTGTGACTCATTAGATAGGTATTTCACTTGACCCATATATTTCATCTTTTAGTACTATGATTTTTTTGTGTTATAAAGTCAACCTGTAGCTTTAATATATAAAAATAATAGAATCTGAAGCGAGACGATGTATGAAATATTCTTACTTTATACGATATCAAGACAAAATACTCAACTCAAACACGCCCTAACATAAAAAGATGCACTCGATTTTCTCTTTTCGATACAATTATTACCCATTTTTTGGAATTTTTTCTTCAGTCACATAATGGAAAGGCAGACACGAAAATTACTGAACTAATAGATTGATATGTTTTCAGTCCGTGGTATTTTTTTCATAAAAATCGGAGGTTATGCATTTTCTTCATCCAACTTGAAAGATACCCATGTCGTCGACTTGATATCTAATTGTTCTGCTTAACTATGTACTAGATAAATTGAAAACTTATGCAAATGGTGTTTTTAAAATAAAACACCTCGTAATTGAGAAGAAAATTACAATTTTGTTTGTTTCTATTAACTTTTAAAAATGTTGTCACTATAGTAAACACTACAGTAAACATTTATCGCCTTCTCTAACAAAGAGCTTCGATTCTTTTGTTCTATTTCAACCTGGTTTCCGACTGTATACAAAAGTGTCTATACAACGTCTTTATTTAGATCATAGACTCTTTTTGTTTTGTTTCGGAACGTTTTCTCTGTATCAAGTTACTTTTTTCCATCAAAATAAGCATTTGATATGGTCAAAACTAACATTTCTTCTATGTAAATAAAACAAAATAGCAGAAGAATGTCCTTTTTAACCACACAAAGTTAAATTATTTTAACTTATTTAGCATATGTTTGTAATATATTTCCTTTTATAACTGTATTTACTTGTTTTTATATTTAACAAGGATGAAAAACGTGTACATCTTAGAACCTTCGATTTCAGGTTATCACTGATTTAATCTAGTAACCTTAGAGTAAAAAACTGGGGAGATAAAATCATTCAATTCATTTGGTATTAAGAACTTATTTAGAAATATTTCTAAGTGGATCATTGTTTAATCTTACTTAAACATCAATGCAATTGATATATGGATAAAATGAATCAAATTTAGGGAGCTACCATTTGATTTTTATGGGGGGGGGGGGGGGGGGGGCTAGGATGAAATTTGAAAAAAATAGGCAGGACAGGAATTTTGAATTAAAAAAAAGGCAGGATGAGACACTTGCAAAAAAAAAAGTCAGGATGACTATTTAGGTAAAAAAAGTCAGGATAAACTAAAAAAAAAGGCAGGACCGAATAGAGTGAAAAATAAAAAGGCAGGACAGAGATTACAACTAAAAAAAAAATGCAGGACAAAATTTTTCATCCTAAAATTTTATTTTATTGTGACCTCAATGCTATTTTAATTTTCAGAAATAAATCTTTATACAGGTGACCACTTTATCATTTTTTGAAAATGTTGATTTTCAATAATTGGAACAAAGTGAAAGTAAAAATAAGGCGATATGTTAGAGATATATTTCAAAAAGACTTCAACCAAAAAACATCACCTTTGAAAGAAAAAGCGTAAACTTTGAAGGTCAAACAATATGCAAAAATATAAAAAGAATTGGCCTCATTAATCCCATTAAACCCTGGAGACTATTTTAAAAGTTCTTTTCAAGTAATAAGGGCTGAATGGGGATAATACAAACAATGACTATAAGAGCATGGCCTACTTTTTTTTTAAATTATTTTTGATTATATAGCTATTCAACTATTTCAGTTTTAAATGTTTCTGACTTCAAAATTTTAGACTTTTCGCGGTCCCAATGAAGGTGGAATAAGAAAATCGTTTCGACGCATTAAACTTATAACGTGTTGTTTTTATTGCTTACCTGTGCTTCAAAGTCTCACTAGTCTGCACTGAAGTTCGTGCTAAAGAATAGTGCAGAGCATGTTCGGAACATATAGAAATTGAAAATTCCCGCTGATTAAAGATGCGGGTATTTACATGAACTATAAATAAAGGAAACTTCATTGGTCTCCACTAAATTGCAAACCTTTGACACCACAAATATGTACTTTAAACTTAAAATGGCATCTATTATTAGAATTGGAATATCCATGATCTGTATTTTAGTAGCATTAATCTTAATGGACATGATGTAATATAACACTGAAATGTTGCGCTATTTTTAGAAAGGGTGATTTACAAATGCTAAATATATTTTGTTATCTCAATACGTTGTCTGTATTTAATCATTATAGACTTTAACCTGCGCATTAGGTAATCACTTAGAATTGTAAATTGAAAGGTATATAAACAAAATACCATAAAACTTAACGACTTTAATTAAACTAAATGCTTTTCACATGTATTAAGGAGTATAAACTTTAATAATTCAGTCATGTCAGTGGTCAAAGGATAATTTTATATTTGATATACCAGTTTAATAGTATTTAAACATGCAGAGTATCATTTACCACTGCAACAATATATTTTCTATATTTAATTCCGCGTGATCAAGCTACGACCAAAGTACAACTGTTGTCTGGTATTTGGATGGTTTGGTATATATTGTTCAATTTTCCTCAATTATATTTGTTACAGTCCTTTTCTATAGCAGAGATCTATATTTATGTTCGAAATAGTATGAGATTAACATAATATATCGATTTTTTTCCTAAAACAAATTGCTTCCATGTTTAAACATGTATGTATTAATTTGAATAAAAGAATTTAGCAAGACAATAATGCTATTTACATCCTCTTTTTTCCCAGTGAATGGAATTTAAAATATAGTTTCTATATACTCCGAATATTTCCTTACTTCGTTTATTAAATTGTAGAATAAATTGCCAGACCAAAAGAAAAATTCTACGTCTTCAAGTATTTTCAAAAGTCACAATGATAAATTCCAACATATTTACTTCACTAGTGCGAGATAAATATTACATGCCAGGTTAAAGATGAACAGTAGTTCTTTAAATCGAATATTTGTTCGGACAAAATAAAGTAAATTTCTTCTAACCGCTCGTGGGGTTAAGTCGAGCCTACAGCTCATTTTCTATTCATTGTAAACAATATGACGCATTGCGTTATGACATTATTCTCTCAATTAATTATCAAGTCACACTGAACACAAACTTACTTTTTTTTGGATCACAAGCTCTAACTTAAGGAAGATAGGGTGTCTTCCTCCATCTTGGATTTTGAAATACTAGAAAGCAAGGTCTAGATCTTTGATGAAATGTGCAAATTTTTATAGCAGTAGGTAATTCATGTGTAAAAATTTTCATTATAATATAAAAAATGCCATGTTTGATCATATTTATGATTGTATTTTACAAAAATAAGAATTCTTTTGTTTGATTCATTTTTTTCCAACTTTGTCAAATAAGGGGAGGCAACTCAAATGCAAGGGCAGATAATCCAGATAGTGTTACTTTTACAATAGAATGTGTTAGGAATTTACCCATTTTTACATGTAGCAAGAAAACGAGTCCGGTGACCCCATTTTTTCTTTTTCTTATCTGAAAGCATAATATTGAAGCTATCTTCTCATATTTTATCTCAAAATTCTATGGTGTGGTTTGCGTTTTATGGCGGAAAAATGGGTTTTCCATGCATAATCTATACAAAATCTTGACAATTTTGAACAACCTGTAGCGTGAAAATAAGTCCGGTAACCCATTCTTTTTATTAATATTTTTAAACAAGCAGGATATGAACTACATTTTGGCAAATTATTTAAAGATTCTTTGGATTATAATTTAGACACCCCATCTACCTTAATACCAACAAAGGATATATTTGGAAAAATACGAAAAAAATCTTACAAATTCTTACTCCTGACTTGGGTCAAGCACAAACATACAGAATTTATATCATTATGAAATTGCATGCTATATCTATCTGATTGTTGATTGGAGTTTGTATTTCACAATGCTTCAAGGAAACGGATTATTAAAGCTATGTATAGCTTGTTTCTATTATTATTGCGTATTTTTGGGTGGTGATATATTTGTAAAATGATGACGAATAAATATGTCTAACATGTCTAAACAAAACTAAAATTGCTTCATAGTTATTGATGTGTGTAATTTCCATTCACATACCAACATGAACGTGAGCTATCAATAGCTTTTTTTTTCTTAACCCGTAATTCGAGTAAACGTTCGGATAAGTAAGTATCTACATACATAATTATGTCATCAAACATATACGAAATGGATTGACAAAAAATATAAATCGTCGCAAAAATAATAAAACCTGGATCTTTCCTTTTCTAACTTCGTCAAATAAATCTTACAATCGAGGTATTAAATCGCTGAGAATGAAACAGAAAATGATAAATGCGAATTAAAGTATCCGCGAATTCATCCAAAGGCGTCTGTACAACATGTACAACGTCCTTTTTTTAGATCATAAACTCAAACTATGTTTTCGTCAAAATAAGAGTTTGATATGGTAAAAACTAAACTTTCTTCTATGTAAATAAAACAAAATAGCAGAAGAATGCCCTTTTAACCTCACAAAATTTAATTATTTCAACTTATTTCGTTTTTTTTTGTAATACATTTCCTTTTATAAATGTATTTACTTGTTTTAATATTTAAGTATTGAATGCTTCTTTTTGTAAATTCATTGGGGTGTAAAAGCGTTGACCGAAGTACATTTTGTTAAAAATGTGCGCACGGTCAACGCTTTTACGACCCTATGAAGTTACAAAAAGAAGCATTCAATACTTATAATTACATTTTTTAGCTAGGATCATGAAAACACGAATTTTATCAATTTGTTATTTAATTCACCTGTGCACTTTATTGTGGGACCTCGTGTTATCATGAATGAAAAGTTTTATTGAGTAATACAATTGCTTATGGAATAACACGTGATGTGCATTTGGCCAATCATAATAACGTATTATAGTGAAACATACATCTAATGTAATTATTCAACATTGATGAAAAGCGTGTATATCTTAAAACCTTCGATTTCAGGCTATCACTGATTTAACCTAGTAACCTTAAAGAAAAAACCGGGGAGATAAATTTATTTAAGTTATTTGGTACATGTATTAAGAACTGATTTAGAAATATTTCTTAGTTGATCATTTGTTTAATCTTACTTTTACATTAAAATTGAGAATGGAAATGGGGAATGTGTCAAAGAGACAACAACCCGACCATAGAACACAGGCATTTTATCTGTATATCGATTGTTTTCAATCGATCAATCGATATACAGATGAAATGAATCAAAGGAGTAGGTCCGGTAAGGGCCCTTTTTGGCCCAAAAATATAACAGTTTTACAAAATTGTTAAAATGTAAACTTTTACTTATTTATTGGACAGTTGAATGCTTCTGCTACATAAATATGGGCTGTTTTTGACAATGCAATGCACATATATCGGGTTGTAGCACCATTAAGTCATGCTAAATTACTGAAATCTTGAAAATTCTATCATTTTAGTTAAATTTTAGACGGTTTCCGTGTAAAACGAAAGTGGCCGCATTCGTGTTCATCCTTAATATTGCAATGTAAGTTGTATTTTATGATAATACATAACATATATAAAGGTTGTAACACGGATGCGGCCACTTTCATTTTTGACAAAAACAATCTGAAAAGTGACGTTTTTTGGCATATTTGAGAGATTTTTCATATTTGAGCTTCAATCGGATCGTTTTTAATGACTTTATCAGTTAAAATCTTTCACATAAACTAATTGAATCAAGTGAAATGGACACTTAAGTGTTTAAAAAGTGGTCTAAATCTTTCGTCAGATGAAACTGAAATTTGAGGCCAAAATGAGTCCTTACCGGACCCACTCCTTTACTGTGACCTCAATATTATTTAAATTTGCTAGAAACAGGTAAATATATATACACTTTATTATTTTTTGAAAATGTTTATAGATTAAATGAATAAAATGACCTCAATGTTATTTTAATTTAATTTTAAAAAATAAATCTTTATACAGGTGATCATGCCAACTTTATCATTTTTTGAAAATGTTGATTTTCAATAATTGTTACAAAGTAAAAGTAAAAATAAGAGGTATATTTCAAAAAGACCTCAACCAAAAAACATCGACCTTTTCAGTTGCGTATAGTCTTATAAAATACAGATGTCTAGAAATACACATAATTGAGCATAAAATTCAAATCAAACCCTGGAGGTAAGTAAGTTATACCTGTGTTGAGGATAATATACTAAAGTGTAAACATAAAAGACATCTTACTTGCGTTTCAAAGTCTCGCCAGTCTGCACTGACGTTTATTGTATATTGACAAGAAATATATAGTAACTCAACTGAAAATCCCCGTTATTTAAGGATGAGGGTATTTCCGCTGAATATGGCAGATACATGCTTTACATAATCTCGAGTACATGATAGACAAAGGAACAATAAATCAGAAATCAGAATTGAAAATCCAGGTTATTTGTAATTTTGAACATTAATGTGAACCCTGAATATCGGTGGCGTCATCGATCTGCACCCTTATCGCCTAAGTCAGCACTGCTGATCATGTTAATCTGCACTGGGCAATGAAAGTTCAACTTCAGGGGGGGGGGGGGGGGGGGGGCGAATGAAACAAAATTTATGAATCAGACAAAAACACATTACATTTCCCTTTCCCACCCTAGAAGTTAAATGATTGCTTCTTAAATGATCAAATGACAGTCGTTTTTTTCCGGGAGCATATCTTGCAATTGATACAGGTAAATTTTAACAAATAACTATGATTTTTCAAAAATATCGGCATTTCAATAAATGTTACAAAGTGAAAGTAAAAGAAAAAACGAGATATGTGACGTGTCAATGAGACTGCAAAACATAAACAAATTAAGAATATATGATGTTGAGTGATTTTTTTTGTTTAATGAATAATTTTATATTAGTCATTGCTGCTTCGTCCTATCCATTCACCAAAAACATTTCTTTTGAAAAAGGTTTACCTGCATAGATTGTAAATTAATTTTCTCATAGTCTTTTTTTGAAGGAACGTACGTGTCACGATCGACTAGAAAAGTCTCTGAAAATTCAAAAATACACAGCTTTCTTCATATAAATTTGGTACAACTCAAATAAAGCATTTATCTGTAATAAAAGTTGTAAATATGCTAGATATGTATGAGGCCCCTCATGGGGGGGGGGGGGGGGTCCTAGTAATCACATAATCACCATTTTTTTGCCAATATAATCACATAATCATTAAATATTTGCTTATCTTTAGTAATCAAATAATCATAAACTAAAAATACAGTCCTAAGTAATCAAATAATCATGAAATATTTGGCTTAATAATCAAATAATCATTAAAAAAACGGCCAAGTAATCACATAATCAAAAACCCCATGAGGGCACTCAAATATACTAGATATGTATACTGCAGCTGTTAAATTGTTTCATGTGTTTCAAGGTAAAAGAAAAAGTTAAGCGATATATTAGAGATATATTTCAAAGGGATAGCAACCAAAAAACATCACCCTTTTGCAGCTTCGTAGCCGTATAAAAATGCGCAAAATTCAGCACAACAATCCTGAATGTTTGTAAGTTTTGTTCAAGTAACATGAGTAGTGATATCTGTGTTGATAATAATATACAAAGGTGTAAATATGAAAGAACATGTACTTCAAAGTATCACTAGTCTGAACTGAAGTTTGTTGTACATTGACACCAACTATATAACAGCTCAAACTGTAAATCCTTGCTATTTAAGGATAAGGGCATTTCCCCGGACTATGTTAAATGCATGCTCTACATTATAGAATAATGAATAATAATAATAAAAAAAAAAATTTAAATTTGAAATCCAGGTTATTTGTAATTTTGAACATTTATGAGAACTTTGAATATCGATGGCTTATTGATCTGCACTGCTATTGTGTTTATAGCTGAATTCACAAAGTTGATCGTGCTCATGTACACTGCACTATAGATTTTATATTTCAGACATCTATAATGTACAACTCAAATAAAACATTTATCACTAGTAAAAAAGGTAAATATAAAAAATTTGTATGGGTCCCCAAATTTATTTCGATGCCCCCCCCCCCCCCCCATATGAAGTATTGAAAAACTGGATCCTCCTTTTCAAAGCCCTAAAACTTTCATCCCCCCTTATTTTCCTCCCCCGTTTTCAACCGTTACGAATGACAACCTGAGTCCCTTATAATCTGATAAACCAAGGATTTGTATTACTATACAAATCCTTGGATAAACATTCCGGTTTTTTTTTTAGAAAGATGGTCCACGAAACGGATTATTTCTTTTGTTGACTGTGTAAACTTATGAAAATAAAGAATTATTTGTATAAATCATTGGTATAAAATTGTTCATCGCGTACCGAACAATTACTTTACAAAGATATTACACTAGTTTTTTAAAACGCAACTGTCAGCTACGTTATTTATCAGAACGCAAATTTTTCATTTCCGGTTCCGATTCTTTTGTTGTTTGTGTTTGTAGCATTTTTTTTTTTATATCTACACTTTTGGGATATGGATGATAAAAAGAAATCATTGAACACAGAAGAAGACGAAGACAGCGATAATAGCAGAAGAGCAAGTAGACGAAAAAAAGCAAAAGTAATTGTCAAACAGTTACATTTCGAACCGGCATAGGACTGTACAATACTTTGTTTTACAACACTGATGCGACCAAATTAAAACATCCCAATGTAGTCGCGCAGGTCTTGCCGACCGTAGTAAATCTTATTTAAGACATCTTTGTCACAAATTCAAAAATAATCATTGAAACAAAAGCAAACTACAGTAATAGTTATTGAGCAGGTACTAAAAAAAGACATAACTGGATGATCTGCAGATTTATATCAGCTCAGAATTTGTCAAATTATCTCCGTTTAATTTAGATTTACATGTCTATGCATTCACATATATCTATAGCACATGCACTTTGTCCAAGAATATAAATTCCTACATGTATATACCATAATATAACAAAAGGTGCTTTTAAACTCACATTTTTTAAATGTCTCCTTGTCGCATACATTTAATTTTGTTTTATTTCGATTTCTGTAAAAACATTTCATTGCGTAATTCTAGTTTTATTTATCTACCCAACAGTGTATAATACCCCTTCCATTGTAGTTGGGATCATTCATCTCAGGCCTACCCACATGACCCATGTACATATGTATGTTAACCAATTGGGAAAATTTACAATTATATGCCCTATTTTGTTTGGTATTTTTTTTAAAAGAAAATCAATATTTACCAAAATTGTTTATAGCTGCTATTTTAATTTTATACCATGCATACTGTTGATTATAAGAAACAAAACAAAATGTTTGGTCCACCCATGAGAAACTTTTATATGGTCATCTCAAACATTGTAAAACAATGCTCAATTTTCAGTATTTAATGTGAATGGTACATTATAACTCTTCAAAAATTGGAATCGAAAGACAATAAAAAAAATTATAAACAGCAGACCTTTCCACAGTTTTTCTTATTGAAATGTCATGAACATGATAATTGTAGCATATGCATATGCTGTATACATTCTGGAGCTGGCATGTCAGTTAACTGCTAGTAGTCTGTTGTTATTTATGTATTATTGTCATTTTATTTATTTTCTTTTGTTACATCTTTTGACATCAGACTCGGACTTCTCTTGAACTGAATTATTGTGCGTATTGTTATGCGTTTACTTTTCTACATTGGCTAGAGGTCATAGGGGGAGGGTTGATATCTCATAAACATGTTTAACCCCGCCGCAATTTTGCGCCTGTCCCAAGTCAGGAGCCTCTGGCCTTTGTTAGTCTTGTATGATTTTTAATTTTAGTTTCTTGTGTATAATTCAGAGTTTAGTATGACGTCCATTATCACTGTACTAGTATACATATTTTTAGGGGCCAGCTGAAGGACACCTACAAGTGCGGGAATTCTCGCTACATTGAAGACTCATTGGTGCCCTTCGGCTGTTGTCTGCTCTATGGTCGGGTTGTTGTCGCTTTGACACATTCCCCATTTCCTTTCTCAATTTTATTGCAGGTAAACTAAAATAGTGTTTTAATTTTTTTATAGAATACTGATGAAAAATACATATTTTTTAGAGATTTTTTGTTCCTTTCCCAGCCCTAAAAAAAATAGGTATCACTGTAACCATGGCCAAACGTTTGATGATAGTTATTTAATAATTACAATATGGAATAAATCCATGACTTTGCATGCCAATACATGAAGATAAAAAAAATGTGGTATGAGTGCCTACGAGACAATTCTCCATCCAAGTCTCTTTTTTAAAACGTTGATGTTTACAAATAATTGGTATTAATGTTTGTAATTACTTATAAGCTTAGAACTTTCAAATATTTGAACCCTGAGCACCTAGCTGGAACCAATAAGGTTATTGAAGATCTGTATATTGATACATTTGTAGATGGTTTTGTATGTTTATGAATTTGATTTTAGGTTGAATACAAAGAAATGGATGAACAGTTGGCTAACATATCAGAAGATGAATATTACTCTGAAGAAGAAAAGAAAGACAAAACAGTGGAGAAAGAAGTCAAAGATGTGAAAGAAGTAAAGGAAGTAAAGGAGGTGAAAGAAGTTAAAGAGAAAGTAGAAAAACCTGCTCCTGTAAAATCAGAAAATGATCCTGAAATTCCAGATAATGTTAGTGAAAATGACGACCCTACAGGTAACTATAATGATAACTGTGTATCCTCAAAACCTGAAAATTATTTCGACATAGTTCTTGAATAATTATAAAAAAAAGATGTGGTATGATTGACAATGGGACAACTTTCAACAAGTGGAAGAGACCAAAATGACACAGAAATTAACAACTATAGTATATGTCAGTGAAAATGTGAATACGATTATCCACATGATCCATGTAAATTTACATTGTAAGTAACCTGCTTCTACAAAATTTTAAACAAATCCTAAGTAACAAAAATTTCGATTTGTCCTCATGTTTGTTTTGAAATAACAAATACTTCAATTCCTGAAGATTACATTAAGCTATTTATAGATACATGAACATAGTAATTACCTTATAAAACATTTTATCTATAAATTTTTCTACAGGTCTTGAAGGAGCAGCATTCCAGAGTCGTGTCCCCTTTGATAAGATGACATCACAAGAGGCTGCATGTTTTCCAGACATTGTACAAGGTCCTCCACAAGCACAGAAAGTTTTCTTATACCTAAGAAACCGAATAGTAAGTTTGTACAAGGTCCTCAACTATCACAGAAAGTTTTCTTATATCTATTTAACAGAATAGTACGTTTGTAGAATGGTCTTAAATAAGACTAAAATCTTTGGCAAATATTTCACTGTAGTCATAAAAACTAATAACTCATCGGTAGCTTAATTCCCATGAAAATAATAAAAAGTTGAATAGATCATGTCCATCAAACTTATATAGAATTTTATTAAAATTTCAAATCAATGATTGGAAACTTTGTATAGCCTAAATAAGCTTTCACAAAGTACTCTTTGCATATAATTAAATGCCAGTTTTTTTTATTTTAAACTTGAAAAGTCTCAGACACATATTCTAGCATGTTAGTTTTTGAAAATATTCTTTATTTATTTATTGCATCATAAACAACTAGTTGACTAATATTTAATGCAATGTAAAACTTATCATGACAAACAATACAGCCTAATGCTATTGCTTGACAAAAAACAAATGTAAATAATACAGTCAATTTACTTGTCTTGTACTTTGAATACTGTTTTAGATAGTGAAATTTAATTTGCCTGATAGGGAGTAGCTTATCATAGGTAAACAGTGGATCACAGATTGTCTTGTTTCTTTTTTATTTTGAAAACAATATTATCTGTGAAAATGCCACATGGAAATTTTATAATAATAAAAAGTAAGTGCTGTTTAAAAGTTGTATTTCATTACAGCTCCAGTTATGGTTAGATAATCCAAAACAACAAGTCACATTTGAGAATGCACTTCCTCAGATAGAACCTCCATATAATAGTAAGTATACAGACATCCATTTTTAGACTTGACCGGTACCCCTCCAGATTGAATAACTGATGGATTTTTTTAATGTGTCTAAGCATACACATTATTGCAGCATATATATAAAAAAAAAGATGTGGTATGATTGCCAATGAGACAACCGTCCATGTGCACAAGAGACCAAAATGACACAGAAATTAACAACTATAGGTCACCGTATAATGCATCCCAAATATAGCTGAGAGGACAAGACGTTTTTTGCTCTGTGTTTGAGGCCTCACAGTGACTGAGATGAAGAACAGCAATAAAAGTGCTATTCCTGTTCTTTTTGTGTTTGGATAGTGGATACCCTATATTCTTTCTTTACTATTAATGTGGATAATGGAGGATAGTTTGAAAAGACACTTTGTAGAGTATTATATGTGAACCCTTACTGTAAAACATTACAAAGAGTTAGACTAGCATAGTGTACATGACACATGATAAAGGGTTAGTTTGTGAACATGCTTATGAAGTACAAGTGAGTGTGTGTGTGGTATGATTGAATTTAAGAAAAAAAATTACTTCATTTTCAAATCCGACTTACTAGTGACTTATACATACAGCTCATAACTGTACACCCTATCTAAGATGTGTATACAGCTCAACTAGTATTATAACAGCAAAAAGAGAATTTGCATATTGATGGACTGGTCATTGATTAATATAAGGTTAATACTTTCATTTTTGTCGAGCCTTCAACTTTAGTCAAAAAAGCGAGACTAAGCGATCCTACATTCCGTCGGCGGCGGCGTCCACAAATATTCACTCTGTGGTTAAAGTTTTTGAAACTTTCTTAAACTATACTGAATTTCTACCAAACTTGGACAGAAGCTTGTTTATGATCATAAGAAAGTATCCAGAAGTAAATTTTGTAAAAATAAAATTCTATTTTTTCCGTATTTTTCTTATAAATGGACTTAGTTTTTCTGCGAGGAAACATTACATTCACTCTGTGGTTAAAGTTTTTAAAATTTTAATAACTTTCATAAACTATCCTTGATTTGTACCAAACTTGGACAGAAGCTTGTTTATGATCATAAGATACATGTAGTATCAAGAAGTAAATTTTGTGAAAATAAATTTCCACTTTTCCGTATTTTACTTATAAATGGACTTAGTTTTTTTGCCAGAAACAAAACATTCACTCTGTGGTTTAAGTTTTTAAAATTTTTATAATGTTCTTAAACTATCCATAGATTTCTACCAAACTTAGACAAAAGCTTGTTTCTGATCATAAGATATTATTCAGAAGTAAATTTTGTAAAAAAAATCACTTTTTCCGTATTTTACTTATAAATGGACTTAGTTTTTCTTCCAGTTAACATTACATACAGTCTGCAGTTAAAGTTTATAAAACATTTATTAGATTCATAAACTATCCTGGATTTTTTTTACCAAACTTGGAAGCTTCTTTCAATCAAAAGACAGTATCGAGAGGGAAATTTTTATTGATGTTTTTCCTCATTTTTGTTGAGTCTGCGATTAACAGCAAAAGTAGGCGAGACACTGGGTTCCGTGGAACCTTTACGAATTTTTCATCTTAAAAAGGATACCACTTCTGCTTATTTATATATGAAAAATTATTTATTTGCCACTTTTCACATACATCAGGATTTTATTCCGATATACCATGTACACTAAAACAAATGTTGTTTGTATTGAACATATACAATATATGTATGTATACATATTATAGGTGATGGTCCACTGGTAATGAGAGTACATGCTTACCTTGAAAGATTTGGATTCATCAACTTTGGAGTGTTTAAAAGATTAAAGCCATTACCTTGTAAGTTTAAAAGTTAAAAAAAAACAGGAAACACTTTTATCACATTTGCATGCTGTTGTTAGTCTATACTTTTGTGTGATTATCTGAAATAAATCATCTGTTTCATTTCATCTAGAAAAAATTCTGCTAGTTTGTTTTTACTTGAATTTTGTAGAAATATGGTTATTTAAAACAAAGTTGAAATACATGACAACAAATTTTCAATTTGAAAATGGGAGACAACTCTTGCCTCTAGAAAACTGGCAACTAACTTGTTGTACTGTAGTGTAATCAATATCAGCAAGTATTATACATCAGGTACATATGTACAGATTTCTATAACAACTAAAATATAGGATTTTTAAAATAATTTTAGAAAATGTATATAAAAAAATATACTGTACTGTAATTAATATATGCAAGCATTGTACATATATATGTACAGATTTCTGAATCAATAGAAAATGTATATAAAAAATCTTATGTATTATTTTCTAGCTAAGAAGCATGGAAGAGTGATTATTATAGGAGCAGGCATCGCTGGTTTAGCAGCTGCCAGACAACTAATGTCCTTTGGAATGGAAGTTGTAGTATTAGAGGCTAGAGTAGGTTTAAACTATGCTTAACTTAATCATTAATTGGCTGTTTTTGTGTAGTGTCCAGTAACAAGTATTTCATTCATGTTTATGATGAGTACCAATTAACAACAAATAATACAATAGGGAGAAATTTATTTCAAGGATGTGATGTAAAGAAAAATTAATTTACAGACATACAAATAACACAAGTTAATCATTTCTGTCACGTATGTATTATACATTTTTTGTTTGTTCAATTTTTTTAAAAGTCAAACATGCCAAAGGATTGAAGCATTTTTTTTATCTTCACTCAGTACCAGTGGTTGAAGTCATAAATCAATGCTCAGTGCTCAGAATGAAATCCAGCATTTTGATTGGTTGATTTTGGAGTATGAGTACAAAAACCTGACTTCAAAGTTTTATGACTTGAAGGGCCTGGCCATATATGTTTATATGTATCAAATCCCCTTAATTGACTTTAAAAGAGGAATTATTTATTAAATTATTAAAAGTGAACACTATAATATTATTATTACTTATATAAAAAACGATAATCTGAAGGCTATGCCTGATCTCTTACTTTTATGTGGAGCATCATATTTCTTTGTCTGATTGCTTGTTTTTTTTAAATAGTTTTGATTTACATGACAATTCGAGGCAGTCAGTTTTTAGCTCACCTGGCCCAAAGGGCCAAGTGAGCTTTTCTCATCACTTGGCGTCCTGCGTCCGTCGTCGTCGTCCGTCGTTAACTTTTACAAATTTTCTCCTCTGAAACTACTGGGTCAATTTCAACCAAACTTGCTTACAATCATCATTGGGGTATCTAGTTTAAAAATTGTGTCTGTTGACCCGGCCAACCAACCAAGATGGCCGCCATGGCTAAAAATAGAACATAGGGGTAAAATGCAGTTTTTGGATTATAACTCAAAAACCAAAGCATTTAGAGCAAATCTGACATGGGGGTAAAATTGTTAATCAGGTCAAGATCTATCTGCCCTGAAATTTTGAGATGAATCGGACAACCCGTTGATAGGTTGCTGCTCCTGAATTGGTAATTTTAAGGAAATTTTGCTGTTTTTGGTTATTATCTTGAATATTATCATAGATAGAGATAAACTGTAAACAGCAAAAATGTTCAGTAAAGTAAGATCTACAAATAAGTCAACAGGACCAAAATGGTCTGTTGACCCCTTTAGGAGTTATTGCCCTTTATAGTCAATTTTTAACCATTTTTCGTAAATCTTAGTCATCTTTTACAAAAATCTTCTCCTCTAAAACTACTGGGCCAAATTAAACCAAACTTGACCACAATCATCATTGGGGTATCTAGTTAAAAAATTGTGTCCGGTGACCTGGCCAACCAACCAAGATGGCCGCCATGGCTAAAAATAGAACATAGGGGTAAAATGCAGTTTTTGGCTTATCACTCAAAAACCAAAGCATTTAGAGCAAATCTGACATCGGGTAAAATTGTTTATCAGGTCAAGATCTATCTGCCCTGAAATTTTGAGATGAATTGGACAACCCGTTGATAGGTTACTGCCCCTGAATTGGTAATTTTAAGGACATTTTGCTGTTTTTGGTTATTATCTTGAACATTATTATAGATAGAGATAAACTGTAAACAGCAAAAATGTTCAGCAAAGTAAGATCTACAAATAAGTTTCGTAAATCTTAGTTATCTTTTACAAAAATCTTCTCCTCTGAAACTACTGGGCCAAATTAAACCAAACTTGGCCACAATCATCATTGAGGTATCTAGTTTAAAAATTGTGTCCCGTGACCTGGCCAACCAACCAAGATGGCCACCATGGCTAAAAATAGAACATAGGGGTGAAATGTAGATTTTGGCTTATAACTCTGAAACCGCAGCCTATAGAGCAAATCTGACATGGGTAAAATTGTTTATCAGGTCAAGATCTATCTGCCCTGAAATTTTCAGATGAATCTGACAACCTGTTGTTGGGTTGCTGCCCCTGAATTGGTAATTTTAAGGAAATTTTGCTGTTTTTGGTTATTATCTTGAATATTATTATAGATAGAGATAAACTGTAAACATCAATAATGTTAAGCAAAGTAAGATTTACAAATAAATCAACATGACGGAAATGGTCAATTGACCCCTAAGGAGTTATTGTCCTTTATAGTAAATTTTTAACAATTTTCATAAAATTTGTAAATTTTAACTAACATTTTCCACTGAAACTACTGGGCCAAGTTCATTATAGATAGAGATAATTGTAAGCAGCAAGAATGTTCAGTAAAGTAAGATGTACAAACACATCACCATCACCAAAACACAATTTTGTCATGAATCCATCTGCTTCCTTTGTTTAATATTCACATAGACCAAGGTGAGCGACACAGGCTCTTTAGAGCCTCTAGTTGTTAGAGTGTTATTTTGTAATGAGAATGTAAAAAACATAATAATTGTTGAAAAAATGTTATTCATTTTGTCCTGTCAATGACTGTTTATTTATAACAAAAAGTTCCTGTATTGTTCATACAGCTTTGTTAGTTTCATATTTTTTTATAATATAAAATATATTTTTAATTATTTGTAGGATAGAGTTGGTGGAAGAATTGCTACATTCCGTAAAGGGAACTATGTTGCTGATTTAGGGGCCATGGTTGTTACTGGATTAGGTGACTATGAAATATTGTTAATGTTCATATTCAATAATTATATTGTACAATGGTACTGCTACTTTACTGGGATGTTTTGGTCCCCTACCGAGGAAGTCAAAGGGGACTTTAGTTTTACGCTACGTCTGTCTGTCTGTGCATCCATCAGTCTGGCAAATCAGTTTTCCAGACTTTTTCTTCATGCTTGAAGATTTTGATTTGATATTTGGTGCATTGTTTTATCATGACAAGTTATAGATTAAGTTCAAATTTTTTCCCCGTCTGTTCATTTTGTGCAGAGTAATGGTCCCTGGACTTAAAAACATCACTCAAATAATCAGTTTAAGTCATGCAATACTCACAGAATGCTTGTTCTTTTTGATAATTAAAAAGAAATGGTTCATGATTTCATCACATCCCTGAGTTATTTGGTTTTTTTTGCATGTCAAAATTCCCTGTAGGTTAAATATGCTGGTGATGATTCCATAGAGTTTAATAGCTGATTTAACTTGATGCTGCTATATAGAAAAGAACAAGATGTGGTTATTCTTAATTGTGACTGGTTCTTTTGACAAATGTGATTTAAAAAAGTATAACAAGGATATGAAAAAAGGTGAAATAATTTATCAACATCGTGACTGGTGATTTTAAACTGGATAGATTTGGTGATGTACAGCGGGCGGTCACTAACCAAATGTGTTCCGTACATATATACTCATGGACGGTTCAATCAAAGCTTTTCAAATTTAAATATGTTGTTACTGACAAAAAAACAGAAGTCAGGTTTAATAATGACGAGCTTGACTGATATTGTTCAGGAGTTATGGTTCTTGAAAGATTTAAAAATTGAGTTTCCAGTCGTGTCCATGCATATTATCATGAATCGTTTAACAGAAGCTTTTCAAATTTAAATATGTTGTTACTGAAAGCTTCTAAATTTAGATATGTTACTGATGACAAAATGGAGGTCAAGTTCAATAATTGCGATTTTCACTTTTATGGTTCTTGAAACATTGAAAAATTATGTTTCCAGTCGTGACGATGATGTTGTTGTATTTACTCATGAACCATTCAACCAAAGCTTTTCAAATTTTAAAATGTTGTTACTGATGACAAAATAGAAGTCAAGTAGGATAATGAAGATTTACACTTTTACTGTTCAGGAGTTACGATTCTTTAAATATAGTAAAATGGCATTTCCAGTCGTGTCTGTGCATTTACTCATTAGTGGTGAACTAATGCTTATTTAATTTTGATATGTTGTTACTGATAGCGAAATGGAGGTCAAGTTTGATATTCACAATTTTCACTTTTACCAGGAATTTTGGTCCTTGGGATATTGATAAATGCCAAGACACAAATAAATGTTAAAACATCCTGTATACTGTCATTCTGACAGTTTAATAAAAGATTTGGAACAACTCAAGAATTTTTTTTTAAAGAAAGAAAAAAATGAGGAAAACAAATTGAAAATTTAGTTGATTTTTACTGAGTTCTAATTATGTACAGATACGGTCAACACATTTCAGTACTGAATTAGCAAAAGAGAAATACTCAAATCAAACCCCACTGTCAGTATTAAAGGCACTAGAAAATGAAGGTTTTTTGCTATTTCATTGTCACGACTGTAATTATTAACCATTTAAACAGATTAATTCAATTTTTGATTAATACCTTATTTTCTAGGTGGTAATCCAGTTACAGTATTAAGTCGACAAATCAACATGGAACTACATAAGATAAAACAGAAATGTCCATTATATGAAACCAGTGGTGGAACTGTAAGTCAGCAAGTGAAATTTTCATGACTTTTGCCTTTATTAAATAACAAAAATGGATAAGCTTGTAAGAAGACATTAATTCTGGTCATTGTATTTTTCAAAATATTTATTGATAAAATTATTACATGGGAACTGTCTGACACTAAACCACAGATCAATTGATACTGATAAAAGATTTTGGTTTAGTCTAAGTTATTTAACTGAAGATTTCATAATAAGAGCTGATTCTCTTCTAACCCTGATGTTTAGAAGTCCTAGGCTAGCAATGACTTGTTTGTGTCGCATACATGTAACATGCTTTACTTCAAGTACTATTTAAATTAGAAAAAATTATAAAAAAAACATCCAGTTCACAAGTTGATTCTAGCAAAATAAACCTTCATGGTAATTTATCTCAGTGAAAGCAGTATGAGTCATTAATTCACTCTCTATATACTGTAAATTCAGAAATTTGTTCTTGCGTTTATTTTGGCAATTGTTGGACAATCAGCACAGATACCAGTTTAATTTATTGAGATTTCAGGAAATGCTGCATACAAGTAATCAGGACTCACACTACTTCAGAATTATAGGTAGAAGTGACTTCTCTTTTTGAAACTGATAGGGAGAAGTGGTGAGATTTGAAAGAGAAGTGCTCATTAGCGCGGTGCGCTACAATGTTTGGATTTTACAATAGTATAAAATGCCATATGTAAATAATGTTCTTTTTATATTGTTCAATTCATACCTGAGTAAAAAAATTACAATTAAAGTAACATTTGAAATTAAAAGTTGTTTAAGTTTTACTAAGGTTCTTGTGAGAAGCTACCAACTAAATATCTAGCACTAAAAAAAATGAATTTTATTTTAAAAAATGTAAAGAAATTATAATTTATCAATTACAATTTAATTAAAAATTATCTTGTGTATGAAATTCAGTGTTTCTCATAAAAAAATATAAAAGTTATTAAGCTGGGCCATAATATATTGATATTAGTATAATAGTCTCAGAGTTAAGCAACTTTAATCAATAGTTTGAAACAATCCATAAAAAAATATAGGGAATTATATACTCCAATCAATTAGATGTAACCAAAAGTCTCTTAATGCGTGTGAATGCGTAATTTTTCCCTTTGGGATCAATATTCTTTGGTCAGCTGTTCCATCCATGCGTCCGTAGTAATTATTGTAAAAGTACGGATTTCGGTCATAGCTGGTCCGGTTCAGATCCTTAGTTTAGAAATCGGTCAATGGCGGACGAATGCAAGAAAATTTACAAAAATAAACGATGTTTGACAAGTTATTTGGAACGGAACATGACGTTTTTAATGCAATAAATGGATTAAACATTTACTGGAGTCAACTTTTATCACGTTTAAATGAAGTAACAAACTTATTTTGCCGCCAAAATTTAGGTTGATGTACGTTTTCGAGTAACAAGCACCGGAACTTGGGGAAATGCACGAAGTGATAAAAAGTTGTATTTTTATCAAATAACCTGCTACACATTGCGAAGACAATGCTTCAACCTCTTTTCTAAAGATAATGAATCGTTTATGTCTGAATTTCCTTAATTATTAATAAAAAGTTGATGTTTCATCAACTTGGTAAAAATTGAAAATGTCCGATGATGGAAGCGACTGAAGGCGAGTATCGTCAAGAACAGGGCGAATTGTTTTCGCTTTTGGGGGTCAGGGAAAGCGAAGTGACGGTCGGGAAGGCGACTTCTTCGCCCAAGTCGCCTGGTAGCGTGAGCCCTGAGTAATGCTATCAAAATGTAAGCTGAGTATTATATGTTTGTAACATTCATCTCGTCCCAATTTTTCTCAATAATAAACACATCAGAAAATATTTTGAATGTAAAGTATTCAATTGGTTTTACATGACAAGGTAAACATCAAAGGGTTATCCCTCTTGTCTCTAGCAGTCACCCTGTTTGTCACAACATTAACAACAGTGATTGTTTTATGGTACCTTGTATGTTTGGTATGCAGTCTTGTAAAAAAAAGTTCACTAAATATTATCAGTGCAAATATCAGCATTGCAATATGACTTATCATGCTTATGAGAGACATATTTCCCATTAATTTCTAACATAAATTACTGTTTTTATATTTTTATGCTCTACCTACGTGCCCCACCTACGATAGTAGAGGGGCATTATGTTTTCTGGTCTGTGGGTCCGTTCGTCCGTCTGTTCGTCCCGCTTCAGGTTAAAGTTTTTGGTCAATGTAGTTTTTGATGAAGTTGAAGTCCAATCAACTTGAAACTTAGTACACATGTTCCCCATGATATGATCTTTCTAATTTTAATTCCAAATTAAAGTTTTGACCCCAATTTCACAGTCCACTAAACATAGAAAATGAAAGTGCGAAGTTCAGGTATGTTTTGGTTAAAGTTTTTGGTCAAGGTAGTTTTTGATGAAGTTGAAGTCACCTGGGATCTCCATGGCCTGCTTAATGATGACACCCCGTCATCGTTCAAATGACTCGCGCCATCGTTCAATTGTCTTCAGGCATCGTTCAAAACTCTGATCGTTTTTATAGCCTGACGCCATTTTTTTTAGCAATTATAATTAAATGCATGTAATTGCATAACCCTCAGGCTTTTTTTATAGTATAATCCAATACAGTTCAAACGCCTGAGGGATATCCGGATTAAGATCGCTAATCACTTGTACCTGAGCTTGTTCAGGTAGATCAACAAACCAGACAGGTGAATATTATCTGAAGATAGACGATTCATTTGTCGAACTATTTAACTAAGTTTCCGCAAATGCTTATGATAATTCAGATTAAATAAATAAATTAATAATCCAGTTACAAAGTTTAACAAGTCGACCATGTGCTTTTATTTTGACTTACGCAATCAGCATCCCCCTTTTTAAGATTTACAAAATAAGACGTAAAACAGTAATTATTATTTCATCGCAAATAACTCGAGTACTGCTGTATTGTTATGATAATATAGAATTACTTTAAAAGTTAAAAAGAAAAAAACTTTAAATATTTCCTGTAAAGAAATATCGTATTGTTATTCCGAATTCATTTCGTAGTTTACAATCAAATTGATACATCCGCGTTTCCGGTTTCTATTCAGACTCGAAAGATGCATGTTGCATAGCATCGATTTAACATTTAACAACGTTTGCTTTACAAATCTTTTTAACCTTTTACATAACTCGTACGACTCGATTGTCGTGGCTGAAAACCAGCCATACTGGTAATGGGTTCATGACTTCTGAATTTGACAGTGTCCTTGAAAAATAAGCTCCACATGATTTTAAACCACCATAACAATTACCAAAAATAGCAAGAAAACTACATGGGGACCTTCTTGATAGCTATTGGTCATTCTCGACTAAGGGAAAGGGAGGGGCATGAGGGCTTGGCCTTTGGAGGGTTACAAACGGCAATTATTGAAAATATATATACTTCTATATAGAATTTATAATGAAAATTCAAATAAATATAATTTAAATAAGCAATGAGTTAGCATGTTCACCTATCCTTATGTAGAGGGATGAAATACTTTATATCACGCTACACTGTACGGTGTAGATACGGTTTATGATGGTGAAAGTTCCTCCATCGTTCAACTTTCATTCATGGAGATCCCCGAGTCACATCAACTTGAAACTTAGTACACATGTTCCCTATAATATGATCTTTCTAATTTTAATTCCAAATTAAAGTTTTGACCCCAATTTCACAGTCACTGAACATGGAAAATGATATTGCGAGTGGGGCATCTGTGTACTATTGTTTACAAATGAGTACATAATTTGCATGTATGTACATTTCTAGGTGCCAAAAGATAAAGATGAAATGGTTGAAAGAGAATTTAACAGACTTTTAGAGGCTACATCATATTTATCACATCAGATGGAATTTAATTTGGTAAATGGAAAACCAGCATCCCTTGGTCAGGCATTAGAAGTAGTCATAAGGTAAATATGTGTAGTATTGGCATTTTTGATACAGCCTTATTATAGTGGTTTGTATGACTTCAATAAGAGGGTACATGTATTATATATTTTTACCATTTTATCATTTTGTTATCGTCAGGATAGACCTGTAATTAAGGTCTTTCCTTTTACTAAAGGGAAAGACCTTACTGTATTTCTTCTGATTATTATTAAGGTCTTTCCTTTTACAAAAGGGAAAGACCTTACTGTATTTCTTCTGTTTATTATTATTCTTTTTCCGCCAAACTTTGACGAAGTTAGCAGCCTAAACCGTAAGACGTGTCGCTTTCATGTTCACACTTTGTATCGGTGTCATGAATACCTATCTGGAACTCACCCTGTTAGTCGAAATATTTTGTCGGTTCGGAGTAATTCCTCCGAAACCAAAAAACCTTGTTATCGTTCCAACACCGTAACCGTAATAGGTAGAAAATAAACGAAGGGTGAAATTTGTTCAGGACCAGACCCCGGTTCTTCGTTACATTTGGATCGAAAAGATTCAACGACTCATTGGTAGGGTTATGCCCCTATGAAAATTAACCGGTGTCGGTGGACAACCAAAACTCAAAAACCGTAAGTCGTAGAGACCTAGGATCTTCACCATTCATCATCAATTCATGTGACTTTGAAAAATACCTCAAGGTCAAATGTGTATGTTGACCTTGACCTTTGACCTAACACCTTGTTATCAGAACAACTCAGAAACCATTATACTTACAGAAGTTTTAAATAGTGGAAAATGTTTGGGTCATTACGGGGCAACTTTGTTACATTTTGACCGAAGAGATTTGACCTTTTTGTAAGGGGCATAACCCCTGTTTTAGGTTTCTGAAAAGACAAAATCAGCTTTTACTATATAACCAAAGGTCCTAGACCCATGGGGTCTTCAGCAATGACATTGGGGACCAATGACCTTGACAAAGGTCAAAAGGTCAAAGGTCAAGGTCATGTACCAGATAGCGAATTTAGTGATTTTAACCTTATTTAAGGGATTTTCAATGTGTTTTAAAGATTTTCAGTGTGTTTTAAAGCTGTTTAAGGTTGACCTTGACCTTTGACCTTAAAACTTTTAAGTCGATATCTCAAAAACGATTGTACTTACAGAAAAAGTAAATAGTGAAAAACGCGTTGAGGTGGATGAGGCGCAACTTTTTGACATTTGACCGAAGAGATTTGACCTTTCTATAAGGGGCATAACCCTTGTTTTAGATTTCTGAAAAGGCAAAATCAGCTTTTACTGTATAACCAAAGGTCCTAGACCCATGGGGTCTTCAGCAATGACATTGGGGACTAATGACCTTGACAAAGGTCAAAAGGTCAAAGGTCAAGGTCATGTCCCATATAGCAAATTATGTTTTTTTTACCTTATTTAAAAGATATTCAGTGTGTTTTAAAGCTTTTCAATACATTCTACGTCTATTGGAACATGTATTTTACATTACAAAAGGAAAGACCTCTCAATTGTTCAAGAACAATTGACATTTTAATTATTATTATTATTCTTCTTGTTCCGCCAAACTTTGACAAAATTTCCCTCCGTAACCGTAAGACGTGTCGCTTTCATGTTCACACTTTGTATCGGTGTCATGAATACCTATCCGGAACTCACCCTGTGAGTCGAAATATTTTGTCGGTTCGGAGTAATCCCTCCGAAACCCAAAAACCTTGTTATCGTTCCAACACCGTAACCGTTATAGGTAGAAAAAAAATGAAGGGTGAAATTTGTTCAGGACCAGACCCCGGTTCTTCGTTACATTTGGATCGAAAAGATTCAACGACTCATTGGTAGGGTTATGCCCCTATGAAAATTAACCGGTGTCGGTTGGCCACCAAAACTCAGAAACCGTAAGTCGTAGACACATAGGATCTTCACCAATCATCATCATTTCATGTATCTTTAAAAAATACCTCAAGGTCAAATTTGTATGTTGACCTTGACCTTTGACCTAACACCTTGTTATGGGATAATCTCAGAAACCATTATACTTACAGAAGTTTTAAATGGTGGAAAATGTTTGGGTCATTATGGCGCAACTTTGTTACATTTTGACCAAAGAGATTTGACCTTTCTATAAGGGGCATAACCCCTGTTTTAGGTTTTTGAAAAGACAAAATCAGCTTTTACTATATAACCAAAGGTCCTAGACCCTTAAGGTCTTCAGTCATGGCATTGGGGACCAATGACCTTGACAAAGGTCAAAAGGTCAAAGGTCAAGGTCATGTCCCAGATAGCGAATTTAGTGTTTTTAACCTTATTTAAAGGATTTTTAGTGTGTTTTCGAGCTTTTTAAGGTTGACCTTGACCTTTGCAATACATTCTACGTCTGTTGGAACATGTATTTTACATTAAAAAAGGAAAGACCTCTCAATTGTTCAAGAACAATTGACAGTTTAATTTTTCTTTAATTTTTCTTCCAATATGGATGAAGGATTCAACTTGTAAAAACTTCAGGAAAAATGGAGTGATATTTTCTCAAAAGGAGGGTGGAGGCTTTTATATATATCGCATAATTTATGTCAGCCAATTGCAAACAAAACATATTGTTGTGGGAACAACAATAATGGAAAAAATTGGAAAAGTATTTAAAATTTAATGACACTTTGTGGCAATGTTACTTGGTACATGTATGTATATACATGTATATGCTATTCTCTTTTGAATTATAGAATTGACTACTGTTTCCATTGAAACAGCAAAAATGTAAAAAAAATAAAATTTGTTTGGAATATCAATGAAATATATACCGTATGTGCCATTAGGCTTAAATTTTCAATGTACCTAGCAGTTGTAAGATTAATGTGCAAGGAATTCATGTATTTTAAGGTTAACATTTTAAGCAACTTGGTCTATTTAACATGAGAATGAAGGAGATGTAGAGTATAGGCTAATGAGACAGCATTAAACAACACAATAATCAGATAAAACATCTGGAGTTCAACATACAGTCATAAACAGTTGACATTTGTCATTACTATATAGATATAAGAAGATGTGGTATGGGTGCCAATGAGACAACTTTCTATCCAAGTCACAATTTAAAAAAAAAAGAAAAAAACATTATAAGTTAAAGTATGGTATTCAACACAGAACCTTGGCTCACACAAACAGTAAGCTATGAAGGGCCCCAGAAATGACTAGTGTATACATATACATGGTATAGATGTTTATTTTTTTCTCATTCAGAATGCAAGAAAAACATGTGAAAGTAAAGCAGTGCGAACATCAAACAAATATCATAGAAATGCAGGAAAAGTTAAAAAAGACTCAAAACCAGGTACAGTGCTTTTAAGGGGTATATAATCAGTGTTCAAGATAAAAGTTTAAATATAGGGGTGATCTGTTACAGGAAATAAGGAAATATGTTATGCATGTCAGTTATGCATATTTTGTGACACTGACATAACTCTATTAACATGATTAAGCTATTAAGCTATTTTATTCTTTGAAGAATTACTTATCTTTCTCAAAATCCGCAATGAGTCAACTAACCACAACTGCTATGGAATAGTAAAATATAATAGAAATTATGCACACATTTATGTCAATCTTTCCATTAGTGACTATAGATCACTTTCATTACTTTCTAGTGTATACCTTAAGATTAGAAAATAACACTGAATGTTTCTTTTAAAGATGTTGTCATTGAAAGATAAAATAGAAGAACTACACAGACAATGGAAAGAAGCTTCTGAAGTTAAACCACCACGTGATATAACAGCTGAATTTCTTGTCAAGAGTAAACTCAGGGATTTAGATGCATCATGCAAGGTTTGTATATTTTGTTGCTATGAAAGTGAATCAGTTAAAACTAAAACTTTAAAATAAACTGGAAACCTGTCTTTATAGAACTTTTAAATCAGATCCTTTGCTAGAGATTCTTGAGTAATGTTAAATGAGAAAACAGAATACTTGTTTAATATGAACAAATCATTCAGCTCTGAAAACATTTTGTTTAGATAAGATTGCTATATTTTGGAAAGTATGAAGGTTATTAACAAAATACAAAAATTACAAAAAAATGAAAATTACATTGTCTACCCTGAAAAATGCTCTAAACTCATTTATATGAAGTATTACAATAGCTAGAGAGGCTGATGAGACTAAAGGTCCAACTCATAAGTCTAAAATGAACTGAAAATGTCGTTGCAAAAAAGGATCAAAAACAAACAACAGTCTACAAAACACAATGTTCATAGAAATGTAAAGACCAGGGCTCACGCTACCAGGCGACTTGGGCGAAGAAATCGCCTTCCCGACCGTCACTTCGCTTTCCCGACCCCCAAAAGCGAAATCAAGTCGCCCTGTTCTTGACGATACTCGCTTTCAGTCGCTTCCGTCATCGGACATTTTCAATTTTTACCAAGTTGATGAAACATCAATTTTTTGATAATTAAAGAAATTCAGACATAAACGATTCATTATCTTTAGAAAAGAGATTGAAGCATTGTCTTCGCAGTGTGTAGCAGATTATTTGATAAAAATACAACTTTTTATCACTTCATGCATTTTCGCAAGTTCCGGTGCTTGTTACTCGAAAACGTACATCAACCTAAATTTCGGCGGCAAAATAAGTTTGTTACTTCATTTAAACGTGATAAAAGTTGCCTCCAGTAAATGTTTAATCCATTTATTGCATTAAAAACGTCATGTTCCTTTTCAAATAACTTGTCAAACATCGTTTATTTTTGTAAATTTTCTTGCATTCGTCCGCCATTGACCGATTTCTAAACTACGGATCTGAACCGGACCAGCTTTGACCGAAATCCGTACTTTTACAATAATTACTACGGACGCACGGACGGAACAGCTGACAGAAGAATATTGATCCCAAAGGGAAAAATTACGCATTCCACACACATTAAGAGACTTTTGGTTACATCTAATTGATTGGTGTATATAATTCCCTATATTTTTTATTGATTGTTTCAAACTATTGATTAAAGTTGCTTAACTCTGAGACTATTATACTAATTTCAATATATTAAGGCCCAGCTTAATAACTTTTATATTTTTTTTATGAGAAACACTGAATTTCATACACAAGATAATTTTTAATTAAATTGTAATAATGATATATTATAATTTCTTAAATTTTTTAAAATAATTGTTTTTTTTTTAATGCTAGATATTTAGTTGGAATAAGTTTCTCACAAGAACCTTAGTAAAACTTAAACAACTTTTAATTTTAAATGTTACTTTAATTGTATTTTTTTTCACTCAGATATGAATTGAACAATATAAAAAGAACATTATTTACATATGGCCCTTCATACTATTGTAAAATCCAAACATTGTAGCGCACCGCGCGAATGAGCACTTCTCTTTCAAATCTCACCACTTCTCCCTATCAGTTTCAAAAAGAGAAGTCACTTCTCCCTATAATTCTGAAGTAGTGTGAGCCCTGAAGACTGAGAGCACACAAAACCAAACAAAACCAGTGGTGATCTCTGGTGCTAAATTTCAAATACAGGAACTAGAAAAGTATACCAGATTATATATAGAAGAATAAATATATGTCTGCAATTCTCATCTTGTAGTTATAACCTTTATGTCATTCATATAATTTGTTAAGGTCATACAATGAACATGCTTACATTTATTTTGTAGGAATATGATCAGTTACAAGCTCAACAGAAGGAATTGGAAGATAAACTACATGAGTTAGAAGCCAACCCTCCTAGGTATGAATTATTATCAAGTTTTAACATCCTTAAGTCTGTTCCTGCTTATGAATAAGACAATATAAGGGATGAATAAATCTGTTATTCTAGATTCATTTATTTTCTTTAGTATCAATTTTCGTGGGTAATTTATTTTGTGGTTTGGCTAATCTCTGCAAACAAAGTCTATAAATTGTTGAACATTTGAATTCATGGTTCATGTATAAGCATGAAACCCATGAAAATTGGTTTTCAACAAGTATATTTATTTTAAAGGTTTATAAAAGATCAAATATGCACTGTAAATCAGAAATTTTTGCAGGCATTTAATATTGCAATTTTTCAAGAATGAATCAAAGTGTGAGTTTGTTTAATGCTATTTAGCAAAAGCTACATGCAGAAATGTGTATTTGATATCAGAATGCAAGTTTTTGTTATTGCTATACAGTAGAGGTCAAATTGATAAAAACCTTTAAATAAATCCTGAATTTACAGTGTAACATAATAAAGTAGTCATTTTTGTATAGGTGTTTTATGCATCATTTATATGAGGGCAAAATCAATTAAAAGTGATATTTTACATTTCTATCTAAGATGAAGAAAAGGAACTTGGTAACAAACAAAAATGGAATTGTTTTTGATGTAGATTATTTTTTTCTCTCGCATTTTCAATATAAAAAAAAAACCTTCCCTTTAGAGAAAGTGTATACTGCATGTTGCAAAAGGACAAATAATGCACCACATGTTGCTATAGTAATTTACATATTGATAAATGAAGAATTTTATATAGCACTACACCCTGAACTGATGTTTTGTTAATGTTTCATCAGAATCACATAAAATTTATTATTTCAGTGATGTATATTTATCTACACGAGACAGACAGATCTTAGACTGGCATTTTGCTAATTTAGAGTTTGCCAATGCTACACCCCTGACGTTATTGTCTTTAAAACATTGGGACCAAGATGATGACTTTGAATTTTCTGGCAGCCATTTAACAGGTACAAGTTTTGAACAAAATAAATATTGTATAGATATTGGAAGATGTGGTATGAGTCCCAATGAGACAACTCTCCATCCAAGTAAAAAATTATAAAAGTAAACCATCATAGGTCAAGGAAGGGGCTTCAACACTGAGCCTTGGCTCACACCAAACAGCAAGCTATAAAGGGCCCCAAATATTACTGGTGTTAACCATTCAAACAGGAAAAAAGATCTAATCTGTATAAAAAATGAGAAATGAGAAACAATTATGCACCACATAAACAGACGACAACCACTGGCACTGAACATCAGATTCCTGACTTGGGGCAAGTGCAAACAATTGCAGTGGGATTAAACGTTTTAATGGTACCAAACCAAACCTTCCCCCTTTTCTGAAACAATAGTATAACATCACAACATAGGGCTATCTTAGATAAATATATTGTTTATTTGTCCATTCAATAGACAAATTATTCATGTTTTCTACACTTAGTTGATTGTACAACTTTTGTCCAATAACAATAAAGCTTTTCAATCTTTTACACTGGTCATATGTACTGGGTAAATTGATTTCAACTAGAGCTATTTCAAACATTGGGAAAAGTATGACATTGAAAAAACTATTAAAGATCAAACTAATTGGTCTACAAATTGAAAAAATACTGAATCAGTTGTTTTTGCATAAAGATACTTGACAACAGACATGCACAAAGTTTAAACGGTAAGGGCAAATGTACACAGAGATTCGCAACTGAAAGAAAACATGAATTGAAATATATGTTTCAACACATCTTACATCCAATTTTAAATTAAGACTCTTATTGCACCTTGTCCTTAGCAAAAAATTACTGAGATTTAAATGCATGTTGTTTTGTAATTTTATTTTCTAATAACTATTACTGTAATTCAGAGTGTTGAAGAAAAATGTAAAAGATTAGATCATTTCCTCTTTTAGATAAAATGGAAATAGGGTTTTCATTTTTAGTGACTGAAAAAGTTTAAAAGTTCCCAGGTATGAATAAAAAGGTTAATGTCAGACACATAAAACAAAAGATGTCTGTCTTTATGGCTTATTTTTGTCTAGTTATTCTGAAAGCAAAGTAAATCAAAGCTTGTGGATTGGTCTTTTTTTCTGTCATTGATGCTTCTCATTTAATTATTATTTTTCCACCTTTAGTGAGAAATGGATATTCCTGTGTCCCAGTAGCCTTGTCAGAAGGTTTAGATATAAAACTAAATACAGCTGTCAGGAAAGTGGTGTACACACCATCAGGTATATATTAACTTGAACAAATAAGAAAAATGTCTGATTTGGTACATGTGCGTGCTCCTATTAGAATATAATTTGCTTAATTAATATTTTTAACAAATTTATAACCTTTCTTATTATTATTTTATTTTATAGTATATCTTTGCATTTTTGTTCCAAAAAAATATGTTATACCTTTATTGATTCATCACACTTACACTTATTCATACAGTAATATAGGGTTATTGCATGAATATTGGGGAATATTATCCCGAGTAGAACTTTATATTGCACGAGCTTGCGAGTGCAATATATATTCTACGAGGAACAATATTCCCCAATATTCATGCAATAACCCTTTTATTGTATATCAATATAATATTTGAAAGTACAAATTTGGTTAAACTAAGATTTTGTCGTTGATGACGTCATGAATTTTGAAGATTTATTGCACTAGTGCAATATTATAATTTATTTCACGCTAACTTTTGGTTACTTTCTGTGTGGAATATTATATTGCTATACAATAAATAAATATATTGTTTTATTTTCCTTTTTATTAGTAACTTAATTTTAAATGAAGAAACAAATGCAGTGCAAATCATCAAATGTGTACTGAAATTTGTTTAAATTTTAAAACTGCTACTCAAGATTGTTTCATTTATTGAAATATGAATTATTACAATAAAATTGAAATCCATATATTATTTCTGTTTTAGCATTAATAAAACAGGTATATAATTTGTTGTTGTCGAGCCTGCAACTTTTGTTGCAGAAAGCTCGACATAGGGATAGTGATCTGGCGGCGGCTACGGCAGCAGCGGCGTTAGCTCACTTCTTAAAAGCTTTATATTTTAGAAGGTGGAAGACCTGGATGCTTCATACTTTGTATATAGATGCTTCATGTTACGAAGTTTCGGTCAGTCACATGTCCAATGTCCTTGACCTCATTTTCATGGTTCAGTGATCACTTGAAAAAAAGTTCAAATTTTTTGTAATGTTGAATTCTCTCTTATTTTAAGTAATAGGATAACTATTTTTGATATATGCGTACCTTGCAAGGTCCTCATGTCTGTCAGACAGTTTTCACTTGACCTCGACCTCATTTCATGGATCAGTGAACAAGGTTAAGTTTTGGTGGTCAAGTCCATATCTCAGATACTATAAGCAATAGGGCTAGTATATTCCGTGTATGGAAGGACTGTAAGGTGTACATGTCCAACTGGCAGGTGTCATCTGACCTTGACCTCATTTTCATGGTTCAGTGGTTATAGTTAAATTTTTGTGTTTTGGTCTGTTTTTCTCATACTATATGCAATAGGTCTACTATATTTGTTGTATGGAATGATTGTAAGGTGTACATGTCTAGCGGGCAGATGTCATGTGACTTTGACCTCATTTTCATGGTTCAGTGGTTATAGTTAAATTTTTGTGTTTTGGTCTGTTTTTCTCATACTATATGCAATAGATCTACTATATTTGTTGTATGGAATGATTGTAAGGTGTACATGTCTAGCCGGCAGATGTCATGTGACTTTGACCTCATTTTCATGGTTCAGTGGTCAAAGTTAAGTTTTTGAGATTTGGTCTTTTTATCTAATACTATATGCCATAGGTCAACTATATTTGGTGTATGGAAATATTTGATGATCTTCATGTCAGTCGCGCAGGTTTTATTTGACCATGACCTCATTTTCACGGTTCATTGCACAGTGTTAAGTTTTTGCGTTTTGGTCTATTTTCCGTAAACTATAAGTAATGGGTCAACTATATAATATGTTGTGTAGAAGCATTGTTAGCTGTACATGTCTGCCTGCAGTGTTCCAGCTAGGCCGTTTTCAGAGGGCGCGGCGCCCGCCCTTTTCCGAGTGGCGCCCTGTGCCCTTTTTACAGTTTCCAGGGCGCCCTGCCTTTTTTGAAGATCGATTGCATATTAATTTGCGTATTGATATGATACGCTAATTACTAAATTTTACCTGGGGAAAAGATTATGACTTTGTTTTCCACCCCAAGCTAATCAATGGTTACAACTGGTGTCATAATCTGTTGTTATAGGTAATCCGTTTGTCGGATGGGTCATTAATGATCATCAACATTAATTCGTTCAAATAGAATCGGTCAGTCGGCAATTATCTTTGAAGAAATGTGCATACAACAACTTGGGCACAATTTGCGATGTTTACCGTAGTTTCATGGAAGAAACGTAATGACAGAAAGTTGGAAAACCATTATAAACTCGTTGAAGACATTCTTTTACTTGTTTTCTGTAAAATAAACAGAAAATTCAGACGTATTTGTCATTGACTGCCTTCATTTTTGATACGAAAATAACAAAATCGGCCGCCATATTGTGATCATATTTACATCATATTTACGTACTGTTTATAATCCTCCAAAGAAGGAGCACACCCGAATAAAGAAAGATAACTCAATCTGATTTTTTTCCTAGCATTGAGTAACCCATTTACATATTCTAAAATGTGTCTCCATACTTCTTGCTTAAGAATATATATGTTTAGGTATTTATTTTGAGTTATGGGAAAAGTTAAAGAGGGTCTTAGTAGCAGTGTTGGTAGGGTGCCTTGGTCATCTTTTTCTGTATTCTTTATTTTTGATACTATTTTTCACTGTTGCTTTATATCCTAAAATTGTGAATTTACTGAGCACAGCTGTTTTGTGCTGTATTGCCATCAAGCACAGCAGGGGTAGAAAGGTGAAACTGGTAAAATGTGGTAGACCATAGAAACAGTATGAAACAGATCTCCTTTCAAAACATACTGCATATAAAGTTCAACTGTGCCAAGCAATGATAAAAAAAACTTGTGTGACAAGCTGCTTGACAAGTTTTTCAGCCTTAAAAGTAGAAAGATAGAGTTCTATATGGGCTAAAGATGTTGTTCTTGTATAACCTGTGATTCAACGAATAAACACAAATGTTTGATTAACATCTTTTATTAAAATATGCCCTTTTCATATTATCATATCGCGCGTTAAATGCCCTTTTTCAGGATTGGCACCCTGCCCTTTTGAAAACCTAGCTGGAACACTGTGCCTGGCATGGTTCATCTGAACTTGACCTCATTTTCAAGGTTCAGTGGTCTTTGTTCAGTTATCTTTGTTAATGTTAAGTTTACGTGACAGTTGTAATAAAGCTTAGCTTTATACTTAGGACTATCAACATAATATCAATGATTAGTTTAGAAGGCAAGACATTTCAACGTGTGCACTTTTGTTTTTATATTGGCACGGAATTAAAAATGTCTATTTGTTAAAAAAAAATTGGGATAAAAACTATGATGACAATATAATCAGCTTGAGTTTTGAAAAAAGTATATTTTAAAAAGATCACAACTAGTAAACTAAGAAGATAAATTAATTGAAATAATTTATGTATTTGGCATTGGGTTTTTATTTTATAATCTGACCCTGATAATAACCTCATTCATTCATGTGTTTTATTTCATGTTTTAGGTGTAGAAGTTACAGTCAGCAATGCCAAAAACAATACAAATTCTCAGACACTTAAGGGTGATGCTGTGTTATGTACCCTACCATTAGGAGTACTGAAGGAATGTTTGAGGGGTAACAGTCTAAACAGTGTCCAGTTCCAGCCAGCATTACCAGAGTGGAAATCAGCAGCTTTACAGAGAATGGGGTTCGGTAACCTAAATAAAGTAAGTCTGATAAATAGTTATCTGGAATATTTTCATACCTCTGTCCTAAGGATTAACATGCTGAACAACAACTAAAGTATGCCTAGGAACATTCTAAAATATAACAAATTGTTCAGAGACGAAATTTTTTTTTAACTTTTTTATGCAGAAAATTATAATGAAAATCCCATAGTAATTGTTTTGAAGCTTTTATTTCTCTCGAGCTATAAATAAAAAAAAAAAAGAAAAAAAAAAGCTTGCTTTTAGTTTTTGCTCTTGTATCTTGGATACATAAAATATGTCAGATGCAGGGGACATTGGAACTCTGATATCCTATTGAAAATAACATTATTATTGTACCGAGATGGAAAAGGGTATTTAATTATAACCCCAAGAATGATAACACTCCATTACAAGCAGAGTTTTTATCACGTCGTCTTTCGTACCACAGGAAACGATATCAGGATATGATGTTTCAGATTTTTTTAAAACTAGTAACATCGCTATGTCAGAGCTCCGCTTGGATCAATTTCAGACCAAACTTGTCCACAGGTCTGCGTATCATCATCGTCATCTGTGCTTGCCATAGCCGACGACGCGCTACGAAGTAGATTTTTACGAAAGAGTTGAGAACACTTTCATGACTTTTATGCAATTCGTCCATCTTGTTTACATAAAGGAAAAACCACACATTCTGCTTCGGAAATAATTGGATGCTTTTCTCACATCCTCACCCTTGTTACATTCAGATACCACCATGTGTATAAATTATGCGCCAACTCTTGGCATTATATATTTATTTAAAAAAATATTTTTTTGTCCAAATGATGTGGATGCTTGAGCATCTGAGCATACATGCAAGCTACGCCACTGGATGTGGTATTATGGCCAATTATACAACTATCCCCCAGAGTTCAAATAAGTGGATGTTATTACAGATCACTGTAAGTCTTTCAATAATGAACAAAACATACTGTTATAATGGCCTTAACATGAAAAAATGTTGTTGAAAATTGATACATTTGTTTTGTTGATATCTTTTATGAAAACATGTATGAAAATTTAAAATCTCTTCAAAAAATTATCTCAAAGATAATCATACCTTTGATTTATTTCATAGGTGGTGCTTTGTTTTGATCGAGTATTCTGGGACCCTAGTGCTAATCTATTTGGACATGTTGGTAGTACAACAGCCAGTCGGGGAGAACTTTTTCTGTTCTGGAATCTGTACAAGGCACCAGTTTTACTAGCCTTGGTTGCTGGTGAAGCAGCAGCCATTATGGAAAATGTCAGTGATGATGTCATTGTAGGGAGATCTATTGCAGTATTAAAAGGAATCTTTGGTAATAATGCAGTACCACAGCCAAAGGAGACACTGGTAACCAGATGGAGAGCTGATCCCTGGTCCAGAGGATCTTATTCCTATGTGGCAGCTGGTTCATCTGGTAAGATATTATTTCTATGTATCCTTAACTTCAGTAAAACTTAAGGTAACCTTATTTATAATACTTATTGTAACTAGTGCCACAGATAATATCTCAGAAGTGCATAAAATTGTTATGAAATTTGAATAAATTAGACAAGCCTTAAGTAAAATTTTAAAACTATTGATCATTATATAATTACTAGCCCAGAGAAAGGAATCGTGTTTATTTACAAAGATATGAATAAAACTTCTTGTGCAAATAATTAGCTATCCCATATTCAGTGGACAGAGAGAGCTAGTCTTACATCTAAGCCCAAGAATTTGCATCAAAATAAAGTTGAATAAAATGTGAGCTTATCTCCTGCACCACTTAGAAAACACAATATATTCAAATTAAACTGTCATATAAATTACATTATGTTAGTTCACAGATACTACATGCCATTGGTTTCTTTCTCAATTTATAGGTGACAATTGTTGCAAAAAAGGATAAAAATGAAATACACAATACCAATTAAATCAAGAAATGTATCTTTTTTTTTATTATATGTGTAAATTGCAATAATAGAATATTTTTAAAACCATATTTAAAAATAATAAGGTTTTCAAATAAATCTTGATATTCCGGATAAACATAATAAACAACATCAAAGAATATTTCCAAAATAAAAATTAAACACAAAAAAATAAAAAGAGGAGGGAGGTCAATCCCACCTGTGCATGCCTGTGCATTTTCTTAAAACTTTTAACAATTTTGGGTTTTAATCATCTGTTTTGTTGAGTAATATAATCGTTTGCCTTATCAGTATGAAATGACAGATTTATAGCCCTTCTTAACCATTTTATAATTGAGAGAAGATATGAAATTTTCACTTTCTTGGGTATGAATGTAGGACTGGAGCCTCAAAAGGCATAATAAAATTGATACTTGATTATTTTTTTTAGATACATTGTTTTATTTGCATTTGTTCATTGAAGATAATTCTCAAACATTAACCATTTTAACTGCCAAAAACATCAGATCTACATATAGTATACCATCATATGTATGCATATGATAACACGTTTTTTTGTTGTTCTTAAACATAAAACCATTTTCATATGTATGTAGATAATATTTCTGAATTACTCTCTGCCTGTTAGAAAAAACTTACTGATGTCAGAATAGCACTTTCATCAAACGTAATTGACAATAGTTTTTATACGACCGCAAAATTTGAAAAAATTTTCGTCGTATATTGCTATCACGTTGGCGTCGTCGTCGTCGTCGTCGTCGTCGTCGTCGTCCGAATACTTTTAGTTTTCGCACTCTAACTTTAGTAAAAGTGAATGGAAATCTATAAAATTTTAACACAAGGTTTATGACCACAAAAGGAAGGTTGGTATTGATTTTGGGAGTTTTGGTCCCAACATTTTAGGAATTAGGGGCCAAAAAGGGCCCAAATGAGCATTTTCTTGGTTTTCGCACTATAACTTTAGTTTAAGTTAATAGAAATCTATGAAATTTTGACACAAGGTTTATGACCACAAAAGAACGGTTGGGATTGATTTTGGGAGTTTTGGTTTCAACAGTTTAGGAATTAGGGGCCAAAAAAGGGCCCAAATAAGCATTATTCTTGGTTTTCGCACAATAACTTTAGTTTAAGTAAATAGAAATCAATGAAATTTAAACACAATGTTTATGACCACATAAGGAAGGTTGGTATTGATTTTGGGAGTTTAGGTCCAAACAGTTTAGGAATTAGGGGCCAAAAAGGGACCCAAATAAGCATTTTTCTTGGTTTTCGCACCATAACGTTAGTATAAGTAAATAGAAATCTATGAAATTTAAACACAAGGTTTATGACCATAAAAGGAAGGTTGGTATTGATTTTTGGAGTTTTGGTCCCAACAGAATAAGGGGCCCAAAGGGTCCAAAATTAAACTTTTTGTTTGATTTCATCAAAATTGAATAATTGGGGTTCTTTGATATGCCGAATCTAACTGTCATGACTGTATATGTAGATTCTTAACTTTTGGTCCCGTTTTCAAATTGGTCTACATTAAGGTCCAAAGGGTCCAAAATTAAACTTAGTTTGATTTTGACAAAAAATGAATCAGTTAGGTTCTTTGATATGCTGAATGTAAAAATGTACTTAGATTCTTGATTATTGGTCCAGTTTTCAAGTTGGTCCAAATCGGGGTCCAAAATTAAACTTTGTTTGATTTCATCAAAAATTGAATAAATGGGGTTCTTTGATATACCAAATCTAACTGTGTATGTAGATTCTTCATTTTTGGTCCTGTTTTCAAATTGGTCTACACTAAAGTCCAGAGGGTCCAAAATTAAACTTAGTCTGATTTTAACAAAAATTGAAATCTTGGGGTTCTTTGATATGCTGAATCCAAAAATGTACTTAGATTTTTTATTATGGGCCTAGTTTTCAAGTTGGTCCAAATCAGGATCTAAAATTATTATATTAAGTATTGTGCAATAGCAAGTCTTTTCAATTGCACAGTATTGTGCAATGGCAAGAAATATCTAATTGCACAATATTGTGAAATAGCAAATTTTTTTTTAATTAGAGTTATCTTTCTTTGTCCAGAATAGTAAGCAAGAAATATCTAATTGCAAAATATTGTGCAATAGCAAGATTTTTTTTTAATTGGAGTTATCTTTCTTTGTCCAGAATTAACTTAAATCTTTGTTATATACAATATACAATGTATATTCACTTTTTACTACCAACTGATAAATTAAAATAATCTTTACCATTCAGTGATAACAAGCAGTTTTTTTACATCTTAATATTTCATGATGTATTTAAATGAGTAGTTATTGTTGCAAACTCCATTAGAAATTTTAATTGAGATTAGTTTTGGAATAAGGGAAAGGGGGATGTGATTAAAAAAATTGGGTTCAATTTTTCTCATTTGAAATTTCATAAATAAAAATGAAAATTTCTTCAAACATTTTTTTGAGAGGATTAATATTCAACAGCATAGTGAATTGCTCTAAGAGAAAACAAAAATTTTAAGTTCATTAGAACACATTCATTCTGTGTCAGAAACCTATGCTGTGTCAACTATTTAATCACAATCCAAATTTAGAGCTGAATCCAGCTTGAATGTTGTGTCCATACTTGCCCCAACCGTTCAGGGTTCAACCTCTGCGGTCGTATAAAGCTACGCCCTGCGGAGCATCTGGTTTTTTCTTTTCAAGATATTCTTAAGTGAAATTTGTATTTATGAATAATTTTTATAATGAACTCAAAAATTGTACAACAGTTATGCAATATTTCCCTTCCAAATGTGTGATACCTAAAAATTAAAGCTGAAGTGGAGGGGCATTAAGTGATGCCCTTGGTCATCTATATGTCAGTTTGCCCTTTTTGAAATAAGTTATGCATTCTTTAAATTTCATGTGCCTCAACCCAATGTTGTGAAACTTATATACACAATGTTTATTACCACAAAATACAGATCAATGTAGAATTTGGGTTACATCACTTTTACTGTTCTTGAGTTATATCCCTTAATAATGTTAAAAAAAGCAGGGGCAGCATCTGTGTCCCATGGACACATTGGGACACAAAGTCTATTTATTTTATTTTATTATTTTTCCTCAGGAAATGACTATGATTTGATGGCAACACCTGTTTCCCCACAAGCTGGTACCCTCCCTCGATTGTTTTTTGCTGGAGAACACACAATACGAAATTATCCTGCAACAGTACATGGAGCATTTATGAGTGCACTGAGAGAAGCAGGCAGGATAGCAGATCAATTCTTAGGAGCTCCTTACACACTGCCATCAATGAAAACAGAGGGTGCAAAATCATGATCAAACAAGCAAAATCATATTTGGGATTAATTAGGCAGCAACATGTGTTCATAGATGAGGTTTCACGGATCTGATGTTAGTGAGTCACTGCAATACAAATCATGTATTTGTTATCGTGTTTGTTGTACATGTACTATTGTATGTCAGATTAAAGAGATAAACAATCAAGCTACATGAATTATGTAATATAGTTACTATATCATCAGATTCTTTCATTCTCTTTTTGTACTTGTCTTACCTTGCATAAACAGCCAGTGAGAGAAATTGTATAAAAGTATAGATATGTGGTACAGTTGACAATGAAAAAACTATCCAACAAAGACTGCAGTTTCAAAAATAAGGGAAAATTCAGAATCTAAAGCTTTAAAAAGCTGTTCATGACAAATTTAAAGGAAGAAAACTGATGGATTAATTTATATACATGTAACATTATTAATAAACCCTCACAATCATTGGATTACAAGCTCTGTGCTTGGAAAAAGATTATAAAGAATGCTTTGGGGTTAAACATTTTTATGAGTGTTTAACACTCCCCTAACCTGGGAAAATGGTGTAACAGCACATGGACAGCTCGAAAATCTATTTCATTTAAACTTTGGTGGATAATTGTCTCATTGGTAATTGTCCAACATTTAATTTTGGTATAAAAACGTAAACAAATAAGTTGGGATAGATTAGACTCATCATATTGAAACATCTGCTTTCAAACTGTATTGCCATTGGGAATCAAACTTAACAGTCATCCTGTAGTTATTTTAAACTTTCAAAATCACATTTGATGCATGCTGTACAACTGTGACGTTGCTATAACGTTGAGCAAACTTGAAACAATAAAAAAAATTCAATCAAATTTAGTTATATCGTGATAAAACAACATTTTTTGGTTGAAATATATTTAAATAATTACGTTTGAATTGTCTTTTTCAGTTTTGATAGCAAAATTGGTGTAAAATATATTTTCCTCCCCTCTTACATTTTTATGAGCATTTAATATACAAAGGGTTACCTCTCTTTTTGCATAAGGATTATTAAATTAATGTCTTCATGAGTTTACCATAATAATCTTCTTTTATCACTATTTTGTGTATTTTTCCTTTGATCTTTTTATGCCCCACTTACAATAGTAGAGGGTCATTATGTTTTCTGGTCTGTGGGTCTGTTCGTTCGTTTGTCTGTCTGTTCGTCCGTCCGTCCGTTCGTTCTGCTTCAGGTTAAAGTTTTTGGTCAAGGTAGTTTTTTATGAAGTTGAAGTCCAATCAACTTGAAACTTTGTACACATGTTCCCTTATGATCTTTCTAATGCTATTACCAAATTAGAGTTTTTACCCCAATTTCAAGTTCCACTGAACATAGAAAATGATAGTGCGAGTGGGGCATCTGTCTGGGACACATTCTTGTTTTGTAATAATTTTTCATATCATGCTACTCGCATGCTAATGAAATTGACAACGTTGTCATAGGTAAAATAGCGATGAACCGATTATTATTGTTCATTTCAACTGGATTGCTTTTCTTGCTTTCGTGTACAGGCTGAAGCGAGAAAATTAATCTTATTGAGATGATCAACGATAATCTATAAGAAAAGGTGATACACTGATATGTCAGTACATATTCAGGTAAAGAAAGAGTATATCAGTGTTTTTATGCCCCATTTATGGGCATTATGTTTAATTGTCCGTTTGTTCGTTCATCCTTCCATCTGTTTGTCCGTTTGTCCCTCTGTCCCTCTTCAGGTTAAAGTTTTTCGTCAAGGTAGTTTTTGATGAAGTTGAAGTCTAATCAACTAGAAACTTGTGCACATGTTCCCTACGATATGATCTGTCTAGTTTTAACGTCAATTGAGGGATTTTCCCCATTTTCACAGTTCACTGAACATAGAAAATGATAGTGCGGATGGGGCATCTGTGTTCTATGGACTATGGACACATTCTTGTTTTACCAAGACTGAAACATTATACAACAAAGGGTGAAACAAAAAGTATCCTGCAATGTTACATTTTGAATTTGAAATTATGATATTTACATGCTAATATTTATATAGCTAAAAGTATTAAAAGTGTTTCATGCACTAGAAAATGATTAATTTCAAAATGTTTCTCATTTGCTGAAAAAGATATGGATGGTTTTATTATTATATCTAGTGGTCAAAGTATATAACAAAGTATTTCAATACAATCAATGTAATAAAAGATAAATACTCGCTAGTAAAACTATTTATAACGTAAGAATAAATTAAGGCAGAACGAAAAAAAGTTATCTAAAAACAAACAAAAAAACAAAACTGCAAGAAAACCAAAATTGACAAAAACATGTGCTGAATATCTATACTGCATGTTGAATGCTGAACAAAAAGCCTAGTGCTGCAAAATGCATTAAGACGGGTGTTGTCTGATATATAAAAGTAATTCCTGTTTCAGACAGGCTATATCATTTAACATTCCCAGCTAATGGTTTATATTCCCTTTGCCTTTTTCAACCATTGCTACTGTTTATGAACTTTGGACAGTACCCAAACAAACTTCTGATAAGGGAATAAAACCCCTCAGCTGGGAATTTATATTATATACCCTCTCTGCAATCTGAATAACATATAATATACATTCAAACACTCATATAATGAAGTCAAAGGTCCTGACACAAGTATGGACTTTTCAAAGGTCTTCCAAGGTAGCAAGTTACATCATGCCACTTTTTCCTGCTTGAATCTTATAAAGATATTACCTGTAGTATAATCAAGAGAAGCATAGTTTGTTTCATAAGATAACTGATGCTTACAAAGATAATATTAAAAATGGAAACACTTGTAGAACATAAAAATTTGATGTATATTTTAGATTTCTTCATTTGCCACAATCTTATTAAGATCAATCTAAATCTATTAACATAAACTTGTTATATAATTATGAATTTAAAGTTTTCTTACTCTGTAAAAGATTTTCTTTATTTGATTGTAAGTTCATTCCAAGTGTTCCATAGTTGTATCAGGTAAAATATGTTCCACAAACATATCTGTTAGGTGTGGTTGAGTTTTAAGGGGCTAGGTCCCAGGGAAAGAAGGGTCCATTTACCGATTAAACATTTTTTATTTAAGTCTCAACAGATATCAATGAATTTAAATTAGTGATAATCATAAACATCAATTCAAATTATCTTAAATGTGAAATCAGAAAACTCAGTTCAAAAATAAATCTAAAAAAACATCATGCGAACCCCTTGTGTGTAGTCAAGAGCGTTAAACATCAACTCAGTACTTATGGTGCATATTATACTCGATATAGGTATTTTACAAACTAGTGACACACATTATGGATTCAATGATTATGAAATATACTCAAGTTATCAAGATTTCCAATGAACCGAGTTTGATCCATCCGAATCACAACTAGATTGGACACACAATAATGATGATCAGGAATGACAGAATCCCGGGATGTTAATGAGTTTTCAAATCAACGAGATATTTATAGATGTGTGGTATGATTGCCAATGTTAACCACCAAAGTTCAAATTAATCCGATGTTACTGTTCTGCCTCCAACAATGAGAAAGAAAAAAAAACCTACTGTATAGTCTGCTATGATTGGCCACAACATAAAAAACATATGAAACAAATCAATTGAGAAAACTGACGTCCAAACAGTTTACAAAAAAAACAAATATGACATTCATGAGCTAAAGTCAACCACTGAACTGCAGGCTCATGACATTAGCATTATTACATTCCATGTTGTGCTCAATCTTAAGAATAAAAGTCAAATAGTTGTTCCAAAAATTGTATTCATCGTAATAATTTCACTAGTCTGGTCTTAACTTATTTCCTATCAAAATGATTACATCCAACCTTGAATTCGAAATATTTTCAACAGGATACTAATTTTGAAAAGAACTTTGTTTTAATTATGCTTACATTCTATTATAGAATACCTGATGTATAGAAACCCCGAGCGCTTTGAATTTCCAATCATTACAATTTTCTAAATGTCTTGTTACTAATTATCTATCTTACAAATGCGATTAAAAATTGAAATAAATAAAAAATGTATTTACACTATTTGGATTTTTGTTTGTCTTTGTATTGTATTGAAGACAAAATGTTGTGGAGAAGGATCATTATGTTGGCTTTATGTGATAAATAAGTACACGATCACACATAGCAAGACTAGAAAGTGAAAATAATAAACGTATTACAGCAATCTTATACATTCCTAATGATTATATAAAATTGAAAAGGCAACTGCGGACTGTCATATAAATAGCCGATCGTCAAAACAAAATATATAACAGATTATGTAAAATAGGCGTAAAAGTTCAAAAGATAGTTTATTATATCAATGTCCTTTAATCACATTAGATATTTGTAACAGAAAAATAAAAAGGTTATCATAGTTATGTCACGTATACTCATTCAGCAAATGCTTACATTTTTCAGTGACTTCTTTTAGCCCGTTATTAACATAAAAACAATCATGTACTATGAAGATGTATTACACTTCTACTGAGATAACAACTAACACATAATAGTCTCAGATGTGTATCAATTTGCATTAAATGTGCCTTGAACTAGAACATATTCCTGTTGAGGGGCAGATAAAGCCCGACTCCGGGTGCTAGATTTTCTCGCTCGTTGTGTTAAAACAAGAAACTATGTTAGATATACTGATCCCAAATCCTGTATACCCGTTGGTTACCTTTTGGTGGGTTTTTTTTTTGCTCATCGGTCGAGTTGTCTCTTTGACACAGTCCCTGTTTCAATCCTCAATTTTAAGAAATTTGTACGTATACTGATATATAAATAATATCAAAAACGTTTGTGAAGGTTAATTTTTATTGCTTAATTATGATTTGCATGACATACATTAGATAAATAACACTGGTAAAAACTACATGAACATGACAACGCAAAAGTTCTTGAAAATAGACACCGAAACACAGGTACATGTAAAACCCTCCACCCCACTCCCAAAAAATGAATTAAAAGAAATAAAAAAGAAATAAAAAAATAAAATAAAATAAATATACAGGAAAATGAAATGAAAAACAAATATCTTGTATCTTTTGTCCATTAAATACCCCTTTCCTACCTCTGCAAATCTAGGACCCCAGAATTTTGTATGAAATTTCTGTTTCCATATGTTTCTTATTCTGACCTTTATTTCGTAATTTTGTTTTATTTGTCCAAAAAGTTTGGCCAGACTACACCTGCACTGAGTTCTGCGATCGATTTTAATGCACTGGTATAACATACTACTATTGTTTGTACAAGTTCATTTTTTCAAATTTTAAACCAAATCATGTTCCAAACCGTCCTTTGCTATCTAAATTATGATTATTGTGAATGTTTAACTACAGGTTGTGCATGCGTTTGACTGTGTGTGTGTGTGTGTGTGTTTGTTTGTTCGGATATCTGTTAAAGATATTGAAAATAAAAATAGTAGTAATCACTCGTCAAATAAAATTAACATTTCTAATAAATATTCAATTAATCATGACTTATACATGTATCGATAGTATACGAAATTGTAGTTTCAGTTTCATTTTTGCATTAGAAGTAGGACAAAGTCTACATCAAAAGCGCATGACAGGTATGAAATGCACTTTTTGGAAATGATAAACAAACTTGTTATTGATCATGAAAGGTATGTTTATTTTTTCTTTCTACCCATGCATGTGCATTACCATGTGAAATAAGTTATTTTGTTGTTAACCATACAACTGTTGAATTTCATTTTAATAAGTGTTATGCAGGACAATTTCTGATTTTTATACCTATTTTTTTCAGAATGTGCATTATATACCTTTGTCGCGATTTAAATTGTATTGTTTTAGAATACAGAACTTCTGAACTCACTTTCTGATTTTGTCGGCTAACATTATGTTCTTAAAGTTTTTTTCGACACTTAAATTCATTCTGAATCAAATCAACCTTCAAACAATAGCTATGGGAACAGAAGTCAATAATGATTTATAGGTATATATCACGAAGGATTGATGCATGAACAATTCTTTTGGCATTTGTGCAAAGTATATAACCCCGATATTTCAAACACAATAAACTAATTTCATACATGGTTAATTTTAAACTATATGCATAATTGATAACTATTTATATTAAATAATTTATGTATATATCATTGAGGCGTTCGTGAATTACTTTCTGCAATGTTCGAGTATGGCCATTGATGCAGATTTAGGCGAACGACTCTTTAGAGTACTTTAGTTAGATTATGTTTCATTTATATCACAAAAATTTATCCACCCGACGATTAAATCATGACATTTTGTATAGTACATGTATATCTACCTAACTATATATGGACCAAAGGACTGATTTCTATTTTCACTATCAGTTTTCAGTAAAACTGTTTGAAGTAAAAGGAAAATGATATATGATTTAACAAAGTACACGTTTATTATTATTGTGATTTGATATATTATCTCAACCTTATGGTTTTGTGTATTTTTCTGTTAAAAAAATACATAAAGGTGTGACGTATAATTTTTTCATAGATTTATAGCACTCGTTTTGTTTTGTGTAATTAAGATACACGTGGACCTAAGGAAAAAAATTCCTTCAAATCAATCTAGGTTCAAACGAGCTGTTTAACAATGTACTAACAGGACCGATATTAAGCATGTTGGCTACGGACGTTGAGAGCAACGATATTTGCAATGCAGCGCATACTATATATACATATTTCATTTATACCTACCTATATATGAGAAACGGGGATATTATTAGAAGCTGAGTTTATGATATATTAATCTTGTTTATAACAACGTCGAATATATTTGTTAAAACTATAAAATTCTACTGTCTTCCCTTTTTATGAATATTTAAAGTCGATCTGTGACATTGATAGGATTTTTCTCAATCATTTAGTTGTCCGAATTCAAGTTTGCAACACATAGCCACTTTATTTTCATAAACTTCCGAAATATTGACTGTTTTAAAAATGCATAGGGAAATCAATACGAATATTACTTAAAAGGAAAATCAATACTGTTATCTAACATGTCTAAGGTTTAATGAATACAAATTTCGATTCTATGAAGGTTTCACACAAAGGTTTTTAAACGTAATATTAGATAAATATATTTTTTAAATTGCTTTATCATTTTCTGTTGTATACTATATATAGTACTTTATTAGAAGATCAAATGGGTGATCCGAGTTTGATAATATCATCGGTGTCAACTTAGACCCAGGGAAGCGGGAGTAATATGACGTTTGCTTTAACGTACTAAGTAACAAAGAATTGTATACAGTCAAGGTAAAATTAGAGGATGGATAATGTTCCGATTCTAACAATATATGTTACCAACTATTTAATAAAACAGTAAATACATATCTGTTACAATGCCTCTAATGTTTATCAGGTAGAACTTATATCAGCCTTTTAAAATGAGATAATAAAATCAAATAAAAATATGTTAGATAATATGTCACTGATGATGTTTCGTACGTCACTTTTCACCGAGTATGTGACATGGATCTACTGTGAAAATTTTAAGATCGAGATAGTCAATGAAATTGTTGCATAAAAACGAATGTCAGAACACAGATGTATTGACAAAATTCCATTTGAAAATCTATCAAATGTTGGTGTACTCAACGGGTCAATATATTCAAATTTTTGAAGCGATGTTTATATATCTAATAAAATAAAGGAAATTTACCATTAAGGTTACTGAGAAATACAAATCTGAATAAAGCTGACAGTGAAATGGATACTGGCCAATGTTCCATTTTAAGCCAGAAAAAATATATATTTATCTTTATTGTCATGCCCTAAACATAAAAAAGAGATAGCCAAAGGCGATATCATGTAAAAATTGATAAAAAGAAAAAGGTATGATGATCGAAGACTATTCAAGACAGTACGAACCAGATTAGGGTAAATATAAGCTGTTTCCAATTTAAGATTGAAGATATGAGGTATGATTACCAATGATGGAAATATCCACACCATGGTGACTAGGAATACGCACTTTAAAAACATGCATGAACTAAGCATGTAAATGTAAAAAGAATTCTGACGTTCATTGTGGCAGCAAGTGTCACCCTGGGTGAGAGTACCACATGGGGATTAAGATAGACAATGAAGATAAATATATAACTTCAATTGATGAATATTCACTTTTTCACTTTATCCAACTTATTGCAATACTATTAATTTGTAAAAATCAATAACAAATTTTGATAAACGGTTTGTCTTAATCTAATTGGTAGTTATCAATTGTACCTGGATTATAATTTAATACACCACCAATATGGCCCAGTCCATCCTAGACCGTACGAGTATACGCATACGACCAATACCGTACGCGTACGGTCCAAATGTTCTTATGGTCTGGAACAGTACCACCATTAATCAATCGATAAATCAAATAAGATTGATACCAACAAGTATCGATAGTGTATTTTAAGTTTTAGATACCAATGATGCTTTTAAGTGAAAAAGATGAAATGTAGAAATATAGTAAACGGCAAAGAATGTGGAGTAGATTTATCACCTAATGCGAACTGTTGTGTGGAATGTGGAGAAGATGTGCGGACCATAGAATGCCCGAAGTGTTCTACAACTGTAAAAGAAACACAGAAATTTTGCCTCAATTGTAAATGGAAAGTAGAAGAAAATGCATTTGTAAATAAGACGTCACCTTCAAATGTCACACATGAAGAAGTGCCTGCGGACGAATCAGTGGGAGGGCTCCAACATGTGCCACTCGATAACGAAGGTAAGTGTAAAACATTTTGCCTCATTTACCAAAAACATAGCATATTTTTTTTCTACATTTGAATTTTATCATGAACATTTATTATTCACCTTGATTCTAGAAGGGAAAACAAACAGCTTTCGTTTGTCATCGTTATTCTTCACGAAACATGTCATGTAAAATCATCGGGAAAATGTGAATGAAATCATTATGTTATTTGGTCTCCGGTGAATTTCCAAACGAAAATAAGGGTCTCAATCAAAGAAGGCAAAATTGTCAAAATATATTGTTTTCGTCTGTGTCCGTGGCTATTATAAGTTATTGCATTTGTATTTATATTTTCCATATATGTCACTTTTTAATTTACATACAAAGACACATGGTAACAGATGAATAGTTTATAGTAAATAAAAAAAAAAACAACCAAGAAACAAACATGCGCCATTACCTGTAATGCTGAAAGCAATATGGAAGCACATTACGGAAATAGTTAATAATGTGATCGACGTAGATAAATCACAATGAAACGCAATTTGCACCACACTTTTTTTTAATGTACAATTGAGGATTTAAAAGAATCAGCAGCTTAGCATTGCTTACTTCATTTTAAGTTATCAGCTATCAGGTGTTGGACAATTATCCTGTAATTATAGCTATCTGTATCCTTTAATTTGCAGTAGACCCTGAACTTTTTGTACTCTGCACACAAGAAATCATTCTGAATATTGTTTTGATTTTGTCATTAATAACCTTTCGTTTGCATTGCATAACTTTACTTAAAGATGTAAGCGAGGCTAATAAGTTAAGAACGGAGACAGACAATGCATTTGACAAAGGCAAAGAAGATCCGATTGATGAGACTGGTGATGAATATGGCAATAGTCAAGCAGGACAAACAAACAGTTCTTCCAGTGAAGATTCATCTAGCGAAAACGAGGAAAATAGCGAAAGGACACATGTAAAAACGAATACTTCTGCTTTAGAAAACAGAAAACCTGAAGGTATTTACTTTTGATATGATGTTGAAATTTAAAGGATTTGCAAATCCACCCCTACCCCACCCCAAAGGATGACTGGGGATTGAAATATGGTCAATATTGGTATTCTCCGATCGAAAAAAAAAACAACTCGCCAACGTTAGGCCTCCGTTTGGCTGTGCGGGATGTATAAGTCCGATCAGTACGTTAAATCCAATGCCTCGAGTAAAAAAGTTTCATATGCTCTTTGTCCGTTAAAAATCCACACAACTAATCTTTAGGGGGTCCATAGGTGGCCCTATCCAATATACTGTCACTTTCCCGTGTCAGTCCAAAATATCCCGACATTCATTCTGGACGGTCTCTATAAATAAAGGCAACAGTAGTATACCGCTGTTCAAACTCATAAATCCATGGACAAAAAACAAAATCGGGGTAGCAATCTAAAACTGAGGGAAGCGCATTGAATATAAGAGGAGAACAACGACACAACACTACAATGTAACACACACAGAAACGGACGACAGCATCAGACAAAATCCCACGAGAATAACAAATAATATCAAAACCAAATACATGAATTTGGGATAGACAAGTACCGTGACACGTCTTATCGCAATGTCAATTTACACTCAAAAATAAGTTTTTATAACAGCTACCGATTGTATATGCATTTCTTATTTGTTTTCGGTCTGAACATACATGAAACATTTGCCACTGGACGTCCAGCAACCAACAACCAATCATTTGAAAGAGATTTATAATTAATTTGAATTTAAAGAGAAAAAAATGGAATGGGATTCAATTACGACCTATTAAAAAAAAACAAACTTTTTTTTGGCTTTCAAATGTGCCACCATCTCAAGTTAAACAGACATGTGTCTTGATAAAATTCCATTGATACACGGCATATGCATTCTGCACATGCATTCTGTGGGACCCCATACAATTCTTTTTTTTCCTTCAAATTATAAAATGGATAATTAATCAAATACATGAAACTACTTTGTTTTATTAACAGATTCTGACACGAATATGCAGAATGCAAAATCCAGAGAACTCAAAGAGGTTGCAGCGTCTCCAATTAAAGCAGATGCAAGTCAAGTGGTAGCACCAACAGCTACTTTGGTCAACATAGAAGGTACAGACGTACATGTTACCGGTCGTGAAAAACTAGCAAATACGAGCCATGCTAATAAACAACAAGGTAGTGGAGCAAAATCGAACGATTTACCACCCAAAGACAAACCGATTAGTACTAAGAAAACAAAGAGACAGAAGAAACAGGAGAAAAAAGAGTTACGGAAAAGAATGAAAGAACGTCATAAAGATACTGCCAGTGTAAGTATTATTAATGCTTCATGATAGTGCTGATGATCATCCTTTAAATTCATGTAACTGATATAATATACACAAAAAATGTAACAACTTTTTACAACCTTATTGTTTTCAAACTCTTTACAAAAAATGTCAAACAAACTAATACCTCCCTTTTTGTGCTCCACACAACAAACATTTCTATCTACGCGTGTTTAACTTAATAAATACAAATAACCATTGTTTATTTAGTTTTATGATTGGCTTGGAATCCAATGAGTGCCAACTTCATACCATACAATAGATTTACATAACAGCCGATTGCATTGGGTGTTTATGCAAAGGTAATATCTTTGGTTTTATCTTGTTTGCTAGCTCAACCCTTACGTTATTAGGGCACCGTTCGACTTTTTACAATGAGTAGAACCCATGCCGCATAGTCCGCAATAAAAGGACACGAAATGACATTTCTAGAAAAATTATTTGTTTTAAGTAGTGTTGTCAACGGTTAACCGGTTAACCGGTTAACCGTTCGAACGACCGAATACCGAATACCAAAATCGCTAACCGGTTAACCAGACTTTTTTCCAATTTTGGTAGATTTGATATAATTGTGTATTGAAATCATTAAATAGTTATGTTTTATTTAAAAAATGTCGTCGTGGTAACTAATTAGACAGATCAATTGTCCAGTATATTGATTGCTATTGTTAATCCTAAAAACATAAAATTAATTAGAACTTGTCCCTCAGCTCGGGGCAGGATCTTAGAGAAACATAATTAGTAAACATGTTTTTTTAACAGTAACTTTAAATCAGTAATGCGATTAAATTTTACGATTTACTTCATTAGTTCGTTTTTGATCTAATTTTGTGTAAGAAACAGGTCGTACGGTGAATTAAAGTATTTAATTTCTGTGTCATTTTGGTCTCTTGGGGAGAGTTGTCTCATTGTCAATCACATCACATCTTTTTTATAATTAATCATTTCAAATTGAAACACTCCACATTATTTTCGGAGACAACAAGAGAAAAGGAAATCGGTTTCAGACATAGTCAATTCTACGAGATCAAGAAGGGTTTTTTGATTTTTCAATATGAAGTTGGTACAGACGCTATTGTTGATACGGTGTATTTGATTATTAAAAGTCAAACTTCGCCAGGAATCATCAAAGACAAGCCTTATAATGCCAAAAGACAATATTCAATTCTAAAAGGGTAAATTTATGACTTGGATGAAAGCTTGTCAAATTGACACTAATACCACATCTAATATCTATGTGTAGGGACTATATTGATAAGTCTTTCAAACGCCAATTTAAACTTTACCGGTTAACCGGTTAATCGGTCGAACGATTATCCGAGTAACCGGTTAGGCAAAAGTGTACGATTTGACAACACTAGTTTTAAGCCAAAGCAGTTCGGCAGTCGCTATTCAAAATGTATTCAGGCAAATAAACAATATTCAACAACTTCCAATCACATATTTTTGTAAACAATTGTTTTAACTTTTTTTTCAGATTGACCTAAACACGAATAGACATTTAGAAGATGAAATATACAGGTATGGAGAAACAGAAAAATGAGTTATCTTTAAACATTAATTCCACATCATTTCTTTTTTTTTGGTGCATCAAATGGCAACTTTGAAGGATCAGTAGTACAAAAATAGACAACGTTTTGACCAATAATATATTATTCTAGACGATATGTATTAGAATTAAACGAACACAATCAAATTCAGTATTTCTTGTGTTGATTAAACATAATAGGGCTTAATAAATGGATGCAATAGAAATGAAAACAATTAAATGATTTTTTATGGGTTTTCTTGATATAATAAGTTAGTTCATTAAAATGCTATGTTATCAAAATACTCACACTCATTTTTTTTATTGATTAGAAGAACAGAATTCTCAAATTCCAGTGACAAGACGGGAGAATGTGTTCAGATCTACTTCCATGCAATTTTATCACCAACTATACTTTCAAATCACAATAAAGATATAGTGCTGGTGAAAATCAAAGGAAAATCTCAAGACTTAAAAATGAAATGCAAAAGGTACGATATTAATGTTATCTGCATGAATATTATAATTCGACAGACACATAAGTTGGCTTTTAACGGTTTAGTGAAAAATAAGGTGATGTGGGTATAAATGCCAACAAGACAACATTACGATAGCAGTTTAACTGAGAAAGATAGATTGGAAATAAAAAAGTATTTACACTCATGTTTAAACATACCACATACTAGTACTTGCATTTATTGTTCCAATCGAAGTTGGCAATATCTTACTGAAATTTTAAGAGAAGTTGCGTTTAACAAAAAATCCGACTTTATATTTACATAGAGCGCGATTAACCTCAGGTTTTAAAAAGGGTAGATTGATAAAAAAATATATACATTAAGATCTGTCTATATACGTTGAATGAGATGTTGATTACAGTTAGCTTCATCATAGCCCAATCTAGCAATCACTAGCTTTTATTCCATCGAGATAGACCTTATAGTATGATGTACATGTACACTCATCCCAATATTTGTTAATAGTTAATTGTTGGCCTGAATGGAATGCGGACATATAGACTTGGGTTTGAACTTTATATGTTGGAAACCTATGCCATTATAGCATGTTTCGTAATGAATTTTCCGATTTAATTACAGAGTCATAGGTAACGGGTTTGCCGAATATGAAGGCATGTTATGCGTAGAAAAGGGACAACCTAGATCATTAGTTTATAACTATTATGTAAAAGTTGGTGGCAAACACGATGTAGATGAGTTTATTTACAACCAAGGACATCAAGAAGCAATAACCAGATTTATCGATTTGAAAAAAATTGCGATGAAAGGTTAGTATATTACATTAATAAAGCATTACGTACCACAAAAGATTTCTGACTTTTCTTTAGACATGCTAGAAGTGGATTATATTGAAAATACCAATGATAAAGAACTGTTATACATTGTAGGAATTGACAAAAAATCCTGTTTAATGATCAGTGAAATAACTTTATCTCCTCCTTAAACTTGACTGAGTTAAAGAAGTACTTCGTTAGTTTAACCGCTGACGTCAGAAAAGTATTTACTATTCAAGAAAAGCAATCCAATCACACGACCGATTAAAAGGACAATCACAGTTAAACAAAAATGCGCATTGTCATTTAAAATTGAGAATGGAAACTAGTTAACTAGCTTGGATTAAATAATATGCTCTTTGATATAGACAACGACTGATCTATTTCACGTTAAAAAATATTTTCTTTTTATGATTTAACCTATCATTTAAACTAAGAGATGTTAGTCCTGTCAAATTCATTATTGTAGTCATATTTACTGACTTTTCTATATTTGCTATTTTTATAGTCTGAAAACAAGACGAACAAATAAATATATTTTTATACAGATATTCATCATCAGTTTGACGGAGTTGTAAGGGGAAAACCAGTCCAAGAAAAAGACAAACCATTGTTGACAAAAGTTTTTAAACGTTTGTCTGCATGGATGGGATCTGATGCTTATTTGAAAATTCTACGAGATGATGTTGAGCTTGCTTTGAAAAATTTTCTACCCAAATGGCAAATTTCAACTGAGAGTGGAATGAATGGGATAGAGTTAATATTGCGTGTTCACGACATCGTCAGAGGCATGAATAATATGTACTACTCTACAGTAAAATTATGGTCGACATGGACCGATTTTGATACTCATATTTCAAAGGTAATATTAATTAATCTCATAGAAGCATAAATAATGAGATCGCACTTGATCTCTTGAATTCAAAAAGAAAGATTTTCATTAATCTATTAGTCTGTCTAAAATCAGTATTATCTTCAATCTTTATAATTTGGATTATATGTTAATATAAGGGATGTCAACGAGTATTCGAGTACTGGAGTATCGCTCGGTAGTACCGAGTATCGAATACCAAAATGATACTCGACTAATCAGTCCTCTGTTAGAATGGTGTTACTTTCGTTAGCTTAAACGACAAATATTTTTATTGCGTGCACCTCCCGGGAAATTAGATATCAAAATAAATGAAAGTTAGAAGACGATACGAATGCTTGCGTTTAACTGTCATATAAAATTCTTCCAAACAAAGGTAGGCTATGAAGACTGTGAATAAAAACACTTTTCCCAATTTTACACTTTTATTAGCAAACCAATCTCAGTCATTTCCCCATCCTGTACCGTCAGTGCATATATTTTCATCAGCAGGACTTATTTACCTCACAAAATTGAGAAATCACCTCGTCCCAGAAAAATTGAATAGGAATAATTTCGATGCACCCCGTGTTGACCCTCAGATAATGATTACAGTCATGAGTAATCTCTTATTATCAGCTCTTTGTTAATTATTAAATGTGTTTTTATACGGTTTCCAAATACTGCTTGGAATCGTGGTTGAATAAACGGAGCAATTTCTAAAGTTAAAAAATATCCTAGTTTCTCTTATTTATTAATAATGTAAAAAAATATAATAAACCATAACATTTATTAGAATAAAAATAGTATAAGTGATAACAGTAATTATAACAACTAAGAAGGTGCATACATTCGTGTAACTTAATTGTTACTTTTATTATTAGTCCCTTTTATTTGTCTCAAACAAATAAGCTTTCACACATTGAAGCTCTAATCGCTTCTAATTGTAGAGAAATATTGAATTATACTTATGGCATCTTCTTGTTCTGAGCAAATTCGCGTTATAATTTTTTTTTATTTAATGTATGAAAATAGAGGGTATGTAAGTATAAAACTTATCAATAGAAAATGATATTTTAGATACTGAAGCCGTACATAGAATTATGCATTTCTGATTTGGCAAAACACAGAGGGCATGATAGAAATCTGGAATCTATTGTCATCGACATATCAACAGCAGCTACAGTTGTTTATTTAAAGGAGGAGTACGCTGTAAAACTAGATGATTCTTCTCTGTCAAAACTCTGTGCTTCTATGCTACCTTATATTCCTAACAAAAAGATTTGCTGTCTTGTTTTTAAGGAGATAACAAACATTTTTTCTGGGAGAAAAAAGTAAGTTTTAGTACTATTACAAATTGAGAATAATGTTTATTTTATTAACTAGAGCAGGCATTCTCTTTGTTTTCATGGAATAACTTTGAAAATGTCATGTCACCGAGTTTGACTAATATATAACAATGCCCCGCTATTTCTAATTGTATAACACTAGACAGCTACTTATGATATGCCGGACTTGAAACTGAGACATGAACAGTTGACTAGGCTATGCTAACCAATTGAACCTTCGGCTTTCCATCCAGATCAATATGTTACAACGAAATGCGATATAAAATCATTCAATTAAAAACGTCTTTTTTCTAAATCATAAACAAACGAAGTGATAAAAACCAACAGATAGGAAAATATTCAATTATGTTCAGCAAAAATAAGATATTGAGCAGGCTAATGAAGTAAGAAAGACATTTATTTTATAAAATTTTGTTTGGTCAATAGTATTACCATTATATAATTACCATGCAATTTCTATGAAAACCATTGGACTAATCAAACAATAAAACTAAAGGCCTAATTCATACAATAAAATTAATGAAAAGCGAAATGAAGTACATAAACGAACGAGAACAACTAAGTTATATGTATCTGACTAGAAACAGTCAAATAAAGAATGTGTCGGGGTTTTATATGATTTCTAGTTCTTAACCCTCCTCAATCTGGAACAGTGGTGTTACAGTACAACATAAGAACAAATTGGAAAAATCAGTTACACACTGCTTAACTCAATGGAACATACGAAGCACAGAAAACAGCAAGTGGCATACAAACAATATACACAAACACCGATATAGTAGTACTCTGAATAGTTGAATGTTTTTTTTATCCAAAAGCATTGTGTTTCACATTATTTAATGTTTCGATTAAGCTTCGAATGAACTGAACATATTAGATGCATAAAACCTCGTTGTTATAAAAGATGTAATTTTTTGGAGTTATTTATCAATAACCAAAGAATTTAATGTCAGGTTTTTTGCTGATATACTCATAGTTAGTTTCAAGATATTTCATGATCCAGTAGTTAAAGAAAAGATACATACTGAATAGATTCTGTTGTCACTTATATACTTAACATATGGTATGGTAAAGTAAGAAACATGCACGTACTTCACTAAATCAAAACTTGAAAACACAATACGGCCAAAAAAAAAGGAAAAAAAAGAAAAGAAAGAAAGACAAACAGAGAAACAATTCTTCTTTTTTCTTTTAGAAAAACCAGATATTTATAATCCAGATGGGTCAGTAGTTCATTTATGTGCATGAGCTCCGTGATGTAACCTTATTAAATGTATTTTCTCGTGTGTTTGATAATTTCGTATTTTAGTCACATACTATTCAGTTGATGTAGCAAGACCTTTGCACTATATGTGAGGGTAGTTTTTATTCAGAATCACTACTTCAATTGTCATAAAAGGAAGAATCCTAAATTCATACAACGTGGCTCTGTTAATTTAAGGGAAACAGTACTACACTAGGCAAAACATTTTATTGTTTTTTTTTATATTTACTGAAGCCGTTTATCTTTCAGAGAGTTGTGTGAATTCATTTTAAAATTGGTGAAAGCGTTGTTGAAAGCAGGTCAAGTTTTCTATCTGTACTGTATGCCTTTGTTGCATTATCTTCAAGACAAGTATCAACCCTTTCAAGAAGCTCCTGATGATGTCAACCACCATGATAAATCTGCAGTATGGTGGGGCATTGAACATTTCAAAGCCGACCTGGACTGCTTTAAAGATAAGCAAAAGTTAGAATATCAATATTTATTGTTGAAACAAATTTAATACAAACACAAATCTTAAGAAATCAAAATGTTAATAGTCCACATAAGGTTTCTTTTAAAATCGTTCTCCAAATTGACATTAGTAGACTATTGTAAATAAAGTTTTCAAAGCACCATGATCATACTTTTGGGGGAACCATGTAATACAAAGCTTTTATACCATGTATACGTAGTGTACTTACTTTATTTATCAGAATAATCACTGAATTAATGTGTAGGAAGCTATATAATTTATCTATTTACATTAAATTATTGAAAAAAAAAATGTTTTTAACTATCGACCAAGGGTATACTTCAAAATAAAAAAAATAAATTTAATCGTTTCAATTGTTTCTGTTCGGGAACATTATTTAGGACAGCTAGACATCTGAACTTTTGTTTGTAGATGTAAGGTACACATATTTTCGTTATATGGTTGTAGGTGTTATATTTCTGGATAAAAGACAATGATATATTTCTCCCGATATGGATATTTAAAGATTTTGTTTCATCTAAGATCATGCTTTTTACAACATATTATGCTAGGATTAAGCTTCAATTGACCTGAACACGTTAGAAGCCTAAAAAATCGTTGTTAAATAAGATGCAAGTTTATTGGAATTATTTTCAACAATAAACACATACTTTAATATCTTGTTTTACGTTTATCTACACATAATTAGTTTCAAAATATTTTATGATCAAGTAGTGATAGAAAAAATACACACTTCATAGGTTCTGCTGTCACTAAATTATACTTAACATGCGGTATATCGTGTAGAAAGAAAACTTATATCAAAACTCGAAAACACAACACGACTAAAAAATAAAAAAAAAATAAGAAGACAAACAGAGAGACAATGAAAACATTTGAAGAAAACTAAATATTAATAATTTAGATGGGTCAGCTGTTCTTGCTGCATAATGTGATATTATATGTGTGCATAAGCTTCGTTATTTAACGTTATTTTAGATATTTACGCTTGATTAATAATTTCGGTAGTTTGGATTTGAACACAGATGAAGTGGAAAATGTTTTTGATAACTACATCTGTTATCTCATTTTGTTTTTTTTTGTATTATTATGGAACTTGAAATACAGGAAAAAGTATTATAGTGTACTTATTCAAATTTGTTTACTTTTATTTTGAAAAGGTCTTTACAAAAAGTGATTGGATCTCTATTACCATTCTTTGAGCTTGACTTCTTATTAGCAAGAACAGTGGTTGCGTCCATGACATTTCAGGATTTGACAACACTCAAAGATGACACAATCATTCCTGTTGACATTATCATGGCCGCAGTATATTACTTCGTGAACACATTTCAAACACTTAATTTGGACGCAATGCAGGTAACGCTAGTTATTTTTCAAATAAACATTTATCTACTGTTATAAAAACAGACAAAAGGTTTTCCAATCTGTGTGTCGTACCGCCAGTTTGTCTAAGTTTTAGTTTGTTTCCACATTCACTTGCAACTTCATAAAAGTGTTCGTTATGAAGTGAAATATTTAATAATCATTCTTATATGATTTGCATATCTATAAATACTTTGATTGGATTGGTCATTTTTCTTTGGTTTACACTTCGATAAACTATTTTTCTAAAATCAACTTCGTTACCCTCACTGTGATCTATTCATGCTCTATATAATGTGACATGCATGCAGGGATACCAGAATTTTCGGCAAATTAAAATTGAAAAACCAATCCATGACAGTTGTTCCAATTCATATATAACAAAAAAAGAAATAACGCATTAAAGCATCAAAAACGAATAAAATTAAAATTAAAATAAAATTCCGCGAAATTTCATGAATGATTAACGGAATTAACGTCAATGAAAACACGATGTCATACGAATAAAACTTTTAAAACGAAAGACTGTCTCGTTACTTGTGCACTTCAAATTCGGAAAATATCTCATTAAAATGAATTTTTTGAGGTAGGTGCTATTTCATTTTATGTTCTGTTACATTTATCGAACATTTATGGGTTTTAGAAATTCAATATGGAGGCCAACTCCTCAGTTACGACCTATCAATTTCGCATTTGATGGTATTTATAGTTGCCATTACAAAAACAAATGTTAATTTAAAGTCGCGAATATTAGGTTAAGGAATCATATGGGCTTTTCAGCTTGTTAGTTAATCGCCGTGGTTTACACATCAATAACCTCTAGAAAAAAATATGTGATTTTAATCCTATAATATATATGTCATATAAAGGTTTTGTCTCAGATTTCATTTTTCAATGAACATGGCAAAGAAATAAAAAGGAAAAGGTTTGGTTTAAGGTAGATTAAAATTTTGGTTTCATGCAATTTGCGGTTATCTTTGTGTGTCAAATTTTTCCAAAGTTTATTAATTACAAACTTGTAAATATATCCCATTTTATGAATTCACTAATACAGTTTATCGTACCTCGAGTGAATAAAGTAAGTAAGTACGTAAATAATCTATTAGATATAGATTAGTGACTTGTGTTTTTCACCAAATATTATATAATACAGGGAAACATAAAAACCATTATTAGAACACCGGACCCTTTTGGGTCTATAAGTGACGTTATGATTGGTTTAAAGCCATTTCAGACCTCCTATTCAGCCGTATAGAGGTAGTGGATTTCAAATGGAGCTCATGCATAAAGCCAAGTATTCTATTGGTTGTGACATCATAATGTATTTTTTTGTATATTATTTATATCAACTTGGAAGGAAAGTATCATGTGTGATAAATCCGTTATGCGGTTCACAACTGACCCATACGAATTCGTAAAGGATCCGAAGCACATTACTTTTATTGACACCGATCAAAACTATATTTTGCCGCGCTTGTAATTCGAAGCTCTTTAAATAACAAAAAACAGAATCATGCAAGCACTTATTATTCATTGCAGATGGTAATTGGTTAGACTACGATGATAGTTGAACATTCATAATTGGGAAAAAAAGATTCTCAAGATTACTTTTTTCTGTAGTGCATGTTTTGTTACTGAAAAGTTTTTACCCATTATAAATTTCTTGTTTCTAAAGGGTAAAGACTTTTCAGTAAAAGATTTACACGAAAAACAAGTTAGTTTCATTTCTTTTAATAGATTCTTAAAACTGTGTTTGATTTTTTTTTCAACTTACAAAGTGTTAATGTGTTTTACCATAAACAATCTTGATTATTTTACTGTTTCTATTTTAGTGAATTCGTCTAATAAGTGTCAATTTTGAAATAAATTGTAAACACGACAAGTACATAGTTTTTGCTTATATGATTAGCCAATGAAAAAAAATACAACAGGTCTAAATAATTATCAAAGGTACCAGGATTATAATTTAATACGCCAGACGCGCGTTTCGTCTTCATAAAACTCATCAGTGACGCTCGGATCAAAATAGTTATAAAGTCAAACAAGTACAAAGTTGAAGAGCATTCTAAATCATTTTTATCTTTATTTATAGGGTTTTAAACAGTTGTTTACCACTGTTTCGTCAGTGTTACTGAAAATGAATACACAAAAGTAAGCATATTAACCTTATATAATTTTCTCTTACGTCCTACAAAAATGTACATATTGCCTATGCTGACACCCCACTTCCATTAGCCTTTGATACAACTACTTTTTGTCATTTATCAAACCTTTCAATCTAAAGGTTATTTTTTGTTTTTACATAACTGAGATGTAGTTACAACAATTGCGTAAACGACCCAGAAATAAAGCTATGCATCAAAATTAATCGGCTCTCTTTCTCCTACAATAAATATATCGGGAGAAGAGAACATATGAAAAAAGATATGGTTGGATTCTTGACAAATAACGGATGGGGATATTATCAAAAATTAAATTAATATATTTTTTTTGTAATTTACCATATACTGTCCGAAATGTAATACACTTACTTTGTTAACGCATGACTGTAATATCAGTGTAAGTATATATGTTAATCAGGCTATCCTAACATATTCAAAGCCTCGATATGGATAGTGAAATAGTTTTCCTTCAAATGAGTGTTTAATCAACAGCTTCATTACTAGCACTATACTAATGTCAGACTACATTGCAGGTTGAACTCATTTGACGAGGCAAAACGAGCTTACATTATTGGATTTGATGTTCTGAACTTAATCTTCTTTTCAACCAAGGTTGACATACAATTGAGAACAAGACTTTGGATCGCTGTTTCAGAAACATTTTGTATTATTGCCAATTGGATTTTTAATTCAATTTCTACGAACGAAGTACAACTAAACGAATTGAAATTTGATCCAATTGACATGTTTGAAAAATTCAAAAAAGGACTTGCATATGAACTGGATGTTGCACAAACTGACACGTGGCAAGATACAGAAAAATGGATACAGGTAATTAATTGCAAACTTTATATTCCATAGATCTTATTCAACATGATAGCCATCACTCAATGTTGGATATCATTCAGATCATCTGCTAATGATTTTTTGCTGTTGATAACCAATTGACTCTTAAAAATATGACTGCCGTTATTGTGGACAAGAACAAACAAGATTAATTCTTTTAATTTGGAAAACTATATGCTCCATGAATGCCTTTAAACGGACTGGTGGCATCGCACCTAGTTCGAAATGGTAATGGCCTCCATCAGTCCGTTAAAACTTATCAATACCCAAGATTACATTTTACATAAAATATATTTATTGTCATATTCTCTTTACTTTTTTATCGTCAGTTTGATATGAAATTTTTTATTGGAGAATTGGAACTTTTAAAATTTTGTGTAGTATTTTAACAATGACACGTTGTGAAAACACATTTCCTCTGAGGCCGTATCGTACAAAGCTTTCCTTCTGAGTTGTATCATTGGGCAACTAGTAACTTATGTTATACCGCTATAATTTGAGTTATTTAAATCGGTATTTTGAAAATAACACCTTTTGAATGCAAATCCTCTGAAACTGTTTCGTAGAAAGCCATTAACTTAGTAGGATTGTTTATCAATATAGTTTTCATCATGAGTACTTGAACAATTATACCGTCGTTATAATTTGACCAATTTTAGGAAATTATTTGATTTTGAATAAAGGGACACATCAAGATTAGTAAATAAAGTGCAGTAAAACAATGATATGAAAACAAAACACATTCTTTAGTCTAATGTGAAAACATGATTGTATTTAATTAGTTTATAGATTTTTGCTTTTATGCAAATAGTTATCAAAGGTACCAGGATTATAATTTAGTACGCCAGACGCGCGTTTCGTCTACATTAGACTCATCAGTGACGCTCATATCAAAATATTTATAAAGCATTTATAAATGCAACCATTGTTTTGCAGCTTTGGGATGAATCATTTAACATCAAAATTCCAGATGGTAAAATAAAAACAGATTACTTAAAGCATATGCAAACGGGTTTCAGAACATGCCTGGAAAAATGGGTTAGTATTTTAAATTGATTTGTACATAATTTATTTTACCATTATCACTTTGCCTCTTATCACAAGTAGATCTATTGAAAATTAAACGCTATGTTAATCTGAAAATAGACACTCACCTATATGTTTATAGATCACGCACACGTTATCAGGAACTTAATTTTGATATCGTATTTTGCTCAATATAGGATTGCTAGGTTTTTGTCAAGACTATGATAATTGATGTATTGGTCTAAAGCTATTTATCCTGCTGGGGTCGGTGGTTCTCATCGGAAACTCGAATAAAATCTAGAGCCACGAAATAGCGTCAAGTGCCGTCAATTATCTACATGTATCAAAAATCAAACAAAATATGAGCATACTTGTCGGAATAGCAGCGGTATCGACTCAGTGTAGTAGTAAATGAAAACATTGCTTAATTGTTTAAAGTGTCCAAAGTGCTTTTTTATGTTTCCTACATCAGTAACACTCAAAGTCGAATATTAAAAGGCGATAAGAATTGCTATTACTTTTTATTAATATGTTAGTTTTATCTTGTATATCTATCTTTTGATAGATATTTTGTCTTTTCTTGCTGTCAACTGTATTTATATTGACGTCAAGGAAACAACAAAGTGGCTTCGAACTGTACAAAATGCTCACAAACGACCACCGGAACTTAACAGTTACATGTTATAGTATACATTCCATTAAGTGACGAATTCATATTTACGACTTGAAACCTGAGGTAAAACCAACTTTACAGGTTATTAAAAAAGAATCTTATTCATATATAATGTACTACTTTTATTACAGAAAGAACCATACAAACTGAAAGAAATCATAGACGTATACTGTTCAAGAGTAGAATCTTTTCACCCAGCATTACAAGAAATTCTCAGTATTTGTGCATTAGAGGTATGTATTAACTCCTATCACTCAATATAGCAGCGGTTTGTTTTCATATATATCCTCATAAAGATAGCAGAACAATTCTATTGCAAGACAACACATACTAAACTATAACACAGGTTTATAATAAAGTTTTATTGTTTTTGCTATTTGTCTTTATCGTTTTTCATCAAAGGTTCATCCCTCCAACTATGCATTTAACATTTATAGTGAATGTTCGATTCGTCTTATTCCAGAAATCCCGTATAATATGTTAGTACAAGAAATAACTTGCCAATTAAAGGCAAACAAATGAGAAAAATAACACATTTAAATAAGTTGAAGGACAGTAGTTTATGAATGACAATGGAAAACAAAAGTGTTTTTGGAAGGTATTTGGAATTAAGTCTTTCGACTATTACGAAGAAGAATTAGTAATAGCACAATGTTCTATTTAACATTTGTTTATTACTCACCTCCTGTATTAAGGAACTTCTGAATGATCTTGGTTTGGATCAGACTTTCTAAGATTGATTCAAACCATAGACGCAATTTTATAACCTTATTTGCGGAAAGACGTGCATATTTTTTGCTTGGTATATCCGTTGAGCTAGGATTTTTTTTCTAGTGCATAAAAAACAAGTATGAAATATGTTGCTTGACATTTCCATCCAACAGGTCTTACTGTCTTTAACTTTAACGAAGATTAAGAGATGATTGCTACAAACTCATTTTGATCTATATTTTCATTCCTTTCCAATTTCAACGTCGTGACTTGGTTTTCTTAAACTTGTTTTCCTGATAATTAATGTGCAATGAGGATTGATAGCAATGCTATACTTGCTTTATCTCCACTGATGTTAGTTAAAACAAACCAGTTAGTCTCGCTATGTTAGTCATTCATATTTTTGTCTGGGAATATGATCTCGTCTTTAAAATTGTGGGACTGGGTTTCCAGATACCAATGACGCGCTTCTCCTCTGGAAGACTTCAGGAGTACTTTTTCATTAATAATTAAGATATTAACAACAACAAAAAAACATAATGGCGGATATCAAAAGATATTGTAGTTAAAAAATCTATCATTGATTGGCAGAATCAATGAAAAAAAACCCATATATTTCATCATCATTACATAGAACTCGATTAAGAACTTTTACTATTAAGGACAGGTACAATAAGTGCCTCTTCAAAATTCCATCATGCTGGCTTTGTCTAATTTTAGGCTGTTTATGTGTGCATTCACGACCTGCCGGACAGTTATCAAGAGTATCAAGGAAACCAATCTAAATATTATGGGGCACTTGTGTCACATGTGTTTGAAAGAAATTTAAACGAAAATGAACTAAAAGACAAAAAATCTTTTCTTAAACATGCAATGGCATGGCCGCCATTTCCTGTTTTTGTGAGAATGTGCAGTAAGTTGATATTTACACAATTATTTTTATGTTTCACAAATAGACGAAAGTAAGACCTCTTTTTGAATTTTAGAAACTTAATATTTGAAACAAAATGTGTATGTATAAATTTATTTCTTTTCATGTGTCGTAGTTATGGAATGTTATATATTTTAAGTTAAAGTATGACACTGTTTATAATGCTTTGTTATTTTTTGATAGACAAGTCTTAAAAACAACAAATAAAAAAAAATCCTTTTTTGCATTTTGTTTGTATTCTTAAGAAGATGTAGAACATACCTTAATGTACAGCAACTAAGAAGTGCTTAAATACATGTATGTGAAATAATTAATGTTATTATACTTCACGTTATAATGCCATATTTTGATTGGTTAATACGAGGGTGTTAATTTATTCTATCACATAGCCAATAGGGTGACATTTTTTTTTTAATGGACAATGAACAGAATTTACATCAAGTTATTAAAGACAATGCTTAAGTTCTACGTTTTGGCTCAGATTCTATTGTTTGACTGACAAAATTAAAAAGAATAAAACATCTTGCTTCACTTCTGTAGATTTTTCTAATATTTGTTAATGTTGATATGTATGTGACGTCATAGAAAATACTTTTAAATGAAATTCATCTGTAAAAGACACGTATGATAGGACATTCAGTACATATGTAGTGGAAAAAAAGTCGCCACGGTTGACAATGTTTTCTCGAGGTACCAATCTGCTTTATCACCCTCTCAGCTATCTGTTATTTATATATTTGCACATAATATCATTCTACGAAACATATGACATTTTTTATTGCTTATGTTAACGAAGAACCTACTGATATTGTTTATCATGTGTTATACGACATGTACTTTTTATGTTTATCCTTTATGCTTAGATGTATTCTAATTAATTGATTTCTTTCTACAGAAAACCCTGAGTTTGCAAATTCACTGCATGAGAAATGTGTGAAGTATATGAACGTGTGTATCAAGGCTATGAATGACGCTTGTAACGAACTTCTGCAAGGGCAAATAACATTAGATGTTCTGAAGATCTTGTTGTCAGGCAAACAGAACTTCATATCCATTGTAGAGGAAATAAATGCTTTTGCAACAGAGTTTATTGAAACAACTTTATGTATTCGAGAAAAAGAACTGGAGGCTTTTACAACAACATTAGCATATGTGAAGGAGTTCGTCTACGTATGTAGAAAAATAGAAGGTATTTTACTTCCAAAGAAAATGAAACAAAAGTTTGCAAAAATAATATTATTTTTAAAGTTTTGTTATACATCTTAAATATACCTGTTATTGTATGTTAATTCTACTTATTTAATATAGTTTCATGTATTGTTTTAAATGAAAGTACATTTCTATTGAAAAAGGGGCTGTACGTAATTTTATCATACAATAGAGTATAAGTATGTAATTACATAATTTATATGCCGCATCGATCCGCGTCGGTAAAGCGAGTTAAGTGTTATCCTTTTTCGTCAGTATGTCCGTTCGTCGGTCCATACGTCCCAAAATAAGTTTCCGTTCAATAATTTTGCTTTTCCTCAACGAAATGTTATCAGACTTATACTCATGATTGTGACCAGAAACGCAAAGCAAGTCTGATTTCCGTTGCGTAACATCTACAGTTCTCTAGACATATTCCTTCATAATGATATATGCAAGTGAAGGCATCATCTGTGTCCCATGAACACATTCTCCATTTCCATTTTGATTTCTTCAAATCAATTAATATTTTTTTCTATCAATGATAATTGTATATCAATATAATCAACTTTAATTTAGGGAATACAGATGATATAGAAATAGCACTTACAGATTTTAAACAAGCGAATGAAATACCGTTGGAAAAAGTATGCAGGTTAAAACGAGCAGAGCGTATTGAGACACCAACAGGAGATCACAGCATCCCTACATATTTCTTCAACAATTTTGAAGACATACAGCAGTATCAACCGTTTGTAACTGTCCTGAGATTTGAAGCATTCGATATGGACGTCATTCCGCAAATCTTACTGTATACAAAGATATACTCTTTTAGTCAAATATGGAAAAAGACGGGTAGAGAAGTAAAGAAAAACAAAGGAAAAAAATTGAGAATCAATGAAATTATCCTGGAAGTCTGGAAACCATCATATACCTTTTGGAATTCCATTTGTTACAAACTAAAAACTGGTGATCTGCTTTTTACTGAATTTGAAGATTACTTTTACCAGGAAGAAACTGAAATTGCAGAAATATTACGAAAAGAGATTGCTTATTCTAGCACAAGGGGGGATACACAATGGATTCAAATTCGACTTGATCAATTTCAGAATCACAAAATGATATTTGACTGTCTAAAAGGTGCAAAAGCCATCATGGCGATTGTCCACACATATGACTTAAAAGGTGATTTCAGTCATGTTAATGAAATAATAAACATGGTAAGTTGTTTCTATTCTTTTAAAATAAAACAGAATTCGTTTACAATCGCTGCTAAATATCAATTTATATATGGTTTAAAGGCTTGTGTATTTTTTGTAAACCACCATATTAAGATACGATTTTTAAATCGCCGAAAACAGTAGAAAGTGGGTATTTCCCTTTTTGATTGCATTTTGTAAATACAGCTGTTTTTCAAACCACATCTTTTTTTAAGAGAGATATATTGCGATATACAATTAATTCTGAAGAAGTTAAAAAGTAAAGGTAAGGGTAGTACACTATTTTCGTATAAGTTTAAACTCTAGTTCAGTGCATATATAAATGTTTAAAATATGCTGCACAGCCCTATGTTTTAACCTTTAAATAAAATAGTAGTGCATATCAACTTTCTATTCTAGAATATAATTTTTCACACAACTTCATAGTAAAAGTGTAACAGTTTTAGCTCCAAGGGGAGTTCTTATGGGATATTGCATTGTCTATATTTACAGAAATGAAACCTTTAACTCCACTACATATCACTCGAAGAAAGTAGGCGCCAAAATGAAGATGTTGTGTTTTTTTCAATTGTTTAAAGAAAGTGCAGAACAATCAGTATGCCAATGAATATAATACTTTGCGTGTGTAATGATTGAAAATGGCATCGTAGACATTTTAACATTTAAGTTTACCTAGGCTACCGTTTTTCGGATTATTTTGGCGGGCAGTTCAAACCTAGCATAGTGGAGTAAAAAAAATGCTGGGTTCCCTTTTCGCTTACATTGGCCTGTGTGTTGCAACTACATGAGCAATGAATGCGAAGAGATATAATTTTATAAACAATTGGCGAATGCTTACATAAATACTAAGTTATCGTTTTTAGGAAATACTTTTTCTATCAGGCATACTCACGAACATAGCCTCATATGGCTAACGTGACGCGTCAACATAATGTAACATATTTTCTGTGTAGACTTGTTTTTACTTTTTATTCCCGAAATATTGCCTTTTTTTTAATTTAAAAGTGGTTTGAATATTCTTATAACTATATATAAATATGTTTTAAAGGAACCCCTAAAATATAGCATTTTAAAATACAACTTGTACAACTTTTACATGATTCAATTATGAATTATTATTTCAGACGGATGGGGAAGATGCAGCCATGAAAACATTTGATGATAGTCTAGTAAAAGCGTGCTCTATACTAGGACGCATAGATGACAAAAAAATTGAGAGTTTGGTCATGTTTGCAAGGTGTCAGCCTCTTGTCACATGGCTTAAAACATCTATGAGTAAGTCAAACATTATTCATATACTCAGATACATTTAACAAACAAATGTTGTACTCGAAATATCAATTAACGAAAAAACGGAAATTCATGGTAGTGCTTTTATAACATAATACTTAAGATTGGTGCAGCAGATCTTTTGATATCATTTCATGTTTCGTGTAAAGCTATTCATGTGTGCAGATACTAAATCATCCTTTATTTCGGAACGCTATAGTACCTTCACGTTTTTTTTTTATGAGGGTAAAATAAGGAGATGCTTCAAACGCACCAAATGTATAAAATGGCACGCTGCATGCAATTCAGTTACAACAACGCCTTTGTTTAACTCTTCATTTAAGTATCCCTTTTAATACGGTAAATGCCAATAATAAAGACCTTAGTGCTTTGATGTACATGTACTTGTAATTGTTGAAATGTAATTTGTTCGCTTGTCACGTTGAATGCAGCTTTCCAAGAATCCGGTACTGACCAATACATATTTTTTTTGCAGTTGCAAATTAATAATCAAGGTGACTGGCTTTGATAAGAAGTTTTCGTAGTGTTTCTTCTGTTCACCCCAAAGATTAAAATGTCATTAGAAATTATGATATGTCTATAAGGGACAAACAGACAAAGTATGGAATTTAGATATCTATCGACATTTTGCGGATAAATGCGTATCAAACTGAGTTTAATTTTCACATCTATAGTTAGCATACCCTTTTTTTTATTATTAAACACTATATTCCTTGTCAATCTAATTTTAATATTAACAGGTGGATTAAAAGAACTCAACGTATTTGTGGATCTTGCGAGCATGTCAGCCGGGGAAACTGATATAGAGGTTGACAGAGCCCAGGTTCTGCATTCTGCAGCAACTGGGTATGCTCCTTTGATATTCTCATTAAACGAGACATGCAATGATATGGAATTTATTGAACTATGTGAAACTGTTTGGAAGGAATTGGAAACTGATAAGAAGCTCCCCAAAAAATTGGTATGTTTTGTACATTTTAAGTAAAAATTATAAATAAAACACGTTGAAGTAAAAGAGTTTACGACGTATGTAATAATTTATAAAGCGTTATTTTCATTTATTAACATTGATTAGCTCTGCATTCTTTAACATTATTACTTTCTATGATAAATCGTATTGTTGCTATTTATGTGATTGTTGTTTTATTTGTTATATTTCATATATGCCTGGATGAGTAGATAAACTCATCATTCATGCCATGATCAAATACAGTTTTTAAACTGTACACTATATATTTCAGAAACATACCATCCAACATTTGGACTGGTTTAAATCAGTGAAAAAATCACACGGATCCGTTGAAATAAGCTCTTTGTCACAGACAAAAGCTATTAACTCAAATGGAATATATGAGGTTGGAAACTCAGACATGAATAATCATAGCAGGACACCGGTGAGTGCTTTGTGAAATATAGTAAATGATTATGTGACGATAGTAGTAACTGATAGAGTGGATTACATTTTATTAAGGAATATTTCTCCTTTTAAATAAAAAAAAAAAAACAACTGTAAGATTCGTTGTAGCTATTTGAAAGTGAAACCTTCAAATTATTGTTAACTAATAAAAGGATATTCTAAGTCAATGAGTTTTTGCATTTTATATCATACAGTGACATGTTTTAGTCGTAGATACATTTAATATTTATCTCTGCCACTTTATTTGTGCAGGCACTGAAAGAAGTCTTAACATTAAATGTGGTGCAGGATGTCGATTCCGATGATGTAGAGTCATTAAGAGTGAACACTCGGCGCTACAAATATGATCAATTACTTGATTTACAATCTCGACTAATGCTTGTTGCTGGAAAAGCGGAGCAGGGAAAAGATGAAGTTGACAGATTTATGTTGGTACGGATTTCCTCAACCTATTCATGTGTTAACTGCATTAATGATAAATATTTCATCACAATTTAAATGAATCTATAAGTCATTAGAAGTCATTATTTAAAACAAAAATACTAGCCCACGTGTAATAACTGGTAACCTGTAACCTTATGCTATCCTTGAAGTCAAAAAGTCAATCAAATGATATATCATAGACGCATATGCATTCGTTCAATTCTAGCTGTTTATTGAGTCGTGTCTTGTCAGCAAAAAAATTACATTAACCTCACATGATTTAAATTCAAAATTATGAAAACGTGTACTGAAGTGTTTCGAAAGATCCAACTGAAGACTATTACAAGAACAGCAAAACTCTTACAACATCGAAAAAGCAAATATGTATGATACCACGATATGACATTAGTTCACTTTCAATGTTCCTTTAAATGTATAAATGAGATTTCAAAATCAGTAAACAACTTTCGCTTAAATTTTTATTCGTTTTGCCAAACGATTAAATGATTTTGTCAACCCACTTTACCAGCAAGGAGATTAACAAATATAGATAGATATATATATAATAGTATAAATAAAGGCAACACTAGTATTCCGCTATTAAACAGTCATAAATTGATTGAGAGAAAACAAAATCGGACCACAATCAAACTAAAACAGAGGGAAACATAGTAACAATTAGAGGAAAACAACGGAAATATAAAACTAAGCAACAACACTCTATAGGTTGATTTTCTTTTGTTAAATCATAACTGTTTTGTTTTGATTTAGTTTCATTTTATACAATTAAGTTGGTGCTTTACCAATTGAACAATATCCTTTAATAAAATTCTGTTTTGTTAGCTTTTCCCATTTCTCGATTTTGTGGACTTGTTGAAGGTAGAAATGGAATATATTTTTATAGTGTTCTTAAACTTCATAACAATTTCTCTTTTATTGTTATTTCCCTTGACTAAGAATTAGCATTTATCAAATAGTAACATTTTGATTTTTCCTTGGTTACCGATGCCGTTCAAATTAATCAACTGTTACAGTACAGTAGAAAATTTTCTCATATTTTGATTTATTAATACATTTTCGTTGATAGAAATTCTCAAATACTCAGACAATGTTCAACTGTGCTTGTGTGACTATCCTACATTTCTTTTGGGTGCAAACCTCATCAAGTTAAAATACAGTTATATCCTTGGCCTAAAATTATCGTTGTTAGCGTGCATAAAGAACGTATATCAAGAGAAATGTTTCACACGTATCACATGTAGACATTGTTATTTTCATTAACTAACCGTAAAGATCCATTCTAACCTCAATCTAAAGGGATAGTAACAGACCACCACCGTATCCTTATTTTCCGATTTGACTCTGCCATCATGTATCTTGACAAACTTTATAATATAGAAATTGTGAAAAACAAACTACATAAAATATGCGTACCTATAATGGTTTACTTTTATAAATTGTTATTAGTATGGAGAGTTGGCACTCATACCACATCTTCCTATATCTGTTCATTAGACAATAGGCTATTCATCCAAATTGAAACTTTTTTTTTAGATATTTGATGCTGTGGCTAGGCTTGGAAACATATATGTAAAATTAGTTACAGATGGTTGCGTCTTATTCAATAACTGGCATGCCACATTCCTTTGTGACAAGAATAGACCTGCATGTGCCTTCTTACATTTTGGACATGGACAAAGCATGCTCACAGTAAAAGGTCGCACGGATAAACACACTGAAGATGTCAGTGCAATGATTCCAAAATTAGCCAAAATCCTAGAAAAATTTCACTTTGAGTGGCTTGATTATATCAACAACAAGAGACGAGAATATCCTTTATTGAATTTCTTTACAACCGACCAAATTGTGATATTACAACAGCAGTTAGTAAAAATGGGCACCTGTGTTGATCCTCCATCCTCAATTTATCCATTACTGTCAGCTGTGAAGAAAGAATGTTCAAGAGATGATCTGATAGCAGCAATGACAGCAGCAAAGATACATATTTCTGCATTGGATTCTGGTAGTTCTCTCGATGAAGAAAACAAACATGCACAGGTTGATGAGGTTGAAGATGAAAGTATACAGGAAATAATCAAATGTGGTTTTTCACGATTACTGGCTAAAGAAGCATTGAAAAAATGCAAAAGCGTTGAAGATGGTATGGACTTATAAAAGCAAAATACATTTATTTAACTTTACAACGTGATTTTTTTTTATCCATTCTTTTGCTTTATTTATTTTTGTAAGCTCTATTGGTATGCATTAGGTAATATTTTCTTTAAACATATTGAAGTAAACAAAGGCAACAGTAGTATACCCCTGTTCAAAAGACATTAATCGATTGAGAAAAAAAAAAAAACAAATCCGGGATACAACCTTAAACCAAGGGAAACACATCAACTTCAATCATAACACATCGTATTTTTAAGAAAGCATATGTTATTTTTCGTTACATATTTTCGTAGGTTATGAATATTCTATCTATACCAAGAACAACACATGGGTGTTAAATTATTTACCAGTCTTAATATTTATAATGTTATGTGTTACCAATCTATGATGTTTATTATGTAGCAATCGATTGGTGTTATGATCATGATGACACCTATACGGAAACCGATGTTATCCAAAGTGAAAGGACTCAAACATCATTTACGGGATGGTTTGACACCGAACATACAATGGCAACATTAACTTCCAGTTTAGTTACAGAAATAGATGTAAAAGAGTATGTTTATAGTTAGAATCATCGTTTGAAATTACACACCAACCTTTACGGCGGAAAGCCTATAGTATTGAAATTTATATTTGCATATCAACTCTACGTTAATCAAACTGTATAAATCACGTAAAAGGTGGCAGGCAAAGTACTTACTTGAAACATTGCATAAAACACAACTACTTAAAGAAGAAAATAAATAAAATATAATCTGTAGACCTCAGAAAAAATGCGAAAGTTACCATGAGAAATTCATAAGTCATAAACAAACAGACATGACATAGAAAACATAAAAACACAACCAAAATACAACGACTGTATAAAAGCTTATCTTTAAACAAGACAAATATCTTACGAACCTTACGAAAAGAGCGAACTCGTGTGGTTCGAAAGGATAAACCGTTTCTGTTCCACTAGTAGCAACCGCCGTGTTTTTCGTATAAAATATTTTATATGTTTCGGTACATTTGATTACGACAACAACAAAATGAAATAGGACAAGATTGAGGTCTCCTGGAATATGTTTATTTAATACAGTATGAACATATTCTTAATCGCCTGTTTAATGATCAAATACCGAAAAATTTGAGCGTATGGAAAATAAAATATTATGTGAACTAAGTTTAATCATCAAGAAATTCATATTTTCGAAATGTAAAAGTTGCCTTTTAAAAAAGTAGATGTGGTATGATAACCAATGAGACAACTCTCCACAATAGACCCTTAACACTTAACTGTTTAACTATAATAAAAAAAAATGTACATTATAGATTTTTTTAATTGAGATAATTTGTTATTTTACCTGTATTTTTAGTCAAAATGAGTCTAGAAAACTAAAGAAGGCATTGAGGAAGTTGTGGCAGAAATTCCTGCACTCGATATCATCAAGTTTGTCAGATTATTTGAGTATTGAACACCTCGGGATAATATTAAATAAACTTAATGAACTTGGTAATAACTTAGATGATGATATATTTTGTTGAAAATCTTCGCACATATATTCTTAAATTCTGTTTCAATGGACTAAGGTTTAATAAATCCTTATACAATGGACATGTATTACTGGTTTACTGACAAATATATGTATATTGTTTAGTAGTGTTACTTTATCATAAAGACCCAATTTTATTTTATTACTAAATATGTCTTTTGTTTGCAAAGTCCTTGTTTGCCAAGGACTCTGCTTGTCACTTTAATCAATCTTAACATTCAGATCACTGAACAAAACTGAACAACATCTATTATAATGATTGATTTCCATAACTAAAGACAACATCGTCTACATAGGAACAATTTGAATATGAATATTGCCCCTCTTGTCTTGATCAAGTGAACAATTCGGTCACCATCTATCACTTATTGATAATTCATACCTTGTTGAAATATTGAAAATGATTTATCTCTTTTTGAGATTTTTACCTTGCGAAGTTTAACATAGTGCATTAAACATTGAAACATATGTAATCCATGCAAAGCAATCTTGTTATTAAGAAGATCTAGAGTTCTTAACACATTGACATCAATAATGAGGGTGCTTATAATACATTTTGAAAATTCCTAATGATTGTGGACTTTCATTTACATGAAACATATAATAATGTAAGAAAATGATATATTCATCAATATGACTTAACCTCAACAACTGAAAGTTAATTTGATAATAAAATTGCTTTCGGGGTACAGAATACCGTTAGCTGTACTGTCTAAAAAATATTGGCATACTGTGGATTCATTTATTTTAGTGGGTATCAATTTTCGTGGATTGGGGAAAAGTTGCATTTTCGCGGGTATTGAATTTCGTGGTTTTACTAATCCCTGTTTACACATCCTATAGAAAATGTGTAATTTGTTGAACATTTGAATTCGTGGTTCACCTGTACCCACGAAAACCACGAAAATTGGTATGCAACGAATAATAATGAATCCACGGTATGAAAAATCTAACAAGAATCTGTTTAAATGATATTCTTATTTTTTTTTTGTATTAATCGATACTACCAAATGATTTCTGAAGTATTAATCGTTTCACAGATTAAGCGTTTCTTGTTTTTTTTTATATTTACAGATACTTTTGAAGTGAACAGAACTATGCAGACGTATCTAAAAGAAGGGGAACCAAACCTCATTATTTGTGAACAATGTAAGTACGTGTTATTAGCTATAACTTATGCGTTTTGATAAATATTAAACCTGTTTCTACCAAAATGGAGTTGACACATTTCTCTCATTTTTTTACAACATGTACAATATGCATTAGTAGTTAATATCAAACATATGAAAACTGAAAGCGTAAGATACGTGTATTTTTAGATTAACCAGACAAAATTCTAAACGGTTGAAATATTTTGTAGGTGACCTTTATAATACACTTTTGTCAATATACAGTCATGAATTCGATCAGCCACTACCACAGTCGGATGAGGTTCTCCTGTGCGGATCTGAGACATCATTGGATACGGTGAAAATAAATTTTAGCTTACTTTAACCAAAGATCAAGTCTTATAAATTATTTAACGTATCATTGGCCATCTTTTGATTAAGATTACCCGATTTTAATATCTACTGAAATATAGTAATAATTCTGAGCAAATCAGAAACAAATATTCTTTATATAGAGGTGTTAGAACAAACTTGGTATGATTACCTGTTATACACCGAACTAGATCCTGACATTTCAATTATATGTAGCCGTAGAAAAGCCTTTCCCCTTTCTGATAAGAATCTTTAAAAAATTATATACCTGCATAAAAATAAAGAAATGTGGTATGATAACGACATGTATCTACCAAGTTCAAATGATGTGGATGTAAGCAGTTACTCCGTTGAGTTTTGTTCATTTGACAAACTTACATTCATTTGATATTTTCTCTCTCTTAAAGTTACATTGAAATGAATGAAATCACTTAAACACCCGACTCTTAGCAATGAATGTAGTTGTTAAACTTGATAGATGCTTTTTATACTTCTTTGTTTAATATTTTTTTTCTATCTGATTGAGATTGTGACACACTGATGACTGCTTTACCCCTATTTTGACAATTGTTGTCCATTCGTTTGATGTGTTTTATATATCATCAACTACTGTTGCCTTTATTTATCATTAGATTATGCCATTTGATTTGGGACTTTCCGTTTTGAGTTTCCCTAGGAGATCAGTATTTTTGTGATTTTACTTTTTTCATGCAATTCCAATTTCCTTTTTAAAAAAGATTAACTCGTTATGTTAATGGTATCGATTTGATATGATAAAAAAGGACGCCAACGGTAAATATATGCGGATAATAAAAAAAGGTTACGAAGTTTAACCAAATTACGGATTTCAAGCATAAATTAAACAAGGAGGAAACCCAATAAAATTAACGAGATAAATAGTTAATCTTTCACCAATGAAACGAATACAAGCTTACCCTCCCTCTTGTTAACATGTCTTAAGTAAATTAAGTTGAGCTTTAAAGTGATACATTATACTCTTGTTTAGGTTGATATATTTTTACGGAGATCTTTATATCATACAAGCAATCAAATATATTGCCTCGTAAACGTTGGTCAGCTAGATTATGAAGTGAGCAGTAGAGCGGAGAAAGTTTTGCAAGCATTACTAACAGATGCTGAATTCATTGGTAAATATTTCTTATAGAAAAACATAGATATATGGAATAATTCTACTAGATGACGTGGGTGTAAGCAACAATATAAAATATTTTCTCTTGAAATCCAAATAATACAACAAACAACATATGGAACAGGATATTCGTTCATTATTATTTGAAAGTAAAAGATTAGAAGTTATAAGGCGGGGATAAAAACACCGCACTGAATGTACCGAGAAGTTGACGTATTGCTTATCTTATCTTAAAAAGTGTAGGTTTCGAAAATAAATTAAACACCATAGGAATAAAGATTCAGATCTAGTATCAATTACACATCAATTTTCTTAAAGGTTTATTAACAAAAAAGAAAAAAGAATTTATACTAAAACATATGTTGAATTCTTTAGGAAATTGACATGAATTTTGAAGTACACAGTAATATCTGATTTGAAAATATTCAGTACGGTCGTAATCGAGAATAAGATGCCTAAGAAGAAGAACAACAACAAAAAAACTGTACTTCTTTCTACTAAATATATTGAATGTCAATAAAACTACTTTTAAGCCATGGAATATAACAACTAACACCTGAGAAAGTTTTCGTTGTTTATCAATTTACCCAACACTGCAGCTGTTGAAATCTTATTTTACATTATAGAAAATCCATTCAGACTTGTTGTAATATGCAGTACTGAAAATGAAAATCATTCGGTTATTTCAAGAGCATTAGCAAAATATCAGAGACAGCAGCTGCCTATTCACCTGAACAACGTGCGATCTTATGTTCTAACAAAACTGACCTCAGTTTCTACATCACCCTTCGATATCAAGCATGCCAGCTGTGTTGATATTGACAAGTGAGACAAGCAACATCTTTATTTAAATTTACTTGAACAATATTATACAGTTAACTCATATTTATGACCGATCGAAACGTAACTCCTTTTATTTTACTGTTTCACAAAATTGAGGTATTAGTGGTAAATTGTTAATTTTTCAGTGATTGATTCTAATAAATACTTTTTGAATAAGAAACAAGAAATCGGATGCAACGAAATTGTAATTAGTCCGAAACTTAATTTTGAATTGGAAGGCCAAGGACATTTTCATAAATTAATTCACTTACAATTCAAGTTTAACAACATCAGCTTGTTTGAAAGAACTTTGTAGTCTGTTTTGTAGTTAACCTATTTTTAGTTGATTAACAAAAAAAGAGATCATCGAGATATTTGTCCATAAAATATCTTACTGTTCATGTATCTGTTCAAGATCAAAGTTCTATAACATTTCTATAGTTTCATGGAATTTAAGACATGTTGATAATTGTGACATTACACATTTCTTAATTTCAATACTGTTCGAATACCTATGAAGCCTAAATATCACAACTGATAATTTTGATAAACATGGGAATTTTTTCTAGACATGTCATTCTTAGTCATTCATGTATCTGTTCAAGATCAAAGTTATATAACATTGACTATAATTTCATGGAATTTAAGACATATTGATAATTGGAACATTACACATTTCTTAATCAGATTGAAATGAGATTCGAACAGCGGTATACTAATGTTGCCTTTCTTTAACGAAAAATCATTCATTAATCTTAAATCTCGTTTAAGATGTACGGTGAGAGTTGTTAGATCATCGAGGGCTGGTGTAGGGAAAACCTTATTCAAAGACAGAATGAAAAAGGAAATGAGTAAGGTTTTGAAACTTACACCAGAAAGCAGACCCCATTGTTTAACTATCCCACTCCATGAGAAGAAAATAAACATAGACGATGTCGTTGCTGTTCTCCTGGATGAAATACTCCCACCTCATACACGTTACCCTAGAATATTCCACTTTGATATAGCGCATGAGGTAAATATGAAGTAAAAATTGTCTTCAATAACATTGCAAAAATCAAACTCAAATACTTACAAAGTTTAATAAAGCAAATTGTAAGGACATCTACAAGAAAAAGACAATAAATCTTTACACGTCAATGATGTTGTACAGAGTGTGAGTGTGTTTGTTTGTAGTTGTAAATGTTATTGTCATCATTTCATCAATTTCCTCTTATCAATCTAACAAACTAAACCTTTGTAGACAGACAAAGATCAAATATCTACAATAAGTGATAATTGTGTTTTCAAACTATGAGCGTGGTTATTACAAATTCTTTATTAAATTCTAAAGAAAAATGTCCTTTATTTAAGTTGCCTTAATAGAGATTCGCAAAGGGCAATTATAGGAATAACATCTTAAAGTTTGAATAACATATTTGAGGCACAATTTGTGATATTAATTATGAAAAAACCTAACGTCTGTATTTGACTTTTTTAGGTGCGTGACGGTGTCGATGATTTCTTATTCCAATTGCTTATATTAGGCTGTTTACACCACAATTCTGGTTATGTTTGGAGAAAATCACACACCGATTACTACATAATAGAATCAATGCCTTTGTTGTCAATTGTAGCAGACACCAAGGTAACTTTCAACTTATTTATGAGTTCAATGTGCAAATCAAAGAGAAAAATCCATCGAAATAATATATATTCAACTTTACGTAAGAACATGTTGCAGGATTATCAAATTCATGGACACAATTCTTTATAAGCAAATGAAGACAAATGTTCATAATCGCTAACTATCAACCTGCAGGATAATTATTTCCTTGATTTAGCAAATGAAATTATGTTTCAATATCAGAGGATTAGCTCAAAAATAAGAAAAAGATTTTCGTTTAAATTCAAATAAACAATCAAAAAATATTGTTTTCTTAATATCTTTTTAGACTTGTTGAATCAGATTCCTCGATACGGGGTTTGCTAAATGACTCAATTCTGTACATATAGCACGCTGTAAATTGTGATGAATTATATTTATTATCATATAATATAAGTTATGCCGTACATAATTTGAAGATTTCTTTTCTAGTGTGAAAATTACAATAGTATTCACCAATGCCTTGACATTTTACCAAGCATAGTATGTTGTTCTCCATTGGAATCAATAACAATTTTGAAGGGTAGGGAGAAACCAAAAGGTTTTACGGAACGGGATAGAATTTTCGACCGCTTTGAATTTGAAAGTACAACTTTTCAAAGACCTTACCAGTATTTGAAAAGATTGGATTCTGATTCGTCCTTACATGATGTAAAGCCTTGTTTAACGGAAGGGGATCAGATTCATTGTCTGCAAACGTTATTGAGGTACTTGATATTAATTGGAAAAATAAGGTAGAAGTATACGTATTGTTTCAGTAATAAAATGTGTTGCATATATTCTCTAAAATATTGTTTCAACATTACAGATGAAACAGGCGCATGTTTTCATGGAAAAATCAAAAGCTCCAACATATCAAACGAATGGATAACAACTGTCATATTCCTGACTTGGTACAGGCATTTTCTTAAGTATGAAATAGTGGAATAAACCTGGTTTTATAGCTATCTAAACCTCTCACGTGTGTGACATTGGCATCAAATTCAATTATATTGACAACAATGTGTGAACAAAAAAAGAAAATATAGGTGAAAATGATAAAAAAAATAGGGGTACAGCAGTCAACATTGTGTTATAATCTGAATCACATATTATGTCATATTTCTCCAGTGAATTTGTGTTTTTATTTCAGACATTGTGGGATTAAAGATCCCTCATGGGCGGAATTGTACCATTTTGTTAGTTTCCTAGACAAACAGTTACAAGATTTTGAGGTTTCCAATTTTTGCGGTACTGCTGTACTCGAAGATTTACCGGGATTTCCCAAATTTGTGCTGAAATTTCTCATACAGATGTCACGTGTATGTATTCCTCGTATTATTTTAAAAGAATAGTATGTTTTTATTCCGAATAGATTGTTCATGCAAAGACAAAAGTATTTATTAGCTCTATTGGCAAAACGTTTTGGAATTTTGATCCTCAATGCACTTCAACTTCGTACTTTATTTTGCCTTTTTAACTTTTTAGATTCGAGCGTCACTGATGAATCATTTCTAGACGAAACGCGCGTCTGTCGTAAATTAGGAATTTTATCCAGGTATCTGTGATGAGTTTATTTCTACCCTTTGTAAGCATATCATACATGTTTGAAAGAATGTTTTTAAGTCTTAATGCAATTCATTCAGATATTTAAGATAAATAAATTTTCTTTCAAATGAGGTCAATATTGCATTTTGACAGAAAACGGTTTTTCTGTATTCTATATTTTTTGTTCGTCTCTTTTTAATTGCTTTAAAAGATTTGAACATCGGCAAAAACTGACCCCGTTACTGACAAACAAAAACTGCATATATTTCAATACAAACTATATAAAAGGTAAACTATGAATGAATAGAACTAGATTTGGTTTTGGTATTATTATAAAAGAGAGGCGAAAGATACCAGAGGGACATTCAAACTAATAGAAACAAACAAACAATACATTCAAGGGATCCAAATGAGTCTTATATAATATGGCATAATAAACTATAAACCCTGGTGATTTTTATGGAACACAAAGGAATTGGATAAAACGAGTTTAATTAGCAGATTTACCCCTTCTTTACATATTTAACATACATATTAAATATGTTGTAAATAGAGAATATTATATGGCATTTTCAATATCACACCTGTATCAATCCGAGACACCAATATAATCACGAGAGCTCTGCTCGAAGGATTATATTGGTTGAGGGTTGATACGGTGTGTGATATTGGAAATGCCATTTCATATACACTTTTTTTATACTTTAAACAAATGCCATTTCATTAATTTTGATTGTTTGTATAGAATGTAAACTGTTGTCAGTTCATAATTTTTATTGGATTTTTATTAAGTTCTTATCTGTAATTTTTTCATTTACTTATAGTGTTGTCATAATAAAACCTACCGTTTCAAATATTAAGCGCCAACAAGATAAATCAATTGAGTCCATCTCCTTCAATTTTGATATATGAAATATCAAAGTTTGCTACATCACCACCGTCAACATCGTCCATCTTTGAATAAGTAGCGTTATGACGTAATGACGTGACGTCATACAGATTAAAGGTGTGATAAAGTTTTTGCAACCGTGCTGATATCGATATCATCACGGGTGGCTGATACAGCAAGCTTGCCAATGAATGTATTACATATACCATTTATCTGTACTTACTACTAAGTATATAATAAAGCAAACATAACAGACCTTCAGCTTGTAACTATCAACATGATGACAATTACATCTAGAGATTATGCACTTCTCGATACGTTTAAGATATTAAACATATACTTTGATATTGGAAACTCAGTCTGATTAAAAAAGGATTGTTTCCTCAAATATTGAGTTAACTACAGCAGTTCATTATTAACCCAACAATCTTTTCAGTATATGTTTTTACTGAATAGAATCAGCAGTTTTACATTTATGCAATGTAATGTGTTCTTTTGTAGACGAAACGCGCGTCTGGCGTATATATAGAAAATTTAGTCCTGGTATCTTTGATGAGTTTATTTAGATTTTCTTAATCTGCTGGACACATACTTCTTGTTTGCGAATACTATATATTGTTCAATATATTAAATGCAAATTTGCAATAAAATATTGAATTGCTGAGCGTCTTGAAGTGAACTATTTTCGGTTGTGGCAAACCCCTTCTTTTTGTTCTGAAATTTAAACAAATGTTCTGCTTAAACTATACTTTTTATCATTTTATTTGATCAGGATTTTTCTACAAGATCTTTGAAGATAAGCGAAGAAACGCCCTTAGACATGTTGAAGAAAAATGCAAATGATGCTTACAATGCGGCTGAAATACAAGTAGATAATTTTATAGAACTGTATACGATGCGAAGAACCTGGGAAACAAGGTAAAACAAGTCTATACCAATATGAGGTTTACTTTTGTGTCTATATTTTTGTGAATTTGATAGACGTGTAATTGGGGCCAAATATGTTACGCTTACAGCAAACAAATTGGAAATAACAATAAACAACACTAATTTTACTGCATCAGATTCGCATTTCGACAATCTAAATCCCGTGAAAGATGTTCGAAGCCTAAATATTTGAAATAAACACATCTAAGATATAAACGCTGAAGACTTAATTATAACAACGTTGACCAAAGGACAAGGTACGATAAGCTATTGCAACTGGCCCCCTATTTTCGTTGAAATTAGAATGCATAATATCCAAGATACATGGCTATTTCTAAAGAGAATAGTGTCTCATCTAACAAAAAATCAATATAACTTTTCTTTTTCCGTGTGAAAAAATTATTAGATACCTATCTCTTTCTCATGAAAAACATAAATTTTATGAAAATCCGAAGTTTTTCCGTCTGTTTGAGCAATTTTTAACTATGAGCGGACGCGAGTACCACGAAGATATTTCAATGTGTTGTTTGTTGTAAGGAAATAATTCACTGCTTTAAATATATTCGTGATACTCGCGTCCGCTCATGTTCAAAATTCAAAATTTCTACGCTGAAAATTCCTTGTTTTTACGGAAACGTCGATAATATGTGAACCAAGGACCGGAACGAACTTGCATTTCCGAATCTGCTCGAGTATCTTATTTTAACTGAGGTGATCTTGATTGGGTTACAAAACTTCAATGCCGGGAAGGAAAAAAGCTTTTTCGTTCTTTATCATGTTTACGGTTTTTTTTAAGTCGGCAAAGTACACGTACAGGAACATGTGAGTATGCATCATTTTTTTTAAAGTGACAGTGGCCGTGTTGTCAAAGAACAACCAGCAAACTGTACATTCAACAACACTAAATGAATAAAGACCCTACCAAATTATAACCCTTTTTATCCGTGTACATAGTACGTAAATGGCAACTGGAAACATTTAAATCGATTTCACGTAGAAACAAAATTAGAACCGAGATTACCTCCCTTGTCAATGGATTATACAGGAAATTATTTGAAGTTTTTTTTTTAAATAATTTTAAAGAAACAAAAATCTTTACTCATTAAATTTATTATAAATATTTTAAATATATAACATGTATTAAAAAGAAATACTGCAAGGTTTAGATATAATTTTGAAACTTTAATTAAGTGTATGCAAATATTGTAAACCTTTGAAAAAATACGAAGTCAAATATGATACTATATAATAATCTCAACAAATTTCGACTTTCAAAATCCGAAGATACATTACAGATGCATGGTTAATTTTTTAAAACGAAAATCCATGCGTCTACTCTCGTATATAAGCTGATCAGACAGCTGTTACTTGCTAAGCTGACATTACAACATGATAAAAGTTTCAGTTAAAAAGATATAATACTATCTTTTCTGTGACTATTTTATTTTATTTCTTGTCACTTTTTCTTTTTTAGAATATTTTCTCTAATATAAAATAAAAGGAGAAACTGTTATGTGTGCGACTTGTTAATCGATAAAAGGATAACATAACTAATTTTTGTAAAAGAAATAAATTGTCTTTTTGACACATTCCCTATCCAGTCCATTCCAATTTTAGACAATGTATATTAAACATGTATTTTGTGTATCTTCTCAAGGGATGTAGAAAAGACACTTCCTTACTCAAGAGAAGCACACCTTGTACCTGTTAGATAAGGAGGAACAAAAAGATTCAGTGTCTTTGTTTTTGGAATGTACAAGTACCCGGCCACGTCCACTTATTTGTATTTTTATTGATCGTAGCCTTTTTTTAACTGATTTTTATAGTTTGTTCTTATGTTTTACTGTTACACCACTGTCCAAGGTTAGGGTGAGGTTTCAGATCCCGCTAACATGTTAAACCTGCAACATTCTCTATGTATGTGCCTGTCCCAAGTCAGGAGCATGGAGTCAGTTTCACAAAAAAAACTTACGAGTAAGATTGATCTTGAGTCATGAACAATTCAGTATACTTACGATCATTCTTAGTCGTAAGTTTTTTTGTGAAACCGATAACTCCTGTAATTTAGTGGTTATCGTTTCCTTATGTGTTACATATTTGTTTTTGGTTAATTTTTGTCTGCATAGATTAGGCCGTTGGTTATCTCGTTTGAATCGTTTGACATTGTTATTTCGGGGCCTTTTATAACTGACAATGCGGTATGGGCTTTGCTCATGTTGAAGGCCGTACGGTTGTTAATTTCTGTGTCATTTAGGTCTTTTGGGTGGAGAGTTGTCCCATTGTCAACCATTGTCAACTTCTTATTTATAATAAATGCATTAAACAAAATGAATAAAACCACTAGACTCCTATCATTTTCCGGATTGTCCAAAGATAGATATGTTATTATTCTATTTTTTCATGATATATTATTCATCTTTTGTCTTACATTAAAAATAAAACTGTGAAAGAACCCAAAGTCATCACCCCCTATCCTCGCGGCCCCAGTTGAAAAATATCAATATGTAGATCAATTTAAAAATGCTGAATTTTTCGTTTCCGTTTTCCAACTTTAGTTTGTCTCTACCAAATGATATAAAACTTTACACACTGTTCATTACCACAAAACACAGATAACAGCAAAATTGCTGAATTGTTCGTTTCCGTTCTCTAACTTTAGTTTGCTTCAACCAAATGTTATGAAACTGATAAACAATGCTTATTACCTAAAATACAGACCCAGTATGAATTTTGGTGATTTCTTTTTTCTGTTCTAGGGTTATGCTCCTTTACAAATGAATAAAAAATGCTGATATTTTGTTTCCGATCTCTAATTTGAGTTTGTCTCAATTCAATGGTATGAAATGCATATACAATGATTATTGCCACAAAACTCAGTTTAAGTTAAATTAGTAGCGTCACTTTTAAAGTTCTTGAGATATGTCTCTGTATTAGTTTATATGTTAGCGGGAGAATTGACTGAGTCCCTATGCCAATGGACACATTCTCCATTTATTTAAGTTAAATTATTCAATCTTAAATGGGCGAAGAAAAAAAATACGGAAATTAATTGATAAATAACATTGTCTATTCTCATCAGATCATGCACAATTGATTTAATTTGTTTTGAAAATAACAATAGAGAAAAAAATAAACATTGTGAAAACGGGGGGGGGGGGGGGGGGGGGGGGGGGCGGGGATTGATACATGTCATAAGGCTGTTGTTAGCAGCAAAGAATCTTAGATTATTATACAGTATGCAAAACTAAAAAAAATATGTATCTGCTGTCTCTCTTTTATATGAAAATACATACTTAGATATGCATAAAAATTATTTCATCTGATTTGCGATGGTTGCTAAGCAAGATATTATATCATGGATACGTTCCTGTGTAACCATGGAAACACTGAATTAAGAATTATATTAGAATTGCACATCTGCACTAAAGGTACTCATAAATATCCTTTAGTTCCACGTTTCAAACTTAAAAATTACACTCAGTGATACTAAACATCTTTTTAAATGTTCTTCAACTGTTAACTTAAAACTAACTATGCGTTGCTAAGGAAAACTCGGGTTGATTTGACGGATTATATAGATACAAAATCAATTTTTTTTTTTCATGCAAACATTGTTTCTTAATATATCAATATAGGAGTCGACTTAATATGAGTTGTATGAAAACATTTGAATTTTTCATTTTTTTATGGATAACATTGGATAAAAAAGTACTTTTTTGTGGTCACTAGGCAACATTGTGGTTGCTAGGTTACTATTAAGAACTTTTTAAAATGATAGACCCAACAATAGTAAATATTCAAGTGTTTGGTAACACATTACCATTCATTTTAATAGATTCAGAAGTCTTTTCCTTGGGCAATTGCAATAAAGATGGATATTATAGTTGGTTTTATCAAACCCGTTGCTAGGCAACTAAATAATCACATAAACACAAAATGTTCAACATTTTTTTAAGTCACTATGCATAGACTAATGATGGATTGAATATGAAGTCATTTGAAGAGGGGGCCAAAAATGCCCCTTATCATACCTTGTCCTTTGTAGTAAAATACAAAAAAAGACATGAGAAACATTCCTCAATGCTAAATTATTTCCCAAATTTTAACAGCAAACACAATTAAAACCATATATATTTTACTTTGGTACTATCGACGTACTTGATATGGTGCTTGAGTACCCATTGAGAGTAACAGTCCACTAAGTAGTAATAATATATAACGGTATCAATTTTTACTGCATCATACACGTGTCTTGAAAACTACAGTTAGCTTCAATGCCAAAATAGTTGAAAACCAGAAACCATGGAACCATGATATTAAGCATTGTGGTGTATTACAAAAGGGTGGAAAGGGAAAATAAAGACTGAAAACAAGCATAGTCGCTTTGATGATTTAAAAGAGGGACGAAAGATACCAAAGGGACAGTCAAACTCATAAATCTAAAACAAACTGACAACGCCATGGCTAAAAATGAAAAAGACAAACAGAAAAACAATAGTACACATGACACAACATAGAAAACTAAAGAATAAACAACACGAACCCCACCAAAAACTAGGGGTGATTTCAGGTGCTCCGGAAGGGTAAGCAGATCCTGCTCCACATGTGGCACCCGTCGTGTTGCTTATGTGATTACAAATCCGGTAAATAGTCTAATTCGGTAGGTCACATTCATGAAAGGGAAGGGGATTGTAGTTACGACGTAAGAAACGGTTATTCCATAGCAGTAACCCTCTATCAAGAAAATCATGATAGGAAATGCAAGCACGGGAATATCGTATCAATTGGGAGATATATACTCCGTATGCAGGTGCTGCTGGAATGTTGCTTCTTAGAAATGGAAAGTTCACAATTGGAAAGCTGAAATCATCTCTTTTGTCGTAAAGTTTTGTTTTCAACCGACCCTCATTGTCAATTTCTAGATGTAAGTCAAGGCCGACTTAACTGTATCTGTAGTATCCTTTATCTCCAATTCGATGGGATAGATGCGTTCCACATAGTCACCAAATTTTGAATTGTTTAGTTAAAGAACGTTAATTGTGTTTTGAATGCGAGTTGAATATAATGTATACATACATGTATTGAAGACTGGTATGTCATACTCAATAGATTTTTTTTTCAGTCCGCATCCATATCTTTTCTTTAACCCCGATGGACACAGTATGACCTTTCTTGGATTCAACATTGACAAGAGAACAGGCAATTTAATAGATCTACAGACAAGAAATATTTTAGAGAGCGGCATCATGCGTACAAATCTTTTTGAAGGTTTACGAAGAAACAAAGTCAATCTTACAGAAAATTTCGATACACTTCCAAGGTACAGAAAATATAACATATCTTATTAATGTAGAATAATGTTTGTTGAACTAAAAGGAAACAAATATTTGGGAGCAGATGTACTCAGATACTAAAACAAAACTAAAAAAAAGTACATACACATTGTATAAAAAAGCAATTATCCGTAATTATACAGTGTTCGTTTGACCTTACTTCCTAATATTTGTTTAGATCATGGAGAGGACTTGATACTCAAAAAAGAAGGCAATATTTTTCACGGGCTAGTACATTAACGTCGCGCGTTCATGTTCATCCGCATCAATTTATCAATGAAATGCAAGCTATTTTATTTTGTTTCTTTTAAAGACAATAACAATCAAAACCAAGGAGTAAACAAAGACTCACAAAACCAAAGGACATTAACATCAACAGTTATAAATAATAATTAAGAAACGACATGAACTCCACTAAAAACCGGGAGTGAAATCAAAATTGTAACACGATGATGACTGCTGTTTCCATATTTTGTCTATTTTATTTATTAGGTCGTTTAGTTCACGCATCACTGTACATATACCGGAATTTGATGAGACTGTCATACAAAGTAAGATGTTTAGCGCTATAAAACCAGGTTTAATCCACCATTTTCTACATTTGAAATGCCTGTACCAAGTCAGGAATATGACAAGTGTTGTCCATTCGTTTTTGATGTGTTTTGTCATTTGAATTTTGCCATGATTAGGGACTTTCCGATTTGATTTTTTCTGAGTTCAGTATTTTTGTGATTTTACTGTTGATTCATGCAACAGAACTAATATCTCACCATTTTGTACACGTAGACTAAGTTTTTCTAATTAATTCATTTTAAATCATATTCTCAACTGCAAACACACATCGTTAAAACAAATTGCTAATAAACAGAATAATGGCAAATTTGGAAACTGACTTGGACTTTCGGGTTTGCTTGATATTCTTGCTGATAAAGTCAGTATCAACAATCTATGACGCCACTATTCTATATATATAAACAAATATATATCTTGACGTTTATAGGACTATCATACAGATGCATATGCATTTTAGTCTCAGGATGTTAACTTTATCATGAGATCATCTACAATGACTGAAAAATAAAATAAAAAGAGTTGTTGGCTTAATGTTTTAAGTGACTCTTTTTTTATGGCCGTAGTTGTCTGTGCCATATAGTTTAACCCTTGTCCGATATTCCGAAATTCCGAAATTCCGTAAATCCGTAATTCCGTCATTCCGTCATTCCACAACAAACCATTATACGCAGTTTTTTTCTAAACACCTTCAGATATTGGGTCGATTTTTGGTAAGTAAGTAAACCATGATAAATTACAGATCAAGTTAAAGTTTCGTTCCGCTCCACTAATTTTTGTCGAAATTACGGGCTTTGGACTTTGAGAAATTGTTGAAAATCACAGTTATACAGACTTTGTTTTTGAACGCCTTCATATTTTGGGCTGATTTCTGGTATGTGAGTTAACCATGATGAGTTACAGATCAAGTTTAAGTTTCGTTCCGCTCTGTTAATTTTTTTCTGAAATTACGGGCTTTGGACTTTGATAAATTATTGAAAATCACAGTTATACAGATTTATTTTCTATACGCCTCCAGATTTTGAGCTGATTTTTTTTATGTGAGACTACCATCATGTTTGTGTTCACATGTGTTATTGAAATTGCAGATTTTTCAACTGGTTGGGACGGGGCCATTCGTGTCGCTTTGACACATCTAGTCCTAACTATTCCATATAGATTTATATATAAAAATAATAATGAAAGTAACTTCTTATAAATTGTCAAAACCCAAATATTTCATAACTAATGTTGGATAAATATCTCATTATTAGAACAGCTGTACAACCAAACGGTAAAAACAAATAGCCAACGGTCTGTTTTTTTCTGAGGGATATGGAAACTTTGATTCTTATTATTTTCCAATTTGTCTACAGAGAACTAAAAAATATGTTGTTATCAATCATGTAAGTAATTAAGCACTGACGTCTGAACTAATGCTTATGACGTAAATATTGATATCCAATTGATTTATGTTACCAAGCAATGATTTAAGCTAAATATGATTTTTGATACACAAATCACACTTTTTAATCAAACGTGTACATATTGTAGGTATCTTAAAATTAGAAAACTTTGTGATGTAATGGGCGTGGATGATCCACACGATCCCGATGAGTCATATGAACTAACAACCGACAATGTTAAGAAAATCCTTGCTATCTATATGAGATTCAGGTAATAGTACAAATTATTAACTTTGAATCTATAATCTGTATTTATTTATTGAGGATGTGCTAACCCGTTTAAAATAAGAGTTCTTCAGGGAAAACCAAACTCAATAAAACCATATCTATGAAATTATATCACTTATTTGTTATGCAATATGAAACATTAAGCGAACTCATTAAGTTATCAATACGAACAAGCTTATATAACAGAGGTAACAAAAAGTTTAGATTCGGTAAAGTGTAGGCTGTTCTGCAAATTAAAAGCAACAAAATTGCAAGTTCAACAACAATATCGTAAAACTAATACTTATAGAGTTGCCAATCTCGCAATTTAAATTAATAACTAGTAAATGATCCATAATAATACTGTTTCCTTTATTTTGCTCACGTAAATATATTCAAAATATGAAGTGGACAAATATAGAAATAAGATATAGCAATGCTAAAATAAACTTTTGATGGCAAGACGTTCTATTTGATATTTAGGGAAAGTCATAATGTACTACCTCATTTTCTAGTTTCGTCAAAATATGTTATTTTAATGATTCCATATAATTAACTGAGAAAAAATAAATCATTTCTTAACGTCTAAGAATTCATAAGATGTAAACAGTTAACAGTATAGTCACAGATTTTCTGTTCCTTGTAACAGGATACAATTTCCAACTTTTGGTATACATCACACCATAGTTCATGATGTCGTTGAATTGTCAGACGATGAATATTTAAAACTTTCTCACTATTGTTTTATAGTTCAAATAACTAACGATTGTTTTTTTTCTCTTTCAAATGTCTTGTTTCTACGGTAAACTATGCTATTAAATTTAAAATATTTAGATCTTAAAAAATATATATTAATGTTAACCTTGAATAGAAAAATCAAAGACAAAAAAATCAAAAGAGAAAGTCTTTTAAATCATGATAAAACATTTTGCTTATTTCAGGTTTGTAAAGGTTTACTATTTATTTTCAGATGTGGTATACCGGTCATTATTATGGGAGAGACTGGTTGCGGAAAAACTAGATTGATTAAATTCATGTGTGACTTGCAAAGACCGCCTGAATATTTGCTACCCTCTATAGACAATAAAGAGGAAACAAAAGTTGAAAAAGTTGACGACCACGAAAATGTTGAAAAAAATGACAACCACGAAAATGCTGAAATAGAAATAAATGAGCCAAATGAAGACGTTTATAACCTCAAAAAGGTTGAAATAGAACAAAATGAACCAAACGTAGACGATGACATACAAGTTTGCTATGGTAGAATACACAAACAGGAAGAAAAGACAAAGCTTCATATTCAGAACATGATTTTGATGAAGGTAAACAAATTCTTCCGTTCTTCGTAAGTGTTGTATTTTTGACATGATTAAAAGCAACGAAATCCTCTTTATACCAATCAATCTTTTTAGTTATTTGTATATTCCATGTAATTTGTCGGGAACAAAAATATTTATTTTACTGCAAGGTGGGATCAGACTTCATGTGACTATGTCATACTCATGATACTGTATGCTTTTCTTTCTTATCCATCTCTTGTCTACTTTTAAATTACGGAAAGCGAGTGTTTTAAAAATCAGAAATGCATGAAAGATGTTCTCATCTTGCAAGAGTGTGTTCCGTACAATCATTGACAGCCTCCCATTCGGGAAAAACAAATATTGAAAACTGTTAAAGTCAATGCACTAGTTCTTTATCTTGTCATACACACACAAAGACAAAACAGAGAGAGAAAGTATCAACAGCAAATACAAAATCATCAGAACAATGTATACTGAAAATACTATGATCAAAAGGGAAATCGCGCAACGCAAAAAAAAAAGACAACCCCAAAAAACCAACAAAACATAACATACAAAAAATATACAGTTGCTTGACATGATGTCGGTACATACCCTGTATAGCCTTTTTGAGCAACGAACCCCAAAGATTAAGTGATCTTTGATCATCTTTTGGTGTCTTTGCATATCATGATATAACATACATATGTCTCCATATTGGTCAGTCGTCAGAACAAATGTTTAGATGAATGATTTTTTCAGGACAACAGGGTATTACCTATACTGAGGTATAGAATACAAAAATATAATATAAGTATGCAAGTTACGATTCAATACTCGATTATTGAACAATTTGCCTTTACTTGTTTTACCTTGCAACAAAAATGTGGTGATAGTTTCATAAAGATAAATAGATACAGGCAATTAATTATGACTAATAGATTATTTTAAATTGACAAGGATAAATTAACGGCAAACCTTATGATAATCATAATATAAGCGAATCTAAATTTAAAAAATACCAACACCAGTGTTAAGTTTGTAGTGAATCGATAAACCATATAAAATCTAGTCCATGGACTGTAGAATATTACGATTTACCAAATCATCAACTTTAGAAGTCAAATGGAATTTCTGGTGTGACATTATCAAAGGTTTTCAATCATTTTTTTTTCAATCTGAATAATGCGTTGGAATTTTGAGGGACCTGGTTACAGATAATTTAATTTGTTTTAGAGAAAATTATTTTTACTATGATACGTCCGGGTCTAGGACAGGCTTATAAAAATATGAACAAAGGAAATAAATAACAACTTTACCATACTTAAACAGCACATAAACTTAATCTCACATTAAAGTATGATAATACATAGCAATCCAAAGCTTTCTTTTTTTTTTATAATTCGTCATTTGATATTTGAAATATCATTTTCAAGAATTGTTCTTCTTGGTATTAAAAGGTACATGGTGGCACTACATCAGCAGACATATTTAGACAAGTCAAGAAAGCCGAAGATATTGCGAGAAAAAATGCTGAAATTATACGAAAGCACAAAAATCTGCATACCTTTAAACGTATGGATACTGTGCTATTCTTTGATGAGGCTAATACCACGGAAGCTATAGGTGCTATAAAGGAAATTATGTGCGATAAGACATTAAAAGGGCGACAAATTGAAATACATCAAAGACTAAAAATTGTTGCAGCATGCAATCCATACCGAAAGTAAGTATTCAATATTGAAGTTTATTGTATTTTTCTTTAAGACATTTTCGTTTGTTTCATATATGTTGTCATATTTGTGTGTGTTGGCTGCAAAGGTCATTACTAGAAGTAATATAAATGATTACTCACATACTGTTCCTGTTAAGATACATCATAAGTGTCAACACGAAACTAACTAGTATGCATATAGTTGATATGAGTAAAATATGTATTACTTGAAAACATTTATTTTATAGTTGTTTAGACATGAGAATATTTATTTATGAAATTTATTTCATAAGGTGGTAAATCGTTTGAAAACGCCATTAAATAAATGAGATGTATTGATATAATGGAAACACAACAAAGCAACTTACTTCTGCGTCAGTTTAAAGTCATTATAACTAAATTAGTCTTATAAAGCAACAGTATATTTTTTAACATCTAAGAATTAAAATGATTGAATTTCATGTACACGCATTTGTCAATTATGTAATTGCACCGTTTTAGGACAATGATAACATTACAATTATCATTACTTTTTCCAAAATTGTTTTTTGAATTTTAGACATTCCGATGAGTTAATAAAAAGATTAGAACAAGCAGGCCTCGGTTATCATGTGGATGCCGACAATACAAGTGACACATTAGGTAAAAGACTAATTGAGAGGAATTAAAGGATATGTAGTAGCGATGACTGGCAGATAAGACATATATTAACATGATTATTACCTTAAAACCGATCTCTATCTGAAAAATATATTAATAAAATAATTAGATGTGTCATAACATCTCGGATAGGTAGTTTACTTCAACAGCACAAAAAGAAATACAAAGGAAAGTACATGTTTCTCTATCATTTGTAAATTATACTTAGAGTATTTTCTAATTGGAAAAATGATGATTTACATTTAAGCCTCAACAGTGTTGTGAAGTACGATTCCTTGGTAATCTCAAGAATAGGCATCGTCAGTTTTGAATACAATGTAATTATGGTTATATAATTTTCTGAACCACTTTGTCAAAACTCTCAACTGGTAAGACCTTCTACGTTTCAATTATATATCATAATTTATATGATAAGTGTTGTTTGACATTAGAAGGTATTTAGGTTAAAGAAGTAACAAATGCAAGTATGTTCAATAAAAAAAGATAATTTTAAATTCACCAAAATTGAAAAATATTTTGTTTCATATCTAAATTAAAGGACGAGTTCCAATGCGACGATTAGTATACAGGGTTCAGCCATTACCACAGAGTATGCTTCCTCTGGTTTGGGACTTCGGACAGTTGAATATAGTGGTAGAGGAATTGTACATCAGGCAAATGGTTATTAGGAAAGTAAGTAAGACTATGAGTAGTATTGTTATCATATAAATATATTTAACTAAGTTCTATTTTAATCGCTTGTGTTTCTTGAGAAACCTTAATAGGAATCACTCAGTACCAAAGTGTGAATCAAATTAATGAGCACGATTGAATGCTTCGATTTTGTAAGAGTCTTCAACTATGCACTTGATGATGGCATTCATGCTTGAAGCATATTTGTTTTAATAAATATACCTACCAGAGAACTCAAACTAAATATGTCATGAGAAAAAAATCCTGACTTTTAAAACTTCTCATTTACATATGTATGTCATCAAATTAAACAAATTGTTAACGTTATTTTAAAACAGGATAGTTAATTATGTAAATTTATCGTGTGATTATTCAAATAAAGAAAAAAGTATGTTAATGAAACTGAATACTTTTTTTCAGATGAATGATCGTCAGATTCCTCGCTTGACAGACCTCGATCGAGTGATTAGCAAAATTTTAACAGTATCGCAAGAATTCATGAGACAACAAGAGGTAGCTGTTTTTCAAATTTGCTTTAGCGAAGTGGTAGAAATGATGAAAAATATTTATCTTGAAAGCATGAAGTCAGATTAGATGTTTTATTGTCACATGTTTTATTTGTCTATTGAAAGTTTTTACCCGTCAAGTAACAAAATTTCTACTTAAAATTTATGAGCTTTTATCAACAATTAATGGCCATCGTGGTTTCGTTGTATACACTTTCTTTGGAGGTCCAAATTCCGTTTTGCAAATTATAAGTTAAGAGTGTAAAAAAGTTCTTTTGGTGTATGTGCATTGCAGGTTTGAAAATTAATTTTACTAAATAGAGATGTGAAACATTTACCAAGATTAATTGAAGAATTGAAGAATTGATGTCGAACCAAAGTTTGCTATAACTATGTTTTCCATTCACACAGTTCATTACTTTCTCGACCTCTGTAAAATCAATATTGCCGTCAATATGGACTTCATTTAATATCAGAAAGTATTTGGAATTCTAGTTCTAAAAATATAATCTAATCTGGAACACCATTGGATTGCTGAAAAATTCTCTATTTAGGCTCAATTATTCTTTGACTAGAACAAAAGAAACCCAGCTTGTCACTCAACCGAATACACAAATAGGTATTTTTAGTTCTTCAGTTGGCCTGTTACAAATCGTTTGTTCTTTTTCTTTTGCTAGCATTTCAATCTGAATTGCGAAACGTCGTGGTTTCAACTGATGACCAAAACAAAAATTTTATTGGATAAATAGCAGAACAATGTGTACACATTATAACATTAACTCCTGCACGCGTCAATATTTAATAATCCTTTTATATGTTATGGTTTTATTCAAATCATACGATCATAAACTTCTCCAGAAAAAGTTTTAAATTCGGCGTTCTTGTGGTACAGTTGTTCATTTGAAAATCATGTATCAAAACTTTATAACAACAAATACATAGAAAATTCCTGGAATCATTTATTGATATATTGGTTAAGGAGAATAATGAAAAATAAACAGTAGATGAGGACATGACGTCCAAAACAATATATACTGATACCATGTTAATGTTAATTATTATTTTCGTTTTCAAAATTTATATTCTTCTCTTATAAACTCGCGCATCATATGTATTTATTGCAGGATGAATGTAGTTTTGTTAGTCTACGTGACGTTGAAAGAGTTTTAGATGTAATGAGCTGGTTCTACAAAACAACATTCGATGAAGACCACTTTCTTCGGTCCAGCGATAGCGAAGACAGTAGCGATGAAGAAGATATGTTTATTGAAACGAATGTATGATTTAGCAAACCATGTCTCGAGTGTTTTTGTCCTCTTTTATAGTAAAGTTGTCTTGAAAACACCAAATATGCAGATTCTTTGACAATAAATACTCGAAATCTGAATAACAAGACCTCTCAAATCTACCATATGTTTTCCTGGTTAGTCTTGTCTTGTCCATCTTATATGGTTTTGTCCAATGAAAGCATTCCCAATTGAAAATTTTAAATAAATTAAGTGAACATACCTAGGGGGCAACGAAAAACTATAAGCCAAAAGAAGACAACACCATAATAACAAAGGACAACATGACATTAAAAGAATACTAAATATTGAGCATCACAAACTAAACAAAAAGTAAGGATTAACGCATCTATCATGTCTATCCCAAAAGGGTTGACAGTTCGTGTTCCTTTCGTTTGAAATTGAAAGAGTCGAGTATAGAATTCTGGCTATGGAAAGTGTATATTTGTCATTTTTAATATAAAGATATTCGAAGAAGGAAACTAAAAAAAAATGTGCTTCTGTGTAACACATAAAAGATGAATTAACTTTGCCATTTCGATTTTTAAGTACATACTGTCCTTGTAAGCAACACGTATATAGGAAAGACAAGCAATATATCGTATGGGCATATATCATGCAGTGGTATGGCTTCAAAAATATGTACTGTAGAAAATGCAATACATTTCATAAAATTTTACAAAAATATAAAAAAGAATAGTAAACAAACATAAGCTACACAACCGACCCAACAACACACATATCTACAAAAAAACAGTGGTAAACATACATTCTTCATCAACAAAGAGTTTAGTTCATTGCCGAAAAGTTAAAAATACACGCCTCTCCAATAACAAGGTTAGAGAAAATCTAATTTTATTACTATTTTTTTCATTTCTTTTTAAAAACAAAATGTGGCATTTTTTTTAACTTGTATTGTTGCAATTAATATATTTTCATATGATTTTAGCCTATTTGCCATGTAACGAGATCTCTTGTTCTGGCGTTAGGAGTGTGCTACCATTCATGTTTGAGAAAAAGAGCTGAGTATAGACAAATGATTGCTAAATACTTTGGTAATCCTTTGAATTTACCAGGAGGTGCAAATCAAATTGAAGAAGAAATAATAAGGTATTAGTTTCAGGATTTTATATTTATTGATTTGTTATCGTGAGTGCATACGTTGTTTTGCATTACATTTTATACGCGTGGTATATTAAATATGATTAACTTCAAGCTGCAAATGTTAGCTTTTATTTTTTTTAGTTTATGTGACATGAGTTAAAACAAATGTTTAGTTAGTGTACAAATATTGAATATATCGAAATATGCATACTATAAAAGTTCATATATAATTAAGATGAATTCATAGTGAGAACAACACTTGCCAACTTCTTGAAAGAACGTTTAGTCAAATACAACAACACCAATCAATATGCGCCTGTCTCGAGTCAGGGGCCAACTTTGTGGTTCTCGTTTGTTGCTGTTTATTCTATTTCTTGTTCGTTATTTATTTTGTACACCAATAAGGCCTTCAGTTTTCCCGCTTGAAAGATTTTACTTTTTGTCTTCTCTGAACCGATAATTGTTCACTCTGTTGTAATGTTTGCATTTTAGATCTATCAATTATTAATAAATGTTTCTAGATCTAAAATGTAAGACTAAATTATATGTTGTCTGATATATTTTGCAATATCGATCACATTACTTTACTTTTTGGTTCAAATAACAATCTATATTTTAAGATTTTATCGATTATGGGTATTTTTTTAGATGTCAGACTGCATTTCTAAACCATATTGAATTGGCAGATAATATAGCAAAGAATCAAGCATTAAGAGAAAATGTCTTCATGATGATTGTATGTATAGAGTTGAGAATACCAATGTTTCTAGTTGGAAAACCTGGAAGTTCAAAGTCGCTGGCAAAAACAATTGTAGCAGACACCCTCCAAGGAAATGCTTCTCATCACGAGTTTTTCAAAAGTTTCAAACAGGTATTTTTTTACATTAGTTATCATGCTTGCATGATTAAATAATAATTGCATATATATTGAATTCATTAGAATGAAAATAAAAATGTAATTTAAAATACAACGGTTCATAATGCTATGTGTAATATGTGGTATATGTTGCATTCTATGCGCAACTGTTTTTCTAATACTATTTTGACCTTGTTACATTAAATCCCTTGCATATGTGTTGAATGTAATTTACTTGTTGAAACTTGATTTTCCCTAATCAGTTGTCATTGAATTTAAGCTAGATTTCGGTATGTTTGTTATATTTTAAATTCAAGTTATAGATGAACACTTTCGTCTTTTTGTGTTTCAATGCAAATAATTTTTATCTGTTTTCTTATGTTGTGATGTTACACAATTGTCCATCGTAAGAAGAGGATTGGGGGCCCGATAATTTTTTCATCCCAGCTGAATCATGTATATTCCAATTAGAAAAGGTAATACAGTAGTTGTCGTCTGTTATATATATTATTTGTTTTTACACAAATCAGGCTTTACGTTTGATCCCGTATTAGATTGTCATGTTGGGGCCATTTGTAGCTTTCTATGCATGATTCGTAATGTCCGTTTTTAAAGACAATACAAAAGCCTGTAGGTGTCAACATCTGCATCATTTATTCCTCGTTAAAAGTGATATCATTATCCATCATACCACATAATCATATCTTCATTTTTCATATCAAACGAATATTTGTTACCATTTAAGTTCTTGCTGAATAGATGAGCCAAGTCCTTTCCAACAGATTTATATGGCTTCTTCTGATACTATTGTGTTGATATGGTTTAAAAAGCTCTTCCTCTGTTAGATATGATAAAAAGATGAAATAAACAAATTGTGGCGCTTTAAAAGCTATAAATATCTAAAATTGTCAACCACAAACTTTACGTGTTGACAGATTTGCATATTCATATTTTCTAATGACCATAATTTTATATTATACTGAACCTACAGGAAACGAGCCGTTATAACAGTTTAAATTACTTGTCTTTCTGTAGACATGGAAATAGAAAGTGAAAATACTTACAAAAAAGGACTTTATTTATTTTGTAATTTTTTCCGTTACGTGTTGTTCACATTCCACCACCGCCGTGGCATAGGCACAATGATGATTCTATTTTTCATTCACTGCTGGGGTATTAGCAAAAATATGTTACTCTTCACGAGGACACCAGATCATTAGATGTTACGACTAAAATTTTACTTACTACCGTCATGATTTCAATGTAACTAAAACATTAGAAATATAATGTCAGATTTTACTATCTCATATTTGCTGTTTCTGAGATAACTAATCTGTTTGCATATAATTCCATTCATGGGCCGTTAATTAGAATGAAATGTTAGAAACGTTTACAACATCGTTCTGCTTCAAATCACTGTGCATATATTGAATAGTCAAGTGGCATTCCTAGTTTGTAAGTAAAATGTTCATCTCAAGCTCATTAATTTTTGACAGATTTTCGTCAACACCTAATTACTTCCATTTACAACAGGTACAAATGGTAGCGTTTCAATGCAGTCCTCTGTCAACCCCAGATGGCATTGTTGGAACCTTTAACCAGTGTGCTTCATACCAGATGGACAAAGATCTTGATAGATTTGTCTCCGTAGTCGTGTTAGATGAGATAGGTCTAGCAGAAGACTCACCAAGAATGCCGTTAAAGGTAATGATACATTGATTTCTATTTTAAAGAGTTCTTTGCTCACTTGAATTTATTTGCTTCTTCTGTTTCTTTGGTCAAATGAATGGTAAATAAGTGGCATTAACAAATGATCTTCTAGTCAAGGTGATGTATTTTGAAATTCGACTAATTTTAAATTCAAGGACAATTCTTAATTTTTTTGGGGTAAAGAAATACTCAAAGGGTATGTTTAAATCAGTAAACATCCGTTTAACTATGTAAGAAATAATCTTTTCACATTAATCGGGTAAATGCAGGTTGAACATTACCACAAATATTTTCGTTGATCTGTAACTGTAAATCGAAAAAATAATGTATTCATATTTATTTATCATCTGAAATTTTGCTTATTGAACTATTTTCAACTAGGTGTGTATAGAAAACACATAAAATCAGTAAAGAAAAAAATCTTCGTAAATCTATCTTAAAATCATCAAATCTCTAATTTCTATTTTTTCTTTTAAAACTATATGTTGTTGATACGAAAATTGTCGTTCAACGCTTGAAACAGTGATTAATTCTAATAAGATACTTGATGTAAATTCCAAATCAAGGACTTTTAGCACTGAAACAATTAAACTTCAATCCAAAAATGAAAGAATATTATGTCATTTTGTATTTGTTAATGTTGTTCTATTAATTGACTTGGTGAAGTACTAGAAGTTTATGAGACCCTTACGTTTTGTCTAGGGACATGATTATATGGTTTAAGTACACTATCTGATTATGTCACGCGAAAAAGACATTTTTAGAATGATGTAATGTACTTTTGTTTACAACCTAATGTTTTTTTACTTAGACTCTCCATCCATTGTTAGAAGATGGATGTTCCGACAATGAGGAACCAGCAGCTTACAAGAAGGTAAATATTCCATCTCATCAAAAGATAATTTTTGATAATTTCGTACTCCATACTTGCGGATTCTCTACATACATTTACGATTCATCAGTTGTGCTTGAATTAAAACATATTAAGTTTGCATTAAACGAATTTCAAGAATATAATATCATCAATGAACATCTTACGTATCTAAAAAAAATATAAGAACACAAGCCAGTTTGATACGTATCAACAATTAATCCTCATATGCACTACAGGGTTATAACTCACAGTCACAATTTTTACAGGTATCCCATCAATAATCCGGGAGAATATAAAAAAATGTCTTTGTATGATTGTCTTTGAATCACTTTTTACATGTGCTTTACTGGAATAAAACAGGTAGATGATAAAGACAAGGAGATAACGATTCTTTTTAGTGTTTAAAGTTCAAGGGTAAAAAAAACCTAAGAAAACATGAACAAAAAAAAGGATTTTTACTTTAGCTCCCTAACTTGCTTGATTTGATACTATTTGATACTATACCGATGGAAGACACAGTAAAGAGAAATGTCGATTAATTTAACTTCATTTGGTCCAAATGAAGGGCCCTCATATTGAAATAAAGTTTTCGAGTTTATGGATAGCTTGAGACTCTGTTAATAGATTGCGATGCAACTTATGCAGATTGAATGAAGATATAAAAACAAGATGGAAGCTATTTCATTGTTTCGAAAAAGTCCATTTTGGGATGTATCGCATAAAATAATAGAAGTACATATTTATTTGCCGTCTAAGTATATAAGTAGTGTTTTAAAGCACTGTGAAAAATGTATAGTTAATTGATTAAAGTCAGTAAGAAGTAAATGCAGTTTATTATATTTTTTATTAATTCATTTGTTTACTTGTTATCTTATTTTAGGTGGCATTTATTGGAATTTCAAACTGGGCCTTAGATCCTGCTAAAATGAACAGAGGTATTCTTGTTCAGAGAGAAGTTCCAGATAAAGAAGAATTGATCAACACTGCTTTGTAAATTTTTAATTTCGTCTTAAGTTTATTAATGTATACGTATTACTCTCATTTCATATTATGATATTGGCTTCTAGACATGCTTCTGATCGAAAATATTGACCTTTAAATTTCAAACTAAAATGTAAACTATGTGTTTACTACCATATTTTATAATTGTTGTACACAAAAACCAAAAGATCAGGTGAGTTTGATATCTAATACTTTATTTTGATGCAAATTTAGAAATTGTAATTTTCTTCGTTTTGTTATGTAAAAACAATTTCAATCATTATTATCGAATGCAAGATAATTCATCATAATTAGGCAAAAACAAAGACAAAGCAGACTTTGCTACAATTGATGAAAATTGCAAATATCAAATTTTTATAACGTTCTATGTATTTGGACGACATTTAAAGTCGATATCAATAGTTTATGGACTACAAAATTGGGCGGGAACAAACCTGTTTTGTTACTGCACTGATGACATTTATAAAAAAAATTGCAACCATCGAAGTAACCATCAAGCTTTTGCACACTTTTTCACAAAAGGAAGTATTACTTTTATCAAAACTACATTGTTGATATATCATATAGAAAAACTACTACAGCAATAAACAGATAAAACAAGTATCTATCAGTTTCTAAAAAAATTGTTCTGTAAAGTTACGATGTAAAGTGTAGTCTTTGTAATTGGTAACTGAAGAATATAACCATAACATGAGTTTCGCAATTTCCAAATTTCATAAATAAGTATAAATCTTCTCTCAGAAGCGACAAATGATATTCTTTGTACCAATGCTTTGTATACAAAGACGCCGTACTGGCAGAGGAGTAATATGTTTAAACGTTAAATAAACTAATTTTATTTAAGGAGAGCACTATATTGTGATTTTTTTTACTTTATTATAGCGGCATTTGTTCATCAGATGAGGATGTCCAATCCTTTTTAGCCCCAATGATTGCTCCAATGGCTGTCTCATATTTACAGTTATTTGCTGAAGCGTCAAAGGAGATGCGAGAATTTTTTGGATTAAGAGATTTTTACAGGCGAGTTCAAAATTTTATCATTTATATCGCATTATATCATTTGTTGGATATGGGTAACAACAGTTTGTGTTGTCAAAATACATGTTTTCATTTAGCAAGGCAAAAGCCAATTTCTATTAACATGATATAAATCTGAAAAAAAAAAACGATTGACTAAAAGTAATGTTTTTAATAATGTTACTGTATGCAATAAAATTAAAAATTTAACTGATACGTTGACTCTTGCTTATTATACAAGGTACAAGTAAACTTAATTAAGGTGGTATAGACGTATAAATTAAAAATGAAAAAGTTTCTACATACTGCCAAAACGTAGAATATAGTGATATATGTTCAAAAATAAAAAAAGAATGATAGGTAAACGCGCATTTTCTCACCCTACAGGTTGTGACAAAATGAGACATTTTGTATGGATCATACAAGGCAAAAACACCATTATGTGATTAGAAGCTAAACTAACTAATAGTATTGTAAAATAAAATACGAGGAGATAGCTTTTATAAAATGCTCTGATAATATTAAAAGAAAAGATTGGGTCACCGTACGTTTTTCCCCGGGTTAAATACAAAAAATTCAATATTCCATGAAAATAGTCTAGAAAATGCACTATTTCAAAGGAACTTATGGCCAATTTAAAAAACTTTAAAAATGAAGCAAAATAAAATCAACACTTGTAAAACTATTAACATTTATAAGTTATAATCTTGTACATTTGTTCTTCCAAATGAAAACTCACATTAGTTATCTGCTTTCCTGCATCAAGTTATGCTAACTTGATTGAAAATCTTGACCTTAGGTTCTCTGTTGTTTACAATCCAAGAGGACGAAAGAAACCAATACCACTTTAAGAACTCAATGCTTCTTGTTGTCAATTTATTGGGCTGTAAAAGTGTGACCGAAGTACATTTATTATGAAGCACGGAAGAAGAAAAAAATCTGAAAGTCCCTAAAAAATGACAAAATTAAAAGCTCGAACGCATCAAAGGAATGGATAACAACTGTCATATTCCTGATCACTTGGTACAGACATTTTACTTATGTAGAAATGGTGAATCAAACCTTGTTTCATAGCCGGTCATAATTGTACAACAGTCAAACCCCACGCTGAGGAATATTGTTTGAAAATGCCGACCATACATTTTAAACAAAAATTAGAATCATTTCGGAGAAAAAACAACAAAAAACAGACCAACCAAATTCACACAAAGTCGTTCAAAAAGTACAACTTTGTTTGATAAAATAACAGTCCAAGTTTTTGATAGAGGGTTGCTTTTCACAAGGAAGTTATAAATAAGTGGTCCAAGTGGTAAAATTGAAATCATCGCTTCTAAAATTTTCGGACGCCATAACGAGTTGGTTGACTATTATTGAATATCCGTTTCGCAGATGATAGTGCCCTTTTCACCAATATGACCTACCGAGTTAGACTTGTTACTGGATTTGTATTAACAAGAGGGACACAACGAGTGCCACGTATAGAGCAGGATCTTCCAGCTAACTAAAGATCACCACAAGTTTTTTTTGGGGTACGTTTTGTTTTCTACATATCTTTCTTCTCTGTTTTAATATAGATTACATGAACACTATTGAAAACTGTACGTATCCTGTGTCGTTTACAAAGGTAAATATGCTTATAAGCCTCACCCGTTTGAAAATTACTTGTTTACACCACCCAAGCATATTTTTCTACTTGACCTTTTTGTATTCTATAGTTTGATAAAGATGTTGTATGGTTTTGTGTCAAGATCAAAAGAGAAACCTACCCTCTTTCAGTTGAAGCACTCAGTACTTCGAAATTTTGGAGGTCTTGAAGTAGTTGATCCAGTAGCAATATTTCTCAACAACCTTTCCTCTCAAATAGACGGAAATGAACAAGTATGTGAAAGATATTGTCAGAAATTAAAATTATTTCGTAAAGCCTTTGAAATTAAAATAACTTTGATATAAAATTGAAAGCTTTTTCACTTTTTGAGTTTTTAAAACAAATGTGAATTTGTAAAAAGTTTAACTTAATAAAAAAAAAATGTTTGAATCTTATTTTATTTTTTGTCACGGATTGAATTTTCTACCAGAATTGTTTTCGAAATAAATAACTTTGTTAAATTATACCAGAACGTGTTTTAAATCATGTTTATTTATAAATTTCAGAAAAGACCAACTGATCCAGAATGTTCATCTTCTGGTATGATTCAAGCATGTTTAAAAGGAGACGACAGTTCATTTAGGTAAGGTCTAAGTTATTCAAAAACAAAATTTTTATACAAGGCAAATAATAATTACAATAGTGTAAAAATTGCATGCATCCGAACCGTTTTCCTTTCGGTAACTTCATCATCGCTGAAACGCTTGAAAGCCACAGATGTATTAGAACCATATTAGTTGAATCGCTATATTTCATATTGTATTCCTCTTTAAGTACTCACTGAAACATGTTGAAGCACTTTGAAACTTGTATGGTTTTGTATTTTCTTGCCAGAAACTGTAAGGATAATTTATACAACCCCAAAAATATGTTATTACCAGCTCAACAAACCTCTACACAAAATTCAAAAAAACAGAACTCATGAAATATCATTATGTCAATACCAAAATAGACAAATTGATAGTTTTATTAATAATTTTCCCGATTGGAACCGAATCAACATAACTTTCTGTATCTTTTTATCTGTTTAAAGATATGGGGGGAAAACAACGCAAAAACGATATTTATTCATTATTATAATTTTTCGAAAAGGCAAAATGTTTTCCTTTTTCATTAATGATATTTTATGTTACAACAGTGAAAGTAGGTATTTGTTGCTGTTAGTTGAAAACTATGGAGCACTGGCTATTTTGCAGCAGGAACTCCTGGCCATTAACAATGTTGTTGTCATTTTTGGAAGTAGTTTCCCAAGTGACCAAGAGTATACACAGGTATGACAAAACATTTATATCACACCTAGATGATAAGCCTATCCCATTACATTATTTGAGATACACATTCCAGAAAAAAGCCAGCCGTTTTATACATGAATGGTCTTATCTTTTTATAGATTGAAAAATGTTTAAGCATTCACACACATTCTATTCTTAATAGATTTTATTGAAATGTTCGAATATGTGACGATCGACTACAAGTATTTTTATGGATTTATGCCCGTCCTTCCTGTATTGTTACCGCTCTCACATGTACATGTTTTGAACCATTTAAATCAAATGCTGTGATCAAGTGAAAAAGACGGGCTCTTGGAAATTTAATTCAAAACAAAGACAGTTGAATAGATATACACAAAAAGCAGATGACGTTTGTGACATTTCAACTTATCTTCATTAACAAAAATGTAATGTGGGCGGCTGCTTTGAAAGTAAGCGTACAAGCAGAGGGAGACGTTACATTGCATATACATGTAAACAATGACCTTAGAAAAGTACTTGTTTAAAGTTGTTAAAATATTGACTTAAATTGCTGAAACTTAAGTATTTATAACCATGATAACATTCTGAAATTGCAATATGTTGATAGGTGTGTCGCAATATCAATCGAATCAAAGTATGTATGGAGACTGGAAGTACTGCTGTTCTTTTAAATTTGGAAAACTTGTATGAAAGTCTTTATGACGCATTGAATCAAGCAAGTATCAATATGGATTATTTCTACTCTATTAATACACCTTCCGATTTATTTATAAAAAAACAAAGTTCTTCCGTGTTTTATCATTTGTTATCTTGAAGAGATCATGCAGATTGGTGATTCAGGGTACAATACATAAATGGACAAATTAATGTAATCCACGACTTAGATACATTGGATAGATATGTCAGGTCCGACCTATCGATGTTCAACTGTACACTTGAATCATTACTCTGGTATTTGAACTCCTTACTTATAAAAAATAATGGAGAAGGTATTAAGATGTTGACATATAAATCAGTATTAGGAATACAGTATAAGTTTCTGCTAAATTAATTCGCATATGTCTCAAAATTTACCACTGGATACAATGTAAAGAAACTAATATATGTGTGTTGTCCCATAACAGACTTTTTGTTAAGAATTATTCGTAGATATCTGTATAATTGACGTATATGTTACTTCTCTGTAAATTTAAATGATATATGAATTTTCTAAATGCATTATAGATTCAAATGAAGAAAACAATGGACGATGAAGTATTATTTAACATCGATCTGCCTCCTTTAAAAAAAAATCATTTCCTGCTTTCTATTTCAGTATTATGTTGAGTTTGGAGACGAACGATATGTTGATCTTGGACTCGGCTCTCACAGAGTAAAATGTCGCGTACACCGGAAATTCAGGTATTTGAAACAAGAAACTTACGGGTAATTTTAAATGTTGATAAGCTCAATATTAGCATAAATATTTAGCTTACATTGGATATAATTTAGGGATTAACGTTCACATTAGCACTTTTGAATATATGTAGAAACACAAATTTGAGAAACACCAAATCGTTCGAAGTAGAAATATTCATGCACAAGGAACAGTAAAGGAGCTCGTCCACCAACGCACTAAAATCGGATATTTTTTTCACTGATAATGTAGTGCAAATTTGATGAAAACATAGGTTCAATGTCAAATTGTTGTAGTTTATACATATTTTCATAAAATGCGTCCTTCATGACGTCTGGAGTCATTCTGAAAGAGGAATTCCATAAAACCTCATTTTTTTCAGAATTCTACAAACATTTTGACTAGAGTGTGCTTGTTAAGATAGAGATTGTATACAAATAAAAAGATCAAGGGGGAATCTTCCTAGTTCTGCAAAAGCTAACAGATTTTAATTCTAATCATTTCAAATGGAGTTATATCTATCAATGAAATTTAATTAAAAGTTTTTATGGCCCCGCAACGAAGTTGTCGGTAACATATAGTTTTACCCTTGTCCGAAATTCCGAAATTCCGTCATTCCGCAACAAACCATTATACGGAGTTTATTTCTAAACGCCTTCAGATATTGGGCTGATTTTTGATATGTGAGTTAACCATGATGCGTTACAGATCAAGTTTAAGTTTCGTTCAGCTCCACTTTTTTTTACCGAAATTACGGGCTTTGGACTTTGATAAATTGTTGAAAAGCACAGTTATAGGAACTTTTTTTCTAAACGCTTTCAGATATTGTGATGATTTTTGGCATGAGAGTTAACCAAGATGAGTTACAGATCAAGTTTAAGTTTTGTTCTGCTCGGCTAATTTTTGCTAAAATTACGAGCTATGGACTTTTGATAAATTGTTGAAAATCACACTTATACGGACGTTTTTTCTAAACGCTTTCACATATTGGGCTGATTTTTTGTATGTGAGTTACCCATAATGAGTTACTTGATAAAGTTAAAGTTTGTTCAGCTCCGCTAATTTTTGCTGTAATTTCAGGCTTTGGACTTTGATAACTTTTATACGAATTTTTTTCTAAATGCTTTCAGATATTGTGCTAATTTTTGGTATGTGAGCTAACCATGATGAGTTACAGATCAAGTTTAATTTTCGTTTTGCTCCACTAATTTTAGCCAAAATTAAGGGTTTACAATTTTAAAAGTTGTTGAAAATCACAGTTATACAAACTGTTTTCTTTACGCTTCCAGATTTTGAGCTGATTTTTGATATTTGAGACTACCATCATGTTTGTGTCCACATTTGTTATTGAAATTGCAGATTTTTCAACTTTTTGAGACGGGGTCATTCGTGACGCTTTGACACGATCAGCTCTTATCTTTGCTCTGAATTTTGGTACATAGTCATTCATAGGAGATATCGTAGAGTTTTAAGTCAAATTTGACAAAAAAGATTACTAAATTTTTTTATTGGAAAATATCTCTATGAAACATTTTTATTTAACTGAAGACATGACTTCTCTTGATATTGATTTACATCTGTAAAAATACATCTTTAGTCGATATGTCACATTTTGACGCTATGGTAGATACATTTTTTTTACGTCGGCGACGTTATAACCTTCCCTGTTCCTGTGTCTGTATTTATGTATTTAAATACCCAAAATATTTTGCATCTTATCTAAAATAAAGGACATTCGTTATGATATCTCTTTGGATGATTTTCTCTTTTAATATCAAAATGAGTCATTACAGTTAGTAATGGCCAATTGGCCGGTCAATTACACCTTGGCTAACAGTAATACTTAGAAAATTTAGATGAAAGGATTCGTTGATTGTGTGAATAATAAAATCAACTTAAAGACAAATGGTATGATAGTACTCTCAATAAAGAACCTTCACCCCAGTTTTGTGTTTTGCTCAGTCGTTAGTATAAGTTGTGTTTATCGTTATGTATACGAATATCCACCTTTATTTTAAAACACTCACCATGCAACTTGATATAATATCCCTATTAAATGTCATGAAAAATGGCAAGATAGGACTGTTTGTATTATCCATTGAGTAATTTATCTTTTCAGACTAATAGTTGTGGCAGAAAAGCAAATTGTATATTCGAAATTTCCAATTCCACTGATTAATCGACTGGAGAAACATTTTTTGTCCATGGTGACAATGTTAACAACCCGTCAATTGCATTTAAGCAGACAGCTTCTGGAGTGGTCAGAAACGTTTTGTGAGGAAAGATCATTTGTAAAACGGTATGTTATATGTTTGTATGCCCCACCTACGATAGTAGAGGGGCATTATGTTTTCTGGTCTGTGCGTCCGTTTGTTCGTCCGTCCGTTCGTTCGTTCGTCCGTTCGTTCGTTCGTTTGTTCGTCCGTCCGTTCATCCCGCTTTAGGTTAAAGATTTTGGTCAAGGTAGTTTTTGATAAAGTTGAAGTCCAATTAACTTGAAACTTGGTAACCAACTGTGTACCTCTGTTTGACGATTTTTACCTCAATTATTATGATGATGACTTCATCAAAGCTTCTCAGGACAAATGATAAGTAGCTGGAGTTATACATTAACTGCATTTTACGCTTTTGATGTTATGCATGTCCTTTCACTAAATAACTCAAAGTATAGGTACCATATTGACTTAATTTAACAAAATGAATTTGAAATAAAATTTGTCACAGATACAGCCTTTTATATTGAATAACATCTGCAAAAGTTTAAGAACTTATCTCCGAGTTGATATAATATTCCATGGCTTGTGATTCATTATTTTCTTAACAGAGAGCATTTAGATAAGGTAATCTTATAAAGCAAAATACCATACAAGTATTTAACTTGACGTAGCCACAATTCCGTCTTTATTTCCTCAGTTGTGACATAATATATGCAACATTAAATCGGAATTAACACTTCATGAGCAACATATTTAGCCGGGAATGCTAATTCTGCGGCCATCCTGATTATACTCATGTTTCTTGACAGGGGATCGGGTTGCTGCTTGTTTGTTATTATTGGTACGTTCTTCGTCATTTTGTAGTTTTATTGTTTAAACTATGGTGTTGTTGATTTTATTGGACTGGATTGATATTTTCTCTTATTTATCTCATTCTATTATCCGATTCAAATACAAATTAATTGTTTTGTGTAGACATGCTCGACTCTGTTTAGTTTATACAATTTATAATAACAAGGGAAAATCAATTAGTTTCCATTGTACACAATGCATTAATGGATTCTTATGATTGATAATTAATTAATAATTATAATGAAAATGATATGAACGTATTGAACACCTGTGTCTTGCGTGAAAAGGACTACATTTTGTAATTTCGGACATTTTCAAATTTGAAACATATAAAACCTTTTCCTAATACCTTAAATGATACTTTTGTTATGCAAAATTACAATTAACTGAGATTGAATTTTATCCTCCATTATTTCAAATATTTTCAAATTTGAACCTTTGATATTACTTAAGATCATTTCTTAATTTCCGTTCTCAAATTTCATTGATTTAGATTGAATTTTATTATCCATTTCTAAACGTATTTCTTTTTAGAAGTAAAAAACAAAGAGAGATAGGTGAAGCCTTTATTGGATATCATCCAGACACTTGTCCTACAATTATCAAAAAGGTTACACAATATTCAGAAATCGATGCTGATGATGAGTCTTTCAAGAATGAAGAAGAGGTAATGCAGTTTAGTAGGTGCTTAAAAAAAATAAAAAAGGAGACGACTTCCAAATAACTATTTTCTTTTCTTGTAACAGATACCAGTTGGTACAGACAACCTGCGATGTATAAGACAAGAGAGACTGTCGTTCGCTTGATAAACACTTGTCAATCAAAAACAAAAGTAAAATTCACAGATATGTAATGTAATGGTAGTTTTTGTTATTGTTTAGCCTATATTCAAAGGATATAAAAATAATCGAGGGGAGAACAAAAAATTGTTTACACATATAAAAATAAATCATAAGATTTAACATATAAATTCTGATTCCCGTGAAATACCTTCCATTCATATATCAATATTTTTTTCCAGATGTAAACATAATGGCAACTAATTGTCATCTTCCTGGTTGTTTTTGCTATAGATTATTTTTATGTTTTCTCTATCTAGATTCTTCAGGAGGCAAAGTCAATGATGTTATGGTGTGCAACACCAGCTGCAATACTACAAGCCGGAAATGACGAAGATATAAAAAAGTATTTCACAGATCAACACCATGACAGCTTGGCTGATTACATCAGCAACAGAATGTTAATAGACGATTCAGTAACACGGTTTATTCAGGTGATTACTTCAAGTTGCTGTAAAGGAAAAATCACATGTTATTTTTTTGTTTTTTTTTAGTTGAATTATCTCGTGAAGACCTTTTGTTCACATATCTCATTGCTATGGACATACTTAAAGATTTGGGTAAACGTTATTAAGAACGAAAGAAAACGACAAAAATACAGATGTCTAGAGGTCAATATAGTAAAGTGTTTTTTTAACGGTCCTTATTTTGAAATACATTAAACAGGAACAATTATATTATCTGCAGCCGATATCTTATACTCTATTTGATGACATACAACAAATAATTCTAGATAGGAACAAAAATTATTTCGTAAGCCCTCACCTTAATTTAAAACGACAGACTTATAATTGTTGTTAAAACCTAATTTGACAATCAAGCAGGGAAAACACTCAGGTTCATTGTTTCTAATTTTAGAATATGTATATGTTAAGGTACTATCTTTAACTCATGATAGTTAACAACTGCAAGATTATAATTTGTACGCCAGTGAAGTCTGAATGAAAAGAGTAAAACAGACCAAGTTAAGTACGAAGTTGAAGAACTATGAGGATTGAAAATTGCAAAAGGGTTTTGATTTAGTTGAAAATTATTGTAATGCTATTCCTTTTATAACCCACCTTAAATTAATTATTAACTTTACAAATCTGTTAATATCGGACTTTTGTCTTTTGTGCATTTAATAGTTTGTTTTGATATTTACAAATAATTTAATTTTGGATGTGACGCGTCTTCTGATTGGCTGACGTTATTTTGTTATCAGCCCATAGACATAATTAAGTCATGTTACCGTGACGTCATCAATGTTTTTCGTGGTTTTCTATGGTTTAAAATGGAATTTAGAATTAAATCATAAGAAATGACTGTAATATTTTTTCTGTCTATTCGAAATAACATAAAAAATGTGGTGCACACTGTTAAATAACCCGCTACGCGCGTTATTCAGTGTGCACCACTTTTTCTATGTTATTTCTTCATTCCTTAAATGTTTTTTCTGAATTCAATACTTGACAGTAATTACTGCTACTAATGTTTTCAACTAACTATGTACCTAATAAACACGGACTAATGTATGTATTACCATTACAATGTATTCGTTCTCAATATCACACGATTTTACAACATGTTATTAGAATCCACGAACGCCATATTTCATTGAAAACTACATTTACTTACAGATAACAACAAATTCACGAATACTGTCCATTGTTGAATTAGCTGATCTCTGCAATACTATTACGGTACCAACGAGAAATGTTCATTTGCTTACCTTACAATCATTTCATACAGATCAACAATTCAGCAGACAAGTCAAGTATGTAGTATTTACGAAAGATAGTCTTGCTTCTATATATATAACTTTTGGACTAGTATAAATCTCGGTCTATTTCTGAAATTTATTCTTACATACTTTTGTTTTTTTTAACCCTGTATGCTAACATTGCCTAAATAAAATTTTAAAATCGTTTGTATGCACATTGAACGACAAATTTATGTGACCTATAAAATTTTCTGACGTCAGACACTCAAATCAATGAATGTGTTCGTAGATAGTAGATGTTTTTGTGTTCTGTTAAATTGTTTCTTTTAAAATTGTTATATGATGATGACTGATGTACCCATATTTTGACTATTTTATTTATTGTGTCTGTTTATTTAATGCATCAATGTAAATATAACGGAATTTGATGAGACTGTCATTAAATGAGAGGGTTAGCGCTATAGAACCAGGTTTAATCCACCATTTTCTACATTTGAAAATGCCTGTACCAAGTCAGGAATATGACAGTTCTTGACCATTCGTTTTTTATACGTTTTGTTATTTGATTTTGCCATGTGATTATGGACTTTCCGAGTTGATTCTCCTCTAAGTTTAGTATTATTGTGATTTTACTTTTAAGCTTCAAATGGTTAAACGCAATAGCTTGTTTAACTCCATGCATATATACTATTTACCAAATTTGACACACTTTTACTAGGATATTTGTATTCATTGCTAATTAGGCTTCAAAAATGCTTCCATTCTTTTCAACCCAAACTGATGAATCTCATTTTCGCAACGACAGCAATGAAATAAAACATGACATCGTTAACATGGTTAATGCCTATTGACTCTTTTTGAAATATTGGATGAAATTTCATAACAAAATATCTGTATTGAAAACATGATACTTTAACAGCACTAATTGATATGACATTGGGGCAAACAACCTTCGGTTTTAACAATAAATACTGAATGATTAGCGAAAATCAGCAAATACAAAGTGTCAATTGTATATCGTCTAAATATATTAAGACAGCTGTGTTTGATTGAAAAGATCGTCCCCATGCAAATTTTACATTTGTCAATTTATATGATGTTATGTGGTATATAATAAAAAATGACATCTTTTGTTGTACTGCTTTTTGTTACTCGTACATTTGATTTGTAGCTGTTTTGTCCCTGCTTTGCATTGCTAAATCGGTTAAACGACTGATAAAATCGTGAATGTTTCGAACATTTGCCATATTCCTGAACATGATGATAGAGATACACTTGATTGATGTTATGTGTAAGCCACATAATTGTACACACATTGTGTTGTTATGGTGTGCGTCATGGATATAAAAAGGGAACTGTTTTATTTAATAAAGGAAATCTTTAAACATAATATAATTTATGTAAAAAAAACATTTACACATATTAGAAACATTTACTAACCAGTTAAGCATTCTTTGGTGATTGTTATTGATTGAATTGATTTTAGATTATATAATTAATATTGTTTGAAGGTTTTATTCATCAATTGTTGTGAGACAATTTTGGGTAATGGTACTTTGCATTGCAAATATTATGGATTGAAATCTAAAATCTTTTATTGTCATGAAGATTAGCAACAATTACAAAAACTAAGACTTTTTGTGACATGCCAGGTGTTAAACCGACGCATTTATGCAACTCAAGGCGAGTACGGTATCACCTTAGAAACGAGGTGGTTACGAGTAGGAAGGTCATTATACCAGACTTAAATCGTTTCGGATGCAAATAAAGTTTCTTTATTGTTCATACACTAACTATTACTTAATGTGTTCATTTGATGTTCTTTGATAGTAACTACACAAAGCTATCATATTTCAATACATTCGATGTTTTTATGCGTTTTCATAGAATTATCAATCAGTAAAAATATAGGAAAAATAGCATACGACTCTTCAGCTAATTAGAATCAAAAGGGTTGAACCAAAAACAGAAATTAAATATATAAATATGAAACACTCTAAAACAATCCTGGTTTTAAAATTAATTAGAGTTTAAATGTTCTTTACATGAGACAAATATTAACCTTGTTCCTGACTTCGTTTTCCATGATTTTCCAATTATTTAAATTGAAATACTCACTGCTGTGGTTTGGTTTGGTGGTGAAAAAAGAAACGCATTCATGTAATGTAATGGCAATGTTGATTATACGGTAATGAGTGTTAATAAGAAATATACATGAATATATATGTGTTATTCTAAATTTAATATAATTATTAATGATATTACCGTTAATAGTTATATCATTATATTGCAGAAACTGTTTTGCTAAAAAGACTTGTAAAGCATCTTTGCTGATAATACAAAGTGAACGCGGTGATCAAAATTCTGAACTGATTGCGTGCGCTAGATATTCTGTTCAGAGAGAACTACAGGAAATATTTCAGGAAGACAATATATCAAAAGTTTATGTTATATTCTTAATTCAGCTGTCGGGAATTGCTGGAAGTTATTTTTCAGGGTTTCAGGTACGTAATTGCGTCTGATATGAAACGATGTACTTAAACTAATCATTGTAACGGAATTTTGTAGAAATAATGTATTGAATTTATAAATTTTCAATTAAAAGTTTTTTTTAATCTTGCTTAAAAAAATCTCTTTTACCCCTAAAAAAATACAGAATTCGAGATCTAGAATAACACAGAGTTCACACTGATCTCATCGAATCTTCCGTCATAATTATTGGATTTTGTAGTAAGTATTAAAATTGAGATTAATAAAAGATTGTTCTCAATTTATATGTATAAAAAAATATAAACAGAACAGATATTAATTTTACATAAACATAAATATTTTTGTTTGCAGTGCGGGATTTGGCAATCAGTGCATATAGACGATCTCCGGGCATCAAACAGTATTCCACCTATAATTTTCCTGTTTGGGAAATCTGTGGCATCTGTTCTCTCTAGCACAAAGGAATGTGAAATAACAGCTTCCTCTAATGAACGAATGAACATACAGACAAGAAGGGACAACAACTTTTCAAATACAGATCATAATTTGAACTCAGAAGATCACTATGATTGTTCAAATCCACAGAAGACGGAAGTAAATAGACTGCTTGATCACTTGATTATTAATTGTATCCAGCGAGCTCTTGCATCTTTGAAGGATCCCGAGGAAGACCAATTAAGGGCCACAGAAAGGTTGAAAAACACTCTGAATTTATTAGAAAACAGTGAAGGTATGATTATATTTTGAAACAATCGGACAAATTATTATCTTAAAAAAATATCTACTTTTAAACAGCGGTATACTTCGGTTGTCTTTTTTTAGTAATTGAATGATTAGGTATTGAGAAAAAAATACAGCATTTCAATGGTAAATATTTAAAAAATACAAGACACAAATGTGTCGATTTCTTATATCGAAAGTTTTGTGGTCTACGATAAAATAAAATTTTGAGTCATTTAATGCATTTTAAAATATTATTTTATAGATTCCAATTTGGTTTTTTCCGGGATTAAAAAGCATGTTATAAATCTGATTAATGAAAAGGAAAGGCGGTTTGGATCAACATCCAATTGGTTATCATTAGAAGTCTCAAAGGCTGAAAATATCAACAAAGCAGGTACATTTAGGTAAGTTTTCAACATATAAAATTCAGTCTACTTTTAAATTCTGACATAGGTGTAAATGTTGAGATCATAGTTTACATAACGGTATTTTTTTGGATAGCCTTTACGTCCCGCGCAAAAAAAATAATATTTAATTATATAAAGATAAATGCAGCAATGGGATTAATACATCTTTCCAAGTTAATTTCACGGTTAATATTTAGGAAAAGACAGTCAATGATTGAATTCATAATTTTAAATGAAATAGATTTTCTACTTCTCTTATCGAATCAATGTAGTTTAGAAATAATTCAAATCGGGTATAATGACATTCATACTAGTTAACACCTTGGTGGTCTTGTGTAACTGAGCTTGCCTAGAGTCCGAAATATTAAATGGCTACAAAATACATATAACTCAGCTTGTTACGCTTTCGTACTTACTTTGTTATTATCTATCTTTGCGTTGTAAGTATTTAATATATACATAGAAACTTTTTAAAACTGCACGGGAAGTACTATTCATAAGCTTTACATTTGTATGAGTTTGCATCAGTTGATCTCTACATTATTTTGTACTCTTTGGCATACTTGACGATGTATAATAGTATATCACTTCATTGTTTTAGGCAAAATATAAGAAAGGTTGTAATTTCGTTCTAAAATTATTCTAGAATGAATATAAAAAATGCCCTCCTGATCTGTATAAAATGTACACAATTAGATGAATGGTACCTTATTTATCAATGTGAAAATAATCTACAAGTATCAGACAAGACCAGTTCAAAAACACATTTGAAAATATTGAAGTGTCTATTCTTATACTAGAATTGCATTATTATATTAAAACTAATTAATGGCATTAAAAGTCATAAAAATTTAATAATAACTTTCAGGAAAAGCATTGTTCTCTGCTTAGAGTCAAGAGTTCTATCAATATTGACAGGGATATTTGCGTTTATTGATACAAACAGAAATCTAGATATTCTCGTCAAAAACACAAGTCAGAATTGGAGTGTGAGTCTTTGGTTGGACATTTGGAATAATCTAGATATCACTCAGATACGATATGAGGATATGGTTTCTCCGACAAAACATCTAGAAGTAATGGAAGTGGCTACAAAAACAACATCAGTAGAAGGAAAATTGTTTTCAGCTAAAATGCCCTTTTCTTGGCTTGCATTTGAACAAATAAGGAATATAATGAGAAATGTAATAGACTCTGAAGAAAATAAAGGTAACATTTACGTTCCATAACTTTCGAAAAAGACAACACAAGACGAAATTGAATTAAATAATTAAAACGAAATGATGGGTTAACGTCAATAAGACAGCTACTTTGTGATGCAAACATATTAAAACAACTATATTTTAGTGTATAAAATGAAACCAATTCCCATAGTTACTGTTCAATATCAGCCGTTCGATAAAAACAAAGGAAAACATATGAAAAAAATGTCTGCACCTATTAACCCAAAGAGACATATAAAGAACTGTCCGTCATCTATTCATACTTTTTTTCTCATTGTTTGCCTATAATTGCTTACATCCACTCCATTTGAACTTTATTGGACAGTTTTCTCATTGACAAACATACCAAATCTTCTCGTTTGTACAAAAAATAAACATATTGCGATTTTAGTTCAAACATTTGCCCTGTTAATTTCATAATTATATGAAGGTGAGAAATGTCTTTGAAAATAGTTTATTTTGCCTATCAACTAGTACTACTGTATAAAAAATTACCACCACAAACATACAAGAAATGCAAACATATATAAGGACTAATATTTTTTAATTTCACAAGTTGAGGCATTTTTTTTTAATGTGTCACGGTTTCAGCGCGCCACATTATTGTTTTGCCTGTTTCAAGTGAGGTGCCTGTTTATCAGTGGTTAGGTGTGGGTTGGCGTCTGAAAAATATATAATAATATGTTTTTACGATTATTGTTTTGTAATAAATCAGTTTCCGTTTTTGTGATTTTTTTTTTCACACATCGTCATGCCGTGGACATTATTTTCATGATCATACGTTATGTATACGCTGATTGGTGAACGCTAGACATTGACATATTATTGACTCTGTTGGATAGTCCTTTTACTGTAAAACATACCGCATATCTTATTTTCTATGGGGCTCAGAAAATAATTGTTAGTGTTTACATATGCATGTACTTTGATTTTAATTTTGGTTTCTCAATATGAATACACATTTTTCACAGACGATCATACTCGTGTAACTTTGAAAGTGAGTGAAATTTTCCAGTCCATTCCTTTGGGAAATTTACTAAGTTCAGCAGATGGATCAAACATACACGATGTTCTTAAATGTTACATAGAAGACTTTGTGCACATGGTATACCCTTTTCATTCCGAGGATGAATGCAAGGTAATTTACTTAAAATGTAACGTTAACAAATTAAATGTTTTATGCCCTACCTACGATAGTAGAGGGATAATGTGTTTTCTGGTCTGTGCATCCTTTTGTTCCTCGGTCCGTTCGTTCGTATGTCCGTCTGTCGCGCTTAAGGTTAAAGTATTTGGTCAAGGTTGGTTTTGGTGAAGTTGACCTCCAATCAACTTGAAACTTAGTACACATGTTCTCTATGATATGATCTTGCTAATTTTAATGCCAAATTAGACTTTTTACCCCAATTTCATCATGAAGTGAACATAGAAAATGATTGTGCGAATAAGGCATCCGTGAACTATGGACACATACTTTTTAATCTTTAAATTACCTTAAAAGCTAATATCATTTGAGAAAAAAAAAATTGTATTATATGATATATCACAAGCTACTTGTTCAGCTTGTCAAAGTCCGTATCACGTCCTCTTCTAGGGTGTGATCTCACCGAAAAAGACTTACATGTATCACCAAATAGTTACACGATGCTTTTATTGAATCAAAATCGGCTTCTGTTTCTCTAATTCATAAGTTAATCTCAATATTGTTTCATTTTTGTAATATCGTTTAATGTTGATTTATCTGAATAAATATTGTTTAAACTAAGTTAATCTGTTGTTTGTATTCTCTTCCCCTAAGTTTAGTGTGTCGTAACGATATTTTTGTCGGTAATATTAATGTATTGGCTTGGTTGTGAATATCAGAATAACACATTGTTTAGTTCAAAGGACCGGTCAAAGTCACAATTTATAAAAGTTAACCATTATAGGTCAAAACACGGACTTCAACACTGAGCCTTGGCTCACAACGAACAGCAAGCTATATATAAAAGGCCCAACAAATTACTTGTGTAAAACCATTAAAACTGGAAAACCAACGGTCTAATCTATAAAAAAAAAAAAACGAAAATCGAGATACACTTATGAACCATATCAACAAACGACAACTACTGAACATCAGATTTCTGTCTTAGGACAGGTGCATACAATTGCAGCGGGTTTAAACGTTTTAATGGTACAAAAACTCCACTCTTATCGGAAACAATAGTGTACGTAACATCAATTGAAATGGAAAATCTTAATCAAAAGACATATTTACACAAGTGAACATACACTGAATGAATAATTCATGAACAGTATTCTACTGCTGTGAAATGTCAAGTTTCAGAAAAACAACAATATGCTTGAACAAAAATCCGCCATTTGCCATAATATTAAACACAAGTAAATGGAAATAATTTTGTTTTTAGGTATACATTTAATAAGAAAAAGGACATGTATTTACAAAATAAATAATTTTCATGTTCATGGTACGAAGAAGTGAAAAATTATAGTAATAGTTTATATACTAAATATAACCCTGAATAAGTAAAAATACCGATCCTGCAAGGGCTGTATAGCCAGTCAGGGTCGTTAAAAATTTTCATTTGAATAAATAAATATTAAATACCAACAAAACATCACAAATTGTATCCACTGGTCAAATTAACAAGAAAGCACTTTAATGATTTCTCTTCAGTAAATTAGAATTTGACACCCAAATATACACAAAACAAATAAATATAATGTGATTACCGTTTTCAGTTGGTTTGTGAAAACTTAGTAATTGGATGCAAGGTGTTGCTGAAAGGAGAATATGGTAATATTTTGCCATCAATGGTTGCTTGTCATGTAGTGTATGAATTACATTCAGCTCAATTTACAAACTTTTCACACGTGGTATGTGTTTGGCCAGAATGCTGTGAGAGAATTTTTCAAATTCAGAAGTCGGGTCAAAATATTCTTGTGACCACAGAAGAAATAGTAAGTATTTAAACTTTTTTAGTTTATATTGCTTTTATGATGGTTCGTGAATTTAATTGAAGGTGCACACTTATTAACAGTTTATTTAAAATAAGGATATAAATAACCCATTTTTTTTGGGAGATATTGATATTCCAATGTTTGTTTTCGGCGAAGACTATTATCCGACTTTAAATATCTTTCTTCCACCAAAAACCCTCGAGTATGAAATAAAATGTATATATCGAATACTGTGAGTACATTTACATGATTAATTCAGTATACATGAGGTGAAAATACCAAATAGATATTCACACTAATATGTCGAAAACGAGCTGACAAGGCCATGGTTATAAATAATCTTCGACTGTTTAAAGAAAAGGGGATATTTAATTTATCTTTTTATATTTTGTCATTTACTGTCTCATCTGCACGTCACACTATAACTTCTGTTTTTAAATGTCAAATTCAAAATATGTGTTTCACCATTGTAGACTATAGACATACTTGCCCTCACTCTGCTAATGGAAGATATAAAGCCTTCACGAGATTCTTTGTACAATCCTGAAGCAAGAGCAAAATGGTTGCGAAAAGTTTGTGAATATAGACCTGTTATTGAAAGAATCTTTGCAAATTTTAATATGGCATGCAATGCAAATGATTCCTACTACAGAAGATGTGAAAATGCTATTTTGAAGACCAGGTATTTCATGTAATGAATGATAAACGTTTCTAATATTCTTGCCTGTATAATGGAATTTAAATTAAGACCATGAAACATTTTTGTCAAAAACACCATTTTAATAACGTTCAGATGAAAACGAGGAAATCACAAAAATACTGAACTCTGAGGAAATTTCAAGACCTTAATCGAATTTGCAAAATCAAAATTCAAACAAGTGAAACGAACGGATAACAACTTTCATATTCCCTACTTGGTACAGGCATGTTTTTATGTAGATATATGGCAGATTGAACCTGGTTTTATAGCTAGCTAAACTTCTCACTTGTATGACAGTGGAATCAAATTCCAATATGGTGACAATGATGCGTGCATCAAATTTTAAACATCCTCAATTTGCTTTTTCATTATACGATTGTATTTATCTTTGTAAAATCCACCGATAACGGATTGAAAGATTTTAAGTACTGGCGTAGAATCGTGCGTTTGACAGGTAGATATTACGGTAAACGGACAGAAAGTCACAGGACAAAAAGTCACAGGACATAAAGTCACAAAAGTGATAGGACAAAAAGTCACAAATAATATGTTTTGACATTTTTTTTTTTTAACAATTATTTAATCATCTTTGATATTTTTTTGATAAATGTTGTTTACAAAGTTGGTTCATATACAATAGTTCAAGAAAAATACAAAAATATTTTTGTAGAAATAAGCGTTTTTTATTCAAAGAAAATAATCAGAAAAAATGAATTGTGACTTCTTTTCCGTGATTTGTTGTCTATGACTTTTTTTTCTGTGACTTTTTGTCCTGTGTCTTTCTGTCCTAATTTCGTCGTTGAAAGTATGACAGGATACATAAGTACAGAGTCACGTCATATGGATATCGCAAAAAAACAGAATTAACAGTAAAAGTAATATTAATGAAATAAGATATTTTTATCGTTCAAAATATGACGGGATACATAAGAACAGAGTCACCTCAAATGGATATAACATAAAACAGACTAACAGTAAAAGTGATATTAACAAAATAGAATAGTTTCGTCATTCAAAGTATGACGGGATACATAAGTACAGAGTCATGTCAAAAAGATATAAAAAAACCCAGACTTAACAGTAAAAGTAATATTAATGATTTAAGATATTTGTGTCGTTTAAAGTATGACGGGATACATAAGTACAGAGTCACGTCAAATGGATATAAGAAAAAACAGATTTAACAATAAAAGTAATATCATAATAAAAAAAATTGTCGTTCAAAGTATGACGGGATACTTTTTATATTAGTGTTAAACTCCACTAGAGTTTTTTTCTCTTATTTCGATGCCAAGACTCATAATATGATGCGACCTATGTTGCATTATTAGTGCGTAAATCATGCTTAGAATAAGAGTATTGATTTCAGATGTGATTGGACAAGGACGCTAGTAGTGAAACTGTTTATTGAGAATGTTTGCACCTGTGGCATAGGAACAGAAATTTTGTCTTCCCTGAAGCTTTGGAGTGTGAGTTGAAGACGATGTATTAATAAGCTAGAAATATTTTATCTTCCCCCCTTCTCTTCTTCTATAAAGTGACTGTAATGACACATGTGACAATAAAAGCAGCTTTTGTTTTATTTACTTCCTTAATTCTAACTTAGGAATTCCGCAAGTAATGAGACCATAAAGGTTCATATCTGATAAATGTGTATCGTCTTAAAATTCCGGACCATACGAGTATATATGCTAATGATCATGACCATACGGTGCAAATCCTTAAATGGTCCGGATCAAAATTGTCTGAAAAACTGTGTGATTTTATATTTTAATTTCACGTTTACAGAATAAACTATTTAGTTAATTTATATATTAATGGCAATTGCTTTATTTTATGTTCCTCTTACAGAAACTAGGGGAAAATACAAATTTAAAAGAACTATCTTCGCTCGAAAAAGTTGAGGCACATTTGATAAAGCAGAATGCAGAAGTACTTGCAAAATGCTTTGGGTAAATATCAAATATGTTAGTTTACATTTTGTTTCACAGTCAGTGACACTGATGAATATTAAAAGTTGTTTGATTAATTCGTATATAAGTCAATCGATTATCTAATGTAATATTGCACATCAGATGATACAATACATGTTCGTTTGAAACTGTACTTTTACTGATTAATTGACTCAGGATAATAATTGAATAGCTTTAGGCTAGCTCATAATGTTTTCATCATGAACTATACTGTTTTAACTTATATTTATCGTCCGAATTGTTTGTTAAAATTTAGTTTTTCTGAGTGAATGTTTCCCTCAATATCATTGGTTTACTGCTGAAACAAAACTCATCAGGTTGATATCGTAACAGAGATACAGAAAGTATTTTATCTATGAAATACGTACGCATCTAGATGCAAACACTTAAAATCAGATAATATATCACAAACAGCAATTAGTAAAGGTAGCTCCTAAGTATTCAAATTAATATACGAAACATAGGAAATTAACCATCTATGTCTTAAGCAGACATTTGTTTGGTTTTATTTCATGGTTATACTCATTTAAAAATATATATATTGTTAGATTGAATCGAAATTTCATATGAATTGCTTTGCTTAATGAATCTGATTGAACAAGTTTAGTATGCGATGCTGAAAATAAAATGGCTTGCTTATACTAATATGTTCATTGGTCAATTTCAGAATAATGTCGAAGTGTTGTATTTGTGAGGCTGATATTCAGGATATGCCTTTTACGTTGCCTTGTTCCCACATCATATGTAAGAAATGTTACTACCAGCTGATCAAGAACAAGCACACATGCGAGGTTTGTGGTGCAGAAATACCAGTGGATTTAAAACAAGGAGACTTAGTCAATAGGTATTCGATCAATATTATCTCGGAATTATTATAAGTAAAATTTATTATTCATCATATACTAAAGTTACATTTATATTGCTACAATAGCAAATTAAGAGAGCCGTGGTGTAGTGGTTAGGGCATCAGACTACTAACACAATGGTTCCTGGTTCGATGCCCGTTCTGGGATGAAAATTTCAGGGACTGACTTTTCGCCTCTCCCTTGACACCATTTGCGAGTATGGTCTTAAGGAAACGATGATAGTCCGTTGGAAGGGGACGACAAATGGCTCACCCGTGTTAAGAGAGAGCAATATCTCTTGCACGTTAAAGACATCCTTATAGATTTCGAAAAAGAGCAGGCTAATGCCGCTACAAGGCAGCACGCGCACACGAACAGTTGAAAGGGATTAATATAAGTTACAAAACTTGTTTCCCAATCGGCTATAAAAGAGGGACGAAAGATACCAAAGGGACAGTCAAACTCATAAATCTAAAACAAACTGACAACGCCATGGCTAAATATGAAAAAGACAAACAGAAAAACAATAGTACACATGACACAACATAGAAAACTAAAGAATAAACAACACGAACCCCACCAAAAACTAGGGGTGATCTCAGGTGCTCCGGAAGGGTAAGCAGATCCTGATCCACATGTGGCACCCGTCGTGTTGCTTATGTGATTACAAATCCGGTAAATAGTCTAATTTGGTAGGTCACATTCATGAAAGGGAAGGGGATTGTAGTTACGACGTAAGGAACATATCCGATATCATTTGTGAAACGGTTATTCCATAACGGTCAATCAACTCGTGATGGCGTCCGATTCATATAAATGAATATGTTTAAACTAAACAAATGTCCCAATGCTTCTGAGAATATCGTTCACATTTACAAGATTGATTGATTGATTGTTGGTTGCTTAACGTCCAGTGGCAAATATTTCAAACATATTCAGGACGAGAACAAGTTCACAATAAATACAATAAGTAGGCCATAAGGGATGATGGTCGGGGAAATTTCGACTGCGACTGGAAAATGAGGGTATATTGGATAGGGACAGAAATTTTGCCTTACAACAGACCACCTACGGGCCCTCAAAGAGTTGTTGTAATGGTTCTTAACGTACAAAGAGCGTGGCACTCTCTTTACACGAGACATCGGATTTAACGTCCCCATTCTGACCGGACGTGACAGCGAATTTAATACATCCCTCACAGCCAAACGGACGACCCACTTCGGCAAGCGTTTTACTGCCAGTCGGGAAAAGACCAAGTGACCATATTTCTATTCCCCAGTCACCCTTGGGGTCACATTTACAAGATGTTTTTATACAAAGCAGCAGAGCTGATTGCAAATTTTTATCCAAAAAAACATCGACATTTAGGTGTATTACCACAAAATCATAGAACGTCACATCCGGTTGCGTACGAAAATAGGTCGAACAATATATTCCCATGAACTGATAGTTGTAGATTATACATCCTACATTTAATTGAGTAAACAAATTCTGGGTCATAAACATATATTTTTGGTATTTTCAAAGCACCATTTTTTTCATTTGGGGCTTCGATAGAATATTTCGGAAACTTGAGATTACATGGTTACTAAAGCTGTACATAGATAAAAAAAAAAAAAAAAAAAAAAAAAAGAGGATGAAAAGTTGACTGGTTAAATTCCAGTGATGGTTATTTTTTTATGCAATGAAATTTTATGTGAAATTTTGTCTATAGTACTGGACAGGATAAAACTTTACTCATGCCAAATATTGCTTTATTTGAAACAAAGATGAATCGTTCACACTTTTTTGAAAAGTTAAAATTTAACAAAGAAAAATAGGGAAAAATCAATGGTGATGTTACATCTTTAATCTTTTTGGGCTTCATGTCTTTGTTCTTTATCTATCCGTGATAGTAATGTTATTTTCGTTTGAATTTGTTTTCAGAGAAAATGTTGAAAAGTATGAGAACTTCAGAATTAGATGCAATAGTTTTTTCATGGAGGTTGTATCACAGTTGTGCTTTTCGGAAGGAAGTTTGCCATCAGAAGCTGTAATGAACAAGCTTTTATCTTATATAATTGGAATAGATCAGAGTGAGAGAGGGAAAACAATTGTGTCAAGGCAGTTTACTGTGTTTCATGATGCCATTGATCCCAATCCTGTCGTTAGATCTTTCTTACTACAAGAGATTATGCAGACAAGGTGATTTAATTTCGCATTCATACTTGCCACTTTTCCGATATATAGTTCATAGGAATTAGTAGACATTTTTATATGAGTGTCAATAGATAGTTTTAAACACCAGTCGAATGATGACAAATTATACATCATGAGGAATTAATCGAATGCCCAAAATGACAAAATATTCGATGCTATCGACAAACTATTAAAACAGTACCGCTGAAATGTATCGTTTTATACACAACAGTACAATTAACTTTCTGTCATCAATTATGATCATTCCGTTATACTGTATACTTCTTATCATGATAAAATATGCCATTAATGCTGTGTTTGTTTGCTGGTATACAGTTATGTGGAAGTTAAGTGCTTGGCTTGGTTTTTCTTTTTTTGTGTAAGTTATATCATATCTATTTATTTAAATTAGATATTCTAAATACTAGTTTTAACAACCAACAGCCTGTCAGACAGTTGTCGTATGTCACATATGACTATTTTGCGTGATTTGCAGAATTTAGGGTCAATTACAGATCTGTGATTGCTTCTATTAAATTTATTTACCACTTCAATAAAAGTTGAGAAGACTTACAACTAGACATATTGAACATACACTTGTCTATTGTAGAAAACTATATTTTAGCATACAGATGTCCCTTGATCATTTTTATGGCCCCACAACGAAGTTGTCGGTGCCATATAGTTTTACCCTTGTCCGAAATTCCGTCATTCCGCAACACACCATTATACGCAATTTTTTTCTAAACGCCTTCAGATATTGGGCTAATTTTTGGTATGTGAGTTAACCATGATGAGTTACAGATAGAGTTTAAGTTTCGTTCAGCTCCGCTCATTTTTGCCGAAATTACGGGCTTTGGACTTTGATAAATTGTTGAAAATTAAAGTTATATGGAGTTTTTTTTCTAAACGCCTTCAGATATTAGGCTGATTATTTTGTATTTGAGTTAACCATGATGAGTTACAGATCCAATTTAAGTTTCGTTCCACTCTGCTAATTTTTGCCGAAATAACAGGCTTTGGACTTTGATAAATTGTTGAAAATCACAGATATGTACACACTTTTTGTCTAAAGTCTTTCAGATATTGGGATGATTTTTTGTTTTTGAGTTACTCATGATGAGTTACAGATCAAGGTTAAGTTTAGTTCCGCTCTGCTAATTTTTGCCAAAATTAAGAGTTTATAACTTTGAAAATTGTAAAAAATCACAATTATACAGATTTTTTTTCTATACGCCTCAAGATTTTCAGCTGATTTATGATATGTGAGACTACCATCATGTTTGTGTCCACATGTGTTATAGAAGTTTTTTCACACTTTTTGAGACGGGGCCATTCGTGTCGCTGTGACACATCTAGTTTGTTTTGTATTGCTTATTTCATTTATCATACTTCTTTTTGCAAAGTCATTAATATGTAAAAATTGATTGTGAAAGAAACAAAACTGTCAATTTTGTTTAACGAAAAAATAATAGTATGACTAATCTTTATATTTTGATTCATGATTTCAGCGGATCCAATATTAAGCAACATCTGTCAAAGTATTTCATTGATACTTCCAAACTGTTAAATAGTAGTGGTGGTCAGACCGAAATGATAGAGCTGTGTTTGCTGATCTTGCAGTGCATGGAGGTCAGTAGTTACCCCTGCTTATAAACATTGGTTTTTGCTGTATAGACAGAACATTTTGTAACATATATGATTCGAGTTTGGCCAAAACCTATTTTCATTTTTAAAAGAGTACTCGATTGACATTTTCGCAGCAATTATATTTCGTAATATGGATTAATCGACATGTCTTCTCTATCAGGTCCTGAAAACCAACCAAGCAATTCGCCTTTAGTTAAACTATCATCAGACCTGGTTGATCTGTGTAGTTAAAATCCAAATTGCTAAATAAAGGCAACAGTAGTATACCGCTGTTCAAAACTCGTAAATCTATGGACAAAAAACAAAATTGGGGTAACAAACTTAAACTGAGGGAAATGCATTAAATATAAGAGGAAAACAACGACACAACATTAAAATATAACATACACAGAAACGGACTACGCATTAGACAAAATCCGATGAGAATAACAAATATAACATCAAAACCAAATACATAAATTTTGGATAGAAAAGTACCTTGACACGTCTTATAGTAATGTGAATTTACACTCAAATATAAGAGAAAACAAACGACACAACGGAAACACAACGTTAAAATGTTACACACACAGAAACGAACTATAATATAACAATGGCCATTTTCCTGACTTAGTCATATTCATTATATACTTTATTGACTGAAGGACTTTAAAATCTACATTCATACTTATGACACTGGTATGGACCGTGAGGTAATTGACATAGCTGGAACTGCATTATTTCAACTAAACAATAAAAAAAAATATGAAAAAATAAAAAGTCATTGTATTTTTAGAAACAAATCACTTATTAAGGTTTTTAATGACGTGACTTTGTTATGGCTTGATGACTTGAAATGTTCATTTTCGTTGTTAAAAAAAAACACATAAATAGTTTGTCTTCAACAAACACAAAAAAACAAGACTTCGTGTGACATTAAAAATGTGAGTGACTTATATTTGTTCAGATGACATTACAATTGTTTATTGTCTCATCTGCTAAGGATGTGTGCATATTTTGTTTTGGCTGTGTAAATTATTTCCAACCCAAGTACAGGCTGTCCTTCTTTAAGTTATGATTTGTATTGCCATCTTAGTAACTGTTCTTGTTTTAGACCGAACTGTTATACATAGTATACGTTAATTGATCATTAGATATAAGTAGTACATAATATTATCTTTGCAGGATGCTCTCCAGCAAAATCAGCAAAATCTTCGAGATTCTCAGAAAGAACTAATCCAGACAGCAAAGATGCTTCATGAATGTAGTGAACAATTACCAGATAAATCTGGGATTCTTGATCAAATAGAATTGATTGCATCGATAAAATATGCTTTGTCAGTTGTCGCGCGGTACATGCAGAAGACCTGTAGACAGTCTCATATCATTCCCCTTAGTTCTGATATGAAAAATATGTTAAAAGCAGCTGCAGAGTTGTGTTATAAGTATGGATCAGCATGGCCAAGGTTTGTTTAGCTGATTTTGTGTTATACATTTGGTAAAAATTATTTTCGAAATAAAATTATATATGTTTGAAAAAAAACCTTGAACCAAAAGGAATGACTTCATTTAACACGTTCAAAGTAAAATGTACTTTAAAAAAACTTAATTTATATGGTTACGTTATTACTTTCATATTTTGAATTATAAGTAGATCTTTACAACAAATGATAAACTATCTGCTACTAGTATATAACCTTAATTGTTGTTATATGATGTTTTATTAAGGTTGTATTTCGTGAAGGAGGTTTGCAGGAACTTTGGTCTTGATAGCTATCAAGCAATAATGGAAAAAGAAGACATTGAAGATTTGCAATGGGTCCGTCTTCCAGACGTTGAGGTAATATTTGTAAATAGTTTATAAATGACACTTGAAGTCGATCTTTAGATTTACAATGATGTTCTCAAAACCAAACTCTCCATATACTAAAGTCACTACCGTTTTAGATGATGTTCTAAACTGCACATATTTTGTTTTCAAACATTTTTTGTAACTATAATGGTCATTCTTAAATTCGATAAATAAACTCGGTTTATGAATATATAATTTACATTCCTTCAGTGACTTAAAGTCTTGGATAATCTTTATTATGAACGTTCTGTTTTGTGGAATTAAAATTAACCTTTCAAAAGTTTCACCTTATAATTACATTCTTGAGATTTCTTTTGTTTACGGATGATAATTATTGTGCAGTCTCAGTTAATCTTTCGAAAATTTACATTAAAGCATGCACCATTAAAATACAGGTTAAAATCGACAATAGTCAAACAATATTTTACAAAACACAACATAGAAAACAAATATACAAGCAATATAAACCATATCAAAAACCAAAGTAATCTCATGAGTTCGGAAAAAGGTAAGATTGTCCTACTCTACGATTGACACTGGCATGAAAATACGGATTTTTTTTGTGTTATTAAAATTTGCTGTTACAAAATGATAGAAATTATTATAAATTAAGGAATGTATCTCCCTCATGCAAAGCTCTGATTCCTTTCACAGATTTGGCTATACTTTTTGGACCTTTTGGATTATAGCTCTTCATCTTTTATATAAGCTTTGGATTTCAAATATTTTGGCCACGAGCATCACTGAAAAGACATGTATTGTCGAAATGCGCATCTGGTGCAAGAAAATTGATACCGTTAATTTTATTACTATCACTGGGTCGATGCCTCTGCTGGTGGACTATTAGTTCCCGAGGGTATCACCAGCCCAGTAGCCAGTACTTCGGTACTGGCATGAAAATACGGATTTTTTTTGTGTTATTAAAATTTGCTGTTACAAAATGATAGAAATTATTATAAATTAAGGAATGTATCTCCCTCATGCAAAGCTCTGATTCCTTTCACAGATTTGGCTATACTTTTTGGACCTTTTGGATTATAGCTCTTCATCTTTTATATAAGCTTTGGATTTCAAATATTTTGGCCACGAGCATCACTGAAGAGACATGTATTGTCGAAATGCGCATCTGGTGCAAGAAAATTGATACCGTTAATTTTATTGACACCCGTCGTGTTTGTTTTAATACAAGTACACATTTGGTGACAAGTCTAAGTTTTGTACTTTTGACATGCTGCCATTGAAAATTATTAACAGTTGAAGTTCGAAGAGTATCCTGCATTAAAAGGGGATGTATATGATAGCTAGATCGTATTTTTTTAAGGCAACAGTAGTATACCGCTGTTCAAAATTCATAAATCGATTGAGAAAAACCAAAGCAAATCCGGGTTACAAACTAAAACTGAGGGAAACACATCAAATGTATTTGTTTATTTTTATTACAGGTAAAGGAATGTTTTGACAGATACATCGTCAACGGACCTGACTACACTAAAATCCGGGACGCAGTGAATGATATGATTCTTATAAAAGATAGTGATAGATTGACACGAATTCTTCAGGTTTGTAAAAAATGAAAATAACAAATTATAAATTCCATGCGTCCGAAGGAACGCCTAAAGCCAAATACTCTTGTAGAACTTTCCTTTTTGTACAGTGTATTTTGTTTTATGATTTTGTTTGAAATAACTAAGTGCAATTTATATATATATATACCAAACTATTGTATTTTAGATTTTAAAAATATAGGTTTTTTTCTCAATATTTAAAAAAATGATGTTTTTTATAAATGGTTTGCCAAAATATCAATTTGGAATGAATCTGGAACTATTTCGTTTACTGTTTCAGACAAATACCCAATCACAGTGGCAGACGAACATCAATGTTCGACTAGCTCTTTATAGAGAGATAACACTGAACAGTTTATACATTGAAGAACCGAAGAAGATAGCACAAAAGGTAAAAGCGAGAAAACAAATTGTGATAACAAATCTTGCCCTATATAATCTATATTCCAAAACGTTTTTTTTTATTCATTTCACTGAAAAAAAACTTATAGTCACAAACACTATGACTTCATGATTTTTACATTATCATCTAATTAGTTAATTTGTTGCTAGTTGTATTATGTGGACTGATGTCAGATTTTAAACATTTCTTTATTACTTTGATTTCTGTGTTTCTGTTAACCCTCAATTGATAGTTTGGATGCTAAAATCTATATGCATTTGGTTTAAATGATATCCTGGATGATGAGAATGACAATGGGAAACAGTTTAATGGAAAGGTTTAAGGAGAGTTTCCAAAAAAATGTATCTTTTATTAATTAAAGATTTAGTTTCAAATGATTGATTGTTGGAGTTTTAACGCCATTTTTTTTTTTGGCCAGTTTTGGACTATTCCAAGGTGGTAATTTTTTATTGGTGGAGGAGGTCGGAGTGCCCGAGGAAAATCTCCGAGCTTCGATAGGAAACCTGACAATCCTAGTCAGTTAAGATTGGAGTGCATCATCAGAGTTGACTGACTAGTGAACTAGTGATTATAGCAGTAGAACTACATCGACCACTTAGACACCGAGGTCCCTAGTTTCAATAGACAAAACATTTTAAGGTTATTTGTTTTAACATCTTTGAAATTGTGTGTAACAGTTTTTTATTCGATCTCCAGTCCGTCCGTACGTTTGCCAGTCACAGAGTCCGTTATTTCGTGTTCGGGTGCTAACTCCGGATATATTATCAAATAGCAACCATACCTTAAGTTTTAAATGATTTTGTGCTTTAATTAAGTTTTTATGCCCCATTTATGGGCATTATGTTTTCTGGTCTGTGCGTTCGTTCGTTCGTCCGTTCGTCCGTCTGTACCGCTTCAGGTTAAAGTTTTTGGTTGAGGTAGTTATTGATGAAGTTGAAGTCTAATCAACTTGAAACTTAGTACACATGTTCCCTGTGATATGATCTTTCTAATTGTAATGCCAAATTAGAGTTTTTACGCCATTTTCATGGTCCACTGAACATAGAAAATGATAGTGCGGATGGGGCATCCGTGAACTGGAGACACATTCTTGTTTCAAATGTCAAGAGATTTGTTACACGTTATCCATTACAGATAAGATATGTTAGACCAAAGTTCTTTTGGAGACTTATTGAAATAATTGTTTTATTGTTTTTTGGAATTTCGATGTTTACCACCTCACATATATACAAATCAGCCGATATCTATTTGAAAAGTTCATCTCTATTATATATGATATTTCTCGTGAAAAATTTTGTCAGAAAAGATTTGGCAACTCGTGACATGCATGTGTTTAATTCATGATTGTTATATGCTTGTTTAATGATATTGTATGACAAACATTGTTATAAATGCAAGTAACGGTTTTACCCAGACGTTGGCCTTATATTCCAAAACATAGAAAGGTTGTAGTAATTTATTCAATATCCAGTAATATGTGAAAGTAAAAGTTCAATTAAAGATGTATTGTATCAAAGTGAGCTATTTTATGGAAGTTTGGTCTCCTCTATAGTTTAGTTTCAAATGTTGAAAAGGTGCAAATAATTGTAACAAATACAGTAGATCTTGACCGAATGTTTCATATATGATATTATTGATAAAGGACATTAAAATAAAATATATTTACATTAATTAAGTTTGTATCTTGTAATTTTAGAGACACGAATTTGTTATAGAATGCATTCAAGAGTCTGTCCTGATTGCCGATGAGGTATATTATCAAGCATTTGTTTTATAAAGTACACATTAAACAGCACTTAATTCAGTAAATATTGACACCAAACTCAAAACCTAAAAACAATAGATACGAAATTAATATAGTTTATGATTAAATTTAAAAAAAAATATCTAATGTCCTGAGTAATCAAGTGTCAAAATGATGCTTGTATTCACACCCTGTTAGTCAGCAAACTAAATAAATGTTCAGTTAACCCTATGTCGCATATATGTGAACTTATTTACAAATTTGTAACTTTTGAAGAACATGTTTTACAACAAACAGTCCGAATTCATACTATAACCAATTGGTTTGTTCCTTTATTCGTGATTTCAAGTTTAAGTTCTACTATACAGTTGACGTCCTTTCACTGAACAATTCATTTTCTGTGACATATCGACATTTCATTGAAGTATAACATGAATGAAACCACATATACATTTCGTCATAAATGTTGATTTAAATCTTAAAATTGACAATGAGTGTGACTTGAGATCTGACTCAAAAGAGAGCTGAATTTATTTTCCCGTTTATAAAACTTGACACTTCTGTGTAGCATTCCTCAAACAGTATGGATGTTAACAAATGCATTTAAATTTAACATCATACATTTTATATATTGCTTATAGCACTTTTCATGCTAATCCGAAATTTATATAGACGAGACAAGAAAACATTATATAGATATAGGTAATGTGGTATGAGTGCCAATGAGACAACTCTCCATCCAAGTAACAATTTATACAAGTAAACCATTATCGGTCAATTGCAAGGTACGGTGTTCAACACGGAGCCTTGGCTCACACCGAACAGAAAGATATAAAGGGCCCCGAAAATTACTAGATAAGTGTAAAACCATTCAAACGGATTTCCTTATGATTATTAAGTCTTTCTTAACATATAAAGAAAATGTAATTATTTTCCTTTTTACCTGTGAACAGCAAGACACTGTGATGTTGATTTTAAACAATACCCTGTGGAAAAAAGACGCAAGAATGAATGTGTATCCTACTATGGACATCGGGCAACAAAATATTGTATGTCTTCTACTTCATTATCGGATGCTTATGAGTTTTCTGCCAGGAAAAACAACACTGATCATGCCTTTAAAGAACATAGCAATTCATCCCGAAATAATGGTGGTAAGCACTATGTATTAATCAACAGTTGTTTTGCAACGTGAATATTATCGAAAATATTTGGACCTTTCAATACGAAAAATAAATTCACCAAAATGTTTACTTTCTCAATATTTGGCCAATTCTTTAAAATCAATTCAGAAAAAGACTTGCTAAAGAACAATGTACATGTTTAGATTGATTAAGCCCTGTATAAATACCGAAAATAAAGATAAAATTATATATCCATGTTGTCATTACTATTCAAATTTATATGGCCGTTTTCGCTTTTCTTTATTCGAGCCTCACTGATGACTTTTATAGACGAAACACGCATCTGGCGCAAATACAAAATTTCCATTCTGTTATCTATGATGAGTTTATTTATATCCTTTATTTGTTTTTATCGTTCAGATATTCTTCTGTACATTTTAGCAATGATACTTCGCTCTTTGACAACATTGAATGTTGTTTTGATATCTGCTACATTGTTTTGTGAAAAATCGTAATTCTTATCACGGTCGAAAACTACTATTTTTCAGGAATCATATTACCCAGCCATGCCAGAAGATGATGTAGAATTTTTAACTACAGTGATGCGAGATTTCTCTAAGGAACATAACCTAAAATCATGGCACACAGGGGAAGATAAACCGACTTTTTATAGTGAGTTTTTATTCAACAGGACTGTGTTAGACATAAACAAAAATCGACATGCTTCAAAAGGAAATATATTACAATGAAATCAGTATAGTGTAACTGTTTTTCATGTGTCATAAAGTTTTGTTTATAAAAAGAAACAGTAATGTTTATTAACGAAAATCTATAGTTATGTATGGGACTCTGTTACAATACATTGTAAATATATATAAATAACTCACTTTAATAATAATGATAATAAGGTTTCAAATTTGATATTCGCAACACTAAGTTTTCAATTTGAATTTCAGAATGTCCCCAAGGACATCCATATGCCATTGGAGATGTAAGTATAACTACTTGGAATTGATTTCTATCTCATTGTCGCTTATGTAACACAAAACCGACTGATACTAAACAAAACAAAAACACTGACATCAAAAGAGGGTCGCCCCAATTACACTGGACCTATTTTTAAATACTGCTTGATAGGAGTTTGCATTTCTTGTATTACGACTATGGAAATCAATAAATGAAGACGACAACGAAGTGGACGATAGTTATTCACCAAGTTGGTACATTATGCCCATGTTTTCCTAACAATTATTATTTGTGAATTTTTATACTATTTGCTCACAGTCTGCAATGTGACCCCTAATATTCTCCACCTATTTTTACTTTCGTTTTTCGTCTTCTTTAATGTCACAAATTTCTTCAAATGTAACAAAAAGGTAGAATATGCTTTGTAAACCTGAATGACTGACTTTTATTATAAAAGGCAGGTGCATTAACATATTTTTTGACGAAACAACTTTATTTAATCAGAAATATACTGCTTTTGAATTATTGCCTTCCGTTCTTTAAATCGCAACAGATTTTCCGTATGCAGTTACCTTAACTATGACATTTTTTATTAGAAATTTGCAGAAGTGAGTTAAGAAAACTAAAAAAGTTTAAACATACGTGAATGATAGATAGTATTAATCAATTCTGTATTTCTTTGATAGTCTACATCAGCTTCATACTCATTATTAAATCAACAAAGTTAACATATTACAATCATTCAATGTTTCTTTGTGTAATTTTTGTTTAGAAATATATCTTATTTGTAGTGCGGAAATCCTTACAGTGTAATTACCTGTTTTTGCGGAGAAAAAATTGGTGGATCAGGACACGTCTTACTTCCTGGGAATAAACAGACGTCCAGGTAAAGTCAAAGTTAGGATACACATACCAAACAAACTCGTTGTATTGACTTGTAAACTACTCATATTTAAGCCTTTCGCTTCATATATATTTCTAGTTATCTAACATAAGTGATTAAAAATGTGAGGACATTGTCAAATTGGTTCTAAAATCAATAGATATAGGGAGATGTGGTGTGAGTGCCAATGAGACAACTCTCCATCTAAATAACAATGTATAAAAGTAAAGCATTATAGGTCAATGTACGGCCTCCAACACGGAGCCTTGACTCACACCGAACAACAACATATAAAGAGCCCCAAAATTACTAGCGTTAAACCATTCAAACGGGAAAACCAACGGTCTAATCTATATAAAAAACGAGAAACGAGAAACACGTATAAATTACATAAACAAACGACAACTACTGTACATCAGATTATGTTTTGATTTGTGTACTTTCGTGAAACATTGCCTTTTGGTTAAATATAACAATGTTTTCAAAATAACGACAAAAATTACAAAATTACGTTAAAGAATATGTATTAGCGTCATATATCTTGAAAAAAGAAACACAATCATACACTCTTCCAGACAGATCTTCAAACAAATATTTTAATAATTATTTACTTCCATTTCATGGGAATTTTTATTTATCCAAGTGCAGGTTGTCCCTCTTAATCATGGACAATATTCATTCCAGAAATATGTGTTCCGTTTATCATAAAATATGGCGTTATCACTTCGACTGGTTCCATACTATTATTCGTGGTCACTATTTCCTCTGTGTTATGGATTGAAAATAATAAAGTGAATATCTGTACTTTGAAAGAGGGTGACCCATTTCTTTCAACTTGGTCGTTCTTTCATCTATTCCTTTTTACACCAAATTATGTTTTTCAAACTCCTTAACCATATTCACAAGCCTTATAACGTAAGTTGTGACGTTTGCTCATTTTTTAGATCCGTACGACACCTGCGTCATTACTGTTGATACTTCCAATGACCATTTTGGTATGCTAAACACGACAACGCATACATTTTAGTGTCCATAGATTAGTCATACACACGAAATATATAAATCTAGTGTACCATTCGCATAAATCATTACCTGAACTGTATATATGTTCAATTTGAAACAAATGAAATTACAACTAGCATTTACTAAAACCTTCTGTCAAAATACTTCTCATAGGCAGATTGATTACAGAAATATCATTAAATTTATTGTAGTACTGACTCATTGACAAAAGGTCATGTACTAGGTAGGCCTGAAAATTTGAAAATAACAGATATATCTATTCCAAGAAATGAATTAAACAGGGCTTCCTTTGCCATGCTACGATTGCTGACTCATGTGTCCATGTATGTTGGAGCTGAGTACAATTGTGAGGTATAATATAGTTACATGGTTGATTCACATTTATTGTTATGGCTATCAATTTTTGTTGATTGATGTTGTTGCACAACTTTTCGGGATTTTTAAAGTTCATTGTTGATTTGACCTAACAACTGTTTTGATTCGAGCTCGTCTGGCGTACAAAGTTTTAAGCCCGGTATCTTTGCAGAATTCTTATTACGATACGTAATTCCTATTACATGTAAATAAAATTTCTGTATTAAAATCGTAAAGAGATAATTATGCATTTTGTATGAGTATTACCCTGATTTTTCACATACACTAACGTCACAAAGAGAACAAAGAAACAACAACGACAAGGATCTAGAAGTGAACAACTTATTTTACCAGGTGTCTGAGATATGTCAAGCTGCAATAAGTTTAATGACCAAATACAGAAACCAAAGTCAAATGTATAATTACCAAAATCTATTTTCTCAGGTTAATGTCTTAGGAAAATATGTTGCCAAATGTGTATCTTATTTTTTTTAAATATTTGATTTAACAAAATGAACTGTCAATTTTAACAATTTATTTTGAAATGATTATACAATATAGTATGCACAAAATCCGTATTTTGATCAATAAAGTGATATTAGCATTTTTTAGTTCTGTTTCGTTAAAGTTAAAGTCACTATGTAGACGTATTTTATATATTTTTCTTTAGGCTGTGTTGCAATCAATTCACACTGAACCTCAAATCCAAGAATCAGACTTGCCTTCCTTTATACTACAGCACATCGAGTTAGACATTGAATCTCTTCATCAAATACTAGGAAGGGGAAAAGATGATATCTTTATGCTGATACATCATTTATTAAGTGAAATAATGAAGTACCATTCATTCAATGTTATAGGTAATGCTTTATCATAATCATAGTTTGTTTAATAAAATGTTGTACATGAAGAGGTCATTATATATTTTTATCATATATTTAGTACAAATACAGCAATTTTGTGTATCTTCTAAGGGCTATTTACTCCAATCTGAATCATTTGCCCTGTATCGCATAGACAAACCCGTGTGGCAAAGCTACAGCCGTATAGCATACCGGACGTGACGTTATATATCCAATGACACAAAAGATGAAGTCTTATTCTTTTATATTTCCGAATGATTTGAACAAAGATTATTTCATGAATCGTATTCTATTAAAATAAAAGGTAAACAGATCAGTTCATGGCAAAATAAGGATCGAATGCTGTATCACCACCCGACCAGTGTCAGCTCTTAGGACCATATGGACTCGGGACTGGTATCGGTTTCTCGTAGTGATACAGCATGCAAAACGAATTTTGATATATATTATATTATATGCATGCTATATTTTCGTTTTGATTTACTAAAGGAGGAGAACATTACTCTGGGGAAATCTGCACGCTGTCTACTAGAGCAGCAAGATCTGATTGGGAACAACTTTTTGACAAAACATTTATTCTGCCCATGTTTAAGGTACTGGTATTTCTGCTTTAACCTCGAATCTTTTTTCAGTTTGTTTACTTAGAATAGTATCGCATTTGCTTAAATCAAATAATTGTGTGTAGGTGAAATGTTTGTATCTTTCAAGATAGTTTATCTTATAGTGTTATAGTATTCAAAATTTACCATAAAAATGCACACGCACACATGTAATATTCAATCATTATGTTCATATATAAAAAGAAGGATATATGTGACATGCGTCAATATGTAGGACCTTATTTACATATTTTGAACGATTGATTGTTCGTGCTTACCTTCAATTGACAAATATAAAAATATTAATATTTCATATATTGGACAGTTGCAAACAATTGGAGCGGGTTTAAACGTTTTAATGGTACCAAATCTTAACCCTTATCTGAAAAAAATAGTGTAACATCACATCAAAGAAAGACACACTAAAATATTAATTGAAATGGCTTAACTCAATCAAAAGACATATAACAACAAGTAAACATACATGTACACTGCACGAATAAATTTGTCCGTATTGATACTGAATGATTCCGTATAACATTAATGATCTGGTTTAAGGTAGTTGATACTTAATTAATAACACAGGAAATTGAGACTTAGTAAAAAAGATCAATTTAATGGTATTTTTTTTTATATATACAACATTGTGGCTTTGACCTAAATATTGAATTTACTCAACATTCGTTTAAAAAGAAGTTGTAAGTACATGAGGTGGTAAGGAAGTACAATTTTAAATTTATGTCAAATAGCACAGACTGAGGCCAGAAAATTATGTTCATTCGTGAAACTAATGTAAGATTGAGGATACCCCTTTAATTATTTTTTATTGATCTAGCATTTATTTCTAATTTCATACGTGAAGTTTGATGTTAATACATATGAAACTAGATGCAGTTTGTTAGGATAATTATTATTAGTAAAGCTAACAAAAACCTCGTATGTTCTAGGATATGGATGGTGTATTACAGAAGTGCAATGACAGTATAACCGATGACAATAGAATGGGTATTAGTATTTTTTCCATAACTCGTTAAGTTGATTGGATAACTGTTTTGAAGTTATCCATTATATTTATACAAAAGTGTGTTCTCTAGCAAAAAAGAATTGACATTCATAATTCACAATTCCTCAAACGGGGACGAAAATGTATACGAACAGATTTATATAAACAAAAAAAGCATTACAAAATGTACAACCATTACATCTCCACCTACAAATACAATTTCAATTTTACTTGTTCGTTTTTTTTAATTAGATCAACTTTGAAAACTGCATCTGTATACTGGTCTTATTGTGATTCCTCAGCTGCATGCATCACTGACAAAAAGATAAGTTTCATGACACACATACCAAAATGAACTGTGCTTTGTTGTCGTGTTTACAGTGATGCCGTCTATATTATCTTAAAGCTCAGAACTCATCGTGATAATGAATTTGAGCAAAATACCTTGATAGATGTCATTCGTAATTAATCCATACATCAAAAAACACATAAGAGCGATACAGTCCACAGATTTTAAACTACATCTGGCAAAGACAAGTCTACACTGTAATAATTCGTTGCTGTTCCGCCAAACACGATGAAGAAAACCGAATAGAAAAACTACACAGATCAGAGTAAGAATTGTGTGTCGAAGAAAAATTATTTATCGAGTTAAAAAGTTGAAGCTATTTTTATACTGTTAGTCTTGTACAACGTGGTGTGTATTCGTAATACGTGGCATTTGTTTTTGTCCTGAATGTGCATGTGAAGGTTTCAATGATGAAAAAAACCTCAGAGGTGAGAGTTTTTAAGAATACGTTTAGAATAGCTAGAACACCGTTTCAATGATTCAGTTATTGTAGGGTTTATAGAATAATCTTAATAGAACTTGAAAAAAGCACATTGATACATATTTCAATTTTGCGTAATAATTAATTACATGTAAAGTAGAAAATTCATGTTCGTTGAATATTTTTCCTAGGATCAGACCCACTTATTATGTTGCTACAAGAAAAACATCACACAACAGATGAAACTGATATTAAAAATTTGTATGAAAACCCACAAGTATGGAGATATCGAGCTCGTATAACAGTAGATCATTTATCTCAGATGTTGAATTCGAGGGAAGAAACATGCAAAATGTTACAACTCTTTCTTAAGGAGGTAATTATGTATGCACTATTTTTTTCAGTCGCACAATTATATTTACTACTTCTCCAGAATGAAATAAACAAATGTAATTATCTTCAAGAAATATCCATTATCATTTAGCTAGAACATATATTTTACTGACTAGGAAAGGTGTCAATAGACTATCGAACGCTTTTGTTTTATTCAGTCAATGTGGCTGAGTGGTCTATAACGCTGAACACAGTGTAGACAATGTTGTCACAGTATCCTCTTAGCACGAGTTCCGTCGAAAGAAAAACAAAACATTTCTTCCGCACTTTGCAGATTTAACATTTTAACTCATGCAATCGGAATATCGAGACAACACCGCATGTAGTGTATCCTGCGCTGTAGACCACTCAGGCACCTATACTGAACTAAAAATTCAGCTTTCAGTGACCTAGTGTTAATATGTGACAACTTCGCGATAGACGTTTATCGTTGAATAAATAGCAAGATTCGCAAACCTGCATCTGAGACATCGCAGTAATTCGTTTCTTCGTCCACTATATCTAGGCTTGTATCACAGTACATCATAGATACTGGCTACTAGATCTTATATCTTGCAAACCAGTTGTTTTTTGTCTCTTGTAAAGAAGCACTTTCCATGCCGTCACATCAAATGTTAATTAGAAAATTCCATACAGCCTTTTTTTTTCTTAACGCGATTTTTGACAGGAGCAGACCGACACCTATATATAACATATTATGTTATTATTGATATATGTAACAATGTGTGAATAGTTATCAACTGTACCAGGATTATAATTTATTACGCCAGACGCGCGTTTCGTCTCCATAAGACTCATCAGTGACGCTCATATCAACATATTTATAAAGCCAAACAATTACAAAGTTGAAGAGCATTGAGGATCCGAAATTCCAAAAAGCTGTGCCAAATACGGCTAAGGAAATCTATGCCTGGAATAAGAAAATCCTTAGTTTTTCGAAAAATTTAAACTTTTGTTAACAGGAAATTTATAAAAAAAAAATGACCATATTATTGATATTCATGTCAACACCGAAGTGTTGACTACTGGGCTGGTGATACCCTCGGGGACGAAACGTCCACCAGCAGTGGCATCGACCCAGTGGTGTAAATAGTTATCAAAGGTACCAGGATTATAATTTAGTCATTCATTAATTTTTATAATACATGAACGTACCTCATTATAGAATATTTCTTTTGTAATGTAGGAACACCATCTGAGAGTTCTAAGATTGATTCCAAATGTCATAAGACTACAGAAAATGTTGACAAAGACATTTGGTAGAAAACTAGATCGAACTGAAGGAGCTGTTTTGACCATCGAAAAGATTAAACAACAAATGGATCACGGTATAGATAACTAACATAATCAACAATAAAAAAAAACATCTTGAAATTATAATGTTAAAATATTTGAAAGAAAACCAATATGATAGTGCTTTTCATATATGCATGTATCTAATCGATTTATAATTTCAGTAAAGGTTGTTCTGCCACCTTAGATTCTAAAATAGAACAAGTCAATGTCAAGATTTTTAATCAAATTAGCAATTTTTTTTAAACAATTTTATATTTGGTGAAAATGTGTCAATAGTTATAATAATGCTTCTGTTAAATTATTGTGTTGTTTCCACAACGGAAATATAGATGGTAAACTGCACAAATTTAGTATTTTTCATCGTTTCCGTAAAAACAGTACATATTATAACGCAATTGTGACGTCACCCGATAAACATCTCCATGTTTATCACTTATATTTCTGGACCCTATGCATTTCTAAACATTATGTGCCAATTTAAAATACTTATCAATGTTTTTGTTTTCTTGGGGAAAAGCCTTAAATGCTCGTACTGCAAAGTATGACAAATTTTATCATTTAAACTCACATTATACCTCATGAAGCAACCACATCCGTATTTATTATTGTCAATTTCGTTATCATGAAAGTCCTTGTTTTATATTATACAGATCCCTCTATAAAATATGTCTATTAAATTGCCTTTAAATTACCATTAATTGAGTTTATTTTCGTTATAGGTGGAACACTTAATGAGTTCAAAGAATATTTAGATAGTTACACGGAAGCCTGGGAAGCAGTACGACAATCGCTAGAAACTTATAGTATGTGCATCGTTTAATTTCAGAATGCAAATATTATTCGCACATGTTTTGTTGAAAATCTCAACGTGTTTTATATAGAAATAGCTTATACCACTTATGTATTAAGCCGATAATTCCACAAAGATAAATTCATAAATGAACAAGAAACTAAACTATGGCTCAAACTCTCTATATCAATGTTGACTTGAAATTATTCAAGTCTTTTTAAGTCCCTTCTGTCATGTCATGTTCTGTTCATAATGCTTTTATCGTGTCAAAATACTTATACATCCCTGGCTTTCATATTTTTAGTTTAGGATTTTCTGATGAATGTTTATCCATATGAACACTTTAGACGCACAAAATGTGTACTAAATAATAAAATTTAGAAAGGAAATGGTGAATGTGTCAAAGCAAAAACAACCCGACCATAGAGCAGACAACAGCCGAAGGCCACCAATGGGTCTTCAATGTAACTAGAAACTCCCGCACCCGGAGGCGGTCTTCTACAGCTGGCCCCTTGACGCATAACAAAACGCACATTAAAATTCAGTTCAAGAGAAGTCCGAGTCGTATGTCAGAAGATGTAACAAAAGAAAATAAATAAACTAGTATGGTTATATTTACAGATACAATGAGCAATACCTTTACTAGCGAACTGCTAGCTAACAATTATAAAATTCTCCGATGATGAATTAAAAAGCTTTTGAGAACCTAAGATTACAACTCTTTCAAAGAAAGTTGACCTTTGATGTATTTAAACTCTTCTTTATAGTTCTTGTATCGTCATCTACATATATAGCTCCTAATGCGTCTGTCCGGACGTTCCTGATCAAAGTAGAAAAAGAAAATTGCTTCAGATGGACAAAATGTATCATCAGTGTAATATCTCAACGTTTTTCATGAGAACAAAGGGTTTATCACAGTAGCATATGGACCAGACAGTTAATATTTTGTAATTTCGTCAAGTAGAAGGGAATCCGGTATCCAAAGTTCACAGTTTAATAGTTTGTATATCGTATTTTCATTTTCGTGTTATTACATAATTTAGGAAAAACACTATAAAAATGTCAAAGAGCTTATATCTTTTAAATTTGTATTTAATAAAATGCTTGATTGGAATTTATATCTCAAGGTTGTTGTGCAAATGGTGGAATTCTCCGAGTTGGTAAAAGTCACTGCAGAAAACCAATTGATGACAAGACACCAGTCTGTTATCTGCTACCAACTTACAAAGATACTGGATTATGTGCATATCTAACTTTAAGATTTTTGTTGGAAAAGCAAAATGCATTCTTGGATGATTACTGCAGGCATAAACAAATTCCGTAAGTAAACAAGATTAATTATTTTTTTTGGCAATGAGTAAGTTCATGTCAAAACCAAGAGAACAGCAAAAAACATCGATTTTATATATACTAGCACTTATCTTATTACTTACTTCTCAAATTATTGAATATATAATATCCATTGAAAGGTTTTACTGAGGATTCATTTATATTCGTTGGAAACTAATTTTTGTGAATTTCGTGGATACAGGGGAACCACGAATTTAAATGTTCAACGAATCACAAATTGTCTAAAGGAATGTATCTCAAATTTGCTGAAACACCGAAATTGAATATCCACGAATATGCAAGTTTTCCTCAATCCAAGAAAATTGGTGCCCACAAAAAAGATGAATCCACAGTATTGAATACGGCTATAAAAAAGATGATAATCATGATAATTTTTGTTTTGAAATTATCAAGAGAAAAAGGTACGCAAATGATTCATGGTGTGACATTTAGTTAGACGGATGTGATACGCGTGTTCATCTGTTAAAGTAATGTTAAAAGGGGAAACATAATGATAATTTGTTTTTTTATTTTACTTCCTTAGTTTTGTGAAGTTGATAATGTTTTTTAAGTAAATATTAGCAAGCAGTGATATATTTTACGATAGAACATTGTATTAAAATGAACACCTATATTGTTATATTTATTTCATATAGATACAGGTCTTTGCCAAGAGTACACGTGAAGGACATTTCTGTAGCACATTTGATAAGCTTCCATCCTGATAAAGACTTATTGCCAATGATTTTGGCAAATTGTAACTATTCATTTGAAGTTGGTCATGGAACAAAAATAGACTACAACTTTGTTAATCTTGAAAGGCAGCTGATGGACAGGTTTCTCTTCTCTAAATCTGTAATAATTGGATTAAACGAGGTAATTCTTTGTTTTATTGAATACGAATTGAATTAAAAAACAAAACAGAATATGGTAGTATAACCACGACAAATACATAAAACAGGATACAGAAACTGAATTATCATCAATGGCAGACCAAGATAATGGAGACAATATTGAACACTTCTTAATTTTAGTACACAGAGCAACACGACAAGGTTCGATTTTGATTTGATTTTCTGGGTTTTTCAATTTTTCAAGCTAAAAAGTCCGAAAGTTTTCAAGTAGACATTGTTCATTTGTACACGGACAGAACCCTGAAAACATTTACAATTCACCTTTATGCGGACAAATTGTTTGTTTGACATATGAATTGGCGTATTGGCATTTTTTTAAGGGGCATATATAATCTTATTGTAATGGCTGCCGTTATGATAAGGCAAACTGACCGGTATGCAAATTGGCAAAGTACCCCAAATGTTGCCATATGAGTAGTAACTACTAAGGCAACTAAGTCACTGAGGCCCCGAAAACACAATGTCATACATGAATAGGGAAATACATCTTCATGTAAAGGTAAAATTTTACATAAACTCTACCTAAAAATATTTCTGCACTGGATTTGTGTTTCAACTATCCAACCAATCAGGTGATGCTCGAGTTTAAAATACTTGCAACTTGGAAGATTATTAAAAGAATAAAGATCTTCAAATAAACAAAAAAGGACGAAAGAGCATGATAGCTAGTGTTGCGTTTACACAGAAGCAACAATCAATAAAATAGATATCATATCATGACTATGAACACATTAGCTGTGGTTTTTTTTTTAAATATCGTCACAAAAATGTACATGTCAGCATATATAGAATAGAACATTTTTTTCAAATGTATAGTAGCATTTAAAGTCAAATTATATTGTGGTTATTACTATCGCGTTTTTTTGTTTATAATATACAAATTGTGAATGTAGATAACTCAATCGTTTTCCATAAAAATATGTAAAATAATAATTAAAAAAAAAGAATATTCACAGATAGACGTGTTTACATACAGAGCAGAAAACACAAATGGTGCAGTTCTGGATGCCCTATCAAAAAAAATCGTACAGGTATACTTTTTAAATTTATGTAGACAAAAAGAGATTGATTGAATGATTATAACTTAGTATGTTTTTATCTATATAAAAAATAATGAACTTTTATTTTTCCATTGCATAATACTTTTATTGACTTGTCTGTCAGTAATTTGAAATGCATTTTCAAAAGAAAATAGTTTAGCATCTATACTTCCAGGACTATTTCAGGTTTATTTTTCATTTGGCAAAGATAGCTAGTAGTGTTGCTTTAAAGGTAAGGTAAAACGCTAAAATTTGAGAAAAAGGAAATAATACACGATTTAAAAAAAGAAGAATGATCATTTATGAAAAAAAAGATTTCGATACACGCTACATGAAAACTAAAACCAAGCAACACGAACCCAAACAAATTCAAAGATGTTATCTGGTACTCTTTTAAAGAGAACAGCTTATGCTCCACATGCCACATGATATGTTAGCATTCGGTGTTGAGTCTCATTCTATGATGTCACAATCTTAAGAAAAAGAGGAAGATAAATAAACTGTATGTGTCTGTTGATTTAAATATCAAAGCCTGTTTTCAAATTCATATTTGTATAGCTGATTCAATGTTTTTTTAAACAGGAAAATTATACACGCATACCAAGATTTTTATTGATGTTATCATTACAAATGTATGGTTAGGATCTGTTATTGAATGGAAAAGATTTTGAATTTGATAAGAGAAAAATAAATATTTATAATAAACTAAGGGACAGTCTGTTTTAAATTTTTCAGTATTTATGTCATTTGACTCTTGTTTTATAATTCGCGCACATTTCATGGCATGTATTAGGACGCTAGTAGCAAGTTTGGTATATCAGCGTGGACACATTCTATTAAAGTTTTTAATAAGTGTGTTATACTATTTTAGTAAAAGACTGATATTCTGAAACATTTAAAAAAAAACTTAGATCGTTGCAACTAATCCATTATTTTGCATTTATCGTTAACATATTAGAGTGATATAGATTGTATTTCTGCTTCTTTTGCAGGAGAAAATTCCTCATGTATTGCAAGGTCAAATAGAGTTAGAGCTACGAAAGATTCCGTTCTCAGATTTGTGCGAAAGTTTAGACATATTAGATGTCGCTATCAGTTTTCTCAAATCTGTTGGCACAGAGAAACCACAAACTTTGCTATATAACTTCATGACAAAAGTATTGAAGATGGAAAAGTCCTTTCCTAGCCAAAAGGTTCGTGATCCTTTTTACTTGTTTGAAATGCTATTCAGTGTGAACATGCATGTTTTGATGAAAAGTGTGTAGTGAAAATGTAAATTAAAGAAAAAAATAAAATAAAAACACTATACTACAGCTCTGTTTACTGATGATCCCATTCATGAGTTTGATTGATAAATGTAAGTTCATATAATCTGCCATCAACCTGATATGAAGATAACTAACTGAAAATAAAGATTCAAAATATAAATTGTGTACATTTTAAGCTAGAAAACTATGGTTATTTACAAATAGTTGCATATGAAGTATATATCTTATATCAAAAACATATTCTAGTAAGACTGACAACTAATGCTATGATAAGACATAACAAACAAATTGTTGTTTGATTGTATTATTTATTCCATTTATTTTCATATATATCATGCATCAAACCGAAATCCCGTCTTTTAAAATTTCTGGAGGAACGTTTGCTTATTATATTTAAACCAAATGAAGAACGCCCTTTTAAATTTTACACTTTTAGTACGACAATATGTGCAAAATATTAAGAAGTCTGATTATTTAATAACTTGTTATCCCTCATTTTACTATTACCGTATTGTAGGCACAACAGTCTATCATGTGCTGTCATGCAATGTCTTGGTGGATGAAACTTGCACTTGAACGAGCAACATCGTTGATGAAATACAACCAGGTAATTTCTCCAGTTTGTTTTCCTAAATGGAAATATATCATTTTGTTATACAATAAATGTTTGTTAGTTGTCATTGGTATTTATCTTGCTTTCAATATATGCAAGTACTAAGAGATCTGTACTTCGTGGGTTTTTTTATTTTTTGGTTGTTCTATAGTTTTTTTTATATTGTGCTGTTACATTGATACAAGAGCAATGTCCAAGTTTAAGGCACAGTTATGCGCCCGTAAACATGTGTAACCCCGACTTATTCAGTGTTTGTCTGTCTTAAGTCATGAGCCTGTAATTGCATAGTTGTCGTGTACATGTGTTGCTGTATATCACCTTTTGAGCGTTTTTTTTTTGTATATTAGCTGCCAGATTGATGTACAACATAATACACGGAAAAACAAGTATGATTTACATCAACAAACAAAAACCACAAAATTACAGTCTCTTAATTTAGACAGGCAAATACAGAATGTGGCGGTGTTAAACATTTTTGAAGGCGCCAACCATTCCCTTAACCTTGGACAGTGGATTAACAGTACAACATAAGAACAAACTGTAAAAATATGTTGATAAGGGCTTATCCAATCAGATCTATACAACGCAGAAATACATATAATTAAAACACAGAGTGTACGTGGCAGGGTACTTATACATTAATGACCAAATTATCAATAAGTACACATTCAAAATCCAATAGTTTAAATAAATGTGTAACATTCAGAGATAATAGCACCTAGTGCAATGTAAAGATACAGCTATCGACATAGCATTGCAAATAACATCTGCGTTGCAATTAGATTGCGTTATCCCGTTTGAAATAAGTTTTCTACACGTACAAACCAATTTTCAGATAATATACATGTTGCGACTGTCCCAGGTCAGGAGTATCTGGCCTTTGTTAGTCTTGTATATGACTATGTATTTGAGTTTCTTTTATATATTTCGGAGATTAGTATGACGTTCATTATCACTGAACTAGTATACACTTTTGATTAGGGGCCAACTATCAACATCACGTTTTCACAGAATCTTCATGAAATAATGCCATGGTGCAACACCTGTCTACTTTTTGAAAGGAATCATTTCTGAAGTTTCCTATACAACAACATGAACATTACCATGTCAAGCTATAGGGCTAACATTTATCAGCCGCAACTCTGTCCAAACCAGCATAGGGATTATAAACAAATTTCCTCTCAGATTTGTAATTTTTGTCTTTTTGTTGTGTGGATATACAAGTAAGTAACCAGTCCGGTCCAATCTGTGATTTTGTTTGATGTATTTCTATTTGTATCCATTGCATGAGTAAAGCCTTTATCAACTGATTTTTGTGTTCTTTCTTATGTTGTACTGTTACACCACTGTCCTAGGTTAGGAAAGGGGTTTGAATCCCGCTAACATGTTTAAGCCCGCCACATCATGCAGATATTTGCTTGTCCCAAGGCAGGCGACTGTTAATCAGTGGTTGTCATTTGTTTATTTGTTATAGTTGTTTGTTTTTCATTTTTTGTTCATAGTTTAGGCCGTTAGTTTTCTCGTTTGAATGGTTTTACATTTGTCATTTCGGGACCTGTTATAGCCGACTATGTGATATTGGCTTTGCTCATTATTGATAGCTGTACGGTGACCTATAAATGTTAATTTCTTTGTCATCTGGTCTCTTGTGAAGAGTTGTCTAACTGGCAATCATACCACATCTTGTTTTATATTTGGATGCTATTGTACACCTTCTATTTAACTTGTTGATCAGAATATTATTTTAGATTTTTCATATAAAAACATGAATTCCGACCACAAATTTTATGAATATTACATCCACTATCTGCACTTGCCACTAATTGAAAATGGATAGAAAAGTTGACCTGAACAATTACTTTAAGTTCCTTACCAAACAGACTTTGCTATTGACATATTTGGTTACTCATTATTCCTGCAATATCTCCTTTACCCCATCTTACATTTTATCAAAATTTTCACACAATCATAACCATATGAAGCTATTGTGCGCCTCCTGTTTTTTTTAATCTCAAGGGTTTCCTTACCGAAACATGGACTATATAAAGGACGAAAATATCGTGTTGTGAGCTTTGATGACAGTCAATCTGTTTTCAGGCGAAAGTTATATTATACTTACTTTAGAATATTTTTTCTTATGTAATTAATGTTGAAATGTCCATAATGTGGTTGTTCTTTTAATCCAGAAGTATTTAGGTATATGAAAAAAAAAATAAAGAGCCTTAATAACTATTTGACTGAAAAATTTAAATGAAAATATGTTTAAAACAAAACGTCACTAAATTAAAACAACGGGATATAACACTATATTCTATGTTTATCCAACCAGGAAAATAGATGAATTTAAAAAGTTAACATAAGACAATGTATTTTATTTGATGTTATTGCGGTAATCAAATGAAGTATTCATTTTTTCAATCACAGGAACCTTTTGAGGGAATAGCTGATAACTTTACTAAGCCTTTAACGGAGAAACAAAAGTCATTTCTTGAGAAGACCTTTAGCGCATTGCCTTTGGATGCTATATCTAGTTTGGTAGAACTGATGTTTGAATTCATCGTTCTAAAAATAGATATTCAGATAGACCTAGAGGATGATTTGTATTGTAACATTTCAGATAAAAGGTGTGTGCAATTAGGAATGCTTTGAATGTGATGATCGGTTGATATATATTAGTAATAGGACAGATAATGTCGATATCTTTTGTTAATGCCTGAGTTGCAGAAATATTAATCAAACAGGTGTTGTAAGTATTTGAATGTTGACCTGATTTGGTGTAGACCAAACACCCGAAGAGACAATACTTTTTGAAATGGGCATCGGGTACAGTAAATGTGGTACCGATAACTTTATACATAGTATTCTGATTTTAGTCATAACACACTTAAAAAAATATTGGAAATATATTCTGTCATACCAAACAAACAAACACTTTCAATAACCTAAATTTATAAGAAAACTTCACCCTTTTTAGAGATGGACTTTGATGCATTGGAATGGGTGTATTTATGTAGTATCAATACTCAGCATATGTTTACTTGTTTTATTTTTGCAGTTTATGTGACTACCTTAAAGAATTTCCCGATTCTTTGCCATATAACGAAAGCTCAGTGGTAGACATTAGTCTTTTGAAGGTTATCGACAGTTTAACCACAGATCAAAACGAGGATAACCAAATAACTATTGGACATTCGGTGAATTTTTGGACATTTATCAACAACATGTTGATAACAAAGCATCATCAAAGAAACTGAAAATGCCAAATTGGAAAAGGGATACAACATTCTACATTTTGTTATTTTTTGTTTACTGTTTGATGTGTAATTTAATTATATTTTTCTTTTTTTTACAAATGATACAAATGTATTTTTGTTTTCTTTTCTAGCACATCACAATGAACCTGCATAAATCATGATTTTAAAAAAGCAAAACATATGTCGTCTTATTCTTAATTCTAAATAATTCTTATATGATTTTTATATCTATAAATACGTGAATTGGATTGGTCAATAAGAATTTTTCTCTTGTTTTACACTTCGATAAACCATGTTCCGAAACTACTTTCGTAACCTTCACTGATCTATTCATGCGCGATACACATCCATGCAGGGATCCCGGGATTGTCCGCAAATTGAGATTAAAAACCAAAAACATAATAGTTGTTTCTATTCTAATGCATATATAACAAAAAAGAAATAATGCATTAAAGCTTTGAAAATGTATGAAATTAAGATGTAAATAAAACTCCGCGAAATATAATGAATGATTTGGCGTATTTACGTCACTCAAAACAAGACGTCATATGAATGTAAACTTTCAAGCGACCGACTATTTCGCTTCCAATTTGGATAATATCTCATTCAAATGAAGTTTTGGAGGTAGGTGATACATTATTTTAGATTCTGTTGCATTAATCGAACATTTATGGATTATAGAAAGTTAATATGGCGGCCATAACTCCTTAGTTACGGTATGTCAATCGTGCATTTGATGGTAAATAGTAGGCAGTTAATAACAAAATATGAATTAAAAATCGCGAATATTTGTTTTAAGAATTATAAGGATTAAACACATTTTTTCTAGTCTTTCGGACTTTTATTCAGTTTGTGAGTTAATCGGCCCGGTTTACACACCAATAACCCCTAGAAAAATGTGTTTAATCCTATAACTTTGCGGGATTTGTTTAGGCGTAGGACATACTATGATAATGCTTATGTGTCCATATAAATAAACTCATGATTGATACCAGAAATGAAATTTCATATTTTTTTCATAGATACATGTTTATATAATATATATATTGAGTACTGTTTATTGTTTTGTTTATTATATCATGATTTCAAAGGAACCATGGTTTCATATTTTCTCTTTTGATATAAGTTAGACTGTTTACTGTACCGACATTTTGGGAAAAACATGTTTTAACGGGGAAAATGTTGTCTTTGTTTTGCTTATTATTTAATATTAATATCAGTGTTTGATGAAGTTGAAGTCCAATCAACTTTAAATTTAGTATACATGTTTCCTATGATATCTTATCTTTATTTCAAATCAGAGATTTGATCCACACTTCATGGTCCACTGAACATAGATCATGAAAGTGCGATTGGGGCTTCCATGTACTATATGGACGCATTCTTTTTGATAATGTTATAGATCTATAAATTCAAAATAGTGAGTTTTAAAGAGACTAAATATTTAGATGAATAATAATTTATTAGGGATTGTTACAATTGAATTGTAATTAATTAGTTGAGCATTTGTTTGTATCATTTTGAATAGCTTAAAATCAATAAAAGTATTATAAAGACAGTGATTTCATTTCTTAAGAGAATACATTTAGTTCTATAATAAAGTTCAGCACAATTCCAAAAATCACATGAAGTCAACTTTAATGTGACTTACAGAGGTATTGTGGTCACTGATTGGATAAATCAGTGTACTTTATTTACAGATTAAGTTTTCAGGAGAGGAAATAACCACCAAAATGTATGACGAACGCCACCATTTGACACTTTTCTGTAATTCTAAAAAAAAAAACCACAAGAGGTTTTACTTGCTGATTTTATGGTTAAACCCTAAGAAAAACACACGGGAGCTATAGTGATGTGTTGTTCCGTCACGATGGAGGAGAGAACGCGTTTGTAGCAAAAATTGTTTTGCTGTTACTTGGAAATATAAAGGCTTAGATATGCCTGACGAACTGTCAATAAACGATCGTACGTGTAAAACGCCAAGCATGTACACTGTCATTTAGAAATATAAGCATTCAGTTTAAGTCACAAAAATGAAGGATTTTTTTTAAATACTAAGGATTTTCTTATTCCAGGAATATATAGCCATATTTAGAACAACATTTTGGATTTTTGGGTCAGCAATGCTCTTCAACTTCATATTTGTTTGGCTTTCTAACTATTTGGATCTGAACGTCACTGATGAATCTTATGTAGAAGAAACGCGCGTCTGGCGTATTAAATTGTAAGCCTGGTAAATTTGATAAAAGTGGGACGAAAGATACCAAAATGGACAGAATAATTAATCATAGATATTTGAAAATAATTAAAACGAAATTAAACAATTGTACGATTGTATTTCATATGTAATAAATGATTCCCGCGAGGCCATTAAACAAGTTTCTTATTAGTTTACGCAATAGCAGATTTAGTTGTTATTGTTTTTCTTTCATTTTAGTATTTTTTATCTATTTATACAGCTGTGAATTTTGTAACTTATTCATGTTTAAATTATTTTTAAATTTGTGGAGTATCGATAATACTATTGGTGAAAACAAAATTTAACACCAGAATGCTTGGCAAACGTTAACAATTTAACGTATTTGCTTTACTACCAGACCCTATAAATTTCATTATTATTTGTAATCTTAAAGGAATTCGTTCTCAAACATATTTAAATCAATATTGAGGCGTTTTTAGGACACAATTGAGGATAGAATCGCTTTTGTTACAATGATTGCAGTGAAATGCAGCATAATATGTGTGTTCTTACATCAATGCAAACCACTGTTTTTTTCTCGAATAAACAGAATGCATCTGGAGAAAATCACAATGAACAGGGATTCAGGTTTCAAAAAAGGCAACAACGTCCGTCAATTAGAACACAGTTCCGCTGTTCTTCGGCTGAGGTGGACAAAGTTTAATGTCCTACCCGACATAAATCAGATTGATACTATGATATTAACATCAAATACACTCCTTTTACAGACTATGTAGCACAATACTGATCGGACCATTACACAACACAGGGACAGCGAACTACACATGATCTATAGGGATGGTAACGCAAGCGGAAGACACATTCCAGTACCCACGTCCAAACATTTTTAAACTCATAAAACTACTGAAACACGAGGAAGCTACGTCCTGACCAGCCAATGGGAAGAGTGGGAAAAGAGAGACCCAAAAACGAAAGAATGTCAAAATCAATAACAGTTAAGAAGATCTTATAGATAGATACCTCAACCAGGAAATCACAACAGTACAGTTTGGCGATACAGTCTCTCACCTTATTCACGTTGCATATATTAATAAACTTTGATAGACTCTTATTAATATACAGTGAACTTCTAATTAATTTACCACAATTATGTGTGATTTGCTTAAGTGTTGTTAATTTGTATGGTTTGTTTCATTTTATAATGCTTGTTTACTCTACTGTTGAATTTGTGTTATAAATGAAAAAAAGTAACTTATTATATTTGTTTCAATTTTTTTTCATATTTATTTAAAATAAAAACACAGAGTTCATACATACAAAAATAACCTATAACCTATTCAAAAAATACTGGTCAATTAAATGTTGATTAAATATATTTATACAGTGCAAGGGACTTAACAATTTTTCTTTTCTTTTATGATTTGACATAATACACGTCTTTAAATTGGTATAAAAGATCATTAAATGTTAAAATATACATAAGATGTACGCATATCATCAGATGAAGCTTTCACTGGAAAAAGTTAAATCTACGGAAAGTCATCATGCTTTTTTCCACAAAAAGTCATCAAATAATGTGTTATGAGCATTCATTTTTTTAAACATTTGAAGAACTATGTTAATCTTAAGACTGAGCATCATAAAACCTCATCAATACCTTATAAAGCATGCAGATATGAATAAACATTGGAAAATAAAATTTTGTGCAAAGCATACTGGAACAGTCGAAATTGGCTGCGAAATATCAATGTTTTACTACTTCAGAGGAAAAGGATATTTTAATTATTGTCATGAACACAAAACAAATTAAATGTAACTCATTTGTTATTTATCAACTATTTTCATGAAAATACATTTAATATGCTCATAAACATTTTTATGGCCCCACTAAGTGGTCGGGGACATATAGTTTTACCCTTGTCCGTCATTCCGATATTCCGTCATTCCGAAATTCCGTAATTCCGTCATTCCGTCATTCCGCAACAAACCATTATAAGCAGTTTTTTTCTAAACCGCTTCAAATATTGGCCTGATCTATGGAATGTAAGTTCTCCATGATGAGTTACAGATCAAGTTTACATTTCGTTCCGCTCTGCTGATTTTTGCCACTATTACAGGCTTAAGACTTTGAAAAATTCCGCAACAAACCATTATACACAGTTTTTTGCTAAACCACTTCAGATATTGGCCTGATCTATGGAATGTAAGTTCTCCATGATGAGTTACAGATCAAGTTAACGTTTCGTTCCGATCCGCTGATTTTTGCCGCTATTACAGGCTTAAGACTTTGAAAATTTCTTCACAATAACAGTTACATGGATTTTTTATGGCCCCGCAACGAAGTTGTCGGTACCATAATGTTTTACCCTTGTCCGAAATTCCGTAATTCCGTCATTCCATCATTCCACAACAAACCATTATATGGAGGTTTTTTTCTAAACGCCTTCAGATATTGGGCTGAATTTTGGTATGCGAGTAAATCCTGATGAGTAACAGATCAAGTTAAAGTTTCGTTCCGCTTCGCTAATTTTTTTCCGAAATTACGGGCTTTGGACTTTAAATTGTCAAAAATGACAGTTATACGGAGTTTTTATATAGCCCCGCAACCAAGTTGTCGGTGCCATATAGTTTTACCCTTGTCTGTCATTCCGAAATTCTTTCATTCCGTCATTTCTTCATTCCGCAAAAAAACCATTATACGTAGTTTTTTTTCTAAATGCCTTCAGATATTGGGCTGATTTTTGGTATGTGAGTTAACCATGATGAGTTACAGATCAAGTTTAAGTTTCGTTCCGCTTCACTAATTTTTACCGAAATTACGGGCTTTGGACTTTGAGAAATTGTTGAAAATCACAGTTATACAGACTTTTTATCCAAACGCTTTCAGATATTTGGCTGATTTTTTGTATGTGAGTTAACCATGATGAGTTACAGATCAAATTTAAGTTTCGTTCTGCTCCACTAATTTTTGCCGACATTACGGGCTTTGGACTTCGAGAAATTGTTGAAAATAACAGTTCTACGGACTTTTTTTCTAAACGCCTTCGGATATTGGGCTGATTTTTGGTATGTGAGTTAACAATGATGAGGTCAAGCTTTAGTTTCGTTCCGCTCCGCTAATTTTTGCTGAAATTACAGGCTTTGGACTTTGATAAATTATTGAAAATCACAGTTTTACGGATTTTTTCTCTATTCCTCTCCAGATTTTGAGCTGTTTTTTTTTATATGTGAGACTACCATCATGTTTGTGTCCACATGTGTTTATATTGAAATTGCAGATTTTTCAACATTTTTGGACGGGGCCATTCGTGTCGCTTTGACACATCTAGTTCAGAACTGATTCCAGCCTGAAAGTAGGATATTAAAAGAGACAATCTCTTTCACATCAAATTGGACACATACTCGCAGGGTTTCGATTACTAAGCATCAGTTTGCAATTAAAACAACAAATACAGTTTCACTTGATGAAGTATTTTTCTATTGCTTAATGAAACCTAACATCAAAGCAAAGTAACATTTATAAAATATGTAATAAACGGAAATATATTAAAAGATCTTCTTTGAGACTCTCATGTGATGTAGTTTTGATTCTTCATTTACATGCGGAACAAATTCCCATGTGATTAATGTATTATATATAATTTTTCGATTATCAGAAACAGAAATCTTTAGCTTTCAAATAATGCAATTCTTTAATTTTACACTGGAACTGCAACATGAATAATGTATTCTGTGAAGTTTCGATTGGCCAATCCAATTAATGCACTACTATTAAGTAAAAAGTCAAATGAAAACACCAACACTGCAACATGAACAATTTATTTTGTGAAGTAACAATTGACCAATCCCGCAAAATGCACCACTGTTATTCAACTTTAAAGAGAATAAGTCAAATGAAAACACGAACATTGCAACATGAAATATACATTTTTAAAGGCATCTGCTTCATCAGTTCCAGAATGCACAGAATATGCTTTATCACCATTTAATAATAAACGAGACTCCAACAGCAGATACTTATGTTTTCAAAGGACAAAGTTAATTGTGATTACAATGTTTTGCACTGAATAGCAAAAGATATGCATACACGGATGTTTTGATCTTGGAAAGTACAACATAAATTATTTATTCTTTTAATCATCTGCTTTTTCTTCGTACGGATTTTCATTTCAATAATTCATAACTTGTTTCTACGTCTTCATATGCAAATATCCTTCCGTTTCCGTTTGCATGTACTCCAAAAGTAAGAGATTCAATCCTATGTTACAGGTGTATTGCTGCATATAAATGCAAATACAAATAAAACATAATCTGGATTGTCCTAAAAATACTAATTTAAGAGATACTAAGAAAACTACAACAACTTGTTTTAACATTGGATGAGTAACTATGGACTCAATTTTCATTCTGTTTGAATTAAATATTTTGAATTAGAAAAGAATATGAATCTTCTATGGTACCTCGCTGTTGGATACCATAGCACGGTTTTAGCACGCCCAGGCCGTCCTCATCACGCTATTCTGACGACTCGACTACGTTCATACTACGATCATCATGATCATGATCATTGTCAAATAAAATTTATAAAAGCTCTGCAGCTTTTGTCTGTCTGTTTGTAGTTTGGACCTCTGGTCATTTATATCCAACGGCTCATTCTTGACACATCTGTGTCACCCCTACTATCGATTTCTAAAGCATCGTCATTTATGGACCAGCAATAAGTTGGGATTCAGGTTGGATTGCTCAGTTTGACATATATCTTCTAGATCATGATTCGTTACTATCTCCTTCTGCCTCAACCCCTGCCCGTACCCTTGCGTAGATTTTGGTTGTATGTCTGCGTTGTTTCCGAGAAACTCGACGTATCAATGAGAAATAGCATGATTGAATGAATGATACAGTATTTATATGGAACACGGTGTTGACGTTATTGCTGGGAGCGTAGTTAGATCACGGTATGAACGTGGTATGATTGTAGTATGGTCGTAGTAAGAGCATGCTATAATATCGCAGTAGAAGTGTGGTAAGATCGTGGTAATTCGATAATTCGTGATATGGTCGTAGTGAGGACATGATGAGCGTAGAACGATCGTGATAATCGTAGTGAAGTCGCATAATAAGCGTGGTGGGAACGTGGTATAATCGTAGCGGGATCGTTGTTGCAGCGTAACGAGGATGTAGTAGCTACGCGATTGAAAAGAAAATTTACATTTTCATGCCGCTCATACTGTGAGCTTACCACGATCTGAATTTATTTTAGATCGCGGTGTTCGTGGTCTAGTGTGACTGAGGCTTAAGCGCTTTCTCTAAAATTAGTTTTGAACTTTATCGTACTTTATTCTCTGTACCTTATGTTATTTCGCTAATCTAAAAAAAAAAAAAAGAAAAAAAAAAACTAAAAGAAAAACTAGGTGTTCGCTATAATTCTAGGCAACACCCAAGAGACATGAATGTTTAATGACACCAGTACTCTACAATGTATTGTTTTGTGTGGAAAAACGCCCTGCCTTTTACGAAGCGAGCCATTAAGCTAAGGATACATTTAGTGTTTTACAGCGTAAATATTAGCATTAAGTTTTTATAAATTGTGCAGAAGAAATATCATTTTTTGTCTGGGAAAGGGTAACAGCTGTTTTAAAAACCCTGCCAAAAATGGATTTCGATTAACCTTTTTGATATCTGGATTGCATGATCATGTTTAGATAATATGTCTTCAAGTGAACTACAACTTCAATGTGTGTATTACATAATCAAACAACAAAAGCAAGGCACGTTCTTTTATTCATCAACACAGAGGATTCAAAATGAAGTAAGTAAAAATATTTAGTTCGACATCAACCATTAACATTATCAAGTGCATGCTATTAATTTTTAGCTCACCTGACCTGAAAGGTCAAGTGAGCTTTTCTCATGACTTGGCGTCCGTCGTCTGTCGTCCGTAAACATTTACAAAAATCTTCTCCTCTGAAACTACTGGGCCAAATTTAACCAAACTTGGCCACAATCATCATTGGGGTATCTAGTTTAAAAAATGTGTGGCGTGACCCGGCCAACCAACCAAGATGGCCGCCATGGCTTAAAATAGAACATAGGGGTAAAATGAAGATTTTGGCTTATAACTCTGAAACCAAAGCATTTAAAGCAAATCTGACAAAGGGTAAATTTGTCTATTAGGTCAAGATCGATCTACCCTGAAATTTACATACAAATCAGACAACCTTTTGTTGGGTTGCTGCCTCAAATTAGTAATTTTATGGAAATTTTGCAGTTTTTGGTTATTATTTTGAATATAATTATAGATAGAGATAAAGTGAAAACAGCAATAATGTTCAGCAAAGTAGGATCGACAAATAAGTAACATGACCAAAAATGTCAGTTGACCCCTTTAGGAGTTATTGCCCTTTATAGTCAATTTTTACCCATTATCTAAAATTTTAGTATTCTTTTTAAAAAATCTTCTCCTCTGAAATTACTTGGCCAAATTTACCCAAACTTGGCCATAATCATCATTGGGGTAATTAGTTTAAGAAATGTGTCTGATGACCCGGCCAACCAACCAAGATGGCTGCCATGGCTAAAAATAAAACACAGGGGTAAAATGTAGATTTTGGCTTATAAATCTGAAACCAAAGTATTAAGAGCAAATATGAGATAGGTAAAATTGTTTATCAGGTCAAGATCTATCTTCCCTGAAATTTTGAGGTGAATCGGACAACCAGTTGTTGGGTTGCTGCCCCAAAATTAGTAATGTTAAGGACATTTTGCAGATTTTGGTTATTATCTTGAATATTATTATAGATAGAGATAAACTGTAAACGGCAAATCTGTTCAGCAAAATAAGATCTACAAATAATCCAACAAGACTAAAATTGTTAATTGACCTCTTAAGGAGTTATTGCCCTTTATAGTCAATTTTTAACAATTTTCATAAATAATTTTGATAACATTTTCCACTGTAATTACTGGGCCAAGTTCATTTTAGATATATATAATTGTAGCAACAAGAATGTTCAGTAAAGTAAGATCTACATCACCATCACCAAAACACAATTTTGTCATGAATTTATCTATGTCCATTGTTTGATATGCACATAGACCAAGGTGAGCGACACAGGCTCTTTAGAGCCTCTAGTTTATTTATGTTATTAAAATAAATCAACTGTAAAGACATGACAGAATTAAACGTATTTTAGTATTTAACAGCGTAAGGAAGATAACAGGTTAGGCTTCTTGCTTATTCTTTGCGCGTAATTTTCTAATTTTTAAGCGACGCACGAAGTTCGTTGGCATTCCAATGTGCCTGCATCAAAGAAACAGCCTCGTCAGCAGCTGGTATATTTGTATCGATCGATTTAGAGGTTGGTTCATGACAAAACTGTATATAAGTTAATTGTAAAATCATGTTAACCTTTAATTTGTTTACATGAATTGTTTATTTCGACCAGTCAGGGGCATTACTTAAACAAGTAACAATTAAAATTACCTATACAAGTAATGTTGAAAACGAGGCTATTTTAAATATAACTTATATAAGTAACTTTTCTGAATAATATTTTTATAGGTGTCCAATAATACAGATTTTACTAACTTTAACAAATTTTCACAGTCATCTGGTTATTTTTCCCATGAAATATAAAATCTAATTCTTCTGAAACACTAATTAACTGTCTGACGCACTTATCTTTCATACCGACGCTTCTTGGTCAAAAATTGGTCTCTTGGGACTATTAAATTATCATTTCCCTCCAAAATCGTGAAGGTAGACTGATATAAATAGATAGATACTTGAGAATTAATTAAGACTTGAAGTTATTTATAATTTGTAATCAAAATCAATCACATATGTTCCTAAAATAAGTGTAATTACTATTTTTTTCACAAATGCATAAAATAACTTATTCAAGTCATATTTTTGTCATTATTTTTAAACTAACCCTTTATTTCTATACTCCTCTCAAATCGAATACATTCTTTGTTTTATGATATAAAGTGATGTAAAAATTCATGAAAACTACATTTAGTCTATGTTTATATCAAAAATTAAAATAACACTATAGAGTAATTTTATTATATTTAGAAACAAAAATTACTTATATAAGTAACTTTAAAAAATAACTTGTTTAAGTAACGCCCCTGACTGTCGACCAAACACTTCCAAATGTTCATATTCACCCAGTTTTGTTAATTTCCCGCATGTCGATCACTTTTTTGAGAACTGGCTTTTGGAACATGAATGCAAGCAGAGGGTAAGCCAATAAGAAACTTGTAAAGACAAACTTATAGAAATACTATATCTTTTAGAATTCAAAAATTCTATTTTTGTAGCTTTGCTGATGCTATCGTCATTGCGGCAATTCTGACCTCCATCTTGACATCGAGAGGTAGCTGCCAAAAATCATTATCAAGAAATGCCGGTCTGATGAAGAGTTTTCAGTACCAGTTAAAACTTGTGGAAGATAATGACTGAACATGTGACTGTAACCACATTCGTTCAACTCAAAGTAAGTTTGAATATAACGATATTAATAATCAAATCTAAGAATGGGGTAGGGGTTGTAACCTAAACACATATTTTGCTATAAGTCTCCGGTATTTAATTTACAGCTTTTCTAGAGGGGCTGAGATTGACCTTATCGTATAGACATCTTTGTTTGTCGATCTCTGTATTTTTTACTGCCTCGAAGTTACGTATTGATATTCAAACACACACGCACTAATATTTTAGCAGGAGTTGTCACAACTTGCTTTGAAGCAAACTTTTACACGGAAAATGAAAAATAGTTAAAGGGGCACTAGCTACGAGATATATAAAAAATCTAAAGTTTGATTTTTTTTCTGTTCAATCAATAATGAAAGTGAAATAGTGAAATAACAATTCGCTTTCTGCAGCCAAAAAGGTTCAATTTTGTCAAATTAAGCTAAGAAACAGAGATAATTAGTAATTCACTTGCAAGTGAATGAGTCGACCTTTTTAAATCCGTATTCATGTGAACTCCAATTTAACCCCTAGCTAGAGATTGACAACGCATGCATTGTACGTGTACTGGTTATTTAAAGAAAAAGAATGTTAACAATGAAAGTGAAACTACGGTCAATCATTTGATTACTAATTCGATGCAAATAAAATCATTCTTATACGGTTAAAAACAATGAGAAACATCTATTTTTAATCTATAAAATAAAATCAAACAGACCTATAAAAATCCAATTGCACGTGTTGGTTTAATCTATTCATATCTTTATTTATGTTAACATTGCTTATATGGTCATCTGAGGTCAAATCGATAGTTAATTAGATGGCGTCTTGACTAAAATACACACGAAACGAACCTATATATTATCTACCCCATGCTCTGTAAATTAATTATTTTAGACTTTTGATAGTTTGGATAAGTGTTTTACATTTTTATAAATCAAATATGAGAATTTGAGTCAAATCGGTGACCATGAATTTGACAGCTAGTGCCCCTTTAACACTTGATGCGTATAAAAAATTAGTGTTAATCATTGCATTTATTGAATTGAGGTCAAGGAACAATAAATGGGCTATGTCAAAGATTTTGGAATAATTTTGCATACAACTTCAGCTTGAATTATAACTGAAAATTGAAAAAAAATGCATTTATCTCTTTTATGGTCTGAAATATTACTGAGTGAATTCTTTCAAAAAAGATGAATATTTGTATAGAAAGCACATAAGAGAAATGAAAAAGTTCTTAAATTTGTCTCAAATCATTGATTCTTAAATTTCTACTCCACAGAATTTTTCTTACAAACTATATGTTTGTTGGTACATGCATATCCGTTTTTATTAAATGTAAATTAATCATGGCGTCAACGCCTTCTTTTGTGGTATTTACCACGCTGTTATTTAAGTAGTAACAAAGATCGTCAAAAATCGACATATATTATGCGATGACGGTACGCTTATTTCGAATTTTTGTGGTATTTTTCACCTATAGAACAATATTTTAAATGATATATACCTTAAAAACGAAGTCGACTCACGATCGGTGACCGATGGTTATTTTTCAATATTAAACATGCACCAATTTTTTGATTTTCAGTTATAGTTCAACGAGTCAAAGATTTTACCAAAGTCTGCGACATAGCCCATTTACTGTAAATAGACCTTAACAGACATACCTTGTAATTGTTCTGACAATGATGAATGTGTATATAATTCCGATAATTTTTTAATTAGGTTCCGGAAAGGTTGGTTTTCTGGTATCTAATTCGAATAGTTTGCGGAACATTGGTAATGACGCTATCGTTGTGTACGACACAGTAACTACCAACCTCGGCAGAGGCTATGCTAAGTCAACTGGTGTTTCCAATGCACCCGTAGAAGGACTTTACTACTTTGCCTGGACCATTCCTGTTCACCTTGGCATAACTTTCAACACACAACTTAACCTGAATGACACTATTGTAGCTAGAAATCATGCTGGAGCTTTAGGGATGTCTACAAACATGCCATCTAGTCAGAGTGCTGTTTTACAAATGAAGAAAACTGACAAAGTGTCTATCAAGATTCGTAACGCAGGTGTATACATGATCGGAGATTAGTGGTCAACCTTTAGCGGCTTCAGAATCTAAATAAAATGAATTGATCGTTTCGAATGACTTATTTAATTTAGTTCTTATCTATAAACATTTCAGCGACATTTGTTTAAAAGCAAATGAGAATTTTTACGTCCTCATCATTTCTATTTAGAAGATTATTTAATTATTGCAAGCGAAAATGGGAAGCAAGATAATTTTTATGAAAGCATTTATAAATAAATTACAAATTATTTTAAAAGCAAATGAATGTTTTGTCATATAACATATAACCTATAGTAAGCTTTCAAAGGCTCGAATATATAAAAAAAATCAGCTGCATATCAACGCCACTTCTTCTTCTTTTGTAGTTCCCTCCTGTTTAGGAGCATCTGATGAGACCACTATGATGTCACCAGAACTTACACGTTAATATTAACATTCAGTGTTACGACCAAAACGGTGTCACTTCAATCCTTCAATCCTGTGGTAGGGACGACCAGCTGAGAAACCAAATACCCCATTCTTTTTATATCTTTTCATATATTTTGTGCAACAAAACATATATTCTTAGGTTTGAAATTGTAGCATTTGCAGAAGTCTCTTGCCTTCGACCATCTTTTCAGTTTTTTGTTCAATTATATGTTTCGGAGTTTAGTGGACGTCCATTGACATTGAACTAGTACACATTTTTGTTTAGGAACCAACTGAATCCCGCATCTGGTGAATGATTGTATCGCTGTATTGAAGACCTATTGGTTGTCTTGGGTTAAATGTTTTCTGCTCTTTAGTCGGGTTGTTGTCGCTTTGACAAGTTCCCAGTTTTCATTCTCAATTTTATAACATATGCAAGCGACTCGTCCCTAGCACTCAGAACAAAGTAGATGTCTCCCCTTCCCGCCCGGTTTTTATTGAAAAGGAATCTTTTTTGAAAAGGAATTTTGTCGTGAAGTTTGCATCTTCAGCTGCAGTGGAAAGTATATATACCTTTGAACATAATGTTGTAGTGTGGTCAAGTTAGAATTGGCCGACATGATTATGGTCGAGCTGGTAAGATTACAGAAACGTCTCCATAGTATTTATATATATAAATTCTGAATACAGACATCATAGCCGTCATATTAACCTTATAAGATCATCCAGCGATTTAAACCAGAAATGCACAGTCTTCGAAACACAGTGTCTAGCTTTAGCTGCTTTGTCCATAGGACTAAATGTACTGTGAAGTCTGACGTATGTGATACGTTAAAAAATTTGGCTGCTTTGAAATTATTGGGACAATGGTGGTGAATAGCTTTTTCTGAAATTTATTTAGAATTTATCGTGCATTCTTCTGTTCACCTTTGAATAATGTGCTTATAACGAGAAAAAAAAACATCCGACATATATTAATGAAGTTGAATAAAAGGAGGCGTTAATTATAGTTCAAAAACCAAGAGACGTAAAAGCCCCAGTACCCCGCATTGCATTTATTTTTAATGTGGAAAGTCCCCCCTCGCTTTCCGATTTACAATTCAAGCCATTAGACTATTCCTTGAATGCCAACATTTTTTTGATGTACTGATAATTTACCTGTAAAATTTTATTGGCGTTCGAGGAATAAGTGTAAGTAGTTATCGCATGCGTAACAAAACAATGATACTAATTAAACAGATAGTAAATTAATATTACAGGTAGATAAAAATCTTGTTCCTCTTTGTCAAGTTTTTTAACATAATTTTGTGCTGTTACTGCAAATATGGATTCTCTTAGAATAAAATTTTGAAAGTCAACATGTGCATATTGTCGGGAATTTCATTGTGTACACATTGTACAATAACACTTTCCATAGTTGTGTGTGCTGTAATATCCTCCCATATCACTTAATGGAATTTCTTGAAAATGTGTATCTCGTGTTTGATTACTATGTTTTATTTGTTCATTTGATCAGAAGATAATCAAGTTCGCTAATTATTCATTTAACATGTTAATACTTATAAAACATTTAAATAGTTATAAAAACACCTAGTTTGTCATTATATTAACATCAATTGACAAAACTTTGTTTGCGTTCAATGAATAGGTTACATATAAAACGTTGGCATTCGAGGAAGACACCAACTAAGGGTATATATTTAGTATATTTATTTTTACCGTTTAGTTTTATAATTTAGCAGAAGAAATTTTATTGATCATTTGTCGTGGCTTGCAATTCTGGGAAAGGGTAACAGCTGTTTTTTTTTGTAAAAACTCTTGCCAAAAATGGATTTCGAATAACCTTTTTTTATATCTAGATTGCATCATTATGCAATTTATGGTGATATAAAATGTCTTCAAACGAACTATAACTTCAAAGAGTGTATTACACAATCAGACAACTAGAGCAAGGCACTTGTTTCGGTTCATCAATACCAAGGATTCAAAATGCAGTAAGTAACAAATGTTAACTGACTTAGAATATGAAACGTATGAATTTTCTATGCATTTGAAATAGAATTATAATTCTTTATTTGCAAAACAAACAAAAATCAATTTTGGTTATTGTAAATGCATAGACAAAACAAATATAATAAAAACTCGACACTATTATAATAGATATGATAAAAAACAGTTATTGGTATCCTTTCCTCATTTCTAATGACTCTTTAATTAAAGAAACAACTGCTTTTACATCATTTGGTGTTGATGTATTTAGTATAAACACGAGAAAGTTTGTATGAAAGTTTCTAATGGTTTAAAATGAATATCATCTGGTGTTGAGCTATTTTTGTAAGCTCGGAGTTTAATAATATAAAAATTGAATATAAGTGTCCATATAACATATTTCACTACCATATGTTAGAATAGGTTTAACCAAAGTTTCAAAAAGGTTGCAAGACACTCTCACAGGAAGTGTCCAACGCCTGATGTTTAAAATAGAAAAGGAAATACGAAAGAAACAACAGAAACAACAGAAAATGAAGAGAAGTTGTAAAGTCTTTTTGTGTATTCTATGTATCTAACTATCTGTTTTTTTAAAGACGTAGTTTTGTTGGCATTTCAGTTCAGTACCTGTACTAAATGATTAGCTTCGTCAGAGGTTGTTTATATTTGTATCGAATGATTTAGAGATTGCTCATGGTAAAAATATACATAATTCTGTTTGACGTTTTATTGTTTGTTATTTATTTTCAAACACAAAATAAACAAATTGACGTAAATTAAAGGGCAAACAATTTCATTTGAATCAAATATTCTTCACCCTAATAAACACATTGTGAAGGACGCATCTTTTTGAGAACAACAAATGTGGAAACTTATAAATATAGGCAGAGTTTTAGAAATTCTCATAATCATTGGTACTTCAGAGGTCTAAAAACTATGTTCAGACAAAACTTATGAAATATTTTTAAAGCTGAAAATATCATTTTGCAGCTTTCCTAATCTCATTCTAACTGCAATACTGACCTCAATCTTGATGTCAGGTGGGAGCTGCCACAAATCCTGTTCAAGGAATGCCAATATCATGAAAAGTATTCAGTACCAGTTAAAACTTGTGGAAGACAATGATGGAAAGTGTGACTGTCCTTCAACTTCGAGTAAGTTTATATAAAAATTAAATTCTATACTCTTCAAATAAGATAGGGAAGGGATCATATCAAAAGTCCATACTTTACTTATAGTCTCCTATTTTTATATTAATTCACAGCTTTAATTTTGTACTGACTCGAAGTTACTTATTAATATTCCATAACATTGAGAATAGAAATGGGGAATGTGTCAAAGAGACAGCAACCCGACCAAATAGCAGAAAAGAGTTGAAGGCAATTTTCTTGTTGTCTTGTACTAATATGAAGCAGGAGATGACACAACTTACACAGGCAAAATTTGCTCACATGAATTTCACATCAAACTCACGTGAAATTTACATGAAAAATTTCACGTGAGATTCACCTCAATCGAGCTTATACATGAAACTCACGTGAAAATGTTCATGTGAATTTCACGTGAATTGAGATTCACATGAATCTGATGTGAAATTTTTCACATGAATTTCACGTGAAATTTACAACAAAAAAATTTGATATTTTTCATGATTTTAATTAAATTTAAAAATTTAGATGTTATTTGAATAACTCTATTTTAAAAATTCATGTGAATTTCACATGCAATTTTTTTACGTGAGTTTCATGTGAAATTCACATGAGTTTCACATCAGAATCACATGAAACTCACGATAATTGTTTTCACGTGAGTTTCACGTATAAGCTCGTTTGAGGTGAAATTGATGTGAATTTCACGTGAGATTCACATGAATTTAAATTCACGTGAAATTGATGTGAGTGAAATTTGCCTGTGTAGTTAGAAACAAATTTTACCAGGAATATGTAAAAGGTCAAAATACTATAAACTAGTAAATAATTTTAATACCCCTAAATACGGTTTAATATCTGCATTTATTAAAATAAATGTAAAAACAGGCGTTCCTTGTGATTGTTCTTATAATGCTGAATGAATATATAATTCGCATAATTTTTTAATTAGGTTCCGGAAAAGTTGGTTTTCTTGTATTCAATTCGGGACATTTGAAGAACATTGGTAATGATGCTATCGTTGTGTACGACACAGTAACTACCAATCTCGGCGGAGGCTATGATAAGTCGACTGGTGTGTTCACTGCAACTGTAGAAGGTCTTTACTATTTTACCTGGACAGTTCTTACTTATGCTGGCAAGTCTTTCTACACACAATTAATACTGAATGACAATGTTGTAGCAAAAAATCATGCTGGAGCTTCAGGGATATCTACATACATGCCATCTAGTCAAAGTGTTGTTTTACAAATGAACAGAAATGACAAAGTATCTATCAGGATTCGTAGCGGAGGTGTAATCATGCACGGAGATAAGTGGTCAACCTTTAGCGGCTTCAAAATCTAAATAAAATGAATTGACCGTTCTGAATGACTTATATCATTTATTTCTCACCTATAATCATTTCAAGAACTGTTGTTTCCATCATATTGGAATCCTAGAAAATTCAACCAAATAAAAAAAAAACGCACAGGCGACGGGCGTTTAAAAGTTTGAATTAAGATAAGATAAGTGTATATTACAAATGAAAACAAAAATATTGGGAACTATCAACTATTTATATAAAGTTTGATTATGATTTATACACTAAGCGATAAGATAACAGAGACATCTATTAATTGTCAATGACCCACTTATTATTTGACTGATATGTTAATTAGAAAACAATTGATTATAATCGATTATAATCTGAAAATAAATACAACATCATACCCCTTTACAGTTGAATTATATTTAATTTTAGATTTAGATCATCGCTTTATGGAAATAAAGTTTGAAATGTTTCCATTTGAACAGAAATTCGTTAATCAAGAAGTTTTTCATTAACAATTGAATTATTTGGGTGCTTTGATATGCTGATTTCAGCAATGAACTATCTTATATTTTGGATAATTGGTATAGGTCAATTACCTCCAATTTTTCAGTTCTTTCACCACATGTATTTTGTATAACAAACCCATGTTGTATCAAATATTCAATCACAATTCAAATTCAGAGCTGTTTAAAGCTTAAATGTTGTGTCTACACTTGCTCAACTTTTCAGGATTTGACCTCTGCAGGGAAATCCGGTGTGCTGTTTATTTTTGAGCACATTATTTTGTTAACCAAATTTAGATTAGTAATTACAGTTTTCTAAAGAAGAAGCCTGGCATAACGGAAAACACAATCACATTATCATTATTATTTGATACAATTATAACCACCCAAAACCGCAAAGAAGATCAGTGCAAAATTAAAATTTGTGACCATTTGAAGATTTCGAAATATTGTGTAGGGGAATGAAAATGTACATGAATTTATATTTTAAAGGATTTTCAAAAAGTTTATTTCCTTAGACTTAAAAGTGTTTTAATTTGATGAAAAACTTAAGAATTAGAAATTATTCCAACAAACAAAGACATTTTCTTACGGGAATAAAATCTGCGATAGCAACAATTATTTAAAAGTAAATGAGATTTTTAAGTCTTATGTTTGCACTCTGTTAGTCTGTCTGCCTGTCTGTCCATCCATCAGTCCGGCAAATAAGTTTTCCAGTAGCAAAGGGGGCATTCAGTTTTTCCCTTGTCCGTCTGTATGTACGTCTCAAAGTTTGTTTCCATTCTCTAACATAAGTTTGCCTCAACCAAATGTTATGAAACTTGTACACAATGCTTATTACCACAAAATACAGACCAATTTTATATTTTGCTTGTGTCACTCTAACTGTTCTAGAGTTATGCCCCTTTACAAATGGAAAAAATGCAGATTTTTTTCCCATTCTCTTAATTTATTTTGCCTCATCCAAATGTTATAAAACTTGTACACAATGCATATTACCACAAATACAGATAAAGTTTGAATTTTGCTTGTGTCACTTTAACCGTTCTAGAGTCATGCCCCTGTACAAATGGAAAAATTGCTGAATTTTTTGCCGTTCTCTTTATTTCGTTTGCATCAACCAAATGTTACAAAATGCTCATTACCACAAAACACAAATCAATTTTAAATGTTGGTGGTGTCACTTTAACGGTTCAAGATTAATAATGCTCCTTTACAAATGGAAAAATTGCTGAATTTTTCGTTTCTGTTCTCTTACTCTAGTTTGCCTCAACCAAATGTTAAGAAACTAATCTACTATACTTATTACCACAAAATAACCTTTTACAAATGGAAAAAACACATTTATCGTTTTGGTTTTTTTTTAACTAATCTGGCCCTTCCCATCACTTTGCGTCCGGCGTCCGGCGTCCGGCGTCCGTTGTCGTCGTCCGTCGTCGTTAACTTTTACAAAAAAAGTTCTCCTCTGAAACAACCGGGCCAAATTAAACCAAACTTGGCCACAATCATCATTGGGGTATCTAGTTAAAAAAAATGTGTCCGGTGACTCGGCCAACCAACCAAAATTAGAACATAGGGTTAAAATGCAGTTTTTGGCTAATAACTCAAAAACCAAAGCATTTAGAGCAAATCTGACATGGGATAAAATTAGTTATCAAGTCAAGATCTATCTGCCCTGAAATTTTCAGATGAATCGGACAACCCGTTGTTTGGTTGCTGCCCCAATTTGTCAGTTAACCTATTAAGGAGTTATTGTCCTTTATAGTCAATTTTTAACCATTTTTCTAAAATTTTAGTATTCTTTAAAAAAAAAAAAGTCTTCTCCTCTAAATCTACTGGGCCATATTTAACCAAACTTTGCCACAATCATCATTTGGGTATCTAGTTTTAAAAATGTGTGGCGTGACCCTGCCAACCAACCAAGATGATCGCCATGGCTAAAAATAGTACATAGAGCGAAATGTAGATTTTGGCTTATATCTCTGAAACCAAAGCATTTAGAGCAAATCTGACCGGAATAAATTATTTATCTGGTCAAGATCTGTCTGCCCTGAAATAGACAACCTGTTGTTGGGTTGCTGCCCCAGAATTAGTAATTTTAAGGAAATTTTGCAGTTTTTGGTTATTATCCTGAATATTATAATAGATAGAGATAAACTGTTAACAGCAATAATGTTCAGCAAAGTAAGATCTACAAATAAGTCAAATGACCAAAATTGTCAGTTTACCCCTTCAGAAGTTATTGCCCTTTATAGTAATTTTTTAACAATTTTCATAAATTTTTGTAAATTTTTAGAATTTATTTTCCACTGTAACTACATTTGTACTGGGCCAAGTTTATTATAGATAAAGATAATTGTAGCAAGAAGAATGGTCAGTAAAGTAAGATCTACAAACACATCATTATCACCAAAACACAATTTTTCATGAATTTATCTGTGTCCATTGTTTAATATGCACAAAGACCAAGGTGAGCGACACAGGCTCTTGAGAGCCTCTAGTTTTATTATCTTTTCTATCCGAATAAAGGCATTCTAATTTCAATCAATTGTACATTTCGATGAAAAGCTCTTTTAAAGGCCAATTTAGACTTATCTGACAGATAATTGATCAAAGTTTCCAGAAAATTTGATTTAAGGAAAATAATGCTTTTTCTAATCACGTGATATCTCTCAAAAAGTCGTAATATTTTTCGTCAATGTCAAATAAATGGCCGAAGTTTATGTAAATTATGTGTTATTCAAAACTGCTTACAGAATAAGCCTTTAAGAAAGAATGTTTAGTGAATATTGAATGATAATCTGGTATGGTTAAGTACCCAGGCTAAGAATGTTATAAAAGCAGAGAGAGAGGAGAAAGAAGGGGGGAGTAACTTTTTTATTAAGTAAGCTAAGTTAAGTTAAGTTAAGTCCAGTTCAGTTAAGTTAAGTTAAGTTACATTTAATATTGGAAGTTACATTTAATATAGGAAATTATTTCTTCACCCCCGGCAGAGAGGTTTGAACACGCGATCTTTCTTGCGTGAAATTGTTCATCCACCAAATGAGCCACAGAAACCATTGGAAAAGATATGAAATTTAAGTATATAAGTCAACTTCTCTCTAAGAAGAGAAAATATTTTTGGAGAACATAATCCAACTTCTTTTCTCTCAGGAAGCTAGTTTTGCAAATCACTATGTTTTCAAGCAAATATTTAAGAAGGTTATTATATCTCCCAATTGATACGATATTCCCGTGCTTGCATTTCCTTTCATGATTTTTGTGATAGAGGGTTGCTGCTCACAAGGAAGCTATTAAACCAAGAGTTCCAAATGGTGAAGTTGAAACCATCCCTTCGTAAATTTTACGGACGCCATCACGAGTTGGTTGACCGTTATGGAATAACCGTTTCACAAATGATATCGGATATGTTCCTTACGTCGTAGCTACAATCCCCTTCCCTTTCATGCATGTGACCTACCGAATTAGACTATTTACCGGATTTGTTATCACATAAGCAACACGATGGGTGCCACATGTGGAGTAAGATCTTCTTACCCTTCCGACGCACCTGAACTCACCCCTAGATTTGGGTGGGATTCGTGTTGTTTATTCTTTAGTTTTCTATGTTGTCTCATGTGAACTATTGTTTGTCTGTTTGTCTTTTTCATTTTTAGCCATGGCGTGGTCAGTTTATTTTCGATTTATGAGTTTGACTGTCCCTTTGGTATCTTTCGTCCCTGTTTTATTCAGAAATGTTCGGGTTTTTTTCATCGATTTGTCACTATTTCTTTATCTGAGCGATATAATATCTAACATCCTCATAATCAAAAATTAAAGAAACAAAGTTGTGTTACTGCTATTCCGACTCAGCTGACAATTTTCAAGACATTTTTGATGTTTTCATCTATTTTGCCATAAAAACTGACAAAACAAAACATGAATTTTCCGTGTGATTTGAGTTTGTTTCAGTGTTGATACTCTATGAATAAGATTTGTTCTATGTGTAAGGGTTTTAATTACAGTTTAATAGTATTCTTGTAAAAGAACACGACCCAGTTGTCATGTTAATACAAAAACAACAACAATTTGTTTTATGATATTCTGTGAAAATAATCTTTTTAAAAGTAAGAATACCACAGTTTTCCCCAAAAATAGTCTTGCCAATACAGGGCAAATTGACATAATGCATTGCATGGTGTTGGTTCCAGGCATCAAAATCAGGTGTTTGGTATTCTGAACATTAATTTTAGCCAACAACCACATCTGTCCGTCAAAAAATGTCAACACTACTACACTTCACGCAATATACTCCTCCAAAATTTCGCTTATCGGTCAGATTGAAAGTTAAAAGATAAAGTTTGTCTAAACCAAATGTGTTGAAACTTAGGCCGTGTTCACATTGAAATAAACTCGGTTTTTTGTTAGTGTAGCTTACACGTAAACTAAACACAATTACGTTCCCATTGATAAAACGCATTGTTTACAAGCAGTTTTAATCATGTTTTCTCTTCATGCAAACGATTGTCAATATAAGCCTTGTGTATGTTAAGTGTACACAAAACTAGGTATTTAGAACATTAGTTTTACCATGTTATTTAAGAACGAAACGATTTTTGAATAAAATTGATATTTATAAAAATTATTTATAAGTTCTCTACAGAAATATTTGTCTTAATTGATATATTTATTTGTTTTAAAAAAAAAACTGTTCGTAGTTTATTAACCCCTTTTCAACTCTCAAAACATCATCATTGCCGAACTAATAATTCATTTGAAATGATCTTCCCGAATCGACAGGACGTACACATAAATATTTGCAACTGGTCTTTACTCAAACAACGATTCACTCATAAATGCTAAAATTACTAAAAAAGTGTGAGGTTAATTGTATTACATTGTCTAGCATGTCAGATCCGTTAAAATACAGTTAGTAATAAAAAAGATAATTACCCCTTACCTTTGTCAAATACTCCATGGAGAAGATATACCATATGAAATCAAAAGAAAAGATCGAAACGCAGTAATCCTGACATCTCAATCCTTTTCTTCGTCAGTAAGCACGCTGCCTACGTTTTCTAATGCGTAATTGAGACATCTTAAGAATCTTTAAACTACTGCAAATCATCAAAATGGCTTTCATTATGGAGCAAGTACTTCACTTCAAAAGGTGGAGAGGTGTTTTTTTTTCTGATTGGGATTTTTTTTTTCTCGCACAAACGTTTTTATTAAGTTTTTTTCGATGATAGCAATCACATATTTTTTTTTAAAATTAAATACTATAATCAATGGGAAAACTCTGGATTCAGAATTATTTTTTTTATGGTCTGTTTGACTAGAACTTTTTTTCATCAATTTGGGGATCAGAATGTTTTTCAAGAAAAATCCATCCTCCTTTTTTTTTTTTAAATCAAATGGTCGTTCCCTAACTGCTAGAAAGTTGTTCGAAAAATTTGTATTCGGTTCTACGTACAAGACAATTCTGCAGCCAGAGGCGGCTTAAGCTTACCCCTAAAAAAATGTGTACTAGTTCCAGTGGAACTGGACGTCCCACTAAAGTCTGAAATATTTAAATGAACAAAAAACATACAAATTAATGGGGACCAGAGGCACCCACAAATACTACAATTAGACTTGAGAATACATGTTTTATTGCACAAAATATATGAATAGATATAAAAAGAATGGGTTACTTTGTGTCTACGCTGGTCGTCCCTTCCACAAAAGTATTGAGGTGGCCCATCCTGGTCGTAACAGTTACACTCAATCATTGCCAATGTTAATACTAATGTTATAAACATCATGTAATAGTGTGTTCGAGTTAACATTGGCCGAAATCATTATGGTCGAACTTGCTAAGTGACTGAAACGTCTCTATAGCCTTTAAACATATATACATGTATATATATATATATAAACTCAACATACAGCCGTCATAACCGTCATATTCACATAAAATGAATATCCATTGATGTAAACCTGAATTACACAATCTTCAAAACACAGTGTTAAAGCGCCGAATATCAAACTTTAGCCACATTATCTAGTCGTTAGTACTAATATTGTATTGGTTAAACATTTCCATTTTTAATTTACTATATTTCATTCTAGTGTATGATCATACTGTCTGACGTATGTGACATGTCCCCAAAGAGAATTCGCTGCTTTTTTTTTTTAACAATGGTAATAAATTAAATGCCTTTTTCTTAAATCAATTTAGAATTTAATCGTGCATTATTCCGTCTACTTTTTGATATTGCGCTAATAAAGAAGAAGAAGAAAAACAACCCAACATCTATAACTGAATTTGAATGAGAGGAGTTGTTAGTTATAGCTGAACGAGGCGACTTTACAATCGACATAAATAACAAAGATGGCTCCAACTCTGTCCTTCGTATTGTATTTTGTAATGTGGAAAGCCCCCCTCCTTAATGCGCGATACAAAGCTAGATCCTAAACTTAGGGTTAATATTTAGTATATTTATTTTTTGGCAATTACAGTGTCAAAATAAGCCTAATATTTTATAAATTGTGTAGACGTAATTTTATCTATTTTTTATGTCGTGACTTGCTATTCTGGGAAAACATAACAGCTGTTTGTTTTTTGTAAACTCTGCCAGAAATTGATTTCAAATAAACTTTTTTTATATCTAGATTGCATGATCACGGTGGTATTAACTGTCTACTTTATTATATGTTTTACATATTCAAATAACAGGAACAAAGATTCAAAATGAAGTAAATTAAACTCTTGAATTCCCTAACAAACATTAAGTGAATTATTTTGTTTGTTTAAAATTGAAATAAAAAAAGAAATTTAAGATGACGAAACTATATAGAAATGACAGAAACTTATTCTAGCATTTCACAGCTTGAAAAGAGAAACCAATAAAACTTGCTGCGTAAATCATACGATGTTTGTTGTTATTTTACTGTGCCTGTACTTAATGGTCATATTCATTATATATTTATCGAGTGAATTACTGCTTGCTATTTGAAAAGATATTTAGGTTTGTCGTAACCTTATGTTAACCTCTATCTTTATATATTGAATTGTTGAGTTTCTGCATCATTCACGTTTTATCATTTATTTGTTGTTTTAAAACAACAAAAAAATAACCACTTGACGTTAACTAAATAGGTAAACAACTTCATTTTAATCACATCACCTTACGAAAAACACTGTGATGGAAATGAATCCTTTTTGAGAACTATAAATGAGTAAATCTACAAATAAGTATTTAGCTTTATATACAAATGTAAGATGAAATTGACTACAATTACATAATTATTACGTATTAGATAAGAGAATAGTGGTGTTTCAATTGGAGAATTCATTTGGGTACTTTTTTTTTTTTTTTTTTTACTTTTTTACTTTTGACATCACTGTTGAGTGTTTTGGAGACATAAAAATAGTCTTCCAGCTTACAAAATTTAAAGAGTTTATATATTGAATGTAAAATCTGAGATCAAAATGTATTTTTTCTAATAGTTGGAATAGTTTATGTCAATTAAACAATATCTGTGTGCCAAAAATTAAAGGATTTAAAAAAAGAAATGTGGAATGTTCTTCCATCTTTTGTATCAATAGTTTTATTTATTGAACTCTGATCAAGATCTACAAATGGAGTAGTTATTGTCATTAAACAGGTATGACACATCAACAGGTGTTAAAATGCAGGTAAATTTGTCCATGGGTGGAGTGGTATGCAAGTTAATAAGCTGGATAATACTTGGGTACTTCACATAAAAAAAATGTCGATGTTGACCTCAGATTTGTGTTTATAAACGTTCTATAACAAGTTTGTCAGTTGACACAAAAGATTTAATTTTAAATTAAAAATGTGTAAATATAGGTCAATATTTTACCTTTTTGTGAATTTAAGTGATTTAATGTGCACTGCTTAAAAGAGGATTTTACGATTTTTACATAGGACTTTTTGTAATTATTTAAGTATGGATCAGAAATTCCTTTAATGTTAATGTGAAAAAAAATTGGTTTGTTGTTCAAATGATAAAAGTCTCTCATGGTCTGTAAAAACCTACGATGTGTATATTTTGTAAGAGCTCATTGGAGGAAAAAAATTGTAAAATTGGATGTATTTATAAATATTTTAAAACATGTTGCTAACATACTTATGCATTGAAGCATTACATGGTATGTACAAACAGAGTTTCAGAAAATGTTACAAACTAACATGGGCACTGCAGTAGTTAACACTTTGTTTTAATAAAAATCATATAAATATGAACTATTTTTAGATTTGAAAACACTAGTTTTGTAGCTTTCCTAATCCTGACCTCACTGCAATATTAATATGCATCCTGACATCAGGCGGAAACTGCCAAAAATCATGTTCGGGAAATGTCAGTTTGATGAAGAGTATTGAGTACCAGTTCAAAACATGTGGAAGATAAAGATGGAAAGTGTAATTGCAACCACAGTCCTTCATCTCCGGAACTTTTGATAATACCATGATACGTTCTTTACTCTTTAAATGATGATGGGAGTGGGGGGATAATTCCTACTTTGCTGCAAGCCACATATCTTGTGCATACACATGTTGATTGGTGCAAATTTTCAATGAGAAATTGACATATCCGTTAAGACACTTATTCATTTTATTTTGTACTGCTTTAGTTCCAATCCCAATGTACAAATACTAAGCGTTACGCACTATTCAACTTGAAATAAATTACTACCGGGAATAAAAAAAAGTGCAAATATTTAAATTAGTACTCACTAAATTAGAGATTATCAAAATTTAAAACACGTACACTGTTATTGTTCTGACACTGCAAAATTAATATGTAATCCTCATAATTTTTATATAGTTCTTGGAAAGATTGTTTTTCAGCTTTTTTATTCCCAAAGATTTGCAGAATATTGGTAACGGCGCTGTTGTTTTGTACGACACTATTACATCGGAGGAGGATACGATAAGTCACCTAGTGTGTTCACTGCAACTGTAGAAGGTCTTTACTACTTTACCTGGACAGTTCTTGTTGACCATTCCAAGGATTTCGTCACACAACTTAACCTGAATGACACGGTTGTAGCAAGAAATCATGCAGGAGCTTCAGCGATATCTACACACATGCCATCTAGTCAATTGTTGTTTTATAAATGACGCAAAATGACAAAGCGTCTATCAGGGTTCATAGCAGAGGTATAGACATGATCGGAGATAAGTGGTAAACCTTTAGTGGCTTCAAAATCTAAATTTTAAAAAAATAACGCTTAAGAAGAGCTTATTTTTTCTATATTTCTATAAACGTTCAAGGAACATTTGTTTCTCAATAATGTTTTTATTTACTGATTAAACAGCATTTGAGATAAACAGTACTTACTTTTCTATCCCAAATTCATGTATTTAGTTTTGATGTTATATTTTTCATTCTCATCGGATTTTGTCTAATGCTTTGTTCGTTTCTGTGTGTGTTACATTTTAATGTTGTGTCGTCATTCTCTTGTATTTGATGCGTTTCCCTCGGTTTTGGTTTGTGACCCGGATTTTTTTCTATCGATTAATGAGTTGTGAACATCGGTATACCAATGTTGCCTTTATTTACAGTGATAGAGCAATGTTCACTGCATAATGTTCTTGTTGGGCTTTATAATTGTTTTGATATGAGCGTCACTGATGAGTCTTATGTAGACGAAACGCGCGTCTGGCGTATTAAATTATAATCCTGGTACCTTTGATAATTAGTTACACTAGAAAACATTTCTGATACTCTCTGAAGGCTTTTCTTTAATGAATGCCCTTTATAAAGTTTTATTGATCTTTTTAATAACTGAAGTAGGTTTATTATCATACAATATGATTGTGCCAAAGAGTGTTTAGGAGAAAACAAAAGTTTTGGAAATATTGATGCAAGTGTACCTAGTAATCATTTTAGTTTTTATTCAAGCTGCCTTACGCTAGCATGCAACCTAGATTTGTGTTCTTCAACAACGAAAGCTGAAATTGGCCATTGTTATAATCTAACAGGCTTATATGTTATTTATAACAAATTGGACATTTTCTTCATACTTTTATTTCTGGAAATCAAAGAACAGGACCAGAATAACCTTAAATGATCGCCAAACGACACATAATTTTTGAAGTTGCACAAAGGAAATAGTGCTCAATAGAAATCTATACGTAGTTAATTGTCCCCTGTGCTTTAGGCTAAGATGTCAAAGAAAAATTGTATGAAATACTTCATCGCCGAAAATCTGTAATTAAAAGTTTTTTATATTTTTCCAAATGGCAAAATGCGCAGAAATATTGCTCATATACACCAAATCTCTAGAATAGAGGAAATATATACTATATATAGTAGTCTCAGTTGTCGGTAATTTCAACGTACATGAAACGTAAGTTCGTTAGATTCTGGTGATATAAAGCCCGATTTAAAAAAAAGTATTGTTTCTCATGATATTCGTTTAGTTAAAGAGGATTGTGATTATTTAATTGATTTCAATTAGATATATACACATTTAGATTCATTTCTATTATTAAATTATTCCATTTATCACTGACCTTGGCAATTTGTTGTTGTTATCAAATAAATGAATGAAAATGTCCTTTACGCCGCATTTTAACGGTGTCCATTAAACTGTACTCTGTAAACCTTATTCCTTATAACAATACTCACTAGCAGAGAAGCGATGAAAAAAGTTGATCTGTCATTCATTTCTCCCGACTTTTAACAACATTGTGCATGTTGTGAGTATTTAAAGTCAATGTGTTTGCCAAGAAAGGGATAGAACATTGTATCATATTAAAATATTTGAATCTATTGGACATTCTTAATTGCGTGAATTAATAAAAAAGTACATTATAGATGAAAAAAACTAAACAGAACTACGTTCAAGAAACAAACGACAAGAAGGCAAAGATAAGTAAAAAAAACCGCTACACAGACAAAAAAAGATGGAGCAACACGAAACACATAATATAATTTGGTAAAAACGAAAATGATTGATTTACTAGATCCACATGATTGTATTTGTTACACACACATAATCACCCATGGAATTGCCTTTCCAAGTCTTTTTATAAATGTGTATTAATGTTCATTAATTAAAGTTTATGTAAGTGTTTATTTTCTTGCAGCTGCCATTTGTATCTTTATCTCTTATTCTTGTCTTATTTATGATGTCTGCAAATTGTTTAACCGCAGTGTTTTGAAATTCTACTTTGTCATGTAATCTTATAATCAGACGCGTCAAACAGGAGGTCACTCCTTCCCGGCATCGTCTTTAGCTATCAGAAAGTTTGTTATAGTAGCAGTTGAAATTTTGTTATAATAGCAGTTGAAACTTTGTATAGGATAGATATGCATGTTTATTTTTGTAACAAGTTTATTTGTATTTATTGAATATTTCAACTACACGTTACAAGTACCATCACTCCTGATTTCACCAGTAACTTAACAGGAAAAACGTATTATACTAAATCTGTCGAACCTCTGGACTGTTCCACGGACAATGTAGTGTACGGAATGTAATGTACTTTGTGTGGACTACTTTATGTTGGTGAAACTCGACAAACTTTACGTAAAAGGATGAATCAACACCTGTCTGATAATAAAGATCCGCAATTCAGGGTTCTTTGTAACCATTTTAACCAGCCGGACCATGATCCTTCGTTATCTATGAAAGTACGCATCATCGAAAAGATAGGGGAAATTTCTAGATAAGGGAACTAGGTACTGCAATGCCATATTGGTGCAATGATAATGTCAAAGGAGTAGGAAATTTGTCAAGTCCAGTCTGCAGTGATGTTAATGTAATGAGTTTATTTAATACTACCTTACGAAACCAACGTAGTCATCGACAAAAACGTTACTATCGGCCTAATGTAAAAAATTCTTCCAAATCGAGATCGGCCTCTGGAAGCTTTGATGACCTTCTTTCTCATCTACATCATCCGTTTGGATTACATTACATTAGAACTAATTTTTTTTCACTGCCGGTTAATTTTCTAAAATGTTTGAGAGATTATGCACTTGACAAAGGAGGCACCAATACATTTTCACCAATATACAGACTTGTCAGTATAATTTGTGATGTAGCTCTATTCCGTCTCTTTAAACCAGTAAGATCGGAACCTTTACATGAGAAAAAGAGGAAATTCCTTCCTGTTCACTTTACCAATAGAGGAATTGATGCAATCAACATCAGCAACGTTCTACATCAAAAGGAGGTAATATCTAACATTAATTCCTATTTATTTTCTAAATCAGTCTGTTCCTATTGTATCCTACAGTTACACAAAAACCATTGCACCCAAAATATTTAACTACAAATAAGCATTACAGGACCTTGATTTAGAACAATACCGAAAAAACCTCTGACATGTGACTGTTCCCACTCGCCTTACAATTACAGCCCCTTTGGCCATGTTATTACTGGGGATCTAAACATAATTCAACAAGAAAATCTCCGAAAGGTGATTTCTCGTGGTCCTAAGTTTAGAGAACCCCAACACATCAATTGGAACCATAACTTTAAAATAACTATGGATTCCATTGAGAACTACGCCAGAGCATGGGCTAAACGAGAAGAAATTCAACTGGACACTTTGTCAGAATGGGTCAAAACAATCAGGTCTCTGATAAAACGTCACATTCATAAGTTGAAAAACTGTGTGAATGATCGACCTAAGTCCATTTTCAGTGACAAAGAGGCTGTAAAATGTATATCATCTCTTCAAGATAAGTATGTTGTTGTTCCTGCGGACAAAGCTTCAAATAATATTGTCTTTGTATGTAAATCGTATTACTACGAGTGTCTTATAAAAGAATTAGGAATAAATGAGCACTCAGGTAATCCCACATACAAAAACATATCATTTGACAAGGATGAGGTTTTGGCGAATCATAAGTCCTTCATGGCTTCTATGAACATTGCATTGAACAACAAATCGGAGGACTTACCTTGTTTGTATTGGATACCTAAACCTGAACAAAATTCCGTACAAACATTGGTGCATTGCCGGCTCATCTGCTTGTTCTACTAAAGAATTGTCCATTAGATTGACTAAAATTCTGTCCGCAGTTAAAGAGGGTCTTCAGATATACTGTGAAACTGTTTACTCACGTAGTGGTATTAACCATATGTGGATTCTTAAAAACTCTGAAGAACTTCTAGATAATTTTAAATCTCGGTCTTTTTCTGAAATTAGTTCTATTAAAACTTTTGATTTTTCAACCTTGTATACAACCATTCCCCATGTGAAATTGAAAAAGCGTCTAAAAGAAATAATCCACAATGCTTTTCATCATAAAAATGGTAGCATACGCTATAAATTTATCACTTTGGGATACCATAAGCCATATTTTGTTAATAAGGAACAAAAGGGTAAAACATATTACACAGAGGAACAAGTGATCAGTATGCTGGAGTTTCTTATTGACAACATATTTGTTGAATTTGGAGGTAGACTGTTTCAACAAAGTGTCTGCATATTCCTATGGGAACGAACTGTGCGCCTCTCCTTGCCGCCCTCTTTTTATTTTCATATGAATTGGAGTTCCTTCAGACACTTGTCAAAAACAAGAAGATCAAAGAAGACAGGTTATTTAATTTCACTTTCAGACATATTGATGATGTTCTTTCCATTAACAATCCGAACTTTCTGGTTGGGTTCCATTAATATACCCACCAGAACTAGAAATTAAAGAGACTACAGACACGGCTTCCTCCGCCTCATTTTTAGACTTATACCTCTAATTTGACATACACATTCGGGTCGGCGAGTCCCGGATCAATCGGCGGTTTTTTTTCACTGAGAGAAGAATCTGTTTTGAAATCAATTTTTTGATAGTCTATTGAGGTATTCATTTATGAAATTGAGTGTACGTCTTTCTTAGACAACTATTCAGTATATTATCGCTATTTTTGTAAGTTTTTTATTACATTACTGGTAAAAACTTCGATTTTTTTTCTTGTTTGTATTCTGTGAGTACAAAACAAAATGGCGGACTCCGACTGTTTTGAATCTGTTAAAGAAAACTCTTCAGTAGGCAGAGGCTATGAGTCTGACTTCTCCACAAGAGGTATGTCTGATAATTCTATAGAAAGAGAGAGCAAGAAACGCAAATTTTCAACCCCTAGTCCAAATAAAAGTTATTCACATGCAATCCAAACCCCAGCCACAGTCCGATATAGACCATTACGCAATGCCCCTCGACCCTCTGTCCCCGACAACCAGCATATTATTATCAGTGCTAGAGGTGTTCGCCTAGCAAAAGAAAATCCCATCAAAATTCAAAAAAATATTTCAAAGGAGTATGGCATTGTTAAAAATATTAGACCAATAAGATCTGGTAACATTATTGTAAACTGTATGGATGGTATGCAACTAAAACATCTGATGAAAGCGACTCAGCTAGGTGAATGGCAAGTTAAGTGATCTAAACCACAAAGTCTTCTGAGCTCACAAGGATGCATATATAATGTACCTCAGGAATATTCTGAGGAAGACATTAAATATGCATTAAATGAATATGGGGTCACAAAAGCCACAAGGCTTACATATTATGACAAACAACAAGCCAAAAGAGCACCATCTAGAACTATAAAATTGTACTTTAGCATACCACAAATGCCAACATCTGTATGCATTGGGTTTCTAAAGTACAGAGTTAAACTTTTTGTACCCAAGCCAATTCAATGCTACAATTGTCAACAGTTTGGCCATGTTGCCACAAATTGTAAAAGGGATAAAGCGTGTGTTAAGTATAGTTTAAGACATGAAGGTCAGTGTAATACTGATACAGCAGTGTGTGTAAACTGCAAAGGTCCTCATCAGGCAAACTCCAAAGACTGTCCTAAAAGAGTGGAAAAACAAAAAGCTCTCAAAAAGAGCAAGGAATTAAAAATATCTGTTGGTGAAGCCACCAAAATTGTAAAAGGTGAAGACACTAACTTGAAGACCTTTGTTGCAGAGAAAGAAATAAATATGCAATTTAGCAGTAAAACTAAACCCCACAAAAAACCTATATTGGGTGAAGTAAATACTTCTGTTTCCCAAATGGTATCAATAATGACTATTGCAATTACTCATATAATTAATGCTCCAAAAGAGAGAATTACAGTAGAGAATGTAGCAAAGTACATCAGTGAAGTGGCCAAAACTCTAAACTTGTGTAATGTTGACACAGATCAAATGAATCATTATATTGAAAAAAGTCAGTGCATCAGTATTTAAAATTTAAAATAATCAATACATATGTCTTAACTACACTACAATAATAACAAACACAAATTGCATTAAGCCGTGCAGACTAACAGAGCCGGCGTTTAATTTATATTTTATATTATAAATCATGACATATATGAAATACAAATACATTCCAACTGAGGTACACTGAAAGAATAAACATCTGAAACAAGTTTACTCTGAATCAATAAGAGCCCATATCTCTTTGTATGTATGTATGTATGTATATATATCCGTCTTTAACGTAACCTCGCCGCCCAGGAAAAACCATCAAAAAACTTTACTAAAGAAAATTGATATGGAAACCTGTGTTCGGAGCAAGTGCAAGGCACGCCTCGGGACATTGATGCCAAACTCCATCACAAGAAAAAAAAACAAAAAAACAGCAAAATAATATACAATATCAAATATTATGAAACATTGAAGTTTAGTGTTGAACGTCTGCGGCTAGAATGATTTTCAAACACATGAAAATTTCACCACAATCCAAATGATTGGTCCACGTAACCAGGTGTACAACTACACATAACAAAACCCGCCAAAAATATATACCGTTCTTATAAAACGTTCCTTTTAGACAACATTTTCCCGCTATACTCCGAAACGCGGGAAAATACATGTCTTAACTACACTACAATAATAACAAACACAAATTGCATTTAGCCGTGCAGACTAGAAACAAAAAGAAAGGGCGGAAAAGTGTAAATGATATACAATAAAATGAAAATGCTAAAGACCTAGCTTCTTAGTAACTTCTAAACGATGTGCAAGTGAGTCTGCCACGTACCCATCTTTGGCAGTGTCAGATTTCCATCGACCGTGCCGTTTCCAGCAGCGTTCGTTAACATCAGCGTTAGCTGCGACAGTGGCTCCACCCGCCCTTAAAGAATGTAAACCTATGTTTATATCACCACAAACTTCTTTGAGTCTAGCTACTATACACTCTCTAGCTCTGGTATAACTCAGTTTTTTGTTCTTGTAAATTAGCGAACACCGTTTGCCTGATCTAAAAATAGGTTTAAATAAATACTGCTCAGAACTGGACTCAATTTTACAAATACTGAAATACTTGGACAATAAATTATAAGGACAAGCAGCAGACTCACCATTTGAAATAACTAATTTTTCCCCTAATCTATACTGATCAGTTTTGCTTTTGTCAATATCAATCTCTAAATAATTAGTTTTGAAATGAACGTCTTTACATCGAAGAGAACTAAGCTCATTGAATCTAAGAAATCCAGAGAAACTAAGAACAATCATACATAAATCCCTTAAAATAGCTATATCATCACTGTCTTTATATTTTGTACAAAGTTCAATAATAGATTCAGAATCAATATGTTCCTTTTTAACTTTCGGTTTATGTGGTTGACGTTTAGATGACTCCAGTAAATTGGTCACAAAAGCATTTTCTGTGGGATCTGAAAAACCTTGAACTGTATGTGCCCATTTTATACCGTAAAACGCTGACTGAACTACACTATAAGATGAACCTGTGTCTATCAGTTTGGTTAAATATAAAGCTACATGTATAGGCTTTGCTGGCAAAGATAGTCCCCCTTGTTTCAATATAAATCTCTCCCATCGTTTATAAGCATAAAAATATTTATTGTTAGTATTGTCACTCCTGGACTGCAGTAAATACGATGACATCTTACGTCCCAATTCGTCAAAATCAGCCGAAAGAATCCCTCCATCTTGTATTTGCTCCAACACCCTGCTTTTCAGACCGATACCTGTAGGAAAGAATGAAATAAATTAAAACCTTATTTTCATAGCCAACATCCTGAAATCTGTTGATTTTCCGAACATACCATTTCTACCTCGGCCTTTTTTTATAACTGTTGATGGTAATATTTTACTATCTTTAATGAACGATTCGAATTCTACAACATTACCATAGACTTTGTGTAAAAGTGGCCAATATGGTGCTGAAACCCATAAAGGAACAAATAAAGTGCTATCTGCTTTATCTTGTATAATTTTGGGTATACATCGGGATATGTCTGAAGGTGGTGGCACAATCCAGTTATTTTCTTTACCCCACTGTCTATTGAAAGCATCGATACCCAGTGTACCTGGACACCAGTGTTTAGTGTTGAATATGCTACATTTTGCATTGTAATCAGTGGCAAACCTATCTACGGTATGTGGACCCCAATTCTGATTAAGATATTCAAATGTAATATCGTCTATCTCCCAATCATCGCAATCAATAGTTTTGCTAATTTTATCTGCTTTAACGTTCTCTTGTCTAGGTACCCACTCTGGTACGATCTTAATGCTATTTGATTCACATACGTTTGCTATTTTAATCGTAATATTTTGTAAATCAGATTTCTTACTGCCCTTTTTTATTATGTTTACTACGTTCTGATTATCTGTGTGCCACTTAACTGTTTGACCTTTTAATGACATAGATATAGACTGCAGTACTCTATAAACTGCCTCAAGCTCTCTCCAAGTAGAACTTTTCAATTTTTCTCCATCGTTCCAACTACCCATAATCTCTTCGTCTATGGCTTTTACCAAATAGCCACCATAACCTATGCCCGAGGCATCTGTGTATACTACACTCGAGTATTGCTCAACAATATGCAATTCTCTGCCATTCATTTTCTCTATATTTTCCTTCCAGAAAATTATCTCATCAAGAGATCTACTGTTCAACAGAACATTAGCATTCCAGCTTGCTTTATACAAAATGCATTCGTACATACTTCTTGTACGTAGTCTAACTACAGGACCAACTGCCCCTTGCATAGATATGATCTGACCAATTATAGAAGCAAGAAACCTTGCCGAAACGTGTATTTCTCCTTTCCCTATTTTGTGTATAATTCTATTTAAAGTATCTAACAATTTTGAAAGTCGCCTTTCCGTGACTGAAACCATGCCTTTTTCAAATTGCCATACCAAACCCAACCATACCACATTTTGGCTAGGTGTCCAATTGCATTTATCTTCTGCTATCAAAAACCCAGAAGCTTTCAGTACTTTCTGAACTACTATGCTAGTTTCCTGGGCCTGACTTATCTCGTCAGCCCCGCCTAAACCATCGTCTAAATACATGATAATTTTCAAACCTGAATTTCGTAAATGTTTAACAATACACCTTACAACTTTGGTGAATATATAACCAGCAGTAGATATACCAAATGGTAAAACATTAAAGACGTAATATTTTGTTTCACGATTTTTGACCCAAGCAAAACCTAAATATGTCTTGTGTGATTCAAATATCTCTACATGATGGTATGCCGATCTCAAATCGTAAGTAAAGCAGTAATCTCCCTTCTTAAACATTTGACTGGCTACGCTAGCATCTTCATATTTAAATCTGAATTTATGAAGATGTGGGTTAATGTGTCTACAATCTAAAACTAATCTTAATTTGTTTTTATTGTTAGCTACCGTCAACGGATTGACTACTTTAGGTTTACATGAAAATTCTTTTATGCATCCTAATTCTATTAACTTTAAAATCTCATTATCTACGAAATCTGAATTCTCTAAAGACGATTTGTTGTTATTCAAAAATACCTCACTTGGCTCTGTGTGAAAAGGTATTTTATATCCATGTTCTATGATATCAATAACTGTCTCGTTAGCGCAAATAATATTACGCCAATAATCAATTGAACTTCTTAATTTACCTACAGGTGAATTACATGAAAATATAGCATTTTCTCTACCAAAATTAACAGATAAATCATTACTAAATAATCTAGTACTTATCTTATCAGACTTTCTTTCTGAGTTTGCCAACCCTGTTTATAATGGTCTGACCTCCAATGTCCTGACAAACCACACTCATAACATTTTCCGGGTCGATGCACCACAGGAATGTTAACTGTACTCTGTTGATTAACTGAGCTGAATCGAGTAGACTGTGGGGCACTGTAAGGAGTTGTGCGTGTCTTAAACTTTTTGTCGCTCTTCATTTTCCTCGACGCTTTGTTTTCTGCTCGTATTATGCGTTTTTCGTCTTCTGAATCATCTGCTAGGTTGTGCGTTTCATACTCGGTAACTGTTCTCCAGCCGTTCTCGGACTGATCCGCGAGCTTAATCAATTTTTGTCGATGATTGAGAATGTCCAAACCTTCACAAATGTTCCTCATCGCGCCCTCTGTACTTTCGTTGTTGTCCTGCGATTCTGTTAGAATACTTCTGGCCTCTTTCAACTTGTTGGCGATTTTTGTGTTAACCTTGAACTGCTCTTCGTTTCCTTTTCGCTTGAAAACGTAATTTTCGGTGTTCATCTGCTGGATTTTAGACATTTGAGTTTCTGATAGCTGCCTCTGCGTTTCGTGAACGGATCTCTGAAACGTGTCTAAACGACTAGACATTAATCTGTCGATGCTCTGCAGTATCTCGTTTTGGTTCTGGCTCATAGCGTCTTTAATTTTTCGGTCGATGAGCATGTTTATTTCTGCCGGCTCCGACATGTTTAGTGTTGAACGTCTGCGTCTAGAATGATTTTCAAACACATGAAAATTAAAAACCCGCTTTCACCACAATCCAAATGATTGGTCCACGTAACCACGTGTACAACTACACATAACAAAACCTGCCAAAAATATATACCGTTCTTATAAAACGTTCCTTTTAGACAACATTTTCCCGCTATACTCCGAAACGCGGGAAAATACATATATATATATAGAGTCTATAAGAATCTACCAACCAGTAAACTTAATAGGTATTGGATCATCAATCTTTCAGACTCATATATATATATATATATATATATATATATATACTTAAAGAGTATTAATTTGAAGAACATCATAACTAACATAATGTATTTTATAATTATATTAATAACAATAATGACTAGTTATACATCAGTGGAATTGCCATAGCTTTCATAGCAATGGTCCAGAATATATATGGAATTTATCAAATTCCTCTACTTATCCAGATGTAATATGCCTACAAGAAACTTGGTTTAAAAGTGAAAATGATCTCATTGAAATTAACGGTTACACAGTTGCAGATTTTTCAGTTAGAGATGGTATAAAGGGGGGTGGCACAGCTATATATGTCAAAGTAGACATCCCATACTCTAAGAAAGAAATAACTTCAAAATTTGAAACTTCTGTTGCTCAAATATTGATAAACAGTGATATGGTCACCATTATTAGCCTATATGATGCATCAACAGACACAAAAGAAGATGATTATATAAATCTCTTGAGTCAAATTGAAGGTAAATTCATTATCTGTGGTGACTTTAATGCTCATCATTATCTATGGGGTAGTAATAAAAGTGACACTAAAGGTAACTCATTGCACAATGATATTAGTACCAATAATATTATAGTTTTAAATGATGGATCAGGTACTAGACAAAACCCCTCCGATCTACAATTGTCATGTATTGATATATCAATGTCTAGTGTACAGTTAGCACATCAAATAACGTGGACAGTAGATAATAAATCCTTATATGGTAGTGATCATTTTGTAATACAGTTAACATTGAATCAAACCTCATCTTGTTCAAACAGCGAACACGAGTTGATTTGGAACTATAAAAAAGCTGATTGGGATGGGTTCGCCAGCTCATGTCATAAACAACTTAGTGAGAGCATGATTACTGACAATATTAATGAATCATGTACTCATCTCACTAACACTATCATTAAAATTGCTGGTGAGCACATCCCTTCTAAGAAAAGAAGGAAAAATAATAAACCAGAAGTCCCCTGGTGGAATGAAAACTGTACATTGGTGGTAAAAGAACGCAATAAAGCTCGTAACAAGGCCAGGCATACGGGGGGTGGACATGATTATTTATTATACAAAGAAAAAGAAAAGGAATGTAGAAATACTATTAAATTAACACAGCAAAAATATTGGGAAACCTTCTGCAGTGGCTTGAATAATAATAATAATATAGGGCAAGTGTGGAATACAATTAAGAGAATGATGGGTAAAACAATTAGTTCTCTAATTATGCCTACTTTGATTTACAAAAATAAAATATATGAATCTACTAAAGAAAAGGCTAATATATTAGCTGAAGCATTTGCCAATGTAAGTAGTTCAAGTAACTATTCAGAAGCATTTATATCACATAAAGAACATATTGAGTCTATAGAAGCTGAAAACATGAAACATTATTTTTCTGAAAACTCTCAAAGTTATAATGAACCATTTACACTTAATGAATTACAGGATGCTATTGCTGATACATCAGATACATCTCCTGGTAAAGATAAGGTTACCTATAGTATGTTTAAAAGCTTTAGTAATAAATCACTTGGTGTACTTCTTTTATTATATAACAGAATTTGGTTCTCACAAGATCTTCCTCTGGCTTGGAAACATTCAATAATAATTCCAAGCTTTAAAAAGGGGAAAGATTCAAGTGACCCACATGCATATAGACCAATAGCTTTAACATCTAATTTTGTAAAAATTATGGAAAAGATGATTAATAACAGACTGAGGTGGTACCTTGAGAAAAATCATATATACTCACCTTATCAGAGTGGATTTCGTCAAAATAGAAGTACGATGGAACAAATAATTAGACTTGATAACGATATACAAAAATCATTTTTACAGAAAGAATATTTAGTTGGAGTATTTATTGACTTCCAGAAAGCATTCGATATGATATGGAAGTTTGGACTTCTAAACAAAATGGTTAAAATTGGGATAAAGGGTAACATGCTCGGTTGGGTTAATAGTTTTCTCACTAACAGAACAATACAGGTCAAAATAAATAACACTCTTTCTGATACTCTCACGATCCAAAACGGTACCCCTCAAGGAAGTTGCATCAGCCCGACATTATTCAATATTATGGTAAACGATCTCCCTTCATGTATTAATAATTGTTCTATTTCCCAATTTGCAGACGATAGTGCAATATGGCTATGTGGTAAAAATATCGGTTATATTCAAAGGAGAATACAGAAAGATCTTCACAATATCAAATCATGGTGTGATAAATGGGGATTTCTCATTTCCCCCTCTAAAACTGTAGCTATTGTCTTTAGTAGAAAGAAAAAGACTGAGAAATTAGTATTAACTTTAGGTAACAGTTTATTACAAGTAGTCAATGAGGTGAAATTTTTAGGAATAATTATTGATAGTAAATTGACTTGGTTAAAACATATACAATATATAGAGGCAAAATGCAGTAAAGTCTTAAATTGCATGAAACTTCTAACAGGTACAAAGTGGGGAGCAAACAGCCATTCTCTTAGAAACATATATATTGCACTTATAAGATCTAAAATAGACTACGGATGTGAAGTATATAATTCCGCCTCACATTCCGTAAAGAAAATACTGGACCGGGTGCAAAGTCAAGCACTTCGAATTTGTACTGGTGCATATAAAAATGTAGCCACAAGTGGACTACAAGTAGAAATGGGTGACCCACCCTACGAAGAACGTAGGCAGTGCCTTATTACAAAATCATTTCTAAATATAGCTAGTCATGAAGACAACCATCCAACTAAGGAAAGTTTGGCCAAAAAGCAACATTTCTTTGCTACTCCAGGGAAATAAAACAGAATAAAAAACCATATTTTATTGTTTCAAAAGATATGATTAATCAACATGATGTAGATATTAAACAAATATACAAATACCAACAATTCCCAACACCCCCTTGGCATTTGACTAAACCCCGTGTATGTACACAACTCTCGAATCTCATCTCGAAAAAGGATAATCAACACTTAATTCGAAGTGAAAGTAACTTCATGATTGATACGCAGTACCGCCAGTTTTTAAAAATATATACGGACGGATCTAAAGATCCAAATTCTAATAAAACCTCATGTGCATTTGCAATACCTGAAATGGGAATAAAAAAAGGTTTCAAACTGCCTAAGAATATGTCAATTTTCACTTGTGAGCTTATGGCAATATTTCTGTCTCTTATATGGTTAGAAGAATTTAAACCAAATAATGTTATTGTGTTTGTCGACTCTTTATCAGCTCTCCAAGCCTTAAAGAGTAATTTATTTAAGGTAAAAAATTATTTATTGTACGACATTATATTTTTATACAACCAGTTAGTCAAACTAGGTAGTAACGTAATATTAGAGTGGATCCCAAGCCACGTCGGAATTTTAGTAAACGAAATTGCAGACCAGACTGCAAAAGTGGCTCTTAATAAAGATACAGTAGATTGCCATATTCCCCTTTGTAAAAAAGACATCAAATGTTTAACAAAAAACATTTTAAAACAAATTTGGCAACAACAGTGGTTAGATAACCCAAAGGGAAGATTACTACACTCCTTCCAAAATAATGTATCATTTAAGATTACTATTCCACCAATGAATAGAGAAAATGAACGAATAATTTACAGATTAAGATCTGGCTCTATTAATGTAAATAAATATCTTCACAAAATAGGGAAAAGCCCGAGTGAAATTTGTGAAAACTGCAAAGTCACAGACGATGTTGTACACTTTCTATTAGTCTGCTCAAAATATGATGCGCAACGTAAACAGATGTTTGATCAACTTAAAAATAATGGAGTCGTAGATCTCTCTTTGAAACACCTGCTATCCGGTTACACACACACCTTTAGTCCCGTGCATAACTATCTACGGGAAACTAATATACTTATAAGAAAATAGGAAGACTCTCAACTACATGTATAAGTGTCATTTAGCTTTAGTTTAGAGATTATAAAACAAATAATTATGTATTTGGAACTAGTGTATATGAATTATTTCGCAGACGGTCCCTAAATTAAATTATTTCATAAAGTCAGTATACAACCAGCAAGATTAAAGATAAATGAAAAAATCACCCGAATATGAAATAATTTCCTTTTTAAATATATATATAATAATCACAAGCAAGTCACAAGTGCAATGCACACTTCACCTTTGTGTCAGTCCATTGAGTGTAATCAAACAGACTTTTTCTACCTGTGTCATACATCAGTAAATCATTCACCTTTCAAACACCAGTACTAATTGACCATGAAATCCACGCATTTAATTTTAACAAGTATCAACATTCAATTTTAACACTGATCTTTTGAAGATTAGCATACTAGATAAGTTAACAGTGCATATTGAGGGATAATACAACATCACTTTAAAATTCTCTACAATGAAAAATTGCAGTCATATCTTTTAAGACAACAAACACAACACACTATGCTCAGATATTTAACAATAGAAACATTTGCTACAGGCTTTTCTTTTTATGAAAGTGCCACTAACATTTATCTTAAATATTTAATGTTATATGTTTAAAGATTAACGGAAAATACAATATGTCTTCTCCGATTTTCATAAACTGACAACTATAGTCATATTCATATTGATAGAAATAAGAAAAATAAACAAACACAAACACAATCACTACGCTCATACATTATAAGAATAGTAACAAGAGTTAAATCCTTTTCTATAACAATAAAATGATAAAATCTAAAATTTGTACTAGAGGATGTCAGTTAGACAAACACACACAGATTATTGTACAATTATATATATGCACATCCCAGCACTTCTGTTTCGCTGACATTCTCAGTACTTACAACAAAATCAAACAATGTCATTGTTTTAATAATATACTGGTATAATTTTTTTTCATATTTTTCTATTTTTGCTCCATATATATATATTATATATATATATATATCTAAATAGGCGATTAAGGGTGTGGGTAGGGGTGATTCCTCGTTCAATGACAGAAGTATTTTTTCTCGTCAGGGAATGAGGAATCACTAAATACCAGTATGTCTTTGGAAATTTATTTGGATTAAATTGACGCAACTTGCCGTTATGGAAAAGGAATAACTTCAACCAATCCTTACTTTAAGGATTCATTATTTGCTACATCAATTGAAGGAGACGTCCTAACATTGGTTGCATTTAACTAGCACATGTCTTGTTACATGTTTCTAAATATACTTTTTTTTATATAAGTATATCACAGACGACACAAAGGTGAATAACCAGATTACATTTCTAAACAATTTTATGATACCTTTCAATAAATAAAGCATTTCATTAGGGACTATCATTTGCTTTTTTTTTTTTTTTTGCTTTTTTTTCATTTTCCTATTACATGTATCTTCTGTTATGTGTTTTTTTTTTTTTTGTTTTGTTTTTTGTCTCTCAACATATATATATATTTCTGAGTAATTCAGTCAACCATGTTCGCCAAAGTTTGACATAAAACTCGCCAAAACGTAATACTAAAAATAAATTAAGGACTGAAAGTATATATACATAATATTTATGTTATATGAATTTAAGGCGCAATTACTACATAAGTAAGTCGCCTACCAAAACCAATAACAACAACATACACAGTCATCTCAGTACCAGAATCTATGACAAACGAGACGATTTTAATTTTGAAATTATTAATTTCCCCCACCTTAGTAGTAAAATACCAACTTCACCTGCATATGGAATATACATTTCCCAACTTATCAGGTATTCAAGAGATTGCAGCTCCTATTCAGACTTTATAAAACGTCACCAGTGTCTGAGCAGAAAGTTGATGAACCAGGGGTATGTCAAAGAACGTCTCGTCATTTTTCTAAATAAAAGCATCGGAAGATACCCAGAACTGGTTGATAAATATTCCTTATCAACTTCACAAATAATACAAGATGGTCTTGAAGTATAGATTTTGCGTACTGACGTTGGTTATCATCTTAATAACGTGTTATAGCATTCTTTTATTTGTCTTTATTAATATTACTTGTACTGTTAAGTCAGTTTTTTTTTAGATATTCTTTTGAAGTGACTCTGTGGTTATGTAAAACATCATACTTTGAACGACAAAATTATTTCATTTATCAATATTACTTTTACTTATGGATCTTGACATACTATGAATGACAAAACTATTTTATTCAATAATACTTCTTTTTTTGTTAAGTCTGTTTTTTATGATATACATTTGACGTGAAACTGTTCTTATGTATCCCATCATACTTTGAACCACACAATTATTTTATTTTAATAATTATTACTTCTACTGTTAAGTCTGTTTTTGTTATGACTCTGCATTTATGTATGCCGTCAATCGAACGACAAAATTATTTTTATGTTACCTGTGCGAATTTCAAACGCACAATTTTACACCAGTACTGAAAACCTTCTATCCTTTACGGGTAGACTTTACATAGATAAATTAAGTCGTATAAGAAAAGCAATATGAGTATGTTAAATTTGATGTATTCCTTTTTTGTGCTTCTTCGTTACATTTGTTGTTTTTATATTGATATTAAGATCGTAACACAATATTGACTGCTGTACCCCTATTTTTGACATTTTTTAATGAATGGCTATTATTTATTTTGATTTTATTGAACCATAAAACTAATTTTTGACTCTTCACATTGAATAATCCGCGATTTAAATAAATTTCTATCAAAAATAAGGCGCAAAGAACTTTTTATATTATTTATATTAACAACAACAGCGTACACACATGTTGGCGTATGAATACACAACGTCAGAGTGGGCGTGTCGCCATCAAAATTGACAACATTGAAAATAAAACTAATAATTGTAACCAATCAGAAGACAGTAAAAACACCAAATTTATTTATTACTCTTTGAGTATGTTTGTTTTGTTCATGCATCGTTGACAATGTAATGGAATTTGATGCGACTGTCATACAAGTGAGAGGTTTAGCTAGCTATCAAACCAGGTTCAATCCACCATTTTCTACATTAGTCAGGAATATGACAGTTGTTATCCATTCGTTTGATGTGTTTGGACTTTTGATTTTGCCTTTTGATTTTTGATTTTCCTTTTTGAATTTTCCTCGGAGTTCAGTATTTTTGTGTTTTTACTTTTTAGAAATGGACTTAGTTACACGAACACTTTGTTGATCTTTCGCGCTAATTTCAAAAGTGTATTTCTATATACATTTTAACTGGAACCTATGCAGATGTACACGAACTGCACAACAATACTTATTACGTTTATATTATAATGCTGTTAGATCGCGGAATATATTGTGGATATGACATTTGACGTTTACATTCTCAAATATTCACAGCTGAATATGCCTCTAAAGTACCTTTATTGATACTTAGTAAAGTAAAATGGATAGTGTGTGTGTTTTTATTCATATCTTTAGTGCAATAACTATCGTTTACATGTTTTCATTTAACGAATAAACAATGTGTACTAGTATATGTAACATACAAGAACCGCTCGTCATTAAACAAGTTATATGGATAGTAAGGGATCGATCTTCGGTCATAGTCGATTTATTGGTCGACTCATCTACTATTGCTGCAGAATAGGTGGATACAGTCTTGAAGATGTGGATGGAGGCATACAGAATTTTGAACAGTTCAATGATTAAACTGGTATAAGTTTATTTTTCCAAGACAGGTCAGTTTAGTGTACTTTTTTTAATTTCTGAAGGCAATCTAAATGTGGTTCATATTACTTGCATGGCTATTTGCATCTATAATACTAAAATTACGAGGTCCAATTTGTCAGCCGTCATCACGTAAAAACGATGAATCAAAGAATTCAACTGTATATATAACTAATATAGTACAATGCTGTTGATTAAACATTACACCACTCCAGACCCTTTTGTTTTCCACATAATTAATATTGCCAATAATTAAGAAATTCCGGGTCTAATCCGATACCGAAACCAATAGTATATTCACCTGTTACCTATTAACTTATCTGTACGTTCCGCATCTGACAGGCGCACCACCAAACGCTGTATTTAAGATTTTGCTATATACACGGGTCGTAATCACAGGGTTGACCCAACTAAATTCAATCATTGTCACATTGTTCCCGGTTGTAGTATTTTAATCAGTATGACTTTCTAAGATGACAATACGAATAATAAAAATCTGGACTTAAAATAAAGCGTATAGGTACAGCATGTACAGTTTTCAATTTGTTAGCCGGAATGGCGTCAAACAGCGAATCAAAGAATTCAACTTTATTTATAACTCATAAAGGACAATGCTGTTGATTAAAAAATACTCCTTTCCATGCCATTTTGTTTTCCAAATAAATAATAGTACCAATAATTGATAAGTTCCAGGTCGACGGGTTCAAACAGAAAGATGTTGAAAGTAGAGAAAACTGTGCATCTTATAATCGGCATGACTTTATCAGATGACAATACCAATACTAAAATAAGGCTTACGCATAGTTATATTCTTTAATTCCGTCACAGACCCGCGATATCACGGGTGTGTTCTAGTAGTTACTAAATAAATACTCATATTCATTGCTTGATAATCGAAACATACAATTCACTTATTGATTACAAGAATCAGTTAAAAAGTTTCAGTGCACTTGATGAGTGTAACATATTTGGATTATCATATTCAACAAAAAATATGAATGTATTTTCTCTCGTTATATTACCGTTAGTATGCACCTTAAAATTATTTACTTTGGATTTACTATAGCATAATAAATTTATTATTTTGCTACCCTTCATTATTGCGGACGTACACATACGTGTACACTGGGGTAAAGCTGATGACCGTAACTGCATTCAAGGTCATCCCAAGATGTCGGATGAAAAATTAGGTCAGTATTTGTATTCTCTGTTTAAGTGTTTCTATATCATTTTCTTTACAAAGCATACATTGGTACGATGTAAAGAATCACACGGAAATCACATATTACTACCCAGAAATGTGTATGAAATAGGAAATTGGATTTGAAAAAATCGCTAAGATGACCGTAAATCGTTAGTAAAATATTTTCAAGATGACCGTAACAAAAAAAAAGGATGACCGTGATTGGTAAAAAGATGACCGTAATTTGTAAAGGATGACCGCAATTTATAAATGATGACCATCGATTCTAACAAATAACCTTTTTTGTATCAAATAATTGATTGTGTTGGTATAAAACGTATTTATAAGACTGCATTATCCTATAGGTAGAAGAATATAAGACTTGCTTCAAATACATAGTTCACCAACTGTATTAAATCGTATCCGAATGAAAGAGGAATCTTGCTAGCTTTGAACATGAGCTATATTGTAGACAATGTGCTTACAATGTAAACATTTTAACCTGTCTGTAGTATAACTCAAGGAAACAGGTGTATATATGTTGCACCTGCTTTGCACGATAGTGTAGTAGATATATTATGGGAGGGCACCTTTTATATATACAAGGGGGTTGGATTGTTCAACAATTTTTACATTTCTAATTCTATCCGATGTACAATGTATATAGTAATGTAAAAAATCTAAATTATACAAGTGAAAACAAAATTATAAATTTAGAAGAACTAACTATAGCATTCAAAAGATGTTCCTCCAATTTTAAAGTCAGTGGCGATTGTGTCCAAGAAGGGTGTCCAACGAAATTAAAAATGAACTTTATTAGGTTGTTAGTTTTCTCGTTTGAATTTATTTTACATTGTTATTTAGGGGGCCTTTTATACTGACTATGCGGTATGTACTTTGCTCATTGTTGAAGACCGTCTGGTGACCTATAGTTGTTGATTTCTGTGTCATTTTGGTCTCCAGTGGAGAGTTGTCTTTTGGAGAGTTGTCTAATTGGCAATTATACCATATTTATTTTTATATTTATGGAACTATTGCCAAATATTGAAGCAAACCTTAAAGAGATAGGGCGATACAAAGACTTCATTTCTGTATTGAAATCCTTATCTAATAGAATATTTACTGAACATATTGCTTTTCATTTGTTACTAAATGTCGGAATGTTTAATCTCAGTTTCAACTTCCCAATTATCAATTTCCCATTTCTCAGCAGTAACATACCATCTGCCCCTTCGTATGGTGTTTACATATCACAATTGATACGTTATTCACGTGCTTGTTCACACTATACGGACTTCATATACAGGAGTGTGCTACTTACGCAGAAACTTCTCCAACAAAGTTATGAGGAGGACAGATTAAAATTGACACTCCGTAAATTTTATGGACACCATCACGAATTGGTGGATCCATACGATGTGTGTTTAACCAAACTAGCTAAGGACATTTTTACCACATGGTAGATTGTGGTTTGTCATTATGTCGTCTAATCTTTTAATTACTAAACGTGACTTATTCCCGATTGTGACTGTTTTGCTGAGTGTGAATTCGCATTACTATAAGACGTGTTGCGGTACTTGTCTATCCCTAACTCATGTATTTAGTTTAAATGTTTAATGTTATATTTGTAATTCTCATCGGATTTTGTCAAATGTGTTGACGTCTTTTCTATTATATTTATGTGTTATGGAAACAAAAATTAATCACCGCCGTCATTTATTAGATTTAATTTTGGTCAACATAATCTGTACGATAATTTAAGCTTGAAGTTGGATTCATAACAAACTGCACATATACATATTATAGTTAATTGCTATTAATAAGTATTGCTATATGCATTGTGTTTAAATGCAATATCAGTATTTAGTTCTATTTTAATCTTTAATCAATCCTAATTCTATCTTACTTTTGAGATATAGTTTTTCATATGTGACGTAATTTTTCTGCTGTTTCAGAAGTTTCATATGTTCAAATTTTTAATGCCTTTTCACCATCGTATATGACGTAATTTTTAATGCCTTTTCACCGTCGTATGTGACGTCATTTTCATAATTTACTGCGTTGAGGCCTGGACTGAGTCGGGTGTGTCTATTCTGTGTTGGTCATTCATTATGTATTCGTGTTTGTTTTATGTAATGAGTTAACACTTCAGTTTCATTATGTATATCTGTTATATTCATTTGATAAAATTTACTGTTTGCAATAGCATTAATTGTTCTAAATAATTAGGATGTTCTTATCACAAGCATACAAACTTAGCCGTATTTGACACAACCTTTTTCAACTTTTGATCTTCAGTGCTGTACAACTTTGTACTTTTTTTCTCTTTCGATCTTTTATATCTGGGCGTCACTGGTGAGTCTTGTGTGGACGAGGCGCGTTTTTGGCGTATTAAATTTTAAACCCGATGCTTTTTGTTATTCATTAATCATGTGTTTCTTTGTCTAATACGTTTTCCTATTTATTTGTATTGTAGTCCTGTAATATTATGTTGTCATTTCTATGTTATATTTAACATTGCCATTAAAGTGCGAGGTTTGGCATGCCACAAAACCAGGTTCAACCCACCATTTTTTCCTTTAAAAATGTCCTGTACCAAGTCAGGAATATGGCCATTGTTATATTATAGTTCGTTTCTGTGTGTGTTACAATTTAACGTTGCGTCGTTTGTTTTCTCTTATTTTTGAGTGTAAATTGACATTGCGATAAGACGTGTCACGGTACTTGTCTATCCCAAATTCATGTATTTGGTTTTGATGTTATATTTGTTATTCTCGTGGGATTTTTTCTGATGCTTGGTCCGTTTCTGTGTGTGTTAGTTACATTGTAGTGTTGTGTCGTTGTTCTCCTCTTATATTTATGCGTTTCCGTCGGTTTGAGTTTGTTACCCCGATTTTGTTTTTTGTCCATGGATTTATGAGTTTGAACAGCGGTATACTACTGTTGCCTTTATTTATCAAACCAACTGAATGCAGGATAAATTTTAGTTCCATCGTATCCGGTATTGTCAAGGGACTGTTTGTATATTTCAAGGCAGATGTTGAGATTTTAATCTGATTTTGCTGGATAATCTTATGTTTAATCAATGTTTGTTTTCTTCAACTTTTCGTCGTACCGCTGTCAATTTGTATTATATTCTTACCTACACAGTTTGGAGTTATACATGGAGATAACATTAGTCCTAACCTGTTCAAGATTTTCATCAATGACCTTCCCAACTATTTGGAAAAATCTCTAGACCATAAATATTAATAGGCATATCATCTCTAAATCCTTAAAAACTAGTACTTTATGCATGTTTTTGATCATGCTATTAAGCTTATTCTTCTACATGGAATAATTTAGATATGGAAACCAACTAATTTGCATGGATAAAATTAATTCAAATTTAACTTGTGAAAAGCTAGTAAATTTTGTAAATTCATTCTTCAAATAAAAATACAAATTGTGCAGCCTTATCTGAAACTTGGTCGGCTTCGACTGTACTTTTAATTAGTGAGGTCTTTTTTGAATTATTGGCTTAGACTAGAAAATTTAGACTAATTTCCTTTATTACCAGCATTCAAATATCTATGTTCTAAGTATAAATCGTCTCATGGTATGGCTTTCTCCAACACATTTTAAAAACTCTTTCCTGGTTTTGCAAATCTAAATGATGGGAAAAATATTTCAAACAATATCATCAGGAAAATATTGAAAGAAACGTTCATAAAAATTTTGGAAGGATCGACTGACCAAGAAATCAGGAGAGCTCCGCACTTAAGTGAAAGTTAAGGATAATTATGATTTCGAAAAGTATCTATATAAATATCATAACAAAAGTTTAGCGTAGGAGATCATTAACGAAATTGAGGATGTCATCTGACCATTTGCAGATTGAAATAGAACGATACCAGGGTACTCCTCCAAACTTTAGACTATGCCAGCAATGTAATTCTGGTAATATTGAAAAGAAGTTCATTTTCTCTTTTATTGCACAAAATATAACGAAGACAGACACCGTTTATATCACATCTGAATCATGTTCCAATTTCAATAACTTAAATTCCTTAAGAGAATTTTCTAAGGCTGCTGTCTTGTGAAAACTGAACTGTGTGAAAAGAGTTGTGTATATTCCTGGTTAAACACTGCAAATAGCAGATTTATATTCCATGTTTCGCAAAATTAGCTATTGTTGTTATTTAAAAAAAATATTTGTTAAGTGACAGGATTCAGTTTCTCTATTTATTTTGTTCATCTGCTTCTGACACGGGGAGGATTGCTGTTATTGCCTATCGCAATCAACAGTATATCCTACAGCACCGTCCCTTGGTGTCTCCTACCGATAAACAAATTTCCATCTTTATAAATAATAATTTAAGTTTGTTCAAACTTTACTTTTAATGTTGTTTTTTTTTGTGCATTGCTGGACATAGAAATAATAATGATAATAAGGATGGAAGGGGGAAAAAGAACTTTTAATGTATTTTTGTTATTAATACTATTTTCATTCGTCTATTATAATATCTGTCACGTTATATAATGTACAATGTTTGTTGCATATATACTTTCATTATTGATAATTGTAAATGTCCGCTTTGGGACCCTGATTGGAAAAATAAAAAAAAAGGTTTGTATTCAAATTTTAACGTTGTTATCAATAAATATTTAATTATTTACGAGAAATATGCAATTTACTATCATTGTCATAAACTCTAAATACGGCAAATAGTTGAAAAGAAATTGATAAAACATATTTATATTTTATAACCGCTAAACGAGCCCCTATTGAGACAAACTCAACAAACAGTTATGAATACAAATATGAATATTTCTTAGAATTGACGGTCATCCTTTAAAAATTACGGTCATCCTTCACAAATTACGGTCATCTTTTAGCCAATTACGGTCACCCTTGTTATGAATCGCTGATCCTGTTACGGTCATCTCGATTATGATTTACGATCATCTTAGCGATTTTTTCAAATCCAATTTCCTGTTTCATACACTTTTCTTGATAGAAATTTGTTGATTCCGTGTGATTCTTTTACAAATTTACATCGTACCAAGGTATGCTCTGTAAAAAAAAATGCTTTAGATACACTTAAACAGACAATACAAATTCTGACCTAAATTTTCATCCGACATCTTGGGATGACCGTGAATGCAGTTACGGTCATTAGCTTTACCCCAGTGATGTATCTACTATTTGAGTAAGAGGCAACACTCATCATAATTATTCATTACATTCTTAAAATTTCATCTCAATATATCATACATACACATTGACATGGCCTAGAAGTGGCATACATTATTTGGATCTTGTATACGATGTAGATAACGAACTATGAAACAGAGAGTTGCATCAGGTTGTATACTATAGTTTTGTTCCCTGTTTTTCAAAGCCCTTTACCATATGAGAAGTTTATCCTGTAGTCATACACTATTTGTATCCATTTACCTTTAACGTTTATTAAGTTATTATCATAAATTCTATGGCTTGGAATAACACTTCACAGCATATGTTCGGATCTTGGCTACAAGTTAACTCATTTTCACGTATGCTTATGTACAGCTCATGTTATATATATTTGCTTTATGATTAATGGTTCATATACGCATGACCATTCACAATTATTATTTATACTTTCTCCCCGATGTCACACGCAACATTATTCACCTCATTTATCACAACTATAGAGAAAGGTATAATAGACATGCAAGTATGAACGAGGAGTGATAAAGACGAACAAAGCTACAGCATCATCTTTTCTCAACACATGCATTGACCTTATCCATTTAATTTTGTCTTGTACAATTAAATATTGCATTACAGACGGGGAAAGGTTAAGGAGTACAGATCTACGACTATAAAATACGGTGAACAAATGTTGATATTTCTAGCTTATAAAAATCACCTGTATTGTCTCTCTGTGTTTTCTGCAATTACAACAATGAGTATATAGAAAAGAAGTTGTGTGGATGGAAATTGATAATAATCGTCCCAGTCATGCAATATATATATATATATATATATAAAACTGACGTGGAAAGGTAACACATGGCCAGCGAAAGCTCTTTTTTTGAGAGCCCAGGTGGTCGTGTGGTCTAGCGGGACGGCTGCAGTGCAGGCGATTTGGTGTCACGATATCACAGTAGCATGGGTTCGAATCCCGGCGAGGGAAGAACCAAAAATTTGCGAAAGCAAATTTACAGATCTAACATTGTTGGGTTGATGTTTAGACAAGTTATATATATATATATATATATAGATATTCATATTTATGTAGCTTGATTAACTATGATAATGTTTTATAGTTTAAGGATATATGCTATTTATACACAGTATTTTATTTTTTTTCATATTTCGACTACGGAGAAAAACGTTTGGTGCTCACATAACTTACCAGATCTGCGATACTAATGACGAGTTTACTTGAAACAAAGAACTAACACCAATTGAACTTGTTTAGTCTAGACACTGAGTTAATATAAACGGAACAAGATCGCTTGAAATCAACATCTTTCCTGATAATACGTTCATACATCAAAGTTTATTTACACAAAACGACAATATTGAAAGGTCGTTTCTTCAAGAAATTGGTATCATAACAGTTGCACATTGTTTTCTATAACCTCTATCAACAGAGTATGACATGCATTATTTCCTAGTGAGATCTGCTTATTCATCTAGCAAATAGTATGACATGTGTTAACCAACTCGAGTGTGCTACGATATATGAATTAACTTTTACAGAGAGGTTTTTTTTATCCGCACTTATCTTACAATGAACTACAGTTATAACGAGATGTTTTCGGATACCTGCTTTATTCCGAATATACAGACAAAACTATTTGACTGTCAAAGTAATAGTTTTAAATTGTTTTATTTGACTGCCATTTTTTTTTTTTATCAAAGAGTAATTATTCATCAACGTATTATAAATCATATTTGTTTACAAGATCAGTTGTATAAATATGTGATTCATTGGTTACATCAGCATTTAGCTTTACATAAAACACCATTTATATTTAATTTAAAGATACTATTAATGGTTTTTAAATCGCATATTCAGATTTGGGTGCGTCGGACATCTGACGGAACACCCGTTAAATAATAATTGAAAGATAACAGGCATCAAGATCTGTTGAATGTTACGAAATCATATTTATAAATTGGGTCTATTATTTCTTTATTGAATTAGTAGATGGCTATTTATAATTTATTACTATGTCAAGTATTTTCTTATAAATATATTATTTTTTTTGTATGTTTATTATCAAGCTCTAATTATTTTTGAACGAATGTTTTTTACCGTACACATAACTATTTTCGCACAATCACTATCTCGGAATAATTTGGGGGATACTCAATGCGTTACAATGGCAGCATGTATGTGTAACACATTTCGTTTGGGCAATGTAATAATGGATTTTACCCATTATTTACTTGTCACAAAATTATCACCTGAGTTCTCAGGCAGCTTGAATAAAACGGATAATTAGGCAACCCTCTCGTCGGGTGAACGAATCATTTGTTTGTCCATTTGACAGTTCTTTTGGATACATGTTTTAGTGTGCAAATGGTTTTTTCACTCGAAGTTATCCATCTCAGGTTGCAAAGTGAGCCCATACCCTCTAAGCATGGGCTGGGCTAGCGCTCAACATGCAGGTATAAAATTAAGAGTAGGTATTAATATACTTGAGTTACCTATGCTTGACATGGGATGGGCCAGCGCTCAACATGTCACGCGTAGAGAGGTATAATATTTCGAAGTAACAAGTGTTCTTCGAATTACGCTTCAAGCTCTTGTCAATACTCTCTTTTAAAGGCTCTCTTTGCCATTAAGTTCACATTGTTTGAGGTTTCATTCAAAACCCTACGAGTTATGTTTCTGATAGATGTATAATCAAGCGGCTCGTAACTTTCTCCTAATGGTCTAAGTTATTTGAAGTCACATTTATACATCTACACTCTATCGTCTATTGCAGTTGCAGCGATAGATGCTCGAATAATGTGATTTTAATTTCTTGATTGATGTATGTATTTTATTTAGTTTTTAAATACATATCAATCATAAGCATGTTGCCCGTAACGCCAATTTTTGTAATATTTGATATTTGTATTTATTGTATTTTTATTTTGTAATTTATATATATTAAATATTTTTCATTTTTGATTTATTTTGATTTTCCATTGGATAATTATAATTTATTATTATTAATTATTAAAACACGGCACATAAATACATACATTGAAAAGTGTATTTCCTCATTGCAGTTTAAAATAATACGAACAAAATTAAAATGTCAAAGGCAATGATTCCTGAGTCGAACGCAATTTTCGGTACGTATACTAACATCCGGGACTTTCAATCTATATATAGCTATCTGCCAGGCTGTTGTTTGGAAAGCAAAAAACAGACGGCAAGTGTTTAATAATCTATATCTCGACCCTATTAAATTGCGTTTTCATGTACATGTACTTCAATAGTTATATCTGTAGGACTGAATGACGTATAAATTTTATGTACATACAATAAAATTATTATTGATAACATATATAAAGAAAAAAATAAGAACAATTACAATTAAGAAAATTAATGAACCTTTTGTTGGGAAAAACAACATTAGAGGGCTCATTAACTGTAAGTTTGACAAATCTTTTACATGTGTGTCTACCATACATTCTTTCTACGTGTATCATGTATATTTTGCTTGATGAAACTCATTTGCGGTTTTTAATCAAATGGTATAAAAAAAATGTGAGCAGAATGCACAGAGTGCTACAAAAACTGAAACACTTTCGATTTGGCATAATAAAAGATAACAAAAATCTTTTATCCATAGTCTTTTATTTGACAACTAGCTACAGCAAATAGTGATACAATGACAATTTTTTCTCGTGTCAATGTCATAATTCTATTGATGGTCGATTGATATATTTGAGTATAAAGCAACTTTCAGCACCGTTAGGGTATTTCATGGCAGTCAGTTTTGGTGCAAGAAATCGGAGTTCCTGCACAGAAAAGTCTAGGGTTTCTGTAGGAAAACTAACAATTCAAGTCTATCAAGATTAGATTCGACCGCACTGGATACGTGCGGGATTTGAACTCACCACCTCAGTGTTAATAGGCCAGTGATACAGTACTTTGACTACCGCTCGTCCACCATGAACCCGATTTCAAAAGTTTAAGCTGGCGTTTACACCAAAAATAAGTATATTAATAATCACTGCCTTGAATATTCTTTTCTTTCGTCGTATCATTTTTTCTAAGGGGTGAAGTTGCTAAAACTCAATTTGATGATTTGATATACCACTTGTCACTGATTTATATAGTTTAGGAAAAGGAGATCAAGAAGTCAAAAGGAAGTATTTTATTGTAGATTATAGTACAATTTGTTGTAAATACATGCAATGCTGTTTCGTCATTGTTCTTTTGAGAAGAGGATGCATTAGCCACAAACATGTGACCTCATTCTTTATGTCTCAATTCCAAGCAAGGAGCTTGTTGTTGTCGTCGTCGGATGTTGTCTATCATAGGATTAAAAGCTATTCAACTATCAAACTAATTTGGCCGTTATTTCCTTTCAAGATGTAACCACAGAGCCTTTTTTTCCTTTTATGAATGCCAGACTTCACCAGAACGTGACACCATCGAATAAGAGTTATCTCAAAACTTGTACTTAGATGACCAACACGACGGTGTCACATCAAGCCCTGATTACCTTTCGAGCGCACGTGGTCTGCGATCAACCCCGGTATTAAGTGTTGTGCGTGTTGATCATCCTATTTATATACCTTTTTTCGGCTACGACTTGTGAGCTGAATATCTCTTTGGCTTCTACTTGTCCATGTTTTTGTATTTTTTTAAGTGTATTAAATTGTATCATTCCTTTTTCACAAATGATTTTGTTTGACGATTACGGGTTTAAAAGATAATTAAAGCAATAGAAAAATCAAAGCGTTTTAGTCAATACCAACATCGTCACAGTTGATATAAGCATATTCAATAAACTTTTTGATTACTAAAACCATTTTTATGATAAAAAGATTAAATTCAAAAATCAATAGGTTTCTGAAATACTAATAAAAGAAAAAAGAATGCAATCGACAGAAATCATCAAAATTTCAAGAGCAATTCTTTTTATCGTCCTTGTCAAGTATTCAATGCAATATGAATCGCACTAGTAACCCGAATTTAACTTGATCGGACAAAAACGTGTTAACGCTATTTAAATGAGATTGATCGTTATTTGATAAAGATTGACAAAAATTAAAAATTATATTTAATTCATTTCAATTCATATCAATTCATTTTAACGCCAGTCAAATAGATTTCTCTGCAGTCGATCAATTGAAATCAATTTAGTGGTTAGTTGCGTCAAACTAATAGGCCACGCCCCTGTTAAGCTATTTCAAACATGCATTAATTCGTTTTAAACATGGATGAGACCCGGGCTTTTTACAGGTAAATCACTCAAGCAAAACGACCTCGATGTATCTATCGTAAGTAAAGTGTGATCCTTTGCAACTATATAGTAACGAAACTTTATGTATTCCTGTATATTAACCGTTTCTCTTTTTTTTCTGTTTACTATATTGTACTCGTAAATCAAATTTAGACACGGAAAACTACACAGAAATTATTTATTGTGTACATAATTTAAATTGATGTGTCTTATATTTCCGGGAAGCAACATATAGTCATTCTCTTGCTGTATATTGATATTTGGAAAAGCTTGTAATGAAAAACAAGATATTGTTGAATAATAAAATTGACGAAGATAATGTTGACGTTGAATATGATAAACAGAAAGGCATCCTCAAAATTCTAAATGAAGTAGCAGCCCACTGAACTTTTAAAACTGTGTTAAATTGTAATACCGGTCACTTGCCAAATCGGGCGTTAATTGTGGAAGAGAAACAAATATCAAACAAAAATATTGTTCTTACGATTCTGTAAAAAGATTATTGTGCTATCATGCACCCTGACGCACTTGTAATAAATGAACATGTATTCTGTATATATGATATAAATTTTAGTCTGCGATAAAGATGGGTAAGTTGATTTAAGTTTAACGACCTTGACAGGCTATTTGTCGGCATACTCTTCCGTTTTTTAATGTTTTAAAAGAAAACATACCTTTACGTTTTGGGCATTTAATATAAGTCTACTTACCAAATTGAAATGAACATAAACATTGTTAAAAAAAACAAAAAATGGAAAAGAAACATTCTGCATTGTTGCTTTCATATAATTTTATTTCCTATATATTCATGATATTTGAGCGAAAATTTCTAAGTTAAAACTGATTGTAGTATAGATAAAATATTCCATCTAGGTGCTCTCGTTACATATTAAAATGAATTTCATTGGTCGGAACGTTTGCAAACTTTCAATCCAGGTGTTCTCATCGAGGTCCGCGTTCATGTTTCAAATCAATACACAATATGAAGTCCAGTTCGGCTGAGACTACTATAACACAGAGATTGGTCACTCTCTGTACTGGTCAGTCAAATCGTATTTTCACGATGTCCACGGATGCGCGCGCATTCGTACTGATTAGACAAGAAGGACGATCAGCCATTGTTTACAAGCGTGGTGCAAAATAATAACATATGTGGCTTATTAAGGCGTTTTTTATATCAGTAAGTATAATAATAAGATTAAAAATGTTAATTATTGTTTGATTATGTTCACATTAGCCTTGTTTAGTATATTTATAAGCGTAAATTTACAAATGAAACATTGAAAATTTACCGCGTTTGACTTTTCAGTTCGTTAGACCGACTCGAGTTATTTTGTAAATAGGTTAAATTCAGAGGAACAGTTGGTTTTCTAGATAGTATTAAAACTTTCTTTCATATTTTTTCTTTACACTGATGTATACTTTGTCATAATTTGATATACCAGCAAACTGCTATTAATCCCTTTTTGTGGGGAGATTTACCACATGAAGGTTTTCAAAATGGCCGATGTAAATTTTGAGTCAATTTCTGTTGTGCTAGGGTATAATTCAGTTGAATAATTTGTTTTCCCAAATGGCATTAAAACATTCCCTTGTATTTCTTCTTTCTACTAATGTTTACTTTGTCATAATTTGATATACCAGCATACTGCTATTAACCCCTTTTTGTGTGAGGGGGGTCCCCATGATGAAGACTCCCAAATGAAAAATGTCAATTTCTGTTGTGCTAGGGTATAATTCAGTTGAATAATTTGTTTTCCCAAATGGCATTAAAACATTCCCTTGTATACTTCTTTCTACTAATGTTTACTTTGTCATAATTTGATATACCAGCATACTGCTATTAACCCCTTTTTGTGTGTGGGGGGGTCCCCATGATGAAGACTCCCAAATGAAAAATGTCAATTTCTGTTGTGCTAGGGTATAATTCAGTTGAATAATTTGTTTTCCCAAATGGCATTAAAACATTCCCTTGTATACTTCTTTCTACTAATGTTTACTTTGTCATAATTTGATATACCATCATACTGCTATTTACCCCTTTTTGTGTGTGTGTGTTGGGGGGGGGGGGGGGTCCCCATGATGAAGACTCCCAAATGAAAAATTTGAAAAAGGTAAGTTTGTCCACATTTTAAACAAATCCATCAATTTACCATGGCTATTAGTTTGTTTAAGTAAAGTTGCAGACCCTATTCTGAGTATTCATTTATCATGTTTATAGTTTAGAAGCATAAGTAAGTTTTCAATGTTACTGATTATAACTTTATTTATTGCAGAAATGCCTCTCCGAAAGAAATCCCGTTTGGGACGACCGAAAAAGAACAGCCATCAGAAAAAAGAACCGAAGCATAAAAATGGTAAGTTTATTTTTCAACATGATAACATTTAAATATTTGCTGACTTTGAATACCAATGAATAAGGTTTACTGTAATATCCATTACTTTATACATATGTCACTGAGTTCATTGCATGTCTAATGCTGAAGAAAAATGTTTCATTCCCTTTGTCATTTAGGTGAACCCCATCTCTAAGGTGGTTATGTCTGAAGCACTTGTGGTTCCAAAATTTAATGCCTGCTGTCTGTGGTGTTTTCTCTGACAAATGTTTATTTATCTTTGTCCTTTTGTTGTCATATTGTGAAACTGACATATTTCTTGGTCTAAGTCTTATAATAACAGAACCTATTATGACCTGTGATACTCCTTGTTGTTGAATTTCAACAGCTAATTCAATCAAGTTTTCTGCTATGTCCTTTACACTGGCTTCTGGTGTTATATCATTTCCACCAACCTGTATAAATACTACATGGGGTCGAAATCTTCTAATGACGTGCATGTCCATTCTTTTAAGTAATTCTGTGGTTCGACCTCCTTTTCCATGAATGTAGGATTGATGACCTGACAAAAAATCTGAAGATGTGTCTTTCATCCACTGATTGAGATCCCTTACTAGACTATGACCAAATACTAACACTCTCTCTGACATTTTTAAACTTAGTGTTTTCAGGGTCAAATTGATAATGTGAATTAGTTTAAATACATTCTCTTTTATAGTGTTGGTGAACTGTGTTAAGCACTGGCAGCATAATCAATAAGTGGTGTTCACATATAATTAATTATATAGATTAATTATCCATATTATTTAACCAATTAAAGAAAATAATACTATTTATAGACATTCAGAATGATTAAGTGATTAATTATATAAAAATAAAAGGTTTTCTGTTTAATTAAAACTATACAGCCTAGTACCTTTCAAAGCCAATAAAAACATGTTTGACCTCAATACTTTTTAATTATAATTAATAAATAATAGTTTCAGTCTGTTGGATAAATTTATGAATGGATACAAAAAAAATTCCACAATACCTGCAAAGGAAGCCGCCATAAAACCCAAATTAGATTTATTTAATAAAAATTACTTTAACTAGTTTAGATTAGATAACTTCTTTGCTTGACAGATTTTCAAATTTTAAAGGATGGGAAGAAATATTTGAATACATATATGTATGATTCTGATGGTGAATTAAATGATAACTACATGTACCTTAACTATTTACATGAATAATTAAATGATTTTGATGAATAGGCCTATATATATATAGGATGAAATTATTAACAGCCAAGCATGTAGTTTTATTTTGATTCAGAAATTTAATTGTGAGAGATTAACACACACATAAATATAACTACAAGAACTTACAGATACGGTCAAAATGTACTGTATGCTTAATATACTAATTCAGCTAAATATGCAGAAAATAGTAGATATACAGGATTGCATATGCCATGTAAAAAAGTGATATAAAAATTTTTTTTTCATCTTTATTTCAGTAGGTCCATGTATAGAAACAGAGAGATCCAAAGACGCATTGTTTCCCTGCGAAGACAGTTCACTTATTGTAGAGTTTCCAGATACTGAAATCCATTTTATTGATGGTAAGATTTTAGTCAAATTTTATGATTTTTTTGTGCAATAATGCATTATGTACCATGATGGACATATTGGATTTGGTTATCATTATATACATGTATACCCCCCACAAAGGAAGTTTGTTCAATTATATATGAATCAGCCTGTCCATATGTCTGTCGGTCGGTCCATATAGGGAAAACAAATGATATTTATTTTAGGCCCTATGTGGAATGTGATTACTTGAGGCATTCTGTTTCAGGTCTTGTTAAATTTTTGATGAAGGTACAGTTATGAGCCATCTTATAAGGATTTTGACCCCAATTTCATGGTTTTTGTCGAGCCTGTTACTTTTTTTGCAGAAAGCTCGACATAGGGATAGTGATCCTACGGCGACGGTTCAGTGACCACTTGAAAAAAAAGTTAAAAATTTTTGTAATGTTGAATTCTCTCTGATTATAGTAATAGGATAACTATATTTGGTATGTGCGTACCTAGCAAGGTCCTCGTGGCAGTCAGACAGTTTTCACTTGACGTCAACCTGATTTCATGGATCAGCGAACAAGGTTAAGTTGGGGTGGTCAAGTCCATATCTCAGATATTGTAAGCAATAGGGCAAATTGGAAAGTCTGTAATGTGTACATGTCCAACTGGCAGGTGTCATATGACCTTGACCTCAGTTTCATGGTTCAGTGGTTAAAGTAAAGTTTGTGAGTTTTGGTCTTTTTATCTAATACTTTATGCCATAGGTGAACTATATTTGGTGTATGGAAATATTTTATGATCTATATATCAGTTGCGCAGGTTTTATTTGACCTTGATCTCATGTTCACGATTCATTGCTCAGTGTTAAGTTTTTGTGTTTTGGTCTATTTTTCATAAACTATAAGTAATTGGTCAACTATATTTGTTGTTTGGAGGCATTGTTAGCTGTAAATGTCTGCCAGGCATGTTTTATCTGACCTTGACCTGATTTTCAGGGTTCATTGGCCTTTGTTTAGTTATCTCTTGGTTATCTTGGTTAATGTTAAGTTTATGTGACAGTTGTAATAAAGCTTTATACTTAGGACTGTCAACATGATATCAATGGTTAGTAAAGAAGGCGAGACATTTCAGCATGATCACTCTTGTTTTAAATATGAAAATGACACTTTTCTTTTTCATTCTTATTCAAAATTTATTCATAGGAAATGGTTTTCATATAAAAAGAAAAAGGAATATGTGGTACGAGTGTCAATGAAACAACTATCCCTCCAAGTCGCAATGTATTGAAAGTTAGCAATTATCGGTCAAAATTAGAGTTTCAACATGGAGCCTTGACTAACAAATAACAGCCTGTTATAAAGGGCCCCAAAATAACCAGTGGTTTTAAGTTCAAACTAGTGTTGTCAACAGTTAACCGGTTAATCGGTCGAACGACCGAATACCGAATACCAAAAAACGCTAACCGGTTAACCGGACTTTTTTTCAATTTTTATAGATTTTATATAAAAAGGTTAGCTTTTACTTTAAAAGTGTCGTCATGGTAATTAATTTGACTGTAAATTGATTGCTATTGTTAATCCCATCAACATAAAATTAATTAAAATTTGTCTCTCAGCTTGGGGCAGGATCTTAAAGAAACATAATTAGTATACTTGTTTTTTTAGCAGTAACTCTAAATCAGTAATGCGATTAAATTTTACGATTTACTTCATTATTTCGTATCTGATCTAATATTGTGTAAACCTACATCTAAATGTGCAAATTCCGTCGTGCAAGGCTTAGTCTTACTTTAAACGAAATGCTAACTCAAAAATTGTGAAATGCAATGTGAATTTGCTCAATGCATACGTGATAGTAAGAGTAACATGCAAACAAAGTAAAGAAACAGGCCGTACGGTGACCTATAGTTGTTGATTTCTGTGTAATTTTGATATCTTGTGGAGAATTGTCTCATTGGCAATCATACCACATCTTCTTTTTTATAATTAATCACTCAAAATGAAACAATCCACACCATTTTCGGAGACAACAAGTGAAAAAGAAAGAATAATCATTTTAAAACATATTCAATTCCACGACATCAAGTAGTTTTTTTATTTTATTTTTCAATCTGAAGTTGGTACAAACGCTATAGTTGATACGGTGTAGTTGCTTATTAAAAGTCAAACTTCGCAAGAATCCTCACAGACAAGCCTGATAATTCCAGAGGAAAAACTTCAATTCTAAAAGCATAAATTTATGACTTGGATAACAGGTTGTCAAATTGACAATCATACCACATCTTATATCAATGTGTAGGGTACTATTGATAAGGCTTGCAAGCACCAACTCAAACTACCGGTTAACCGGTTAATCGGTCGAACGATTATCCGAGTAACCGGTTAGGCAAAAGTGTACAATTTGACAACACTAGTTCAAACACATGTTCTTGTTTTAATTTTTTTTCTTTTTTTTTTAGACAAAGACGAACAGTTCTGGGAAATTCCGAATTTTCATGATGATACAGTTACAAGACAAGACAACATGACCGAAATGGTTGACAGTGATGGTATACTTGGGAATGAGTTTTATGTTGTTTTGGACCATATACACCGTTACCCAGCAGACATCAATTTAGATGAATTTGTACTTCAGAAATCAAAAGAAAGGTTCTACATGCTTAAAAATGACTGTCAGCAAAATTTGAATGTGTACAGAACTTTTGAAATGGTAAAAATGTCACAGTATTTAAGGTATATTGAGTTGTATGATACAGATAAACCAACAGTGAAGACGTGCATCACAATTGATGACAATTTTCAAGCTAACATAGTTGTTCATGGAGTACACTTACCAAAAAGTCATGTTATATGGAACACACCTGGCCTACCAATCAAGTATTTAAAAAAACATCATGTTCAGAAGCTGCTCACAGCTGCATCATGCTACCAAGTTTGCATTGGAAACCCAGAATCAGAATTCCAGAACAATTTGCCCATTGGTTACTATGGTAATAAACCTTCTTCAACTTCTGCAGGCTTTAGAGAAGATGATTTAGGTGCATATCACAAAGACTTCCACTACAACAGTACAATAGGGTCAAGTTACTGCACTCTGTTGTCAGACGTACAAAGATGTAAGAGATGCCAAGCCTACCGTAAGAATCTTCACAAAAAAAAAGAATCGTCTGAAGACAAAAGTTCCAACACCAGAAAGGAATTGGTTGTCATCACATAAGGGAAATAAAGTTATGACAGAGAGTGAAAAGCTGACCAAATTGAAACAACTAACAGCTCTATCAACAGACTTGAAGACAAGGGTTAAAAACTTAGAGAAGAAATTACAGCATGCTATACAAGTAAATGGACTAAGTCTGTTGGATTCAGATAGTAAGGACTTCTCAACACTGATGAAAAACCAAAGTGAAGAAATAAAAAGGCAATATCCAGATGACAGTAGCTACCAGCGTCTATTCTGGGAGCAGCAAATAAAATTCAACCGATTGAAAGACAAAAAAGGTATGAGATGGCACCCAATGATGATAAAATGGTGTCTTTATCTGAAGAGCAAGTCGGCCTCAACCTATGATGCTTTACGACACTCGGGGTTTATTAATTTGCCAAGTGAGAGACTACTTTATGATTACAGTCACGTTATAAAGCCAGGCGTTGGTTACAATCCAAATGTTATGGAGGCGTTAGCAACCGAGATCAAACAGAAGAACCTGACTGAGGAGTGGCAGCAGTATGTTGGCATCCTGCATGACGAAATTCGTATCAAAGAAGACCTTGTTTATGATAAGCATTCTGGAGAGCTGATAGGTTTCGTGAACTTGGACCAGACCGGTAATTCGATACAAAATATTGAACAGTCACTAAAAGAAGAAGCACCTAAAATGGCCAAAAATGTTCTGGTGATAATGGTCCGTGGTATTGCGAATAACCTGAAATTTTCCTTGGCCCATTTCGCTACAACAGGGATAACAGCAGACCAACTATTTACCATTTTGTGGGAAGCAGTTGAAATTTTAGAACTTGATGCAGGACTGAAAGTCTTATTTATAACATCAGATGGAGCATCACCAAACAGAAGATTTATCCGTCTCCATGCCAATAACCAAAACGGCATTGTTTACAGATCTCTAAACCGATATGCAGATGACGGACGACACATCTATTTCATTAGTGATGCTCCACACTTACTAAAGACAGCCAGGAACTGCATGAGCAACTCATTTTCTCACAAGAAATCCAGAAATTTGTGGAAAAATAATAAAAACATTTCTTGGATGCACATTGTTAACCTTTTCAAGGACCATTGCTCCGGGGGATTACGGTTGTGTCCAAAGTTGACAAAAAACCATATTGACATTTCATCTTTTGGGTGCATGAAAGTGTCCCTAGCAGCACAAGTTTTGAGTTCAACAGTTGCTAATGCTTTGGAATTGGTGTACGGTCCAGATACAAGTGAAACAGTCTGCTTTATCAGACACATGAACAAATTCTTTGATTGTTTGAACACCAGGAGTTTGTATGAAGCCAGAAACACAAGGAACAATAATGTAGCACCATACACTTCAGAAGATGACGAAAGATTACAGTACCTGTTAAACGATTTCTTACAATACTTTAGTGAGTGGAAAGCAAATGTTAACAACCGAGCCGGCCAATACTCCAAATCAGAACTTTCAAAGATGCAGCTTAGTTACCAAACATTGCAGGGTCTAGAAATAACTGTCAAATCTGTTGTGGAATGTGTAAAGTTTATGTTAAACAAAGGAGCCCCTTATGTTCTGACTGACCACTTCAATCAAGATCCTATCGAACAATATTTTGGTATTGTCAGGACAAGTGGTGGATGTAACACTAATCCAACTTTAGAACAGTTCAACCACTCGATGGTTAATATAAGAGTTGCTGGCTCGCAAGCCCTTGCACCATTTCGAGGCAACACAAGGCGTAATATTCAGCGTGATTTTGCATTAGAAAGTGAACCTTTGGCTAAGAAAAAAAGATGATTGACCACAATAACTACTGTTCTTGTATTATCAATAACTACAATGTATTCATACTTGTACCACAGTTTTATTTTAAGATCATTCATATATATATATGTACATTGTATATTGTGAATTTTTTTTTTTGCCATATCAACACATATTAACATTTGCAAAATAATTTATATCAAATAAAAACTTAACAAATTTTTGCTAAAAAATATATATTTCAAAGTATTTATTACTTCCCAACTGGTATATTTTGAAAAAAAATAAGTTAAACAGTAAGAATTCATAAAATATGTTCTCTTCTAATTCAATTAATTAAATACCTCTGATTCTTCTCCTTAAGTAATTGATTTGAGTCTTTACAAAATAAATATGCAATAGTTTGATCACAATGTAAATTTAATACTCATGCATGCACACTTAATCAACATGTATTACATCATTTTGCAAATCATGTTAGTCTTATATACCTTTTTTTTTTTTTAATAATCAAATAGCTAAATATGAACAAAATATTTGCTGGATAATAACATTTTACTAAATCTTAAATATACAGCAAATATGAACAATATATATGCTGGATAATAAAATTTTACTAAATCTTAAATATACAGCAAATATGGTTTCAAAGTTTAATTAACTCACTGTTCATTTGCTAATGCACTCGGTTTGATTGGTCTTTGAGTACTTGTCGTAATGGTTTGGCTTTTACAGTTGTCTTTTGTTCCATTTGGAGCTTAATTTGACGGGCAGTTGAATGACCACGAACTGTCAGAAATAATCTTATACATTTCTCTAATATGTACTCTTTGTAGTCTGGTGTTGTACAAAGTTGATCCCAATAATAATTGGTCATATAATTGTCTAAGATGGTCTCAGTTAATGTGACAATGTCCAGGGAATTGGCTGATATGCAGTTTAAATTTACACATTTTCTATATATATTTTCGAACTCTCTGACAAGGAGGAAAAAGTTGTCGCTTGGAACCTTCAAGCCACCACGATTCAGTTTTTCAGTCCATTTTGTGTACTTGCTAACAAATGTTTTTGTTGAAGTAGTGTCTTTGCAGATTAGTTCTGATAACTGTTCAGACATTTTCTGGTGTTTAGAACTTTTCTTGTTTTTAACTTGTGTAGACTCCTTCTTCAAAGCTGAAATAATGTAGCCGGACAAGTAGTACAGAATGGACTGATCAGTTTCTGATAGGCTGGTTGGTTCTTTGGATTTTCTTGTGTAAAGTGTGGCTCTTTGTTTTATTAGCTCTTTAAAGATGCGGTCTTGTAGCAATGCAACAAATGGTTTAATAGGCATGCTGTCATCTATTTCATTAGAGTTAATTTCAGTGGTCAGTAGATTAAAAAGAAGAGTTTGGATGCTGTCTAGGCAAGTCATGTTATAATAACTGCTGAATAGCTGTTCATTAACTGTTAAGTCACTATTTGATGAACCTTCTGATGAACTTATAACCCCTTTAAAAGATGGACTTAATGCACTTAGGATTGAGTCACTTAGCTCTTGCTTGTCTTTTAACATTGTAGCAAGTTTTATCATGTTTTTGCCTTTAATAGATGATGAACTATTGCGAAATGGGCAGCTGATGATTGATTCTATGGCACTTGTGAAAGAGTCGGACAGTATCTTGTCGAATTCTTGGTCACTTAATGAGAATTTAGTCTGAGTTGGGGTTGAGTGGCTAGTCTTGCTTATTCTGCATTCACTAACTGAAAGAAAATAAAAATACCGTTATTAATGTATACATTTATGACATTTATCATTTTAGAGACTAATAAGGTTTGAGAATTTACTGGATTTGTTTATGTTTGTTCCGTTTCAAACAGTGCTTTATGCGCGGACAAATTCCAGGGATTCAAATGACCAACTAACATCTCCTTTTCAGATGTCTGTTTTAGTTGTACGTTTGCATTTAGTATTTAAATTTGTACATAATCTGTATGTATTGTATATTAGTTTGTCTGATTCATTGTATTTAGATTTGTACATAATTATTCAATGGTGAAAAATAAAGTTTTCTTTTATTTTTAAACTCATTTAATGTCTTAGTTATACATAAAAATAATGTAAGGATTGGGCCGAGGCACAAAAGTTCATTTGGAATGGTTTAATGACCACTATACGCAATAGGTATTCTATATTTGGTGTATGGAAGGATTGTAAGGTGTACATGTCCAACTTGCAGGTGTGATCTAACCTTGACCTCATTTTCAATGTTCTGTAGTAAAAGTTTTTTTGTTTTGGCCGTTTTTTATACAACTGTATTCGATGGTTTTGCTTACAAAAGTGGCAATGGCTGGAGCACCATGAGCGATATAATTACATACTATACTTAAAACAATAATCTGTATTTAATACTGTTAATTTCATAACCAGAAGGACTTTGTAATGAAACACAAATGTTTCTTGTCTATGCGGTTTCTATAAGAAGGCCCATAGTTTTGCTGTTTACCCAGAAATTAGTATTAACATCATATAAAACATTAGATGTGGTGTATTTGCCAATGAGTCAACTCGTCACATGAGACCAAATGACACAGACATTAACAACTATAGGCCCCCTTACGGCCTTCAACATTGAGCAAAGTATAGTTGGTATGGTTCAATATTTAGATGTTTCAGTTTGCACAGTAATTAATTGTTTTATGGAATCTCTTCTGATTCGTCAGGAAACCTGGAGCTGCATTTTTTTAAAGGAAATTACTACATTTGGTACACAAAAACTACAAGTCACAAAAGAAAAGTAAAGACCGGCCAAATGAAAAAAAGAATAATTCTCTTAGATTAAAATACACATGTAAATGGAAAGTAAGTTTCATGAGACAATGCACTTTTCAACTATGAGTATATTTAGAATGGTATGTTACAAAATTTGTGTAAAACCGCAACCTAATCCACATGGTGTAGCTAATTTTCGCTTACTGAAATGTCAGAAATATTTGCCACTGACGGTCAGTTATTGATTATTTGTCAGAAAATGTGGTGTAATTCCCAATGAGACAACTCTTCACAAGAGACCTAACGACACAGAAATTAACATTTAGGTCACCCTACGGCCTTCAACAATGATCAAAGCATATTTAGATGCTTTTGTTTTTTTTAAAAGTGATTATTTGTTTTATTTCATCATAGTAAAATTTTCTGCATTTGGAATATCTCTTATTCGTCCAGAAACCTGGAGCTGCTCTTTTTTTAAAATAATATAAGTTCATTTTGGTACACAAACGAAAAAATAAGGACCTGTCAAATGGAGAAAAGAAATAATTCTCTAGACTTAAACATATATATATATACACACATTTAAATGGGAAGATAGTTACTTGAGATAATTCACTTTTCAACTATGAGTATATTTAGAAAGGTGTTAGTCATAAGACTTCTGTCAAAACGTAACCTATCCCACCCGATGTAGCTAATTTTCGGTTACCCAATGCCAGAAATATTTGCCACTGACAGTCAGCTATTGATTATTGGGCAGTACTCGACTATAAAAATATTTATTTTCTATCATAATTTAATTCTAGTTCAGAAGTATTTTAATTTCTCGTTATGTATATACAAGTCAGGACGATTTTCCCGATGGATTTTTTTTACAATGGTAATTTTTAATTTTTCGATGTGAGCCATAGCTCCGCATTGAAGCCGAGACGGGTCTTGCGGGACCCGGGAAATGACAAAAAATGAGAATTGCTTACGTACATAGTGTAAGCGGGATACGGGCATCTGAAAAAAAAACAGTAAGCGGGATACGGGCATCTGAAAAAAAAAACAGTAAGCGGGATCCGGGATTGGAATCCCCAATGAGACCCCTTAAAAATATGTGAAAAGGTCGGGAAAAACTCTCTTTTGACACTTAGGTATTGCACTGTTGCATTAAACACAAATCAAAACGCAAACAATATGGGACAAGATAACATTTTAACCTACACAATATATGAATAAGGTATACACTTTTGAAATATACAAAAAAAGTGCTAGAAATATTTGCCACTGACAGTCAGCTATTGATTATTGGGCAGTACTCAACTATAAAAATAATTATTTTCTATCTTAATTTAATTCTAGTTCAGAAGTATTTTAATTTCTCGTTATGTATATACAAGTCAGGACGATTTTCCCGATGGATTTTTTTTACCATGGTAATTTTTAATTTTCGATGTGAGCCATAGCTCCGCATTGAAACTGAGACGGTAACCTATAATTAAACTACAATGAGGCATACCCATTTTCTTATTTTCATATCATATCACAAAGCTACGTTGGTTTGAGACAATAGGTTGTTTTAACACAATTCGTTGGAGATGTGGTATTGAACACAAAATTTGAGGAAAACAGTTTAGAATATTTATATTTCATAGTATACTCTGCACTTAACTTTCTTGGGCTAAATACGTTGAGAAGGGTATGAAAAAAAATGTTTAGAATACATACCTTTAATGCTGCTTAGGCTGTGCTTTGTTCTTAAGTGGCCACGGAATCCAGAAACTGAAGAATAGGTTTTGTCACAATCGGAGCACTGATATAAAGCTTGACGTTCAGAGTTATTTGCACTAGCAGTTGTTGCTTCTTTTTGGGGTTTTGCGGTTTTTGCAGGCGGGACGTAGTCATCTTCAGATTCAATATCTGATGCGGTAAAATCCCCAAGTAAAAGATCAAGATTGAGATCACTGTCATCCCAAGATAAGAAGTCACTTTTAGAGGACATTGTGAAGTGAAAAGGGTGACGATTTTTTGAGAACATATATATATAATTTGTAGGGCTTATGTTTGTTTAATGCACCCTCTGAAGTTTTAACTCCTACAGCCGCTTTGTTCCAAGGAATTACTCAATTACTTTTAACGACATTTTCTTCTTAAATGATTGCCGCTAATTACATTGTTTGTAAAAACCTGATAAAAATTGATTGAAATGATTGACCCTTTTAATTAAGGAAATACATTCTCATTAAATTCATATTTGGAAAATAATTTGATTGGGGTAAAAACCCAATTTGTTTACAAAGCATACTAGACTGATTTAAAGGGTAAAGAATATTGCTTGCAAATAAAAACGATTATTTGGTAATAAATCTTTTTTGGAGCATATTTTTTTCGGTTCTAAATTTCAATCGATTACTTTTCAACTATTCCTATTCTATAATCTTGTTTTTTTTTCATCCATTATTCTCTAATGAATAACCATCCTAACCTTCCTTTTATACTTTTTGGCCGCAGTGGCCGTAATCTTCAGCCGTAATTAACCTTTATTTGGAAAAACAAAAACAGAAGCCTTTTTCCATTTTTTTTTTTCAATCATTCATGAAAATTTAAAAAAAATATTAAATAGTATCGATAATGAGATTTATATATCTTAATTCCATTTTTAGTTAGCATGTGTATACGTGTATCAAAACTATATCCCAGCCAATTCACAAATGCACCTGTTTTTACAGGTAGGTAAAACAGGTAAAACATTTGTATATTTGATCGGGGGATTGTTTATATGATTCCTTGATTGGATACAATAAAACGGGATGTTTCAACAACTTCGTTTGTCGGATTTATGAGAATTAACAATCCATTCTCAATCATAGTCGCATAGCTTATTTTAAAAACTTTTAAAACATGTTTATTATGAAAAACTATTAAAATACATTTATTATTATAAACTATTATAATATAATAATCATTAAAGTAGGATAATCATAATAATATTCATATAATAATAGGCATAATAATGGCAGCATTGAAAATAATATTTTGCTTTGTATTATTCCTTTTTAATTGAACAATTACATGTCGTCTGCTAACGGTAAAATACGAAACTACGTTAAATTAACGCAGCTAGCTTTTTTGAGTGTAGCCGGTTTAATAGGGAAATCGAGAGTGACCAATCTCTGTGTTATAGTAGTCTCAGAGTTCGGCAAAAAGAAATCAAAGTAAAACTCTACGATGTCCGATTAAACAAACAGAATTTAGAAAAATAACACTTTTACGATTCTCCCAATCACGACAAAAATATCTATCTTTTTCTCCGATGAAAATCATTACTATTTATATTAGAACAAGTCAAAAGTTGCCGGAGCTTGATTTATGATTCATACGAAACTTTAATAAATAATTATCCGGTTTGTATTTTTCAAAATGACTATTATATCCGATAAAAATCGAAAAATAAATTATCGGTAAAAAATACCGATTTTTCTATGAGACAAAAATTATCCTTATTGGAGTCAAATTTGTAATAAAGGACAAACCATATCCTCATGTTTTTTTATGCAGCACTAGTAAGCATAGTTCGTCTGTTCTCGCTTCAAACCAAGCCATCATAAATACACCAGAGATTACTAAAATGAAAGTCTTCTCGCTCATTGAGATTTTTTTGTAGGTATTAAGCTTCAATTCGACCATTGAATTTTTCAGAATTACGAAAAATATGTTATAATCCTTGACCTTCCCGAAGCTTATACTTCGTTCAGTCGATTGTATGAAAGATTTTTTTTTAAAGAAACCGGTCTTTTACTGCAAAAAAAGAAGATAAAAGCGATCTTTGTTTGAAGTAACGAATGTCATTCTTAAAAAAAAGAAAGTTTTCGTGTTTTAGGTCGTCCTGATGCAAACGTAAAAGTTGAAATAAAAATTACACTCCGAGATTACACTAAAGACATTTCGCTAGCACACATGGGAATAGATTTATTAATCGTTCATTTGCAAGTCAAAAATAATAATTATGCAAAACTAATGTTAAAACTTTCCAATTTAAAATTGAGAAAAATCCGACAGGAAACCAAAGTACAAAGGTACGGCATTTATTTAAAAACAATCTCCATCCAACTTCAAAATGTGAGGTAAATCGATTAGCTTACGCTAGCCAAGCAACCAACAGACAAAATAAATCTTGCCTCCCCGATGAAGACTATCTATAGACACGGAATAAAAAATAAGGAAATAATAGCATGTTAGATTGGTTAAAAACACATTTATGCAAACATGAGTCAGCTGTTTCTTTACTGAACTGGTCAGTGGTAATACAAAACCAGGGTTTCAAAAAGATGAAGAAAAAGAAAAAGACATTTAAACATGTAAAAATTTATTTAAAAGCAAATCAGATATAGTGTTTAACTGAAATTGAAAAAAAAAAGAATCATAATAGTCTATAATATGTAAAAATTTATATAAAAAAGCTAACAGCAAAATGAAAGGAAAATATGTGTTGCTTAAGAACATTGACCTGGGCCTCATGTTTGAAATTTTAAAACAAAGTTGAAACAAAGGCTTGTCTTCATATCAAATTGTTTTCACGGCGAATGTCTTGCAAGAAGCAAACTCCCATTACTCCGGTGTCGCCCTTGCATAATTTTGCGTGATCCATGCATGTTTCTGATTTACTTGTCTTTTGTGCATTTACTTTCCTACTAAATGGCTATAGTATAAGTATTAATTTTCATTTGTAAATGTCTGGTTTCGCAATGATGCATGTCCACCAATATCCAGACATTGTGCGAAAAAATATAGTTTAGAAGATATGATTCTATGCTGAATACAGAAAACATATAGTCGTTTCTTCATGAAGAATTGAACTCTAACCTTACAGAATACCAAACTGGCTCTCCTTTTTGAGTATTTTCATCTGGTGTCTTACATTTAAGGGTTTAACTTGTATTAAGTCGTGTCAACTTACTGTCAAGACAGAAGCATTTATAGAAAATAAAGGAATATGGAGTAAAAGTCCACGGGACCTTATCGAACACAAAGTCAGAGCTTAACAAAAATACAAATTATCAATGGTCAGCGTTTTATTCCTGTTCATCTTTATAGTCGCTAGAGAGTCTTCAACAATGAAAGAATCACTTGTTTACCAGAAGAACAAAACGACAATAGCAAGAAAGGATCTGAGAGTACTTAAGTTTCTGACAGCTAGTTCACACTGTTACGTTTGAAGTCTTCCTGTCCGTCATCCCGCAATCGTTATTTTTGAAGACCATAAGTGAATGAGTAATTGGATTTTCTGTCTCAGGACCTGCGCATATATAAAATACTTGCCACTGAACATTGAACCAAGTAAAATCAATACACATCGTTTCATATATAAAAATCAATCTACAGATGATAAAGCATTTCTTTGCTGGTTAGACTCCCTTTTTTTGGGAGTTAAACACTGTGCGGGACAAATTTCTTCTCATGGGAAGATATATTTTCCCATGGGAATATTATATTTTTATTTTATTTTTTTCAGAATTTGTAAAAGTGCTATGAAATATCGATATGGATTGACAATCACTAGTAACCAATGACTGGAAAAATTTAACAGGCATTTCAATAAATTAAAAGTATTTCTATCATACTTTTACACTCAATAGTCTTTTTTTTATCGTTGAATGATTGATAGAAATTCTACCGTTCAGCGGCTGATTTTACAATTTGAATCTTTCACCTTTGTTTTCGGTCAATATCATCGTGCATTTCATGTAATAGTGTATTCTTTTTCGTCTACGTAACTCGATATGCGTGTTTTTCGCCACTAGAAAGATGTGCACTTACATTTTTTGTTCAAATTTTCTAATCATGCTTATGCAATGTTGTAACTCGTCTACACAAAAAACTGTCAAGTATCAGAAACATTCCTTTTGAATTTCAGAATTTAATTTAAGAATTAAAATTATAATTCTGTTTTAATCTATAAACATGGGGAATGACGAATCGTGTTTTAGATTGTTTTCTAATTATAACCTTATAATTTCGTGAATTTACATCATAATCATTATGAATGTACTTATTCTTTTTCGTCTACGTAACTCGATATGCGTGTTTTTCGCCACTAGAAAGATGTGCACTTACATTTTTTGTTCAAATTTTCTAATCATGCTTATGCAATGTTGTAACTCGTCTACACAAAAATCTTTTATTTCAATTCATTTTTGGCAAACACCTTTTGAAGTCTTTTCTAGATCTTTTATAACCTCTCGGGTAATTATCATAGAAAATCCAGAGTTTTGCATTTACAGGGACGCGTATGGATGATCTTTGTGATATATTCACTTGTACTTTACCCGTAGGCTGTCTTCGTGTACTGTAATTTATGGTTTAAAGGAATACGAATACTTTATTTCTCATAAAACTTTAATTGCTAGTTATCAATAACATACATAAACATAACTATAAGATAAAATTATTACATGCATGTGTAAACGATACAATTAAATAAACTTGGAGGACTGACTTTCACATTTATAACTTTTACATAGTTTTTCTAATATTACAATATTTGATGAGTTTAACTGTTGAACAGCTTTAAAGATATAAGGGTTTGACTAACAGTAGTTCCTTAAACATTTCCTTCTTTTTCTATAGTTTAAATGTTTTACAATTCATAATGTAATGGTACTCGTCATCAATGTTGTTTGAGTCACAGAGACGGCATATTCTCTCTTCTCTGTGTAAATCCTGACACCTTCTAGACTCAATCGGCAACTACCACATCTATATCTGCGTAATCATGGTAATATATGAATTAAGAAAGGTAAAAAGGAAAAGTAGTTTTCAAATTGATGATTCTTTTTGAAAATACGACAACATTATGTTTTATGCGATTCTGCAATAAAAGCAAAGAATTCTTCTTGAAACTGGTTTTTAGGTTTTTGTTTAATACATTTTGACAACCATTTATCACAAACTCTAATATACGTCCTTGCTGTGCATTATAATTTAAAATAGTTGTAATTTGCAATTGTTTTAAATTTGTATTTTTTCCTCACTAGATAGATGAAAGTATGTTTAAAATTTAATATTAATTGCGAAAATGCATTACGAGCATTAATCTATACTTTTAAGTTAGAATTTAGAGTCTCAACTTTTTTCAAAATCTCTGTAATATTACCCATGCATTATTTATGTTTATGTCAAAGGCGTTTGATTGGATAATAGTTAAAGGTAGGCGTGGTTTTTGGTAACTTTCCTCCAATCAACTGGCCTATTCGACAAACCTGTGTGCGCTGATGCGTGTAAACTGGGTATTGTAACGGTACGTGTCTTACATCAGAATCTATCGTGCGTGACCAATGTTTATTGTATAATTTCTTGTCATGTGGTCAAATTATCTGAAAAAGTTACAAAGGTTACAACTTTTTGAAAGATTTTTTTCGGCAGAAACCAACAGCACTATTTGACGAAGACGAAGACGAAATAAAGGATTAAATTTTAACGTCCAGTGACATATATTATAATGATGTCGAAACAGAACTTGAAATTGACAATAGGTTTTCATAGAACCGTCGCTTTTCCAAAGAATTCACGCTTAGTTGCTATTTCACAACTTCGGGTTCGCATTAAAGTTATACATGTACAAATAACTAACAATAAACAAATTCTGATGATTTCTGCAACTGTTCTAGGACCTTTTAGTTGTAATATAAATCTGTGATTTTTCTATATTCGTACTTTCGACGAAGCAAAGCAAGTTCGATCTAGATATGGACATTTATGCATTAAACATTTACAATACTCAATAGTTGTACAAATTTTTTTGTAGAACATGTAGAAAAATCCGTCTTTTCGGATAAAATCTGAATTTACGTACCATTGTAATATAGAGAATGGACATGGGGAATGTGTCAAAGAGATAACAACCCGACCAAAGAAAAAAACCAACATTGAGCAGAAGGTCACCAACAGGTCTTCAATGTAGCGAGAAATTCCCGCACCCGGAGGCGTCCTTTAGCTGGCCCCTAAACAAATATATACTATATATATATATATATAGTCCAGTGATAATAAACGCCATACTAATTTCCAAATTGTACACAAGAAACCAAAATTAAAATAATACAAGACTAACAAAGGCCAGAGGCTCCTGACTTGTGACTGGCGCAAAAATGCGGCGGGGTTAAACATGTTTATGAGATCTCAACCCCCCCCTCCCCCCCCCTATACCTCTAGCCAAAGTAGAAACGTGAATGCATAACAAAACGCACATTAAGATTCAGTTCAAGAGAAGTCTGAGTCTGATGTCAGAAGATGCATATACGGACCCTGGATTTAAATCAGATATGATCTGGCGGTTTTTGTCTTTTTTTCAAAATACATATTTTTAATTGTGACTATCTTTAGTTCCGAATCTTTCTATCATTCTATATAATTGATTTAGTTTAAATGAAAATAAGGAACTTGGAATTAAAACACTGTTGAAGAGAAACTACATATTCGGGTTAAATTCACCTCAGTTTGTTAATTCAAGTTTGACATCTAACATCTTAATCCGTAATCCACATTTACCTGACGACCTTAAATTGTTTATCGTTTTATATCAATCGAATATCCTCACACAGGAGACTGAGACAAATATGTTATTTGTAATGGTATTTATCAAAACTAAAATGAATGAAAATATCTTTGTAGAATATGAATTTGCCTAATAAGCGTATAATTATAATACATAGATTTCAACATCTTCAATAGAGAGATTACTGATAAGATTTCCAAAATATATGTACATGTATAATGCGATTAGTGCTATATAGTATGTCAATGATATTGAATGCCGCTTAGTGTAAAATATTTGTCAGCTTAAAAAAATATTTTTGACACTGCTGGTTTTAATTTTCTGACTCAAGTATAAATTTAAGAAAAGTGTATAGTTTCTGAATATTTTTAGATTCAATATTTTATCATTATTATTATTTCAAAGTCTCACCACATACAAACATAAAATGAGAATCACAGAACTGAACAAAACATTTAAACATGTGTGTTGTATGCATCAATCTTTAAAAGATAAATGAGAGACGTATAAGACACAATATATAAATATAAACAAATTTTTACTCATTTAAATTGAAAATTTACAGTGTCCGTATACTAAATGAAATTAAACATCTTTTTCTTTAAGAACAAGTGAAATAAAATGCCGTTTCTTTTCAATAAAATATTGTTGATGTTTTTGGCACCTATTGCAGCAACATTGTCGTTATTGAATAAATATATAAATTGTTAAATTAAAATGTTAAGCTTAATGTAGCATGATACATTTGTATGTCTATAATGGGCATTTTAAAAGCACAGGAATATGAAAAAGAAGATGTGGTGTGGTATGATTTCCAATTAGACAACAGTCCACAAGGGACCAAAATGACAGAGACATTAACAAATATAGGTCACCGTACGGCGTTCAACAATGAGCAATGCCAAATCCGCATGGTCAACTATAAAAGGCCCCGATATGACAATGTAAAACAATTCAAACAAGAAAACTAACCGCCTTATTTATATAACAAAAAAAAAAAAATGAACGAAAAATAAATATGTAACACATAAACAAACGACAACTACTGAATTGCAGGCTCATGACTTGGGACAGGCACATACATAAATGATGTGGCGGGGTTAAACATGTTAGCGGGCTCCCTATCCTCTCCCTAGTCTCGGTCAGTAGTATAAAAGTACATGTAAAACATTAAAACGAACTATAAGAATCAGTTTAAATAGGCTTAACTCATCAGATGGACAAAAACATGGAGGGGTAGAATGTAATATTTGTAACTGGTCGTTAAGCAACCATGAATCATTTAATCTATTCTTTATATTTTCATCTCTTTATTCTGTAATTAAAAGTGCTTATCCCATTATCATCTTTATTTCTGTAAACTCCATTTATTTACTTTCATAGCCTCATATATGTACATGTACATGGTATTTGTTACAGGAACAATTTTGACATAAAAAAATTACAAAGTTAGTGTCCATATTTTCAGGACACGATAAATGACTTGAATTTAGCTAGAAGGTTTTTTTTCTAATAAAATCCAGTTTTTAACACACTTATGCTTAATACTCACACTATCAGCCCACTTGTGAACTTTTGCATTTAACCGATTTGAGCTCATGTTAGTCAATCTACACCACAAACGAATAATACTTTTCCACTGTTTATATCAAAAATAGGTGGTATTCCTAAGTCTCTCGTAACTGCAGCATTTGGTGCATTTTTTCGTACTCCGAGAAAAAAAATCTACAAGCCCTATTATGTATAGAGTTAATACAGGAATATGTTTTTTGACCCCATATACCTGCTCCGTATTCTATTATAGGACAAACCAATCTTTCATACAATTTTACAAATACAACGAAACAAACACCACCTAAAACAATCGTTTTACAAAAATCATCAACTTCGAATTACAATGAAGTTTGACTAAAAAAACCCAAAAAAGTATCATAAAGTCAAAATAATTAACCTATAAAAAAATACACACAAAAAAGAAAGAAATACAAAGTTTTGTTTTAAATCCTACAAAAACAAACAATTATATAAAACCTTTGATGACAGAAAAAATCAAAATTACGGCTTAACTACAATTTCTAATGACTAAAAAATCAGATACATTATCTTCATGAAAAACAGCGTCCGATGGTATCTTTTCTACATTCATAGCACCATCCCATCATAGGCTTAGTGCACTTTCTTGAGCTTAGTGCACCAAAGCGGCCTAGGTGGTGTTTAGACGCTCCCCAATATACCGTCGTATATTTGGAAATGGGGAATGTGTAAAAGAGACAAAAACCCGACTATAGAGCAGACAAAAGAGGACGGCCTATATTACGGGTCTTCAATGTAGCGAGAAACTCATGCGTATACATACATGCATTATTGTATGCACATGCTTGGACTTATAGATGCATATATATACGTGTACAAGTCCAAATTGTGTTATAACGTATTTCTTATAAAAATACAGGAACATTTTAATGCTAATCCAAACGCACTGGGGTCAATATCTGCAAATCTTCCGGTAATTACAAGTTGTCATTTAAAAAAAAGTGAAATTATAGTGTATTTTAACAAAAAAATAATTATGGATGAATAGATAAATTTATTTTAAAGAATTCCAATCCCTTAAAACGAGGCACCATCATATATACTTATAAAACAGCTCAAATTCTAATCACTGAAGAGACATGTATTTTCGAAATGCGCATCTGGTACAAGAAAATTCGTACCGTTAATTGTATTCTATATTAACCAGTGACACGTGTCCTAATTTTTAAGAAAAGGGATAGAAAAAGTATGAAACAAAAATAACCGGTTTTTTAAAACTATATTTTCAAAATGCACTGCATAATTTAAACCGCTTTAATGCGGGGTTCACACATTGCCGATTATTGCTCCCGTTTGAGATCAGACAGCAATACGACACGAAAAGTGAAAAAGTCGGATTAGTATCCTCAATTATCTGGAATGTCCTATCATTGTCTGAACACAGTCGTGTTAGTTCGTAACAGATTCTTACGGGTCGGGAAGGGTCCGAATAGTTCGGCAAAGCACCCGGACAGTTAGGTGCGTCCCGTAACATTCGGGACAACTCAGCCGATTTTGTCTAGTCGGATTACAATCGTGGCTATGTCGTGACAGATTCTGCTGTATCGGATCGAATTCCGAACAATGTCTTGTGTATTCTGGACGGTGTCTTGTGGAACGGGAATGATCTGGAGTAATTTTTCATATTTGTTTTTCTGCCGATTGAGTCCAGATTGCATCCAGATCTTGTCGATTGCGAACCGTTTTTTGCCGAAACCGTTCCGAAACAGTCCCGTTATTAATACGAAATTAATAAATGATACCCACGTCAGAGTCCCGATAATTACAGAATACAATACGACTGAGACCAGACAAAGCCGTTTGCAATGCGATAGAGAGGACCGTGATAGGATTACGTTCCGTCAGTACCTGATCATCCCGAATTATTTTTTTTTACAAATTTTGATTTAAGTTTGAATTTCCATCCACGATTCACAGGATCTTGATCAGACTTTTGATAAATTTTAATCGGGAATGGTCCTGTCGAGGACGGTAGTAAAAATCATGAATGTGTGACCCCAGCTTAAGGTGTTTCATTTTATTTTATGTTTGTGCGTATACGAAAAAATGATAGCAAGTTAAACTTCAATGTTCATGACTTACAAGTATTATATTTCTTGTAAAATTGATAGATGAGCGGTTTTCACAAATACCGAACATAAGAATATAGCGTAAACGTCAATTAATGGACAAGCAACCCAACGAGAAAAATATAATTTCAGAGGCATCTACATGTACATGTATAACTAGTTTTGAGTTAGAGAAATCATTCAACATGTTCAATGCCATGCTTACGATTCATTTCAGATTTGTCCGTTTTTTTCGATTTACGAATAAGTCAATAAGATACAAAAATGTAATTGAAGCAAAAAAAAGATACATGAAATAACGAATTAACATAAGTGTACAAATACATACCTAGGTGCATTTACTAAAACAACATTTTTTTTTCTTCATATTATTGTAATTTTATGTTTATGTACATGATGTACCCGATATGGAGCTCTTCTGAAATTAAAAATCACTTGAATGGGTATTTCTGGTGTATATACATGTATAACACGTGATATCTACATGTACAATATACGGAAATGACACGGCTGGGTATTGTAAAGTTACTGAAGGTAGATTACTGGCAGGTGTATATCCCCGGGCGAAAAAATTACTGATTTGTGAAAACGGTTAGGTGTAATTTGTCATATTGTAAACGTTTGAATAGCGCTCATCTCTTCTGTTTTATAATTTTAATTGCGCCAATAAATGGAACTTGACACATTCCCCATTTCCATTCTCAATTTTATTAATTGTGTCATATTTACCTCGAAACTATTGCCCAAACTATTAACATATTTACACGTACATGTAACATTATAATACTTACTTCAACTGTTTAATAACTTTATAATTACTAAAATTCGAAATTATGTACTTCTCCTTCCGTATGCCATGTTTTTTGTGTCAATTCTATCTTTCCACCAGGTCCCTAGTGCACTTTTTTGTCAGTCTAAGTGCACTAAGGAGGCCCTTTCAGTTTGCGAATTCTGAACCTACATGTAAATACCAAAAAGGACCTCCTCAGTGCTCTAAGAAGAAAAATTTGAAAACAAGTCTATAATATTTGCACAATTAAATGAGTGTTTTATTGGCGCAAATGAATGTTGCAGTTTTTATGATAAAGTGATAAAAAAAAAAAAAAAAAGAATTCGCGTAATTAACTTGTGGCGCAAATTTATTCTTTTTTAGCCAAACTGGATATCGGCCTTCAAAACATTGTGTATACACAAACAAAGCAATATTTATCTTTTACGCAGTCTAGCCGGAGAATAAAATTTTTTGCAATTTGTGTAGGATTTTAATTTTAGAATGCAATGAACAAGTAAGAAGATCGTTAGAAACCTTAAGTGAATCGGAAAATGAGCTATGCACGATGAAAGGGAAAAGGTTGGTGCGTCGATAAAAATTTCATGGATGCACTTGATAATTGTAAAATTTCAAGTCTTTAAATAACATCCATTTGTAGAACTGTTTATTTCGATCCTTCAAATATATGTAGAATAATATTAAAAAAAATATATTATTAAGTCTCTTTCATATAAATACTGTAGATTTGTATTTGATCGTCGATTGCAAACATAACGTTCAGTGAGAAATATTTCATGTATTCGTACAGAGAACAAATCAACTTCTTTCAGAATACAATTGATTGGTTATTGAAGTAAATGATTTGCGACAGAATAAGTGAAACTTGGCCAGCAGCTTACCTCTCAAATAAAGAAATATAAAAAAGGTAGAGTTAATTCTGTATTTCACTCATACTGCACTCAAGCACTTTTTACAGTCAATACCGAAAATATGAAATACATCGATTTAAATTATGTACACAATAAATAATTTCTGTGTAGTTTTCCGTGTCTACATTTACATACGAGTACAATATAGTAAACTGTATAATTTGTGTATGTATTTGATCCTATGAGCTGTATATTTTCTTACGGAATAAAGAATTATTATAGTAAAACAGAAAAAAGAGAAACGGTAAATATACAGGAATACATAAAGTTTTGTAAATAGTTGCAAAGGACCACACGTAACTTACATGCCACGAGTTTTCATAGAACTTGGCAATTTTTGAAACGCATGTATATATGCGATCAAGATCTAGTGCATTTGAGCAAATCAAAATCATGTTATATATCTAACTATTTTATTTTCAACAGATTCACAAGTTTTGCATTTTTAAACCGCGTGTGCATATATATTTTAATGTTTTTATTTTAATTCCTTATATATGAACATGTCACGTGTATTATTCGGGCGCCCTATTATTCATTCGCTTGATTAAATTGTGAAACATGCGACTTTACTAAGACTGTACGCATTTAAAGTTTGAAACAAAAAACTGCAATTGGCGCAAATTGATTCTGCCCAAACGATAGATACATCGAGGTCGTTTTGCTTGAGTGATTTACCTGTAAAAAACCCGGGTCTCATCCATGTTTAAAACGAATTAATGCATGTTTGAAATAGCTTAACAGGGGCGTGGCCTATTAGTTTGACGCAACTAACCACTAAATTGATTTCAATTGATCGACTGCAGAGAAATCTATTTGACTGGCGTTAAAATGAATTGATATGAATTGAAATGAATTAAATATAACTTTTAATTTTTGTCAATCTTTATCAAATAACGATCAATCTCATTTAAATAGCGTTAACACGTTTTTGTCCGATCAAGTTAAATTCGGGTTACTAGTGTCGGTGAACTCTTTTGTAACTGCATATTAAACGCAATGCCAACACACATTTGTTCCTCCTGAAAACTTTGTTATGAACAAAGGTAAAATGTCCTATTGGAAAAATATTTTGTAGCCTTTATTCCGTCAAGAACAAGTAATATTACATTTCTTCCAGCGGAAAAAAAATATTCCACATTTTTTCTTCAATTTAAAACTGATATTTATAAAGGAATTCCATTTCATGACACCTAACTATTGGACCAAACAAAATACAAGTTAGCAGAAATTGAATTTCTGTGGGTAAACTTGAAAATATGAATGATATATTGAGAACGACCTCGAAGAGGCTGGACATTTTATTTGAAAATTTAAATCAACAGCACATGAAAGAGTATCATAAAAAAAATATATCTTTACCACAAGATTATACTCAACTTACTGGAAAATAAGAAGATTATCTATCAAAGACGGGAAGTATGTCCTTTATGTATCGTGCAAGAATATATATCTTATTTTCGTCTCGAATATCATGATATATAAATGGATATACGATGCAGGACTTTTGATGTCACTTCCCGGTTAGATTGGATATATTGGCAAACATCTTTATTGTAAAATTTAAAAGTGTACGGCTTTCGTTATATGTCCGTAAAATCGCATACTGCCCATTAATTTCAATCAATTTTAACTTGTAGTTGGTTTGAGTGGTATCTTTTATTTTTTGAGAACATATCTTAATAAAATTTATTAAACACAGAAATAATGAATTACAAGTAAAATACAAAAAAAAAATGAACACATTTTTCTCAAACAAACAAAGTACATCTTGAGGTCAAATATCTCTATTTCAGATATTCATAACCTTTTTGCACTGTTGTATTAAAAGAATTTTTTATTTTCTTTGATATAGAGTTGTTTGGGTCAAAGTCAATAGTGTCTTCAAGAGCTTTATTGTTTGTTTCTGGTAACAAAATCACAAGGAACGCCGATAGGAACATGAGACCGGCAAATGTTAGATAAAGCAATCCAGGAATCTTCTGGCTCTGAAAAATAACGAAAATGCCATAAATATTTGATGAGGTGATAGTTGCTCGTTTAATTTAATAAACCAATTGTTAAACCTAACAAAATGTTGACCTGAAACTCATCTAAATTTATAAAGAATCAAATATTCGTCGCATGTTTATGTTAAATATTATTCTAAATAGAACTGTTAAACGCTGACGATGTAATTCTTAATGGCTTTATTTTTAAAGGAACTTCCCTTTTTTTTTTAAGAGAAAGTCTGTTTACACTTTACTGTATAATGTTGTTGTTGTTAGTCTTGTTATGGTTTGCCCTTTGACTTCACAAATCTATTTTAGTTTCAGTAAGAAGATATCGATACGACATTTTGATGTGGATAAAGTGTAAACGGTCTCTATGACAAAAAACAAGAGATTTTACAATCTAACAAATGTTTTGAGATAAAAAGACACGAAATTTACAGATGCATTTACACAGCAATAACGGACAAAGAGTCAATAACAAGATCAGCAAACAGCATTTACTTATTTCTAATGATACTCCAAACTACCTACAGCAAAACTAACAATTGGTGCTACCATAATCCCTATTCCAGACGCGGCATTCAGCAAACCAGAACCAATGTTTCTACAATAGACGATATCTTACAATTTTGTTTAATAGATTGACGTAAAAAAACAATAGTTGTAACATTTCAATATATTTTCTGCTTATTGAGATTGTAGGGGTTGAAAATCACTGAAATATTTTCTACAAGCAACAAACAATGGCCATCAACTTTGTTGGTTCTTGGTTCTTGGTTCTAAGTCGTATTCGTAGCTCATTATTCCGCGCACATGATTTAAGATGACAGTACGGTATTTTCGAAATTGACTGCGTATCAGGACAGTTGTCTGTTGTTAAAGAAAGACTGTCATCTAGCAGTCTTTGCATTTGTTTCGTTTATGCGAAATGCATTGGGAGATATTTTTATTTTTGGTCATGGCGTTGTCAGTTTATTTTTTTAATCTATGAGTTTGACTGTCCCTCTGGTACATGTATCTTTCATTCCCTCTATTAATTATTCAGTGTAAAGACATACTCAATATATAGCAGAACTGGATGTCAAAGGTCAATGTTAGCTTCTTTTTATATTTTTTTTCTCAGAAGATCCCGTTTGAAATCTTTCTTGTTAGAAAAAAGAACAAGTGAGCAATGATTTTCAGAGCACCACAGGCAGACCCCATAGGAATGTCGATTACCTGTTGTAAAACAATTTCACCAAGCAATACACATACCGAAATCTTTCCAACTATTTGTTTCTGTGTTGAAAACGAGGAATTCTTCTGTAAAAAGTTATATGTTCTTATCATTGTTCGAAATGAGGGACTCTTACTAGATATTTTGTCTTTGTTTGTTACATTCACATCTGAATCATATCACCTCATAGTAGGTATTTCACTGTAATTTTGACGCCTGGTTTTGATTGCTGATAACATAAATGTTGATAATTTAGACAGAGGTTTTGTGTAGCAAACCGGGAGACCAATCAATATTTTAAAGGTGTTTAACATATTTTGGATTTTAATTCCCAGCAGTTCAGTCATTTAGCTAACATATTTCATAGAATATGTCGAAATACCGATGGGTTATGAACTTACACAAGTGTTATTATCTTAATATTTGTTTGGGTCACTGTTTCATTTAATATTACACATAACATTTGTATCAAATTTAACATTTAATCAGTCATACCTTACTACAGTTGGATATATTTCAGCCGTTATCAGCATGACAGATACCCAGCCAGCAGTCACAAATGCTTTTGAGGGAAGTGCAAAAATTGTTACAAATATTTCCTTATTTTCTAGATCTGAAACATCAAAACGTATGCATAAACTTGTCATAGATACGTGAATTGAAATTTTGTACGCCTAACGTCCGTTTCGTCTACAAAAGACTTTTATCAGTGACGCTCGAATAAAAAAAGATAATAAGTCAAAATAAAGTACGAAGTTGAGAATTGATGTAAATTTCAGTAACGCAAAGTAAATGTTTACATTAGCAATTGTGTTTGCAAAGAAACATATAAAGCCCATTTTGCTTGTTTTTGGTAGTATCTAAATAATATTTTATGCATATACAGCTATATATAAAATTATTCAAATAAACACGTACAAGTGTAATATATTATACTAGTATCTGCAATTCAATTTGACTTTCAATGTTACATCCTTTCTATTTCCTAGTTCATGGTAATGGTCATTATTTTGCGCATCTATGATGAACATATTTATGATCATGTGTTCAACATTTAAGTTAAGAGGCAAAAACGGGATCCGTGCGCGTAAAACTAGTTGGACCTCTCCACATTGTGAGTATGTACCTAGGCAATCTGGATCTCATGTTTTCATTGTCGTCTGACTTTATTTAAACTCCAACATTTTCGAAAGAATGGGGTTTTGGTCTGTTGTGGTGTCCCAAATTTAGATAAAGGCAACAGTAGTATACCGCTGTTCAAAACTCATAAATCGATGGACAAAAAACAAAATCGGGGTAACAAACTCAAACTGAGGGAAACGCATTAAATATAAGAGGAGAACAACGACACAACATTAAAATGTAATACACACAGAAACGGACTAAGCATTAGACAAAATCCTATGAGAATAACAAATATAACATCAAAACCAAATACATGAATCTGGGATAGATAAGTACCGTGACACGTCTTATAGTAATGTGAATTCACACTCAAAAATAAGAGAAAACAAACAATACAACGGAAACACAACGTTAAAATGTAACACACACAGAAACGAACTATAATATGATAATGGCCATATTCCTGAATTGGTACAGGACATTTTTAAAGGAAAAAATAGTGGGTTGAACCTGGTTTTGTGGCCATGTGAAATATAACATTACAATGACAACACAACATTACAGGACTACAATATAAATAAATAGAAGAACACAATTGACAAAGAAACACACGAATAATAGCTAACAAAAGGCAACAAAATTTTAATACGCCAGAAGTGCATTTTGTCCGTACAAGACTTACCAGTGACGCCCAGATACAAAAGTTTGAAAGCAAAAGTTCAAAAAAGTTGTGCCAAAAACGGCCAGGGTTTTCTGTTAGGTACCAGAACATCCCTATTATTTAGAATAATTTATACGTTTGCAAACAGTCTCTTTATGTATTATTCACCTGTATTTTTTTTACATTTTTAACGGTAAATTAAAATGATTTCACATTACCTAAGGCTTGTAATATGCCTACGATCATCCCTGAGCATCCACCAATGATATAAAACATTGAAGTTGTCCATCTTCTTCCAATACTACGAATATAATAGAAACAAGTATAGCATAATAATAATGATTAAATCCATAAACTGATATAATTCAACTGAATGTAAATGATATTTTTTTCAGATAAAGGTTCATGATGTTTCGTTGTGAAAAATAGTTTAGCGCAAAAAATGGTGAAAAATTAAATTTCTATAAATCAGTGGACGGTTTAAACAGAATATCGAAATTAATGGAATGAATTTTAGGCTATTATTTAACGTCCCTTTTTATCATATTGGTATTAACAAATTTTGGTTCATATGCATCCGTTGCTTTCAAATATTTGTTTCTAGTGTTCCTATGGGAGGTAAATCAGAACAGCGCTTCGGGCGCATACATACTAACTGTCTATTTGCATTTTTATACTCATATATATACATAAAAAGCCAGTAGAGGACTGCACGCACAGCATGTTTGACGGCCGAATACAACGAAGTGCATTTGGGCATTCATTCGTTATCACCACAAAAGTATTTGTCCGAACCATTCCAGATAACAATTTGATATTATCTTACCAGTTAGCAAAATACCATCCAGTCAATTGAAATAAACCAATGGCGTTCAGGAGTATCAAATTTAAGTAAAGATTTCCTCCAAGCTGTTGAACTCCAAAAAAAATACCATATGTTCCGTATCCACCGCTAAACCTACGAGAAATATATTAGCCCATGTTTCAAATATTAAGACAATACAACTTATGATACACTATTCACTTTACTCTCCATATGTACATTTAGACAATAAATGTTCCCTTAATGATGCAACAAGCCAAACGATTTGACAAAAACTTGTGAAAATATCCAACAGATGATTAGTGAAAAAGGGATTAAACTCGTTTACAGAATTATATCTAAGGATCGGAAGATAAATAACAATATAGAATATTAGTTTGCATTGAATGACTATATTAAAAACTTAAGGAATAACAAAATATTTTCCATGGTTTGTTTTCGATGATAGTCGATAAAGACATAAATAGCTGATTTGTTTTTCTTTTTGTATTTTGCAAGACAAGGAAAATTAGTTCATTGTGTATTTCATTTTCGAGTTTGTATAATTACCACGCAACCATTAGCAAAAGTGTTATCTTTAAAAGACGAGGATTATCTAATAGGTCTAGAACACTGTATTTCTTCTCTTCAGACAACAAATCTTTTACTTGTATGACTTCTTCATGGAATTTGTCATACTCTGGTGGCTCTTTATTATTCATGCTTGCTATTGTTTTAATTACATCGTATGCTTTCCGTATTTTCCAATGTGTCACCAACCATCTAAAGCTTTCAGGTACAAACCTTCAAAATATAATTCATGTATGAGTAAGACAGAGAAAGAGTAGTATTTCTATGCCATCTTTTGTAAACGTATATAGATATAGGAAGATGTGATATGAGTGCCAATGAAACAACTCTCCATCCAATTAACAATTTATAAAAGTATTGTAGGTCAAGGTACGGCCTTCAGCACGGAGCCTTGGCTCACACCGAACAACAAGACATAAAGGGCCCCAAATATTAGTAATGTGAAACCATTCAAATGGGGAAAACATTATTCATTAATTCATCCAATTCATTAACAAATTTCAGTAAAGTTTGTTTACTACCTAAATTAAGTTTGAAATATGAAACTGAAAACTGACGTATCGTGATATTCATATGATAAAGACACAAAATTTCAATCAGTTAAATTATGGTCTGGAGCTGGCATGTAAGTAACTGATAGTTAATTTATATATTCATTGTCATATTGCTTAGTTTATTTTGTTACCTATTCTGACATCTTATATACTGAGTTTTACTGCACGTATTGCTGTTTGATCGTTTTTCAATATTGTCTAGATGTACACGTTAAGCCCCGCCGCATTTTTGCGCCTGTCTAAAGTCAAGAGCATCTGGCCTTTGTTAGTCTTGCTTGCTTTTAAATTTTAGCCTATATATATTTCGGAGTTTAGAGATGACGTCCATTATCACTGAACGATTGCACTGTTTTGTTTAGAGGCCAGCTGAAGCACGCTTCGGAGTGTGGTATTTTATCGCTGTGTTGAAAACCCATAGGTGGCAATCGGCTTTTTGATCGGGTTGTTGTCTCTTTGAATCATTCCCGATTTCCATCCTCAACTTTAATGATAGAACTTTTAGTAATGTCACTGGCATTACACAAAATTACCTGTGTTTCTAAATCTTAAACAATGTGGAAAATTCAGCCTAAATAATCTAATGTTCAAAGTCCATTTTTTTTTAATTCCATATTTTAAGATGCAATAAATTTCACATTTGAAAGATGCATTTTTTAACAGATTCAACGATAAATTGGCTCTAAACAACATCTATCTGTATTTCGATATGTTTGAAGTAATGAAAGGCATACTTTGTTAAAATTATGTAAACCAACTTATTTTCGCGAGCGATTTTTTTTTTTGCGACTTTCGTGACTAAAAGAATAACGCTAATATGAATCGTCGCAAAAAACTAACACTTTCTCTATTTGGCTACATCAAGTTAAATTCGAAATCGCGAAAGTAAATCGCCGCAAAGAGGTCTATTATCGCGATATAAAGTATCCGCGAAAATAAGTTGGCTTACAGTAATCGTAAATTTGTTTTGATTATATTATATGATTCCTACATAAATTGATTAGCCTGAGGATAAATAATTGGACGAGACTTGTGTATAGATGAGATGAGAGACACAAAAGGGACATTCTAACGCAACAGCCGAAAACAAGGTTACACCGCCATTGCTAAAACCGAAACCAGATTAGAGGATAAATAACACAATATTGAAATATAAATCTTTTCACATAGCCCGTGATAATAAATTATGCAAGAGGAATCCTTAACATCTTTTCAACGTCAATTGCTTCTCGTGTACATTTTGTAGAACACTTATATTTTTTCAATCCTACAATTTTCTCGTTCCATAAATACTTTATATTGAATTCATACTGTTAACTCACCAAATAATTCCCAGAAATAATGGAAAAACCACGAAAGCAATGCCTATCTGGATGTATCGCCAATCATGCAGCCACCAACAAAGACATGCATAAAGCATGCCAAACAGTTCTCTACACGGTAGAAATCTAAGCATTGATCTTGATTGTCGTGGTGTAAACTCGATAACAAATGTAAAATTTAAGGAAGTAGTAAATCCACTTGCAAAACCAATAAAAAATCTTAATACTGCAAAGATTTCCCAAGTGGGTGAAAAAGCAGCCGTAGCGTTGAGTAATATAATTGCGAGTAATGCACAAACATATGTACTTTTACGCCCAATAGCGTCTGCCACGTGACCAGAAACAAATCCACCAGTGATTAAACCACCCATTTGTAACGTTGTAATGGTGGATGGAACCCAACTCTTATCGCACACCAAGTCCCACTGAAATAGACAAAGAGCACCCTGACAGGATTTATAACATACAGTTCTGAAAATGTTTGTTAATACTCTAAGAAATAATGAAATAACTATATAAAAATGTCATTTCTGAAAAAATTTGAAATGCTGTAATTAAATATCAATAACCGGCAATAAAATTTCGGATTAACATCAACTTTCATTTAAAAGGTATCGTTCTTCCGCATAGAGTCTATATGACATACCTCTGAGACAACAGTATACTAAACGGGATCATAAAAGTTATCAAAGGTACCAGGATTATAATTTAGTACGCCAGACGCGCGTTTCGTCTACACAAGACTCATCATTGACGCTCATATCAAAATATTTATAAAGCCAAACAAGTAAAAAGTTGAAGAGCATTGAGGATACAGAATTCCAAACAGTTGTGTGCCAAATACGGCTAAGGTAATCTTTGCCTGGGATAAGAAAATCCTTAGTGTTTCGAAAAATTCAATGTTTTGTAAACAGGAAATTTAGAAAAATGACCACATTATTGATATTCATGTCAACACCGCAGTGTTGACTACTGGGCCGGGGACGAAACATCTTTAATTGTAAGGAAGATTTTTAAAGGAGAGTTATATACTCAGATAAAATTTACAATGTTTGACCAAAACTTCAATGTTTACGAAAAATTATAAAATGGAGAGAGGTGTTTTGATTGAAAATGGGACATCTTTTAACAAAACATTCAAATAATTTCTATCAATCTCGATAGTTGAACAAAGAACCATGCAAGATTGCAAATGCAGTAGAAAATGTACATCTCATATCTACCAAAATACAAATATGTTATGGTCAAAGGTATGGTCGATGCAACAATAATCACCATGAATTACTTTCAAATTTGAACGGGCTCTGATGAACAAATAAAGACGCTATTATGGCGTCAATAATTTATATGATGTTTTCCGAGAGTCCCGAAAAATAAACGTCATTCAATTTCAAACGAACTAATTCGAGGTTTTTATAACTGGAATACTTCATTCAAATCAGAAGTGGGATCTGAAAAAGAATAGTAACACAAAAGTGTTGACGAACAGATGGACGGATCTCTGATTGATTGGTACAGAGTGATTCACCAAAGATGAATAAACACTTTATCCCAACGATATACGAATTTACAACATAAAAAATACGTGTAAACGATTCAGATTTGCTTGATTTTATTAACTGAATATAAAACAGCAAGAAATATGAAAAGTCTAATAAACAGGATCAATCGGTGAATTCTACATGTGAAATGGCACCATCATGTTTGGGAACTAAATAGAAACTTCAAAAGTAAAATTAAAGCTGACAAATGCGAAAATAATTATGTACAATTCAATGGAAATTTATATATTTAAAAGTTCCCACGTCCAATAATAATATGTTTTCTTCTTTTATGTTAAATATAGAAAAATCCAACATTAAAATTGAAATGTACCCACTTAAACTTATAAAAAGTTAATGTTCATAGGAGAAGGGATTTGACAACCACCTCCATGATAAAAATTTTGTATGGGTATATTTAGCAATGAAGAGACAAATCAATAGCTGTGAGCTCCAGTTGCAAAAAAATAAAATCATTTCAATAAAAATTATGAAAAAAGTTTCCACACCAGAAAGCAATCACTAGACCATTAATAAATGTTACACTAATTATAGACACAATAAAGCATTACGTATACGCTGAAGTAACAACGTAGGGTTAACTATGAATAGAATTTCATTCAAGTCACAAATTACTTACTTTAGAACAGCTGTTATGTTGAGGAGAAAAAAAAATTATTGTCAGTTATAGTTTTACTGTTTATACATTAGTAATTTTCTGCCATACCGAGTTTAATGACATACCTCTGAGACAACAGTGGACATACCGGGATCATAAAGCCGGTTTTTACACTTTATAGAACTAAAACTGTATTTAAATTCACACATTTTCAAGTCTGAAAAATTATCTGCTATAGTAAAATTCGGGTCTTCTAATGTAGTCAGGTCACATCTCCAGTTCGGAACAGCCGAACCAAATGCCATCATTAAATTACTCCAATTATCTGATATGTTGCTTCCAAATAAAAGAACTATAATTATCCATTGGAAGGGGCCAAGTCCTCCAATATTGTCTATAGTTTCTTCTAAATATTCATTTAGGTCTGTCATTTGGGTCCTGATCTACAACAAAGAAGAGATATATACTCAGTTGAAAAAGATATTTCATGACCAACAATTCAATCGTTATGCGAAAAATTATAAGATGAGGAGATGTGATTTGATTGATAATGGGACAATTTTTCACACAATAACAAATCCTTTTTTTCAATTATAATGGTTGAACGAAGTCCCACGCAAGATTATAACTGCAGTAGAAATGTACGTCACATACTAACCAAAAATACAAGTATGTTACAGGTAAAGGTCTCGTTCAGACAACAATAATCACTATGAATTACTTTACAAACTTGAACGGGCTCTGATGAACAATTGTTAATTTTTTTTCTCGAAAGTCCCGAAAAACAAACGGCACCCAATTTCAAACGAACTCATCCGAGGTTTGTATAAGTGGAACCTGTATTCAAATTGGAAGAGAACTTAAATAATAGTAACACAAAAGTGCCGAAGAACATACACAAAGTAACTTACCGATGGTTCATCAAAATTATATCCCAGAAAAGGTGTTTCTGTGTCAGTATTAACGATATACGAGGTTACAACATAATGATGATAACCTTAAGGTAGCACAATACAAAGATTTTATAACTCCAACACCCAAGTTTTAAAATACTGTAACTTTCTTAATAATGCTTGAAAATTTATAAAAGTGGTAGTTTTGGATAGCTATCAGATTACTCTTTCAAATTAATGCAATGTTAGTATTATGCAATAGTTATGTAACCAATTATAATGTTAACTGTGTCTAAAATATTTTTCACCAAATTTCCACTTTCAATTGAAATTAGCTTCTACATAGGTATCCCTAGAGGGTTGATTTTATTATATGTCGTTCCAATGGCTATTATCTACAAAAGAGTGTGTCAGATTTCAGATAGAATGTATAGAACAAATTTTACACGTAATCAAACACTATCTTCTTTTATGGGGTTATGATGTTTACACTAATTACAGATTTATGAGAGAATGGAATACCATAAGGACAATTTGAGACACCCTTTTGAAGCCCATGATGTGTTGATTAAGATTTCGTTAAAATTTTCTGTATAGTTAAAGGGATGATAGAGCTAAATTCATTCAAGTGAACTGATCCAGATTTTGCCACTAATTACATAATAATTGATTACATAATGATTGCATAATAAAAATATTGCAACCATTTAATAGATTAATCTTTTATCTATCTATATATACCTCTTTTATTATTTTCTATGCATTCATAAGAAAGTGACAGCATTTTTAAGGTTGGTGATTGGAATTAAAAAAATCTTTGTATTGTGCTACCTTAATTTGTTGTTTTGTTTTAAATGCTAATTAAGTACACATCAAACTGATGAATGACACACACAATTTGATGAGTAAATGATTTCTTGGAATTACCTCGAGTGTTTTGTTGGGGTTCGTGTTGCTCAGTCTTTAGTTTTCTATATTGTGTTCTGTTTTCTATTATTTGTCTTTTGACATTTTTCTTTTGTTTTCTATTATTTGTCTTTTGAAATTTTCTTTTGTTTTCTATTATTTGTTATATTTGTTAGTTTGTTTTCGGTCTATTAGTGAATATTACTCTGTAATCTTTCGCCCTTCTTTAACATATAACTTAAATTTAATTTTATCTGAAACCTCTATATACATAATACAGATTTTTAGGGAAAATGTATTGACTTGGTTTACATAGGTTAGATGAAAGTAAATATTGAAAATGTATCTACAGCTTTTATATGAAACCAATGTAAAGCATTTAAAGATGATTACACACCATGTTAATTAATAGATATTTTAGCAAGTATAAAAGGATTTAAGAAAATATTCTGTCAGCGGTTAGGATGTCCAAGTTAATGCAAACATATTTTTAAAAAAGTCTGTAAAAGCTTATTAACTGTTATTACCTCAACTTAAATATTTCTTAAAATGTTCACATTACCTAATTATTTCATCTTATTTTGAAACATTTGTATCAAATCACATTTTATAGTCGAAATAATGCGGTTATTGTACAATCGTTAAGAGCTACGTTTGTAGCCAATATTGTAATATAAAGGGACTTACATGATAATATATGTACGAGTATTTACGAATTTAGCTGATAACATTCAACATGTTCAATGTTCTATAAAATGAATTTTGAATGGCGAGCTATTTAAATGCAGTTTGAGCGAAATACATTTTCTCTTCTTTTTATCAAATATCAATCTACTCCTACTACTACTACTACTACTCCTACTACTACTACTACTACTACTACTACTACTACTACTACTACTCCTACTACTACTACTCCTACTACTACTACTACTACTACTACTCCTACTACTACTACTACTACTACTACTACTACTACTACTACTACTACTACTACTACTACTCCTACTACTACTACTACTCCTACTACTACTACTACTACTACTACTACTACTCCTACTACTACTACTACTACTACTACTACTACTACTACTACTACTACTACTCCTACTCCTACTACTCCTACTACTACTACTCCTACTACTACTACTACTACTACTACTACTACTACTACTACTACTCTTACTACTACTACTACTACTACTACTACTACTACTTCTACTACTACTACTACAGAAATAACTATAGCTACTACTACTAATATTAATAATAATGTTAAAATACAATTGTACGGTTTATTAAACATGACTAAAGTAAAACATTTCAAATCATGTCTGATATCTTTTTTATTATAATTGGTAACGATAAAGGTTTATCAACTTATCGACTTTAGCACTGTAAGGAACTTTTTATTAGTTTTGATTTTTTTGTGAACATTTTACCGTTTTGAATTTGCCTGAGAATTCTGTACTTCTGGTATACTTTTTAACATAGTAATTTTGAGTCATGTATATAAAGCTTAAACTAATCTCAAAGTAAAATCAATCTGTCTAAAACTAGTTAACAATGTGTTTTGTTTTTATTCCTTTTCAAGCGTGTCGTACTATTTATAAAAATAGAGACGTTAACCTCGTGAATATCCATAAAATATGCTAACCATGCTTGTCGTACTCACGTACTTGTCTATAAAAAAAATGTATAAAATGAACTTCATTTTAAATGCTAACTTAATTGATATGATGACACAAATATATACGGTTGCTTTAATATCTATGCCAAGGGGATGCATCAACGAGTGATTTAAAAATGTAAAATATCTAAATATCGTGATTTCTGTAAAAAAAAAATGACTTGACGATTCATATTTGCTTCATTGTATCAACTAAAAGAACAAGATAGATATGAAGTCGAATGAAACATTGTCAATTTGGTGAATTCTTCATGTGAAAATCGCTTCATCATGTTTGAGATCTAAATAGATATTACAAAAGAAAATTAAAAGCTGACAAATACGCAAATTAGTATGGAAATTTATTCATTTAAACTCCCACGTCCAATCAAAAGTATCTTCTTTTAAGTTTAATATAGAAAGATACACCATTAAAAGTAAAGATGTACCCATGTGAACTCATGGAAATATTGACTTTGCATATATGATCATGGGTCTGATAAACACGAAGATAAGGTTTGTATTGCATATTAAAGAATGAAGGAAAAATCGAGTGTTGTAAGCGTCAAGTAAAAATTAAATAAAGTAATTCTCCTTTAAAAAAAATGCAGTCACTAAGCCATTAATATATGTCATTCTAGCCATTTTTTTTTACAGTAAAACAATACAAAGAAGTAACACAGTATAATTAAATGTGAATTTATTGAATACAAACATTACAAACTGTAGAATAGCGGTCTGGTTGAGAACAAAACACCTAATTGGCAGTTATAATTTCACCGTTAATACATTGGATGATTTTGAATAATTTTATTTGTAAGCTTTATGTAAGTGGAATTTACTGCTAGTACAATATGACAACTGTTAATTAATTTTTAAATAAACGGCAAGACATGTTTTTCGACTTTGCGCCACGTGTATTAAAAGACAGTCACAAATATTTAAATCACCAAACATCTTAGAAAGTGGAGAATTTTTTGTATCCCTTCGAAATTACATTACAAAACAATGTTTTGAGACTTATTAAAAACAGACATGCTTGAACCAGTTATAGATTTATTTCATATTTCATCAGTTTTCAGCATATGATATTTTTTCAAAAACATTGATTGAGACAACTTTAATTTGTTGTACCTTTCGCTGACTTTGTATGTATATTTTGATAGGTTCGTTCTATATATTTCTATATCCTGTAAATTGCGTTTTTCTCTCTAGAGCATCAAGTTTGATAAATTTAAAGGAGAGGCGAAAGATACCAGAGGGAAAGTTAAACTCGAAAACAAACTGACAACACCATTGCTAAGTGAAAAAGACAAACAGAAAAATAATAGTATACATGACTCAACATAGAAAATTAACGACTGAGCAACACGAACCCCACTAAAAACTGGTATGCCATATTCTGACAAAAAAAAATATTTCATTTCATACCGGTCCGATTTAAAATCTTTTAAGAATTTTACAAGAAATATGTAAGGTTTGAGTGTTAAAAAACCGTAATGGAATGACCCTTAAGAGTTGATGCGGTAGGAAAACAAACACCTTAGCATATTTCGTTGTTCATATGGTGTACACTTAATGCAATTAATTCTTAATTGGATAGAACAAAATACTTACTGATATCTGTTTTGGTGTTTATATCCAGACTTATGTAACTTCTTATTATATAAGAGACGGTTGTCGTTCTTTAAAAATAGTGCGGGAAGTTACATAATGAAAGACATTGAAATAAATATCTTTTCATGATGACCCGATATGTTTCTTTCAGTTGCTTTATAATACGTATCGAACGTGTACACTAGTCACAAATGAATGCTTTAAAAAAGAAAAATATCTGAATATCAAAGATTTTCAAAATTTCTGTTCGCTCGATGAACGATAAAGGTTAAATTGAATTTATCAATTTAACAAAAGAGGGAAAGCTAGTTTATTCAATAGAACATCTCTCTTATTTCTAATTATGTAACCTTGTACAACGTTTAAACACAGGATAAGTCTTAGGTGCAGTACTTCTTTAAATGGTGATTAAAAAACACCTGATTTGAAAAGGAATGCATTTGTAATGTAAAATAACATAACAACGCATAAAAAGTTAACTTAGCCTTAATGACTAATGAAATGGAGTAGTTTCCCCAACGCATATACAACTTGGTTAATATTTTTTTCTTTTTTTAGTTAAGAAGTATCAAGCCTTTTTTTAATTTCAAAACAACACAAAAGTGTTATTTAAAAAAGTGGTCGTTTATCTAAAATAAAACAATCAAATAACATGCGTTTTCAGTATTTCAATTTCAACAGTATACCAGTTTTCTAAGACAACCATTTGACATCACGTCTTTCATAAGATAACTAAAAAGAAAAATCACAAAAATTCTGAGCTCCGAGGAAAATTCCAAATGGAAAGTCCCTAATCAAAAGGCAAAATCAAATGATTAAACAAATCAAACGAATGGACAACAACTATCATATTCCTGACTTGGTCCGGGCATTTTCAAATGAAGCAAATAAATTCATTGAAATTACTGATTTTAAGATATGTTTTGAGGTAAAAAAATCATCCTGGTATTAACGATCAGTTTATAGTTATACACAGTTTTCGATGTTGGATAAGATACCGGGGGTGACTATTGGTACTCATTTCCAATCCCTCTTTATTTTTTCGTAACGTGTGATAATTATACTTACAAGTGGTCTATAATCAAAAGAAGGGAAAACAAAACATTTTGAACTTTTTCTAATATCCACTTTTTACCCTCCTTTGCCTAGATTGTACTTTTCACCCTCTATATCCCACATCCGCATTTGTTAATCATATATATTGAAAATTTCAATCATGAATAAATGCATTAAGTTTAAAACACCTTGCCAAAGAGATCACTAACTACAGAATGAAAACATATGTGTAAGAACATCAATCGATCTATTTAATTATGTTTATTTAAGAACGTGCAGACATGTAATAGTTGCTGATCTGACAATTATAATTACTGTAACAGATGATACGGTAATAAAGTGCGGTGAACTTCATAACAAATTTCATATATGATCAACTTTGCCTAAGGGAGGAATCAATGTAAAATATCAAGATACTACACAAAGAGTCATCTGTCTAGAAAAACTTTTCATCAGTATGTTATGTGTGTCCGTATTTTTAAAATTTTAGTTGGACTTGCTCTTGAATTGAATTTCAGGTTTTTTTGTTTTTTTGTTTCTGCTGAAGGCGTAGGAGTAAAATCATAACTGTACAAACAGGTGTGGGTCATAAAATTATAGCAACAACGACTTGAGCATAGAATGTATGTGAAAATAAAATAAGGAGATTTGGTATGAGTGCCAATGAGACAGCTATCCTAACAATTTTAAATGAAGTGAATGTAAGAAATTACAGGCAACCATACGGCCTTGAACAATGAGAAAAACTTAAACCGTTTAGTAGACTATAAAAGGTCCAGAATTTCTTTTTTTACATGTCATCAGTCTTTGTATCAGCCTAAGTGAAATTCAACAACAGACATACACCCAGACACAGACACATACAAAACATAAGTATGTAACCATATTAGTTATTATACCATTTTACAAACTATCTTTTAATTATAGCATACTATAAAAAAAAATCGTTAAAAAAGGAAGCAAGCATGATAACGACTCCTCACACATTGTAACGTCGTCGCTGATTACATCTCCTCAGACATTATGACGTGACGAATGACGTTGCTGATAATGTAGACACTAAAGCTATAAAAAAAAACCTAAAACATAATGGTATATGGAATTGTTCGTACATATTTCCTAATATTGATATAGGTGAAATATGTAGCTTTAGAATTATGTACACAGAAATAAGATCAGAAATTAAGCCTATCTAATGTTAAATAAACAGTATAAAATCATTATTTATCATATTTGCTTGCATACGAACTGTGAAGTTAAAATTTATAACAATTATGTAAATCCTGTCAACCCCTGAAAAAAGAAAAAAAAGCATTTCGACTACTTCAGTGTGGGGTTGACTGTAAATTAATATTTGTTTTGTAGTATGTTAATAATCTTTTGTTTGCATAAGTTTTTCCCCCTATTCCCACATGAAATTTTAACTTTTCTTACCAAATCTATAAAAAGTGGGAATAAGAGGAATGAACCCTTATGAAACCTTTTTTCGTTAAATTATATGATTTTGGTCTAATTAATACTTTTGATGATCGTTAATCTGTTGATTGTTCAATCTCGGGTTAATAAATGTCACAATGTCTAATGACATGTGTGTAACAATTAAAATGCAATTTTCTTCAAAGAGACAATTTTTATTCAGAAATGAATAATTAGCTTATTTATGAAAGCAATTATTTTATTTAAGAATCAGATATGAAAGACGATTATGTATGTAAAAATGAACAACACATGATTATTTTCAAAAATATTTGTTTAAGTTGGGATTTTTACATATTTTGTTTTCATCAGAATATGAAAATTCATAAATTTAAGAACACATGAACATGTACCTTGTGCTCAATCCACCAAAATTGATACCCCCCAAACAAAAGTACTCTCACAGTATAACTAATATAGGACAGTAGTGTTGATTGAAACGTATACCATCCAGGACCTTTTGTTTTCAACATAATTAACAAGCTATGGGTCGAATCTAAAACAGATACCAATAGTATATGTCAAATGAAGTAGGTATTCAAAGTCGGAAATATGTAAACAATAACAATGAAAATAATGAGATCTAATGAGCTCTTCAATCGAATATCATATGGAAAAAATGCAGTTCATGATTAAACTAATAAATACAAAACTTTAAAAATGGGGAAATATAATTCAATTAAATTATTTTTGATTTTTTAATCTAAACAATCAATGTTCAATCAGAAAACACCTCTATGTGCATTGAATGGGGGAGCCAGCAATCAATGATATAGCATACTAACAAACTAAACAGCATACTAGATAAATAAATATACCAAGAAGTGGCATTTGATAACACCTATAGGTTGAAGTTTTGTAATTGACTGCTCCATAGGCTTACATGCAAACTAACTGATCTTTGAAAATAAAAAAATAAAAACTGGTACATAGAATTTTGTTCATGTTCATATCATGTATGTACTAATGTGAAATTGAGATTTGATCCCAAAAAAGTGGGTCATGCCACGAAGAATAAAAAGTTACGTAACCCTGAAGTCAAAACATTTTTTTGCTACTTTCTGTTCGCTGTTTTTACTAGGCCGCACCACTTCCAGTAAACATGATATCCTTCCATTTTCCTGTATTGATATCCCCAAAAAGATGCAAGATCTATATCTATGTTTCAATTCAGCATAAACCTATAATCAAACAGAAAAAATTGAGTCCGGAAAATAATCAGAAAAAAATGGACTATTTTGTTTCCTTCCATGTTTTGACATGCACCGGAAACTGGAGTTGTAATACAAGACTGGTACCTGTTGTGTTCTATGTTGTTGTTCTGTACTTTTTTTGTCTGTTTGTCTTTTTATCTTTAGCCATAGCGTTGTCACTTTTTTTTCAATCTACAAGTTCTGGTATCTTGTGTATCTCTTCTATATATTATAATCAGCAAAAAAATAAGAGCAAACGTCCAGTAATAAAAAAGTAAGAAATTTCAGCTATGTAGCAGCACTGAATGAAAATGACATCAAGTGCACTGGGATTTGATAAAACCTACATATGGTAATCTGCAATTTGTATAAACAGAATTTATATCTATCATAAATTGTCCTCTTCAATAATGGAAATTTGCTTTTATAAGGAATAGATAAGTATGCATATTCATTAATAGAAATAAACGTGAAGGAAGCGTGATGTTTAATGGTTTTATTAACAAATGTATTCAATATTATCAACATATTTTAATGAGTGACTTTTCCAATGTCAATGATTTTAAACATAAAAACATTCTTTATACTGAGAACAGGTTATATCTCTTTATGATAGCTTAAGTGTCTTGAATATCCAACATCGGTACATCAGTACATCTGTATTTGTTCAGCTTCTCTGAAATAAATCTTGAAAGTTGATCATCTGAAATGGCACCTTCAAAATCTCAACAATCAAATCATGTTCTTTTCCAAATCAATTTCATTAACCATTCTTCATGCAACCTGAATAAGAACGGTTTATCGTGATAATGTATAACATTGTCGTGGAGATAACTGAAGTTTGTATACAGTTTCAAGGTACAGGAAGAGCTGTGGGTAAAATTATTCCGAAAATCTACAGTTTCAAGGAACTTTGCTTTCAATCTTGTGAACAACTTTTTATTAGATTTATTTGTTACTCCTATGCATCTGGGATGGATGAAAATGAAAGCATCAGACACTCGGTAATGTACAGAATAGATCAAGTCAGTATTACATAGGCATACACAGATTCACCCCCACTCTAGCATTGTGTGGGGACAGAAGTTGAATACAAAAGTTTATGCAACGGTAAATATAATTTGCTTATGGAATAGGCTGACTATGTTTGACGATGATCGACAAAAGAAATAACCTGGATTATAAAAGTCACCCAAGAATTGGTAGATTGATATCACATACATTTTCACTGAACTTCATATGTTAAGTTTTTACGAATAAACTCATCATAGATAAAAGGATTAGAATTGTGTTCTTCAGATGCACGTTTCGTCTAAAAGATTCACTAGTGACGCTCCAGAAGTGTATGCAAAATAAAGCTAAATTAATTTACTGGTATTCCTGTGATACAAATCCTTCACATTTCGAAAATATTCAGAGTTTTTGTAAATAATTACTTTATAATTAATTATGACCATATTAATGATAATTTATGCCAACATTGAGGTGCTGACTACTTAGTTGGTGATAACCTCGCGAAGTTGACATCCATCAACAGTAGCTGTAGATAAACTCACCATCACACAAGAAGATGATTCGCGGTGGATTTAAAATCTGTATGCTTTGTCTATATGCCTTTCTGTGTTTCTATGTTTCAAATTACATGCATGGCTCTGTACATATTCTTCCCGTCATTGTGTTGTTGTGCCATGGTAACTGTTTGTTTTTATAGTGATTAAGAATATAATACAATGTTGACTGCTGTACTCCTATTTTTGACATTTTTACCTATTATGTTTGTTTGTTTTGTTCACAATAGTTGTCAATATAATGGAATTTTATGCGACTGTCATACAAGTAGGAGGTTAAGCTACTGTGAAAGTACTTTAACTCGTGGGTATCCATTTTCATTTTTTTTTAGCAATATTAACATGAACGTGGGTTCTTACATTCGTGGATATTATTTTTCTAAAAACAATAATCGAAAAATTGAAGCCATCCATTAAAAACAAAGGTTACAAATTGTCTGGATTGAAGGAAATTGCAAAGAAAACATTGAACGGTGTAAATCTTAGTGATGACACTAATTAACCAAAGATAACGTGATCAACAGATTAAAGACCATCAAAGGTGTAAATAAGGCCATAAACATGTCACCTTAAGAAAACAGTTACAGAAACAAATGCTATAAACGTATCTTGAATGATAAAATAATACTTATCAAAAGCAAACCCAGCATGAAATTATTATTTCCTATCCGTAGGAGAATTATGAAGATATAAAATAAACAGTTTATCATAACATATCAATACCCGAAATCTGACTTTAATCGATCAAAAATATTTTCTATGAGAATCAAAAGATCAAAAGTTGTACAGTTAGTTTTAAGAATAAATGGGTACAATCCTGCCTGCAGTTATAGTTCATGGTATGTTTTCCTTGTGACTACTATTATAGTGTTCTCAGATTTGGCAATATTCTATATATTCTCTAGTTCATATTATCAGTATAAAAACCTAAATGGGGATCTTTCCATGTCTTGATTTGGATAACGATTGTTTTATTTCGTTGGAACTTAAATTCGTGGATAAGGTCATCCACGAAAAACCACGAACATTGGTTCCCCACGAATAAAAGTACTTTCATAGTATATATACAACCAGATTTAATCCACCATTTTCTACTAAAAGAAAATGCCTTTACCAAGTCAGGAATATTACAATTGGTGTCCGTTCGTTTAATGTCCTAGAGCTGTTGATTTTGCCAAAGGATTAGGAACTTTCCGTTGTAACTTTTCCTCGAAGTTCAGGAATTTTGTGATTTTACTTTTTGAACAAATAACACAATCATAATTTAGATAAAAGGAGAGATCCCTTATTAAATATACCAAAGCATCGATCATATTTACAGTTCCATAAAAGCGCAAGATTTGGCTAGCCACAAAACCAGGTTCAACCCACTTTTTTTCTTAAAATGTCAGGAAAATGGCAGTTGTTATCTAATTATTTATTTCTGTGTGTCTTACAGTGTCGTTTGTTTTTGTTGCACTTTAGTGTTTCTGTTGTTTAGTTATTTTCCTTTTATAGTTGATGTGTTTCCCTCGGTTTAAGTTAGTAACACGGCTTTGTTTTTTTCTCAATCGCTTTATGCCTTAAGAACAGCAGGCTACTACTGATGCCTTTATCTATTTAAACTTCAAACGAGCCGTGAATTGGGACACTATGTCAAACAGAATTATGTAAAAACCATGACGACAAAGGATCGACTGTAGAGATTTGAAAATAATTGAACTGAAATTGAACAATCATATTTCAAAGAAGAGGATACCTGCGGGACTTAAAATGTGATTAATATAATATCTGTTATCTTGTTAATAATGAATTTTGTTTTCAATTTGTCTATCTTTTATCTACTCATATGATTGTGATACTGTGGATTCATTTATTTTCGTGGGTACCAATTTTCGTGGATTATAGAAGTCTTACAAGTTCGTGGATCTTTAATTTCGTGGTTTTAAAGAAGTCTGCATATAATCTTATTGGAAAACTGGTATTCGTTTAACATTTAACTTCGTGGTTCTCCCGTACCCACGAAATCCACGAAAGTTGGTATCCAACGAAAATTAATGAATCCACAGTAGTTTACCTTGTTAGCGTTACATATTCGAAGAATTTATTTTGATACGTCGTTCATGCACGACTTGAAATATGAATGACGTTTTTCTAAAAACGATGTTACGTGTAAAAGGTCAAGAATATTTACGGTCATATATTAATATAAGCGACCGTAAAAGTAACAAACAGCGGATATAGATATTTAGAAATAATTAAAACGAAGTTGAACAATCCTACGCTCATGTTTCAAAGAAATTTAATGATTCTCGAGGCAATTAAAGTATAATAATCAATAGTAAATTGAATAATTTTTTTCTCTTTTATTTTGTTATCTTTTATGTGCTTCTATTGTTGTGAAATTTGTAACTTATTCATGATTTAATTATTTTCTAAATCTTCCGGGATTCAATACTATTAGGAAAAAAATAACACCAGAATGCTTGGCAAACGTTAAACAACAATTTGAGTTATTTGCTTTACTACCAGACCTTTTAAATTTCATTATTATTTGTACTCCAAACATTAAGAAGCAATATTGGTGCGTTATTTAAGTCCCCAATGGAGGTTAGAAACGCCTTTGTTACAATGTTTGTTTTTATGCTTTTCTGAAATATTAAAGACTTGAATATATATAACGTTTGTTCGACAAATGATAATACATTTAAAACGCCAAGCATTTTGGCACCAGAATGCAAAGGTGGGGTAAATGCTCTAAAACAGGGGTTCTTTTTAGGTTACAGGAAAAGACAGTTCTTGAATGTGGACAGGAACGTCTTTTGACGGCAGAATGCACATCTATTAATTACAGATCAAGTACAAATATATGTGACTATTGTAAGCTCTACGTCCTCGGAGTTCAGTATTTTGGGGATTTTACTTTTTGAACAAACAACACAATCATGATTGTGAATGTAGGACAGCTCTCTTTTTAAATATACCAAAGCATCGATTCTTTTTACATAACCATATATATACTCGCGCATGGTTTGGCTAAACAGGTTCAACCCACTTCTTGTTCTTAAAGTGTCCTGGACCAAGTCAGGAAAATTGCAGTTGTTATCTAATTGTTCGCTTTTGTGTGTGTTACAGTGTTGCTGTTTCTTATATTTTTTTGTTGCACTTTGGTGTTTCCGTTGCTTCGTTGTTTTCCATTTTATAGTTAATGTGTTTCCCTCTGTTTTAGTTAGTAACCCGGATTTGTTTGTTTTTTCTTAATCGATTTATGATTGCAAATGAGAGGATACCTGATGTAATTAAAATGAAATCAATATAATAGCCTTTTATCTTATTAATATAGTGCCTTTCGTTTTCAATTGTTTATCTTTTATCTACTTATATGGTTGTGAAAGTGTAACTTATTAGCGCAAAATGTTCGAAGACTTTATTTTGATACGTCGTTTATGCACGACTTACACTTTTGTTACAATATATGTTTTTGTTTAGAAATATTGATATATGATTGGATATGAATGACGTTTGTCTTATAAACAAAAATGTTTACTGTCATATATAGATATAAGCGACCGCTAAAGTAACAAACAGTGGTTATAGGTATTTACAAATAATTAAAACGAATTTGAACAATCCTATGATCATGTTTCCAAGAAATTTAACGATTCTCGAGGCAATTAAAGTATAATAATCAATACTAAATTGAATACTTTTTTTCTCTTTCATTTTGATATCTTTTATGTGCTTCTACGGTTGTGAAATTTTTAACTTATTCATGATTTAATTATTTGTTATATCTTCAGGGATTTAATACTATTAGAAAACAAAATTTCACACCAGAATGCTTCGCAAACGTTAAACAACAGTTTGATGTATTTGCTTTACTACCAGACCTATTAAATATCATTATTATTTGTAATCCAAACATTGAGAAGCAATATTGGTGCGGTTTTTAAGCTCAAAATGGAGAGGAGAAACGGTTTTGTTACAATGACTGTGTTTATGCTTTTTGGAAATATTATAGGCTTGAGTATGAATAACGTATGCTCGACGAATGATAATACATGTAAAATACCACGCATTTCCGGCGTAGGACTGCAAAAGTGGGGTAAATGCTCTAAAACAGGGGTTCTTTTAAGATTCCAGGAAAAGACACTTCTGGAATGTGGACAGGAATGTCTTTTGACGGCAGACTGCACATCTATTAATTACAGATCAAGCAAAAAATTATGTGACATTGTAAGCTCTACTTCCGGTGACAACGACACAGATAACGACTCAACATGTTTCAACAGTGACATATCTAATTGGCATAAGGTAAGCTGAACATAGGATTATTTAAGATTTGTTCCGTGAAATGTATCCCAGTTACTCTGAAGTTATTGCACTCGGGTGTTTTTTTTAAAAGGTCGAATCTTTGGTAAACAATCACATTGTGATTTCTCTGATGCTCGAATTCTGAGAAGCATAATCTGATATTGATAACATGTAAATTACACATTAAGAATGCTCATAATAGGCTCACAACTTCAAGTCTGATAGATAGATTCATTTAATCATTTTGATGCCTATCTATAAAATAAACTAATCTTTCACTTTATCTTAATTGTTCAGGTGAACAGCATACTATAAACTACTTTTTTTTTTTTTTATCTCTGTGAGTGATACGTCAAAGGATTGAAAAAAGCCACAAATAGTTACAAAGATAATTGACAAAAAAAAATAAAAAACTTTTTATGAAAATACAATATCAATGTTACAAAAAGATATAAGTAACATGTATATTGTTTCCTTTACTTTGACTTTAGAATTGTCTTTTACAGTCCTTGGCTGGTAAATGCGCAGACCATACGTGTGCAGCTGGAACAAAGTGTATTTTCGATACACAAAATGGCAACACTGATTGTGCCAGTGCATGTAAGTTTTAAAGGTTATTTCGTAGGTCTGGAATTATTGAAATAGTCTTGTTTTATAGATTACTTTTTGCGGACAATCTCAAATACTGCAACCTAGCATATACACTTTGCTTGAAGTTGATTTAGATTAGTAAATGTGCTGTACATATCAATCATTGTGTAAATAAAAATAAATTTAATTTAACGAATAATATAAATTCCTGCAAATTACGTTTTATAGATAATTGAGAGGGATAGTGGGTGTCAATTTTGTACCTAACAATTGTTTTCCATGAAACTTCCTTTAATTTACAAAGTTTCATTAGTTTCTATTTTGAGATAGATTATCTTTCAATATGTATGCATGATGAATCATTATTATATTTCTCAAGGGAAATATGCTCTACTTAAGGAAGAATAAAAACTTAGAAAAATTATAAGTAAAAAAAATAATTTCAAGTAATTCATTACTTGAAACGATATTATTTACATATATTCCCATGTGTAATCCGCTGATTATTAACCGTGTGATGTCTATACTTTATTTTGGATAAAGACGATAAATGACAATATAACTAGAAAGTGTGTCAAAGATGGCCTCTGATCTTACTGATTTGCACTAACCAAAACAAATATGGAAATGCCTGATATAATTGATTTATACAATTATGAATACTAAATACTGTGTATTCATACATGGATCATCAACCATGAAAAAAACAGAACAAATTAAGAAGTCAAGTTTTATGTTAGAGCTACATTTCAAAGCTTATCCCTTATGAAATAATCTTGCTTAAAATGTTTTTGTTGATATTTATCATATTGAAAATGAACACAACGTTACAAATTATTTTACTGAATGGCTGTTAACATTTTAGGGGTCCACACAATATACTGACATTGTAGAATCTTCATAAAGACGTATTTGTGCAAATAGAATGATATCGTCGTATTTTTTGGGGGCTTTTTTTAACTTTTTTATTCGAGCATCACATATGAGTCTTTTGCAGACAAAACGCGCGTCTGGTGCAACTACAAAGTTTTAATCATGTTATCTGTGATTATGTTATTCGCAATTATTTTTACAATACAAGAATAATTAAAAAACTAAATGTTGATTCGACACCAAGAAAATTTAGCTTAACGCCAACATACAATTACTTTTTTTAAGTAATAGACTCGTTTAAGGTGGCTCGAGTGTCTTCCGCCATCTTGGATTTCGAAGAAGCAGATAATTTTGGTCTAGATCTTTGATGAAATGTGCAAATTTTGAGAGTGGTGTATACATTTTTGTGTAAATAGTTATCTAAGGTACCAGGATTAAATTTTAATACGCCAGACGCGTGATACGGTGCTTTTTGTCCGTTTTTGCTTTTTGTCCGATTATTTTGCCTTTTGTCCGAAACTTTTGCTTTTTGTCCGTTGCTTTCTGTCCGTTTTGCTTTTTGTCCGATTATTTTGCTTTTTGTCCGACACTTTTGCTTTTTGTCCGTTGCTTTTTGTCCGTTTTGCTTTTTGTCCGATTATTTTGCTTTTTGTCCGACACTTTTGCTTTTTTGGCCAGTGAATCTAATGGCGAATGGTCACTATGTCTAATGGCAAATGGTCACTATGTCGCTAATGGCAAATGGTCCCTATGTCCAATGGCAAATGGCCCGTGAATCTGATGGCAAATGGTCACCATGTCTAATGGCGAATTGCCAGTGAATCTAATGGCAAATGGTCACTATGTCGGATGGCAAATTGTCAGTGAATCTAATGGCAAATGGCCACTATGTCTAATGGCAAATGGACACTATGTCTTGTGGCAAGTGGTCACTTTGTCCGACACATTGATTAACAACACATATATTATTCCATGTAACCCCTTAAAAAGTTTTAAGTAGTGTGTGTTGATGTGTAAAAGATAAAAGAAAATTGATTTCCGAAAATAAAATAATAATTGTGAACAATTTCAATATATTTTCACAAAAATATACAGTCAGTAGGAAAAGAAAAATATGAATAGAAAGTTACAGTTTTGTTTGTAATAGCAACATGATACACTTTGTTTTGCACATAACATTATATCCTCTGTAAGCTGAGAGCTGGACCTTAATGTTTATCATATTTCTCTAAAAACCCTGCGTAAATTATGTACAAAATAAAGTTTTTTTAGCACTATAAGGCATTGACACTTTCGTCGCTATATTCATTTATTTTGAATACAATGTGTATGTATAATTAATTTCTTCCAGAATACTTTCACTAGGCAAAACAAGGACAAAACTTCTGATTATAACCTTTAATTACAATACACAGACCCTGTTAAAGCATTCTATAAAACTTTCTTGTGCCTTAAAGTGCATTTTGACAGAGAAATTATGCAAAAAAGAAATTTAAAAAAAAAACAACACCAAAATAATTATTCTTACTAGTGGAACTCTGGTATTAAATACTGTGGAAACCACTCTAAACTGCTGGGAAAGTCATCCTTATCATATAATTAGAGTGCAATTTAGTGCAAATTTTCAAAACTTGTCCTTTCACATAATTCCATTTGAGAAAAAATATTTTTTACATGTATTTCAGTGAAAACCTTTTATCAGTGAGAAATCCATATGAGGTTTTAAAGAAAACATTGTGACATCACATGTATTATGGTGTCATTAGATAACGACAGATCAAAATAGTGCTAAATATAGTTTGCAGTGTTACGTGAGAAACAGTTGCCACAAGATTTAACTCGAAATTGTATTTTTTTAAACTTGATATGTATGAAACATATTCTGCTAGTCTGTAAATCAATAATTTTTTACTTGGAACAACGACCCCAACACTTACCCCTTTTTCCAACAAAAATAAAACTATAAAACAATCAAAGTAAAGAATAAAAACAAATGATAATTAGAACTCAGCAAATATCGATCTATGCAATAGTACATAACCGATGTTTAAATTTTATACATCCTCTATTCTAATTTGACCTTTATTTTAGGAATAATTTTGATTTTATAATTATATGATCATTTAGTGCAAAGGCACAAATTTTCAAAAGTATTTAATTTTAAAAAGGAAGTAAAACTAACAAACCTTTCGGATATCTACATACAGATAATATTTACATAACATCTTTAAAATTTCAACTTACCAACTACTGTCTGTAGGACTGTCACAAGCAAGAAAATGAAAACTCCCAGTCGTGCATCATAAACCCACGTGTGGACACGTACATTGATCAGATATATTGACGAATTCGGGTACGTATTTGTCAATCGAAGTCAATTTAATATTATCCTTCCAATTTGAAAAAAAGGTTTTAAAAGAATTGGCGAAACAGGTTGTGTTGTTTACGCACAAGATATATTAAAAAATTGACAATAATTACACTTAAAGATTGATGATTGTATCAAAATAAAAAAAAAAATAAAAAACTTGTATGTATATTTTTTTTATATGTTATACATAATCATCAGTAAATTAAATGAAGTAACATGAGTTGTTGATTGTATCTTCTAATAGGTTATAGCTAGGCTATCTATATTAAAATGATACTATTGTCACGGTGGGTATGGTTGTCCTGCGAGAGAACGTTCTGTGCTGGTGATTCGGTCCTGACGGGTGCTGGTGATCAATGAAAAAATGTAAACAAAGTCGAAAATGATGATTTTTTACATTTTCACTCATAAAAAATGGGAGAAAACAGTTGAGATTTTTCAATTTTGTTTCTTATGGGTTCATATATAAACCATTAAAAAGTTGATCATCTACACTGTTTCAGTAAGTGTAACACAAAAATGCTCATTTTCAGAAAATCTAGAACTGAAAAAATAAAACAAAAATGCTCATAGAGTCCGCTTTCTATACCGCAATCCACACGACAAAACTCTTTTGTGAAAAAACATTGCAATTTATTAAAATTTAGCATTTTATCAATATATTCATGTCCTGATACTGTGCTGGTGGGTCCTGTCATTGTGCTGGTGGGTCCTGATACGGTGCTGGTGATTTTGGATAAGAAGTTGGTCATATTTGAAACAAATGTTACAAAATCAATAAAATTGGGCAGATAATTGTTGTCAATAGGATCTATGACTCCTATTTTAGCTCTTGTGCATCCATTTGGCTGTTTAATATGTGTTTTCAAATGATCGTAACTTGTATTACATAATTACATAAAAGGGCAACATCTTTCGTCAATATAAGATAACAATATATTGTATCTAAAATAAGAATAGTGTTATTAAGATATTAAATACCCCTTACATTGATGCTTCAACAATGATCAAAGTCCATGCCGCATAGACATGTTTGTAAGCGCTCTGCATACCCCTCCCCATTTCCACCCAACCAACCCTCCTCATTTCCTCCTTCATTGTTACAGTTACAGTTACCAACACAACAATTTATCACATAAAATAATAACACAAAGACACAAATTATTGAACAACGAATGCTCGCAGGTACTGAAAGCTAGTTCAAAGCCGCATTTTCAACTAATAGATAAACCATGTTCTCATATACAAAAATCCCAATCGTGTCGATTAAAAAAGTCTCAAAACTTAAGTTCACATTTTAATGTTTGATGAAACAGAACTTTAAAAGTGTGCAGTGAATCTTGTGCTCACAACAGTTATTTTCATAATTATATTTACATAAGACTTATAAAGGAATTAAGAAGGTACCAAGAAATATTTTACAGTTCAATTTAATGATCATGAATGGTACGGAAGTTTACATAGGACAAAAAGAAATTGATAGTATTTTTTGGCGAAAGACTTAAACGCTTCTTTGCATTGTATAGTACAGCTCTTCTATAAAAGCATGCAAAAAAAAACTTTGATTGACTTGCTTGCTATGTTTGCTTGGATGTTTTCAAACAATAGGTAGGCGGAGTTTCAATACATACTGGGATTTGATTTGACAAATATAAACTGACAGGAATTGAAGTTAATGTTTATTGTCCAAACAAATTCTAGTATATAGTAAACAGACTACTTACCTGTCGTTTAAAAACATCCAAACAATCATAGCAAGCAATTTGATCAATAGTTTGCATTGCATATATTTATAGAAGAGCTGTAAATTCTAAAAAAAAAATTCTTGTTGTCGTAGATGGTTAAATCCTCAACAAAATCTCAATAACTTTGTTGGAACGAATAAAGGTTTTAAATCAAATTTTCGTGGACTTTTAGCTTCCACCCTGACGAGGCATGTTAGCTGTTCGTATGCTGTTGCACCTGACGCACGGAAACTTTCACATTTTCATCTTCTTTTCTGAAATATTTTACCCAGCTCATACTTGACAGGATTGTTATCCTAGTAAAAAATGTAACCAATGAATTGAACACAAGTTAAAAATTCCACAATACTATGTAATTCATTTTATGTGTCAATTTGTTCGAAAAAAGTCGAAAAGAAGAGAGTTTTTTTAATGTCATGATTATCTGTCGCTTTCTAGATCTATGCTTAGCATTTATTTCAGATGGCATGGACTCCTCACCCTGGTGACCCTGCTGTCTTTCATAACTTTATCCGTATACATATATTAATAGATAAACAAAAGGCTGCAACTGGTATTTTTGGATTTAAAATGATTCGTTGTAACGAGAATATTTGTGGTGAATGGAAACTGTGGGGTCAAAATCTTAAATTGCTTATAAATGTTGCTGGACCCAGTTTCGTTATCTGATCTGAATTTTCTGATATGTGCAAGGTAGATAGACATTAGCCTTTTGATTTTTTTTACTCGGTAAGTTTTGCCCTAATTGCTTGAACTATTGCAATATTAAAGCCGATTTCAAAGAGTGTGTAGACAAAGGGAATATCTTTGGTTATCTTGCTTGCTGAACAGAAAAGTCACGGTTTAGCTAACAAGCAAGCTAACCAAAGATATTACCTTTGCCTACATCCTCAATGGAATCGGCTGTAACTAAAAACTCGAATACATTTTAACAGACAGTGGTCATGTTTGTTGATGAATAATGTTTTTCCTAGATTCACTCTTGAAAAATCATTTGGTAACATTTGGTCAAGTAATTTCAGAAAAGATCTTTTTGTAATTGCGGACGCCAAGACAATACATGAACCTCACACAACCCCTCGACACATGTGAGCTTATATATGATCTTATAGCGATTCGGGTTGATAACCAGTTGAAATTAAGCCAGTTTTTTTGTGTGTGTAGATTTGTATTGTTTTATAAAAAAGAAGATGCGGTATGATTGCAAATGAGACAACTATCCATAAAAGACCATAATGACACAGACATTAACAACTATAGGTCACCGTACGGCCTTCAACAATGAGCAAAGCCCATACCGCATAGTCAGCTATAAAAGGCCCCGAAATGACCCTGTAAAACAATTCAAACGAGAAAACTAACGGCCTTATTTATGTAAAAAAAAAAAAAAAAATTCTATATATTTTTGCTCTCCATTTTTATGTAAAACCTTTTACATTTTTATTTTATGGGTTATTGTTGAAGGTCGTACGATGACGTATGGTTGTTAACACAGACTTCCTTTGGTTTCTTATGGAAATTTGTCCATTGACAACAAACATACACATCATCTACTTTATATAAGTATTGTAAAAATTACAACGTATTTTGGTGATCTTGCAAAATGATCGCAATCCCGAAAATTGTAAACATATTTTCTTATCTTAAGTTAAAAGGGGGCGAGAAGGGTTCCATTAACAGGCCAATAAATAAGATTACAGTTAATTTAAAAAAAAATAAAAAAATAGGGGTATTTTTTCTCTCATAATAACAGTAAACAGATTCACAACAATGTCAATTTCAAGAAAGCAGACAACAGTTAATTAGTCAATAACAGTACAGCATCAATGATCTTGAAAATATGCCACTTTTAACTAAAATATAAAGATACAGAACCAGGACATAGGAGCACAGAACCAGGACCGTTTTTCTTATCACCAGCACCGCGTCAGGACACTCCCGTTTAACGAACTTGCACGACTTTTGCAATGTAATATTGTTGTAATATACTTTGCATGGTACTAAAGACGCATCAGAGAAAAATTAAGCAACAAAACAGTCGTTTTATTGCCGTTCTGATACAATGTAAACAAACCCACCAGCACAGAATCAGGACCCACCAGCACCTGACAGGACCAAATCACCAGCACAGAACGTTCTCTCGCAGGACAACCATACCCACCGTGATTGTCCATCCGTAAATATTAATTTAAACATTGTAATTACATGTCTAATATACCTTCTCATATATCTGAAATTATCATTATTTCCGAATATTGCATCTCCTTGTTTTGGCTACGTAACACATGTTTTAATTGTACTAAATACAATTATATTTCACCGATGTGATAACTTACACCGACGCATGTTGAATTTGAATAGTGAATTGCTTCTTTTTATTCGAAAAATAATTTTTGGAAGTTACACATGTAGAATAAGGCAAAACGAAAATTTTTAATAAATTTAAGCTTGAGAATATTGTTTGAAATTGAAAAATTCCATGCAGTTTTCCAAAAATGAAAATTTGTTTTATTCATCTTTATAATCTGTGTGAACTGTGCTATATATATTTAAGTGTTTGTAAACGTCAGGCAATTTAGAAGAATTTCAAATTTGACCGAAAAAAAACCAAACCAACTTAATCATCCAATTTGAAGTAACGTTCATCTTGAGGTAGGAATGGTAGCTTTTTCGTTTCTGTGTGTCTGGTAATTCGAGTAATCTCCAGATAACTTTTGGTTAGAATGATAGCAAATTACGGAGTTAGTTCCCCTCAATTGGTAATTTCTAGTTCATTTCAACCAAATATATCTTGAATTACCAGAACAGGAAAAGGAAATGAATGTTATATTTGTGCACTATTATACATTGTATTATTATTTATTCATTTTTTTTCTCGTCTTGAATAAGTACAATGTATTTTTAAAATACCGCTAGTCGGCATTTCATTTTTTGAAATAGAATGCAGTATGTTTTTATGGAAATTAGAAAGCCAAGCTCCAATGTATTACGCTAGAATATATTCATGACTAGAATTACAGTTGATTGATCTTTTACTGCTGCTGATTTTGTTTCCCTTTTTTTTCTTTTGTTATTGTTGATAGTTTCTCTTTGTATCATGCTTTTTTCCCCAACAACACAGACATGGGTAAAAATCGTAATTCAAACTTCAGTACCTATTTAAGAATTGTACTTTATTTAAGAAATAATTGATGCCAGCTATACTTTATTGTAGTTTTAACATGGGTAGGCATTATATTCGTGATTATTTTTGCCAGAGTGATAATCAATTATTTCGATTATGATTAGGTCATTTACGGTAATTTCTATGTTCGCTGTGTATAAGTGTACAGTATATGTGTAGGCTCTTCCATCAACCTCCCTGTCGATTTGTATCCAACTAGTTCAAACCAGTTTAATTTCGCAAAGTTGTTTTTCTAAAATTCACAATTGAAACAGAAATTAACAAATTTATTAACTAAAACGATATTTGTGTCACAATATAACAGAAAAGTTATAATTCAACCGTCTTTTCGTTTGAAGTCAATTTCTGACACGCACATTTTCAAGTCAGTTGTCAATAGCGGTGGACGCACAAGGAGAATCGGTAGGTCTATAGTTACTAAATTAATCGTAAATGTTCCGCCGGTTATGGTGGCATTGGTAAATATGTTCATATCTGATAGAGGATTCCTTGATAAAGTTGTGCTGACATTCTAGACTTGGCAGGAGGGGCCCTTTGACAGAGATTCATTTATACTTGCGGTAGTCCAAATAATTACGACGTCTGGCAAGGCTATCTTAATTTTTTTTCTTGGACGCCTTCCTAAGACGGCGTCCCAGAAAAAAAATAAAATAGCATTGTTGAGTTCCAGAAAAAAATTAAAATAGCCTTGTGGCGTCCCAGAAAAAAAATAAAATAGCCTTGCCAGACGTCATAATTATGTGGACTATACTTGCGGTAGCTACACCCTGTAAAGTTGATGAAAGTGCACGCCATTGTGCATCTGAAGATTCAAAATGCTGTATTACATGATGATTAAAATTAAAACTGAGTGACAATCTTGTTGTATTTGTAAAATGCATTGGAAACTTCGGTGGTATATTGGTAATTACGCCTATTTTTTTTAAATAGGAGAATGGGGTTCGATTCCCTGCTAGGGTCAATCCATTTTATCATAAATATGAAACAATTTTGTCATTTCAGTACAACAGTTATAATAACCTATACTTTATTTTATATTTATTGTCAGATCATATGTTTCAATGAAAGTATTATATACATGCCTTTTTAACAGGATAGATGAAACGTGTTTTTCAGAGGGAGGGGTTTTGAAGTTAGAACAGCCAACATGAACGTTGCGGTATCTAGGTCAAACATATCAATTTCGAATTGTAACACATTGTTGTCATTGTAAAAGTATTAGTAACAAAATGTGTATCATTTTAGTGTTTGAAAGTGTTTTAAGTTAATGAAATACATTAAATGCATACCAATTTAATAAAATTCATTTTTCTGCCGTAGTCAATATACGCATGTGAAAACTAATTTTATTGGATAACAGAGCATGGTTTTTTTTACAAAGCTAAAGAATACTTATTTGTACATGTTGTTTTGCCGCAAGTTATTATTTTTTCAGTGGTTAATCTAGTGACAAAACATTACCTCCCTTGAAAACTGAAAACTGGATCTCGTCAATGAGAAAAGCAGGCTATAGAACTTTTATGTAAATTTGATTTTAATATTGATATGCGAATAAATTGCCCGCGTATCAACCTAAATTATTTTTTTTACTGGCTGAATGCTATATATGTTTTGAGCACGAACGACGCACAATTTCCATGTAGTTTACTTACAATTCAGTGTTTTATATTTTCCGTGGTTTTTTTTATTCGAGAGCAACATTTATTTAACATGTTTATAATATCCGGGTTTTTCAACAAATGCTCCGGTTTTTTTTTTTAATGAAAATGTGATAAGAAAAAAGACATTCTTGGGCTTAAAAAACTACTTATTCTAGAGTTTGTAAATGTATATAAAATTGCAAAGGACAACGTTATATATTCTTAATAAGTTACAAAAGCATATTACTTTGTTGATCAAATTTAACTCATTTCAATTTAATGATATCCCTATTCTGAACTATTCTGAAAACATTTTGCCATAACTTGCAGTATTAAGATATATAAGAAATCACTGTGTAGTTTTTAAAACGGTCTATAGAACCGAGTACAGGGACTCATAATCTTTTCCACTTCATTTCATGCTACCTTTGTTTTTACAGTCAAGAATATTTTATGAATGATATATATGACCGTGACATAGGAGCAAGAAAACTAAGAAAAAACAGTAAAAAAATTTTAAAAACTAAATGTTAACCCAAATATTAAAAGAGCACCCCCCTCCCCAAACAAAATAATAAATTGAAAAATAAAAGAATATTATTTGAATTGAATGGAATATTTAATGAAAAATGAAAACATCACTTCATTCGTCCGAAGCGCTTATCTGGATTACCTTCACACGTAACGCTCAAAGTCAAATATTTGAAAACCAAGGATGTGTAAGAACCGAAATATTTGCAGACATATGACCAAAAGCACCTAATAAATAGCCAAATTAATCTAAGTTCAACTTTGCTTGAAACCTTAGGCTCTTTATAATTTTTAAATTTGTAAACCGACACTGTTGAATTATTGATTGTTGGTTTCTTGAACGTGCAGTGAAAAATATTTCATGCATTTTCATGACGAGAACAAATCAACAATAAATCCAATGGGTAGGTCCCGTAACAGAGGACGTTCGGAATGAAGGTTGGGAAATTTAGACTGTCACTGAAAACGAGGGTATATTGGATATTGACAGAAATGTTGCCTTGCAACAGACCCCCTTACGGAACCCTCAAAGTACTGTTGCAATGGTTCTTAACGTGTAGTGGTGTAGTGAGCGTGACATTCTATCTACATGTCCCATTCTGATCAGAGGTGGCTGCGTACTTGAAGCAAGAGTTTTACTACCGGTCGGAAGAGGACCTAAATGACCATATTTCTATTCCCCAGTTCCCATTGGAGGTAAACAATTTTGAAAAGGTTTTTTATAAATCATGACAGCACTAAATTACTGACTACTGAGCTGATGTTAAACGCGGGGACTTATCCAATGTATTTAAAAAAAAACAACGAAATATACAATCTGTAAGCTTTAAAACTATCTTTTAGAAATGATAAAAAAATAAAAAATGTGTATATAATATGAGTACACCTATTAAATACATGAAATATACATTGTAAATTTTTATTCTTTGTGTTTATGATGAAAATGAAGTACGGTGGTGCTTTATTTCTGTGTGACCTCTTCGCGTAGGAGCATTTGAATATTATTCTAGATTTCAATTTCTAGAACGATTAAACATGTTACCATCAAGATAAATAGTAAATGAAACACTTATGATGTACTTTCTGTTAAAAAAAAACACACATTTACCCGCGTTACACAATATGTGTACGTACGTCTCAATCCAACATGTCTGAACTCGCACAAAGTTTAAAATTGAGAATTGAAGTGTTTGTTTTACATCACGAAATATTTACTGTATGAATCCATATCTGTACGCTAACATGAAGATCTCTGAATACAAATAAACGATGCCTTTTAACGAAATGAACGTGTTAATATAGCATTATCAAACTGATTTAATGCATTTTTCGTGCTTTGCAAAGAACTTTATTTTAACCTTTTTCATTGTTTTTTAAACGTGAATGCAGTGATATATTAAAGTTTAAGCCATAGGAATTTTGTTTTTCACTCGATAAATCACGGACGCACTAGAAAAAAACACGGACATATAAAAATGAATTTACTATGCAAAATGTCTTTTTCTATGAAAAAAAACAAGATATTTTTGTAAAGTGTCTGTAATCTTAGTATGTAAAGATTCAGTGTAAGCATTTCCGTTGACATTTACATTGGTATGTGAGTAAAAATGGCTGTAATCTATATTTTGGAATAAAGCACACAAGACTAAATTAAACGTTTATAAAATAAAATAATTGAGGGTTGATAATATATTTTTATCACAAATACTATGTTATCTTCTATGCTCATGTATATGAGGTTCTAATTTTGTGTCGTTGTTCTCCTCTTATATTTAATGCGTTTCCATCAGTTTTTAGTTTGTTACCCCGATTTTGTTTTTTGTCCATGGATTTATGAGTTTTGAACAGCGGTATACTACTGTTGCCTTTATTCTAACATCTTTTTAAACGTTTTACAAGAAAGGAAGTCTGTTTGTTTACATTTTTGATCATACTCACTCGAAAAAAAGAGAAAATGACTGAAAATAAAAACCACCCCAACCGGAGACTAAACCTACTGTGAAATACATGTGCAAAAAACGAGATCACTTATTCTCAATATTGTCAAATGAAGTAAGATTACACAGATAACCTATTTTGTAAAGATATTTTCTTTTTTATCTTAATTTGCACAGACACATCTTTAAATCTTGTATTTACGAAAAGACAATATTACTATATTGAAAGTTCACGCGGTAACAATGAGCGGATTGGCGTATTCTAAAACGTAGATGTGTAAAATGGGTATATTTTGGGAAATTGTTACATGCTAAAGATTATGTGGAACACTCCGAAAATTGTTGACTTGAAAGAGCTTTAGATTTTGTAAGTACATGATTTTTTTCCATTTTTTTTATTAATATGCTGCAAAGGTTAACAGTTAAAAAAACAAGCTTCTAATGCATATATCAAGATAAATAATGAAATTAAAACATTGTGCATTTGTTTGTATATTTCAAATATCACAGTTTAACAAATACTTTCTTTAAAATGTATACGTACGATTGTTGTTTAGAAATAACTTTTAAGCAGTATGGTCATCGGCATTGTTGTGCTATTGCTTTTGTCAACTTTTTTTATAAGAGACTATAGAACACACCCGCGGGTCCCTGACTGAATTAAAGTACCCATGCCTTATTTTTGGCCTTGATTTTTAGTATTGTCATCTGATAAAGGTGGAAGAAAACAGACTTGTTAAATAGTGTCCTAGAGTTTAATAATATAAATTCAAACAACTGCTAGAAGAATTCCAGGTTCTCCTGATAGAAAGGGTTTACAGAAGACAACAGGTAACGGAAACTACATGCGACATATACTAATGGTATCGGTATCGGATTCGACCCGGAACTTGTTAATTATTGGTATTATTGATTATGTAGAAAACAAAAAGGCCTGGAATGGTGTAATTTTTAACAACACCATTGTCCTATATAAGTTATATATAAAGTTGAATTATTTGATTCGTCGTTTTAACGTTATACCGGCTAACAAATTGGGCCTCGTTATTTTAGAAGTGTAGATACTTTTCAATTGCTCTTGCGTCATCAGTTTTCCCACAGTAAACGCCTAAATAGAGCTCTATTTTGGCCAGGTTTGGGAAATCTATTTATATCTCACCCAAAATGTATGAGAAAGACATCGTTTACCGAACCAAAAATCTTTTGGAAAGTTAGAAACGTCCATTGATGTAAAATTTGACAAAAACATGTGTGATTTACAAATGTGTATCCAGATGCCTTCCACATTAATATGTAGCACTGGATACGTGTAAATTTTTCAAACCATATTTTAATCGTATGATATATACTTTTCAATACTCATTTTCAAACAGGATTTGACAACTTTATAAATCTGATTATTTGTTCAAAACAAATACAGACTAAATTGTCCCTACCTCTTTGATCTATTTATTTTTGCGTAAATAACTATTTCTTACATTTTCAGAAAACATTTCGTTGTAATGCAACCACCTTTCACACAGCTGACTATTTTACAAGCGATAGTTGAATATCTGAACCTCATTTTTTGCCCGGTCGTAAAAATATCGTGCGGGGCAAGTTTTGAAAAATTATATCAGAGTTAAGAAATATTTTCAATTCTGACGAGTATTATTGTGTGTGTGTGTTTTTTTTTTTTTTTTTTTATAGAGAAAACAACATTTTTGTAACAGTTTTATCCTTACTTCAAAACATGACCCATTTTTTGCAACATCTGTTAGATGTTTTTACGTATCTGATTTGATGGTTTTTTCAAATCAAAATCATATCTAGTACTTTCAAGTTCATAACGCAATAAAAACATATTGTTATTACTGAATTATTCTGGATTTTTTGCATTTTTACGCACTCATGAATATTCCAACGCAATTACGGAACATTTTCGCTGTAATCACTTCTTTACCTGTTTATGATAATGTCAATTTATCATAAATATGCATGATTCACATGCACAGTTGAACTATACTTTCGCTAAAATTGTTTCGAAGATTGATATTGCCTTACTAATTGCATTCAATAAAAAATATAGCATTTTATAATGATATTTTAAGAGGTATTATTTTGAAAAATAAATGGGATCCATAGATAGAAAACTCTTTACGGGAATGACTCAAGGATTTTTCCGGACAAAGTCTAACTGGATATATTGTTCTGTCAAACTACCCTCTCCCATCCCTGCCACTTAAAAGGACAGAAACTCTAACGTTATATCGTTATTCAAGTATTTATAGAAGAGCGGTTAAGTTTTAAAGCTGTAAAGGGAAAAGCAACTTCTCTTTGAACTTTGACTCAGCGAAAGAATGAAGTTTATATAAGGCGTATTCATGAATATATAAAAAGATCGAGGAAGCATCAATTGATAGGATCCAAATGATAAAACATGTCAGAACTGATGATCTGAGCACTGTGTCAACACCTGATTGTGATGAAGATCTCGTACTACATAAAGCTGTCGGTATTTTACATAATTAAACTGGCGATCTCGTCATACTTTTAGTTACATAGTGTGCTTGTGATTTAATACGATATATATGGGGTCAGTTAATACAATATGGAGTGATAACGAAGCTAGAATCCCCATATGGAATTGAATGACCCCATGTAGATTGTATTAGGTCAGTAGCACACTATGTAACGAATTTATATTTCCGACTATCTTAACATGTGGTAATAAGACTAGTGGCCTTTCAAAGAGTCCAAGTCTTTAATACTTAGTATTTAGAACCTACATGCATTGGTCTATACATAAACAAATGCCAACAATAACAATTTGTTAGCTTTACATGATTCGGTTGATTGTCATGAGCTCTATGTTACTAACAACGAGCTGAGATGATTTCTTACTAGCGTAGCAGCTCATGATATTGACAAGATGGAACATATGTTCCTCGATGTATTATATCGTGTCCTGGGGAAGTTAGCCTCATTCAAGGCAGAGCAGCCAATGTTTAAATTCATACGGAAACAACAGGAGTCGATTTCACAAAAAAAAACTTACGATTAAGATTGATCGTAAGTATACTGAATTGTTCATGACTTACGATCAATCTTAGTCTTAAGTATTTTTTGTGAAATCGACTCCTGTTGTCCAGATGGTAAAGATACGTTCCATGTAATGGCTATGGCGGTGTTTCAGGTTCAGTCTTTGTCTCCTACCAATTGCAATGAAGCATATTGAATAATATGAAGATCATACGTAGCCAAGTACGTTCCCTTCCAGTGACAGAAGACGCGTCTGCTCTGGTCAGTTGTCTAATTAACGCAAAAAATCAGACACACAGTAGGCCAGTTCAGTGCAGCAATGCAAAAGAGATGAAGCTTGGTTACTGTTGATAAAAACACACATGATGAAAGTAGACCTGCAACTATCAATCGGGATGAACATCATGTCAACAACTTAATCAGTCATTTGCAGGAGTCAATAGTGAACCCATTATATATTTAACAACATCCTCGTGGGTTGGTTATTATAGCAAGTGGCCTTATAGCACCAAAATTAGTCTAGGAATTCCGTTTGAAGGCAATTGACAGGGGAACTGCAATGACCAACATTTTTGTTGATTTTATCTTGTCTGAAGGTATGTCTGAAAGCTTCTGAGAACCCATTCGAAAGAAATGAATACTTTTTTTTGAAATCCTTTATTCAACTCGTGAGGTATTTCACTAGCAACAGATTGTAAAAAGGTACTCACTTTACTATTGAAATGTGGACCAGTATCGTCGTATTTTCCATCTGGTGAATTATTAATAATTTAAACTTGTACACTCAAATAAAACTTTATATTGCTTTTTAATAGCTTGTCCTCTATATTAATAATTTAAACTTGTACACTCAAATAAAACTTAATATTGTTTTTAGTAGCTTGTCCTCTATATTTGCACAAAATCCACTTGATTTTCTATGAAAAATAGCATCAAGTCATATCTCTCTTCATTGTTGCTGCGTTGTAAACGGATGTTATCCACACCATCGTTCAGAACTGCTGGTGTTTTGTATTTTTTCTCTCGTAATCGTTCCTCGGAAGGTTGGTCAATACCATCTGTCCTCTGACGTTTACTGGGGGGTTGTTGTAAATCGTCTTCCTTCTGGGCTCTTTTCTTTACATCATGTCTTTCCTGCATATACATATGTTTAGATAAAACACATTTCCTTTTAGTTGTTAAACCACTATGTTCACATTCCTAGTTTATATTTGTATGATTTTGTCGAATGAAATGATCTTTTCTTGCATACCTCATGGCTCATGTTCGGCACTCAAAATTTGATACATCATCTTTAAAAGAGGGACGAAAGATACCAAAGGGACAGTCAAACTCATAAATCTTCTGTAACTCTGTCATCTTTTCATGTAGGTTTTTGATCAAGTTGTTTTTCGGTTGGATTTTGTTGTTTAACTGAATGTAAGCCTGCAATGTAAAGTCCTGTGCTGACATCTGTTGTAACTTCTGTAATACATCTTGTGGAATAACTTTTACCAGTTGGTCAATCATATGTTGGTTATAATTTTCCATCTTCAATGAATGATTGATACTAATTTACATTGCATTATACATGTTATATACTGAGAGATGTAAACGTGGATAGGTCAACGTGTATGGCACGTTTACAAGATCATACTTAGGAGGGTAGAGTATTAAAACCACTTCCTTTAATTTTCCACAACCGGATTTTAACAAGGATGTTAAGTAGCAGTTAAGAGAATTACGAGATTACGCATTGCTTTCGTTTTTATATTATTAAATGATTTTTTGCGAGTTTAAGGTTCATTATAACAAATGGACAAAAATTGCTGTGTTTAGAGTACAAAAAACTACTCCGAGTACAGACTACATTCATCTTTCTTTGATGGTACATGCATACTCTATTAACAAAAAATATACTGAACATTTTATCCCATTTACGGATTAGTATTAAAAGTATTGCATTTCAGTGAAGAAAACAAATAACAATAACTTCTACTTTTTTCCGCCCTACAGACTTGACGAAGTCTAATGGCAAATGGTCAGTGGATCTAATGGCAAATGGTCACAAAGTCTAATTGCAAATGACCAGTGAATCTATGTAGACATGGTAACCATTTGCCATTAGATTCACTGGCAATTCGCCATTAGACATGGTGACCATTTGCCATCAGATTCACGGGCCATTTGCCATTAGACATAGTGACCATTTGCCATTAGACATAGTGACCATTCGCCATTAGATCCACTGACCATTTGCCATTAGGTTCACTGACCATTTGCCACAAGACTTGGTGATCAATTGCCATAAGATATAGTGACCATTTGCCATTAGGTCCACTGACCATTTGCCATTAGATTCACTGACAATTTGCCATCCGACATAGTGATCATTTGCCATTAGATTTACTGACCAATTGCCATTAGACATGGTGACTATTTGCCATTAGATTCACTGACCATTTGCCATGGTGACCATTTGCAATTAGATTCACCTGCCATTTGCCATTAGACATAGTGACCATTTGCCATTAGATTCACTGGCAATTCGCCATTAGACATGGTGATCATTTGCCATCAGATTCACGGGCCATTTAACATTGGATATAGTGACCATTTATCATTAGACATAGTGACCATTAGCCATTAGATCCACTGACCATTTGCCATTAGGTCCACTGACCATTTGCCACAAGACTTGGTGACCAATTGCCATTAGACATAGTGACAATTTGCCATTAGATTCACTGGCAATTCGCCATTAGACATGGTGACCATTTGCCATCAGATTCACGGGCCATTGGACATAGTTACCATTTGCCATTAGCGACATAGTGACCATTTGCCATTAGACATGGTGACCATTCGCCATTAGATTCACTGGCCAAAAAAGCAAAAGTGTCGGACAAAAAGCAAAATAATCGGACAAAAAGCAAAACGGACAAAAAGCAACGGACAAAAAGCAAAAGTGTCGGACAAAAAGCAAAATAATCGGACAAAAAGCAAAACGGACAAAAAGCAACAGACAAAAAGCAAAAGTGTCGGACAAAAAGCAAAATTATCGGACAAAAAGCAAAAACGGACAAAAAGCGAATTGCGGACAAAAAGCACCGTATCAGTCGCGCGTTTCGTTCAGTGACACTCAGATCAAAGAAATTAAAAAGACTTTTGATGTAAATATGGAAAATTGCGTATTTTATTTTAATAACAGCTGTAAAATCTCAAAAACACAATATTTCTGTTTGATTAATTTTTTTCAACTTTGCCAAATAAGGGTAGATAAACCCATACATTTTATTAAATTTTTTTAAAAAGCATAATAAAAACTTCATCTTGACAAATTGTCAAAACATTCTATCAGTGTTTATTCTGACGTCCTAGTCACCTTGAGGAGTCGACGCAAATCCTACACCACCTTGCAGTAATATATGAACAAATGTAATTTTTTTTATCCCAATATGGTGCCAGTGTGATGTCTTGAAAAGGTTCAAAATGTCTATCAAATTGAATTCTTTTAGATTGTACTGGTTTACCTGCAACACCGAATGCTGAAATCGTGGAGCGGTATGGCAAATAAATATAAATGCCAAGATGGTTATTTAATGATTGGCAAGACATTTTGCTATTTGTCGGGCGACAGGTACCTGGGATGTATTGTTTTCTTGTATTGAAGGTAAATAAACTCATAACATACGGACGGACCTTAAAATGCAATTCATATATTTTTTTTTATCAATTCGTAACTTATATATTCATTTCATTGCATATCGTGCTTTCCCAAAGTTTTGTTCCTTCGTTAATTAAACACTTCCTTCAAACCGTTGACAAATTATAATCAGTAAAAAGTGGTTGATTTTCCGTTTTGTACCATCTAAGAAATGCAAATTAAAATTAAGTCGTACGAAATTTACAGATAGAATTTAGTGCTTTTGCAAAATATGGTGTCCTATGTTGTTAGCTCTTACAGGTTTGGGAATAGTAAAACATTGTTTAACTTGTCTTATAGACCTTGACCCCGCGTGTTTTAAACAAACCGTTTGAGAAATGTGAAGTAAACCTCAATTTGTGTTCATACAAGAAGATTTTTTTTAACTCAATGAGACATAATTCCGAAAAGAAAAGTATCAAAATGACATCTGAACTTTTTTTGAGCATTTAAAAGATTTCGATGCTTTTACAGCACTTTAGAAAGCAATTGCAAGTTAACAAGTATTAACAGAAGTGTAAGCGAAAAAACTAATTTCTGCAGTTTGCTTGAAACATGTTTAAAACGTTTTTATTTCGTGTTTTCCTTTTTCAAAATTTTAGGTGTAGAATTCAATGGAGTTATGAAATCCGATGACGCTAAGGTTTGTGGATACTATTTGTGTGTAAAATTACGTGGTTTTAATGAACAATACATCTGCTCTATAAGCGTATATACATTAACATTTGTTTTATGTAGTTGTGTTAACTACTGATTATGTTGGAAAACCTTGTGTTAACTACTGATTAATCGTTGTTCCGGTATTAATGAATAATCAATGTACAATATGTGTTATTCAAAACTGCTTACCGAATGAACCTTTAAGAAAGAATGTTCAGTGAATATTGAATGATAATCTGGTATGGTTGATTACCCAGGCTAAGAATATAATAAAAGCAGAGAGAGAGAGGAGAAAGAAGGGTGTGGAGTAATTTTTTTATCAACTTAATCATGCATTTCAGTTGTCTTAATTGAAATTTTAATTGAAATTGAAAGTAAAGTTAAGTAAGTTAAGTTCAGTTAAGTTAAGTTAAATTAAGTGAAAGTTACACTTAAAAGAGGGACGAAAGATACCAAAGAGACAGTCAAACTCATAAATCTAAAATAAACTGACATGGCTAAAAATGAAAAAGACAAACAGAAAAACAATAGTAAACATGACACAACATAGAAAACTAAAGAATAAACAACACGAACCCCACCAAAAACTAGGGGTGATATCAGGTGCTACGGAAGGGTAAGCAGATCCTGCTCCACATGTGGCACCCGTCGTGTTGCTTATGTGATTACAAAATTTTAATCCGGTAAATAGTCTAATTCGGTAGGTCACATTCATGAAAGGGAAGGGAATTGTAGTTACGACGTAAGGAACATATCCGATATCATTTGTGAAACGGTTATTCCATAACGGTCAACCAACTCGTGATGGCGCCCGTAAAATTTACGAAGGGATGATTTCAACTTCACCATTTGGAACTCTTGGTTTAATAACTTCCTTGTGAGCAGCAACCCTCTATCAAGAAAATCATGATAGGAAATGTAAGCACGGGAATATCGTATCATTTGGGAGATATATACCCCGTATGCTGGTGCTGCTGGAATGTTGCTACTTAGAAATGGAAAGTTCACAATTGGAAAGCTGTAATCATCTCTTTTGTCGTAAAGTTTTGTTTTCAACCGACCCTCATTGTCAATTTCTAGATGTAAGTCAAGATATGAAGCCGAATTAACTGTATCTCTAGTTCGATGGGATAGATGCGTTCCACATAGTCACCAAATTTTGAATTGTTTAGTGAAAGAACATCATCTATATATCGGAAAGTAGAGTTAAAGGATATTGCTTCTTTCTTCCTAAGAAGTTCCTGCATGAAGTCAGCCTCATAATAATAAAGAAACAAGTCGGCAAGTAGAGGGGCACAGTTTGTTCCCATTGGAATGCCGACAGTCTGTTGAAAAAACACGTCCTCCGAACGTAACAAATATGTTGTCAATCAAGAAATCAAGCATCTTGATAATATCAGTTTCAGAGAATTTTTTGTTTGAATCAGAGTGATTCTATACAAAGTAGGATTTATCCCTCCCTAAGACAAGATACGGCTTTTGTATGAATGGCAGCAAGTCATTAATAGAGACATCATGCAGAGAAGGTGATGTATAATGACGATGGCCATGACTGCGTCAACGTCGAGGGTCGAGTTGAAAATATTCATCACATTCACCGAGTTACACGAAGGACTAGATAGAATACCTATACCATCAATTTTGTTATTGCAGCCATAAGGTGTTGCAGTTCCCAATTGTCTAATCCAGTAGTCTTCTTTTTGTCTACGGAGAGTTGTTGAAAGATTAGGATTGTTAGAGCTATGGTATATCTTTTCGATAATGCGAACTGTCATAGAAACGATGGAATGATCGGGCTGATTGAAATGCTGGTATAGAATGTCGTTAGCATTGAGGTTAATGTCTGATCTATGACCGCACATACGTTTGTTTAGCCTTCCTTTCGTTTCACCGACGTATACCAATCCGCAAAGGTTGCACTCTAATCCGTAGATCACATTTATCGATTTACAATTCAGATCATCGTAACTTCTGGTAAAATATGACTTCTTGGTCAAATTGCTAGTGAATTCAGCATCTGAAATTACACTTAATATAGGAAGTTACATTTAATATAGGAAATTATTTCTTCACCCCGGCAGTGAAGTTTGTACACGCAATCTGTCTTGCGTGAAATTGTTTATCTAACAAATGAGCCACAGAAACCATTGGAAAATATATGAAATTTAAGTATATAAGTCAGCTTCTCAGTAAGAATAAAAATATTTTTGGAAAACCTAATCCAACTTCTTTTCTCTAAGGAAGCTAGTTTTGCAAATCACTATGTTTCAAGCAAATATTTAAGAAGGTTGTTATATCTCCCAATTGATACGATATTCCCGTGCTTGAATTTCCTATCATAATTTTCTTGATAGAGGGTTGCTGCTCACAAGGAAGCTATTAAACCAAGAGTTCCAAATGGCGAAGTTGAAATCATTCCTTCGTAAATTTTACGAACACCATCACGAGTGGTTGACCGTTATGGAATTACCGTTTCACAAATGATATCGGATATGTTCGTTACGTCGTAACTACAATCCCCTTCCCTTTCATGAATGTGACCTACCGAATTAGACTATTTACCGGATTTGTTATCACATAAGCAACACGATAGGTGCCACATGTGGAGTAAGATCTGCTTACCCTTCCGAAGTACCTGAGATCACCCCTATTTTTTGGTGGGGTTCGTGTTGTTTATTCTTTAGTTTTCTATGTTGTATCATGTGATTTATTGCTTGTCTGTTTGTCTTTTTCATTTTTAGCCATGGCGTTGTCAGTTTATTTTCGATTTATGAGTTTGACTGTCCCTTTGGTATCTTTAGTCCCTTTTTTATTCAGAAATGTTCGTTTTTTTCATCGATTTGTCACTATTTCTTTATCTAAGCGATATAATATCTAACATCCTCATAATCAGAAATTAAAGAAACAAAGTTGTGTTACTGCTATTCCGACTCCGCTAACAATTTTCAAGACATTTTTGATGTTTTCATCTATTTTGCCATTAAAAATGACAAAACAAAACATGAATTTTTAGTGTGATTTGAGTTTGTTTCAGTGTTGATACTCTATGAATCAGATTTGTTTTATGTGTAAGGGTTTTAATTACAGTGTAATAGTATTCTTGTAAAAGAACACGACCCAGTTGTCATGTTAATACAAAAACAACAACAATTTGTTTTATGATATTCTGTGAAAATAATCTTTTTAAAAGTAAGAATACAACAGTTTTCCCCAAAAATAGTCTTGCCAATACAGGGCAAATTGACATAATACATTGCATGGTGTTGGTTCCAGGCACCAAAATCAGGTGTTTGGTATTTTGAACATTAATTTTAGCCCACAACCACATCTGTCCGTCAAAAAATGTCAACACTACTACACTTCACGCAAACTACTCCTCCAAAATATCGCTTATCGGTCAGATTGAAAGTTAAAGGATTAAGTTTGTCTAAACCAAATATGTTGAAACTTAGGCAGTATTCACATTGAAATAAACTCGGTTTTTTGTTAGTGTACCTTACACGTAAACTAAACACAATTACGTTCCCATTGATAAAACGCACTGTTTACAAGCAGTTTTGATCATGTTTTCTCTTCATGCAAACGATTGTCAATATAGGCCTTGTGTATGTTAAGTGTACACAAAACTAGGTATTTAGAACATTAGTTTTACCATGTTATTTAAGAACAAAACGATTTTTGAATAAAATTGATATTTATAACAATTATTTATAAGTTCTTTACAGAAATATTTGTCTTAATTGATATATTTATTTGTTATAAAAAAAAACTGTTCGTAGTTTATTAACCCCTTATCAACTCTCAAAACATCATCATTGCCGGATTAATAATTCATTTGGGAATATCTTCCCGAATCGACAGGACGTACACATAAATATTTGCAACTGGTCTTTACTCAAACAACGATTCACTCATAAATGCTAAAATTACATAAACAAGTGTGAGGTAAATTGTATTGCATTGTCTAGCATGTCAGATCCATTAAAATACAGTTTGTAATAAAAAAAGATAATTACCCCTTACCTTTGTCAAATACTCCTTGGAGAAGAAATACCATATGAAATCAAAAGAAAAGATCGAAACGCAGTAATCCTGACATCTCAATCCTTTTCTTCGTCAGTAAGCACGCTGCATACGTTTTCTAATGCGTAATTGAGACATCTTAAGAATCTTTAAACTACTGCAAATCATCAAAATGGCTTTCATAATGGAGCAACTACTTCACTTCAAAAGGTGGAGGGATGTTTTTTTCTGATTGGGATTTTTTTTTCGCGCAAACGTTTTTATTAAGTTTTTTTTCGATGATAGCAATTACATATTTTTTTAAAAAATTAAACACTATAATCAATGGGAATACTCTGGATTCAGAATTTTGTTTTTTATGGTCTGTTTGACTAGAACTTTTTTTCATCAATTTGGGGATCAGAATGTTTTTCAAGAAAAATCCATCCTCCCTTTTTTTAAAGTCAAATGGTCGTTCCCTTACTGCTAGAAAGTTGTTCGAAAAATTTGCATTCGGTTCTACGTACACGACAATTCTGCAGCCAGAGGCGGCTTAAGCTTACCCCTAAAAAAATGTGTACTAGTTCCAGTGGAAATGGACGCCCCACTAAAGTCTGAAATATTCAAATGAACAAAAAACATACAAATTAATGGGGACCAGAGGCACCCACAAATACTACAATTAGACTTGAGAATATATGTTTTGTTGCACAAAATATATGAATAGATATAAAAAGAATGGGTTACTTTGTGTCTACTCAGGTCGTCCCTTCCACAAAAGTATTGAAGTGGCCCCATCCTGGTCGTAACAGTTACACTCAATCATTGTCAATGTTAATACTAATGTTATAAACATCATGTAATAGTGTGTTCGAGTTAACATTGGCCGAAATCATTATGGTCGAACTTGCTAAGTGACTGAAACGTCTCTATAGCCTTTAAACATATATATATATAAACTCAACATACAGCCGTCATAACCGTCACATTCACATAAAAAGAATATCCATTGATGTAAACCTGAATTACACAATCTTAAAAACACAGTGTTAAAGCGCCGAATATCAAACTTTAGCCACATTATCTAGTCTTTAGTACTAATATTGTATTGGTTAAACATTTCCATTTTTAATGTACTATATTTCATTCTAGTGTATGATCATACTGTCTGACGTATGTGCCATGTCTCCAAAGAGAATTCGTTGCTTTTCTTTAACAATGGTAATAAATTAAATGCCTTTTTTCTTAAATCAATTTAGAATTTAATCGTGCATTATTCCGTCTACTTTTTGATATTGCGCTAATAAAGAAGAAGAAGAAAAACAACCCAACATATATAACTGAATTTGAATGAGAGGAGGTGTTAGTTATAGCTGAACGAGGCGACTTTACAATCGACATAAATAACAAAGATGGCTCCAACTCCGTCCTTCGTATTGTATTTTGTAATGTGGAAAGCCCCCCTCCTTAATGCACGATACAAAGCTAGATCCTAAACTTAGGGTAAATATTTAGTATATTTATTTTTTGGCAATTACAGTGTCAAAATAAGCCTAATATTTTATTAATTGTGTAGACGTAATTTTATCTATTTTTTATGTCGTGACTTGCTATTCTGGGAAAACATAACAGCTGTTTGTTGTTTGTAAACTCTGCCAGAAATTGATTTCAAATAAACTTTTTTTATATCTAGATTGCATGATCACGGTGGTATTAACTGTCTACTTTATTATATGTTTTACATATTCAAATAACAGAAACAAAGATTCAAAATGAAGTAAATTAAACTCTTGAATTCCATAACAAACATTAAGTGAATTATTTTGTTTGTTTAAAATTGAAATAAAAAAAGAAATTTAAGATGACGAAACTATATAGAAATGACAGAAACTTATTCTAGCATTTCACAGCTTGAAAAGAGAAAACAATAAAACTTCCTGCGTAAATCATACGGTGTTTTTTGTTATTTTACTGTGCCTGTACTTAATGGTCATATTCATTTTATATTTATCGAGTGAATTACTGCTTGCTATTTGAAAAGATATTTAGGTTTGTTGTAACCTTATGTTAACCTCTATCTTTATATATTGAATTGTTGAGTTTCTGCATCATTCACATTTTATCATTTATTTGTTGTTTTAAAACAACAAAAAATAACCACTTGACCTTAACTAAATAGGTAAACAACTTCATTTTAATCACATATTCTGCACCTTACGAAAACCACTGTGATGGAAATGAATCCTTTTTGAGAACTATAAATGAGTAAATCTACAAATAAGTAATTATCTTTATATACAAATGTAAGATTAAATTGACTACAGTTACATAATTATTACGTATTAGATAAGAGAATAGTAGTGTTTCAATTGGAGAATTCATTTGGGTCCTTTTTTTTTTTTTTTTTTTTTACTTTTTTACTTTTGACATCACTGTTGAGTGTTTTGGAGACATTAAAATAGTCTTCCAGCTTACAAAATTTAAAGAGTTTATATATTGAATGTAAAATCTGAGATCAAAATGTATTTTTTCTAATAGTTGGAATAGTTTATGTCAATTAAACAATATCTGTGTGCCAAAAATTAAAGGATTCAAAAAAAGAAAATGTGGAATGTTCTTCCATCTTTTCTATCAATAGTTTTATTTATTGAACTCTGATCAAGATCTACAATGGAGTAGAGATTGTCACTAAACAGGTATGACACGTCAACAGATGTTAAAATGCAGGTAAATTTGTCCATTGGGTGGAGTGGTATGCAAGTTAATAAGCTGGATAATACTTGGGTACTTCACGTAAAAAAAATGTCGATGTTGACCTCAGATTTGTGTTTATAAACGTTCTATAACAAGTTTGTCAGTTGACACAAAAGATTTAATTTTAAATTAAAAATGTGTAAATATAGGTCAATATTTTACCTTATTTGTTTATTTAATTGATTTAATGTGCACTGCATAAAAGAGGATTTTACGATTTTTACATAGGACTTTTTGTAATTATTTAAGTATGGATAAGAAATTCATTTAATGTTAATGTGAAAAAAAATTGGTTTGTTGTTCAAATGATCAAAGTCTCTCATGGTCTGTAAAAACCTACGATGTGTATATTTTGTAAGAGCTCATTGGAGGAAAAAATTTGTAAAATTGGATGTATTTATAAATATTTTAAAACATGTTGCTAACATAATTAGGCATTGAAGCATTACATGGTATGTACAAGCAGAGTTTCAGAAAATGTTACAAACTAACATGGGCACTGCAGTAGTTTACATACTTTGTTTTAATAAAAATCGTATAGATATGAACTATTTTTAGATTTGAAAACACTAGTTTTGTAGCTTTCCTAATCCTATCCTCACTGCAATATTAACATGCATCCTGACATCAGGCGGAAACTGCCACAAATCATGTTCGGGAAATGTCAGTTTGATGAAATGTATTCAGTACCAGTTCAAAACATGTGGAAGATAAAGATGGAAAGTGTAATTGCAACCACAGTCCTTTATCTCCGAGAACTTTTGAATAATACCATAATAAGTTCTTTACTCTTAAAATGATGGTGAGAGTGGGGGGGATAATTCCTACTTTGCTGCAAGCCACATATCTTGTGCATACACATGTTGATTGGTGCAAATTTCAATGAGAAATTGACATATCCGTAAAGACACTTATTCATTTTATTTTGTACTGCTTTAGTTCCAACCCCAAATGTACAAATACTCAGCGTTACGCACTATTCAACTTAAAACAAATTATTACCGGGAATAGAAAAGAAATGCAAATATTTAAATTAGTACTCACTAAATTAGAGATTATCAATATTTAAAACACGTACACTGTTATTGTTCTGACACTGCTAAATTAATATGTAATCCTCATAATTTTTATATAGTTCTTGGAAAGATTGTTTTTCAGCTTTCTAATTCCAAAGATTTGCAGAATATTGGTAACGGCGCTGTTGTTTTGTACGACACTATTACCTCGGAGGAGGATACGATAAGTCAACTGGTGTGTTCACTGCAACTGTAGAAGGTTTTTACTACTTTACCTGGACAGTTCTTGTCGACCATTGCAAGGATTTCGTCACACAACTTAACCTGGATGACACGGTTGTAGCAAGAAATCATGCAGGAGCTTCAGCGATATCTACACACATGCCATCTAGTCAAAGTGTTGTTTTATAAATGAAGAAAAATGACAAAGTGTCTATCAGGGTTCATAGCAGAGGTATATACATGATCGGAGATAAGTGGTCATCCTTTAGTGGCTTCAAAATCTAAATTAAAAAATATAACGCTTAAGAAGAGCTTATTTTTTCTATATTTCTATAAACGTTCAAGGGACATTTGTTTCTCCATAATGTTCTTATTTACTGATTAAACAGTATTTGAGATAAACAGTACTTACTTTTCTATCCCGAATTCATGTATTTAGTTTTGATGTTATATGTTTTATTCTCATCGGATTTTGTCTAATGCTTCGTTCGTTTCTGTGTGTGTTACATTTTAATGTTGTGTCGTCATTCTCTTGTATTTAATGCGTTTCCCTCGGTTTTGGTTTGTGACCCGGATTTTTTTCTATCGATTTATGAGTTTTGAACATCGGTATACCACTGTTGCCTTTATTTACAGTGACAGAGCAATGTTCACTGCATAATGTTCTTGTTTGGCTTTATAATTGTTTTGATATGAGCGTCACTGATGAGTCTTATGTAGACGAAACGCGACCGTGACACCACAGAGTAAGAGTTATCTCAGAACTTGTACTTAGATGACCAACACGACGGTGTCACATCAAGCCCTGATTACCTATCGAGAGCACTTGGTCTGTGATTAACCCCGGTATTAAGTGGCGTGCGTGTTGATCATCCTATTTATATACATTTTTTTTCGTCTACGACTTGTGAAACTGAATATCTATCTCTTTGACTTCTACTTGTCAATGTTTTTGTATTTTTTTAAAGTGTATTAAATTCTATCATTCATTTTTCACAAATGATTTTGTTTGACGATTACGGTTTTAAAAGATAATTGAAGCAATAAAAAAATCCAAGCGTTTTAGTCAATACCAACATCGTCACAGTTGATATATGCATATTCAATAAACTTTTTGATTACTAAAACCATTTTTATGACACAAAGATTAAATTCAAATAGGTTCTGAAATACTTATAAAAGAAAAAAAGAATGCATTCGATAGACATCATCAAAATTTTAAGAGCAATTCTTGTTATCGTCCTTGTCAAGTATTCAATGCAATACGAATTGGTGAACTCTTTTGTAACTGCATGTTAAACGCATTGCCAACACATATTTATTCCTCCTGAAAACTTTGTTATAAACAAAGGTAAAATGTCTGTTCCTACTGGGAAAATATTCTGTAGCCTTTATTCCGTTAGGAACAAGTACTATTATATTTCTTCCAGCGGAAAAAAATATTCTACATTTTTTCTTCAATTTAAAACTAAAGGAATTCCATTTCATGACACCTAACTATTGGGCCAAACAAAATACAAGTTAGCAGAAATTGAATTTCTATAGGAAAACTTGAAAATATGAATGATATATTGAGAACGACCTCGAAGAGGCTGGACGTTTTATTTGAAAATTTAAATCAACAACACATGACAAAGTATCATAACTATATCTTAACCACAAGATTATACTCAACTTACTGGAAAATAAGAAGATTACCTAACAAAGGCGGGAAGCATGTCCTTTAGATATCGTGCAAGAATATATATCTTATTTTCGTCTCAAATATCATGATATATAAATGGATATACGACGCAGGACTTTTGATGTCACTTCCCGGTTAGATTGGATATATTGGCAAACATCTTTATTGTAAAATGTAAAAGTGTACGGCTTTCGTTATATGTCCGTAAAATCGCAAACTGCCCATTAATTTCAATCCTCTTTAATTTGTAGTTAGTTTGATTGGTATCTTTTATTTTTCTTAGAACGTATCTTAATACAATTTATTAAACACAGAAATAATGAATTACAAGTAAAATACAAAAAAAAACATGAACACATTTTTCTCAAACAAAAAAGTACGTTCTTGAGGTTAAATATCTCTATTTCAGATACTCATAACCTTTTTGCACTGTTGTATTAAAAGAATTTTTTATTTTCTTTGATATAGAGTTGTTTGGATCACAGTCAATAGTGTCTTCAAGAGCTTTATTGTTTGTTTCTGGTAACAAAATCACAAGGAACGCCGATAAGAACATGAGACTGGCAAATATTAGATAAAGCAATCCAGGAATCTTCTGGCTCTGAAAAATAACAAAAAAATGCCAAAAATATTTGATGAGGTGATAATTGCTCGTTTAATTTAATAAACCAATTGCTATACTAAACTATGTTCTTCAACTTCTTACTTTATTTGGCCTTTTTAACTTTTTTTGGATTCGAGCGTCACTGATGAGTCTTTTGTAGACGAAACGCGCGTCTGGCGTATATGCTAAATTTGGTCCTGGTATCTGTGATGAGGTTATCTAAATGTTGACTTGAACCGCATCTAAATTTATAAACAACCAAATATTCGTCGCATGTTTATGGTAAATATTATTCTAAATAGAACTGTTAAAGGCTGACGATGTACTACTTAATGGCTATATTTTTAAAGGAACTTTCCGTTTTTTTTTTTTTTTTTAGAAAAAATGTGTTTACACTTTGCTATATAATGTTCTTGTTGTTAGTCTTGTTGTGGTTTGCTCTCTCACTTAACAAATCTTTTTTAGTTTCAGTAAGAAGTTATCGATACGACATTTTGATGTGGTTAAAGTGAAAACGGTCTCCATTACAAAAAGCTAGAGATTTTACAATCTAACAAATGTTTGAGATAAAAAGACACGAAATTTACAGATGCATTTCCACAGCAATATTGTCAGATTGCACGGTGTCATATTATAATATTTAGAGAGGTAATTCTTAGAATAACGGACAAAGAGTCAATAACAAGATCAGCAAACAGCATTTACTTATTTCTAATGATACTCCAAACTACCTACAGCAAAATTAACAATTGGTGCTACCATAATCCCTATTCCAGACGTGGCATTCAGCAAACCGGAACCAATGTTTCTACAATAGACGATAACTTACAATTTTGTTTAATAGGTTGTCCTTAAAAAAACAATTGTAACATTTTAACAGATTTTCTGCTTATTGAGATTGTAGGGGTTGAAAATCACTGAAATATTTTCTACCAGCAACAAACAATGGCCATCAACTTTGTTGGTTCTTGACCATTGTTATCATCAGTCGTATTCGTAGCTTATTATTACGCGCACATGATTTAAGATGACATTACGATATTTTCGAAATTGACTCCGTATCAGGACAGTTGTCTGTTGTTAAAGAAAGACTGTCATCTAGTAGTCTTTGCATTTGTTTCGTTTTTGCGAAATGCATTGGGAGATATTTTTATTCTTGGTCATGGCGTTGTCAGTTTATTTTTTTAATCTATGAGTTTGACTGTCCCTCTGGTATCTTTCATTCCCTCTTTTAATAATTCAGTGTAAAGACATAATCAATGTATAGCAGAACTGGATGTCAAAGGTTAATGTCAGCTTCTTTTTGTATTTTTTTTTTAGAAGAACCAGTTTGAAATCTTTCCTGTTAGAAAAAAAGAACAAGTTAGCAATGATTTTCAGAACACCGCAGTCAGACCCAATAGGAATGTCGATTACCTGTTTTTTTTTTTTTTCTGTGTTAAAAACGAGGAATTCTTCTGTAAAATGTTATATGTTTTTATCATTGTCCGATATGAGGGACTCTTACTAGATATTTTGTCTTTTTTTGTTACATTCACATCTGAATCATATCACCTCATAGCAGGTATTTCACTGTAATTTTGACGCCTGGTTTTGATTGCTGATAACATAAAGTTGATAATTTTGACAGAGGTTTTGTTAAGCAATCAGGGAGACCAATCAATACTTAAAAGTTGTTTTACATATTTTGGATTTTAATTCCCAGCAGTCAGTCATTTAGCTAACATACTTCATAAAATATGTCGAATTACAGATGAGTTATGAACTTACACAAGTGTTATTATCTTAATATTTGTTTGGTCATTGTTTCATTTAATACCGATATAACCCACATCTAACTTTTATTAAAGGACAAGGTACAATAAGGGCCATTTTTGGCCCCTCTTGAAAGACATTAAATTTTATAATTTCAATAGACTAGGTATAGGAGTAGTGATTCTCATTTTTGGTTGCCTAGCAGCAGATTTGAAACCTGCCAATAAATATGCTATTTTAAACCTTATCTAACAAAAAACGTATTTTCCATATGAATCAAAATGTATCATTGTAAAATACATATATGGAAATATAAAGCAGTAATGTTTTGTTTATCTATATAAATTGAACGAGTATGTATCAACACCTTAACCACCAGTTTGACCCTTAGCAACAATAATGTATATTAAGCAACAGTCGACTTTGGTATATGTTCATGGCTTGTGTAAACAATAATGTGTTAACCAAAGCTATGTTTCTATTGCAAGGTTCTTTTAGGACAATTGTACAAATCTTACAATTTGTTTTGCTGGGTTTTTTTTTCGCTAAGAAACTACCTACACTAACAAGAATTTACTCACGTTTTTTTGTTACATGTCTACCCTCGTATATATCAGTACTGTTCGGCAAGACAGAAAACTTGTAATGTTATACTTTTTGTTTATTCAGTACTGTTTTTGACAGTACTGTTTCAGTACTGATTTTGACAGTACTGTTTTAGTACTGATTTTGACAGTACTGTTTCAGTACTGATTTTAACAGTACTGTTTCAGAACTGATTTCGTCGGTACTGTTTCAGTACTGATTTTGACAGTACTGTTTCAGTTCTGATTTTGTCAGTACTGTTTCAGTACTGATTTTGACAGTATCGTTAAAGTGCTGATTTCATCAGTACTGTTTCATTATAACACTAATTAAATCAGTACTGTATCTGTAAGGAATTTTTCATAACTGTTAAACATATAAACATGTACCTGCTCTGTTCAGTGCATTTATTAATAGATCACTGTGTTCATAACAAAAAGATGTCCTCTCTTTAAGTACGTAAATGTGCATCTTTTTTAAGGTTTTTATTTGTTTCTATTTCAGGTAAAATTTTGTTTATTTACCTTAAAATTAGTTACAATGTTTACATTTGAATGCATACAGTGATGCCTATTTAAAAGGTCTTACTAGGTTGTTTTGTATATTTGGGGTGAGTTAATTGTTCTCTTTGGACACTTATCCCATTTCCATTCATTTTCTATATCGTGACATTTTGATGTTTTCGTTATGTTTTTTTTTTTTTATTTCCTTGAATTTTTTGTCCTGATTTGGTTTTGCTTAAGTTCCAACTCTTTGACAGTTACTTTAGCTTTTTTTTTTTGAATATTCTGGCTTAATGTCATATTTATTGTCAGAATTGTATCTTGTGTGGTTATCTTATAAGGTTTATGTTTTTAGTAAGATCTTATTAATAATTCTATTTGACAATACCATATTACGTGTATTTGTATCTTGCTTGAGTCAAATCAGAACATAATGAACAAGAATTGAACATTGGAACTCGGTATATTACTTTTGAGAAGATGGATGGTTGGATGGATGTTATGTGATCCAGTGGCAAGTTGAGTGCAGGAAGAGGACATGATACTCAGATATAAATACAATGTAATTAACCTATATTGTAGAGAACTCGAGCAATAATGCACTGAGCTACTTTTTTAACATGCTAGTTCACCACAAGGAGAGAATCTACTATAAGACATGTCCCTCTACGTGACCAGGTACCTTCAGACTGAGCAGTCTATGTTATTTCTCCTAAATGCTGTGTGCTGAGGGAATATCGGAATACAACCACTTTTCCAGTCTTATTTCTCATAAATAAATCTCCAATCATATGCCCATTGTTAGATTTTTAATGGTTAAATAAATTTATTGACATATTTCTTTTTTTTTTTCCCTATACATTAATCATGCTGCAATTTCATTCACTTGTAATGTGTGTATTGTGAATAATAACTTAGGTATGCATAACTCTTGTACTCTATCCTATAAACCTTAACTGCAGAGCGTATTTTACTAAAAAAAATATATGAAATTTGGTGTTACAATATTTAGACCTCCTGTTAAGGTACATTTTGTAAAAGTATAAAAATCTAAAGACTGATTTCCAACAGACTGATTAATGTTTGACGGAGGTCATTTGGTACATATATAAACCTTTTTAATTTTTGAACATACATGGTTTGCTTATCAAAATTGATTTTTTTGACTGAATAAAACAAGCTTAGGAACTCAAATTTTTAATTTTATCTTCGTATCAACTGCAATAACCTCCATTGCAAATACAATAAACAGTAGTCTTTAAAGATTGAACAGCATAAAAGAGTAAAAAATGTGTTTTTCTCTCTCTCAATTTGATGTTTTAATCACTGTTTCATAATTCTTCTTCAATGTTATTTTCCACTGCTCTTCCAATGCATGTGATATATATCTTTGCCAACTTGTTTCTGGAAAGGAAAAAGTGGATTATAACATTGATCATTTTTGTTAAAGTCCAATAATAAGATCAAACATAGGTCAACCATGACATAATGTGAATCAGTGTACATGCATTGCTAAAGGTGGTATAACGTTAATTATTCAAAGTTTATATTGTACATGGAAAAAAATGAAAAAAAAGAATGGAATAATGTGATTTTACCTACTTGAAAACTGCCCTTGAAGTCATAAAACTTTCGAGTCAGTTTTTTACTCATACTCCAGAATGAACAACTCAATCAATCAAAATGCTGGATTTCATGTTTCGAGCACGATTTTTTTGTGCTTCGAGCACTGAGAAAAGTTTTATGATATCAGGGCCTGATCTAATACGATTTGGAGAAGAATTTTAGCGCCCCAAGTCTGGGTTCATGGCAAATTTCCATGTTTTCAATACGGGCTGCACTTTAACATTCTTATATTGTTTTGTTATAAATTAGGTCGTTAATTTTTCTACATTGAATTGTTTCATATATTGTTTATGTCTCAAATTTGGTGGATAGTTGTCTCATTGGCAATCCTACAACTTTTCATTATTTTAAACACTATACCGCAGTTTAAAAATAAAAAAAAAAGTATTCTTTTCGTGGAATTTTTCATTATTAGTACCAGTGGCAATTCTCATTATATTATCTTTTAAATCTGTTATTCAGTTTCAGAGAAGGAGATCTTTGTTTATATTTCCTTCAGGTTCCTAAGTTAAACTATGTCCTGCTGTTACACTCATCTTTGGATCGGCACCAAAACACATAAGTATTAACATAATCTGATTATTCCAGCACAATATCAATGCAATCTGTGAAACAGTTAACTGAGAAGTTGTGTGTACGGATATTTACTTCCCATAGACTTCTTTGTTAGCTTTAATGACATCTTTCAACTGTTGTAGAACTGTATTGCTGCTCTTTACACTTTTGAATTTGTTCGTTGTTGGTTTGTTGTCCAATGAACACTCTACAACATTTCATGTTATTGAAATAAAATAATAGGAAAAACTGCAAATACTTACTTAAAAAATTCATAATTGAGTGTAAAGCTATACCTACCTTTCAAATTATTTCAATGTTCTACTGTCACCTTTAATACCAGTTCTATCTCTATCATGTATTTTATCTGTTCATTACAGTTTTTAGTTGTTGATCTATAAGACTTTATTTTCCTCATAGACTTAGTCTGTGTGTTCTGGTGGGATCCATTTTTAGATGCCTATAACAATAGATACTGCATCAAATATTTTGCATGAATTTATAAAAAGTTGTTTTTCCCAACATGCATTTTATGGTATTATTCATGGACGTAACACTTTATAAATTGTCCTTTGAAAAAGTACATCATGAGATAAAGATGTATCGATGATTTACAAAATGCTGTCAAGTGGTTCAGGAGTAATTGACACATACGTGGGACATAAAGACAAGATTTTTTCCATATGTGAACACATTCTACTAAGGAAATGTTGCCAGAAGTGCAAGTCTCTCATCATAAAGGATAATGTTTATGTGATACAGTTAAAACAGTAAAAACATAGATAGTAAAATTGTACGGGATGTATATCAACAAATGTGACAGTGAAATTGGTCACGTTTGATCGGAAGCCTCATATAGAAAGAGAGTGCCATGATCTCTGCAGGTTAAGAACTATTGCAACAACTCTTTGAGGGGCCGTGATGGGCCGTCGGTGGCCTTTTGTCTGAACCTGCAGCAGGTCAAATTCCTGTCCCTATTGAATATGCTTTCATTGTCCAGTGACAGTTCCAAGTTTCTTTGACCTTCTTTCACCCCAGATGACATCTATTACTGGACTTACCTATTGCACTTATTTAACAATTGTTTTGAACATGCATGTAATATTTGCCACTGGACATTAAGCACATTTTTAATACATGTTCTTTATGAATATGTTATTTTTTTAAGGAATCTCAGTTGGATTCTTTTTAACTATTGGGATTATCCTCTTGAAATAAAGATTTTTTATACAAAATATTGCTCAATAATTATGTTGCAGTGTATTCGTGTGTCGGACTAATAGGGCGTCGAGCTATTGGGCAATCGGACCAATGTGGTGTCGGACTAAAGGGGCGTCGGAATCATGGTGCTGCCCCTACAGAGCTCTATGGAGCTTTGAACCAACATAAATTCAATCATTGACCAATAAAATAAATATATCTAAAAAGTGTATGTACATGATCTCTTCGTATAAATTTCACATGCAGTTTGTTTGCAGTAAGAAAACCAAGACAACACTGGTCTAAACAGGAAGATTTAGAAGGCAAAAAAAATAAATGTGCAACTTATAAAAGGGTCTGGATGTGGTTTGTTCATGTCTGTATTGTGTAATATTCTATACCATTTTTCACTATGTATTATAAATTTTGCCTGTTATTGTCTTTTCTTTATATTCAAGCACCACACTATTATCGATTATTCATTGCGTCTTTCAACTTTATAACAACAAGAATGTGTCCACAGTACACGGATGCCCCACTCGCACTATCATTTTCTATGTTTAGTGGACCGTGAAATTGGAATAAATTCTCTAATTTGGCATTAAAATTAGAATGATCTTATCAAAGGGAACATGTATACTAAGTTTCAAGTTGATTGGACTTCTACTTTATCAAAAACTACCTTGACCAAAAACTTTAACCTGAAATTTGCACTATCATTTTCTATGTTCAGTGAACCGTAAAATTGGGGTCAAAACTCTAATTTGGCATTTAAATTAGAAAGATCATATCATAGGGCACATGTATACTAAGTTTCAAGTTGATTGGACTTCAACTTCATCAAAAACTACCTTGACCAAAAACTTTAACCTGAAGCGGGACAGACGGACGAACGAACGGACGGACGGACGGACTCACAGACCAGAAAACATAATGCCCCTCTACTATCGTAGGTGGGGCATAACAATGGGAATGATGTGAAAACCCGCCATTTTGAAGTTGCATTAACTCCGTGAAAAAAAGGATATTGGAAAATTGTTTCTTGCCTTGGTCTATTCTCGCTTGTCGTTTGAGGCAAAATTTATGTCTTTCTGTCTCTTTAGATTGTATATTATTATAAAAGAATATATAACACAAAGCCGTCTTAAAACAAATATGTTGAACATTGCGTCTGTTATTTAATCTCTTTAAAACAGAAGGAAAACGCTAAGATTAAATATAATCTACAGTTCTAAGTGTAAAAAAATATGAACTAAGTTTTAGAAGTTAGATGCATGATTTTTGTTATTAGTTGTAAGTGGCTTTGAACTAGCTGTCAGTAACTGCAAGTACTGTCATATCTGTATTTAGTGACTTTATTTTGTTGTGATATACAAGTATCCGGCAACGACCATTATGTTTTTGTTAGATGTATTTCTATTTGTATTCATCTGATGAGTTAAATAAGCCTTTTGCAACTGAATTTTATAGTTTGTCGTTATGTAGTACTGTTACAACTCTGTCCCATGTTTAGGGTGAATACCTTAACATGTTTAACCCCGCCACATTCTGTATATATATATATGTGCCTGTCCGAAGTCAGGAGCCTGTAATTCAGTGGTTGTCGTTTGTTGGTGTGTTACATATTCATTGTTCGTTCATTTTTTGTACATAAATAAGAACGTTAGTTTTCTTGTTTGAATTGTTTGACATTTGTCATTTCGGGGCCTTTTATAGCTGACTATGCGACATTGCTTTGCTCATTATTGATGGCCGTATGGTGACCTATAGTTGTTAATTTCTGGTCATTTGGTCTCTTGTGGAGAGTTGTCTCGTTGGAAATAATACAACATCTTTTTTATAAACAAATATATATATATTTAAATCAAATGTGCTGTTTCCCCTTAGGCTTATGAACCTCGTTTGAACTAAATTCTTGAAGGGAACGACATTTTTTTTGGTATAAATATCAACAGAATACAGAATCAACATGCATATGCACCAAATGTAGATTTCAACACAGTGACACTGAGAAAAACATCATACATTGACATTGTTAATATGCCTGATGCTATCTGTGATGAAGCCCGAAGGTCTAGGGAGCCTGTAAAAGTTAATACAAAATTCCATGTTCATGGAGGGATAAAAGTTTTATCCTTTCAACTTTAGAAACAATCTCTATCAAACTTGCATTTTAAACGTTTTTGTTGAATGCATTTTCTTAATAGTTACACGAAGTGTGTATTTGTGTTCAGAAACTAATAATATTGATTTAACACTCAAAAAAGTGAATTGAAATAGGCCTAGTTTTTTTCAAAAAAGAAGACAAAATATCCCGGCAAAATATATGATCCGACCAAATGTTCACAAAATAAAACTTGTGATGGAAGAAGACATACATTTGTAAAACATACATGAACAATAGCAATCCGTAGATGATTCGAAAAGGATCTGCATCCATCTCTGACTTGTCGTAACAATTGTTTGTTTCTGTAATTTTAAGACTTTCTGCAAGTGCCTTGAAGTGGCTACAATATTTTCTCTGCTGTTGTCTCAAAATTTTGTCGTTGATGTTATTATCGTAATCACGAAAGCGCGTCCACGTGGAACATACAATTGCCTATTGTAAAACGTTTATGTGATTGGATGTAGACATGACGTCATTCATTGTTTACAAACGTTATTTTTTGCACTCGAACTGACATTTCAACAGTTCAACAGTTCAAACTTCTCCTGGATTGAACGTAGATGAAGGTATAGTACATTGAATATTTTAAAACTGAAAAATTGTAGCATAGTGTTGTAATTTAAAACATATAACGTTAGCCAAAGTAGGAGAATACGTGTTACACAGTGGCGAACCCCTGGGGTTCCGGGGGTTGGAACACCAAATTATTTTGGACGTTCAATGCATTTGGGACATTTAGTTGGAACCCCCCTTTTTCCCTTTATCCCGAATGTTTGGAATCTCTTTTAAAAAAATGGGTGGATCCGCCCTATGAACATATGATTGGATAAAGGGAGGTGGGGTACACCCATCGGCGTATCAAGGGGGAGGGGTCCGAATGTTGGACCCCCCCTTTTTAACGATAAATGCATAAATTTGAAAAGGGAAATTTATTTGGAAACCCTAACTTAAGATTTGGAACCACCTTTTAAAAATGTGGTTCCTATTTTGACTCGATTTTTTTATACCGATACTTCATTTTATTTGGGAAACACTTTGAAATATAAGTCAAACATTGTCCTGGTTCCGCGGCTAACATTGTCCCAGGTGCCTATATTATACAAAATTATTTCATCTCGCCACATTGACTGCTGTGTGTACTGTAGGGGGTTGCTGTTCAGTTGTTGCTGTATATAATAAATTTGTGTTTATTTAAATCTTTTTTCTATAAGCGATCTCGTTTGAAATGTTTTACACTAACATTTTTGTTACTTCGGGTTTTTTTTAATATTTTGGTTAGCATACTATGCGATCTGGGCAATGCGATATATGGGTTTCTCTCATTGTGCATTTGTTGTGGTAACAATCATCCCACAGTCTTCCTATTTTTATATTGTAAAGAAGGATGTCTGTGAAATATTTAAGTTTCTCATTTTGTTTTTGTACTAACTATGGTTATACTCCAATGAAAACTTTTTTTACAATAAAAGGGGGGGCTCAGTGATGCATTTATATATAAGAAGATGTGGTATAAGTGCCAATGAGAAAAGTCGCCTGTTCATATCAGTCTCGATTTGTAAAAGTAAATCATTATAGGTCAAAGTACGGTCTTCAACACCGTGCCTTGGCTCACACCGCACAGTAAGCTACAAAGGGCCCCAAAAATGACTAGTGTAAAACCATTCAAACGTGAAAACCAATGGTCTATAGATATAGGGAAATGTGGTAAGAGTCAGAGTGCCAATAAGCCAACTCTCCATCCAAGTAAAAATTTATAAAAGTAAACAATTATGGTCAAGGTACGGCCTCTGAGTGCTACATATGTACGTTAAATTTTCAATTAAATTGAATTTCCACTTCAATTATTAAACATTAATGTACTTTTGTATTTATAAAGTAATGAGTATATATTTAAATGTCTTTGTGTCGTTGTTTCACGAATCTTATTATAAAGAGCACATAAATAGATTGATGGTTAAAGCTACACGTGCATGAAATACTTGCCACTGGCAAACACCAATACTTTGATGATGATGAATATTAAATTATCATATATTCCTTTTTTTGTTATTTAGCAACAAATTTCAACTTTGATTGATTATATATACATGTAGTATCAGAAGTCCAGTCCATTACTGGACTTCTGGTAGTATATAAAGTAATAAGTACATTTTGGTGACCATTCCCTTCCATAATTGTGCATTCTTTTTATTTTTACATAACTAAGAAATGAGGAAACATAAGAAAGTTTATAATAGGCTTTATAAAGTCATTTCATTTTCTTTCCTCAGAATGATTAACAGCAAAGGAGACAGGAGCAGAAATGGGAATGTTCGATGTGAAAATTGAAGACCTATAAACAAAATGATGTATCAATATGGCACTCATCAGAAGAAAAAAAAACATTTAATCATGAACCATTGAATCCTGAGTTTCGTACAAGTACCAAAACATTAAAGATGGATGCTCATATTAGAACTAAAGTGTCCTCTTGAATTACCACTGTACATGTAGCAATACACATCATATGCGGGACTGAATAGAGGAAAAGAGCCATGAAACTAACATTCATCGAAGCATTCCAGAGAAAAGATGGCAAAGGGGGAGAGCAATAAACATGATACAACCAAAATTAATTGTTTCTTTGATTTTTTTATTTATGAACTTTAAAGGGCATGAAAATGATAGATATTTTTGTCACAAACTTCACATGTTTGTATGACATTGAATGTTTTATTATATATTAAAAATGGTTAAGATAAATAAAAGAAATTCCAGTTATGATTAAAAATTAGGTAAACGAGACATTATTTTGTGTTAAACTATATACAATCGGTTGGTCACAACTGTAAAGTTTAGACGACAATAAAATATTTGATTTGATTTGATTTGATTTGATTTGATTTAATTATAATGCATTGCCTAACATAGTAATATATGACTGCATTAATTACAACATGTTTTAAGCAATAACAAAATACCAAAAATGAACAGTATTCTAATCTTGTTTGATATATGTATAAATTGTGGGCTATTATACACATTGATATTGTAAAATATCAGCCTCGAACCACAGTGTGAATCTCTCTGATGTCGAGTGCGTATTCATTATCTATACACAGAAAGACAGTCACAATCAAAATCAAGAAGTAAACAAAAAATCACAAAACTAAAGGGAATTTACAACAACACTTTGAAAAATACACAAAAAAAAAAACCAACACGAACTCCATTAAAAACCGGGAATAAATTTAGGTGCTCCTAAAGGGTAAAATCCGATAAACTGCTTATCTTGCTTCATTTCTGTTGTTTTCCTCTTCACTTCAATAGTTTTTCGATAGACGAAAGTAAGCTTGATAATTTTCCTTGGTCATGTTCACGTCGCTAACAAAATCTGCTCAGCAGGGTGATAGAGTCGGAAGAGAAAAACGTAACCAGATAAAAAAAGGATAATAGTAATATTGTCACAGAATTATCAAACCTATATTTGGATACCAATTGTACTCAGATGCACATTGTAAAAATTTCTCTAATGATAGACCAACACTGAATCAAAGATATCTACACAAGATAAAAATATGTCACAATTATTATGTACCATACTATACTTACCCAGATATATAAGTTTTCAGTTCCAAATATTTTTTGAAACAATACACATTCAAATTAAAAAGATTAATCACACCAAATCGACTGCTGCAAATTTACCTAAAGAAACAACTATTTTTCATATGGAGAAGGTGCGCACTAAAAAGTAAGTTTATTACTAAAACAGTGAATGAAAATATCAACTCAATAATAGAATTAAAAAAAATCGGTATACTAACAGTACAAAATCAGTACTGAAACACTACTGACAAAATCAGTACTGAAACATTACTGACGAAATCAGTACTGCAACAGTACTGACGAAATCAGAACTGAATCAGCACTGACGAAATCAGCACTGAAACAAGTACTGTCAAAATCAGTACTGAAACAGTACTGACAAAATCAGAACTGAAACAGTACTGTCAAAATCAGTACTGAAACAGTACTGTTAAAATCAGTACTGAAACAGGACTGTCAAAATCAGTACTGTCAAAATCAGTACTGAAACAGTACTGTCAAAAACAGTACTGAATAAACAGAAAGTATAACATTACAAGTTTTCTGTCTTGCCGAACAGTACTGATATATACGAGGATAGAAATGTACCAAAAAAACGTGAGTAAATTCTTGGTAGTGTAGCAACCGTAATAACTGCATAGCAACGACCTTTTTAATTTATTATGTATGTTGATGTTGCAATTTTCTAATAGTAATTTGTCGTCTAAGTAACTGATTTTTTTTTTTATCAAACATGGAAATTATAGCGACTTTCATGCAGACCTACTCATAACATCATAAGCATAATGATTAACCTTTGCCCTATAGTAGTTATGTTAAAAAACAGACTTCATAAAAAAGGGACAAAAGATGTCTAGGGATTTTTCAACCCTCATATTTGGGCCATCAGTATAAATAAACTAATACATTTCCCCACAATCCAACATTTCACGAACTTTATTCTCAATTGCATGGACCCTGGGCTCCTTTTCCTAAATACTAGGAAAATCACTGCAGTCAATCTCATAAATCGAAAAAAAAAACTGACAGCGTCATGGCTGAAAATGAAAAAGACAAACACACAAACAATAGTACACATGACACAACATATAAAACTAAAGAATAAGTAGCACGAACCCCACCAAAAACTGGGGGTGATCTCAGGTGCCCCGAATGGGTAAGCAGATTCATAACTATTATTCTATGATTGTTTATAACGATACATAAAATCTTTTTTGGATTCCGATTTCTATATGTTTAGATTCAGCAAATCGAAGAACCCCAATAACTCATTTTTTTTATGAAATCAAAGAAAGTTTAATTTCAGACCTCAATGTAAAATAATTTGAAAACATGGCCTAAAATCTAAAATCTATATAAACGGTAGGATACCGATCAAGCATCCCATGTATTCAGTTTTTTGTTGAAGAATTTAATTTTGGACCCCGATTTGCACCAATTTGAAAACAAGTTCCAAAATCAAAAATCTTAATTCACATACAGATTCAGCTCATCAAAAGAACCGCAAGAATTTTATTTTGGTGAAACCCAAAATTTTTAATTTTGGACCCTTTAGACCTCATTGTAGACCGATATGAAGGCGGGCCCAAAATAGACAAAAAATATATTCACGGATATATTTGGCATACATGCAAAGCCAATTTATTTAATGTTTGCTTAAATTAAACAAAGTTTATCTTTGGACCTTTAGACCTCACGTTTAGACCAATTTAAACACAGGGCCTTGAATCCCAAACATAAACACACAGTTAGATGCAGCATTTTAAAGAACCCCCGGAATTAAATCCCATTGGTCAAGAAATAAACAACAAACAACGTCATATGATAATATTATACGGACGCAAACATTTTCCCGGTCGCTTAAAAAGTGAATACAAAAATTATTAAGTCTTTAATGATATACAACAAAATAACTATATCATTTTCTGAGAACAGGCACAAGACAGTCCATGTATTGCATTATGTTGCGCCCATGGTTTACATTTTCAGGATGCCAATTTCAAACTTGTAAAACGACAGGGAAATGGTTAGATGTAAAGTTATAAATTGAAAAAGAGTTTGCAAGTAATATAAATATTATAGCAAACGTTACATATCATAATGATCAGATTGTCCATGATTTTTTTTTTACCTTTTTATCATGCCATGATTATTATTCATTTTAACTTTTAAAATACAAGAATCATTTTGTAAGGACATCTGTCTGCTACCCATTGACACACGTTACACCCTTCAAACTCGCGTGCATTTGAAACTATATGATGTATATGGATACGTACTTCCTTAAATATTATTTTTCCAAAAAGCCGTCACAGTTTTTTTATGTTGAAACTAAAAACCACCCAGAAACAGCAGAAATCAACGGCATAATATATAGAAAAGTGAGACTAGAACCGTGAAGAATGTCCCCCAGTAAACATCCCATCGAAAAAGTATACAAAAGTCTAAAAAAAAAAAACACCGACTAAATTGATAGCTATTATAATCAAAAGAAATACTCCAGCCATTCTATCTCGTAGAAATATTTTTAAATATTATTAGAAGAAAACGTATTGGACAAAAATATTATGTCTGTGAGATTCAAACGTAAATCGTGGCGTTCAAAAGCCGACGTGATACCACTACACTACGTTGTCACAATGTCTCATGCGTGGTAAATATATGTATTTATAGGCATACTGTAAAGTCATGATAGATATGAAAAAAGAAATCTGGGACTAGGGCTAACTACCTCCCCGGGACTATCTCTAAATGTGTTTCCTTTACATGAGACGATGTGTACTCGATACAAAAAAGATTCACGTTAACTTGTTCTTTTCGGCGGTGGTCTTTTGCAAAGTCGTATGCAATTACAGACTCGACCCAACGTATTTTGTCCCGAATTTACATATTATTCCAAAGAACCCAAAAAAGGAAAAACAAAATTAACAAGTGAAACTGTGAGCTACTGCTCACTGATGATACCGCCGCCGCAAGTGGATAATGTCAATAGTGTAAAAATATGTAAGTGTTCAGTAAACAGGAAGTTATCAAGTGATGAATCTGAAAACGCATCACACGGTATAGCTAACTTATATAAACCCTGAAACCAAATTTCAGAAATCCTAGCATTGTAGTTCCTAAGAAAAATGCGACGAAAATTTTCAACTTGGCCATCATGTGTTAAATGATACAAGTGTTCGGTAAACAGGAAGTTGTCGAGTGATGAATCTGAAAACGCATCACACGGTATAGCTGACTTATATAAACATTGAAACCAATTTCAGAAATCCTGGCATTGTAGTTCCTGAGGAAAATGCGACGAAAATGTTCAACTTGGCCGTCATGTGTAAAATAATACAAGTGTTCGGTAAACAGGAAGTTGTCAAGTGATGAATCTGAAAATGCATCACACGGTATAACTGACTAATATAAACCCTGAAACCAAATTTCAGAAATCCTGGCATTGTAGTTCCTGAAAAAAATGCGACGAAAATATTCATGGGTCGGATGGAATGACGGACTGACTGACGGACTGACGGACGGACGGACTGACAGACTGACGGACGGACGGACGGACGGACGGACAGATGGACTGATGGACGGACGAACAGACAGAGGTTAAACAGTATACCCCCCTTTTTCAAAGCGGGGGTATAAAAATTATTAGATTTTAATTTTTTTTTGCTTTATTTTATGATGGGAATCAACCAGGGGGACAATTGCACAATGCCTGTTTATCGTGTGTGCCGAGTGCATATGTTTTCACTATGTAATGTGTTGATTTAAATCTATAAAACACAATCCACCTTGATATAAAGATAAAAAAAATACAATTTGAAACCGATGATGGCAAAATCCTACAATAAAAAACCTTGAGCATCTATCAAAGTATTCTTGCTTTAGTTGAGGGTTTCTTGCCGTAATAGCCGAATACTGATATTTTCAGCTCTTTCTCCGATTTCGATCCGATACTATTATTTTGACGCAAATTGTTCTTTTTTTACGAGAGATTTTTTTAATTTTTGAGCACCTCCGCCAACACAGTCTTCCAACTAAGCCATTCAGAGTGAACATTTCATATCTTCTCTCAATTATAAAATGGTTAAGTAGAGATATAAATATGTCATACACTACTGATTAGGGGACAGATGATATTACATAAAACAGATGTTTAAAACAAAAACTGAGTGTGTAATTTTTTTATAAACCCTCAAGTAAAGAAATTACAAAAGTAAAAAGTAAATATTCTGATTTAGTTTTACATCTACACATTACCTCATCAGATATTAAAAAGAAGAAGCACGGTTTTGAATAATGTATTATTTTTCATAGTTTTATATGTTATATTTAAGCTTTGAATCTTTAATATGGTAAATTTCGGTAAATTTCAACAGCTTAATTAAGTTCATTACATATACATTAATTTGTTGTTACTAAAATACTATGAGAGCTCAATCATAACTTCTTATTGCATGTATTGATAGATTGTCAAAAGATGTTAAGAAGAAAGAAAAGAATATAAGAAGAACAATTAGGTCTTTTCTCATCTAGGGGATAGATCCCATTGATACTAAATGATACATCAATATTTTTATGGTAGGGGTGTGCCATTCTGGCCTAAAAAATGTACCAATTTTAATATACATGTAACATAACGTTCAGCACCTATAGTCAGGAGCTGATCCAGAACTTTTTGTAAAGGGGGAGGCTGACTGACCTAATAGGGGGCCGCTCTATGAAAAAAGGGTGGGGGAGGCATTTGAAGCTTATTTTGAAGGTGAACTTTCATATTAATTCATATATAAGTTTAATTTAGTATAATACCATTGACTATTTATAATTTAAGATTCTGAAATGCATATTCATATATGAAATGAAGATCATACAAACCCCAAATCAATATATAGTTATCAAACGTACATGCATTTTTATATAGTATGTTATAAAAAGGAGGGTCATTTTTACATAAAACCTCTTAAAAAAGGGTGAGGCAGTGCTGTGGATTTACTATTAATCCATTTATGCAACAATCACCACTTGTGGATCAGGATAAAATAACATGTGCTTCCTGTCATCTAACAAATTTTAATTGGAGTGACAGTTTAATTTGAAATAATGGTGGTTTTTTTTAAGTGGTGCAGATGATAAGCCCAATATCATTTTGATGTGATTTCTAGGGCTTAGTTGCAAGACTGAACAATAATTTCTTTACATATTCGGAAAACCCGGTTTGTATGCCATCTGTATCACTAATTATCACTGTGGCTAACGTTGGCGGAGGCCTATAAAAACGGAGGATTGCAGTCCACAAATGAACATTTTTCTATCTTTTGACGTTATCAACCCACTTTAGCCAACTCAAAATCAGGTTTCTGCCATACTAGAAGACAAATTAGGCATGTGGTACTAAAGAACAGATATACTAAGATATTTTATGATGCTCAGTTCATTTATAAGACGAATATGATTTTTTGACAAAATAGGGGGCCAAATACGGCTCTTAGTGTACCTTGTCCTTTAACATTAAATCAGTCATACCTTACTACAGTTGGATATATTTCAGCCGTTATCAGCATGACAGATACCCAGCCAGCTGTCACAAATGCTTTTGAGGGAAGTGCAAAAATTGTTACAAATGTTTCCTTATTTTCTGGATCTGAAAGATCAAAACGTATGCATAAACTCATCATAGATACTAGAATTAAAATTTTGTACGTCTAACGTGCGTTTTGTCTACAAAATGGTAATGTTCATTTTTTTGCGCATTTATGGTGAACAAATTTTATGATCATGTGTTTAACATTACAACAAATGAAAGTTTTTAACGACCTTGACTGGCTATACATCCCTTGCACGGTCGGTGTTTAACATTTACGTTATTAGGTCTAGATTGGCAAAAAATGGGATTCGTGAGCGTAAAACGAGTTGGACCTCTCCACATTGTGAATGTGTACTTAGGCAATCTATATCTTCTGTTTTCATTGTTGTTTGACTTTATTTAAACTCCAACATTTTCGAATGAATCGGGTGTTGGTCTGCTGTAATGTCCCAAATTTAGGGTTATTCTTTTTGGTGTATTATTCACCTGTATATGTTTTACATTTTTTAATGGAAAATTAAAATGATTTTACATTACCTAAGGCTTGTAATAGGCCTACGATCATCCCTGAGCATCCACCAATAATATAAAACATTGAAGTTGTCCATCTTCTTCCAATACTAAGAATGTAAAAGAAACTAGTAATAATAATGATTAAATCCAAGGAACTGATACAAATCAACTGAATGTAAATTATATTTTTTTCAGATAAAGGTTAACGATGTTTTGTTGTGAAGAGTAGTTAACTGGAGAAAATAGTGAAAAACTAAATTTCTATAAATCAGTGGACGGTTTAAACAGAATATAGAAATGATCCAATGGCTATTATTTAAGGTCCCTTGTATAAACACATATTTGTTCATATGTATCCGTTGCTTTCAAATATTTATTTGCTGGTGATCCTATGGGAGGTTAATCAGAAAAGCGCTTCGGGCGCATACATAATAACTGTTTATTTGCATTTTTATACTCATATATATATATATATACATAAAAAGCCAGTAGAGGACTGCACGCGCAGCATGTTTGACGGCCGAATACAGCGAAGTGCATTTGGGCATTCATTCGTTATCACCAAAATAGTATTTGTTCGAACCATTCAAGATAACATTTTGATATTATCTTACCAGTTAGCAAAATACCATCCAGTCAATTGAAATAAACCAATGGCGTTCAGGAGTATCAAATTTAAATAAATATTTCCTCCAAGCTGTTGAACTCCAAAAAAGATACCATATGTTCCGTATCCACCGCTAAACCTTCGAGAAATATATTAGCTAAAGTGTCAAATATTAAAACAATACGACTTATGATAAAATAACTGCATTCATTTTACTGCTCCATATGTACATTTCGACAATAAATATTCCCTTAATGATGCAACAAGCCAAAAGATTTGAAAAATAAATCTAACAGATGATTAGTGAAAAAGGGAATAAACTCGTTTATAGAATTATATCTAGGAATCGGAAGATAAATAACAATATAGCATATTAGTTCGCCTTGAATGACTATATCAAAAACTTAAGCAATAACAAAATATTTTCCATGATTTGTTTTCAATGATGGTAAATAAAGACATAAATAGCTGATTTTTGTTCTTTTTGTATTTTGCAAGATAAGGTTAATTAGTTGATTGTGTGCTTCATTTTTAAGTTTGTATAATTACCAAGCAACCATTAGCAAAAGCGTTATCTTTAAAAGACGAGGATTATCTAATAAGTCTAGAACACTGTATTTCTTCTCTTCAGACACCAAATCTTTTACTTGTATGACTTCTTCATGGAATTTGTCAAACTCTGGTGGCTTTTTATTATTCATGCTTGCTATTGTTTTAATTACATCGTATGCTTTCCTTATTTTCCAATTTGTCACCAACCATCTAAAGCTTTCAGGTACAAACCTTCAAAATATAATTCATGTATGAGTAAGACAGAGAAAGAGTAGTATTTCTATACCGTCTTTTGTAAACGTATATAGAAATAGGAAGATGTGGTATGAGTGCAAATGAAACAACTCTCCATCCAAATAACAATTTATAAAAGTAAACCATTATAGGTCAAGGTACGGCCTTCAACACGGAGCCTTGGCTCACACCGAACAACCAGCCATAAAGGCCCCCATATATTAGTAATGTAAAACCATTCAAATGGGGAAAACATTATTCATTAATTCATCCAATTCATTAACAAATTCCAGTAAAGTGTGTATTGTATATACGACTTTTTGTATTTCTTTGGTTCTTATAACGTGATTCTGTACTTTAAAAGTTCCCGTCAGTATGATATTGTTCTATTTAATGTCATTTTGATGTATATCTATTATGAATTACAAAATACGTTGAACCACAAACGTCAAAATCATTCAATCGCGTAGTGGAATTTACTATTTGTGGATTCTTATAAATTCTGTATAACTTTTGGACTATTTTAAATCTCGGTCTATCTTGAAATTTATTCTTACATACTTTCGATTTTTCAACCCTGTATGCTAACATTGCCGATGTGAAATTTTTAAATTGTTTTCATGTACATTGAACGACAAATATATGTGACGTATAAAAACAAATCTGACGTAAGACACGCAAATCAATGAATGTGTTTGTAGATAGATGTTTTTGTGTTCTGTTAAATTGTTCCTTTTAAAATTGTTACACGATGATGACTGCTGGACCCATATTTTGACTATTTTATTTATTGTGTCTGTTTAGTTAACGCATCATTGTAAATATAACGGAATTTGATGAGACTGTCATCAAAATGAGAGGGTTAGCGCTATAAAACCAGGTTTAATCCACCATTTTCTACATTTGAAAATGCCTGTACCGAGTCAGGAATATGACAGTTCTTGTCTATTCGTTTTTGATGCGTTTTGTTATTTGATTTTGCCATGTGATTATGGACTTTCCGAATTGATTTTCCTCTAAGTTCAGTATTTTTGTGATTTTACTTTTTACTACCTAAATTAAGTTTGAAATATGAAACTGAAAACTGACGTATCGTGATATTCATATGATGAAGACACAAAATTTCAACAGTTGAATTATGGTCTGGAGCTGGCATGTAAGTAACTGATAGTAGTCATTTATTAATTGATATATTCATTGTCATATTGCTTAGTTTATTTTATTACCTATTCTTACATGGGACTCGAACATCTTATAAACTGAGTTTTACTGCGCGTATTGCTGTTTGATCGTTTTTCAATATTGTCTAGAGGTACACTTTAAGCCCCGCCGCATTTTTTGCGCCTGTCTAAATTCAAGAGCATCTGGCTTTTGTTAGTCTTGTTTGCTTTTAAATTTTAGCCTTTTTATATTTCGGAGTTTATAGATGACGTCCATTATCACTGAACGATTGCATTGTTTTGTTTAGAGGCCAGCTGAAGCACGCTTTGGAATGTGGTATTTTATCGCTGTGTTGAAAACCCAAAGGTGGCAATCAGCTTTTTGATCGGGTTGTTGTCTTTTTGAATCATTCCCGATTTCCATTCTCAACTTTAATGATAGAACTTTTAGTAATGTCACTGGCATTGCACAAAATTACCTGTGTTTCCAAAACTTAAACAATGTGGAAAATTCAGCCTATATTAATCTAATGTTCAAAGTCCATTTTTTTTTTAAATTCCATATTTGAAGATGCAATTAATTTCACATTTGAAAGATGCACTTTTTAACAGATTCAACGATAAATTGGCACTAAACAACATCTATCTGTATTTCGATGTGTTTGAAGTAATGAAAGGCATACTTTGTTAAAATTATAAAAAACCAACTTATTTTCGCGAGCCAATAGTTTTTTCGCGACTTTCGTGACTAAAAAAATAACACTAATATAAATCGTCGCGAAAAACTATCACTTTCTCTATTTGGCTACATCAAGTTAAATTCAAAATCGCGAAATTAAATCGCCGGAAAGAGGTCCATGACCGCGAAATACAGTATCCGTGAAAATAAGTTGGTTTACAGTAATCGTAAATTTGTGTTGATTATATTATATGATTCCTACATAAACTGATTAGCTTGAGGATAAATAATTGGACGAGACTTGTGTATACCAGTGCAGAAACATTTTTCTTAGTATATCGAATAAACTTGAGATGAATTGAGCAGACTTCACTAATATTAGTCATAATTGAAATAGTGTTAATTGAGGAAATTTTCCATTTGATCACAATGAAACATATTCTTGCGGAAGTCGTATATAAAACGTGATTTTTCGACGCTACTTACCAAACATATACCTATATATATTTGTTTTGTAATTTAGCTCGAAACTAACTGCATAGATGAGAGGTGAACGATACATAAGGGACATTCTAACGCAATAACCGAAAACAAGGTTACAACGCCATTGCTAAACCCGAAACAAGATTAGCGGACAATTAACACAATATTGAAATATAAATCTTTTCACATAGCACGTGATAATAAATTATGCAAGAGAGAATCCTTAACATCTTTTCAACGTCAATTGCTCCTTGTGTACATTTTGTAGAACAATTATATTTTTTCAATCCTACAATTTTCTCGTTCCATAAGTACTTTATATTGAATTCATACTGTTAACTCACCAAATAATTCCCAGAAATAATGGAAAAACCACGAAAGCAATGCCTATCTGGATGTATCGCCAATCATGCAGCCACCAACAAAGACATGCATAAAGCATGCCAAATAGTTCTCTACACGGTAGAAATCTAAGCATTGATCTTGATTGTCGTGGTGTAAACTCGATAACAAATGTAAAATTTAAGGAAGTAGTAAATCCACTTGCAAAACCAATAAAAAATCTTAATACTGCAAACACTTCCCAAGTGGGTGAAAAAGCAGCCGTAGCGTTGAGTAATATAACTACGAGTAATGCACAAACATATGTACTTTTACGCCCAATAGCGTCTGCCACGTGACCAGAAACAAATCCACCAGTGATTAAACCAACCATTTGTAACGTTGTAATGGTGGATGGAACCCAACTCTTTTCGCATACCAAGTCCCACTGAAATAGACGAAGAGCACCCTGACAGGATTTATAACATACAGTTCTGAAAATGTTTGCTAATACTCTAAGTAATAATGAAATAACTATATAAAAAAGTCATTTCTGAAATGTTTTGAAATGCAGTAATTAAATATCAATAACCGGGCAGACTATTGTGAAACAAAATTTCGGATTAACATCAACTTTCATTTAAAAGGTATCGTTCTTCCAAATAGAGTCTATATGACATACCTCTGAGACAACAGTAGACTTAACGGGATCATAAAGCCGTCTTTAATTTTAAAGAAGATTTTTTAAAGGAGAGTTATATACTCAGATAAAATTTACAATGTTGACCAAAATTTCAATCTTTACGAAAAATTATAAAATGGAGAGAGGTGTTTTGATTGATAATGGAATATATTTTAACAAAAAATTCAAATAATTTCTATCAATCTCGATAGTTGAACAAAGTACCATGCAAGATTGCAAATTCAGTAGAAAATGTACATCTCATATCTACCAAAATACAAATATGTTATGGTCAAAGGTATCGTCGATGCAACAATAATCACCAAGAATTACTTTCAAATTTGAACGGGCTCTGATGAACAAATAAAGACTCTATTATGGCGTGAAAAATTTATATGATGTTTTCCGAGAGTCCCGAAAAATAAACGGCACTCAATTTCAAACGAACTTATTCGAGATTTTTAGAACTGGAATCCTTCATTCAAATCAGAAGTGGGATCTGAAAAAGAATAGTAACACAAAAGTGTTGATGAACAGATGGACGGATATCTGAGTGTCGTACAGAGTGATTCACCAAAGATGAATAAAAACTTTATCCCAACGATATACAAATTTACAACATAGAAAAATACGAGTAAACGATTCAGATTTGCTTGATTTCATTAACCGAATATAAAACAGCAAGAAATATGAAAAGTCTAATAAAACAGGATCAACTGGTGACTTCTACATGTGAAATGGCACCATCAAGTTTTGGGAACTAAATAGAAACTTCAAAAGTAAAATAAAAACTGACAAATACGAAAATTATTATGTACAATTAAATGGAAATTTATATATTTTAAAGTTCCCACGTGCAATAATAATATGTTTTCTTCTTTTATGTTAAATATAGAAAAATCCAACATTAAAATTAAAATGTACCCACTTAAACTTATAAAACGTTACTGTTCATAGGAGAAGGGGTCTGACAACCACCTCCATGATAAGATTTGTGTGGGTATATTTAGCAATGAAGAGACAAATCAATAGCTGTGAGCCCCAGTTGCAAAAAAATAAAATCATTTCTAATAAAAAATTATGAAAAAAGTTTCCACACAAGAAAGCAATCACTGGACCATTAAATTTTTTTACACTAATTATAGACACAATAAAGCATTACGTATACGCTGAAGTAACAACGTAGGGTTAACTATGAATATAATGTCATTCAAGTCACAAATTACTAACTGTAGAACAGCTGTTATGTTGAGGAGAAATACAACTTTATTGTCAGTTATAGTTTTACTGTTTATACATTAGTTATTATCTGCCATACCGAGTTTAATGACATACCTCTGAGACAACAGTGGACATACCGGGATCATAAAGCCGGTTTTTACACATTATAGAACTAAAACTGTATTTAAATTCACACATTTTCAAGTCTGAAATATTATCTGCTATAGTAAAATTCGGGTCTTCTAATGTAGTCAGGTCACATCTCCAGTTCGGAACAGCCGCACCAAATGCCATCATTAAATTACTCCAATTATCTGATATGTTGCTTCCAAATAAAAGAACTATAATTATCCATTGGAAGGGGCCAAGTCCTCCAATATTGTCTATAGTTTCTTCTAAATATTCATTGAGGTCTGTCATTTGGGTCCTGATCTACAACAAAGAAGAGATATATACTCAGTTGAAAAATATATTTCATGACCAACAATTCAATCGTTATGCGAAACATTATAAGATGAGGAGATGTGATTTGATTGATAATGGGACAATTTTTCACACAATAACAAATCCTTTTGTTCAATTATAATGGTTGAACGAAGTCCCACGCAAGATTATAACTGCAGTAGAAATGTACGTCACATACTAACCAAAAATACAAGTATGTTATAGGCAAAGGTATCGTTCAGACAACAATAATCACTATGAATTACTCTGACATGATTTGTCATTGATATGGTTATATTTATAAATTTACTGTTTCAAATTTTTGATTTTTTTTAAATACTAAGGCTTTTCTACCTCCGGCATAGATTAACTTAGCTATATTTGGAAAAACTTTTAGGAATTTTGGTCATCCATGCTCTTCAACTTCGTACTTTATTTGGCCTTTTAACTTTTTTGGATTCGAGCGTCACTGATGAGTCTTTTGTAGACGAAACGTGCGTCTGACGTATATACTAAATTTAGTCCTGGTTGCTATGATGAGTTTATTTACAAGTTTGAACGGGCTCTGATGAACAATTGTCATTTTTTTTTCTCGGAAGTCCAGAAAAACAAACGGCACCCAATTTCAAACGAACTCATCCGATGTTTGTATAAGTGGAACCTGTATTCAACTATTATTTGTCTTTTGACCTTTTTTTTTTGTGTATTTGCAATGGCCTTGTTAGTTTGTTTTCGGTCTATGAGTGAATATTACTCTGTTATATTTCGCCCTTCTTTAACATATAACTTAAATTTAATTTTATATGAAACCTCTACATACATAATACAGACTTGTAGGGAAAATGTATTGACTTGGTTTACATAGTTTAGATGAAAGTAAACATTAAAAATGTATCTACAGCTTTTATATGAAATCAATGTAAAGCATTTAAAGATGATTACACACCATGTTAATAATAGATATTTTAGCAAGTGTAAAAGGATTTAAGAAAATATTCTGTCAGCGATTAGGATGTCCAAGTTAATGCAAAAATCATTTAAAAAAAGTCTGTGAAAGCTTATTTACTGTTATAACCTCAACTTAAATATTTTGTAAAATGTTCACATTACCTAATAATTTAATCTTATTTTGAAACATTTGTATCAAATCACAGTTTATAGTCGAAAGAACGCGGTTATTGTACAATCGTTAAGAGCTGCATTTGTAGCCAATATTGTAGTATAAAGGGACTTACATGATAATATATGTACGAGTATTTACGAATTTAGCTGATAACATTCAACATGTTCAATGTTCTATAAAATGAATTTTGAACGGCGATCTATTTAAATGCAGTTTGAGCGAAATACATTTTCTCTTCTTTTTATCAAATATCAATCTACTACTACTACTACTACTACAACAACAACTACTACTACTACTACTACTACTACTACTCCTACTACACTACTACTACTACTACTACTACTACTACTACTACTACTACTACTCCTCCTACTACTACTACTACTACCACTCATACTACTACTACAGAAATAACTATAGCTACTACTACAAATATTAATAATAATGTTAAACTACAATTGTACGGTTTATTAAACATGACTAATGTAAAACATTTCAAATCATGTCTGATATCTTTTTTATTATAATTCGTAACGATAAAGGTTGATCAACTTATCGACTTTAGCACTGTAAGGAACTTTCTATTAGGTTTGATTTTTCAGTTTTTGTGAACATTTTACCGTTTTGAATTTGCCTGAGAATTCTGTACTTCTGGTATACTTTTTAACAGAGTAATTTTGAGTCATGTATATAAAGTTTGAACTAATCTCAAAGTAAAATCAACCTGTCTAAAACTAGTTAACAATGTGTTTTGTTTTTATTCCTTTTCAAGCGTGTCGTACTATTTATAAAAATAGAGACATTAACCTCGTGAATATCCATAAAATATGCTAACCATGCTTGTCGTACTCAAGTACTTGTCTATAAAAAAATGTATAAAATGAATTTCATTTTAAATGCTAACTTAATTGATATGACGACACAAACATATACGGTTGCTTTAATATCTATGTCAAGGCGATGCATCAACGAGTGATTTAAAACTGTAAAATATCTAAATATCATGATTTTTGTAAAATAAAAAGACTTGACGATTCATATTTGCTTCAGTGTATCAACTAAAAGAACACGATAGATACGAAGTCGAATGAAACAATGTCAATTTGGTGAATTCTTCATGTGAAAATCGCTTTATCATGTTTGAGATCTAAATGGATATTACAAAAGAAAAATAAAAGCTGAAAAATACGCATATTAGTATGGAAATTTATTCATTTAAACTCCCACGTCCAATAAAAAGTTTCTTCTTTTAAGTTTAATATAGAAAGATACACTATAAAAAGTAAAGATGTACCCATGTAAACTCATAAAAATATTGACTGTGCATATATGATCATGGGTCTGATAAACACGAAGATAAGGTTTGTATTGCATATTAAAGAATGAATGAAAAATCGAGTGTTGTAAGCGTCAAGTAAAATTAGATAAAGTAATTCTCCTTTAAAAAAAATGCAGTCACTAAGCCATTAAAGTCATAAGAAACCTCAAAACAAAAAATATAATGCATATGTTTTTTTATAACTTAATGGATAGTTTTCATTATAAAACTTATGTACATATATTTTTTTCTGAATAAAATTCTTTAATTTATTCTTATTTAGAAGAAGTTTACTTTATTTTAATTGCTTCCTTCCAGGAAGCAATTCCCCTGACATATTTTCCGTATGCAAAGTGACCTCAGTGTGACCCATCTCGTAAAAATCCGGTGATCACAATACGCATGGTTATCCTAAAAATAAACTATTATCTGAATTTACATGTTAAACACGTGCTCAATTTCCATGCTTTTTTGTTGATTTTTTGTCGATTGTTGACAAACAGTTGACAATCGTTAAACTTCGGCTTCAAAACACGAACTTTAATTACCTGCCATATTTTCACATCAACACTGACCGATTTAAAAAAAATTGACGATTATACGAAATTTACACGAAAAAAATGACAATTCGTGCACAGAAGACTAAGTTAATGATGTGTGTCTGCATTGGTTCAAGAATTGGAAGAACATTATTTTTCACCGGTCACTCGTTTCTTATGACTTTAATATATGTCATTCTAGCCATTTTTACAGTAAAGCAATACAAAGAAGTAACACAGTATAATAAAATGTGAATTTATTGAATCCAAACATTACAAACTGTAGAACAGCGGTCTGGTTGAGAACAAAACACTTTATTGGCAGTTATAATTTCACCGTTAATACATTAGATGATTTTGAATAATTTTATTTTTAAGCTTTATGTAAGTGGAATTTACTACTAGTACAATATGACAACTGCTAATTAATTTCTAAATAAACGGCAAGACATGTTTTGCGACTTTGCGCCACGTGTATTAAAAGACAGTCACAAATTAAAAATCACCAAACATCTTAGAAAGTGCAGAATTTTTTGTATCCCTTCGAGATTACATTTCACTGAATGTTTTGAGACTTATTAAAAACAGACATGCTTGAACCAGTTATAGATTTATTTCATATTTCATCAGTTTTCAGCAGATGATATTTTTTCAAAAACATTGATTGAGACAATTTTAATTTGTTGTACATTTCGCTGACTTTGTATGTATATTTTGATAGGTTCGTTCTATATATTTCTATATCCTGTAAATTGCGTTTCTCTTTCTGGGGCATCAAGTTTGATAAATTTAAAGGATAGGCGAAAGATACCAGAGGGACAGTTAAACTCGAAAACAAACTGACAACACCATTGCTAAGTGAAAAAGACAAACAGAAAAATAATAGTATACATGACTCAACATAGAAAATTAACAACTGAGCAACACGAACCCCACCAAAAACTGGTATGCCATATTCTGACAAACAAGATAAATTTATTTCATTTTATACCGGTCCGATTTTAAAATCTTTTTAGAATTTTAAAAGAAACATGTAAGGTTTGAGTGTTAAAAAACCGTAATGGAATGACCCTTAAGAGTTGATGCGGTAGGAAAACAAACACCTTAGCATATTTCGTTGTTCATATGGTGTACACTTAATGCAATTAATTCTTAATTGGATAGAACAAAATACTTACTGAGATCTGTTTTTGGTGTTTATATCCAGACTTATGTAACTTCTTATTATATGAGAGACGGTTGTCGTTCTTTAAAAATAGTGCGGGAATTTACACAATGAAAGACATTGAAATAAATATCTTTTCATGATGACCCGATATGTTTCTTTCAGTTGCTTTATAATGCGTATCGAACGTGTACACTAGTCACAAATGAATGCTTCAAAAAATGGAAAATATCTGAATATCAAAGATTTTCAAAATTTCTGTTCGCTCGATGAACGATAAAGGTTAAATTGAATTTATCAATTTAACAAAAGAGGGAAAGCTAGTTTATTCAATAAAACATCTCTCTTATTTCTAATTATGTAACCTTGTACAACGTTTAAACACAGGATAAATCTTAGGTGCAGTACTTCTTTAAATAGTGATTAAAAACACCTGATTTGAAAAGGAATGCATTTGTAATTTAAAATAACATAACAACGCATAAAAAGTTAACTTAGCCTTGATGACTAATGAAATGGAGTAGTTTCCCCAACGCATATACAACTTGGTTAATATTTTTTTCTTTTTTTAGTTAAGAAGTATCAAGCCTTTTTTTAATTTCAAAACAACACAAAAGTGTTATTTAAAAAAAGTGGTCGTTTATCTAAAATAAAACAATCAAATAACATGCGTTTTCAGTATTTCAATTTCAACAGTATACCAGTTTTCTAAGACAACCATTTGACATCACGTCTTTCATAAGATAACTAAAAAGAAAAATCCCAAAAATTCTGAACTCCGAGGAAAATTCCAAATGGAAAGTCCCTAACCAAAAGGCAAAATCAAATGATAAAACAAATCAAACGAATGGACAACAACTATCATATTCCTGACTTGGTCCAGGCATTTTCAAATGAAGCAAATAAATTCCTTGAAATTACTGATTTTAAGATATGTTTTGAGGTAAAAAATAATCCTGGTATTAACGATCAGTTTATAGTTATACACAGTTTTCGATGTTGGATAAGATACCGGGGGTGACTATTGGTACTCATTTCCGACCCCTCTTTATTTTTTCGTAACGTGTGATAATTATACTTACAAGTGGTCTATAATCAAAAGAAGGGAAAACAAAACATTTTGAACTTTTTCTAATATCCACTTTTTACCCTCCTTTGCCTAGATTGTACTTTTCACCCTCTATATCCCACATCCGCATTTGTTAATCATATATATTGAAAATTTCAATCATGAATAAATGCATTAAGTTTAAAACACCTTGCCAAAGAGATCACTAACTACATAGTACATGTACTAAGCTTTTTATATAGTTGCCAATTGGTGTCTTTTAATTTTTGTTGTGTTTTAATACAAAAAAAAGAGGTTTATCTGAAAATATCTTATGTCTTATCTAATATCTAAAGTAACATCTATGCTAAATATGTCCGTAATGGTTACACTGTATACATGTACTGAACAAAGTTAGTTCTTATCTCTAAATTATCAGTTGATTTTGACTAGGCCATAATAATGATAATAATGACATCTTTGTATGTACTTCTAGTTTAAAGAATTCAGATGCTTGCTTTTTTTTCTGTAAATTTTGAATTTCACATGCAATTTCAATTTTGAATTTCACATGCAAGTTCAATTTGTGCAAATATCGCAATGATAAATCTCACATGCAAGTTCGTTGTTCAACAATCGCAAAAAAACAATCTTTAATGCAAGTTCAATTTGTGCAATAATCTCACTAATAAATCTCTCATGCGAGTTCAAAGTTGCCATTATCGAAATAAAAACAAACGAGATCGTTGTTCAACAATCGCAAATAAATCTCACATGCGAATTATAAGTTCAACCAACAAGTATACTATAGGTGTATTATTTTCTTGTTGTTGTTATATTCACATCTATTTTTTAAATGCGTGTAATATTCCATTGTTTATATTATATTCAAGTAGTTGATATTGCATGTAGAGAGCCTTATTGAAAATTGATGTAATATAAATAAGTTGCTCTCTTTGATAAAGTAATGATTATTAGTATTAATGTTAGTTCAAATTGTGAAATAATCGCAATAATTAATCTCGCATGCGAGTTGAATTTGTGCAAAAATCGTAATAAGAAATTCTACATGCAAGTTTCGGCACGAATGTGACCTAACGAATTAGACTATTTACTGGGTATGTAATAACATGGGCAACACAACAGGTGCACCATGTGGTGGAGAAGGATCTTCTTACCCTTCTGGAGCACCTTAGATTATCCCCAGTTTTTGGTGGGGTTCGTGATGCTTTGTCTTTAGTTTTCTATGTTTTTTAGCCATGGCGTTGTCATTTCAATTCGATTTATGATTTTGACTGTCCCTCTGGTATGTTTCGCCCCTCCTTTTTGTCTGTATATTTAAAAGTGTTTGCAAAAATTGCGAGTGGATGGGATTCGCAAAATATTTGATTTGAGATCAGGGGATCAATGCATTTTGTATGAAATCGCAATAATAAATATCACGTGCAGGTTCATTGTTCAACAAGCGAAAAATGATTCGCACATGCGAGCTCGTTATTCAAAAATCGTCATAATAAATCTCACATGCGAGTTCAATTTTATGCAATTTTAACGATAATAACTCTCCCATGTGAGTTCAATTTGTGCAATTATCATGTTGTTTTAAAGTTTTGTTGTTTAATATATTGGCTGTATATCACCAAAATTAGCTTTTTTGTGAGGATAAAAAATTATAAAAAAAAACTTTGATATTGCAATATACAATGTAATCATAAGTAATCTAAAGTAATCATGAATACTTTAAAGAAAAGTTATATAATGTAATCGATTACATATGAAAAAGGGTGTAATTGTAAACTGTTAACAAAATAAAACACTTGCAAAATGACTTGGTTATTCAAATTTGTTATAAAGATGATACAATTTATCACATTAAACAAGGTCCCATCATTGTGAATACCAGTTTCATTATTTTTCATTCAAGCTTTACATCTTCTTATTTTCATATTGTCTATCAAAAACTATTTTCATATATATACAAGATTTGTAATCAGCAAGTAATCATATGAATGTAATCTTAAAGTGATCTAAAAGCAATCATGATAACACTGTTTTTTGCAATGTAATCGATTACATTATGATTACTTGTAATCAGAAATGGCATGATTACTGATTACATAGGATTACACTGCAAAATGTAATCAATTACAGTTAATTACGATTACTGATTACGATTACCCAATGCCTGTTGCGAATACATCCTCAGTTTTAGGAATCGGATAATTATCCAACTTTGAGACGGCATTAACGGTTACCTTGTAGTCACCACAAATTCTAAAAGATACATTCTCCTTAACTACAGGTTCTATCGGAGCAGCCCAGTTGGAAAATTCCACTAGCTGAATCTGACCCTCCTTCTCAAGACGTTCAAGTTCCAACTCAATTTAGCCGTATTTGACACAACTTTTTTCAACTTTTGATCTTCAGTGCTGTACAACTTTGTACTTTTTTTCGCTTTCGATCTTTTATATCTGGGCGTCACTGGTGAGTCTTGTGTGGACGAGGCGCGTTTTTGGCGTATAAAATTTTAAACCTGATGCTTTTTGTTATTCATTAATCATGTGTTTCTTTGTCTAATACGTTTTCCTGTTTGTTTGTATTGTAGTCCTGTAATATTATGTTGTCATTTCTATGTTATATTTAACATTGCCATTAAAGTGCGAGGTTTGGCATGCCACAAAACCAGGTTCAACCCACCATTTTTTCCTTTAAAAATGTCCTGTACCAAGTCAGGAATATGGCCATTGTTATATTATAGTTCGTTTCTGTGTGTGTTACAGTTTAGCGTTGCGTCGTTTGATTTCTCTTATTTTTGAGTGTAAATTGACATTGCGATAAGACGTGTCACGGTACTTGTCTATCCCAAATTCATGTATTTGGTTTTGATGTTATATTCGTTATTCTCGTGGGATTTTGTCTGATGCTTGGTCCGTTTCAGTGTGTGTTAGTTACATTGTAGTGTTGTGTCGTTGTTCTCCTCTTATATTTATGAGTTTCCGTCAGTTTTTGTTTGTTACCTCGATTTTGTTTTTTGTCCATGGATTTATGAGTTTGAACAGCGGTATACTACTGTTGCCTTTATTTATCCTTCAACGCATACGGCAAAGGGCGAGCCTTGAAATATGTCAATACGGCACTCTCATCAACACAAATCTTGACTTGCATGCCTTTTACAGTTTTAAGTTCATCTCTGAAAACCACCTTATTTGATTCCAAGATCACATTTAAATCACTCGATTGATTATCACTTCGGAGAAAATATCCTTCCAATCCAGATGGAGTTTGTTCAACTAGTCTCCGCCAAGTAAATTCGGACCTTTACGCTTCACTATCAGTATTGGTAATTTTGCGCGTTCCTTCTTGTAGTTGACATTGACGATTGCACGTCCTAATACACGAATCTGCTCTCCCATTCGGAGTTTAGCACTTGTCGGTTCGATTCGGAATGTTGACTTGTAATCCTTGTACATATCCTCGCTCATGATAGAAACTGAGGCTCTGGTATCTTTCTCCAAGGCTATTTCACATTCATTCACATTGATTTCCACTTTATATGCCTCATTAGATTTATTTCCAAAATGAAAAACTTAGTAAACTTTATTTTCACTTTCACTTTCGCTACTTTCATCCTGCTTCATGAAATGAGCACGCGGTTTAAAACTTGATTTAAACTCTCTTTGATTTACACTTAAATTCCAATTGGCAGATTTGTTATGCCATTTCTTTGCGATATGTCCCTTCTTTTTTACAACTGTGGCATTTTGCATCCTTAAACCTGTAATCAGCCCCTAACTGATTCCATCCACACCGGTAACAATCTCCTTGTTTCGAATTTCCAGAGTTGTTTCTTGTATATGATTTTGAAACTTTGTTGACTTGTTTCTGGAATGTTGCATTGGTCCCTCTCGCTTGGATGTCTTTTACGTTCTTCCCAGCAGTCTCCATAGCGGTAGCAATTTCCAATGCCTTGTCAAAAGTTAAATTCGGCTCTGCTAACAGCCCCCTTTGTTTATATATGCGGTCATCCTTTATTCTGACGACTAACCTGTCTCGTAACATCGCGTTTAACGTGTCACCATAATTACAGTGTTCTGTCAGACTTCTTAGTGCTGCAATAAATGTCCTCACTGACTCATCGCTGTCTTGTGCTACTGTTAAATTTAAATCTTTGAATAATTTCTGATGGTACTGCATCTCGGTGGTCTTTCACTTGTTTTGTTAAATCGGCCAGTGATTTTGTTCCTGGTTTGGCCTGTGCTAATAAATCCCTTATTAATTTGTAGGTGTTCTTCCCACAAACACTAATGAAATATCCCTTTTCTGGTCTTCTTCGTCTATCTCATTAGCATTAAAATACTCTTCCATACGTTCTACATATTGTGATCAATCTTCGAAAGAGTCTAATTTCCTGTAACTCGGCATTGTCACTTGTTGAAATTCACATTTATTTTAATATTCAGTGTTTTCCTCGTCGCCAAAATATGTAATATATTTGCTAGGTAATAATACAATCCAGTTTCTATAACTAATTTATTAACAAGGACATGGTGTGATGGTCAGAATACAGAATGAAAACATATGTGCAAGAACTTCAATTGATCTATTTAATTATGTTTATTTAAGAACGTGCAGACATGTAAGAGTTGCTGATCTGACAATTATAATTACTGTAACAGATGATACGGTAATAAAGTGCGGTGAACGTCATAACAAATTTCATATATGATCAACTTTGCCTAAGGGAGGAATCAATGTAAAATATCAAGATACTACACAAAGAGTCATCTGTCTAGAAAAACTTTTCATCAGTATGTTATGTGTGTCCGTATTTTTAAAATTTTAGTTGGACTTGCTCCTGAATTGAATTTCAGGTTTTTTTGTTTTTTGTTTCTCCTGAAGGCGTAGGAGTAAATGCATAACTGTACAAACAGGTGTGGGTCATAAAATTATAGCAACAACGACTTGAGCATAGAATGTATGTGAAAATAAAATAAGGAGATTTGGTATGAGTGCCAATGAGACAGCTATCCAAACAATTTTAAATGAAGTGAATGTAAGAAATTATAGGCAACCATACGGCCCCGAAAAATGAGAAAAACTTAAACCGTTTAGTAGACTATAAAAGGTCCCGAATTTCTTTTTTTACATGTCATCAGTCTTTGTATCAGCCTAGGTAAAATTCAACAACAGACATACATCCAGACACAGACACATACAAAACATAAGTATGTAACCATATTAGTTATTATACCATTTTACAAACTATCTTTTAATTATAGCATACTATAAAAAAAAATCGTTAAAAAAGGAAGTAAGCATGATAACGACTCCTCACACATTGTGACGTCGTCGCTGATTACATCTCCTCAGACATTATGACGTGACGAATGACGTTGCTGATAATGTAGACACTAAAGCTATAAAAAAAACTAAAACATAATGGTATATGGAATCGTTCGTACAGATTTCCTAATATTGATATAGGTGAAATATGTAGCTTTAGAATTATGTACACAGAAATAAGATCAGAAATTAAGCCTATCTAATGTGAAATAAACTGTATAAAATCATTATTTATCATATTTGCTTGCATACGAACTGTGAAGTTAAAATTTATAACAATTATGTAAATCCTGTCAACCCCTGAAAAAAAAAAAAAAAAAATTTCGACTACTTCAGTGTGGGGTTGACTGCAAATTGATATTTGTTTTATAGTATGTTAATAATCTTTTGTTTGCATAAGTTTTTCCCCCTATTCCCACATGAAATTTTAACTTTTCTTACCAAATCTATAAAAAGTGGGAATAGGAGGAATGAACCCTTATGAAACCTTTTTCGTTAAATTATATGATTTTGGTCTAATTAATACTTTTGATGATCGTTAATCTGTTGATTGTTCAATCTCGAGTTAATAAATCCCACAATGTCTAATGACATGTGTGTAACAATTAAAATGCAATTTTCTTCAAAGAGACAATTTTTATTCAGAAATGAATAATTAGCTTACTTCTGAAAGCAATTATTTTATTTAAGAATCAGATATGAAAGACGATTATGTATGTAAAAATGAACAACACATGATTATTTTCAAAAATATTTGTTTAAGTTGGGATTTTTACATATTTTGTTTTCATCAGAATATGAAAATTCATAAATTTAAGAACACATGAACATGTACCTTTTGCTCAATCCACCAAAATTGATACCCCCAAACAAAAGTACTCTCACAGTATAACTAATATAGGACAGTAGTGTTGATTGAAAATTATACCATCCAGGACCTTTTGTTTTCAACATAATTAACAAGTTATGGGTCGAATCTGATACAGATACCAATAGTATATGTCAAATGAAGTAAGTATTCAAAGTCGGAAATATGTAAACAATAACAGAGAAAATAATGAGATCTGATGAGCTTTTCAATCGAATATCATATGGAAAAAAATGCAGTTCATGATTAAACTAATGAATACAAAACTTTAAAAATGGGGAAATATAATTCAATTAAATTATTTTTGATTTTTTAATCTAAACAATCAATGTTCAATCAGAAAACACCTCTTTGTGCATTGAATGGGGGAGCCAGCAATCAATGATATAGCATACTAACAAACTAAACAGCATACTAGATAAATAAATATACCAAGAAGTGGCATTTGATAACACCTATAGGTTGCAGTTTTGTAATTGACTGCTCCATAGGCTTACATGCAAACTAGCTGATCTTTGAAAATAAAAAAATAAAAAATGCTACATAGAATTTTGTTCATGTTCATATCATGTATGTACTAATGCCACGAAGAATAAAAAGTTACGTAACCCTGAAGTCAAAACATTTTTTTGCTACTTTCTGTTCGCTGTTTTTACTAGGCCGCACCACTTCCAGTAAACATGATATCCTTCCACTTTCCTGGATTGATATCCCCAAAAAGATGCAAGATCTATATCTATGTTTCAATTCAGCATAAACCTATAATCAAACAGAAAAAAATTGAGTCCAGAAAAATAATCAGAAAAAAAATGGACTATTTTGTTTCCCTCCATGTTTTGACATGCACCGGAAACTGGAGTTGTAATACAAGACTGGTACCTGTTGTGTTCTATGTTGTTGTTCTGTACTTTCATTTGTCTGTTTGTCTTTTTATCTTTAGCCATAGCGTTGTCACTTTTTTTTCAATCTACAAGTTCTGGTATCTTGCGTCCCTCTTCTATATATTATAATCAGCAAAAAAATCAGAGCAAACGTCCAGTAATAAAAAAGTAAGAAATTTCAGCTATGTAGCAGCACTGAATGAAAGTGACATCAAGTGCACTGGGATTTGATAAAACCTACATATGGTAATCTGCAATTTGTATAAACAGAATTTATATCTATCATAAATTGTCCTCTTCAATAACGGAAATTTGCTTTTATAAGGAATAGATAAGTATGCATATTCATTAATAGAAATAAACGTGAAGGAAGCGTGATGTTTAATGGTTTTATTAACAAATGTATTCAATATTATCAACTTATTTTAATGCGTGACTTTTCCAATGTCAATGATTTTAAACATAAAAACATTCTGTTTACTGAGAACAGGTTATATCTCTTTATGATAGATAGCTTAAGTGTCTTGAATATCCAACATCAGTACATCAGTACATCTGTATTTGTTCAGCTTCTCTGAAATAAATCTTGAAAGTTGATCATCTGAAATGGCACCTTCAAAATCTCAACAATCAAATCATGTTCTTTTCCAAATCAATTTCATTAACCAATCTTCATGCAACCTGAATAAGAACGGGTTATCGTGATAATGTATAACATTGTCGTGGAGATGACTGAAGTTTGTATGCAGAAAGTTTCAAGGTACAGGAAGAGCTGTGGGTAAAATTATTCCGAAAATCTACAGTTTCAAGGAACTTTCCTTTCAATCTTGTGAACTTTTTATTAGATTTATTTGTTACTCCTATGCATCTGGGATGTATGAAAATGAAAGCATCAGACACTCGGTAATGTACAGAATAGATCAAGTCAGTATTACATAGGCATACACAGATTCACCCCCACTCTAGCATTGTGTGGGGACAGAGGTTGAATACAAAAGTTTATGCAACGGTAAATACAATTTGCTTATGGAATAGGCTGACTATGTTTGACGATGATCGACAAAAGAAATAACCTGGATTATAAAAGTCACCCAAGAATTGGTAGATTGATATCACATACATTTTCACTGAACTTCATATGTTAAGTTTTTACGAATAAGCTAAATTAATCTACTGGTATTCCTGTGATACAAATCCTTCACATTTCGAAAATATTCAGAATTTTTGTAAATAATTACTTTATAATTAATTATGACCATATTAATGATAATTTATGCCAACATTGAGGTGCTGACTACTTAGTTGGTGATAACCTCGCGAAGTTGACATCCATCAACAGTAGCTGTAGATAAACTCACCATCACACAAGAAGATGATTCGTGGTGGATTTAAAATCTGTATGCTTTGTCTATATGCCTTTCTGTGTTTCTATGTTTCAAATTACATGCATGGCTCAGTACATATTCTTCCCGTCATTGTGTTGTTGTTCCATGGTAACTGTTTTTTTTTTTTTTATAGTGATTAAGAATATAAAACAATGTTGACTGCTGTACTCCTATTTTTGACATTTTTACCTATTCTGTTTGTTTGTTTTGTTCACAATAGTTGTCAATATAATGGAATTTTATGCTACTGTCATACAAGTAGGAGGTTAAGCTACTGTGAAAGTACTTTAATTCGTGGGTATCCATTTTCGTTTTTTTAGCAATATTAACATGAACGTGGGTTCTTACATTCGTGGATATTATTTTTCTAAAAAAAATAATCGAAAAATTGAAGCATTAGTTTCTCAATCGCTTTATGCCTTAAGAACAGCAGGCTACTACTGATGCCTTTATCTATTTAAACTTCAAACGAGCCGTGAATTAGGACACTATGTCAAACAGAATTATGTAAAAACCATGACGACAAAGGATCGACTGTAGAGATTTGAAAATAATTGAACTGAAATTGAACAATCATATTTCAAAGAAGAGGATACCTGCGGGACTTAAAATGTGATTGATATAATATCTGTTTATCTTGTTAATAATGAATTTTGTTTTCAATTTGTCTATCTTTTATCTACTCATATGATTGTGATAGTGTACCTTGTTACGTTGTTGGTTGCGTTGTTTAAGTTGTTTAAGTCCCCAATGGAGGTTAGAAACGCCTTTGTTACAATGTTTGTATTTATGCTATTCGGAAATATTAAAGACTTGAATATATATAACGTTTGTTCGACAAATGATAATACATTTAAAACGCCAAGCATTTTGGCACCAGAATGCAAAGGTGGGGTAAATGCTCTAAAACAGGGGTTCTTTTTAGGTTACAGGAAAAGACAGTTCTTGAATGTGGACAGGAACGTCATTTGACGGTAGAATGCACATCTATTAATTACAGATCAAGCACAAATATATGTGACTATTGTAAGCTCTACGTCCTCGGAGTTCAGTATTTTGGGGATTTTACTTGTTGAACAAACAACACAATCATGATTGTGAGTGTAGGAGAGCTCTGTTTTTAAATATACCAAAGCATCGATTCTTTTTACATCACCATATATATACTAGCGCATGGTTTGGCTAGCCAAAAAAACAGGTTCAACCCACTTCTTGTTCTTAAAATGTCCTGGACCAAGTCAGGAAAATTGCAGTTGTTATCTAATTGTTCGTTTCTGTGTGTGTTACAGTGTTGTTTTTTCTTATATTTTTTTGTTGCACTTTGGTGTTTCTGTTGCTTTGTTGTTTTCCATTTTATAGTTGATGTGTTTCCCTCGGTTAAAGTTAGTAACCCGGATTTGTGTTTTTTTTCTTAATCGATTTATGATTGCAAAGGAGAGGATACCTGATGTAATTAAAATGAAATCAATATAATATCCTTTTATCTTATTAATAGTGCATTTTGTTTTCAATTGTTTATCTTTTATCTACTTATATGGTTGTGATAGTGTAACTTATTAGCGCAAAATATTCGAAGGATTTATTTTTATATGTCGTTTATGCACGACTTACACTTTTGTTACAATATATGTTTTTGTTTAGAAATATTGATAAATGATTGGATATGAATGACGTTTGTCCTATAAACAAAAATGTTTACTGTCATATATAGATATAAGCGACCGCTAAAGTAACAAACAGTGGTTATAGGTATTTACAAATAATTAAAACGAATTTGAACAATCCTATGACCATGTTTCAAAGAAATTTAACGATTCTCGAGGCAATTAAAGTATAATAATCAATAGTAAATTGAATACTTTTTTCTCTTTCATTTTGATATCTTTTATGTGCTTCTACGGTTGTGAAATTTGTAACTTATTCATGATTTAATTATTTGTTAAATCTTCAGGGATTTAATACTATTAGAAAAAAAATTTAACACCAGAATGCATGGCAAACGTAAAACAACAGTTTGATGTATTTGCTTTACTACCAGACCTATTAAATTTAATTATTATTTGTACTCCAAACATTGAGAAGCAATATTGGTGCGGTTTGTAAGCTCAAAATGGAGGGGAGAAACGGTTTTGTTACAATGACTGTGTTTATGATTTTTGGAAATATTACAGGCTTGAGTATGAATAACGTATGCTCGACGAATGATAATACATGTAAAACACCAAGCATTTCCGGCGTAGGACTGCAAAAGTGGGGTAAATGCTCTAAAACAGGGGTTCTTTTGAGATTCCAGGAAAAGACACTTCTTGAATGTGGACAGGAATGTCTATTAACGGCAGAATGCACATCTATTAATTACAGATCAAGCAAAAATTTATGTGACATTGTAAGCTCTACTTCCGGTGACAACGACACAGATAACGACTCAACATGTTTCAACAACGACATATCAAATTGGCATAAGGTAAGCTGAACATAGGATTATTTAAGATTTGTTCCGTGAAATGTGTCCCAGTTACTCTGAAGTTATTGCACTCGGGTGTTTTTTCTAAAAGGTCGATTTCTCTGATGCTCGAATTCTGAGAAGCATAATCTGATATTGATAACATGTAAATTACACATTAAGAATGCCCATAAATGGCTCACAACTTCAAGTCTGATAGATAGATTCATTTAATCATTTTGATGCCTATCTATAAAATAAACTAATCTTTCACTTTATCTTAATTGTTCAGGTGAACAGCATACCATAAACTACTTTTTTTTTTTTTTTTTATCTCTGTGAGTGAAACGTCAAAGGATTGAATTAAGCCACAAATAGTTACAAAAATAATTGACAAAAAAAAAAGAAAACTTTTTATGAAAATACAATATTAATGTTAAAGAGATATAAGTAACATGTATATTGTTTCCTTTACTTTGACTTTAATATTGTCTTTTACAGTCCTTGGCTGGCAAATGCGCAGACCATACGTGTGCAGCTGGAACAAAGTGTATTTTCGATTCACAAAATGGCAACACTGATTGTGCCAGTGCATGTAAGTTTTAAAGATTATTTCGTATGTCTGGAATTTTTGAAATAGTCTTGTTTTATAGAGGACATTTTTTACGGACAATCTCAAATACTGCAAACTAGCATATACACATTGCTTGAAGTTGATTTAGATTAGTAAATGTGCTGTACATATCAATCATTGTGCAAATAAAAATAAATTTAATTTAACGAATATTATAAATTCCTGCAAATTACGTTTTATAGAGAAGTGGGAGGGATAGTGGGTGTCAATTTTGTACCTAACAATTGTTTTCCATGAAACTTCCTTTAATTTACAAAGTTTCATTAGTTTCTATTTTGAGATAGATTATCTTCCAATATGTATGCATGGTGAATCATTATTATTTTTCTCAAGGGAAATATGCTCTACTTAAGGAAGAATAAAAACTTAGAAAAATTATAAGTCAAAAAAAATTAATTTCAATTAATTCATTACTTGAAACGATATTATTTCCATAAATTCCCATGTGTAATCCGCTGACAATTAACCGTGTGTTTTCTCTACTTTATTTTGGATAAAGACGATAAATGACAATATAACTAGAAAGTGTGTCAAAGATGGCCTGTGATCTTACTGATTTGCACTAACCAAAACAAATATGGAAATGCCTAATATAATTTATTTATACAATTATGAATACTAAATACTGTGTATTCATACATTGATCATCAACCATGAAAAAAACAGAACAAATTAAGAAATCAAGTTTTATGTTTGAGCTAGATTTCAAAGCTTATCATTTATGAAATAATCTTGCTAAAAATGTTTTTGTTGATATTTATCATATTGAAAATGAACACAACGTTACAAATTATTTTACTGAATGGCTGTTAACATTTTAGGGGTCCACAAAATATACTGACATTGTAGAATTTTCATAAAGACGTATTTGTACAAATAGAATGGTATCGTCGTACTTATCTTGATTTTTTTCAACTTTTTTATACGAGCATCACATATGAGTCTTTTGCAGAAAAAACGGGCGTCTGGTGCAACTACTAAGTTTTAATCATGTTATCTGTGATTATGTTATTCGCAATTATTTTTACAATAAAAGAATAATAAAAAATCTAAATGTTGATTCGATACCAAGAAAATTTAGCTTAACGCCAACATACAATTACTTTTTTTAAGTAATAGACTCGTTTAACTTTTTAACTATTTTGATCTGAGCGTCACTGATGAGTCTTATGTAGACGAAACGCGCGTCTGGCGTATAAAATTATAATACTGGTACTTTTGATAACTATTAAGGTGGCTCGGGTGTCTTCCTCCATCTTGGATTTCGAAGAAGCAGATAATTTTGGTCTAGTTCTTTGATGAAATGTGCAAATTTTGAGAATAGTGTATAATTTTTGTGTAAATAGTTATCAAAGGTACCAGGATTATAATTTACTACGCCAGACGCGCGTTTCGTCTACATAACACTCATCAGTGACGCTCAGATCAAAACAGTTAAAAAGACTTTTGATGTAAATATAGAAAATTGTGTATTTTTTTATAATAACAGCTGTAATTTCTCAAAAACACAACATTTCTGTTTGATTAATTTTTTTCAACTTTGTCAAATAAAGGGAGATAAACCCATACATTTTATTATATTTTTTTTTAAATTATAATAAAAACGTCATCTTGACAAATTATTAAAACATTCTATCAGTGTTTATTATGACGTCCTAGTCACTTTGAGAATTCGACACAAATCCTACATCACCTTGCAGTAATATATGTTCAAATGTAATTTTTTGTATCCGAATATGGTGCCAGTGTGATGTCTTGAAAAGGTTGAAAATGTCTATCAAATTGACTTCTTTTAGATTGTACTGGTTTACCGGCAACACCGAATGCTGAAATCGTGGAGCGGTTTGGATTGTATAGAAATTTTGATATGGCAAATAAATACAAATGTCAAGATGGTTATTTAATGATTGGGAGACATTTTGCTATTTGTCGGGCGACAGGTACCTGGGATGTATTGTTTTCTTGTATTGAAGGTAAATAAATTCATCATATACGGACAGACCTTAAAACCCAATTCATATTTTTTTTTTTTTTTTATCAATTCGTTACTTATATATTCATTTCATTGCATATCATGCTTTCGCTTTGTTTTTTTGTTTTTTTTCATTCGTTAAACACTTCCTTCAACCCGTTGACAAATTATCATCAGTAAAAAGTGGTTGATTTTCCGTTTTGTACCATCTAAGAAATGAAAATTGAAATTAAGTCGTAAGAAATTTACAGATATAATCTAGTGTCCGGTCTTTTAAGAACAATGTAACGCCATAAAATTACTTTTAAGTACCTGCAACAAAGCAGGTAGTCATAGTTCGTATGTGACCACCTGTTGACCCGGGCGATCTGTAGTGTAACGTAATGTTATTTCAATCAAATTAGATTTTGATGTTTGGTGTTTTAACGCCACTTTTAAGCACCGCATGGAGGCTATTTCGTGACGGCCAGTATTTATTGGTGGAGGAAGCCGGAATACCTGGAGAAAACCACCGACCTTCGATAGGAAAACTGACAATCCTAGTCAATTGAGATTGGAGTCGAGTGCAACCGCATGAGCGGGGTTCGAACTCACAACCTCAGTGTTGACTGGCTAGTGACTACAGTAATAACTAGTTGTACCACTTGGCCATCGAGGCCCCTCAATCAAATTTGGCAACCGTCATTTGCAACACAGTATAACGGCTACAACGTTATTGTTTTATCAAGTCGTTGGAAGTCATGGCAGGCAGATTTAAATTAGCAATATTTCTCGTATGCTGAAATACAAATATAATCCACTGTAGAATAGTTGTTAATGGTTTCAGTGTTCACCACATTACTACAAATAAAGGCTACAGTAGTATACCGCTGTTCGAAGTTCATAAATCGATTGAGAAAAAAACAAATCCGGGTTACAAACTAAAACTGAGGCAAACACATCAAAAAACAGACTGAAATGGGTGGAAATTGGGACAAAAATCAGAAGGGAGAAAACCTGACTAAAACATTCCTCACAGGAGTGGTAAACCTTTCTGTCAATCATTTAATGATTTTTAAAAGCTGTCTTTACCTTTGACGATTGACACGAATAACAATTAAAGAGAAAACCAGGATTTTTGTGCATACCACATGATGTGAACGCTAAGCGTTTATAACATTTGTAAGCGTAAATAACATTTTAGAGTATAAATACCAAACGTGCCTTTACTTGTTGATACTCGAAAAAATATGGTGTCCTGCGTTTAGGAATAGTAAATCATTGTTTAACATTTGACTCATAGACCTTGACCCCGCGTGTTTCAAACAAACTGTTTGAGAAATGTACAGTAAGCCTCAATTTGTGTTCATACAAGAAGATTTGTTTTACTTTAAGTCAATGAGACATAATTCCGAAAAGAAAAGTATATAAATGATATCTGAACTTGATGTGAGCATTTAAAAGATTTCGATGTTTTATACAGCAATTTAGAAAGCAATTGCATGTTAAAAATTATTATCAGAAGTGTACGCGAAAAAACTAATTTCTGCAGTTTGCTTGAAACATGTTAAAGAATGTTTCTATTTCTTGTTTTCCTTTTAAATCTAGGTGGAGAATTCAATGGACATCGGTACTTTTTTCCGAGTGAAGTTATGAAATGGGATGACGCTAAGGTTTGTGGATAATATTTGTGTGTAAAGTTACGTGGTTTTAATGAACAATACATTTGCTCTATAAGCGTATATACATCAACATTTGTTTTATGTTGGGAAAACCTGGTGTTGCACTACTTACTAATTAATCGTGGTTACGGTATATATAAATAATTAATAAACAAATTACAAGTATAGTTATATAACTTTTTTGTTCAATTTACGTATCAAATCTAGTGCTTTCTCGCTGATTGATTGATTGTTGGTTGCTTAACGTCCAGTGGTACATATTTCGATATATCCAACGATATAACAAAACCAGATCAACCATTGAATGTATTCATGGTCTAGGACAATTACATGAACATTTAGAGGGGTCAAACTAAATGTTTTTAAGTTTTAATCCTCTCCATTTAATGTTGGTCTGTAAAATGTCGAAATGTACGTAAATGAATGGATATTAAAAATCAATAATGTCAAAACATTTTATTTCACATACCGGTATGAAATATAACAAAAGCACAAGTATGATGAAAACAAGTACAATTTATTTGATTTAAAGATTACCACACATGAAATATAACAAAAGCACAAGTATGATGATAACAAGCACAAATTATTTAATTCAAAGATAACCAAATTCAAATATTTGTGTATTTGTGAATACCATACTGATATGCATTTAGCACGATGTACAGTACTGTGTTAGATTACAAACATAAACGGATCATACACAGCTACAAAGCAATAGAACAGAGCTGGTGCAATGTCCAGGCTATTAAAAATGTTATGCAAAATTTCAAAACAGAAAACAAAAAAAAGAAATATTTAGATTAAGCACACAAAGTAAATCCGCCAATCGAAACATAGCAGACGCAATGTTTAAACAAATGATCATGTATAATTGTATCAATGATTTTTAAGGATGTTAAGCCTGAAAAAAATCACATTATATTTTCATAAATTGTTTGTTTCATAAAAATATGAATAGAAAATTTATAAATATTAGTGTAAAATACCAGGTACATGAGGTATATCAAACCCTTTTCTCCACTTAATATTTGAGCATATTAATTTTACAGATTAATTTAGTTGATATCAAAACTGAATATCATAGTTAAAGTGATGTTGGATCAAGACAACAGGTTATGTTCTTCTCATATATTTTCTGATGGTATGATACTAAAGCCCTAACGGTAGGGATGTGCTTGATATTCATATGAATGATGAAGACATAATGTTTCAATCAGTTTAATCGAGTTTTTGAAGCTAGCATGTCAATAACTGCTAGTAGTCATTTTTTAATTTGTGTATCATTGTTGTTTTGTTTAGTTTCCTTTCAGTGTCACATATTCTGACATCGGACTCGGACATCTTTTTACCTGAGTTTTACAGTTGGTTTGTTTATTTCTACATTGGCTAGAAAGGTATAGAAGGAGGGTTGAGTTATAGAAAAAACAAAACATGTTAAACCCCGCCGCAAGCTTGTCTTGTATGATTTTTAATTTTAGTTCATTTATATATTTCGAGGTTTAGTATGACGTCCATTATCACTGAACTAGTACACATGTTTAGGGGCCAGCTGAAGCACGCCTCCGAGTTTTTTTAAACTCTTTTTGTTCAAACAATACACAGATCACAACTTTTCATTAATTCGATTATTGGATACATTAAAGTATGAAACTGGGTAAAGGCCCCTTGCAAGAATTTGATTAATTTGTGTTCAGTTAGAGGTAAGGACAGCTGTGATCTTATTTATTTCCATCATGAATAAAAACATACATTTTCTAAAAGCCTTGAATAATTTGTAATCTAAGTCAAATCATAGAATAAGAAAAATATTTAACCTTCATGGATTGAAAAGTCAAAAAATACACAGGGAAAACAGAAACATATATTTCATTGATGTAAAAGGAGACAACCAATAACATCTTATTCCTGACCCATGATACATAAGTGCCCCCGTCAATCACACGTATTTTACACATCGTACAAATCGAGGGATCCTTACGATTTGGCCACATTTACGACCGATTTAAGAAATGTTATGAGATATAACGAGCGATCTAATCACAATTTGGTTGATGGAATATCCGTTTCACAGATGATATCGTATATTAATCGGCTATGTTACTAATGTCGAAACTACAATCCCGTTCCCTTTTCACGAATGTGACCTACCGAATTAGACTATTTACCGGATTTGTAATAATATGAGCAGCACGACGGGTGCCACATGGGATGCAGGATCTGCTTACCCTTCCAGAGATCAATCCCAGTTTTTGTTGGAGTTCGTGTTGCTCAGTCTTTAATTTGTGTCTTGGGTACTATTGTTTGTCTGTTTGTCTTTTTCCAGTTTAGCCATGACGTTGTCAGTTTATTTTTAGTCTATGAGTTTATGATTTATTACAGATTGTTTCGATTTATTACGGTGTATTCACTGCAAATGTCAAAGATATGTTACAGATAATTATGAGAAACTTATGACAACTTACAAGATTTTTAAGGATTGTTACACGTATATAACAAAAAGTTCAAAATCTTTAACGTGATAGTTACGACCTATTTACGTGTTACAAATAGTTGCTAGCTCGTTAAGTGTATATACGAGGCATTATAATTTTGCGGCATTTATATATTTCATTCAATCGTAAAAAATACGTAAAGTATACGTATATTTTGGTAAAGCATTCTTATCTTTTCGTTAAATACTGAACAGCTCAAAGTTTAATGGTAAATGATTGAAATTGAACAAAATACCAATGTATATTCTACCCAACGTTTTTTTGTACGCATTGGTCGTAAGGTTATTGGAAACGAGGGATCGTCTTTAACGTTTTTTAAACTTAAACTCATATGCATTTTTATGTATTTTTTAAAGAAAAAAATAATTTTGAATAATTGAAGGTTGCTTTTCTTTTCATTGCTTTAGCGTGTACATATGTATTAACAAAAAATTTACTCATTTCTTTAGAAAATTACAATCAAAACCAAGGAGTAAACAAAGACTCACAAAAGGACATTTACATCAACAGTTATAAATAATAAATAAGAAACAACACGAACACCACTAAAAACCGGGAGTGAAATCAGGTGCTCCGGAAGGGTAAGCATTTCCTTCACCGTATACGGCACCCGTCGTGTTATTTCTTTGTTCAGTTCGGTAATGATGGAAGGTTATTATGACTGAGGAAGAATATCAGATATGATTTCTGACAAACTTTTTTCATAATGGCCAATCAGCTATATATTATCACTTCTTTTTTTAATACAATTGCAGATACATTGTGAAGGACTAAGTGCATCATTAGTTGCCATAGGATCTGAAGAAGAAAATTCATGGATTAGAGAGCAATCATCAATTCACTTTGGTAGGTTTATGATGAAATATATAAAATCTGTCAATCATAGCGGCCTAAATATATTTATATAGCACCTTTCGAACAGGGACTAACAACTTCCAAGGTCTTACGTTTCCAATAAGGATTCCAGCATAGCATGTTTCTGTTATTGAAATTGCAATTGAGTCAATAGTTCTAAATAAAGAATTAAAGATTTCCCAGAATCATAGTCTGTGGTCCGATATCGAATATCGGTGTTAAAGATAACTAGTACTAAGTGTTGTCTTGTCATCTGTGCCTTTAATATTAAAATAAGAAGATGTGGTTTGATTGTCAATTAGATAACCCTCCACAAAAGACCAAAATGACGCAAAAATTAACAACTATTGGTCAACGTTAGGCCTTCAACAATGAACAAAATCCACACCGCATTATAAACTAAACAAGGCTCTGTTATGCAGATGGTAATGAATTCAAACGAGAAAATTAACGGTTAATGTTCAAAATAATACAATTTGTGTTAATTAGAACCAAATGGCATTTACCTTTCTGTAAAGAATTGAAATATATAACCATTCCGTGAAAATAACCTACAAATACTTACCGAGCTATAATTTCAATCTTACATGATTATAATCATAAAAAAATGTTTTTATTTGGAAACCATGTGTATTTTTTTTTAAATCCGTTAACAACAAAAGACAAAAAAATCAAAGAAACACAAAAACAATTAAAAATAATCTCGATTCGTTTTTGGTGCAGAGTTTGTGAAATAAAAGAATCGAAAAAAAAATCTACTTTTTATTGAAATTGTATCGATGCTTATAAAGCACATTTAGTATATAAGATATGCAATATAAGATATCGATGTTTGACATTTACCATGGACTTTTTTTTTATTCTTTTATATTGACCCAATTATACATGTTATAGTTGTTGTTTACAAGTAAGCGCTATCTTATTTTGTTATATTATCTGTATCATTTATTTAATTTAATTTGATAGTTTATCACAAACCTTTCAATTGGTTACTGGTATCACATAAAACACATTAAATTGAATTGAATTTTACGCCTTTTTTCCTTCAGAAAATGTTACAGCGATATGGACTGGATTGAAGAAAGTTTGGTTCAAACACATGTGGCATTTGAATGAAAATACTGTACAAGCATCGTATACAAATTGGGAAAGTGGCCAACCCGGTATAACTCTCTGTATAAGAATGAATCTTAATGATGGCAGATGGCATAGTTATTGGTGTACAACTTCGACTAATTTTGTCTGTGAGCAGGGAAATACTGTGTAAATTCAATGTTTACACTGTATGTCAAAACAGATTATTTATAATTACATTTATAATGTCGCACGAGAACAGTTCTTACCTAAAACACTTGTATCTGACTCAAATTTGCTGAATGAAAAAAAGTATGGAATTTCTTTTCATAATCATCCAGAGATTATGTTGTTTTATAATTTACCTAAATAGAATTTTCATCAGACATAACTCGATCTATATGAACGTTTTTAAACACATAGAAAAATTGACAGTATGAAAAGAAACAAACTTTCTGAGTAAGTGAGTTTTCTGAAGAAAATGGTCGATTAAATCTGAATTTGTAGGTCGCTTAACTTCCCTCTTGTATGACAATTGGTTTTTTTAGTTGTATATGGACGAAATTGGTGAGCAACTCAAACAGACATAATTAGTTAATGTGACATTGATTGTTTGGGTCCAGTAAAAAGTGTGTAAACGTTCATCACAGACAAACACACACAACTGACTTCATAATTCAAACAAACATATAGATAAATCTGACAAAGCGTAAAAAAAAATAGATTTTGAAGTTATTTGTACATTCATTTCAGTAGAATATAATTTCATATAAACTTTTTAAAACTTAACTAAAACAGAAACCGAACAAAAAATTTCCAAAGGACATGCAGCATATAGATTTCTTTCGAGAATAAGTTGTGAAATGTCAAAAACAACCAAAAGACAAAACACGATTACCGTTGAAAGTACATATCTATCATTTGTCAAGACAGAGACTAATAAAAGAGGTACGAAAGATACCAGAGGGACAGTCAAACTCATAAATCGAAAATAAACTGACAACGACTGGCTAAAAATGAAAGACGACAAACAGACAAACAATAGAACACATGACACAACTTAGAAAACTAAAGAATAAACAATAATAAATGGCTACATTGTGACTACATCTAACATATATTAAAGTTCTTATCTGTCTATCGATACAGCTAAACATGCTCTCCGATAAAACTCACCTTTGGATTAATAAAAAAAAACTCCATCTAGATAAGCAAGTCAAGTCATACATATCCGTTAAACGATCGCGTTTAAAGACGAAGTTGATCATGGTTAGGTTAATGAGCGGCATATTTTTTTCTCATATTGTCCCAGGCCTGTTATTAACCTGTATGACAGTTGGTCTTATTCCTACTAGGACTCCGATTGCGACAGTCATTATAAATATCTGACAGTAGTGACAAAAATGCAAAGTAATGTTTGTTATTATCTAGTGAAGGATAACAAATAAAAACAGCAGGTTACTTTAATTATGACAGGTTCTTTCACTTTTATTGAGAAGTCAGTTGCATACGAACAAAATGTATGACAGACGCGAATTATCATCGATATAAATTTAATAATAACTGTCTATCCCCATGATATAATATAACATCATTATTTGACAAAAACTCTTGGATTCCTTAATTCTCTTAAAGTTGGTAATTTATTTGGCATTAAACTTTTGGAAGTTGAACGTCACAGATGAATATTTTATAGTAATTGAAATTATATCACAATGTTGACTGTTGTATCCCAATTTCTGACCTTTTTACCTATTGATTCTGTTTGTTTCGTTTATCAATATAGTGGAATTGTATGCAGTTGTAATACAAGTGAACGGTTTAGACAGCCATACATTTAGATTTATTACACTATTTTCTTTTTAAAAAAATGCCTGTGAAAATGCCTGTTCCAAGTCAGTTATATGACAGTTGTTATCTATTCGTTTGATGTGTTTCAGCTTTTTATTTTGACATTTAATTAGGGACTTTCCGTTTTGGATTTTCTCGGAGTTCGGTATGTTTGTGATATATAGTTGACATAATATAATAAATGAACTAAAAGGCAGAAAACTATTGAAAGTCTGTGCTCCTATTTTTATGATTATATCAATTAATACCAATTAGCTGTAACCACTTAAATTTTTTTGGCACACATAGTCAACGATCTTTCTGGAAATGGGCTGAGATATATATCCTATAAGCTTAGTCAGAAAATAATGAAAACCGATATAAATGTTGGTTGGTTACCATGGTAAAAATTTATCAAATGTACCAGGATTATAATTCAATACGCCAGGCGCGAGTTTCGTCTACATACGACTCATCAGTGACGCTAAGAACACAAAAGTTATAAAGCCAATCAAGCACAAAGTTGAAGAGCATTGAGGACCCAAAATTCCAAAAAGTTGTGCCAAATACGGCTAAGGTTATCTATTCCTGGGATAAGAAAATCCTTAGTTTCCCGAAAAATTTATAGTTTTGTAAATAGGAAATTTATTTAAATCATTCATTTATACATAAATAAGGCCGTTAGTTTTCTCGTTTGAATTGTTTTACATTATCATTTCGAGGCCTTTTATAGCATGGGCATTCTTCAGTGCAGAGGTAAAAAAAAAAAAGTCTGCGGTGAAGATATGGCAGAAAGCTAGCTATTTGCTACCAAAACTTTTTACTAAATGTAGGGGTAAAACTCCTTGTGTTGATCTCCGATTTGCATTGCATGGTGTGTGAATTTTTGTCCTTTCATGATATTGATAAAATTGTAACTTGTTGAAACTATTAGCTTGGACTAAATATGCGTGAGTACAGAAGACAGCGAACGGTTCACCCAGTTTAGCAGTTCAAAAACTAAATCATCTTAACACCGTTTGAAGGAGCAACAGGTCCAACATGTCTTCACGATACGAAGCATTGTATTTTAAATTGACCAAAGTTAGTACAGCACAAATTTACTATGCAATTATCATTATACCCCCGCTTTGAAAAAAGGGGGGTATACTGTTTTACCTCTGTCTGTCCTTCCGTCAGTCCGTCAGTCCATCAGTCCATCAGTCCATCAGTCCGTCAGTCCGTCAGTCTGTCAGTCAGTCCGTCCGTCCCATGAATATTTTTCGTCACATTTTTCTCAGGAACTACACTACCAGGATTTCTGAAATTTGGTTTTAGGCTTGATATAAGTCAGCTATACTGTGTAATGCGTTTTCAGATTCATCACTCGACAAAATCCTGTTTACCGAACACTTGTATCATTTTTACACCTGATAGCCAAGTTGAAAATTTTTCGTCACATTTTTCTCAGGAACTGCACTACCAGGATTTCTGATATTTGGTTTCAGACTTGATATAAGTCAGCTATACCGTGTGATGCGTTTTCAGATTCATCACTCGACAACTTCCTGTTTACCGAACACTTGTATTATTTTACACATGATAACCAAGTTGAAAATTTTTGTCACATTTTTCTCAGGAACTACAATACAAGGATTTCTGAAATTTGGTTTCAGGGTTTATATAAGTCTGCAATACTGTGTGATGCGTTTTCAGATTCATCACTCGACAACTTCCTGTTTACCGAACACTTGTATGATTTTACATATGATAGCCAAGTTGAAAATTTTCGTCACATTTTTCTCAAGAATTACTGTACAAGGATTTCTGAAATTTGGTTTCAGGATTTATACAAGTCAGCTATACCGTGTAATGCGTTTTCAGATTCATCACTCGACAACTTCCTGTTTACCGAACACTTGCATATTTTTACACTATTAAAATTATCCACTTGCGGCGGGGGTATCATCAGTGAGCAGTAGCTCGCAGTTTCACTTGTTTAAACATTCTTTATCATCCCACAACAAATAACAACATCTTTATGTACATGATATTTATCAACTTGAAGTTGAAGATAACATAATAAAAACCTTATTTCTGAGGGGACAACCATTTGATTTTTAAGTTGACAGGGAGAAGAATCATGATGATGGTTTTGAATAGGAATTACTTTACCTGGTAAGAACTGAAAATAAATTACATTGCATAATACAGGACGACAATAAATATTGTGCAATATAAAGTGCAGGATATTTGAGAATACATATGTGTACAAAAGAGAAAAACAATTTCGTCACTGAAAAGTAAAACGTGAGATAAACAGATTAAAAGAACTGATCATTTTAATAAGAAAAAAATAAACTTAAACCCATTCCCTACTTATGCGATTGAAAACAAGCATACGTAGCAACCGATGAAAAATAAATGATCTATTCAAAAGAAAATATTCAAAAATATCTTACGATCTACCTACCAGACACCTCCCCCTTATCAAATATTCGTCCCCAATTTGGCGGTTCTTGACAAATTTTTAAATGATATATATATATAGTTATGTAAATATTGAGCAAGAAAACGGGATGGACATACAAAATCGCTTGTAGTAGTTTTGGTTATGTATTTCAACTGAATTGTTGACACATATATGATTGTCTTACCTGTCGTGATACAATTAAGATAAAGGCAATATGATTGACACCTACATTGCTTATTAGTTCAGTCGTTGGACCATGGTCTAGTGGGCAAGGCATGAAAATTGTCAACAAACAGAGATTTTACATATAGACAGTTATGTAAAGGAGTAGGTCCGGTAAGGGCCGAATTGCAATCGGAACAACTCGGCCTTTCTGGTTGCACGAAGAAATAACCTCGTATGCATTAGGCGGAGGAATCATTGTCCGGAAAATTTTCCGATTCGATTCAAAATTATATTTTTTCGACTGGACTGGTACATTTTTTTTACCACTACTGATTTAACTTGCTCCTGTCCGGAAAATTTTCCGATCCGATTGAATTTTATATTTTTTCGACTGGAATGGTACAAATTTTTTACCATTACTTATTTACTTTGCTCCTTCTTTCGCGCCAAAATATTTGGCAGAGTTAAAGTTCTTGATTACTGTGATATGTAACCAAATTATAGCGCCACCTGGAGGATAGAACTTCTTTGTGTCGCGGATCACTACAATTCCGGCCAACAATTTAAGAAGAATTTCTCCGTAGTGCATACGAGGCTATTGTACTGCGTAGCGAGAATGGCCGAGTAGTTACGATTGGGCCGAATTGGTGGCCTTCGGCTGTTGTTTGTTCTTTGGTCAGGTTGTTGTCTCTTTGACACATTCCCGATTTCTATTCTCAATTATTTTAATTACAAATATCATCTACATGGACTGTGGTGGTCTTTTTACTGTGTTTTGACTTTTTCTAGTATTTGAAATCAGATGGTACACACTTATTTCCTTTCTATTTTTTTAATTTTCGTATTTGCTTAACAATAGAAATACACCTAGTTTGATTTAAAAACCGTATGTTTTTATGTTTCTTTATTTTTGTTTTCTGGTCAATGTAATTTTTAGATAGTTGGAAACGCATTCATCATTTTTTTCTTTTGAAATAAACCAAATTATCAATTACTTGAATAATATGCAATTAGTATTATTTATATAAATGATTCTATGTCCTTCATCAACTCTATAGAAAATAATGTCAACTTCTTGTTCTTAATTTGTACTCTCGCTTGTTTTTGAAATTCCTCGGTTCAGACATTCGCCTGTATGAATATTTTCATTTGCCAGAGATTTAATCTGTTGTGCACTTGTCTGAAAAATCGTACGCAAGATATTAAAAAAAATAGTGCTAAGAACTTTTAAAACTGCACAGCATTTTTGAAATTTGAGAACATTTTTTCACTTGTTTTTTTATGGACTATTAACAGCTTACACATTTATACTGATATAATTTGTACTATATGTTACTAAAATGAAATGTTGTTTGCATATTATCAAAATCTATATATCTTGTACACAAACATTATTATTTCTAATAAAACATATTCTACAGAATAATGAGTCTATATAAGTATTTGAAGCCAGCAGAATAGATATCATAAACAGTGTAAAAGGAGGGTTTCAAACATATATGTTTTATGAATTTTGAAAAAAAAAAACACTATTTCTTTTATCATAGTAAAACAAAAAGTATTAACAACAATACAGAACTCAAAGGTAAAATTCAAACAAAAATGGAGAAATCCACAAAACCTTACAAAATCAACCGTTCAACTATATCAGCCAAAATATCTAGTGAAAAAAACGTTATATTCCTGACTCAGTACAGAAAGAATAATTTTGGCAATTTCTAATGAATGTATAAATGTATAAATAATATCATTGACGTATCTAGTGTAAGCTGGTATATGTTTCATTGATTGTAAGAACAGCTTTAAATGATAATATTGCATACAAAAACATTTCTTTAGCTCGAATTGATATATAGAAGCCATCAGCTACATCATAAGATTCTATTCATATTTTCGTGTGTATGTATACGTATGTATGTATGTATGTATGTATGTATGTATGTATGTATGTATGTATGTATGTATGTATGTATGTATGTATGTATGTATGTATGTATGTATGTATGTATGTATGTATGTATGTATGTATGTATGTATGTATGTATGTATGTATGTATGTATGTATGTATGTATGTATGTATGTATGTATGTATGTATGTATGTATGTATGTATGTATGTATGTATGTATGTATGTATGTATGTATGTATGTATGTATGTATGTATGTATGTATGTATGTATGTATGTATGTATGTATGTATGTATGTATGTATGTATGTATGTATGTATGTATGTATGTATGTATGTATGTATGTATGTATGTATGTATGTATGTATGTATGTATGTATGTATGTATGTATGTATGTATGTATGTATGTATGTATGTATGTATTCTTTAGGTGATTGCTTCTACGTAGTATAGGATTCCAGTTGATTGGTAACTAGTCCAGTACAGATGAAACCCCTAAGGGACAACATCAAAAGTTCAATGTAGGATAAAAAACTTAATTCACATAGATTTTTCACTGACCCCAACCCCCTCTTAACTTAATTTGGGAAAAATTTATTTACCAAAAGAGATATATGTAAAAATCGATTTTAGATATACAAAACTTACAGAATTTAACCCCCATCCCACCACCCCAAACTATTTGATTTAAGTTTTTATCCTACATCGATCTTTTGATGTCGTCCCTAAATAAATGTACTATTTTTGAATGTGATTTTGTACTGATAAAAAAACCTTGTTTAATTGATTTTGTACTATTTTTAAAAGATATTCATTAATCTTTAAACTTCTATACTACTATAAAATTCGGTATAATTAAGGTGGATGTTTATATGAGTAAATGGTCGAAAAGCTCCTTAAGGTATAACACCTTTAATTGAGGCCCGGCCAGAAAGCACATACTAGAAAGTAGTACATATTTAACACAAAATAGTTCCTACGCATGATTGTAACTTTTAAAATATGTAGGATATATTAGGTACTGTACATATCAAATAAAAGCTGAATGACTATTAATCATTGTAGAAAACTTTTTGACATACATTTAAAAAAAATGCACATAATTTTAAAAAAACAGGGTACATTTTGCCTGTTTGTCATATCTGAAGTACCTGTTTTGGTAAATCCGAAGTTCCGGTAACCAGTTCTTCCGTATATGCCTTGATGGGTATGTTATTTCTTTCAGTACAAGATACCATAAAGTGTTGCTTTGACATGCAATGATGGTCACTTTCTTCAAACTTAAAACAAAACAGCTGGAAATTGTGGAATTTACAATTTTCAACACAAGAAAATAATTTTCTTAATTTGCACATGCACATGCACTTTCAGTTTCATGTAATTATATCATTGGTCTAACAGCTCAATACTTATAAATGCACCTAATTGCAGAACAATCCATGTCAGCCGGAATAGCTCAGTTGGGAGAGCGTTAGACTGAAGATCTAAAGGCCCCCGGTTCAATCCCGGGTTCCGGCACGGAACAATCCGGCGGCTGGCAGGATATTTTTTGCTACTCACTACTTTTGCAAGATAATCCAAAGAAACTTTTCTCCATAGAATGACTAGATGTAACTATACTAATGGCATGTCAGATTGTAGAAACAGTGCACATGATACGGGAGAAGAAAACACACATTTACCAGCTCAACGGTGATGTCTTTCTAATGATCAACTGTTCGTTAATCTAACTTGGTAACGTTGGCGATGATCCTTTATGATGTCAAGTCAATCACGGATGTTCAAAGATAACGTCGACGAAAGAGTAACTGTTTTCTTCTCTTCTTGGAAGAAGAAAATAGGGTGTTTTTTTGTTTTTTTTTTCTTCTTTTATTAAAGCTAAAATCTTAATGCTATTATGTAGTACTACACGGACTTTTTCACATAGAAATGAATGATAAATATTCTTAGAACACGTGTTTGAAACTATACTGGTATCTATAGTTATTTCAATTTTCAACACAAGAAAATAATTTTCTTAATTTGCACATGCACATGCACTTTCAGTTTCATGTAATTATATCATTGGTCTAACAGCTCAATACTTATAAATGCACCTAATTGCAGAACAATCCATGTCAGCCGGAATAGCTCAGTTGGGAGAGCGTTAGACTGAAGATCTAAAGGCCCCCGGTTCAATCCCGGGTTCCGGCACGGAACAATCCGGCGGCTGGCAGGATATTTTTTGCTACTCACTACTTTTGCAAGATAATCCAAAGAAACTTTTCTCCATAGAATGACTAGATGTAACTATACTAATGGCATGTCAGATTGTAGAAACAGTGCACATGATACGGGAGAAGAAAACACACATTTACCAGCTCAACGGTGATGTCTTTCTAATGATCAACTGTTCGTTAATCTAACTTGGTAACGTTGGCGATGATCCTTTATGATGTCAAGTCAATCACGGATGTTCAAAGATAACGTCGACGAAAGAGTAACTGTTTTCTTCTCTTCTTGGAAGAAGAAAATAGGGTGTTTTTTTGTTTTTTTTTTCTTCTTTTATTAAAGCTAAAATCTTAATGCTATTATGTAGTACTACACGGACTTTTTCACATAGAAATGAATGATAAATATTCTTAGAACACGTGTTTGAAACTATACTGGTATCTATAGTTATTTCAATTTTCAACACAAGAAAATAATTTTCTTAATTTGCACATGCACATGCACTTTCAGTTTCATGTAATTATATCATTGGTCTAACAGCTCAATACTTATAAATGCACCTAATTGCAGAACAATCCATGTCAGCCGGAATAGCTCAGTTGGGAGAGCGTTAGACTGAAGATCTAAAGGCCCCCGGTTCAATCCCGGGTTCCGGCACGGAACAATCCGGCGGCTGGCAGGATATTTTTTGCTACTCACTACTTTTGCAAGATAATCCAAAGAAACTTTTCTCCATAGAATGACTAGATGTAACTATACTAATGGCATGTCAGATTGTAGAAACAGTGCACATGATACGGGAGAAGAAAACACACATTTACCAGCTCAACGGTGATGTCTTTCTAATGATCAACTGTTCGTTAATCTAACTTGGTAACGTTGGCGATGATCCTTTATGATGTCAAGTCAATCACGGATGTTCAAAGATAACGTCGACGAAAGAGTAACTGTTTTCTTCTCTTCTTGGAAGAAGAAAATAGGGTGTTTTTTTGTTTTTTTTTTCTTCTTTTATTAAAGCTAAAATCTTAATGCTATTATGTAGTACTACACGGACTTTTTCACATAGAAATGAATGATAAATATTCTTAGAACACGTGTTTGAAACTATACTGGTATCTATAGTTATTTCAATTTTCAACACAAGAAAATAATTTTCTTAATTTGCACATGCACATGCACTTTCAGTTTCATGTAATTATATCATTGGTCTAACAGCTCAATACTTATAAATGCACCTAATTGCAGAACAATCCATGTCAGCCGGAATAGCTCAGTTGGGAGAGCGTTAGACTGAAGATCTAAAGGCCCCCGGTTCAATCCCGGGTTCCGGCACGGAACAATCCGGCGGCTGGCAGGATATTTTTTGCTACTCACTACTTTTGCAAGATAATCCAAAGAAACTTTTCTCCATAGAATGACTAGATGTAACTATACTAATGGCATGTCAGATTGTAGAAACAGTGCACATGATACGGGAGAAGAAAACACACATTTACCAGCTCAACGGTGATGTCTTTCTAATGATCAACTGTTCGTTAATCTAACTTGGTAACGTTGGCGATGATCCTTTATGATGTCAAGTCAATCACGGATGTTCAAAGATAACGTCGACGAAAGAGTAACTGTTTTCTTCTCTTCTTGGAAGAAGAAAATAGGGTGTTTTTTTGTTTTTTTTTTTCTTCTTTTATTAAAGCTAAAATCTTAATGCTATTATGTAGTACTACACGGACTTTTTCACATAGAAATGAATGATAAATATTCTTAGAACACGTGTTTGAAACTATACTGGTATCTATAGTTATTTCAATTTTCAACACAAGAAAATAATTTTCTTAATTTGCACATGCACATGCACTTTCAGTTTCATGTAATTATATCATTGGTCTAACAGCTCAATACTTATAAATGCACCTAATTGCAGAACAATCCATGTCAGCCGGAATAGCTCAGTTGGGAGAGCGTTAGACTGAAGATCTAAAGGCCCCCGGTTCAATCCCGGGTTCCGGCACGGAACAATCCGGCGGCTGGCAGGATATTTTTTGCTACTCACTACTTTTGCAAGATAATCCAAAGAAACTTTTCTCCATAGAATGACTAGATGTAACTATACTAATGGCATGTCAGATTGTAGAAACAGTGCACATGATACGGGAGAAGAAAACACACATTTACCAGCTCAACGGTGATGTCTTTCTAATGATCAACTGTTCGTTAATCTAACTTGGTAACGTTGGCGATGATCCTTTATGATGTCAAGTCAATCACGGATGTTCAAAGATAACGTCGACGAAAGAGTAACTGTTTTCTTCTCTTCTTGGAAGAAGAAAATAGGGTGTTTTTTTGTTTTTTTTTTCTTCTTTTATTAAAGCTAAAATCTTAATGCTATTATGTAGTACTACACGGACTTTTTCACATAGAAATGAATGATAAATATTCTTAGAACACGTGTTTGAAACTATACTGGTATCTATAGTTATTTCAATTTTCAACACAAGAAAATAATTTTCTTAATTTGCACATGCACATGCACTTTCAGTTTCATGTAATTATATCATTGGTCTAACAGCTCAATACTTATAAATGCACCTAATTGCAGAACAATCCATGTCAGCCGGAATAGCTCAGTTGGGAGAGCGTTAGACTGAAGATCTAAAGGCCCCCGGTTCAATCCCGGGTTCCGGCACGGAACAATCCGGCGGCTGGCAGGATATTTTTTGCTACTCACTACTTTTGCAAGATAATCCAAAGAAACTTTTCTCCATAGAATGACTAGATGTAACTATACTAATGGCATGTCAGATTGTAGAAACAGTGCACATGATACGGGAGAAGAAAACACACATTTACCAGCTCAACGGTGATGTCTTTCTAATGATCAACTGTTCGTTAATCTAACTTGGTAACGTTGGCGATGATCCTTTATGATGTCAAGTCAATCACGGATGTTCAAAGATAACGTCGACGAAAGAGTAACTGTTTTCTTCTCTTCTTGGAAGAAGAAAATAGGGTGTTTTTTTGTTTTTTTTTTCTTCTTTTATTAAAGCTAAAATCTTAATGCTATTATGTAGTACTACACGGACTTTTTCACATAGAAATGAATGATAAATATTCTTAGAACACGTGTTTGAAACTATACTGGTATCTATAGTTATTTCAATTTTCAACACAAGAAAATAATTTTCTTAATTTGCACATGCACATGCACTTTCAGTTTCATGTAATTATATCATTGGTCTAACAGCTCAATACTTATAAATGCACCTAATTGCAGAACAATCCATGTCAGCCGGAATAGCTCAGTTGGGAGAGCGTTAGACTGAAGATCTAAAGGCCCCCGGTTCAATCCCGGGTTCCGGCACGGAACAATCCGGCGGCTGGCAGGATATTTTTTGCTACTCACTACTTTTGCAAGATAATCCAAAGAAACTTTTCTCCATAGAATGACTAGATGTAACTATACTAATGGCATGTCAGATTGTAGAAACAGTGCACATGATACGGGAGAAGAAAACACACATTTACCAGCTCAACGGTGATGTCTTTCTAATGATCAACTGTTCGTTAATCTAACTTGGTAACGTTGGCGATGATCCTTTATGATGTCAAGTCAATCACGGATGTTCAAAGATAACGTCGACGAAAGAGTAACTGTTTTCTTCTCTTCTTGGAAGAAGAAAATAGGGTGTTTTTTTGTTTTTTTTTTCTTCTTTTATTAAAGCTAAAATCTTAATGCTATTATGTAGTACTACACGGACTTTTTCACATAGAAATGAATGATAAATATTCTTAGAACACGTGTTTGAAACTATACTGGTATCTATAGTTATTTCAATTTTCAACACAAGAAAATAATTTTCTTAATTTGCACATGCACATGCACTTTCAGTTTCATGTAATTATATCATTGGTCTAACAGCTCAATACTTATAAATGCACCTAATTGCAGAACAATCCATGTCAGCCGGAATAGCTCAGTTGGGAGAGCGTTAGACTGAAGATCTAAAGGCCCCCGGTTCAATCCCGGGTTCCGGCACGGAACAATCCGGCGGCTGGCAGGATATTTTTTGCTACTCACTACTTTTGCAAGATAATCCAAAGAAACTTTTCTCCATAGAATGACTAGATGTAACTATACTAATGGCATGTCAGATTGTAGAAACAGTGCACATGATACGGGAGAAGAAAACACACATTTACCAGCTCAACGGTGATGTCTTTCTAATGATCAACTGTTCGTTAATCTAACTTGGTAACGTTGGCGATGATCCTTTATGATGTCAAGTCAATCACGGATGTTCAAAGATAACGTCGACGAAAGAGTAACTGTTTTCTTCTCTTCTTGGAAGAAGAAAATAGGGTGTTTTTTTGTTTTTTTTTTCTTCTTTTATTAAAGCTAAAATCTTAATGCTATTATGTAGTACTACACGGACTTTTTCACATAGAAATGAATGATAAATATTCTTAGAACACGTGTTTGAAACTATACTGGTATCTATAGTTATTTCAATTTTCAACACAAGAAAATAATTTTCTTAATTTGCACATGCACATGCACTTTCAGTTTCATGTAATTATATCATTGGTCTAACAGCTCAATACTTATAAATGCACCTAATTGCAGAACAATCCATGTCAGCCGGAATAGCTCAGTTGGGAGAGCGTTAGACTGAAGATCTAAAGGCCCCCGGTTCAATCCCGGGTTCCGGCACGGAACAATCCGGCGGCTGGCAGGATATTTTTTGCTACTCACTACTTTTGCAAGATAATCCAAAGAAACTTTTCTCCATAGAATGACTAGATGTAACTATACTAATGGCATGTCAGATTGTAGAAACAGTGCACATGATACGGGAGAAGAAAACACACATTTACCAGCTCAACGGTGATGTCTTTCTAATGATCAACTGTTCGTTAATCTAACTTGGTAACGTTGGCGATGATCCTTTATGATGTCAAGTCAATCACGGATGTTCAAAGATAACGTCGACGAAAGAGTAACTGTTTTCTTCTCTTCTTGGAAGAAGAAAATAGGGTGTTTTTTTGTTTTTTTTTTCTTCTTTTATTAAAGCTAAAATCTTAATGCTATTATGTAGTACTACACGGACTTTTTCACATAGAAATGAATGATAAATATTCTTAGAACACGTGTTTGAAACTATACTGGTATCTATAGTTATTTCAATTTTCAACACAAGAAAATAATTTTCTTAATTTGCACATGCACATGCACTTTCAGTTTCATGTAATTATATCATTGGTCTAACAGCTCAATACTTATAAATGCACCTAATTGCAGAACAATCCATGTCAGCCGGAATAGCTCAGTTGGGAGAGCGTTAGACTGAAGATCTAAAGGCCCCCGGTTCAATCCCGGGTTCCGGCACGGAACAATCCGGCGGCTGGCAGGATATTTTTTGCTACTCACTACTTTTGCAAGATAATCCAAAGAAACTTTTCTCCATAGAATGACTAGATGTAACTATACTAATGGCATGTCAGATTGTAGAAACAGTGCACATGATACGGGAGAAGAAAACACACATTTACCAGCTCAACGGTGATGTCTTTCTAATGATCAACTGTTCGTTAATCTAACTTGGTAACGTTGGCGATGATCCTTTATGATGTCAAGTCAATCACGGATGTTCAAAGATAACGTCGACGAAAGAGTAACTGTTTTCTTCTCTTCTTGGAAGAAGAAAATAGGGTGTTTTTTTGTTTTTTTTTTCTTCTTTTATTAAAGCTAAAATCTTAATGCTATTATGTAGTACTACACGGACTTTTTCACATAGAAATGAATGATAAATATTCTTAGAACACGTGTTTGAAACTATACTGGTATCTATAGTTATTTCAATTTTCAACACAAGAAAATAATTTTCTTAATTTGCACATGCACATGCACTTTCAGTTTCATGTAATTATATCATTGGTCTAACAGCTCAATACTTATAAATGCACCTAATTGCAGAACAATCCATGTCAGCCGGAATAGCTCAGTTGGGAGAGCGTTAGACTGAAGATCTAAAGGCCCCCGGTTCAATCCCGGGTTCCGGCACGGAACAATCCGGCGGCTGGCAGGATATTTTTTGCTACTCACTACTTTTGCAAGATAATCCAAAGAAACTTTTCTCCATAGAATGACTAGATGTAACTATACTAATGGCATGTCAGATTGTAGAAACAGTGCACATGATACGGGAGAAGAAAACACACATTTACCAGCTCAACGGTGATGTCTTTCTAATGATCAACTGTTCGTTAATCTAACTTGGTAACGTTGGCGATGATCCTTTATGATGTCAAGTCAATCACGGATGTTCAAAGATAACGTCGACGAAAGAGTAACTGTTTTCTTCTCTTCTTGGAAGAAGAAAATAGGGTGTTTTTTTGTTTTTTTTTTCTTCTTTTATTAAAGCTAAAATCTTAATGCTATTATGTAGTACTACACGGACTTTTTCACATAGAAATGAATGATAAATATTCTTAGAACACGTGTTTGAAACTATACTGGTATCTATAGTTATTTCAATTTTCAACACAAGAAAATAATTTTCTTAATTTGCACATGCACATGCACTTTCAGTTTCATGTAATTATATCATTGGTCTAACAGCTCAATACTTATAAATGCACCTAATTGCAGAACAATCCATGTCAGCCGGAATAGCTCAGTTGGGAGAGCGTTAGACTGAAGATCTAAAGGCCCCCGGTTCAATCCCGGGTTCCGGCACGGAACAATCCGGCGGCTGGCAGGATATTTTTTGCTACTCACTACTTTTGCAAGATAATCCAAAGAAACTTTTCTCCATAGAATGACTAGATGTAACTATACTAATGGCATGTCAGATTGTAGAAACAGTGCACATGATACGGGAGAAGAAAACACACATTTACCAGCTCAACGGTGATGTCTTTCTAATGATCAACTGTTCGTTAATCTAACTTGGTAACGTTGGCGATGATCCTTTATGATGTCAAGTCAATCACGGATGTTCAAAGATAACGTCGACGAAAGAGTAACTGTTTTCTTCTCTTCTTGGAAGAAGAAAATAGGGTGTTTTTTTGTTTTTTTTTTCTTCTTTTATTAAAGCTAAAATCTTAATGCTATTATGTAGTACTACACGGACTTTTTCACATAGAAATGAATGATAAATATTCTTAGAACACGTGTTTGAAACTATACTGGTATCTATAGTTATTTCAATTTTCAACACAAGAAAATAATTTTCTTAATTTGCACATGCACATGCACTTTCAGTTTCATGTAATTATATCATTGGTCTAACAGCTCAATACTTATAAATGCACCTAATTGCAGAACAATCCATGTCAGCCGGAATAGCTCAGTTGGGAGAGCGTTAGACTGAAGATCTAAAGGCCCCCGGTTCAATCCCGGGTTCCGGCACGGAACAATCCGGCGGCTGGCAGGATATTTTTTGCTACTCACTACTTTTGCAAGATAATCCAAAGAAACTTTTCTCCATAGAATGACTAGATGTAACTATACTAATGGCATGTCAGATTGTAGAAACAGTGCACATGATACGGGAGAAGAAAACACACATTTACCAGCTCAACGGTGATGTCTTTCTAATGATCAACTGTTCGTTAATCTAACTTGGTAACGTTGGCGATGATCCTTTATGATGTCAAGTCAATCACGGATGTTCAAAGATAACGTCGACGAAAGAGTAACTGTTTTCTTCTCTTCTTGGAAGAAGAAAATAGGGTGTTTTTTTGTTTTTTTTTTCTTCTTTTATTAAAGCTAAAATCTTAATGCTATTATGTAGTACTACACGGACTTTTTCACATAGAAATGAATGATAAATATTCTTAGAACACGTGTTTGAAACTATACTGGTATCTATAGTTATTTCAATTTTCAACACAAGAAAATAATTTTCTTAATTTGCACATGCACATGCACTTTCAGTTTCATGTAATTATATCATTGGTCTAACAGCTCAATACTTATAAATGCACCTAATTGCAGAACAATCCATGTCAGCCGGAATAGCTCAGTTGGGAGAGCGTTAGACTGAAGATCTAAAGGCCCCCGGTTCAATCCCGGGTTCCGGCACGGAACAATCCGGCGGCTGGCAGGATATTTTTTGCTACTCACTACTTTTGCAAGATAATCCAAAGAAACTTTTCTCCATAGAATGACTAGATGTAACTATACTAATGGCATGTCAGATTGTAGAAACAGTGCACATGATACGGGAGAAGAAAACACACATTTACCAGCTCAACGGTGATGTCTTTCTAATGATCAACTGTTCGTTAATCTAACTTGGTAACGTTGGCGATGATCCTTTATGATGTCAAGTCAATCACGGATGTTCAAAGATAACGTCGACGAAAGAGTAACTGTTTTCTTCTCTTCTTGGAAGAAGAAAATAGGGTGTTTTTTTGTTTTTTTTTTTCTTCTTTTATTAAAGCTAAAATCTTAATGCTATTATGTAGTACTACACGGACTTTTTCACATAGAAATGAATGATAAATATTCTTAGAACACGTGTTTGAAACTATACTGGTATCTATAGTTATTTCAATTTTCAACACAAGAAAATAATTTTCTTAATTTGCACATGCACATGCACTTTCAGTTTCATGTAATTATATCATTGGTCTAACAGCTCAATACTTATAAATGCACCTAATTGCAGAACAATCCATGTCAGCCGGAATAGCTCAGTTGGGAGAGCGTTAGACTGAAGATCTAAAGGCCCCCGGTTCAATCCCGGGTTCCGGCACGGAACAATCCGGCGGCTGGCAGGATATTTTTTGCTACTCACTACTTTTGCAAGATAATCCAAAGAAACTTTTCTCCATAGAATGACTAGATGTAACTATACTAATGGCATGTCAGATTGTAGAAACAGTGCACATGATACGGGAGAAGAAAACACACATTTACCAGCTCAACGGTGATGTCTTTCTAATGATCAACTGTTCGTTAATCTAACTTGGTAACGTTGGCGATGATCCTTTATGATGTCAAGTCAATCACGGATGTTCAAAGATAACGTCGACGAAAGAGTAACTGTTTTCTTCTCTTCTTGGAAGAAGAAAATAGGGTGTTTTTTTGTTTTTTTTTTCTTCTTTTATTAAAGCTAAAATCTTAATGCTATTATGTAGTACTACACGGACTTTTTCACATAGAAATGAATGATAAATATTCTTAGAACACGTGTTTGAAACTATACTGGTATCTATAGTTATTTCAATTTTCAACACAAGAAAATAATTTTCTTAATTTGCACATGCACATGCACTTTCAGTTTCATGTAATTATATCATTGGTCTAACAGCTCAATACTTATAAATGCACCTAATTGCAGAACAATCCATGTCAGCCGGAATAGCTCAGTTGGGAGAGCGTTAGACTGAAGATCTAAAGGCCCCCGGTTCAATCCCGGGTTCCGGCACGGAACAATCCGGCGGCTGGCAGGATATTTTTTGCTACTCACTACTTTTGCAAGATAATCCAAAGAAACTTTTCTCCATAGAATGACTAGATGTAACTATACTAATGGCATGTCAGATTGTAGAAACAGTGCACATGATACGGGAGAAGAAAACACACATTTACCAGCTCAACGGTGATGTCTTTCTAATGATCAACTGTTCGTTAATCTAACTTGGTAACGTTGGCGATGATCCTTTATGATGTCAAGTCAATCACGGATGTTCAAAGATAACGTCGACGAAAGAGTAACTGTTTTCTTCTCTTCTTGGAAGAAGAAAATAGGGTGTTTTTTTGTTTTTTTTTTCTTCTTTTATTAAAGCTAAAATCTTAATGCTATTATGTAGTACTACACGGACTTTTTCACATAGAAATGAATGATAAATATTCTTAGAACACGTGTTTGAAACTATACTGGTATCTATAGTTATTTCAATTTTCAACACAAGAAAATAATTTTCTTAATTTGCACATGCACATGCACTTTCAGTTTCATGTAATTATATCATTGGTCTAACAGCTCAATACTTATAAATGCACCTAATTGCAGAACAATCCATGTCAGCCGGAATAGCTCAGTTGGGAGAGCGTTAGACTGAAGATCTAAAGGCCCCCGGTTCAATCCCGGGTTCCGGCACGGAACAATCCGGCGGCTGGCAGGATATTTTTTGCTACTCACTACTTTTGCAAGATAATCCAAAGAAACTTTTCTCCATAGAATGACTAGATGTAACTATACTAATGGCATGTCAGATTGTAGAAACAGTGCACATGATACGGGAGAAGAAAACACACATTTACCAGCTCAACGGTGATGTCTTTCTAATGATCAACTGTTCGTTAATCTAACTTGGTAACGTTGGCGATGATCCTTTATGATGTCAAGTCAATCACGGATGTTCAAAGATAACGTCGACGAAAGAGTAACTGTTTTCTTCTCTTCTTGGAAGAAGAAAATAGGGTGTTTTTTTGTTTTTTTTTTCTTCTTTTATTAAAGCTAAAATCTTAATGCTATTATGTAGTACTACACGGACTTTTTCACATAGAAATGAATGATAAATATTCTTAGAACACGTGTTTGAAACTATACTGGTATCTATAGTTATTTCAATTTTCAACACAAGAAAATAATTTTCTTAATTTGCACATGCACATGCACTTTCAGTTTCATGTAATTATATCATTGGTCTAACAGCTCAATACTTATAAATGCACCTAATTGCAGAACAATCCATGTCAGCCGGAATAGCTCAGTTGGGAGAGCGTTAGACTGAAGATCTAAAGGCCCCCGGTTCAATCCCGGGTTCCGGCACGGAACAATCCGGCGGCTGGCAGGATATTTTTTGCTACTCACTACTTTTGCAAGATAATCCAAAGAAACTTTTCTCCATAGAATGACTAGATGTAACTATACTAATGGCATGTCAGATTGTAGAAACAGTGCACATGATACGGGAGAAGAAAACACACATTTACCAGCTCAACGGTGATGTCTTTCTAATGATCAACTGTTCGTTAATCTAACTTGGTAACGTTGGCGATGATCCTTTATGATGTCAAGTCAATCACGGATGTTCAAAGATAACGTCGACGAAAGAGTAACTGTTTTCTTCTCTTCTTGGAAGAAGAAAATAGGGTGTTTTTTTGTTTTTTTTTTCTTCTTTTATTAAAGCTAAAATCTTAATGCTATTATGTAGTACTACACGGACTTTTTCACATAGAAATGAATGATAAATATTCTTAGAACACGTGTTTGAAACTATACTGGTATCTATAGTTATTTCAATTTTCAACACAAGAAAATAATTTTCTTAATTTGCACATGCACATGCACTTTCAGTTTCATGTAATTATATCATTGGTCTAACAGCTCAATACTTATAAATGCACCTAATTGCAGAACAATCCATGTCAGCCGGAATAGCTCAGTTGGGAGAGCGTTAGACTGAAGATCTAAAGGCCCCCGGTTCAATCCCGGGTTCCGGCACGGAACAATCCGGCGGCTGGCAGGATATTTTTTGCTACTCACTACTTTTGCAAGATAATCCAAAGAAACTTTTCTCCATAGAATGACTAGATGTAACTATACTAATGGCATGTCAGATTGTAGAAACAGTGCACATGATACGGGAGAAGAAAACACACATTTACCAGCTCAACGGTGATGTCTTTCTAATGATCAACTGTTCGTTAATCTAACTTGGTAACGTTGGCGATGATCCTTTATGATGTCAAGTCAATCACGGATGTTCAAAGATAACGTCGACGAAAGAGTAACTGTTTTCTTCTCTTCTTGGAAGAAGAAAATAGGGTGTTTTTTTGTTTTTTTTTTCTTCTTTTATTAAAGCTAAAATCTTAATGCTATTATGTAGTACTACACGGACTTTTTCACATAGAAATGAATGATAAATATTCTTAGAACACGTGTTTGAAACTATACTGGTATCTATAGTTATTTCAATTTTCAACACAAGAAAATAATTTTCTTAATTTGCACATGCACATGCACTTTCAGTTTCATGTAATTATATCATTGGTCTAACAGCTCAATACTTATAAATGCACCTAATTGCAGAACAATCCATGTCAGCCGGAATAGCTCAGTTGGGAGAGCGTTAGACTGAAGATCTAAAGGCCCCCGGTTCAATCCCGGGTTCCGGCACGGAACAATCCGGCGGCTGGCAGGATATTTTTTGCTACTCACTACTTTTGCAAGATAATCCAAAGAAACTTTTCTCCATAGAATGACTAGATGTAACTATACTAATGGCATGTCAGATTGTAGAAACAGTGCACATGATACGGGAGAAGAAAACACACATTTACCAGCTCAACGGTGATGTCTTTCTAATGATCAACTGTTCGTTAATCTAACTTGGTAACGTTGGCGATGATCCTTTATGATGTCAAGTCAATCACGGATGTTCAAAGATAACGTCGACGAAAGAGTAACTGTTTTCTTCTCTTCTTGGAAGAAGAAAATAGGGTGTTTTTTTGTTTTTTTTTTCTTCTTTTATTAAAGCTAAAATCTTAATGCTATTATGTAGTACTACACGGACTTTTTCACATAGAAATGAATGATAAATATTCTTAGAACACGTGTTTGAAACTATACTGGTATCTATAGTTATTTCAATTTTCAACACAAGAAAATAATTTTCTTAATTTGCACATGCACATGCACTTTCAGTTTCATGTAATTATATCATTGGTCTAACAGCTCAATACTTATAAATGCACCTAATTGCAGAACAATCCATGTCAGCCGGAATAGCTCAGTTGGGAGAGCGTTAGACTGAAGATCTAAAGGCCCCCGGTTCAATCCCGGGTTCCGGCACGGAACAATCCGGCGGCTGGCAGGATATTTTTTGCTACTCACTACTTTTGCAAGATAATCCAAAGAAACTTTTCTCCATAGAATGACTAGATGTAACTATACTAATGGCATGTCAGATTGTAGAAACAGTGCACATGATACGGGAGAAGAAAACACACATTTACCAGCTCAACGGTGATGTCTTTCTAATGATCAACTGTTCGTTAATCTAACTTGGTAACGTTGGCGATGATCCTTTATGATGTCAAGTCAATCACGGATGTTCAAAGATAACGTCGACGAAAGAGTAACTGTTTTCTTCTCTTCTTGGAAGAAGAAAATAGGGTGTTTTTTTGTTTTTTTTTTCTTCTTTTATTAAAGCTAAAATCTTAATGCTATTATGTAGTACTACACGGACTTTTTCACATAGAAATGAATGATAAATATTCTTAGAACACGTGTTTGAAACTATACTGGTATCTATAGTTATTTCAATTTTCAACACAAGAAAATAATTTTCTTAATTTGCACATGCACATGCACTTTCAGTTTCATGTAATTATATCATTGGTCTAACAGCTCAATACTTATAAATGCACCTAATTGCAGAACAATCCATGTCAGCCGGAATAGCTCAGTTGGGAGAGCGTTAGACTGAAGATCTAAAGGCCCCCGGTTCAATCCCGGGTTCCGGCACGGAACAATCCGGCGGCTGGCAGGATATTTTTTGCTACTCACTACTTTTGCAAGATAATCCAAAGAAACTTTTCTCCATAGAATGACTAGATGTAACTATACTAATGGCATGTCAGATTGTAGAAACAGTGCACATGATACGGGAGAAGAAAACACACATTTACCAGCTCAACGGTGATGTCTTTCTAATGATCAACTGTTCGTTAATCTAACTTGGTAACGTTGGCGATGATCCTTTATGATGTCAAGTCAATCACGGATGTTCAAAGATAACGTCGACGAAAGAGTAACTGTTTTCTTCTCTTCTTGGAAGAAGAAAATAGGGTGTTTTTTTGTTTTTTTTTTCTTCTTTTATTAAAGCTAAAATCTTAATGCTATTATGTAGTACTACACGGACTTTTTCACATAGAAATGAATGATAAATATTCTTAGAACACGTGTTTGAAACTATACTGGTATCTATAGTTATTTCAATTTTCAACACAAGAAAATAATTTTCTTAATTTGCACATGCACATGCACTTTCAGTTTCATGTAATTATATCATTGGTCTAACAGCTCAATACTTATAAATGCACCTAATTGCAGAACAATCCATGTCAGCCGGAATAGCTCAGTTGGGAGAGCGTTAGACTGAAGATCTAAAGGCCCCCGGTTCAATCCCGGGTTCCGGCACGGAACAATCCGGCGGCTGGCAGGATATTTTTTGCTACTCACTACTTTTGCAAGATAATCCAAAGAAACTTTTCTCCATAGAATGACTAGATGTAACTATACTAATGGCATGTCAGATTGTAGAAACAGTGCACATGATACGGGAGAAGAAAACACACATTTACCAGCTCAACGGTGATGTCTTTCTAATGATCAACTGTTCGTTAATCTAACTTGGTAACGTTGGCGATGATCCTTTATGATGTCAAGTCAATCACGGATGTTCAAAGATAACGTCGACGAAAGAGTAACTGTTTTCTTCTCTTCTTGGAAGAAGAAAATAGGGTGTTTTTTTGTTTTTTTTTTCTTCTTTTATTAAAGCTAAAATCTTAATGCTATTATGTAGTACTACACGGACTTTTTCACATAGAAATGAATGATAAATATTCTTAGAACACGTGTTTGAAACTATACTGGTATCTATAGTTATTTCAATTTTCAACACAAGAAAATAATTTTCTTAATTTGCACATGCACATGCACTTTCAGTTTCATGTAATTATATCATTGGTCTAACAGCTCAATACTTATAAATGCACCTAATTGCAGAACAATCCATGTCAGCCGGAATAGCTCAGTTGGGAGAGCGTTAGACTGAAGATCTAAAGGCCCCCGGTTCAATCCCGGGTTCCGGCACGGAACAATCCGGCGGCTGGCAGGATATTTTTTGCTACTCACTACTTTTGCAAGATAATCCAAAGAAACTTTTCTCCATAGAATGACTAGATGTAACTATACTAATGGCATGTCAGATTGTAGAAACAGTGCACATGATACGGGAGAAGAAAACACACATTTACCAGCTCAACGGTGATGTCTTTCTAATGATCAACTGTTCGTTAATCTAACTTGGTAACGTTGGCGATGATCCTTTATGATGTCAAGTCAATCACGGATGTTCAAAGATAACGTCGACGAAAGAGTAACTGTTTTCTTCTCTTCTTGGAAGAAGAAAATAGGGTGTTTTTTTGTTTTTTTTTTCTTCTTTTATTAAAGCTAAAATCTTAATGCTATTATGTAGTACTACACGGACTTTTTCACATAGAAATGAATGATAAATATTCTTAGAACACGTGTTTGAAACTATACTGGTATCTATAGTTATTTCAATTTTCAACACAAGAAAATAATTTTCTTAATTTGCACATGCACATGCACTTTCAGTTTCATGTAATTATATCATTGGTCTAACAGCTCAATACTTATAAATGCACCTAATTGCAGAACAATCCATGTCAGCCGGAATAGCTCAGTTGGGAGAGCGTTAGACTGAAGATCTAAAGGCCCCCGGTTCAATCCCGGGTTCCGGCACGGAACAATCCGGCGGCTGGCAGGATATTTTTTGCTACTCACTACTTTTGCAAGATAATCCAAAGAAACTTTTCTCCATAGAATGACTAGATGTAACTATACTAATGGCATGTCAGATTGTAGAAACAGTGCACATGATACGGGAGAAGAAAACACACATTTACCAGCTCAACGGTGATGTCTTTCTAATGATCAACTGTTCGTTAATCTAACTTGGTAACGTTGGCGATGATCCTTTATGATGTCAAGTCAATCACGGATGTTCAAAGATAACGTCGACGAAAGAGTAACTGTTTTCTTCTCTTCTTGGAAGAAGAAAATAGGGTGTTTTTTTGTTTTTTTTTTCTTCTTTTATTAAAGCTAAAATCTTAATGCTATTATGTAGTACTACACGGACTTTTTCACATAGAAATGAATGATAAATATTCTTAGAACACGTGTTTGAAACTATACTGGTATCTATAGTTATTTCAATTTTCAACACAAGAAAATAATTTTCTTAATTTGCACATGCACATGCACTTTCAGTTTCATGTAATTATATCATTGGTCTAACAGCTCAATACTTATAAATGCACCTAATTGCAGAACAATCCATGTCAGCCGGAATAGCTCAGTTGGGAGAGCGTTAGACTGAAGATCTAAAGGCCCCCGGTTCAATCCCGGGTTCCGGCACGGAACAATCCGGCGGCTGGCAGGATATTTTTTGCTACTCACTACTTTTGCAAGATAATCCAAAGAAACTTTTCTCCATAGAATGACTAGATGTAACTATACTAATGGCATGTCAGATTGTAGAAACAGTGCACATGATACGGGAGAAGAAAACACACATTTACCAGCTCAACGGTGATGTCTTTCTAATGATCAACTGTTCGTTAATCTAACTTGGTAACGTTGGCGATGATCCTTTATGATGTCAAGTCAATCACGGATGTTCAAAGATAACGTCGACGAAAGAGTAACTGTTTTCTTCTCTTCTTGGAAGAAGAAAATAGGGTGTTTTTTTGTTTTTTTTTTCTTCTTTTATTAAAGCTAAAATCTTAATGCTATTATGTAGTACTACACGGACTTTTTCACATAGAAATGAATGATAAATATTCTTAGAACACGTGTTTGAAACTATACTGGTATCTATAGTTATTTCAATTTTCAACACAAGAAAATAATTTTCTTAATTTGCACATGCACATGCACTTTCAGTTTCATGTAATTATATCATTGGTCTAACAGCTCAATACTTATAAATGCACCTAATTGCAGAACAATCCATGTCAGCCGGAATAGCTCAGTTGGGAGAGCGTTAGACTGAAGATCTAAAGGCCCCCGGTTCAATCCCGGGTTCCGGCACGGAACAATCCGGCGGCTGGCAGGATATTTTTTGCTACTCACTACTTTTGCAAGATAATCCAAAGAAACTTTTCTCCATAGAATGACTAGATGTAACTATACTAATGGCATGTCAGATTGTAGAAACAGTGCACATGATACGGGAGAAGAAAACACACATTTACCAGCTCAACGGTGATGTCTTTCTAATGATCAACTGTTCGTTAATCTAACTTGGTAACGTTGGCGATGATCCTTTATGATGTCAAGTCAATCACGGATGTTCAAAGATAACGTCGACGAAAGAGTAACTGTTTTCTTCTCTTCTTGGAAGAAGAAAATAGGGTGTTTTTTTGTTTTTTTTTTCTTCTTTTATTAAAGCTAAAATCTTAATGCTATTATGTAGTACTACACGGACTTTTTCACATAGAAATGAATGATAAATATTCTTAGAACACGTGTTTGAAACTATACTGGTATCTATAGTTATTTCAATTTTCAACACAAGAAAATAATTTTCTTAATTTGCACATGCACATGCACTTTCAGTTTCATGTAATTATATCATTGGTCTAACAGCTCAATACTTATAAATGCACCTAATTGCAGAACAATCCATGTCAGCCGGAATAGCTCAGTTGGGAGAGCGTTAGACTGAAGATCTAAAGGCCCCCGGTTCAATCCCGGGTTCCGGCACGGAACAATCCGGCGGCTGGCAGGATATTTTTTGCTACTCACTACTTTTGCAAGATAATCCAAAGAAACTTTTCTCCATAGAATGACTAGATGTAACTATACTAATGGCATGTCAGATTGTAGAAACAGTGCACATGATACGGGAGAAGAAAACACACATTTACCAGCTCAACGGTGATGTCTTTCTAATGATCAACTGTTCGTTAATCTAACTTGGTAACGTTGGCGATGATCCTTTATGATGTCAAGTCAATCACGGATGTTCAAAGATAACGTCGACGAAAGAGTAACTGTTTTCTTCTCTTCTTGGAAGAAGAAAATAGGGTGTTTTTTTGTTTTTTTTTTCTTCTTTTATTAAAGCTAAAATCTTAATGCTATTATGTAGTACTACACGGACTTTTTCACATAGAAATGAATGATAAATATTCTTAGAACACGTGTTTGAAACTATACTGGTATCTATAGTTATTTCAATTTTCAACACAAGAAAATAATTTTCTTAATTTGCACATGCACATGCACTTTCAGTTTCATGTAATTATATCATTGGTCTAACAGCTCAATACTTATAAATGCACCTAATTGCAGAACAATCCATGTCAGCCGGAATAGCTCAGTTGGGAGAGCGTTAGACTGAAGATCTAAAGGCCCCCGGTTCAATCCCGGGTTCCGGCACGGAACAATCCGGCGGCTGGCAGGATATTTTTTGCTACTCACTACTTTTGCAAGATAATCCAAAGAAACTTTTCTCCATAGAATGACTAGATGTAACTATACTAATGGCATGTCAGATTGTAGAAACAGTGCACATGATACGGGAGAAGAAAACACACATTTACCAGCTCAACGGTGATGTCTTTCTAATGATCAACTGTTCGTTAATCTAACTTGGTAACGTTGGCGATGATCCTTTATGATGTCAAGTCAATCACGGATGTTCAAAGATAACGTCGACGAAAGAGTAACTGTTTTCTTCTCTTCTTGGAAGAAGAAAATAGGGTGTTTTTTTGTTTTTTTTTTCTTCTTTTATTAAAGCTAAAATCTTAATGCTATTATGTAGTACTACACGGACTTTTTCACATAGAAATGAATGATAAATATTCTTAGAACACGTGTTTGAAACTATACTGGTATCTATAGTTATTTCAATTTTCAACACAAGAAAATAATTTTCTTAATTTGCACATGCACATGCACTTTCAGTTTCATGTAATTATATCATTGGTCTAACAGCTCAATACTTATAAATGCACCTAATTGCAGAACAATCCATGTCAGCCGGAATAGCTCAGTTGGGAGAGCGTTAGACTGAAGATCTAAAGGCCCCCGGTTCAATCCCGGGTTCCGGCACGGAACAATCCGGCGGCTGGCAGGATATTTTTTGCTACTCACTACTTTTGCAAGATAATCCAAAGAAACTTTTCTCCATAGAATGACTAGATGTAACTATACTAATGGCATGTCAGATTGTAGAAACAGTGCACATGATACGGGAGAAGAAAACACACATTTACCAGCTCAACGGTGATGTCTTTCTAATGATCAACTGTTCGTTAATCTAACTTGGTAACGTTGGCGATGATCCTTTATGATGTCAAGTCAATCACGGATGTTCAAAGATAACGTCGACGAAAGAGTAACTGTTTTCTTCTCTTCTTGGAAGAAGAAAATAGGGTGTTTTTTTGTTTTTTTTTTCTTCTTTTATTAAAGCTAAAATCTTAATGCTATTATGTAGTACTACACGGACTTTTTCACATAGAAATGAATGATAAATATTCTTAGAACACGTGTTTGAAACTATACTGGTATCTATAGTTATTTCAATTTTCAACACAAGAAAATAATTTTCTTAATTTGCACATGCACATGCACTTTCAGTTTCATGTAATTATATCATTGGTCTAACAGCTCAATACTTATAAATGCACCTAATTGCAGAACAATCCATGTCAGCCGGAATAGCTCAGTTGGGAGAGCGTTAGACTGAAGATCTAAAGGCCCCCGGTTCAATCCCGGGTTCCGGCACGGAACAATCCGGCGGCTGGCAGGATATTTTTTGCTACTCACTACTTTTGCAAGATAATCCAAAGAAACTTTTCTCCATAGAATGACTAGATGTAACTATACTAATGGCATGTCAGATTGTAGAAACAGTGCACATGATACGGGAGAAGAAAACACACATTTACCAGCTCAACGGTGATGTCTTTCTAATGATCAACTGTTCGTTAATCTAACTTGGTAACGTTGGCGATGATCCTTTATGATGTCAAGTCAATCACGGATGTTCAAAGATAACGTCGACGAAAGAGTAACTGTTTTCTTCTCTTCTTGGAAGAAGAAAATAGGGTGTTTTTTTGTTTTTTTTTTCTTCTTTTATTAAAGCTAAAATCTTAATGCTATTATGTAGTACTACACGGACTTTTTCACATAGAAATGAATGATAAATATTCTTAGAACACGTGTTTGAAACTATACTGGTATCTATAGTTATTTCAATTTTCAACACAAGAAAATAATTTTCTTAATTTGCACATGCACATGCACTTTCAGTTTCATGTAATTATATCATTGGTCTAACAGCTCAATACTTATAAATGCACCTAATTGCAGAACAATCCATGTCAGCCGGAATAGCTCAGTTGGGAGAGCGTTAGACTGAAGATCTAAAGGCCCCCGGTTCAATCCCGGGTTCCGGCACGGAACAATCCGGCGGCTGGCAGGATATTTTTTGCTACTCACTACTTTTGCAAGATAATCCAAAGAAACTTTTCTCCATAGAATGACTAGATGTAACTATACTAATGGCATGTCAGATTGTAGAAACAGTGCACATGATACGGGAGAAGAAAACACACATTTACCAGCTCAACGGTGATGTCTTTCTAATGATCAACTGTTCGTTAATCTAACTTGGTAACGTTGGCGATGATCCTTTATGATGTCAAGTCAATCACGGATGTTCAAAGATAACGTCGACGAAAGAGTAACTGTTTTCTTCTCTTCTTGGAAGAAGAAAATAGGGTGTTTTTTTGTTTTTTTTTTCTTCTTTTATTAAAGCTAAAATCTTAATGCTATTATGTAGTACTACACGGACTTTTTCACATAGAAATGAATGATAAATATTCTTAGAACACGTGTTTGAAACTATACTGGTATCTATAGTTATTTCAATTTTCAACACAAGAAAATAATTTTCTTAATTTGCACATGCACATGCACTTTCAGTTTCATGTAATTATATCATTGGTCTAACAGCTCAATACTTATAAATGCACCTAATTGCAGAACAATCCATGTCAGCCGGAATAGCTCAGTTGGGAGAGCGTTAGACTGAAGATCTAAAGGCCCCCGGTTCAATCCCGGGTTCCGGCACGGAACAATCCGGCGGCTGGCAGGATATTTTTTGCTACTCACTACTTTTGCAAGATAATCCAAAGAAACTTTTCTCCATAGAATGACTAGATGTAACTATACTAATGGCATGTCAGATTGTAGAAACAGTGCACATGATACGGGAGAAGAAAACACACATTTACCAGCTCAACGGTGATGTCTTTCTAATGATCAACTGTTCGTTAATCTAACTTGGTAACGTTGGCGATGATCCTTTATGATGTCAAGTCAATCACGGATGTTCAAAGATAACGTCGACGAAAGAGTAACTGTTTTCTTCTCTTCTTGGAAGAAGAAAATAGGGTGTTTTTTTGTTTTTTTTTTCTTCTTTTATTAAAGCTAAAATCTTAATGCTATTATGTAGTACTACACGGACTTTTTCACATAGAAATGAATGATAAATATTCTTAGAACACGTGTTTGAAACTATACTGGTATCTATAGTTATTTCAATTTTCAACACAAGAAAATAATTTTCTTAATTTGCACATGCACATGCACTTTCAGTTTCATGTAATTATATCATTGGTCTAACAGCTCAATACTTATAAATGCACCTAATTGCAGAACAATCCATGTCAGCCGGAATAGCTCAGTTGGGAGAGCGTTAGACTGAAGATCTAAAGGCCCCCGGTTCAATCCCGGGTTCCGGCACGGAACAATCCGGCGGCTGGCAGGATATTTTTTGCTACTCACTACTTTTGCAAGATAATCCAAAGAAACTTTTCTCCATAGAATGACTAGATGTAACTATACTAATGGCATGTCAGATTGTAGAAACAGTGCACATGATACGGGAGAAGAAAACACACATTTACCAGCTCAACGGTGATGTCTTTCTAATGATCAACTGTTCGTTAATCTAACTTGGTAACGTTGGCGATGATCCTTTATGATGTCAAGTCAATCACGGATGTTCAAAGATAACGTCGACGAAAGAGTAACTGTTTTCTTCTCTTCTTGGAAGAAGAAAATAGGGTGTTTTTTTGTTTTTTTTTTCTTCTTTTATTAAAGCTAAAATCTTAATGCTATTATGTAGTACTACACGGACTTTTTCACATAGAAATGAATGATAAATATTCTTAGAACACGTGTTTGAAACTATACTGGTATCTATAGTTATTTCAATTTTCAACACAAGAAAATAATTTTCTTAATTTGCACATGCACATGCACTTTCAGTTTCATGTAATTATATCATTGGTCTAACAGCTCAATACTTATAAATGCACCTAATTGCAGAACAATCCATGTCAGCCGGAATAGCTCAGTTGGGAGAGCGTTAGACTGAAGATCTAAAGGCCCCCGGTTCAATCCCGGGTTCCGGCACGGAACAATCCGGCGGCTGGCAGGATATTTTTTGCTACTCACTACTTTTGCAAGATAATCCAAAGAAACTTTTCTCCATAGAATGACTAGATGTAACTATACTAATGGCATGTCAGATTGTAGAAACAGTGCACATGATACGGGAGAAGAAAACACACATTTACCAGCTCAACGGTGATGTCTTTCTAATGATCAACTGTTCGTTAATCTAACTTGGTAACGTTGGCGATGATCCTTTATGATGTCAAGTCAATCACGGATGTTCAAAGATAACGTCGACGAAAGAGTAACTGTTTTCTTCTCTTCTTGGAAGAAGAAAATAGGGTGTTTTTTTGTTTTTTTTTTCTTCTTTTATTAAAGCTAAAATCTTAATGCTATTATGTAGTACTACACGGACTTTTTCACATAGAAATGAATGATAAATATTCTTAGAACACGTGTTTGAAACTATACTGGTATCTATAGTTATTTCAATTTTCAACACAAGAAAATAATTTTCTTAATTTGCACATGCACATGCACTTTCAGTTTCATGTAATTATATCATTGGTCTAACAGCTCAATACTTATAAATGCACCTAATTGCAGAACAATCCATGTCAGCCGGAATAGCTCAGTTGGGAGAGCGTTAGACTGAAGATCTAAAGGCCCCCGGTTCAATCCCGGGTTCCGGCACGGAACAATCCGGCGGCTGGCAGGATATTTTTTGCTACTCACTACTTTTGCAAGATAATCCAAAGAAACTTTTCTCCATAGAATGACTAGATGTAACTATACTAATGGCATGTCAGATTGTAGAAACAGTGCACATGATACGGGAGAAGAAAACACACATTTACCAGCTCAACGGTGATGTCTTTCTAATGATCAACTGTTCGTTAATCTAACTTGGTAACGTTGGCGATGATCCTTTATGATGTCAAGTCAATCACGGATGTTCAAAGATAACGTCGACGAAAGAGTAACTGTTTTCTTCTCTTCTTGGAAGAAGAAAATAGGGTGTTTTTTTGTTTTTTTTTTCTTCTTTTATTAAAGCTAAAATCTTAATGCTATTATGTAGTACTACACGGACTTTTTCACATAGAAATGAATGATAAATATTCTTAGAACACGTGTTTGAAACTATACTGGTATCTATAGTTATTTCAATTTTCAACACAAGAAAATAATTTTCTTAATTTGCACATGCACATGCACTTTCAGTTTCATGTAATTATATCATTGGTCTAACAGCTCAATACTTATAAATGCACCTAATTGCAGAACAATCCATGTCAGCCGGAATAGCTCAGTTGGGAGAGCGTTAGACTGAAGATCTAAAGGCCCCCGGTTCAATCCCGGGTTCCGGCACGGAACAATCCGGCGGCTGGCAGGATATTTTTTGCTACTCACTACTTTTGCAAGATAATCCAAAGAAACTTTTCTCCATAGAATGACTAGATGTAACTATACTAATGGCATGTCAGATTGTAGAAACAGTGCACATGATACGGGAGAAGAAAACACACATTTACCAGCTCAACGGTGATGTCTTTCTAATGATCAACTGTTCGTTAATCTAACTTGGTAACGTTGGCGATGATCCTTTATGATGTCAAGTCAATCACGGATGTTCAAAGATAACGTCGACGAAAGAGTAACTGTTTTCTTCTCTTCTTGGAAGAAGAAAATAGGGTGTTTTTTTGTTTTTTTTTTCTTCTTTTATTAAAGCTAAAATCTTAATGCTATTATGTAGTACTACACGGACTTTTTCACATAGAAATGAATGATAAATATTCTTAGAACACGTGTTTGAAACTATACTGGTATCTATAGTTATTTCAATTTTCAACACAAGAAAATAATTTTCTTAATTTGCACATGCACATGCACTTTCAGTTTCATGTAATTATATCATTGGTCTAACAGCTCAATACTTATAAATGCACCTAATTGCAGAACAATCCATGTCAGCCGGAATAGCTCAGTTGGGAGAGCGTTAGACTGAAGATCTAAAGGCCCCCGGTTCAATCCCGGGTTCCGGCACGGAACAATCCGGCGGCTGGCAGGATATTTTTTGCTACTCACTACTTTTGCAAGATAATCCAAAGAAACTTTTCTCCATAGAATGACTAGATGTAACTATACTAATGGCATGTCAGATTGTAGAAACAGTGCACATGATACGGGAGAAGAAAACACACATTTACCAGCTCAACGGTGATGTCTTTCTAATGATCAACTGTTCGTTAATCTAACTTGGTAACGTTGGCGATGATCCTTTATGATGTCAAGTCAATCACGGATGTTCAAAGATAACGTCGACGAAAGAGTAACTGTTTTCTTCTCTTCTTGGAAGAAGAAAATAGGGTGTTTTTAAGGTCTTTCCTCTACAAAGGAAAGACCTTATTGTTTTTCTTCCGTTTTTTCTTTTTCTTTTTTTTCTTCCAACATTTTTTTGACATGCCCGCCTCTTGTTTCTGTTGAAGTTATAAAGACCAAATATGGACCATAGCTAGACCTCACCAAGATGTATTACCAAATGACCCTGTTAAGGATTTCATCATCCCCTTTAGGAGTTATCTCCCTTTTATTGATTTTTTTCAACATTGCCCCCCCTCGTTGGTTTTAAAGATATCATGACCTTGATTGGACATAATGTAGATCTCATCATGATGTATAACCATGTGAGGCTGAATAGGATTTCATCGTCCCCTATGAGAGTTATATCCCCTTGAAACAATTTCTTTCCTTTGCGTTTTTCTCAGAAAGTATAAGAGATAGAATCGATTTGAAAACGGCAACATGTACAGGAAAAGATGGCAATGTTAATGAACATGTACAATCATTTTGTTATTAACCCTTATAAGGAGTTATTTCCCTTGAAAAATTGTACATAATTTTAGAAAAATTGTATTTCGAGAACCAGAAGTCGTAAAGACTTGGGACCTTCACCAATAATCTTTAATTCATGTGACCTTTAATATGCCGTCAAGGTCAAAGGTCACTGAGTGCAAAAAAAAAATTACGCTGCAATTTCAAGCTTACATATTAGGAAAACGATAAGACTTTGCTGCACACATACAGCGTATCAAATGTTCCTCTCGACGAGCTCTACATTTTATATGATAAGTCCAAAAATGTCCGACTGTCTGTTCAAAAGTTACAACGGGATGATTCTTAAAAGTATATTATTTTGTGTATATCTTCTTAAAGGTAACAGATATCAACCTACTATAAACTGCAAAGATGGTCAGTAATTCAAGACCGTCAATTTGAGGTCAATGTCAGGTCAAGATGAAATTTCACCTTGACCTTCAAAGTATACTATGACCTTGACCTTGTGATATTTGAAAGGTCAAGTGGTCCTGAGGTGAATAGTGGTAGTCCCATGTCTCTACGACTTCCGGTTCTCAAGTTTGGTATTGCATCATATATTTGATGATTAATTGTGACCTTGGTGAACTTTGAAATTGTCCCAATTCTTTTTCTATAATGTTGTCCTTTAACTGTAGATCATTTACCATTTAACAGATTTGAGATATCTATTGTCGTTTGCAATATAATGCAGTTTGAAATTTTGCGAGCGGGAGCATGTATTTCGGAATCGACAACAGCTTACCACTTGAAATGTTTTAGAAATTGAAGAGGTTAACATAGTTATATGTTTGACCAAATACCAAGAACATTCCATGGAAAAAAACACCAAAAAATCAATTTGAAAATTTCCGGTTTTGCATTGACTTTGTGAGTTTCATAAGTTCTATTTATATAGTTGATATTGCATCATTTTTGGCACTTTGTCAAATGGGGTCATTTGATATATCAAATTGAAGGTCTCAATAAACTCTACTCAAAAATGAAAATTTTAAACCCCTTTTCATTCCAGGGAGAAGGGTGGGGTCATTTAGTGCACAAATTCAAATTTCTCAGATGGTAAGGTTGTCGCATATCAAATGAAAGAACACAAAGCGTACATTTCAAATTTCGAATTGACGTCCCCCAAAAATTGGTTGGGTGGGGTCATTGAGTGCAGAAAATAAATTTTCTGATAAGATAGAGTTGTTGTATATCAAATGAAAGGTTATGATGTGTACATTTCGAATATCAAATTCCTGACCCCCAAAAATTAGTTGGATGGGGTTATTAAGTGCAAAAATCAAACTTCTAGAACATGGCTTTGTCACATATCAAATGAAAGATCATCAAGTCTACATTACCTATATCATACTTTCTATCTCGAAAATGTAGGCGGATGGAGTCATTAAGTGTAAAAAAAGCGAAAAGTTTCAGAAGGTATGCTTGTCGTATATCAAACGAAAGGTCGTACAAAGCACATTACGAAAACATCATTTTTACAGGAAAGACCTTTCAATTGTTTTACAAACAATTGAGATACTAGTTTTGTTTTTTTTTTCTTCTTTTATTAAAGCTAAAATCTTAATGCTATTATGTAGTACTACACGGACTTTTTCACATAGAAATGAATGATAAATATTCTTAGAACACGTGTTTGAAACTATACTGGTATCTATAGTTATTTCAATTTTCAACACAAGAAAATAATTTTCTTAATTTGCACATGCACATGCACTTTCAGTTTCATGTAATTATATCATTGGTCTAACAGCTCAATACTTATAAATGCACCTAATTGCAGAACAATCCATGTCAGCCGGAATAGCTCAGTTGGGAGAGCGTTAGACTGAAGATCTAAAGGCCCCCGGTTCAATCCCGGGTTCCGGCACGGAACAATCCGGCGGCTGGCAGGATATTTTTTGCTACTCACTACTTTTGCAAGATAATCCAAAGAAACTTTTCTCCATAGAATGACTAGATGTAACTATACTAATGGCATGTCAGATTGTAGAAACAGTGCACATGATACGGGAGAAGGAAACACACATTTACCAGCTCAACGGTGATGTCTTTCTAATGATCAACTGTTCGTTAATCTAACTTGGTAACGTTGGCGATGATCCTTTATGATGTCAAGTCAATCACGGATGTTCAAAGATAACGTCGACGAAAGAGTAACTGTTTTCTTCTCTTCTTGGAAGAAGAAAATAGGGTGTTTTTTTGTTTTTTTTTTCTTCTTTTATTAAAGCTAAAATCTTAATGCTATTATGTAGTACTACACGGACTTTTTCACATAGAAATGAATGATAAATATTCTTAGAACACGTGTTTGAAACTATACTGGTATCTATAGTTATTTCAATTTTCAACACAAGAAAATAATTTTCTTAATTTGCACATGCACATGCACTTTCAGTTTCATGTAATTATATCATTGGTCTAACAGCTCAATACTTATAAATGCACCTAATTGCAGAACAATCCATGTCAGCCGGAATAGCTCAGTTGGGAGAGCGTTAGACTGAAGATCTAAAGGCCCCCGGTTCAATCCCGGGTTCCGGCACGGAACAATCCGGCGGCTGGCAGGATATTTTTTGCTACTCACTACTTTTGCAAGATAATCCAAAGAAACTTTTCTCCATAGAATGACTAGATGTAACTATACTAATGGCATGTCAGATTGTAGAAACAGTGCACATGATACGGGAGAAGAAAACACACATTTACCAGCTCAACGGTGATGTCTTTCTAATGATCAACTGTTCGTTAATCTAACTTGGTAACGTTGGCGATGATCCTTTATGATGTCAAGTCAATCACGGATGTTCAAAGATAACGTCGACGAAAGAGTAACTGTTTTCTTCTCTTCTTGGAAGAAGAAAATAGGGTGTTTTTTTGTTTTTTTTTTCTTCTTTTATTAAAGCTAAAATCTTAATGCTATTATGTAGTACTACACGGACTTTTTCACATAGAAATGAATGATAAATATTCTTAGAACACGTGTTTGAAACTATACTGGTATCTATAGTTATTTCAATTTTCAACACAAGAAAATAATTTTCTTAATTTGCACATGCACATGCACTTTCAGTTTCATGTAATTATATCATTGGTCTAACAGCTCAATACTTATAAATGCACCTAATTGCAGAACAATCCATGTCAGCCGGAATAGCTCAGTTGGGAGAGCGTTAGACTGAAGATCTAAAGGCCCCCGGTTCAATCCCGGGTTCCGGCACGGAACAATCCGGCGGCTGGCAGGATATTTTTTGCTACTCACTACTTTTGCAAGATAATCCAAAGAAACTTTTCTCCATAGAATGACTAGATGTAACTATACTAATGGCATGTCAGATTGTAGAAACAGTGCACATGATACGGGAGAAGAAAACACACATTTACCAGCTCAACGGTGATGTCTTTCTAATGATCAACTGTTCGTTAATCTAACTTGGTAACGTTGGCGATGATCCTTTATGATGTCAAGTCAATCACGGATGTTCAAAGATAACGTCGACGAAAGAGTAACTGTTTTCTTCTCTTCTTGGAAGAAGAAAATAGGGTGTTTTTTTGTTTTTTTTTTCTTCTTTTATTAAAGCTAAAATCTTAATGCTATTATGTAGTACTACACGGACTTTTTCACATAGAAATGAATGATAAATATTCTTAGAACACGTGTTTGAAACTATACTGGTATCTATAGTTATTTCAATTTTCAACACAAGAAAATAATTTTCTTAATTTGCACATGCACATGCACTTTCAGTTTCATGTAATTATATCATTGGTCTAACAGCTCAATACTTATAAATGCACCTAATTGCAGAACAATCCATGTCAGCCGGAATAGCTCAGTTGGGAGAGCGTTAGACTGAAGATCTAAAGGCCCCCGGTTCAATCCCGGGTTCCGGCACGGAACAATCCGGCGGCTGGCAGGATATTTTTTGCTACTCACTACTTTTGCAAGATAATCCAAAGAAACTTTTCTCCATAGAATGACTAGATGTAACTATACTAATGGCATGTCAGATTGTAGAAACAGTGCACATGATACGGGAGAAGAAAACACACATTTACCAGCTCAACGGTGATGTCTTTCTAATGATCAACTGTTCGTTAATCTAACTTGGTAACGTTGGCGATGATCCTTTATGATGTCAAGTCAATCACGGATGTTCAAAGATAACGTCGACGAAAGAGTAACTGTTTTCTTCTCTTCTTGGAAGAAGAAAATAGGGTGTTTTTTTGTTTTTTTTTTCTTCTTTTATTAAAGCTAAAATCTTAATGCTATTATGTAGTACTACACGGACTTTTTCACATAGAAATGAATGATAAATATTCTTAGAACACGTGTTTGAAACTATACTGGTATCTATAGTTATTTCAATTTTCAACACAAGAAAATAATTTTCTTAATTTGCACATGCACATGCACTTTCAGTTTCATGTAATTATATCATTGGTCTAACAGCTCAATACTTATAAATGCACCTAATTGCAGAACAATCCATGTCAGCCGGAATAGCTCAGTTGGGAGAGCGTTAGACTGAAGATCTAAAGGCCCCCGGTTCAATCCCGGGTTCCGGCACGGAACAATCCGGCGGCTGGCAGGATATTTTTTGCTACTCACTACTTTTGCAAGATAATCCAAAGAAACTTTTCTCCATAGAATGACTAGATGTAACTATACTAATGGCATGTCAGATTGTAGAAACAGTGCACATGATACGGGAGAAGAAAACACACATTTACCAGCTCAACGGTGATGTCTTTCTAATGATCAACTGTTCGTTAATCTAACTTGGTAACGTTGGCGATGATCCTTTATGATGTCAAGTCAATCACGGATGTTCAAAGATAACGTCGACGAAAGAGTAACTGTTTTCTTCTCTTCTTGGAAGAAGAAAATAGGGTGTTTTTTTGTTTTTTTTTTCTTCTTTTATTAAAGCTAAAATCTTAATGCTATTATGTAGTACTACACGGACTTTTTCACATAGAAATGAATGATAAATATTCTTAGAACACGTGTTTGAAACTATACTGGTATCTATAGTTATTTCAATTTTCAACACAAGAAAATAATTTTCTTAATTTGCACATGCACATGCACTTTCAGTTTCATGTAATTATATCATTGGTCTAACAGCTCAATACTTATAAATGCACCTAATTGCAGAACAATCCATGTCAGCCGGAATAGCTCAGTTGGGAGAGCGTTAGACTGAAGATCTAAAGGCCCCCGGTTCAATCCCGGGTTCCGGCACGGAACAATCCGGCGGCTGGCAGGATATTTTTTGCTACTCACTACTTTTGCAAGATAATCCAAAGAAACTTTTCTCCATAGAATGACTAGATGTAACTATACTAATGGCATGTCAGATTGTAGAAACAGTGCACATGATACGGGAGAAGAAAACACACATTTACCAGCTCAACGGTGATGTCTTTCTAATGATCAACTGTTCGTTAATCTAACTTGGTAACGTTGGCGATGATCCTTTATGATGTCAAGTCAATCACGGATGTTCAAAGATAACGTCGACGAAAGAGTAACTGTTTTCTTCTCTTCTTGGAAGAAGAAAATAGGGTGTTTTTTTGTTTTTTTTTTCTTCTTTTATTAAAGCTAAAATCTTAATGCTATTATGTAGTACTACACGGACTTTTTCACATAGAAATGAATGATAAATATTCTTAGAACACGTGTTTGAAACTATACTGGTATCTATAGTTATTTCAATTTTCAACACAAGAAAATAATTTTCTTAATTTGCACATGCACATGCACTTTCAGTTTCATGTAATTATATCATTGGTCTAACAGCTCAATACTTATAAATGCACCTAATTGCAGAACAATCCATGTCAGCCGGAATAGCTCAGTTGGGAGAGCGTTAGACTGAAGATCTAAAGGCCCCCGGTTCAATCCCGGGTTCCGGCACGGAACAATCCGGCGGCTGGCAGGATATTTTTTGCTACTCACTACTTTTGCAAGATAATCCAAAGAAACTTTTCTCCATAGAATGACTAGATGTAACTATACTAATGGCATGTCAGATTGTAGAAACAGTGCACATGATACGGGAGAAGAAAACACACATTTACCAGCTCAACGGTGATGTCTTTCTAATGATCAACTGTTCGTTAATCTAACTTGGTAACGTTGGCGATGATCCTTTATGATGTCAAGTCAATCACGGATGTTCAAAGATAACGTCGACGAAAGAGTAACTGTTTTCTTCTCTTCTTGGAAGAAGAAAATAGGGTGTTTTTTTGTTTTTTTTTTCTTCTTTTATTAAAGCTAAAATCTTAATGCTATTATGTAGTACTACACGGACTTTTTCACATAGAAATGAATGATAAATATTCTTAGAACACGTGTTTGAAACTATACTGGTATCTATAGTTATTTCAATTTTCAACACAAGAAAATAATTTTCTTAATTTGCACATGCACATGCACTTTCAGTTTCATGTAATTATATCATTGGTCTAACAGCTCAATACTTATAAATGCACCTAATTGCAGAACAATCCATGTCAGCCGGAATAGCTCAGTTGGGAGAGCGTTAGACTGAAGATCTAAAGGCCCCCGGTTCAATCCCGGGTTCCGGCACGGAACAATCCGGCGGCTGGCAGGATATTTTTTGCTACTCACTACTTTTGCAAGATAATCCAAAGAAACTTTTCTCCATAGAATGACTAGATGTAACTATACTAATGGCATGTCAGATTGTAGAAACAGTGCACATGATACGGGAGAAGAAAACACACATTTACCAGCTCAACGGTGATGTCTTTCTAATGATCAACTGTTCGTTAATCTAACTTGGTAACGTTGGCGATGATCCTTTATGATGTCAAGTCAATCACGGATGTTCAAAGATAACGTCGACGAAAGAGTAACTGTTTTCTTCTCTTCTTGGAAGAAGAAAATAGGGTGTTTTTTTGTTTTTTTTTCTTCTTTTATTAAAGCTAAAATCTTAATGCTATTATGTAGTACTACACGGACTTTTTCACATAGAAATGAATGATAAATATTCTTAGAACACGTGTTTGAAACTATACTGGTATCTATAGTTATTTCAATTTTCAACACAAGAAAATAATTTTCTTAATTTGCACATGCACATGCACTTTCAGTTTCATGTAATTATATCATTGGTCTAACAGCTCAATACTTATAAATGCACCTAATTGCAGAACAATCCATGTCAGCCGGAATAGCTCAGTTGGGAGAGCGTTAGACTGAAGATCTAAAGGCCCCCGGTTCAATCCCGGGTTCCGGCACGGAACAATCCGGCGGCTGGCAGGATATTTTTTGCTACTCACTACTTTTGCAAGATAATCCAAAGAAACTTTTCTCCATAGAATGACTAGATGTAACTATACTAATGGCATGTCAGATTGTAGAAACAGTGCACATGATACGGGAGAAGAAAACACACATTTACCAGCTCAACGGTGATGTCTTTCTAATGATCAACTGTTCGTTAATCTAACTTGGTAACGTTGGCGATGATCCTTTATGATGTCAAGTCAATCACGGATGTTCAAAGATAACGTCGACGAAAGAGTAACTGTTTTCTTCTCTTCTTGGAAGAAGAAAATAGGGTGTTTTTTTGTTTTTTTTTTCTTCTTTTATTAAAGCTAAAATCTTAATGCTATTATGTAGTACTACACGGACTTTTTCACATAGAAATGAATGATAAATATTCTTAGAACACGTGTTTGAAACTATACTGGTATCTATAGTTATTTCAATTTTCAACACAAGAAAATAATTTTCTTAATTTGCACATGCACATGCACTTTCAGTTTCATGTAATTATATCATTGGTCTAACAGCTCAATACTTATAAATGCACCTAATTGCAGAACAATCCATGTCAGCCGGAATAGCTCAGTTGGGAGAGCGTTAGACTGAAGATCTAAAGGCCCCCGGTTCAATCCCGGGTTCCGGCACGGAACAATCCGGCGGCTGGCAGGATATTTTTTGCTACTCACTACTTTTGCAAGATAATCCAAAGAAACTTTTCTCCATAGAATGACTAGATGTAACTATACTAATGGCATGTCAGATTGTAGAAACAGTGCACATGATACGGGAGAAGAAAACACACATTTACCAGCTCAACGGTGATGTCTTTCTAATGATCAACTGTTCGTTAATCTAACTTGGTAACGTTGGCGATGATCCTTTATGATGTCAAGTCAATCACGGATGTTCAAAGATAACGTCGACGAAAGAGTAACTGTTTTCTTCTCTTCTTGGAAGAAGAAAATAGGGTGTTTTTTTGTTTTTTTTTTCTTCTTTTATTAAAGCTAAAATCTTAATGCTATTATGTAGTACTACACGGACTTTTTCACATAGAAATGAATGATAAATATTCTTAGAACACGTGTTTGAAACTATACTGGTATCTATAGTTATTTCAATTTTCAACACAAGAAAATAATTTTCTTAATTTGCACATGCACATGCACTTTCAGTTTCATGTAATTATATCATTGGTCTAACAGCTCAATACTTATAAATGCACCTAATTGCAGAACAATCCATGTCAGCCGGAATAGCTCAGTTGGGAGAGCGTTAGACTGAAGATCTAAAGGCCCCCGGTTCAATCCCGGGTTCCGGCACGGAACAATCCGGCGGCTGGCAGGATATTTTTTGCTACTCACTACTTTTGCAAGATAATCCAAAGAAACTTTTCTCCATAGAATGACTAGATGTAACTATACTAATGGCATGTCAGATTGTAGAAACAGTGCACATGATACGGGAGAAGAAAACACACATTTACCAGCTCAACGGTGATGTCTTTCTAATGATCAACTGTTCGTTAATCTAACTTGGTAACGTTGGCGATGATCCTTTATGATGTCAAGTCAATCACGGATGTTCAAAGATAACGTCGACGAAAGAGTAACTGTTTTCTTCTCTTCTTGGAAGAAGAAAATAGGGTGTTTTTTTGTTTTTTTTTTCTTCTTTTATTAAAGCTAAAATCTTAATGCTATTATGTAGTACTACACGGACTTTTTCACATAGAAATGAATGATAAATATTCTTAGAACACGTGTTTGAAACTATACTGGTATCTATAGTTATTTCAATTTTCAACACAAGAAAATAATTTTCTTAATTTGCACATGCACATGCACTTTCAGTTTCATGTAATTATATCATTGGTCTAACAGCTCAATACTTATAAATGCACCTAATTGCAGAACAATCCATGTCAGCCGGAATAGCTCAGTTGGGAGAGCGTTAGACTGAAGATCTAAAGGCCCCCGGTTCAATCCCGGGTTCCGGCACGGAACAATCCGGCGGCTGGCAGGATATTTTTTGCTACTCACTACTTTTGCAAGATAATCCAAAGAAACTTTTCTCCATAGAATGACTAGATGTAACTATACTAATGGCATGTCAGATTGTAGAAACAGTGCACATGATACGGGAGAAGAAAACACACATTTACCAGCTCAACGGTGATGTCTTTCTAATGATCAACTGTTCGTTAATCTAACTTGGTAACGTTGGCGATGATCCTTTATGATGTCAAGTCAATCACGGATGTTCAAAGATAACGTCGACGAAAGAGTAACTGTTTTCTTCTCTTCTTGGAAGAAGAAAATAGGGTGTTTTTTTTTTTTTTTTTTCTTCTTTTATTAAAGCTAAAATCTTAATGCTATTATGTAGTACTACACGGACTTTTTCACATAGAAATGAATGATAAATATTCTTAGAACACGTGTTTGAAACTATACTGGTATCTATAGTTATTTCAATTTTCAACACAAGAAAATAATTTTCTTAATTTGCACATGCACATGCACTTTCAGTTTCATGTAATTATATCATTGGTCTAACAGCTCAATACTTATAAATGCACCTAATTGCAGAACAATCCATGTCAGCCGGAATAGCTCAGTTGGGAGAGCGTTAGACTGAAGATCTAAAGGCCCCCGGTTCAATCCCGGGTTCCGGCACGGAACAATCCGGCGGCTGGCAGGATATTTTTTGCTACTCACTACTTTTGCAAGATAATCCAAAGAAACTTTTCTCCATAGAATGACTAGATGTAACTATACTAATGGCATGTAAGATTGTAGAAACAGTGCACATGATACGGGAGAAGAAAACACACATTTACCAGCTCAACGGTGATGTCTTTCTAATGATCAACTGTTCGTTAATCTAACTTGGTAACGTTGGCGATGATCCTTTATGATGTCAAGTCAATCACGGATGTTCAAAGATAACGTCGACGAAAGAGTAACTGTTTTCTTCTCTTCTTGGAAGAAGAAAATAGGGTGTTTTTTTGTTTTTTTTTCTTCTTTTATTAAAGCTAAAATCTTAATGCTATTATGTAGTACTACACGGACTTTTTCACATAGAAATGAATGATAAATATTCTTAGAACACGTGTTTGAAACTATACTGGTATCTATAGTTATTTCAATTTTCAACACAAGAAAATAATTTTCTTAATTTGCACATGCACATGCACTTTCAGTTTCATGTAATTATATCATTGGTCTAACAGCTCAATACTTATAAATGCACCTAATTGCAGAACAATCCATGTCAGCCGGAATAGCTCAGTTGGGAGAGCGTTAGACTGAAGATCTAAAGGCCCCCGGTTCAATCCCGGGTTCCGGCACGGAACAATCCGGCGGCTGGCAGGATATTTTTTGCTACTCACTACTTTTGCAAGATAATCCAAAGAAACTTTTCTCCATAGAATGACTAGATGTAACTATACTAATGGCATGTCAGATTGTAGAAACAGTGCACATGATACGGGAGAAGAAAACACACATTTACCAGCTCAACGGTGATGTCTTTCTAATGATCAACTGTTCGTTAATCTAACTTGGTAACGTTGGCGATGATCCTTTATGATGTCAAGTCAATCACGGATGTTCAAAGATAACGTCGACGAAAGAGTAACTGTTTTCTTCTCTTCTTGGAAGAAGAAAATAGGGTGTTTTTTTTTTTTTTTTTTCTTCTTTTATTAAAGCTAAAATCTTAATGCTATTATGTAGTACTACACGGACTTTTTCACATAGAAATGAATGATAAATATTCTTAGAACACGTGTTTGAAACTATACTGGTATCTATAGTTATTTCAATTTTCAACACAAGAAAATAATTTTCTTAATTTGCACATGCACATGCACTTTCAGTTTCATGTAATTATATCATTGGTCTAACAGCTCAATACTTATAAATGCACCTAATTGCAGAACAATCCATGTCAGCCGGAATAGCTCAGTTGGGAGAGCGTTAGACTGAAGATCTAAAGGCCCCCGGTTCAATCCCGGGTTCCGGCACGGAACAATCCGGCGGCTGGCAGGATATTTTTTGCTACTCACTACTTTTGCAAGATAATCCAAAGAAACTTTTCTCCATAGAATGACTAGATGTAACTATACTAATGGCATGTCAGATTGTAGAAACAGTGCACATGATACGGGAGAAGAAAACACACATTTACCAGCTCAACGGTGATGTCTTTCTAATGATCAACTGTTCGTTAATCTAACTTGGTAACGTTGGCGATGATCCTTTATGATGTCAAGTCAATCACGGATGTTCAAAGATAACGTCGACGAAAGAGTAACTGTTTTCTTCTCTTCTTGGAAGAAGAAAATAGGGTGTTTTTTTGTTTTTTTTTTTCTTCTTTTATTAAAGCTAAAATCTTAATGCTATTATGTAGTACTACACGGACTTTTTCACATAGAAATGAATGATAAATATTCTTAGAACACGTGTTTGAAACTATACTGGTATCTATAGTTATTTCAATTTTCAACACAAGAAAATAATTTTCTTAATTTGCACATGCACATGCACTTTCAGTTTCATGTAATTATATCATTGGTCTAACAGCTCAATACTTATAAATGCACCTAATTGCAGAACAATCCATGTCAGCCGGAATAGCTCAGTTGGGAGAGCGTTAGACTGAAGATCTAAAGGCCCCCGGTTCAATCCCGGGTTCCGGCACGGAACAATCCGGCGGCTGGCAGGATATTTTTTGCTACTCACTACTTTTGCAAGATAATCCAAAGAAACTTTTCTCCATAGAATGACTAGATGTAACTATACTAATGGCATGTCAGATTGTAGAAACAGTGCACATGATACGGGAGAAGAAAACACACATTTACCAGCTCAACGGTGATGTCTTTCTAATGATCAACTGTTCGTTAATCTAACTTGGTAACGTTGGCGATGATCCTTTATGATGTCAAGTCAATCACGGATGTTCAAAGATAACGTCGACGAAAGAGTAACTGTTTTCTTCTCTTCTTGGAAGAAGAAAATAGGGTGTTTTTTTGTTTTTTTTTCTTCTTTTATTAAAGCTAAAATCTTAATGCTATTATGTAGTACTACACGGACTTTTTCACATAGAAATGAATGATAAATATTCTTAGAACACGTGTTTGAAACTATACTGGTATCTATAGTTATTTCAATTTTCAACACAAGAAAATAATTTTCTTAATTTGCACATGCACATGCACTTTCAGTTTCATGTAATTATATCATTGGTCTAACAGCTCAATACTTATAAATGCACCTAATTGCAGAACAATCCATGTCAGCCGGAATAGCTCAGTTGGGAGAGCGTTAGACTGAAGATCTAAAGGCCCCCGGTTCAATCCCGGGTTCCGGCACGGAACAATCCGGCGGCTGGCAGGATATTTTTTGCTACTCACTACTTTTGCAAGATAATCCAAAGAAACTTTTCTCCATAGAATGACTAGATGTAACTATACTAATGGCATGTCAGATTGTAGAAACAGTGCACATGATACGGGAGAAGAAAACACACATTTACCAGCTCAACGGTGATGTCTTTCTAATGATCAACTGTTCGTTAATCTAACTTGGTAACGTTGGCGATGATCCTTTATGATGTCAAGTCAATCACGGATGTTCAAAGATAACGTCGACGAAAGAGTAACTGTTTTCTTCTCTTCTTGGAAGAAGAAAATAGGGTGTTTTTTTTTTTTTTTTTTCTTCTTTTATTAAAGCTAAAATCTTAATGCTATTATGTAGTACTACACGGACTTTTTCACATAGAAATGAATGATAAATATTCTTAGAACACGTGTTTGAAACTATACTGGTATCTATAGTTATTTCAATTTTCAACACAAGAAAATAATTTTCTTAATTTGCACATGCACATGCACTTTCAGTTTCATGTAATTATATCATTGGTCTAACAGCTCAATACTTATAAATGCACCTAATTGCAGAACAATCCATGTCAGCCGGAATAGCTCAGTTGGGAGAGCGTTAGACTGAAGATCTAAAGGCCCCCGGTTCAATCCCGGGTTCCGGCACGGAACAATCCGGCGGCTGGCAGGATATTTTTTGCTACTCACTACTTTTGCAAGATAATCCAAAGAAACTTTTCTCCATAGAATGACTAGATGTAACTATACTAATGGCATGTCAGATTGTAGAAACAGTGCACATGATACGGGAGAAGAAAACACACATTTACCAGCTCAACGGTGATGTCTTTCTAATGATCAACTGTTCGTTAATCTAACTTGGTAACGTTGGCGATGATCCTTTATGATGTCAAGTCAATCACGGATGTTCAAAGATAACGTCGACGAAAGAGTAACTGTTTTCTTCTCTTCTTGGAAGAAGAAAATAGGGTGTTTTTTTGTTTTTTTTTTTCTTCTTTTATTAAAGCTAAAATCTTAATGCTATTATGTAGTACTACACGGACTTTTTCACATAGAAATGAATGATAAATATTCTTAGAACACGTGTTTGAAACTATACTGGTATCTATAGTTATTTCAATTTTCAACACAAGAAAATAATTTTCTTAATTTGCACATGCACATGCACTTTCAGTTTCATGTAATTATATCATTGGTCTAACAGCTCAATACTTATAAATGCACCTAATTGCAGAACAATCCATGTCAGCCGGAATAGCTCAGTTGGGAGAGCGTTAGACTGAAGATCTAAAGGCCCCCGGTTCAATCCCGGGTTCCGGCACGGAACAATCCGGCGGCTGGCAGGATATTTTTTGCTACTCACTACTTTTGCAAGATAATCCAAAGAAACTTTTCTCCATAGAATGACTAGATGTAACTATACTAATGGCATGTCAGATTGTAGAAACAGTGCACATGATACGGGAGAAGAAAACACACATTTACCAGCTCAACGGTGATGTCTTTCTAATGATCAACTGTTCGTTAATCTAACTTGGTAACGTTGGCGATGATCCTTTATGATGTCAAGTCAATCACGGATGTTCAAAGATAACGTCGACGAAAGAGTAACTGTTTTCTTCTCTTCTTGGAAGAAGAAAATAGGGTGTTTTTAAGGTCTTTCCTCTACAAAGGAAAGACCTTATTGTTTTTCTTCCGTTTTTTCTTTTTCTTTTTTTTCTTCCAACATTTTTTTGACATGCCCGCCTCTTGTTTCTGTTGAAGTTATAAAGACCAAATATGGACCATAGCTAGACCTCACCAAGATGTATTACCAAATGACCCTGTTAAGGATTTCATCATCCCCTTTAGGAGTTATCTCCCTTTTATTGATTTTTTTCAACATTGCCCCCCCTCGTTGGTTTTAAAGATATCATGACCTTGATTGGACATAATGTAGATCTCATCATGATGTATAACCATGTGAGGCTGAATAGGATTTCATCGTCCCCTATGAGAGTTATATCCCCTTGAAACAATTTCTTTCCTTTGCGTTTTTCTCAGAAAGTATAAGAGATAGAATCGATTTGAAAACGGCAACATGTACAGGAAAAGATGGCAATGTTAATGAACATGTACAATCATTTTGTTATTAACCCTTATAAGGAGTTATTTCCCTTGAAAAATTGTACATAATTTTAGAAAAATTGTATTTCGAGAACCAGAAGTCGTAAAGACTTGGGACCTTCACCAATAATCTTTAATTCATGTGACCTTTAATATGCCGTCAAGGTCAAAGGTCACTGAGTGCAAAAAAAAAAATACGCTGCAATTTCAAGCTTACATATTAGGAAAACGATAAGACTTTGCTGCACACATACAGCGTATCAAATGTTCCTCTCGACGAGCTCTACATTTTATATGATAAGTCCAAAAATGTCCGACTGTCTGTTCAAAAGTTACAACGGGATGATTCTTAAAAGTATATTATTTTGTGTATATCTTCTTAAAGGTAACAGATATCAACCTACTATAAACTGCAAAGATGGTCAGTAATTCAAGACCGTCAATTTGAGGTCAATGTCAGGTCAAGATGAAATTTCACCTTGACCTTCAAAGTATACTATGACCTTGACCTTGTGATATTTGAAAGGTCAAGTGGTCCTGAGGTGAATAGTGGTAGTCCCATGTCTCTACGACTTCCGGTTCTCAAGTTTGGTATTGCATCATATATTTGATGATTAATTGTGACCTTGGTGAACTTTGAAATTGTCCCAATTCTTTTTCTATAATGTTGTCCTTTAACTGTAGATCATTTACCATTTAACAGATTTGAGATATCTATTGTCGTTTGCAATATAATGCAGTTTGAAATTTTGCGAGCGGGAGCATGTATTTCGGAATCGACAACAGCTTACCACTTGAAATGTTTTAGAAATTGAAGAGGTTAACATAGTTATATGTTTGACCAAATACCAAGAACATTCCATGGAAAAAAACACCAAAAAATCAATTTGAAAATTTCCGGTTTTGCATTGACTTTGTGAGTTTCATAAGTTCTATTTATATAGTTGATATTGCATCATTTTTGGCACTTTGTCAAATGGGGTCATTTGATATATCAAATTGAAGGTCTCAATAAACTCTACTCAAAAATGAAAATTTTAAACCCCTTTTCATTCCAGGGAGAAGGGTGGGGTCATTTAGTGCACAAATTCAAATTTCTCAGATGGTAAGGTTGTCGCATATCAAATGAAAGAACACAAAGCGTACATTTCAAATTTCGAATTGACGTCCCCCAAAAATTGGTTGGGTGGGGTCATTGAGTGCAGAAAATAAATTTTCTGATAAGATAGAGTTGTTGTATATCAAATGAAAGGTTATGATGTGTACATTTCGAATATCAAATTCCTGACCCCCAAAAATTAGTTGGATGGGGTTATTAAGTGCAAAAATCAAACTTCTAGAACATGGCTTTGTCACATATCAAATGAAAGATCATCAAGTCTACATTACCTATATCATACTTTCTATCTCGAAAATGTAGGCGGATGGAGTCATTAAGTGTAAAAAAAGCGAAAAGTTTCAGAAGGTATGCTTGTCGTATATCAAACGAAAGGTCGTACAAAGCACATTACGAAAACATCATTTTTACAGGAAAGACCTTTCAATTGTTTTACAAACAATTGAGATACTAGTTTTGTTTTTTTTTTCTTCTTTTATTAAAGCTAAAATCTTAATGCTATTATGTAGTACTACACGGACTTTTTCACATAGAAATGAATGATAAATATTCTTAGAACACGTGTTTGAAACTATACTGGTATCTATAGTTATTTCAATTTTCAACACAAGAAAATAATTTTCTTAATTTGCACATGCACATGCACTTTCAGTTTCATGTAATTATATCATTGGTCTAACAGCTCAATACTTATAAATGCACCTAATTGCAGAACAATCCATGTCAGCCGGAATAGCTCAGTTGGGAGAGCGTTAGACTGAAGATCTAAAGGCCCCCGGTTCAATCCCGGGTTCCGGCACGGAACAATCCGGCGGCTGGCAGGATATTTTTTGCTACTCACTACTTTTGCAAGATAATCCAAAGAAACTTTTCTCCATAGAATGACTAGATGTAACTATACTAATGGCATGTCAGATTGTAGAAACAGTGCACATGATACGGGAGAAGAAAACACACATTTACCAGCTCAACGGTGATGTCTTTCTAATGATCAACTGTTCGTTAATCTAACTTGGTAACGTTGGCGATGATCCTTTATGATGTCAAGTCAATCACGGATGTTCAAAGATAACGTCGACGAAAGAGTAACTGTTTTCTTCTCTTCTTGGAAGAAGAAAATAGGGTGTTTTTTTGTTTTTTTTTTCTTCTTTTATTAAAGCTAAAATCTTAATGCTATTATGTAGTACTACACGGACTTTTTCACATAGAAATGAATGATAAATATTCTTAGAACACGTGTTTGAAACTATACTGGTATCTATAGTTATTTCAATTTTCAACACAAGAAAATAATTTTCTTAATTTGCACATGCACATGCACTTTCAGTTTCATGTAATTATATCATTGGTCTAACAGCTCAATACTTATAAATGCACCTAATTGCAGAACAATCCATGTCAGCCGGAATAGCTCAGTTGGGAGAGCGTTAGACTGAAGATCTAAAGGCCCCCGGTTCAATCCCGGGTTCCGGCACGGAACAATCCGGCGGCTGGCAGGATATTTTTTGCTACTCACTACTTTTGCAAGATAATCCAAAGAATCTTTTCTCCATAGAATGACTAGATGTAACTATACTAATGGCATGTCAGATTGTAGAAACAGTGCACATGATACGGGAGAAGAAAACACACATTTACCAGCTCAACGGTGATGTCTTTCTAATGATCAACTGTTCGTTAATCTAACTTGGTAACGTTGGCGATGATCCTTTATGATGTCAAGTCAATCACGGATGTTCAAAGATAACGTCGACGAAAGAGTAACTGTTTTCTTCTCTTCTTGGAAGAAGAAAATAGGGTGTTTTTTTGTTTTTTTTTTCTTCTTTTATTAAAGCTAAAATCTTAATGCTATTATGTAGTACTACACGGACTTTTTCACATAGAAATGAATGATAAATATTCTTAGAACACGTGTTTGAAACTATACTGGTATCTATAGTTATTTCAATTTTCAACACAAGAAAATAATTTTCTTAATTTGCACATGCACATGCACTTTCAGTTTCATGTAATTATATCATTGGTCTAACAGCTCAATACTTATAAATGCACCTAATTGCAGAACAATCCATGTCAGCCGGAATAGCTCAGTTGGGAGAGCGTTAGACTGAAGATCTAAAGGCCCCCGGTTCAATCCCGGGTTCCGGCACGGAACAATCCGGCGGCTGGCAGGATATTTTTTGCTACTCACTACTTTTGCAAGATAATCCAAAGAAACTTTTCTCCATAGAATGACTAGATGTAACTATACTAATGGCATGTCAGATTGTAGAAACAGTGCACATGATACGGGAGAAGAAAACACACATTTACCAGCTCAACGGTGATGTCTTTCTAATGATCAACTGTTCGTTAATCTAACTTGGTAACGTTGGCGATGATCCTTTATGATGTCAAGTCAATCACGGATGTTCAAAGATAACGTCGACGAAAGAGTAACTGTTTTCTTCTCTTCTTGGAAGAAGAAAATAGGGTGTTTTTTTGTTTTTTTTTTCTTCTTTTATTAAAGCTAAAATCTTAATGCTATTATGTAGTACTACACGGACTTTTTCACATAGAAATGAATGATAAATATTCTTAGAACACGTGTTTGAAACTATACTGGTATCTATAGTTATTTCAATTTTCAACACAAGAAAATAATTTTCTTAATTTGCACATGCACATGCACTTTCAGTTTCATGTAATTATATCATTGGTCTAACAGCTCAATACTTATAAATGCACCTAATTGCAGAACAATCCATGTCAGCCGGAATAGCTCAGTTGGGAGAGCGTTAGACTGAAGATCTAAAGGCCCCCGGTTCAATCCCGGGTTCCGGCACGGAACAATCCGGCGGCTGGCAGGATATTTTTTGCTACTCACTACTTTTGCAAGATAATCCAAAGAAACTTTTCTCCATAGAATGACTAGATGTAACTATACTAATGGCATGTCAGATTGTAGAAACAGTGCACATGATACGGGAGAAGAAAACACACATTTACCAGCTCAACGGTGATGTCTTTCTAATGATCAACTGTTCGTTAATCTAACTTGGTAACGTTGGCGATGATCCTTTATGATGTCAAGTCAATCACGGATGTTCAAAGATAACGTCGACGAAAGAGTAACTGTTTTCTTCTCTTCTTGGAAGAAGAAAATAGGGTGTTTTTTTGTTTTTTTTTTCTTCTTTTATTAAAGCTAAAATCTTAATGCTATTATGTAGTACTACACGGACTTTTTCACATAGAAATGAATGATAAATATTCTTAGAACACGTGTTTGAAACTATACTGGTATCTATAGTTATTTCAATTTTCAACACAAGAAAATAATTTTCTTAATTTGCACATGCACATGCACTTTCAGTTTCATGTAATTATATCATTGGTCTAACAGCTCAATACTTATAAATGCACCTAATTGCAGAACAATCCATGTCAGCCGGAATAGCTCAGTTGGGAGAGCGTTAGACTGAAGATCTAAAGGCCCCCGGTTCAATCCCGGGTTCCGGCACGGAACAATCCGGCGGCTGGCAGGATATTTTTTGCTACTCACTACTTTTGCAAGATAATCCAAAGAAACTTTTCTCCATAGAATGACTAGATGTAACTATACTAATGGCATGTCAGATTGTAGAAACAGTGCACATGATACGGGAGAAGAAAACACACATTTACCAGCTCAACGGTGATGTCTTTCTAATGATCAACTGTTCGTTAATCTAACTTGGTAACGTTGGCGATGATCCTTTATGATGTCAAGTCAATCACGGATGTTCAAAGATAACGTCGACGAAAGAGTAACTGTTTTCTTCTCTTCTTGGAAGAAGAAAATAGGGTGTTTTTTTGTTTTTTTTTTCTTCTTTTATTAAAGCTAAAATCTTAATGCTATTATGTAGTACTACACGGACTTTTTCACATAGAAATGAATGATAAATATTCTTAGAACACGTGTTTGAAACTATACTGGTATCTATAGTTATTTCAATTTTCAACACAAGAAAATAATTTTCTTAATTTGCACATGCACATGCACTTTCAGTTTCATGTAATTATATCATTGGTCTAACAGCTCAATACTTATAAATGCACCTAATTGCAGAACAATCCATGTCAGCCGGAATAGCTCAGTTGGGAGAGCGTTAGACTGAAGATCTAAAGGCCCCCGGTTCAATCCCGGGTTCCGGCACGGAACAATCCGGCGGCTGGCAGGATATTTTTTGCTACTCACTACTTTTGCAAGATAATCCAAAGAAACTTTTCTCCATAGAATGACTAGATGTAACTATACTAATGGCATGTCAGATTGTAGAAACAGTGCACATGATACGGGAGAAGAAAACACACATTTACCAGCTCAACGGTGATGTCTTTCTAATGATCAACTGTTCGTTAATCTAACTTGGTAACGTTGGCGATGATCCTTTATGATGTCAAGTCAATCACGGATGTTCAAAGATAACGTCGACGAAAGAGTAACTGTTTTCTTCTCTTCTTGGAAGAAGAAAATAGGGTGTTTTTTTGTTTTTTTTTCTTCTTTTATTAAAGCTAAAATCTTAATGCTATTATGTAGTACTACACGGACTTTTTCACATAGAAATGAATGATAAATATTCTTAGAACACGTGTTTGAAACTATACTGGTATCTATAGTTATTTCAATTTTCAACACAAGAAAATAATTTTCTTAATTTGCACATGCACATGCACTTTCAGTTTCATGTAATTATATCATTGGTCTAACAGCTCAATACTTATAAATGCACCTAATTGCAGAACAATCCATGTCAGCCGGAATAGCTCAGTTGGGAGAGCGTTAGACTGAAGATCTAAAGGCCCCCGGTTCAATCCCGGGTTCCGGCACGGAACAATCCGGCGGCTGGCAGGATATTTTTTGCTACTCACTACTTTTGCAAGATAATCCAAAGAAACTTTTCTCCATAGAATGACTAGATGTAACTATACTAATGGCATGTCAGATTGTAGAAACAGTGCACATGATACGGGAGAAGAAAACCCACATTTACCAGCTCAACGGTGATGTCTTTCTAATGATCAACTGTTCGTTAATCTAACTTGGTAACGTTGGCGATGATCCTTTATGATGTCAAGTCAATCACGGATGTTCAAAGATAACGTCGACGAAAGAGTAACTGTTTTCTTCTCTTCTTGGAAGAAGAAAATAGGGTGTTTTTTTTTTTTTTTTTTCTTCTTTTATTAAAGCTAAAATCTTAATGCTATTATGTAGTACTACACGGACTTTTTCACATAGAAATGAATGATAAATATTCTTAGAACACGTGTTTGAAACTATACTGGTATCTATAGTTATTTCAATTTTCAACACAAGAAAATAATTTTCTTAATTTGCACATGCACATGCACTTTCAGTTTCATGTAATTATATCATTGGTCTAACAGCTCAATACTTATAAATGCACCTAATTGCAGAACAATCCATGTCAGCCGGAATAGCTCAGTTGGGAGAGCGTTAGACTGAAGATCTAAAGGCCCCCGGTTCAATCCCGGGTTCCGGCACGGAACAATCCGGCGGCTGGCAGGATATTTTTTGCTACTCACTACTTTTGCAAGATAATCCAAAGAAACTTTTCTCCATAGAATGACTAGATGTAACTATACTAATGGCATGTCAGATTGTAGAAACAGTGCACATGATACGGGAGAAGAAAACACACATTTACCAGCTCAACGGTGATGTCTTTCTAATGATCAACTGTTCGTTAATCTAACTTGGTAACGTTGGCGATGATCCTTTATGATGTCAAGTCAATCACGGATGTTCAAAGATAACGTCGACGAAAGAGTAACTGTTTTCTTCTCTTCTTGGAAGAAGAAAATAGGGTGTTTTTAAGGTCTTTCCTCTACAAAGGAAAGACCTTATTGTTTTTCTTCCGTTTTTTCTTTTTCTTTTTTTTCTTCCAACATTTTTTTGACATGCCCGCCTCTTGTTTCTGTTGAAGTTATAAAGACCAAATATGGACCATAGCTAGACCTCACCAAGATGTATTACCAAATGACCCTGTTAAGGATTTCATCATCCCCTTTAGGAGTTATCTCCCTTTTATTGATTTTTTTCAACATTGCCCCCCCTCGTTGGTTTTAAAGATATCATGACCTTGATTGGACATAATGTAGATCTCATCATGATGTATAACCATGTGAGGCTGAATAGGATTTCATCGTCCCCTATGAGAGTTATATCCCCTTGAAACAATTTCTTTCCTTTGCGTTTTTCTCAGAAAGTATAAGAGATAGAATCGATTTGAAAACGGCAACATGTACAGGAAAAGATGGCAATGTTAATGAACATGTACAATCATTTTGTTATTAACCCTTATAAGGAGTTATTTCCCTTGAAAAATTGTACATAATTTTAGAAAAATTGTATTTCGAGAACCAGAAGTCGTAAAGACTTGGGACCTTCACCAATAATCTTTAATTCATGTGACCTTTAATATGCCGTCAAGGTCAAAGGTCACTGAGTGCAAAAAAAAAATTACGCTGCAATTTCAAGCTTACATATTAGGAAAACGATAAGACTTTGCTGCACACATACAGCGTATCAAATGTTCCTCTCGACGAGCTCTACATTTTATATGATAAGTCCAAAAATGTCCGACTGTCTGTTCAAAAGTTACAACGGGATGATTCTTAAAAGTATATTATTTTGTGTATATCTTCTTAAAGGTAACAGATATCAACCTACTATAAACTGCAAAGATGGTCAGTAATTCAAGACCGTCAATTTGAGGTCAATGTCAGGTCAAGATGAAATTTCACCTTGACCTTCAAAGTATACTATGACCTTGACCTTGTGATATTTGAAAGGTCAAGTGGTCCTGAGGTGAATAGTGGTAGTCCCATGTCTCTACGACTTCCGGTTCTCAAGTTTGGTATTGCATCATATATTTGATGATTAATTGTGACCTTGGTGAACTTTGAAATTGTCCCAATTCTTTTTCTATAATGTTGTCCTTTAACTGTAGATCATTTACCATTTAACAGATTTGAGATATCTATTGTCGTTTGCAATATAATGCAGTTTGAAATTTTGCGAGCGGGAGCATGTATTTCGGAATCGACAACAGCTTACCACTTGAAATGTTTTAGAAATTGAAGAGGTTAACATAGTTATATGTTTGACCAAATACCAAGAACATTCCATGGAAAAAAACACCAAAAAATCAATTTGAAAATTTCCGGTTTTGCATTGACTTTGTGAGTTTCATAAGTTCTATTTATATAGTTGATATTGCATCATTTTTGGCACTTTGTCAAATGGGGTCATTTGATATATCAAATTGAAGGTCTCAATAAACTCTACTCAAAAATGAAAATTTTAAACCCCTTTTCATTCCAGGGAGAAGGGTGGGGTCATTTAGTGCACAAATTCAAATTTCTCAGATGGTAAGGTTGTCGCATATCAAATGAAAGAACACAAAGCGTACATTTCAAATTTCGAATTGACGTCCCCCAAAAATTGGTTGGGTGGGGTCATTGAGTGCAGAAAATAAATTTTCTGATAAGATAGAGTTGTTGTATATCAAATGAAAGGTTATGATGTGTACATTTCGAATATCAAATTCCTGACCCCCAAAAATTAGTTGGATGGGGTTATTAAGTGCAAAAATCAAACTTCTAGAACATGGCTTTGTCACATATCAAATGAAAGATCATCAAGTCTACATTACCTATATCATACTTTCTATCTCGAAAATGTAGGCGGATGGAGTCATTAAGTGTAAAAAAAGCGAAAAGTTTCAGAAGGTATGCTTGTCGTATATCAAACGAAAGGTCGTACAAAGCACATTACGAAAACATCATTTTTACAGGAAAGACCTTTCAATTGTTTTACAAACAATTGAGATACTAGTTTTGTTTTTTTTTTTCTTCTTTTATTAAAGCTAAAATCTTAATGCTATTATGTAGTACTACACGGACTTTTTCACATAGAAATGAATGATAAATATTCTTAGAACACGTGTTTGAAACTATACTGGTATCTATAGTTATTTCAATTTTCAACACAAGAAAATAATTTTCTTAATTTGCACATGCACATGCACTTTCAGTTTCATGTAATTATATCATTGGTCTAACAGCTCAATACTTATAAATGCACCTAATTGCAGAACAATCCATGTCAGCCGGAATAGCTCAGTTGGGAGAGCGTTAGACTGAAGATCTAAAGGCCCCCGGTTCAATCCCGGGTTCCGGCACGGAACAATCCGGCGGCTGGCAGGATATTTTTTGCTACTCACTACTTTTGCAAGATAATCCAAAGAAACTTTTCTCCATAGAATGACTAGATGTAACTATACTAATGGCATGTCAGATTGTAGAAACAGTGCACATGATACGGGAGAAGAAAACACACATTTACCAGCTCAACGGTGATGTCTTTCTAATGATCAACTGTTCGTTAATCTAACTTGGTAACGTTGGCGATGATCCTTTATGATGTCAAGTCAATCACGGATGTTCAAAGATAACGTCGACGAAAGAGTAACTGTTTTCTTCTCTTCTTGGAAGAAGAAAATAGGGTGTTTTTTTGTTTTTTTTTTCTTCTTTTATTAAAGCTAAAATCTTAATGCTATTATGTAGTACTACACGGACTTTTTCACATAGAAATGAATGAT